>CM040422.1:27781163-29087429 GCA_022702705.1 Papilionanthe hookeriana x Papilionanthe teres
TTCTCTGGTCATTAGGAATGTCCCCTAATTTTCTTAAGGACAGAAACTTTCCCTTGGTCATATTATTAAATTTTCCTTGAAAATCTCTATTTTCCACCAAAAATAATTATATAAATAAATTAAATACAGAAAAATCACATTTTCTCCTCTCATGTCTTTATTGACATATGAGTGAAGTCACATAAAAATTTCAAGTTCATTTGGGTTCAATTTAGTGAGTTATGAAATTATTAAGCTTAAAGGGTAAAATGGTAATTAAACTTTCAACCCTTAATTAAAACTTTAGGTTTAATAAAAAATCAACAAGTAACACATTTAATCTTAATCTGATTTGGATGATTGAAATTTAAATAATTAAAGGGTAGAAACCCATTAAATAATTTTAAAATGATTAAACTTTAATTAAATAATAAATTAAATTTGGAGGAATAATAAATTGGAATTATTAAAATAAGGGATATTTATTAGGAAGAGATTTATTCTTTAATTTAAAAAGTCCCTAAATTAATTATCTCATTAATATTCAACTCTTAATTAAAATGATAACTCAAATTTGAAACATTAAAAGACTTAATTGAATTATTAAACTCTTTTAAAATTTCAATTAAAATTAAAAATTAAATTAAGTTAAATCAAATTAAATTAACAATTAAATTAAATTAAAAATTAAATTAAATTAAATTAAATTAAATTAAATTAAATTAAATTAAATAAATTAAATTAATTAAATAAAATTGAATTAAATCAAATTAAATTAAATTAAATAAATTAAATTAAATAATTGAATTAAATTAAATTAAATAATCAAATTAAAATTAAATCAAATCAAATTAATTAAACATCAAATCAAATTAAATCAAACTCAATCAAATTAAATTAAATTAAAACTCAATTAAAATTAAATTAAATTGAATTAAATATAACATCACCTAAAACGAAAGAAAGTAAATTTAAAGCGACTTGAACACTTATTCCAAATTTAAACTCTTTAACTTAAACCAAATCATTTGAATACTAATCTACCCTTGAAAGCTTTAGTTATTATAACTCCTAAATAAAACATTAAATGAAGTGTCACTTCACTCATAGGATATTCAAATGTCCTAGTTCATTGAGCAAGTTAACAAAACTTGAAAACCTCGGACGATCGATTCATTTATATAATTAAATTCATTTGGACTTAAAACAATCCTAAAAATATTGAAAAGATGTTTAAGATCCTTCTTAAGCACTTCCTCGATATGATAGGACATTTATAAGAACAATTGAATCGATTATTCTTTGATGAAGAAAATCGTCCTCGAAACTAAAACACAAAGAACACTAGACGTCATAGGAAATGACTAGTATAGGATTAGGAATTTGGTAGAAAACCATAACCTTTCCCTTAGCCTTACCTAGGAACTTGCTTAAGTATGCTAATTGTGTTTTAAGTGCGGCTTGGGATGACGGGAAGACCCTCCAGGTACGCATTTGTATTATTGCAATTTGCTTTCTGCAATTTATTTTCCGACAATTTACATTATTGCAATTTATTTAAGCTGCATTGTACTTTATTTTTCTTGCATGATAAAACAACGAGTTGCATGAAAACCCACACCTTTAGGATAGACCCTAAAACAGAAACCAAATTAAGTTAAAAGTCATTGCAAGATAAAATTCACCGCCACGACATTTCAAAATATAAAACAACTCGAAATTTAATCACAAACGGAACACAAAACTACAATTACAACTAAATTAAAACGTCTGTTGGATGATCGGGAATACCTCGGATGATGTAACCTACGTGTTGCTAACGGGATTTCCCACGGTCTAAATGAAAGTGTGGAACTCATTCGGTTGAGTTTAGCAAATTCATACGGACTAAGTGAATCCGATAAAAATAATGATGCCGGAAGGATGGAACCGTGGGATCTTAACCGGTGTCGTTATAATCAACTTTAAGATTTGTTTTAATCGAAAATAAAAAAAAAACACTTGGAAATTAAGACTTCTCTAAACCAAAACACTTCTCTCATCCCACGATTTATGATTTCTAAAACTAAACCTCTGCAACAACAAGGAACTTGGAGCATGGTGGGCGGCACGGCCATCGTCGTCGGCAAAACTTGAACCTACTTCAGCAAAACTTTTCTAGAATTAAATAACCAAGCCATAGGACTTTGAGGTAGCTTGCTTAGTGCAACATAAATCCTCGACTCTTCGTTAGGCATTTGCATTACAAATTAAGCCCTAGCTAGGTCTTAGGATTCCGAGGTAGTCGTCCGATACGACAATAAACCCTCACATCTTCTAGGCTATTTGTTTGATTTTATCATACAAATATAAGTCCTAATTAATTAAAATTGGCGAGATTGAAATACTAAATAAACATTAGGACTTTCCTAAATTCAAGCGAAACAATAGGATAGTCGGGAAATTACCGAAGTTCACTTCGAATCGGTAATTTCTCCTACCTCTCTTCCTTTGGATTCACAAAACAAAATGTTCCAAAATTTGATCCATTCCCTATTGAAATTCCAAAATTCAATCTTTGAAAACCTTAAACTTTGAAATTCTTGAGAGCAGAATTATTGGTTATTATCGAGAGTTTTCTTAGGTGATTCCCGTCACTTAAGATGTAATTAACTATAGGGGCTTGCCCTTATAGGGAATTTAAAGAACCCAGGTAATATAAACCCTGTTTAATACTTTCATATTAAGCAGGGGAATTTGTCGGCTTATAAAATTGGTTCGCGAGACCAAACGGATGTCACAAAACTTCTAGTTTATTTGATCAAGCCCCACCATCAAGCAGTGTGTCTATCCTTAGGGATAGATACACGATTTGTAGTGCGGTGCTCGTTTATATAAACTATTTGGGATGTGAGATCGGTTTAATCTCATATCTTAAAACTTTCAAATTTAAAAATTATTTTCAAAGCCAAATACTACTTTCTAAATTATATATATATTTAAATCAAATTTAAAATTTAAATTCGCCGACAACTTCTGTTAGGCGACCTCCCTTTTTAAAATACAATACAACCTAAAAATAGTGCCGACACATACATCTTGATACAAAACATGATGATATTTTCTTTGAGAATTTAATATCACATACAATCCATGTAAATCCAAAACGGATTGTGTAAGATTCTTTAAGTTTCTTCTAAAAGCAGCTGTCAAAATTCATGTACGAATAGTGAGATACATGGACGATGGCATCACCTTCCAAGTCATCCTTAGCGGGAATGTCGTATGGATGTGCATTGGAGGTGTGTTATCTCCCATGTAACTCACGGCTCGTGAAATGTGGAGATTCTCTAATTACGGATGCGTTTGGAAGTGGAAAGGCATTTTTCTATCGTCCATCCTCCTGAAAGTAACAGAGATCCGCTCAACAGGCACCCCTGGAATGCAATGCTTTGCGATGTCCGCTCCATTCCCTTTCAATACCATGACGGAACCTATTGGTAGTGGTATCTCCACCGACCCTCGAAACTCACCGGGGCCTGCTATCCGGAGGTTAGATCTGAACATGATATTGCACTGGTTGACAAAAGATGCTGTGCAGAAGAGTCTAACGAAATCATGATGGTATATATGTGGAGGTATGCAGTCGCCCTCCTTGTAGATGTTAATGATGCGGTACATTGGGTATGCAATCCGCGGGTAATACCCTCCATGTTTTCATCCTCTTTAACATTCTTTTAATAACATTCGGCATCGGATCCACCTCACTGCGACAGAGTATCCCTGGTGGATTTTCTTTTCTGTCTACCGCGAAGTTGTAGCAACATCCGCACTGGATCTTAACTCTTCCTTTCCCTGGCATCCATCTCAGGGGTTACGAATAAGTCTTTTCCCTCGGACGACCGGCTCGACCCATTTACGGAGTTCAAGTATGCGATCTACAATTTGTTGCTTACTCGTAGTACGAGAACACATACGTTTGCGGCTCGAGACTTTCTAAGATATTGATCCTCTTGCCTCCGATTCTCTCGAAATAATCGAAAGTTCTCTTTTTTGGACATTACGCATTCTTTCTAACTCATATTCTGGAATTATCTGCAACAGGCGAGGTCTAGTAACTTACTGGGGAATGTATGGTTCCACCCCGGCACGCTCTCCTACATGTCTTGGCTCCTCGGGGATAGTCTTTGTCGGGACATCCTCCGGGGTTGCTTTCGCAACAAGACTCTTTAGAATTGGTGCATCTGTCTGGCATCGTGGTACTATCTCCTTTTCTATTTTTCTAAGAATTTCTTTCATCCTTTCTACTGTACTTGGAATTGACTTCCTCCTTTCTGGTTCCCGACGAACCAATTTCTTCGAAGCATTTGTACTGGTGGTAGCGACTGTATCTTCATGCTGATCTGCTACTAACTTGGTCAACATCTTGTGAATGCGACAATTCTTGTTCCTTCACTGAGTGGCTGTGAGAGTAGCTCTCCTCACCTCTTGGATTTTTGTGGGCATGGCACTGACAAGCCTGCCCTCTGCTGTAGCAACAATGGATTTAACTTTCTTATCCTCTCCTGTTTCATAAGCGGCGTTTGCTTTTCTCTTTTTGCTGGTAGATGGTTGATTTGAGCCACCCAATTCATCATTGTATGGCTGCGGAGTTCTTCCCAATCAATCGGGGTCCAATCATTTTCTTCATATTGTATCCCAGCTGGTGTGAAGTCAGAGTCAATCTTGATCACCGCTCCATCCCTCACCCTCTTTTCATTAAATGCTAGACTCGAGCCATTTTTAAAGTTCAAAACCAACCGCCCGTTCGACATTTCCCTGCGAAAAATAAGGAAAGGATCAGGGGCTGTACTAAGAACAAGAACAGTAGAAAAGAATATGTTTATTAATGAAGAGCTTTTATTTGTTTATTTTAAATTTAAATGGGAGTAGGAAAAGATGAAGAAAGATCAAGAGTGAGACTCGATTTGAAATGAAGGATAAAGAATTTATTATCATGATTTCACATGTTCTCTTTTTTTAAACATTTTTTTAATGATTTTCTTTATCATCAACTTTTTATTTATATTTTTGGGGTTTGGACCCAGCCATAAGTAATTACGTATTGCCCGTGCTTCTAGGAATGAGGATTCATCCTTTGAAACATTAGGTTGCGTAATACTTCTTTAGATATCATCCATTAATTGGAAGCATAGGTCGCTCTCCACGACAATTTACAAGCTGGTAGGAACCTCCTGGGTAAACTGTCTCGACCACAAATGGCCCTTCCCATGTTGGGTCAAATTTACCACCTATCTTGCGATGTGCAAGAATAGGTCTTCTGAGAACTAAAACCAAGTCTCCAACATTGAATGTCCTTGGGCGGACTAATTTATCATGGGCCTGAATCATCTTGGCTTGATACAGTTCCAAATTCTGCTGTGCTGAAAGTCGTTTCCCTTCCAATCTTTCTAAATCTTCTAGTCATAGTCTGGCATTCTCTTCTGTAGTGATTTTGTTTGCAACTGCAATTTTAAGAGAAGGAAGCTGAACCTCTAAGGGTAGAACGGCCTCGGACCTGAACACTAAGGCGTAAGGCGTAGACTGGGTGGGCATTCTGAAAGTCGTCCTGTAGGCCCATAAGGCTTCTAACAACTTCTCGTGCCAATTTCTCTTGTTGTCGTCCAAAGTTTTCTTTAAGATTTGGATGAGAGTTTAATTAAAAGCCTCGTCCAAGCCGTTCGCTCTTGGGTAATAGATTGTTGAATAGCGCCAGTCGATCCCATGTCTTCTGACAAAATTGTTGATCTTTGTACTCTTGAATGCAGACACAGTATCTGAGATAATTCTGCGCGGTACCCCAAAACGGTAGACAACTTGATTCTTAAAGAATTGCAGTACATGATGTGCTTTCACTTCTCTGAGCGGTATTGCTTCTGCCCACTTGGAAAAGTAATCTGTAGCTGCAAGAATGAAGCGCTGTCCTCTTGAAGAAGGCGGCTCTATCAGACACACGATATAAGTGCCCCAACACTCAAATGGCGATGACGCGATTGTCGGATGTAGCACATTTGGAGGTTGATGTAGAACCACTCCATGCACTTGGCACTGGTGACAACTTTTGGCGACCTTCATGCAGTCGGTCATCATTGAGGGCCAGTAGTACCCTAGTCCTTTAATCTTCATTTTCATTTTCAGACCCGACTGATGAGCGCCACAAAGTCCTGAGTGTACTTCTTTAACAATTTCACGAGCCTCGGACCCGCTCAGGCATCTTAGCCACATCTGATCAAAAGACCTTCTGTATAATGTGTTGTTTATTAATGCGTAAGACAGAGTTCTTTTCTTGATTTGATGGGTTATCGACTTATCGTTTGGTAAGTTTCCCGTTTGTAAGTAGTCTATTAGTGGTTGCCGCCAGTCTTCTGTATTTTCTGTCACTGCTGCAATTGTTTCTTCTACTTTTTCTGCCGATTTGTGTATTGTATCCATGTCGAGCTGTGATAGGACCTGTCGTCCTTGAACTGACACTTCGACCAGACTCATCACTACGAGCGAGGCAAATTCCTTTGCAAGACGGGCTAACGCATCTGCGAGAGCATTTTCTCTTCTGCGAATCTTATAGATTGTTACATTTGGAATCTGCTCCAACAGTTTCATGGTATACTGAAAGTAATGCTCGAGTCTTGGCTTTAGAATTGCTATCTTGTCAGACGACTTGTTGAATGATCAACTGAGAATACCCGTAGATGTTGATATCCGTTATCCCCATCTGAATGGTTAATTCCAATCCAGTTATGGGGGCTTCGTATTCTACCTCATTGTATGCACACGGTTCTGTTAAGTTGTAGGAGTACCTTAACATCCCCCGCTCCAGTATTGTAAAGATTAGTCCGATTCCTGCCTTACCGGGCACTATCATTTGAGATTCTTTATCTTTTTGTGCTAAGGTTGCTCCATCGAAGTACAGTTCCCAACGCTAATCATTGAGGTCTTCTAGGCTCATTATCTGCTCGTCTGGCAAGTCATCGTTGAGAGGCGATTCTGCCGGTAAAGGTTTTGCTGCGAGGAAGTCTGCTAGGACTTGTCCCTTTACGGCACGAAGAGGAATGAAAGTTATATCGAATTGCAATAGTATCATTGACCACGTGGCAAGTCTGCCGGAAAGTGTCGGACGGGTCATCAAATATTACAATGGATTGAACTTCGAAATAAGGTTGACCTTGTGAGAAAGCATGTAGTGCCTGAGCTTCTGTGCGGCGAAGATCAGGGCCAAGCAGTGCTTCTTAATAGGAGGATACTTTACTTCCGTCGGAATTAGACGACGGCTTAAGTAATAGAGCACGTTTTCTTTTCCCCCATCATTGGCCTGGGCTAACAGGGCTCCGAGAGAGTCGTCTAAATCCGCGGTATAAAGTATCAACGGTCTACCCGAGACTGGGGCTGCTAAGACAGAGGTGTCATTAAGTATTGTTTGATGTCATCAAAGGCATGTTGACATTTGGAATCCCAAGTAAATTTGACATCCTTCTTAACCAAAGTAGAAAAAGGCTGAAACCTTCCTAACAAATTCGAGATAAAGCGTCAAAGATATGCCAATTTTCCTTGAAAGGATCGTAGTTGTTTCAAGGTTTTGGGAGGTGGCATTTCTAAAATAGCTTTAATCTTCTCCGGATCAATTTCAATTCCACGATGTCGAACAACGAATCCTAAGAATTTCCCAGAGGTGATGCCGAATGCTCATTTCAAGGGATTCATCTTAAGGTTATATTGTCTTAATCGCTCGAAAACAATTCTCAAATCATACAAGTGATCTTCTTTTAGTTTACTCTTGATGACCACATCATCCACGTAGCACTCGACTTGGTTGTGAATGAGATCATCATAAATTCTTGTCATTTCTCTTTGATAGGTTGCTCCTGCGTTCTTCAATCCAAACGGCATCACTGTGTAGCAATATACTCCAATTGGCATTCTGAAGGCTGTAAGCTTTTCATCTTCTGGTGCCATCTTTATCTGGTTGTACCCTGATGATCCATCCATGAATGAGAAGACTTCATGTGTTGAAGTGATGTCGATCATCAATTCTGGAATTGGTAGCGGGAATTCGTCCTTTGGACTTGCTTTGTTTAAATCTCTGAAGTCTACACAGATTCTGATCCTACCATTCTTCTTTCTGACTGGTACCACATTGGCTAGCCAAGTTGGATATTGTTCCTCACGGACAAATTTAGTGTCGATTAGCTTCTTAACTTCAGCTATAACTTGTTGTTCAATCTCCAGATGCATTCTTCTCGGAGCTTGTCTAACTAGAGCAGCAGTGTGATCCACTCCTAGCCTGTGAACTGCAACCTCTGGAGCTAATCCTGGCATTTCATCATAACTCCAAGCAAAATAATCCTTAAACTACATTAATAGCTTGATTATGTTTTCAGAGTCTTCTTTATTGAGTAAGGAGCTAACAAAGGTTGGCATAGGCTCTTCGCTAGTACCTAAGTTAACTTCCATTAACTCATCTATCTTAGATTTAATTTCTTCTTCGAATTCTAGCGGAGCATCTTCGATTTATAGATCTTCAAGATCTTCTTAGGCTTCCAAGCAGTCTTCATTAGGCTTGCAAGTGACAACCAAACAAAATCCCGTATCGTCAACTGATCCTACTGTGTCGAATCCGAGACCATGTTTTGAATTGGGAGGCCGACTGACATTGTTCCATAATTTTTCAAAATGTTGTGACCTTTTTTCCATCATCGAGGTAAGACAGCACATTGAATTAAATTTTGAACACAGGGCGAGTACCACTCAAAAGGCAGTTCCATTAATTCAGAAGAAGTAACATCTTCAAATTGTACATCTTTTTTATTATTGGAAGAAGAAGCACCACGGTAAAACTTGATTGGTTTAGTACCACCACCATGCACTTCCTTGACCACCATACCCTCGATCTTATTAGAATGGATCGGGGTCAGGTTCATAGTGTATACATAATGGTTAATCTTCTCGTACATTGATTTGTATTCTTCATTATTTTCATCTTCGAGAGAGATCTTGAACTGGGGTTTCTTTTGATTTACTGTGGCTGCTTCTTTCTTGATTTCTTCTTCTTCAGAACTGGTCTCCCAATCAATGTTAATGACTGGTTTCTTTTGTCCAACTATTCTAATGTCTCTTCCACGACCTCGTCCCCGGCCTCGACCTCGGGTGCGAGTTCTAGAGAAACCTTCACCATCTCGCCGTAAGGGAGTGGTGAGTAACTGTTGGACTAGAATTTCCGGCTCTTTATCGTTTCACACTTCTTTTGCTTCATTTGGTATGGAGTTTCTGTAAAAGATTGTTTTCTTCGAAGGTGCGTAGTAGGTTGCATCTACGTGAATTCTGATTTCGTGCACGGAGAACAGTTGCAAGTCACCTTTGATACACTATTCTCCTCCTTCGTAATACTTTATGCATTGGTGCAGAGATGACGGTATCATCCAGTTTTCATGGATCCATGGTCGACCCAATAGAGCGTTGAACGATGTCTCAGAATCAATTATGTGGAATTTTGCGGTTGTCTTTGCCAAATCACCGGTCTTCATTAACAGTGTTATCGATTCGAGTGCTCTTTCCCCTTTCTGATTGAACCCTCTTAATAACATCTTGTTTGCTTCGAGTTCACGAGCATCAATTTCCAATTATGCTAATGTTCGAAGGCTCATTATGTTGATTGATGCTCCCGGATCAACCAACACCATAGAGAGCGTAAACTTTCCAATAGTGACTGAAATGTACAATGGTCGATTATGATCAGCCGTTCCGAGTAGTAGATCACTATCCGTGAAGGTAACACCTCGTTGTTCTTTTAACGAGCAAACCTCGTCTAAGGAATTACCAGCCATTTTAGCTAAACAAATCTCTGGATCAAGTAGAGCCTTGATCAGAGCTTCCCTCATCTCCTTTGACAGGATCAGAGCGTCGTATATGCTTAGTTTGGTTGGTAGCTTCCTAAGATGGGCTAGCACGTTGTAGTCTACTTTATTACCATGTTCCTCGGTTTCTTCCCGAATGGGCAATTCCTCTGCTGGGGTTGGCTCTTCCTTAGCAACCACCTGCTTTCCTTTATCCTTTGGACCCACTCTCGGAGGTAGAACTTTTTTGCTCCTTTGATTGACTTCTGTTATTTCTTCTGAATTTGGTGCTGAATCTGCTAGTGTTTTCTCTTGAATCGGAACGACTAGATCTTTTGGCATTACTTCGGAATCTGATGACTCTAATTCTATCGCGATCGGAGCTCCTCGAAATTCTCAAATAGACTCGTTGCTTGTTGAGCTTTCGTAGCCATCTTTGTGACCGTCTTCTTCTTCGCCGTGGTCACTGAGGTTTAGTATGATTTGAGAATCGTTATTTATATTTGAATTGAGATCCGGATTAGGTTGGTTGTCGCTAGTTACGTAATCGTTAGAAACAGTCAAAACGTAGCCAATGTCAAAACTCTTATCATTATAAGATCCCGCCGGGGCGAGCAAATAATCATACAGAGTCAGAGGTTCGAGGGATTTCTCCCCCAAATCAGAAATAACCATCCTAGGATAAGCAGCCCCTAGTCTACTCTTTGGAGCCTTGATTTTCTTCTCTTCTGTGATCTTATCTTCCTTCGGGGGCGGTTCTTCAATTGCAAGCGATAGTGCCGGCTCGGCAGGTTTCAAACTTTGAGTTGAAGGACGCACCGAAGCGGTTTGGATGTGATCTAAGATTTTCTTTGAAGTCTTTATCCAGATGGTACTCCATCCATCCTGGGTTGTGTAAGGGTCTATCGGAACAATGGGATCCATTGAAATAACATTGACGAAACCTCCTTTTTGGGGTTCCTTCATGTATTCCTTCGGGATCGTTATGTTCCCTTTCCGGAGATCGTCCTCAAGCTAAATCTTGAAAGTGATGCAATCCTCTATCTTGTCAATGAGCATCTGGTGGTAAGGACGATAGTTTGGATGATCTTTCTTATTGACTTCCTTTGGCCTCTTCGGCTCGGAAGGCTGAAAATACAGTGTCTTCATTAAAGCTGCGGAACATTTTCATTTATTGCTTCAGTTTTGAATGGATATTCCTTGTTCAGAAAATCTTTCAGGGTATGCTATGGACGAGGCGGTTGCTCATAATGCTGATGCGACTAATAGCTTGGTCGAGGTTGTTGATAACCCTGCTGAGGTTGTTGGTATGAACGTTGCGGTGGTTGATAGCTAGGCTGTGGCCGCTCTGGCTGTATCTGCACTGGCTGCTTGCCCTTATCTACTACTGCGACGTTTCCGGACTTCTTTTCGAATGTTTTCACGGGCTTCTGTTTATCGGTCTTGTCTACGAAACTTAGCTGATTTGCTTCCTCTTGCAAGCTCCCGGCCTTGCTAAGCAACTTCTCGAAAGTCTTGATTATAAATCCTTTAAGGAGAAGTGCTATCGGGCCATGGATACTCTTAAGCAAGATGCCAACTGCATGCTGTTCTTGAAGATGTGGTTCACACTTCATGCTTAAATTTCTCCAACGAAGTATGTAATCCACTAGAGTTTCATTCGGTTTCTGGTGTTCCACCACTAGATCACCGATGGTGATATGGTGCCGAGCCCCGGCAAACCGCTTAACGAAAAAGTTTTCTAACTGCGAAGGTCTTAGCCGAACCATTTGACAATTCTGCGTACCTGTCGAAGGCGATCCATGACAAACTGCGACGAGGCGATGAAAGAGTAAGCGTCACTCCCACCGGCATTGCAGCAACTAGCACGAAAATGTGCGACATGCTGCCGGGGGTTTCCCGTTCCATCAAAAGTCTTAAACAGAGGTGGTACGAAGCCTTTCGGGTATTGGACTGCATCGAATTCTTCAGGGTAAGGTCTACCCATCTGAATAGATGCTCCAATCTTAGATTGTGCTAGGGCTTCTCGCACCTACTGTTCTACCATGTTTTTAATGTCCTTTTCGGGAATCATGCTCTGTGCAGAATCCTTCTTTGGTGGCTCGTCTCCATTGACGGATGTGATCTATTTTCCTCCATCTGCAATATGGATTATTTCGGGGTGTTTTTCTCTGAGGTTGCACCTAACTTTGGAGAGTGGCTAAAACAACAGCCATTTCTTCCATCCTCCTTGCCATCTGAGAAATTGTGTCATCTCTTTCCCAAAGTTGTACTCTCATCACTTCCGGTTCATCTCTTTCCGCAGCTGCCGGAGCACCTTGCGAAGCTGACGATGCTCGTGTCACCCAATGTTGATCTCGACATACTACTCATTCATGAACTCTGATGAATCAACTTCCTCTTCCAACTTTTCTCCTCTTTCTTTCGCCAACCGGCAGATATCCATCCTTAGCTTTCCTATAGCATCCTCGAGGGGTCTCTTTCAGACAGTCTCGCGGTTATCGTGTGATGGTTGTTGAACTTCTTTTCCGGGAGTTTCTTTTATCGCAGTAGCACTTCCTTTTGATTTAGGCTCTTTGACGAGACTTTTCTTCTCAGGCCGTTGTGTTGGTCTCGGCTCGGTAATAATAGGTCGCCACACCATCCTTCTTACTGCAAAAGGCCTAGGACCGGACGGTCTGTCGGCTATATGCTGGTTGGTGGTGTCCTCCCTAATATGATGGCCCAATACAACAACAGGTGAACTAGCTCTTATTTTCTTCCTTGGTTTCTCTATGGCAGTGACAAGCTCTATTCGTGGTCCGAGGCGGGATCTAACTGGTACTCGTCCCATTCTTCTTAGGATTTCTGACACGGGGCTGTCGGCACTATTTTTAGGTTGTGTGGTATTTTGAAAAGGGGTCGCCTAACAGAAGTTGTCGGCGAATTTTTTAATTTAATTTAAATAAATAATTTGAAAAGTAGTATTTGATTTTAAAAATAATTTTTTAAATTTGAAGATTTTAAGACATGAAATCAAACTGATCTCACATCCCAAATAGTTTATATAAACGAGCACCACACATGAGCCATGTATCTATCCCTAAGGATAGACACATCTATGACGGTGGGGCTCGATTAAACAAACTAAAAGATTTGTGACATCCGTTTGGTACTGCGAACCAATTTTATAAGCCGACAAATTCCTTGCTTAATATGAAAGTATTAAACGGGGTTTATATTACACAGGTTCTTTAAAATTCCCTATAAGGGCAAGCCACTATAGTTAATTACATCTTAAGTGACGGGAATCACCTAAGAAAACTCTCGATAATAATCGATAATCTGCTCTCAAGAATTTGAAGTTTAAGTTTTCGAAGGATTGAATTTTGGAATTTCGATAGGGAATGGATCGAGTTTGGAACATTTTGTTTTGAGAATTCAAAGGAAGAAAAGGTAGGAGAAATTACGGATTCGAAGTGAACTTTGGTAATTTCATGACTATCTTATTGTTTGGCTTGAATTTAGGAAAGTCCTAATGTACATTTAATGTTTTGATTTTGTCAATTTTAATCAATTAGGGCTTATATTTATATGATAGAATCATACAAATAGCCTCGAAGATGTGAGGGTTTATGTCGTATTAGACGACTACCTCGGAATCCTAAGAACGGTTAGGGCTTAATTTGCAATGCAAATGCCTAACAAAAGGTTGGGGATTTATGTTGCACTAGGCAAACTACCTCGAAATCCTATGGCTTTGTTGTTTAATTCTAAGACGGTTTCTGCGATGTAGATTCGAGTTTCTTGCGACGATGATGGCCGTCTTTGCCCACCATGCTCCGAGCTCCTTGTTGTTGCAGGGGTTTAGGTTTAGAAGTCATAAATCAGGGGATGAGAAAAGTGTTTTGGTTTAGAGAAAATCTTAATTTCCAAGTGTTTTTTGTGTTTTAATTAAAACAAATCATAAAGTTGATTATAACGACACAGGTTAAGATCCCGCGGTTCCATCCTTCAGGCATCATTATTTTTATCGGATTCACTTAGTCCGGATGAATTTGCTAAACTCGACTAAATGAGTTCCACACTTTCATTTAGACCGTGGGAAATCCCGTTAGCAACACGTAGGTTACATCATCCGAGGTATTCCGATCATCCAACGGGACGTTTTAATTTAGTTGTAATTGTAGTTTTGTGTTACTGTTTGTGATTAAATTTTGAGTTGTTTTATATTTTGAAATGTTGTGGCGGTGAATTTTATCTTGCGATGACTTTTAGTTTAGTTTTGGTTTCGGTTTTAGGGAATATCCTAAAGGTGTGGGTTTTCATGCAACGAGTTGTTTATCATGCAAGAAAAGTAAGTGCGATGCGGTTAAATAAATTGCAATAATGTAAATTGCAAGAAAGTAAATTGCAATAAAATAAAAGCGTACACGGAGGGTCTTCCGTCATCACAGCTGCACTTAAAATACAATTAGAATATTTAAGCGAAGTTCCTAGGTAAAGCTAAGGGAAGGTTTATGGTTTTCTACCAAGTTCCTAATCCTATAGCTAGTCATTTCCTATGACGTCTAGGTTCCTTGTGTTTTAGTTTGAAGACGATTTTTCTTCATCAAAGAGCAATTAAGTTAAATTGTTCTTATGAACATCCTATCATATCGAGGAAGTGCTTAAGGCAAATCTTAAACATCTTTTCAATATTTCTAGGATTGTTTTAAGTCAGAATGAGATTGATTACACAAATGAATTAATCGTCGAGAATTCAAGTTTTGTTATTATCTTACTCAGTGAACTAGGACATTTGAATGTCCTATGAGGGAAGTAACATTTCATTTATCGTTCTGTTTAGGAGTTATGACAATAAAAACTCTCGAGGGCAAATTGGTGTTCAAATGATTTATGTTTTTGTTTAACTTTAGTTAAAGGGTTTAACTTTGGAATAGTATTCAAGTTGTTTTATATTTAATTTCTTTATGTCTTAGGTAATGTTATTCAATTCGATTTAATTTAACTTTAATTTAATTTAATTTAATTTTAATTTAATTTAATTTAATTTAATTGATTTAGTTTGATTTGATGTTAAATTAACTTAGTTTAATTTGATTTAATTTCCTTTAATTTAATTTAATTTGATTTACTTTTTAATTTAATTTAATTTAATTTAATTTAATTTATTTGATTTAATTTAATTTGATTTAATTTGTTTGATTTAATTTAATTTTTTTTTAATTTAATATTTTTTTTAATTTAATTTAGTTTAATTTAATTTAATCTAATTTATTTATTTAATTTGATTTAATTAAATTTAATTTAATTCATTTGATTTGATTTAATTTAATCTTTAATTTAATTTTATTTTTTATTTTAATTTAATTGAAAATTTAAAAAGAGTTTAATAATTTAACCTTTTAGCTTAATCCTTTAACATTTTAAAATTCAAGTTTGAGTTATTATTTTTAATTAGGAATTAAATATTATTGAAATGATTAATTTAGGGACTTTTAAATTAAAGAACAAATCTTCTCCTAAAAATATCCACTATTTTAATAGTTCGATTTCATTATTCTTCCCAAATTTAATCGATTATTTAATTAAAGTTTATTTCAATTATTTTAAATTGTTTAATGGGTTTATACCCTTTAATTATTTAAATTTCAATCATCCAAGTCAGATTAAGATCAAATATTTTACTTGTTAATTTTATTAAACCTAAAGTTTTAATTAAGGGTTAAAATTTTAATTACCCCTTTGCCTTTTAAGCTTAATAATTTCATAACTCACTAAATTGAGCTTAAATGAACTTGAAATTTTTATGTGACTTCACTCATATGTCAATAAAGACATGAGAGGAGAAAATGTGATTTTTCTGTATTTAATTTATTTATATAATTATTTTTGGTAGAAAATAGAAATTTCCAAGGAAAATTTAATAACATGACCAAGGGAAAGTTTCTTTCCTTAAAAAAATTAGGGGACATTCCTAATGACCAGGGGACCACTTGGACCAATTTTGGTGATTTTTTGAATTATATTATCTTTATTATAATTATTCTAATTTTTGGAGTGTTAATTAATTTAAAAATAAAATAAAGGTTGAAAAATGACTTTTATATTTTTCAAAAATCTCTACTGATATCAAGAAAATCAGAGAATCAATTTTTGTAATTTTCTGATTTTTCTATGATTTATTATAATTATTTTAGTGAAAATGCTAGAAAATACATTTTTTTTAATTTTAAAATTACCTAGAGCTTTAAAATTTAATATCTCATTAAATAGACCTAAGAAAAATATGGGGTTTGTTCCTAAGTGATTAAAATTCAAAATGTGACATTTTGGTGAATTTCATTATTTTTATGATTTTTATTATTTTTTAATTATTAAAATATTAAAATAATATTAAAAATCAACATTTTTAGAAAATTGAAATTTTAATTTTTTTAAATTCCCCTGATATCAGAGAGGCTCCAAAACTAATTTGGTTAATTTTTAAAAAGTATTTTGAAAGTTATGAATTTTTAAAGTTTAAAATGACTAAATGGCTTAATCGGCCCATTTAGTAGGGCTAGCTAAGTCAATTGACTTCAAATTTTTATGGTGGGTTCCACTGATCCTAAAGGTCAGTGGAGAATTGATTTCAAGTCAATTTGATGTATGGTTAACTCTAATTAATTGGGGAACTATTTTGGGTGTTTAAGCCAATTAGGGTTATTTTAAATGAGTTAACTCGAAACCTTATTTTCCATAGGGTCCTGCGGTCATTAGGGACATCACCAAATTTTCCTAGAATTTATTTCACAACATGCTAATTATTGGAATTAAAATACTCAAAACGGTAACATGAATTTGAAAAATCAATAACTTCTCGTAGGGATGGCCTCGACATTGGAAAATTCGGGGAATGTTCCCAGATTCGGAGGCTTAAAAGCCACTATGGTCTCATGCCATGGTGAATTTCCTACATGCATGGAGAATTAAAATAGTGCAGACAGTAAATAAATTATTAAAAAAAAATACTTGATGAAATTAAATGATTTCTTTTACACATTATTCTCCTCTGTTCACTGAGAAAGATGGTATTTTTATCTTATTTTTATGATTTTCCTACACAAAGTTATGGATTTTTGAAGTTTAGGGAATTAAATAAATGGAAAAATACCCTAATTTTCTATTTATCCACGCGGCGCCGCGTCAACGTCGGCAGCTCCGAAACGCCGCATGTCGCGCTCCCATTCGACGCAGCCATCTGACTCAGCGCTCGGGTCTGCGGTTCGCGTACCATCTCACGGTCCGAGCGCCATCCGAGCCGTCCGTCCACGCGTGTATTAAATGGACGACATCCGTTCATCGTCCCGAGCGTCCTCGCTCGAGAGCCGTCCACACTAAATCCACTAATATCTCACTCGATACTCGATGGATTTTTGTGTTCTTATGCTCTATGGATTCGTCTTGAGAAGACGAACACATCCATACGGTTTATGTGGGATGAAATTTACTCAATAAAAATGGAGAATGTTCAGAAGCTCGGGAAGAATAGTGAGGCCATACCTTTGCTCGAGAGAAGTGTGGCTTCGATGCGAGGGTTGTTACACCTTCGATTGGATCCGGCAAGCTCCGGATGAAGTCTCTGAGTGCAGTGAATTTCCTAGGTAGGATTTTGACCACGGTAGATCACAAAGCTTGGAGTGCGGAGCAAGCTGGGTGGCACGGAGATGGGGCTTTCTTTGGTGGACACCTTCTCTTGGTACGGTGAAGGTGTAGGACCAATCGATTTGTGGATTGGCTCGCTTGTGGAGAAGTGTCCTGGTTTTGGGCTTGGATTTCGACTGCGAAATTGAGCTCGCGGAGAGGAAATGGCAGGGGGATTTCGGTGGGGATCAAGTGCTCTATGTATGGGGAGTAGTACGGAACAATTTTGACGGAGTTTCCTTAAGGTTTGTTTCAGCACCTCTCATGGCCGAGAGGGGTGGTGTTTAAATAGGAGAGGGTGGAGGGCCTCCCGGGGAGAGTTAGGGCTTGGGATCGGTTGCTTAGGTCGAGGGCATAACGGCCATGGTGGCCATTGGGCATGGGGCGGCTCGGCGAGGTAGAATCCCAAAGTTGGCTCACATGTGAGCTCTCGGCCATGGTGTTTTCCGGCGACACAGTGGGTGGCCGGCCGGGCATTGGTCACCATCTTGTTCGGGTGGGTCGGGGCTGGGGTTTGGTGCATTCGATTGAGGTTTGACATGTGTAAAGTGGTTTAATCGAAGTAGAAAGGGGAAGGGGCCATTTTGGCTTATTTTGGTCAACCCATGCAAATGGGTTGGGTGCACCTCCCAAGACACTGGTTTTGGGTTGAGGAGGTCGGGTGGGTCAATCTCCCATGTGTGGTAGAGTCTCCATCAAGGATTAGGTGGCAAAGCATGGTTTAGAGTGTGACATGAATATGGTTAAAAGGGCTTAATGAAGGATTAGGAAAGAATCCCCTCTTCTTGCCATTAATGGCTTGGTGAGGTGGAAAGTGGTCTCCATGGCTTCCATGTGGCTTGTACATGGCTCGATGGCTCACATTTGGCTTGGAAAAAGTTTGGTCGATTTCATAAAAATGGGTTTTAAGAATTTTGGATATTTTGGTGAAAATTTGGATGAAGCTTCATTTAGAATTATTTGATCATTGGTTTATGACTTAGGGATGATTTTAATTGAATGGATGATGTAGAGAAATATCATGTGGGCTTTGGATGAATTGTTGGGCTTTTGGATTTGGTGGAAGTGGGCTTTTAAAATGGTTTAAGGAATGGGCCTTTAAGTTTAAAAATGAGTTTATGGATGAGAATTTTGTAAAGAGGTTGGGCCAAATAATTGTTGGGTTTAGCTCATAGATGTGTCATGAGTGACTTGAAGCAAATTGGGGGTGATTTGGATTTAAATTGGGTTGAATTTGGGCTCTTTTGGTGAATGGGCCAATATAGGTCAAAGTGGGCCAAGTTGGGCCAATGTTGGGCTAGGGTTGAAATTGATGTAAAATTAATGTTGAGAAATGTTTATGGGAGTGTTTCAAAGAGGTTTTGACTTTGGTTGGGCTTTGATTTTGGGGTTTGGGCTCATTTGGGTTAGGTTTGGGTTTAGGTCAAAATTGGGCCTTTTAGCTTTGGGTTGAATTTGAGTGGGGTTTGGGTCGAAATTTTGGGCAAATCATGTTAGTGTTTTGCTTGTGGGGATGCTAAGGAAGATTTAGAAAAGATTTGGGGTTAATTGGAGTTGAATTGGGTGAGTTTGGGTTAGGTTTGGGTCATGGGTCAAAATTGGGCTTTAAGGCCAAAAGTGAAATTGGATCCAAATGTCAATCAAATTGGACTTGGATTTGGTCTAGATTGGTGTTGGGAATGTTGAATTGAAGTTTAGAATTGAATTAGACAAGAATTTGGGTCAATTGGGTAGGTTTGGTTTGACATTTGGTTCACTTAGGGTTAAAATGGGTCAAATTGGGGGCTTTGACAAAAGTAGGGTAAATTGACAAAATTGGCCCATGGTGTAGTTGAACAAAATGAAATTAGGAATATTTGGGATTTTCTGGGATTTTCTGGGAATTTTCTGAATTTTTGGATTTTTTGGTCAAGGGGGGTATTTTGGGTATTTGGAGGGTATTGGGAGGTATTCTTGGAGTTCTTGGTATTTTTGGCTATGGATGATCAATTTGAGTGATGTGGAAATATTTTGGATTAATTTTGGGGAATTTTGGGTGATTTGGAAATTTTGAAAAAAATTGGGTAATTTCAAGGGCTTCGGGGTGGGTTAGGCGGGTGTAGGGTCCCAGGGGTCAAAAATTAAAAATTTGGAAAATTAAAGATTAGGTAAATATAAGTGGAATAAAATCATTTTGGTTGAGCCATGAAGCCACATCAAGCCCACATGAGCCATGAAGGGACTCATTTGAGGCATTCACTATGTTGTTCCTAACCCTCTTAGCGAGGGTTTAGGGGTTAAGGACCATCCATGTGAATCACCTACATGAGTCGGGGAGGTCAAGTTAGGTATGGGTGTGATTTTAGGAGGTGTGTGAAAGTGTAGTGTATGAGTTTAGTGTGTGTGTAAGTCGGCCCCTTCACCGAGACCGGGCCGCCGGAGGCGGTCCTAAGGCCAAAGAGTCCTATAGGAACTCATCCTTTAAACTTCCACATTTGATGTCAACCCTCTAGGTGATTAGGGGTCTACAGTCAAGTTTGTGTAGTTTGCGGGGAGTTAAGAAGTGGTTTGAATTTCTAAAAGGTGGTGGATCCTAATTTTAGTCCTCTAAGATAGTCAAAGGAAAAGCTGAGGCTAGATCTGAAATCTTAAGAGAAGAAGAGAAGACCTCATCGAAAATGAGGTCGACAAATGGACCCCGATAGGTGTGGTGGTGACGGAGCACACCACGCGTATTGGTGTTGACAAGCGATCAACAAAACCAACACGGATGTCCAGTGACAAACTTAGGATGAAGTAGAAGAGTTTCCGTGGGGAGTGTCAAGTATATCTACGAGCTGGAGATTCACGAACTCCGTTGGGAAAAGGAGGTGAATTCCAAATCACATGATGCGGGGGATTTCGATTTAGATTTCATTTTGTTTCAATTTAAGTTTTGATGTGTAAGTTTTAGATTTTGATTTTTTATT
This sequence comes from Papilionanthe hookeriana x Papilionanthe teres, assembly GCA_022702705.1. Lineage (NCBI taxonomy): Eukaryota > Viridiplantae > Streptophyta > Magnoliopsida > Asparagales > Orchidaceae > Papilionanthe > Papilionanthe hookeriana x Papilionanthe teres. The sequence continues at coordinate 27,801,604 of CM040422.1, forward strand.
TTAAATTGAGGTTTGATTTAAAATTTATTTGAGAAAATTTGGATTTGAAACGAGAATTGAAACCTAGGTTCCAATCTCGGGATTGAAAAGGAAACTGGAATTTAGGTACAAGCCATGGAATGAGAATCGGAGATTAAGTGTCAATTGAAAAGGATGAGAATCATAATTTAGGTACTGACCTCGAAAGTTTAAACGAAGCTGGAGTTGAAATTTAAGTATCAATCCTGGGAGAGAATCGAAATTTAAGTATCGGTCTCGAAAGATGGGAGGCAGAATTTAGGTATTGTCTCCGAAAGAGAACTTGAATTTAGGTATCAGTCTCGAAAGTTGAGAATTAAAATTTAGGTATCAATTCGGATGAGAATCGAAATTTAGGTATCGATCTCGAAAATGAGAGTTGAAATTTAGGTATCAATCTCAGAAGAGAGTCAAAATTTAGGTATCAACCTCGGAATGAGAACTGGAATTTAGGTACCAGTCTCGGAAATTTTAAATTGAAATTTAGGTATCAATTCAGATGAGAATCGAAATTTAGGTATCGATCTCAGAATGAGAACTAGAATTTAGGTACCAGTCTCGGAAAATTTTGAATTGAAATTTAGGTATCAATTCAGATGAGAATCGAAATTTAGGTATCGATCTCGGAATGAGAACTGGAATTTAGGTACCGATCTCGAAAATTTTGAATTGAAATTTAGGTATCGATTCGGATGAGAATCGAAATTTAGGTATCGATCTCGGAATGAGAAGCTGGAATTTAGGTACCGATCTCGGAAATTTTGAATTGAAATTTAGGTATCGATTCGGATGAGAATCAAAATTTAGGTATCGATCTCGGAGTAAGAAGCTGGAATTTAGGTACCGGTCTCGGAAATTTTGAATTGAAATTTAGGTATCGATTCGGATGAGAATCGAAATTTAGGTATCGATTCAGGTACCGAGTCTCGGAAATTTTGAATTGAAATTTAGGTATCAATTCGGATGAGAATCGAAATTTAGGTATCGATCTCGGAATGAGAAGCTGGAATTTAGGTACCGATCTCGGAAATTTTGAATTGAAATTTAGGTATCAATTCGGATGAGAATCGAAATTTAGGTATCGATCTCGGAATGAGAAGCTGGAATTTAGGTACCAATCTCGGAAATTTTGAATTGAAATTTAGGTATCGATTCGGATGAGAATCGAAATTTAGGTATCGATCTCGGAATTAGAGCTGGAATTTAGGTACCGGTCTCGAAATTTTGAATTGAAATTTAGGTATCAATTCGGATGAGAATCGAAATTTAGGTATCGATCTCGGAATGAGAGCTGGAATTTAGGTACCGATCTCGGAAATTTTGAATTGAAATTTAGGTATCGATTCGGATGAGAATCGAAATTTAGGTATCGATCTCGGAATGAGAAGCTGGAATTTAGGTACCGGTCTCGGAAATTTTGAATTGAAATTTAGGTATCGATTCGGATGAGAATCGAAATTTAGGTATCGATCTCGGAATGAGAAGCTGGAATTTAGGTACCGATCTCGGAAATTTTGAATTGAAATTTAGGTATCAATTCGGATGAGAATCGAAATTTAGGTATCGATCTCGGAATGAGAACTGGAATTTAGGTACCAGTCTCGGAAATTTTGAATTGAAATTTTCTGTGGAGATTTGAATTTAGCGGGAGATCGAAATGAGATATGAAAGTGTTTCATATCCCATGGGAATTAATCAAAGTCTGATTACTTGGCGAAGGGTACAAACTCATGCCATCCGGATCAAATTGAAAATTCTTCGTGATTACGAAATCATCCGAGAGAGGGTTTCAAGGGAGGTCTAGAATAGATCTTGATTTGAAGAAGGATTGGAGGGTTTGAGAAGATGAGTTTAAACTGGAATTCAATTTGAGCTTTAAATTTGTTTTGTTTGTCCTTTAACTATCCCGTTTTTGTTGTTTATTTGGTGTTCATGTGGATTTGGTGTTTGACATTTTTAGATTTTTTTTTTAAAGAAAGTTTTCTTTTATTCTCTTTTTTTTATTTCTTCTCTGTTCTTTGTTCAAAGTTCATTTAACTTTAATGGCGTTTCCCAGTCAATTTGCACAAAAGAGGTGAAGGCCAAAAATGTGACATGTTCACTTTCATTCTAATCATGTCGAAGATACATCATACGACTCGATCTGGAATACATCTCATACAATCCATGTAAACTCAAAACGGACTATGTATGATCTTCGTCGATCCATCCGAAGAAGCATACGTCAAAAATCCATGTACGAATAGTGGGGTACATGGTTAATAACATCACCTTCCAAGCCATCCTTGGCAAGGATGCCGTATGGATGTACATTGGAGGTGTGATATTTTCCATGTAACTCACGACTCGTAAGGCCGGAGGCTCTCTAGCTCCGGGTCTGGCTGGAAATGGTAAGGTTTCTTCCTGTCGTCCATCCTCCTGAAAGTAACAGAGATCCGCTTCACTAGTACTCCTGGTATGCAATGCTTAGCGATATCTGCTCTGTTGCCCTTCAGTATCATGACGGAACCTACCGGTAATGGTATCTTCACTGGCCCTCGGAACTCTCCTGGGCCTGCTATCCGGAGGTCAGATCCAAACATGATGTTACACTCGTTCAGGAAAGAGACTGTGCAGAAAGGTTTGACAAAGTCGTGGTGATCTATGTGTGGGGGTATGCAGTCACCCTGCTTATACATATTAATAATGCAGCTATTGGATATGCAATCTGCTGGCAGTACCCTCCATGTTATCAATCTCTTTACCATTCTCTTGAAGACTAGTTGCATCGGATCTACTTGGCCATGACGGAGTATTCCCGGAGGGTTTCCCTTCCTGTCTTCCGCAAAGTTGTAACAGCATCCACATTGTATTGTGATTCTTCCTTTCCCTGGAATCCATCTCCGGGGTTCTGAGTATGTGTTTTTCCTTAGGCGGCCCGCTCGGCCCATTATTTTCAAATCCCGGATGCAATCCACGATTTAATGTTGTTCATACTCTGAGAATACGTCTGTATGTAGCTCGAGGCCCTCTAGTATATTGATCCTTCTGCCTCGAATTCTCTCGAAGTATTCAAAGGTTTTCTTTTCGACATTACGCATTCTCTCCGGCTCGTATTCGGAAGACTGCGGATGGCGAGGCACAGTGACATATTGTGGGATATACGGTTCGATCCCTTCACGTTCTCCCGCATACCTCGGCTCCTCGGGGATGATGTCCGTCGGGACATCCCCGGGGTTGCTTCTGCAATAAGGTCATGCATTACTGGTGGTTCTATCTGGTGGCGTGGTAGCCTTCTTTCTTCTGGTTTTTGTGAGATTTCCCTGGTCCTTTCTGTCATCCTAGGAGCTGGCCTCCTTTCTTTAGGTTCCTGGTGAACCGGTGTCCTTGAAGTGTACGTGCGGCGTGCTAGCTGTCTCGTCGCGCGGTCCGCGGCTAGTTTTGTTAACATCTTACGGATACGGCGATTCTTATTTCTTCGTTGTGTTCTTTGTGAGAGTAGCTCTTCGAACTTCTTGAATCTCTGTGGGCGCGGCACTGACAAGCCTGCCCTCTGCTGTAGCGACTACAGACTTCATTTTCTTATCTTCTTCAGTGTTTGCCTTTCTTTTCTTGCTGCTGGATTGGTGGCTTGGGCCACCCACTTTCATCATTGTACGCCGAGGCAGTTCTTCTCGGTCAGCGGGACCCGGTCACTTTCTTCGTCTTGTAGGCTGCTTTGGTGCGAAATCCGAGTCGATCTCGATTATCGCTCCATCTTTCACCCTCTTTTCATCGAGTGCGAGGCTTACGCCATTTCTAAAGTTCGGGACCAACCGCCCGCTCTACATTTCCTACGAAAAGACGAGGAAAAGGATCGGAGAGGCATGTCTTAAGAACAAGAACATTAAGAAAATGTTTATTAAAGACATTTTTTATATTATATTTTTTTGTATTTTCAAATTTAACGGGAATGAAGTGGGATAACATCGGGAAAGAGATTTTGATTTGGAAAAGAAAACAAGGAAAACTTTATTATCATGATTTTATTTATTTTAGCACATTTTTTATTATTTTTGGGTTCGGACCCGGTCATAAGTAACTACCACCCGTGTTTCTTAGGGATGAAGAATTCATTCCTTCGAAACATCGGGTAGCGTAATACTTTTTAAGTATCGTCCGTTGATCGGAAGCATATGTCGTTCTCACTGGCAATTCACTAGTTGGTAGGAACCTCCTTTGTATCTTGCTTGACCACAAACGGCCCTTCCCGAGTGGGTTCAAATTTTCCTCCTATCTTGCGGTGTGCGAGAATAGGTCTCTTGAGAACGAGAACTAAGTCACCGACTTTGAAGGTTCTTGGGCGGACCGGTTTGTCATGGGCTTGAACCATCTTAGCTTGGTATAGTTCTAAATTACTGTTGCCTTGCAAGTCTTTTCCTTCCAGGCTTTCTAATTCTTCTAGTCGTAATTTGGCGTTCTCTTCTGTTGTGATCTTATTTGCAACCGCAATTCTGAGTGAAGGAAGTTGAACCTCTAAAGGTAACACTGCCTCGGACCCATATACCAGAGTGTAAGGTGTAGCTTGGGTAGGAGTTCTGTAGGTTGTCCGGTAGGCTCATAAGGCTTCTAACAACTTCTCGTGCCAATTTCTCTTATCATCGTCCAAAGTTTTCTTTAAGATTTGAACGAGAGTTTTATTAAAAGCCTCAGCGAGGCCGTTTGCTCTTGGGTAGTAAATTGTTGAGTATCGCCAGTCGATTCCGTATCTCCTGACAAAATTGTTAATTTGCGTGCTTCTGAATGCTGACCCATTATCCGAGATAATCCCGCGCGGCACTCTGAAACGGTAGAAAACTTAGTTCTTAAAAAACTGAAGCACGTGGTGTGCTTTCACTTCTCTAAGTGGAACTGCCTCCGCCCACTTGGAAAAGTAATCTGTAGCCGCAGAGAATGAAGCGGTGTCCTTTCGAAGATGGTGGTTCCATCGGACCCGTATATACGTGCCCCAACATTCGAATGGCCGCGACGCGATTGTCGGATGTAGCACATTTGGAGGTTGGTGTAGAACTCACTCCGTGCACTTGGCATTGATGACGGCTCTTGGCGATTTTCATGCGGTCGGTCATCATCGAGGGCCGGTAGTACCCTAGTCTTTTAATTTTCATTTTCATCTTCGAACCCGGTGAGTGAGCGCCACGGAGTCTGAGATGTACCTCTTTAACGATTTCACGGGCTTCGGACCCGCTTAGGAACCTTAGCCACATTTGATCGAAAGACCTTACGTATAACGTGTTGTTTATTAATGCGTAGGACGGAGTTCTTTTCTTGATACGATGGACCGACGACTTATCGTCGCAGTAGTTTTCTGTTTGCGGGTAGTCTACTAATGGTATCGCCGATCTTTTGTGTTTTTACATCCTTTATTGCATGCTGATTCTTTTTCATTTCTTGATTTGTGTATTGTGTACATGTCGAGTCGTGATAGGACTGACGTCGTGAGCGACCTTCTGCTGATTCATCTTGCAAACGAGGCAAATTCTTTTGCGAGGCGAGCTAACGCATCTGCTAAGGCATTTTCTTTCTGGGAATTTTGTAGATTGTCACATTCAGAATGCGTTCCAACAGTATGTATGGCATCTTGGAAGTATTGCTCGAGTCTTGGCTTTAAAATTCTGTCTTGTCCGTGATACGTTGAATGATCGATTGTGAATCCCCGTAGATGTTGATGTACTGTTATCCCCATTTGAATTGTTAATTCCGGTCCGTTATGAGGGCTTCGTGATTCTGCTTCATTGTTTGTACACGGTTACGTCGAGTTGTAGGAGTATCTTAACATCCTCCGCTCCGGTGTTATAAAGATTAGCTCGATTCTGCCTTACTGGAGCACTATCACTTGCGATTCTTCGTCTTTGTGTGCTTGAAGATGCTCCGTCGAAATATAATTCCCAACGTCGATCATCGGGGTCTTCTAGGCTCATTATTTGTTCATCGGCAAATCATCATTGAGAGGAGATTCTGCAGGCAAAGGGTGTCTTTGCGAGAAGTCTGCTAAGACTTGTCCCTTTTCGGCACGAAGAGGCACGAAAGTTATATCGAATTGCAATAATATCATTGACCATACGGCAAGTCTGCCGGAAAGCGTTGGACGAGTCATCGAGTATTGCAATGGATTAAACTTCGAGATCGGGTTGACATTATGAGAAAGCATGTAGTGCCTGAGCTTTTGAGCGGCGAAGATCAAGGCCAAACAATGCTTTTCAATTGCGGGATACCTTATTTCCGTCGGAAGTAAACGACGGCTTAGATAGTAAAGAGCATTTTCTTTACCCTCATCATTGACCTGGGCTAACAGGGCTCCGAGAGAGTCGTCTAAAGCCGCGGTATAAAGTATCGGCGGTCTACCGAGACGAGGGGCTGCTAAGACGGGAGGTGTCATTAAATATTGTTTAATGTCTTCGAAGGCCTTACGGCATTTCTCTTCCCGAATGAATTTGGCGTCCTTTTTAACTAGTGCGAGAAAGGCTGACACCTACCTGACAAGTTTGAGATAAAGCGTCGAAGATATGCCAACTTCCCTTGAAAAGATCGTAGTTGTTTTAAGGTTTTGGGAGGCGGCATTTCTAAGATAGCTTTAATCTTTTCCGGGTCGATTTCAATCCCACGATGTCGAACAACGAATCCTAAGAATTTCCCGGAGGTGACGCCGAAGGCGCATTTTAAGGGATTCATCTTAAGGTTAAATTGTCTTAATCGTTCGAAAACAATTCTCAAATCATACGAGTTGGTTTTCCTTTACTTTTCTTTTGATGACCACATCGTCCACGTAGAATTCGACTTGGTTGTGGATGAGATCATCAAAAATTATTGTCATCGCTCTGCGGTAGGTTGCTCCTGCGTTCTTCGATCCGAATGACATCCATTGTGTAACAATATACTCCGATCGGTGTTACGAATGCTTTGTAAGTTTTTCATCTTACTGGAGCCATTTTTATCTGGTTGTATCACGAAGATCCATCCATGAATGAGAATATTTCATGTGTCGAAGCAATGTCGATCATTAATTACGGGATCGGTAGAGGGAATTCATCCTTTGGACATGCCTTGTTTAAATCTACGAAGTCCACACAAATTTTGATCGACCATTCTTCTTTACGTGGCACCACATTGGCTAACCAAGTCGAGTATTGTTCTTCGCGGACAAATTTAGCGTCTATTAGCTTTTTAACTTCAGTTATGACTTGTTGTTCGATTTCTAGACGCATTCTTACGGGACCTTGTCATGTGGGACGAAGTAGGATCCACTCTAGCTTATGGTGCGACCTGCGGAGCTAATCACGGCATCTCATCGTAGCTCCAAGCAAAACAGTCTTTAAATTCCATTAATAACTTGATTATTTCTTCGGAGTCTTCTTTATTGAGTAAGGAGCTAACAAAGGTAGGTTTAGGCTTTTCGCTAGTACCTAAGTTAACTTCCGTTAACTCATCTATTGTAGATTTAATCTCTTCTTTGAAATCTGGTGGAGCGTCTCCAATTTGTAAATCTTCAAATTCTTTTGTAGTTTCCATGCAGTTTTCATTAGACTCACAAGTGACAACCAAGCAAAATTCGGTATCGTCGGCTGATCCCTGCGTGCGAATCCGAGACCATGCTTTGAATTGGGTGGACGACCGGAGTTATTCCATAATTTTTTCAAAATGTTGTGATTGACCTTTTGTCCATTGTCGAGGTAAGAAACCACGTCTGAATTAAATTTTGAACACGGGGAGAGTACCACTCGAAAGGTAATTCCATTAATTACGATGAAGTGACATCTTCAAATTGTACATTATTTTCAGTTTTGGAGGAGGGAGCACCACGGTAGAATTTGATTGGCTTTGCACCGCCGCTACGTACCTCTTTGACCACCATACCCTCGATCTTATTAGAATGGATCGGGGTCAGGGTCATAGTATGTACATAGTGGTTAATCTTCTCGTACATTGATTTGTATTCTTCATTCTTTTCATCTTGAGCGGGATCTGAATTGCGGCTTCTTCCGACTTATTGTCAGCTGCTTCTTGCTTGATTTCTTTTTCTTCTTCGGAACTATCTTCCCACTCGACATTGATGGCTGGTTTCCTCGTCCAAGCGTCCTAACGTCTCTACCACGGCCTTGTCCCCGGCCTCGACCTCGGATGCGAGTTGTGGAGAAACCTTCACCATCTCACGGAAGGGAGTGGTGAGTGAGCTGATTGGACTAGAACTTCGAGGTTCTTCGTTGTCCCGAACTTTCTTTGCTTCATTCGTTATGGTATCTCTGGAGAAGATTGTTTTCTTCGGTGGTGCATAATAAGTTGCGTCTTCATGGATTCCAATTTCATGTACGGAGAATGGTTGTAAGTCACCTTTGATGCCTTTGTTCCCCTCCATCGTAGTATTTGATGCGGTGATGTAGAGATGATGGTACCATCCTGTTTTCATGTATCCATGGTCGGCCCGGTAGAGCGTTGAACGACGTTTACGAATCGATTATGTGAAATTTTGCGGTTGTCTTTGCTAAGTCACCGGTCTTCATTAGTAGTGTTATTGATCAGGGGCTCTTTACGCTTTACGGTTGAATCCTCTTAATAACATTTTGTCGGCCTCGAGCTCGCGAGCATCAATTTCCAAATATGCTTAGTGTTCGAAGACTCATTATATTGATTGATGCTCACTGAATCCACCAATACTGCGGAGAGTGTAAACTTCCCGATTGTAGCTGAAATGTACAACGGTCGGTTGTGATCTGACATCCCAAGTAGTAGGTCATTGTCACGTGAAGGTAACACCTCGCTGTTCCTTTAACGAGCAAACCTCATCTAAGGAATCTCCGGCCATTTGAGCTAAGCAAATTTCCGGATCAAGTAAGGCCTTGATCAGAGCTTCTCTCATCTCCTTTGATAAGACGAGAGCATCGTAAATGCTCAGTTTTGCTGGTAGTTTCCTAAGATGGGCTAGCACATTGTAGTCCATTTTATTTCCATGTGTCTCGGCTTCTTCTCGAATGGGTATTTCTTCTGCCGGGGTTGGTCCTTCTTGAGCAACCACCTGCTTTCCTTTGTCCTTTGGACCCATTCTCGGAGGTAGAAATCTTCTACTTCTTAAGTTGACTTCTGTAATTTCTTTTGAATCTAGTGTGGAGCTTGCTGGTGTTTCTTCCTGAATCGGAATGACGGGCTCTTCGGATTAGCTTCGAGTGCGAAGGCTCTAACTCTATTGTATTTGGAGCTCCTCGAAACTCGCGAGATAGATTCGTTGCTTGTTGAACTCTCGTAGCCTCCTTGATGGATGTCTTCTTTGTCATTTTGATCGTCGAGATTGTGTATGATTTGAGAATTGTCGTTGGTATCGAAATCGATGTCCGAATTGTCGCTAGTTACGTAATCGTTAGAAACAGTCAAAACGTAGCCAACACCATCACCCTTATCATTATATGATCCCACCGAAGTGAGCAGATAATCATACAGAGTCAGAGGTTCGAGGGATTTCTCCCCGAATCCGAAACAACTATCCTAGGATAAGCGGCCCCTAGTACAGCCTTAGGAGCCTCGATCTTCTCTTCTTCGTCGATTTTCTTCTTCTCTTCGATCGTCTCCCGTTGAGGTGGTTCTTCATCGCGAGTGATAGTACCGGCTTAACGGGTTTCGAACCCTGAATTGAAGCTCGCACCGAAGCGGTTTGGATGCTGTCTAAAATCTTTTTCGAAGACCTTGTCCAAGCGGTAGTCCATCCATCGTCAGTCGTATAAGGGTCTATCGGAATGATGGGATCAGTTGAGACAACATTGACGGAACCTCCTTTCTGAGGTTCCTTCATGTACTCCTTCGGGATTGTTATATTCCCTTTCCGAAGGTTGTCATTGAGCCAACTTTTGAAGGTAATGCAATCTTACTATCTTGTGTCCGAAGCATGCTGAGTGATAAGGGCAAAAGTTGGGATCACTTTTCTTGTTGACTTCCTCCGGTCTCTTAGGCTGCAGCGGTGGAAATGCGGAGTTTTCATCGGACTACGGAACATTTTCGGCCTTTGCTTCATTCTTGAATGGATATTCCACCTCTCGAAGCTCCCTTAATGTACGTTGCGGACGAGGCGGTTGTTCATCTTGTGGAGATGGTGATAGGTGGGTCGGGGTTGTTGATAATTACTGTTGAGATTCTTGTGGTTGTTCGGACGATATTTGTATCGGTTGCTTGCCTTTGTCGGCTGTTGCAACGATCCTGGATTTCTTTTCAAAAGTCTTCACGAGGCTTTTGCTTGTACGTCTTATCGGCGAAACTTAATTGCTTTGCCTCCTCTTGCAAGCTTCGGCCTTGCTTAACAACTTCTCGAAAGTCTTAATAGTGAATCCTTTGAGGAGAAGTGCTATCGAGTCGTGAATGCTTTTAAGTAAGATGCCGATTGCATGTTGTTCTTGTAGTTGTGGTTCACACTTCATGCTTAAGTTCCTCCATCGAAGTATGTAATCCACGAAAGTTTCGTTCGGCTACGCTTCTCTACCACTAAATCACCTATAGTGATGTGGTGCGTGAGCTCCGGTGAATCGCTTGATGAAGAGGTTTTCCGGTTACGAGAACGTCTTCAGCTGAACCATTTGGTAATTACGCATACCAATCGAAGGCGATCACGACGAGTGGCGACGTGGCTGTCGGAAGAGTAATGCATCGCTCCGCCGGCATTGCAATAGCGGCACGAAAGTGTGCGACATCTTGTCGGGGGTTCCCGATTCCATCGAAGGTCTTGAACGAGAGGTGGTACGAAGCCTTTTGGGTATTGGACGGTGTCGAATTCTTCGAGTAAGGTCTGCCGTCCGAATGGATGTCCAGCTCTTTGATTGTGCTAAGGCTTCTCGCTTTTCTTGTTCCATGAAGCTCTTGATATCTTTTACGGAATCATACTTTGTGTTGTATCCTTCTTTAGCTGATCATCCCCGTTGATGGATGTAATCTACTTTCCTCCGTCTGCAATGTGAATGACCTCTGGGGGTGTTTCTCTTTGGGGTTGCACTTGACTCTGGAGAGTGGCTAGGGCTATAGCCATCTCTTCCATTCTCTTCGCCATTTGGGCGATCATATCGTCTTTCTCTTGAAGCTGTCTTCTCATCTCTTCCGGCCCCTCTCTTTCTGCGGCTGCAGGAGCACCTTGTGAAGCTGACGAAGCTCGTGTTTCGACCATGTTGATTTTTGCATACTCATCGTCCATGAATTCCGATGAATCGATCTCGTCTACGAATTTCTCTTCTCTTTCTTTTGCTAGTCGTCGAATATCGGTCCTCGGCTTTTCCATAGCGTCCTCTAGCGGTCTTTTCGTGCATCTTCACGGTTGTCGTGTGATATGCTTGCCGGGTTCCCTTCTCGCGAGTCCCTTTCTTTGCGGTAGCACTTTCTTCGGATTCAAGTCTCTCGACGAGACTTTCCTTCTCGAGCTGTTGTTTCGATCTTAGTTGTCCCGTAGTGGGACGCCATACCATCCTTCTAGCGACGGAAGATGCTAGGATCGGATGGTTTGTCGGCCAAATCTTTGGAAGGTGGTATCCTCCCTAATCTGTAATCCTGAAACGACGACGGGCGGACTAGCCTTCATCCTTTTATTTGGCGTTTCTGTAACGATGGCGGGTTCTACTCGGGGCCCAAGACGGGATTTGATTGGCACCCGCCCTATCCTTCGTAGAATCTCCGATACGGGGCATTTCTCTTTCTTTGCTAGCTTCTCGATCACAGTCTGTAATCGGGCAAACGGCGTGATCCTAGCCCTTTTCTTTCTGTAGTCATCGTAGTATGCTGGTCGAGGTAATGTAGAAACAATCCTGCGGACATTTTCCTTGTCAGCTGCGGCGGAAAGGGGATGGAATCTGCTTCCTTCAAAAAGGGTGTATCTTCGAGGCAATGGTATGTATTCGGGTAGTGGTGTGTACTCGGGGATTTACGGGATTTCCTCCAGGAAAGCAACTTCGGCGGCTACGGCCTTCTTGGCAATCTTCCTACTTCGTTTCTTCTTTGGGTCCGTGTTAGTGATGGAATTCTTGGTGGACCCGATTTCAAAACAGAAGGTCTCGCGAGAAAGTACGTACCCTCCACGGTAATAGGTTCACCATAGTTCAGGATTTCCTTCCCCTTTAATTTGGCAGAAGCCGGGGTAGGTGCAGAAACAACTAGACCAGTGGGGGTAGCAAGAACAGTTCTCCTGCGGATAGCAGTACTCCTCTCAGTCGGGATCTTTTGCAGGGGAGGAAACTCTCGAGTTGACCTGAGGTTGAACTCGATCGGTGGCTTCTCGGCATCGGATACTTTGTTTGTCGGTGCGAAAAGGAAACGTCGGTGATCTTGACATTTGTGTTCTCGAATCCTTGTCAAGCCGGATGATCCCATTGTCGGGCGGCTCATCCTTATAAACGGCGAAGTCCGAGTCCATTGGTGAAGGAGAAAATCGGCTTTGGGGCTTCCATTTCTGCGGGGTAGATTCTGGTTGTCGGTCCCGAGTTATGCTTCTTCTCATCGGGACGAAAAGAAAGGAATCGAAAAGAGTCCGAACACATTCTTGTTCATGTATTTATAAGAAGGGGTTATTTGTTAAAAGAGTTATTCATTAAAAGGGTTTGTTTATTTAGAACGGAATGTTCGAAAGGTGTAGAGAAGGTGATGAACCCAATTCGAGTTGGAAAGGAAAAGAAAGTCTTATGCAAGACTTCTCGACTCGAAGGATCACTCTAAACGAACACACTATTGAGGGTCCACCCCATCTTAAAAATGAGGTAAAAGGATCTCGGAACCTCTCTGTTTAGGGGTGTCTAAACGGTGGCTCCTAAATCCGAGAGAATGTTGGCTATACTTGTTCGAGGTAGAAATGAACATAGTATTCCAACGGAAAGAAGGGTAGTTTGATCCACAAGGGACATGGATACACTACCGATTTTTGAAAGCAGAATTATCTGATTGAAATGGAGAGAGGAATTCTCCCCAGCGGAGTCGCCAGAAGTTGTCGGCACTATTTTTAGGTTGTGTGGTATTTTGAAAAGGGGTCACCTAACAGAAGTTGTCGGCGAATTTTTTTATTTGATTTAAATAAATAATTTGAAAAGTAGTATTTGATTTTAAAAATAATTTTTTAAATTTGAAGATTTTAAGACATGAAATCAAACTGATCTCACATCCCAAATAGTTTATATAAACGAGCACCACACCGCAAACCATGTATACATCCCTAAGGATAGACACACGCTATGACGGTGGGGCTCGATTAAACAAACTAAAAGATTTGTGACATCCGTTTGGTACTGCGAACCAATTTTATAAGCCGACAAATTCACACGCTTAATATGAAAGTATTAAACGGGGTTTATATTACACAGGTTCTTTAAAATTCCCTATAAGGGCAAGCCCACATAGTTAATTACATCTTAAGTGACGGGAATCACCTAAGAAAACTCTCGATAATAATCGATAATGCTGCTCTCGAGAATTTGAAGTTTAAGTTTTCGAAAGTTGAATTTTGGAATTTCAATAGGGAATGGATCAAGTTTGGAACATTTTGTTTTGAGAATTCAAAGGAAGAAAAGGTAGGAGAAATTACGGATTCGAAGTGAACTTTGGTAATTTCCTGACTATCCTATTGTTTGGCTTGAATTTAGGAAAGTCCTAATGTCTATTTAATGTTTCGATTTTGTCAATTTTAATCAATTAGGGCTTATATTTATATGATAGAATCATACAAATAGCCTCGAAGATGTGAGGGTTTATGTCCTATTAGACGACTACCTCGGAATCCTAAGAACAGTTAGGGCTTAATTTGCAATGCAAATGCCTAACAAAAGGTTGGGGATTTATGTTGCACTAGGCGAACTACCTCGAAATCCTATGGCTTTGTTGTTTAATTCTAAGACAGTTTTCTTGATGTAGATTCGAGTTTCTTCGACGATGATGGCCGTCTTTGCCCACCATGCTCCGAGCTCCTTGTTGTTGCAGGGGTTTAGGTTTAGAAGTCATAAATCAGGGGATGAGAAAAGTGTTTTGGTTTAGAGAAAATCTTAATTTCCAAGTGTTTTTTGTGTTTTAATTAAAACAAATCATAAAGTTGATTATAACGACACCGGTTAAGATCCCACGGTTCCATCCTTCCGGCATCATTATTTTTATCGGATTCACTTAGTCCGGATGAATTTGCTAAACTCAACTCAATGAGTTCCACACTTTCATTTAGGCACGTGGGAAATCCAGTTAGCAACACGTAGGTTACATCATCGAGGTATTCCCGATCATCCGACGGGACGTTTTAATTTAGTTGTAATTGTAGTTTTGTGTTACGTTTGTGATTAAATTTTGAGTTGTTTTATATTTTGAAATGTTGTGGCGGTGAATTTTATCTTGCGATGACTTTTAGTTTAGTTTTGGTTTCAGTTTTAGGGAATATCCTAAAGGTGTGGGTTTTCATGCAACAGTTGTTTATCATGCAAGAAAAGTAAGTGCAATGCGGTTAAATAAATTGCAATAATGTAAATTGCAAGAAAGTAAATTGCAATAAAATAAAAGCGTACATGGAGGGTCTTCCAGTCATCCCAAGTTGCACTTAAAATACAATTAGAATATTTAAGCGAGTTCTAGGTAAAGCTAAGGGAAGGTTTATGGTTTTCTACACGAGTTCACAATCATATAGCTAGTCATTTCCTATGACGTCTCAGGTTCCTTGTGTTTTAGTTTGAAGACGATTTTTCTTCATCGAAGAGCGATTAAGTTAAATTGTTCTTATGAACATCCTATCATATCGAGGAAGTGCTTAAGGCGAATCTTAAACATCTTTTCAATATTTCAGGATTGTTTTAAGTCGAAATGAATTCGATTACACAAATGAATTAATCGTCAGAGAATTCAAGTTTTGTTATTATCTTACTCAGTGAACTAGGACATTTGAATGTCCTATGAGGGAAGTAACATTTCATTTATCGTTCTGTTTAGGAGTTATGACAATAAAAACTCTCTAGGGCAAATTGGTGTTCAAATGATTTATGTTTTAGTTTAACTTTAGTTAAAGGGTTTAACTTTGGAATAGTATTCAAGTTGTTTTATATTTAATTTCTTTATGTCATAGGTAATGTTATTCAATTCGATTTAATTTAACTTTAATTTAATTTAATTTAATTTTAATTTAATTTAATTTAATTTAATTCAATTTAGTTTGATTTGATGTTAAATTAACTTAGTTTAATTTGATTTAATTTCCTTTAATTTAATTTGATTTGATTTACTTTTTAATTTAATTTAATTTAATTTAATTTAATTTATTTGATTTAATTTAATTTGATTTAATTTGTTTGATTTAATTTAATTTAATCTTTAATTTAATGTTTTTTTAATTTAATTTAATTTAATTTAATTTAATTTATTTACTTAATTTGATTTAATTTAATTTAATTTAATTTAATTTAATTGATTTGATTTGATTTAGTTTAATCTTTAATTTAATTTTATTTTTTATTTTAATTTAATTGAAAATTTAAAAAGAGTTTAATAATTTAACCTTTTAGCTTAATCCTTTAACATTTTAAAATTCAAGTTTGAGTTATTATTTTTAATTAGGAATTAAATATTATTGAAATGATTAATTTAGGGACTTTTAAATTAAAGAACAAATCTTCTCCTAAAAATATCCCTATTTTAATAGTTCGATTTCATTATTCTTCCCAATTTAATCGATTATTTAATTAAAGTTTATTTCAATTATTTTAAATTGTTTAATGGGTTTCTACCCTTTAATTATTTAAATTTCAATCATCCAAGTCAGATTAAGATCAAATATTTTACTTGTTAATTTTATTAAACCTAAAGTTTTAATTAAGGGTTAAAATTTTAATTACCCCTTAGCCTTTTAAGCTTAATAATTTCATAACTCACTAAATTGAGCTTAAATGAACTTGAAATTTTTATGTGACTTCACTCATATGTCAATAAAGACATGAGAGGAGAAAATGTGATTTTTCTGTATTTAATTTATTTATATAATTATTTTTGGTAGAAAATAAAAATTTCCAAGGAAAATTTAATAACATGACCAAGGGAAAGTTTCTTTCCTTAAAAAAATTAGGGGACATTCCTAATGACCAGGGGACCACTTGGACCAATTTTGGTGATTTTTTGAATTATATTATTTTTATTATAATTATTCTAAATTTTGGAGTGTTAATTAATTTAAAAATAAAATAAAGGTTGAAAAATGAATTTTATATTTTTTAAAAATCTCTCTGATATAAAGGAAATCAGAGAATTAATTTTTGCAATTTTCTGATTTTTCTATGATTTATTATAATTATTTTAGTGAAAATGCTAGAAAATACATTTTTTTTAATTTTAAAATTACCCTAGAGCTTTAAAATTTAATATCTCATTAAATAGACCTAAGAAAAATATGGGGTTTGTTCCTAAGTGATTAAAATTCAAAATGTGACATTTTGGTGAATTTTATTATTTTTATGATTTTTATTATTTTTTAATTATTAAAATATTAAAATAATATTAAAAATCAACTTTTTTAGAAAATTGAAATTTTAATTTTTTTAAATTCCCCTGATATCAGAGAGGGTCCAAAACAAATTTGGTAAATTTTTAAAAAGTATTTTGAAAGTTATGAATTTTTAAAGTTTAAAATGACTAAATGGCTTAATCAACCCATTTAGTAGGGCTAACCTGAAGTCAGATTGACTTCAAATTTTTATGGTGGGTTCCTCTGATCCTAAAGGTCAGTGGAGAATTGATTTCAAGTTAATTTGATGTATGGTTAACTCTAATTAATTGGGGAACTATTTTGGGTGTTTAAGCCAATTAGGGTTATTTTAAATGAGTTAACTCAAAACCTATTTTCCCTAGGGTCCTCTGGTCATTAGGGACATCACCAAATTTTCCTAGAATTTATTTCACAACATACTAATTACTGGAATTAAAATACTCGAAAACGGTAACATGAATTTGAAAAATCAATAACTTCTCATAGGGATGGCCTCGACTTTGGAAAATTCGGGGAATGTTCCCAAATTCGGAGGCTTCAAAAGCCACTATGGTCTCATGCCATGGTGAATTTCCTACATGCATGGAGAATTAAAATAGTGCAGACAGTAAATAAATTATTAAAAATAAAATACTTGATGAAATTAAATGATTTCTTTTCCAGATTATTCTCCTCTGTTCACTAAGCAAGAGGGTATTTTTATCTTATTTTTATGATTTTCCTACACAAAGTTATGGATTTTTGAAGTTTAGGGAATTAAATAAATAAAAAAATACCCTAATTTTCTATTTATCCACGCGGCGCCGCGCCAACCTCGGCAGCTCCGAAACGCCGCGTGTCGCGCTCCCATTCGACGCCGCCATCTGACTCAGCGCTCCGGGTCCCGCAGTTCGCGTACCATCTCATGGTCCGACGCCATCCGAACCGTCCGTCCGCGCACGTATTAAATGGACGGCATCCGTTCATCGTCCCGAGCGTCCTCGCCGAGAGCCGTCCACACTAAATCCACAATATCTCACTCGATACTCGATGGATTTTCGTGTTCTTATGCTACATGGATTCGTCTTGAGAAGACGAACACATCCATACGGTTTATGTGGGATGAAATTTACTCGATAAAAATGGAGAATGTTCAGAAGCTCGGGAAGAAGAGTGAGGCCATACCTTTGCTCGAGAGAAGTGTGGCTTCGATGCGAGGGTTGTTTCACCTTCGATTGGATCCCGGTAAGCTCCGGATGAAGTCTCACAGTGCAGTGAATTGCACTAGGTAGGATTTTGACCACAGTAGATAACAAAGCTTGGGTACGGAGCAGCTGGGTGGCACTGGAGATGGGGCTTTCTGCTGGTGGACACCTTCTCTTAGTACGGTGAAGGTGTAGGACCAATCAATTTGGGGATTGGCTCAGCTTGTGGAGAAGTGTCCTGGTTTTGGGCTTGGATTTCGACTCTAAAATTGAGCTCGCGGAGAGGAAATGGCGGGGGGATTTCGGTGGGGATCAAGTGCTCTATGTATGGGGAGTAGTACGGAACAATTTTGGCGAGTTTCCTTAAGGTTTGTTTCGGCACCTCTCATGGCCGAGAGGGGTGGTGTTTAAATAGGAGAGGGTGGAGGGCCTCCCGGGGAGAGTTAGGGCTTGGGATCGAGTTGCTTAGGTCGAGGGCATAACGGCCATGGTCTCCATGGGCATGGGGCGGCTCGGCGAGGTAGAATCCCAAAGTTGGCTCACATGTGAGCTCTCGGCCATGGTGTTTTCCGGCGACCTGGTGGCTGGCCAGCCAGGCATTGGTCACCATCTTGTTCAGGTGGGTCAGGGGTGGGGTTTGGTGCATTCAATTGAGGTTTGACATGTGTAAAGTGGTTGAATCAAAGTAGAAAGGGGAAGGGGCCATTTTGGCTTATTTTGGTTAACCCATGCAAATGGGTTGGGTGCACCTCCCCGAGACCTGGTTTTGGGCTGAGGAGGTCGAGGTGGGTCGATCTCATGTGTGGTAGAGTCTCCATCAAGGATTAGGTGGCAAAGCATGGTTTAGAGTGTGACATGAATATGGTTAAAAGGGCTTAATGAAGGATTAGGAAAGAATCCCCTCTTCTTGCCATTAATGGCTTGGTGAGGTGGAAAGTGGTCTCCATGCCTTCCATGTGGCTTGTACATGGCTCGATGGCTCACATTTGGCTTGGAAAAAGTTTGGTCGATTTCATAAAAATGGGTTTTAAGAATTTTGGATATTTTGGTGAAAATTTGGATGAAGCTTCATTTAGAATTATTTGATCCTTGGTTTATGACTTAGGGATGATTTTAATTGAATGGATGATGTAGAGAAATATCATGTGGGCTTTGGATGAATTTTTGGGCTTTTGGATTTGGTGGAAGTGGGCTTTTAAAATGGTTTAAGGAATGGGCCTTTAAGTTTAAAAATGAGTTTATGGATGGGAATTTTGTAAAGAGGTTGGGCCAAATAATTGTTGGGTTTAGCTCATGGATGTGTCATGAGTGACTTGAAGCAAATTGGGGGTGATTTGGGTTTGAATTGGGTTGAATTTGGGCTCTTTTGGTGAATGGGCCAATATAGGTCGAAGTGGGCCGAGTTGGGCCAATGTTGGGCTAGGGTTGAAATTGATGTAAAATTAATGTTGAAAAATGTTTATGGGAGTGTTTCAAAGAGGTTTTGACTTTGGTTGGGCTTTGATTTTGGGGTTTGGGCTCATTTGGGTTAGGTTTGGGTTTAGGTCGAAATTGGGCCTTTTAGCTTTGGGTTGAATTTGAGTGGGGTTTGGGTCTAAATTTTGGGCAAATAATGTTAGTGTTTTGCTTGTGGGGATGCTAAGGAAGATTTAGAAAAGATTTGGGGTTAATTGGAGTTGAATTGGGTGAGTTTGGGTTAGGTTTGGGTCATGGGTCCAAATTGGGCTTTAAGGCGAAAAGTGAAATTGGATCAAATGTCAATCAAATTGGACTTGAATTTGGTCTAGATTGGTGTTGGGAATGTTGAATTGAAGTTTAGAATTGAATTGGACCAGAATTTGGGTCAATTGGGTAGGTTTGGTTTGACATTTGGTTCACTTAGGTTTAAATGGTATTTTTGAGTTGGATGATCAATTTGGCCGATGTGGAAATGTTTGGGATTGATTTTGGGGAATTTTGGTTGATTTGGAAATTTTGAAAAATTTAGGTAATTTGAAGCTTTGGGTAGGTTAGGCGTGTGTAGGGTCCGGGGTCAAGAAATTGAAAATTTGAAATTGAAGATTGGGTGAATTTGGAGTGGGAATAAAATCATTTTGGTTGAGCCATGAAGCCATATCAAGCCCACATGAGCCATAAAGGGACTCATTTGAGGCATTCCAACATGTTGTTCACAGCATGCGCGAGGGAGCAGGGGGTTAAGAACCATCCATGTGATCACACATGAGTCGGGAGGTCGGGAGTTAGGTATGGGTGTGGTTTTAGGAGGTGTGTTAAAGTGTAGTGTATAAGTGTAGTGTGTGTGTAAGTCAGCCCCTTGCGGACAGGACGCGGGGCGATCCCCAAGCCAAGAAGAGTCCTATGGAACTCTGCCTTTAAACTTCCACATTTGATTTTGACCCTCACAGGTGATTAAAAGGGGTCTACAGTTAATTTTTGTGGGTTTGCGGGGAGTTAAGTAGGTTTTGAAATTCTAGATGGTGGATCCCAGATTCTGGTCATAAGATAGTGAAGGAAAAACTTAAGGCTAGATCTTAAAATCTTAAGAGAAGACCTCGCATCGAAAATGAGGTCGGCAAACGTATTTTTCAAATTTAAATATTATTTGTCCCTTAATGAACTAATATTTTCTTTAAAAATATTAACATAACGAATGAAAAATATTTATTTAAGATTACTTGATTTTTGGAATTTATAAATAATTTAGTAAACATAACTAAAATTTTGATAATTTTGATTGATTTTAAGAATATAATTATTTAGCTTAAAGAATAATAAGATTAGAGAATATTCTTATTTATAGTAAAGAGAATTGTATTTTAAAATACTAAGGAATCGAATTATTACTTGAAAGAAGATATTGAAATAATTTTGAAAAATGTTTATTAAGAATGTCGTATTTATTAAGTAAAAAAAAAGTATAAGTTTTTAAATATAAGGCTAAAAATAATTAAAGTTCAAAATCATTAACAGAGCATCAAAAATAGTAATTCTCACAAATAAAAAATGGAGGATTAGAAAAATATTCTTAAAAAAGAAAAAAAAAGAGAAAAAGAAAAGAAAAGAGAAAAAAAAACGAAAAAAATAAAAAAAGAAATGTGAGCGAAGCTGAGAAAAAGCCATAATAAAAAATTGGCTTCACTTGAATTATCTTATAGAAAGAAAACCAATTACATTTTTAAGCGAATTTTTATGTAAAATTATTTTTACTAGAAAAATATTTCATGAAAATCTTTTTCTTGTAAATATTGTGCTATTAATATGATAAATTACAATTATTCTTGAAATAAATAAAAATTGGAAGTCTTATGATTTGGTAGTTAAGTATTCTTTAAATTCTTAAAATTAACCTTAATTAGTGAAATTTAGTTGATGATTTGTAAAACTTTTATAAAACGAAAAATTAAAAGAAATCTTAAGTATTTAAATTTCATTCTGAATGTTATACATTTTTATGTAATTAAAAAAGGTTACTTGAGGACAAATAGCGTTAGGATTAAGGAGAATTTGATCCACTTGAAAAATACTTTATTTTTTTATGCCTTATTCATCGTTGATTCTTAAGGATATTATGCTTTAATGAAAGATATTTTTATGTTTTTAAATGCGGGTGATAGAAAAAGAGTTCGAAGGAAAAAGAGGAGCGAAAAGGAGCGAAAATGGAGCTTAAAGAGCAAATTTGTCAAAATATAGGCTTGGAGCACTGGCGCCGATTTCGGCGCCTGGCGGCAGGTTCGATACGGACACGAACAGATTTTTGACGACTTTGGGCGGTTATTTTGGCAGTGTTAAGCGTTATCGGAAACCACAGAAAATGTTAGAAAGTTACTCGTAATATATAGGACATGTGATACAATGCATGCGGACACGGGGAAGCGCGGTTTTAATCGCGAAGAGGTGTGATCCGAAGTGAAGAGGTGCGAAAAACACAGTCGCGGATTCGGCGCTGGGTGCGACGATTACCTTAAAAGATACATTGTATTTGGATGAATTTTGAAGAGGTGTTTTAAACGACCCACAATTAAATTGAGCTATATAAATATGAGCCTATTAAAAGAAAATCACCACAGCACCTATAGTCCAAAGTACCATATAAATAATCTATCCTCAGCATCCAATCATTTTAGGGAGCCACCTTCTTTAGTATTTAGTGAGTTTAATTTTTAGTTTATTTTGAGTGTTAGTGTGAGTTTATTTAGTGTTGTTGTTGTTAAAGTCTTTCATCATTGCATTGGAGCAGTAGAAGTGTTGAATCCACTTGAAGGAACATTGAGATAAGTATTTGTAACTTGTTCAAAGTTTTATAAATATGTTTTGTTGTGTGAATTGATATTGTTACGAGTAGTTGGTTTTCTTTCTCCTTTGACTATGAAAAGATAATAAAAAAATTGATTTTTAGAATTTAACTTAACATATTTATAAAAATTGTTATGATATTAATATCGATCTTAGTTTACTTTTTAATGGTAATTTAAATTGGTAAAACACAGTGAAAATTTTGAGGCATATCCAGGAGATGAGTTCTTAAATAGTAGATATCGCATAAATTCTTGAGTAATCGAAGGCTTTATGCGGGTTAATCGAGGTGAAGTGAAAATAAATAGGAAGATATGATTTATTGAATGTAGAATTAATTAGTTTTTAAGTGACGGAACTAAGTCCCAATAATTTGGTTTTATAAAAGGGAACGGTGCTTTAGTAGGGCAGCTGTATACCCTTGGACATCCCCAGTAGTGTGGCTAGATTAGCCCATTCTCTTAATAAAACATCACGAACTGATGTTATAGATTAGTCGGTAATGTGCTTTTATCACAGGCCAAAGGGTAAAGAATAGGAATGCATGTTGGCACAAGACCATAATTCAAATTCTCCACAAAATGATAATTATTCTAAAAATCTTGGAATAGTTGAAAAGGAGAAAGTTGTTTTTATTTATACTTTGATAATATTTTATTTTATTATTGCCCTTTACATTTATTATAAATTTTATTAAATTTAAAATCTGAAATTTTGAAAAAGAAATAAAAATAATAATTACTTTTAATTTGAAAAATTTAAAATATGTCTTAATTTTCTCAATCTTAACGTAAGGATCGATAATAGGGACGCACTGAAACACATGTTACTTGAAATGATACGTATACTTGCGTTTGAAATTGTGACTTTTACAATAATTAATAACAATATTTAAACATAAATTCATAAGCCTAGCACATAAGTAAAATTCGGGTGACATCAGTTTTGACGCAGTTGTGAGGATTAAATCTTAGCGAGTGGTATCGAATTCTTGCATTTGAAAATATATATAAAGCCCCGATAGGGAGTATAATATCGAGTTGGCGACATTAAACTGACGCTTTATGGGAGCCGGCCTATAATCAGTGTGCTTTGATTTAAGTGCTTGAGAGTCGTGATTGTTAGTGTTGTATTGTGTTTGCTTTAGTGTGGATTGATTAGCTTAAATCGTATTTTGGATTAGTGGATTGACTTGATCTTTATGTGTCATTATGGATTGATAAGTTTGATTGTTGATTGGTAGATATTTGGATTGTTAGTAGTTTGAATTGATCTTTTTGTGTGTCGTGAGGAGGTGATTTCTTAACTTCTTATTATGGTTAGACTTGTATGTTCTCTTGTAGTAGTTGGATTGATGAATCCACTATGACTTGGATCTCACTCGGACTTGAATTTTACGGAGGCAATATTGAATTTAAACGAGTGTTAGATCGAAATCTTAATTTTCTTACTTCCTTTATTTAACTTTATTTTCATTTGGTAGGAGTCGCTGACACTTATTTGATGAATTACACTTTCTGATATATACCGATTAAAAGATGTGAGTATAGGGATTAGATGATGCTGAGATTGGTTAGAAACCGATTTATTAGGGATAATCTTAAGTTTGGGATTACACAATCTATAAAATCATTTTAAAATGTACCTAATTTGCGAGTGTAGTGATTCCGTTAGAAATTAGGTAAGGTAGTGAGATGTGATGAGTTAATGGAAAATTGACCTCGTTTATCTTATATGTTTATGTTTGCGTTCTGATTTTATAAACTAATCGAAGAACATTTTTATAATCCCTTGTTGATACTGTTATCTTTAGTTAAACAATTATTTAGTGAATTTCATTACGGCTTTATTAGTTTAGATTTATTTTCCTGCATATTATTACGTCACAATGAATACTTGTAAATAGTTTTGATAGACATTTGTGGTAGATAGAATTTCTAAATTGTTTTCTTCTACTTTTATTTTCTATAATAAATCTTATATATGTTAAAAAATTAAGTTTGGAGTTAGGAAGAAAAATAAAATTTTAACGTGAAAATACTTCCTTTTAGTGTAATTTTATTACGAAGCATAATGTTAGGTTAGATTTACTTTCTCTTTCACAGTCGTTTTATTACGATTATGCATGAATATAAATTTGATAGGATGTTGTAGTAGTAAGTAGATTGACCTTTACTTTCTTTACTCTGACATTTTGGAATTAATTACAAAATATTTTAAAATTTAAGTTTGGGGGGAAGAAAAATTTTTAAAATACATTTTATTTATGCGCCGATGGCACTTGTATTAAATTTGATATCAACTTTTAAAATGACTTGTGGTATGTGGTGTTACTTTTGGGATTCTGTGATTTTAGGAATGTTAGAAAAATAACTTAGTTTAAATCCACATGTGAAGAAGGTACATTTTTAGAGTTAAGATATTTTGTAGGAAACATTGGGAAAATGATTTTTTATTTATGGTAGAAAGGAGTTGAATATTTGAAAAATTAAAATTCTTAGATTTATACTTAATGAGAATTGAGCCTTTATTGAAAACCTTTTTCGAACTAATACTTACAACTTTTTATAAGAAGTGAGGGAAATTTTTGAGTTTTGGAATTTAGAGAGAGGATGGTAAGAAATTGAGAATTTTAAAAGCGTATCGAGATATAGTAATCCTCGCATAAAAAAAGTAAAAGGATTAAAAATGATCACGAAAAGAAAGAAAAAAGTGAAAAAAGAGATTGAAAATGATCTGAAAGAAAGAAAAAAAAAATAAATAAAATAAGTGAGGAGATGCTTGAAGAAACTAATAAAAAAAGTGGTTTCGCTTGAATCTTTTTAAATGAAAAGACTTAAAAATAATCATAAACACTGCTTATTTAAAGAAATATTAGTTAAATTGATATAAATAAGGTGCTTAAATTATGTTTTTATATTTCTTTGAATCTTTAGTTTGTGGTTGATAACTTTTGAAGTAAATGAAAAATTAAGTTCACAAGTTGAATGTGAGATATTCTTCTGGCCTACAATCGTAGGTTGATTTCTTGGGTACCTCTATGTTATCTTATAATATTTACGAGATGAAATTTAGGAAATTACGATGAAATAAACCCTGAGAGTCAACATATTTGGTTTTTAAAGTTATAGTGCGGGGACGGTACGGTTACGTTTGGGGATTTTGATGCATCGAAATATATACGGTTTTTCTTTATAAAATTTACTTATTTTTGGTGATATTGAACTTTAAAGGAAGGTATTTTTCGCTGATTTGTTGCGGGTATGATGATTTTAGGTGATTAGAGCGAAAACGAAGCAAAAACAATGCAATTTTGGAGCGAAAACGACGAAAAATAAATTTTGGCTTGGCTTTCGATAGAATGCTACATGTTTAATTCTGCTTTTACACTTCTTGCATATTTTTTGATTGAGATTACACTTTAAAGGAAATGTTATTTTATCTTTGTTTTGTAGGGCTCTCACATTGGAACGACACGATTGAAATTGGGCGAATCGGAAATTTGAAACGGAGCCGACGAACGGAAATGGTAGGCGCAACGCGGGATGGGAGCCGAGACCCGAGACCACCAAAATAGGCGCGCGGCGCCCCATTCGGCTTAGAGCGGTGCCAGACAATTGGGATGCAATATTGGGCGGTTTGCCATATACGTGAATTTGGACAACTTTTGGAAGGTTTAACTAAATTTTGCCTCTTGGGAAATTCGTCACTCTGTTATTTTAAACCGAATTTGAATCGAAAAATGGGGGAGATGATAGGGAAAACTTGGAGAATGCTTAGAGATCTTAGAATAGGAGTAGAAATGTAGATTTCTACTTTTTGGAAGAAGATTGGTGAGGGATTTTGAAATTTGAGGAATGTTACGCGTTAAATGGATCCATGGGGAGACTTTATGGGAGAGATTTTAAATGCTTTTCTTTCGGGGAAAAAGGTAAGTATTGTGTTTTCGTTATCTTATACTTTTGTAAACACTTATTTTGTGGATTTGCTTTGAAATAAAGTTTTAGGTATTGTTTTCTTCGTGCTTTGTGATGTCTTTCTCTTTATTCTTCTTTATTTGGAAATAGTGGCATAAGAAGATTATGTCATTATTTTCATTCTATTTTTCTTTTGCAATGAGTAGGATTCATGTTTAGGATTTTGGGATGCTTGTTAAAAGATGTTTTAATTATAAAAGTGATGGTTTTTACTTGCACTTTATTTACATTACAAAAAGGGCTTGTTGTATTGTTAAAATTCGTTGTAATTGCATTGTCCGCGACGGTGTAATTCTCGACAAGAGTGGAGCAACGTTGATGTTCGTGAATGAATTGCGTAGTTCATGGGGATTAAGTGCGAAATAAAGAGATATGGTTTCATGGGCGTCGAATTGGAGGTTTAGGGTGACGAGGCTAAGATCCCCGATTTTGTCATAAAGTTTGGTAATTAAAGCTAGAGTTAGCACTTGGTGTGAAAGGGAAGTGGGGAGCTGCGAAGTGGCATGCGGTATCCTCGGCTATTGCTTGGATTTAGGGAGTAGCTTTAGGATTTTTGATGATGGCTATCACTGAAGGGGGATACTCGGAAGGGTAAAGAATAAGATTCTTTTATTTGGCACGTATAATATTTAATGCATATAGATTCACCAACATCGATTCATTACGCTAAGAATATCATATTTTATTATCTCAAAATTCACCGAAACCAATTTATCAAGGGTTATCTTTATAATGTGTGCATTTAGAAGTAGTATTATTCTTACATATAATCATCTACGTTTATGAGGAGTAGTTAAATACTTATATTACCATGGCCAAGGTTGTTAGCAGTAGACTAGATTTGTTGAAGCCTCTTACCTCGCTTCCATGTGGGATCGATAAACGGAACTCGTTGAAACTTGTATTGCGATACGATACGTATCTTTCGTTGGATTATTGTGATTTTATAAACACGTATATATCATTGTTCGCCATCCTTTGCATATAAAAAAAAATTAGCATCACGCACATACATGTATAAATAGATTTTCTTAGAATGCAAAAGATTATAAGATTAAATAAGGTTTATATTAGTGGATTCATCATAGTAATAGAAAATAAAAAATCTTGAATGGATGGGCTCTCATAATTAATAGAGAGATATCGTGATTGAAACAACTCATTCATTATATTCATAAAATTACATTATATCTTTATTTGAAATCTATAAAACCCTTTGGTGGTTTAGTTCATATTTTCTTTTTTTTAAATCCTCTCATTTTATTTAAGTAATTGGTAATTGTTCGTTCAGAGAATAAATATGCTAATACTATTTCACTTTGAACTTCTAAACTGAATCTATTCTTACTATTCTAAATAGTAATTCTTAAAAATGGAAATTCTTATTACTATCCCTATCTATTTAATTCTTTTACTATTTCATTTTTCATTAGTTAATATATTAGAATTAGATTTCATATTCTATTTATTTAAAACAATGTGTACAACTTTACAGTGTACATCTCATCTTATCATATTTTTTATCTATTTAAAACAATGTGTACTCAATATTAGAATTAGATTTCTATTCTTATTACTATTCCTATCTATTCAATTCTTTTACTATTTCGTTTTCATTGGTTAATATATTAGAATTAGATTTCATATTTTTCATTGGTTTAGAAATTAGATCTATCGACCTGAGACGAAGCTCATCTTATTTATTTCTAAACAATGTGTACTCAACTTTATAGTGTCTCATCTTATCAATACACTATAGTTTCTAAGCTTGTTGTGTTTCCTTTGTTGACCATAATTGCAAACGTTTTAGCTTTAAAACTTCATGGTGGACTGAATATATTAAATATATATATATATATATATTAAAACAACTAGGTCTTGAAGGCAAAGCAAAAAAAAAAAAGAAAAAGAAAAAGATGGTTACCCACCATACCAAATCATCTTCTAATCGATACGAGAGATAATATTTGGATTTGCATGACATGATCCTTCAAGTCCATCCAAATTGCCTCCCCTTTCCTTTCCTTTCCTCATCTCTCTCTTCCATGTTTCTCACATGAGTTAAAATATTCTCTTCCATGTTTCTCACATGAGTTAAAATAGGTTAGAGACAATGAAGGACATATCTAATAAAACAGAAAGCCTTTCGTTATCACTTTTTTTCAGAAAATTTGCATATATACTACATACCAAACACCTAAATTTTGATATTTAAAATGTCATAAACCTAAAAAGGGGCATTTCACATTTTAAAGTTGACAGTAGTGATATTTTTAATTTGATAATAAAGATTAAAGTGCTATGCATGTAAATTTGAGAGTTTAAGTGTTTGATATTTCAATACATAAGATATTCAAGCACCTAAATATAGATGTTAGTAAGGAATATTATAGTGTTCAATTTTTAGATGCAACGGTTTTACCATCAGATTTCTTGAAGTATTCAATTTAATCTCTCAAACCTCCAAATTTAACTTAAGTATATCATCAACTTTTAACATTTCCTTGGAGTGAAAATTGAATGTCATACTCATCATGAAAGTTCTAAAATTTGTAAGATCAACCTCATTACTTTGAGATGGTAATAAATAGTGCAAATAAATTTATAAAGTTCAAAATAACTTTATGAAAAGTTCCACTCCCTACTTTTTACAAAAAAAAAACGACAATAACTTAAGTTGTCGCAGTGCAATTTTAGGTTTAAAATTAAAAACACAAAGTAGGATCACACAACTGCCCAACTTTAATTGCCTGGCAGATCACAAAACAGCAAGCTTTCTTGCCTAGATGCCATCCTTTGATACTTGCCCTAGACTTTAACCACTCAGAACGCAAGAAAAACCAACTTTTTTTTGAGAACTATATTGCCATTCTTAACAAGTCCATTCTAAAGACGCCTCCCTTCTCGAATCTATTCGGCCTACAGTTATTTATTGCCTTGCCCATTAATGCCATTGCTTCAATGCTTGCAAATTTTTTACAGTCTAACTTCTCAGATGGTTTGAATGTCACTGGTGCGATTGGCCTTGATGCAGCTGGGCATATTTGATGACGATTACAGCGCCATCTCCTAATCCATGATTGTAAAACCTCTTCTATTTCACCTAAAGAAGAGCCTCCATTTTCTGAGGACGTCATAGTTTTCTCAATTTTGTGTTCTTCCATGCATCTATTGACATCATAGCTCATTGTATGATAGTTCTGCATTCTGCTGCACATATTCTGCATTTCACTGGAAGAAAAATCACATTTTTTGAACCTTTTACTGCAGGGAGAAAGAGTTTCAGAATGCTTGTGCTGGAGACGTTTAACCCATCTGCTGCATGTTTTAACCAGATGATTGGAGCTAGAGACATCTGTTATCTTTCCCATGCTTGCGTTGGTTTCTGTTGGAGCAGGCTGCGCTACCCTATCAGACATTCCTGTCTCCACACTTCTAAGGGCTTCTGCTGACAGAGAAGCTGATGCAATGTTTGATTTTCTCAGATTTGGAGAAGCAACATACTATCAAGTCATGATGGGAGTTATATTGCGTTCATAATTTACAAGAAAATCAAACAGGGATCAAATTTACGCACAGAATAAATTGAAAATATCGATGAACATTTGAAGGATTTAACAGGACAACCTGATATTCGTTTGTTCAGAGTGTGTGGTGTTTGATCAGGATTGCAGACATGCTGTACAAGTTCTAGTCCAGATGCCTAAAGGCTCATTGGTTGCTAGCAGATAAAAAATGGACGTTTTAGAAAATGAAATGACGACTGTTTTCACTAATACGAGTAAAATAAAATCATCATTTTTTATGAAAATTGTAGGAGTTCTTTGTCTTCAAAGCTAACATTGATTCCTAAATACTTCAACAAAATGACAAATTCAATATATACATCATTTTTCAAAACAATTTTTCTAACTCCGAACACTAATTGAAAGCTAGATAATTGTAAGGAAGTTAACATGTTGACTAGGAGTCCAGAGAGGCAAATATTGAAATCTAATGACACAATTCTATTTGAGATTTGTGGAGTCTGATGGGCTTCAACAGCAGAAATCCAACAAGTACAGCACCTGCAGCAGTGCGTTCCAGCGCCTCATGGAGGCGCACGGTGCTGTTGGCGAAAATATGGATACGGGCATCCCCGCGCCAGGAGCGGTTTCTTAAGTTACAGGATTTATAGATCCTTCATTTTCACGAAGGGTTGGACTCTCTCGCTAAGAATGTGTGTGAGCCCTTGTACGTGAAGAACTCTCGCAAGGAATTCCTCTGCAGTGCTTTTGCGTGGAGCAGCGATTTCTCTCGTGTGATTGAGAGGTGCATCCTGAAGTTATTGTAAGTTCCAAGAGTAGAGAGTTGAAATTAGTGGTGTAAAATCTGTGCATTTCTCTTGACTTTCATAGTAAAAATTTGTTGTGGCTCTTCCTGTTCTCGAATTTTTTCACATTAAATCTTGATGTTTTTTATATACTTTTATTGTGCGCTTCTGTTTGAATTTATTCTGGATCTACAAAATCCGTATATTTTTTTGCAGTGTTGTTTCTTTTCCGAAGATCCTTGATTCAAGTGCGGAGTAATGGTCGACAAGGAAAGATACAAGGTGGAGTTGTTTAATGGATCGAATTTGGTGTTCTGGAATATGCAAGTGGAAGTTTTTCCGTATCAAAAGAAACTATATCTGCAACTAGAGGAATCATCATAAAGCTTGAAGTGATTGATTCCAAATGCATAGGAAGTGAATGATCGAACGATAGCAAAGTTTAATCCATCTTTCACTTTCCTCATCTATTTTTCACATAGTGAGTGAGAAAACTATAGTGGATCTCAAGATTACACTAACAAGAATGTATGAAAACCTTCAATGTCAAATGACGTTTTTATGAAGAAATTATTCAACATGAAAGAGAGCTGTGAGGAAGAGAGTTTAGTGGCTGAATATTTGAATAATTTTGAAACTGTGATAAAATAGTTATGTTTTGTGAGCATCAAGTTTGATGATGATGTCAATGCACTATTAATTATATCGTCATTGTCGTACGCATGAGAAAGCTCTTGGTATGCAGAAGTTAAACTTTGATGATATCGTGTGGTTAGTGCTGAATGAAGAGGTTCACAAAAAAAAAAAGACGAGTGTAATTGAATCTTCACGTTTTGTGTTAAATGTTGAAAATAGAGGAAGGAATCTGAACGTGATTATAAGTAGTGATGGATTCGAATCCAAAGAAGGAAAGTCCATGTCGAGAAGAGGAATTGACGAGAAATGAATATTGGAACTGAAGGAAGAAATGTGATTTCAAAAAAATCTGAAAGCTCGAAAGTTAGTGGTAGAGGCGAGATAAGAATCTTCACAAATCTCCCCGCGAGGTGAAATTTAATGTGAATCCATATTTGATATGTCAATGTGAATATTGAATATTGAATAGTAGATTCAGATGTAGCACCAAATGCATGCCCCAATAAAGATAATATTAAGAACTACACTCAAAATGATTTAAAGATGTTTTACTTGAGAGATAATAAGGCATGTAGTATCATAAGAAATGGCGATCATGACATCAAGTTAGCTAATGAAATAATCTAGAAGCTCGGTAAAAGTTAGACATGTTCCAAATATGAAGAGAAATCTGATCTCGGTAAGCCAACTGACAAAAGTTAAGGTACATGACGACTTTCACAGGTGATTCATGAAAGGTGACTAGGAGGCTATCGAATCAATGAGATAAAAATATCTAATGATATGATTTAAATCAAAGTTGATGCAGGTCTTTGGCACCGCTGGCTTGGAAATATAAGCGAGAAAAGTTTGAGTACTACTTTCTAAGAACAAGAGCAGTTGAATTTTGTGAATTTAAATTTAATGAAGATTGCGTATATATAATGACATCAGAAAATTTTCTCTAAAAAGTTGGTCAATTGTGAAGCGAAAGAAGCTAAATTTGGTCGGACATGAAGCTTGCGGTAGTTGAGCGCATGAATAAAACGATCATTATGTCAAAAGTTTGAAGTTGCATTCGGAAGCTTGCCAAAACGGTTATGTGCGGAAGCAATGAACGTTTTTGTTTATACGTCAATTGAGGTTCATCGGTACATTTGAATGAAAGGCTTGCGAG
The DNA here is from genome assembly GCA_022702705.1 of Papilionanthe hookeriana x Papilionanthe teres. NCBI lineage: Eukaryota > Viridiplantae > Streptophyta > Magnoliopsida > Asparagales > Orchidaceae > Papilionanthe > Papilionanthe hookeriana x Papilionanthe teres. The sequence goes on from CM040422.1 coordinate 27,833,648, forward strand.
CAAACCTATAGTGAAAAAAGGAAAAAAAAATAATCTTATACGAAGGTATTTGATTGTTCTACATATGTTCGTGTTGATACATGGTTCGCAAGTAAACTTGATTTAAAATCGGTCGAGTGCACTTTTATTGCATATGGCAAATAAACTTAATTACAAACTACCGGGACTATCATAATCAAAAGTTAATCGAAACGAGATGTCACTTTGAATGAAAAGTGTACAAGAATAGGAGCAGAACTTAGGATTGCCCATCGGTTACCGCTAGGAATGTTAAATATATTGAGATAAAAGATATTAATGATGGGAAGATGAAGAAAGAAAAAATTTGATCGGATGAAGTACGAAGTTTCTCATTCGTCTTGTTTCTAAAATCATGTGGTACGAGCGGTGTGACGAGGACCGGTACATAGAGTATTATCCTTATTTATTATATTTTTACTGAGATAGTGATGAACTAGAGTGCTATGAAGAGATCACTCGAGTTAAAGATGCAAGGGTGGGGGCTTATAGATGATGAGATGCGGTCGTGGAGTCGAATCGAAATATAGAATTTGGTGATAATAAATCGGATGAAAAAAACCTTACAATAAGTGTGTTTACATCTTTGAAAAAGAAATCATATGGTAGCGAGCCTTTAACGAAACAGGAAGTGTGTGAAGAGATTTTAGCGAAGGAAGTGAAGCCTGAGATCTTTTCTCCTTTAATGAAGATAACATTTGATTAGAGTTGTGTAGAGCTTAATATGAGAGGAAACACAACGATGAGTTATTTTGATAGAAATGGTAATAAGGTATATCTTCGACTTTGGAAAATACTTGTAAGAGTAAATTAGGGTTTTTAGGTTGAAAAAAATTGCGCACTTTTGTGATAGAAGTTGAATGCGTTGTTATCACTGGGCCTAGTAAGGAAATGTTTTGAAAGCAAAGCTTTATGGCAAGATTGGAAAGCTTTACTAATAGTATTAGTGTTATTTTTTTTACAAAGAATATCATTTTTCATGTCGAACAAAGCATATTCGGTAGGTGTCATTTTATTCTTACTCTCGAAAAGAAAAAATGTAGTATACACGAAATTTAAGAATCTTGTAGATATATTGGTAAAAGAGTGGTACATTTGAGAAATTAATATATTTTGTTTTCGATTGAAGTTCGGGAAGGTTGAGATCAAGAGTATGAGTCACGATGCGATAAATGACCAAAAAGATAGTACGGATGGAGTTGCGTATACGGAAGTGTTAGGTACGATGGTCTGCAGTGGAAGATTGTTGAGATTTATGGAGAGCAGCATGGCTACAAAAACATAAATCCACCCAAAGTCAGCGTACGCGGTAGCGCAACCTTGGAGGCACGAGCCGAGCTGATACGATTTTTCTGCCAGATCCGAGTGTAGCCCGCCACCCATCTCCTCCACCCCGCGCGCATACTCCCCAATGCCCACTGAGACTAGATCTAAAGGGTGCGGCGCCAACGCCACAGAGCTGGAGAGTGGGGAGTGGGGAGTGGGGAGTGGGGAGTGGGGAGTGGGGAGTGGGGAGTGGCGCCAAGAGCGATTTCTCAAATTGTGGGATTTTGAAGTCCTTCGTTTTCACAAAGGGTTGGGCTTTCTCGCTCAGTGTGTGCATTATCGTTGTGCGTGAAGAACTCTCACAATGGAATTCTCTCGATGGTGATTTTGCATAGAGCGGTGAAGTGCCAAAAATAAGACTTTCGACGATTTACATGTGGTGTCGTGAGGATGGGCGTCCTGAAGTTATAAGTTTCGGATGTAGATAGTTGGCACGAGTGGTGTAAATTATGTACGTTTTAATTTTCGCTAGTGAAATTTTGGTGTGGTATGGAACGTAATTTTTACCGTTACGAGTTTTCGTTAAATTATGGTTTTTAATTCTTTGTTGTTCATTTCTGTCTGTATTTTGCTCCGGATATCTTGAATTGGTGTATTTTTCTGCGGTGTAGTTTCATTGATAATTGATCAAATCCCTAGTTAACACCTCATCAGTTTCTCTCTTTAAGCCAACGACTAATGATATTATAGACGATTATCAGCATGCAAAAAGCGAAGGCAAACAACAATCCATGTCAATAATGATCTAATTGGCCTATAATGGAAAACATTGTATAATATGTTGCTCAAATGTAATGGATGTATTTATACATATGACTTGAATCTATAGGGCTTTCCATTGAAGCATCTCCAATCCAAGCGCTCAAAAAATTCATTCTCATAAAACATGAAAGCATTGATTCACTTCAAGCAAATAATACAACGCACTGCAACATATAATATGTCGGCACTGCGCATTGGCCACTTAATAATTGACTTCTTTATGTCCCTAAAATGTAAATTCTCAGATGATGAAATCAAAAAAAGAAAATTAAGCCATGCTTATAGCCAATGTAACCAAGTAGCTAAACAGTTGAAATAACGAGAAGCATTCACGATCTACAGTCTATAGAAAATGCATCCGTGTGGTCAGGAATAAATTTTGCCAACTTAACACAGTGTGGATTTAGGAAGCAGAAATTTTTAAGAAAATGAATAATTAGCCTAAATAATCCTTTAGTTAAACAGACCAAACAAGTGATCTGTTCTTCAAGTTTTAAGAATGTTTATTATGAACATACAATCTGACCATAAAATGCAAAGAAACTCTGCTTTAAGTTCAGAAAATGGAAAAAGATCTGAATAGTCAAGTTAACAAAATCAATACAGAAAGCAAACAGGCTCTGGAAAAATATACCTAATATGTTAGTTGATCTATAACGACCATGGTACGCTTTATCAGCCTTAGTACAAGACTCGTTAAAAAAAATTCCAAAGGGAACTGGAATAATCGCTTTATCGCCACAATCTTGTTTGGTGGGTGTGATAAATTTTTCGGAAAGAACATTATCACTGCCTTGAGTGAATGCAGAATCTCCCGTCATGAGTTCTCTAAAGCACTAGTCCAAGCGCAATTCATCTGCAACCAGTAAGGAATTCATTGTACCATGACGTTTTTATCCACATTCAACAGCGCATTCGGCATAGGTTACTTACCAGGCCAAGTAACAACTGTCGACGAGATCTAGGCACAAAGAGCAGAGATCCCAGAAGCAATCCCGGAGCATTAAAGAACACGTGAAAGAACTGGATTTAAAGTACACTCGCACAAGGAATAAAGGTCCGCGAATTCTCCATCGGGCGAAATGATTCACATCCTAATTGACAACGACAGACGAATCCTGTGGGCGAACGAGAGAAAATGCTTTTACTGGTAGGGAGAGTGCCCACGCCGCGAGTTCTTAGCCACGTATTTTGAAGCACGTGATCTTCAGAAGCTGAAATTTTTGTTCAGAAAATTTCGTAAATGTGTACTGTCTACAGTTATATATATATATATATATATAATATTTAATTCAAACTTTAAGAGTTAATATAAAACAAATAGCAAGCATTGGGGCAGTAGAGAACCGACTTTTAGAGATTTTCTAGATAGCTCTGCCGCCAAAGTATTTAGGGTTTCTTGCTAGTTTTTTCTTTCACGGGAAAAACTATGGTTTCTTCCTCTTCAGTCTTCGACTGGAGTCTTTCTTTGACAGGGGTCTTGTCCTTTCTTTGTTCTCCACGATTCTTTTTTTCCTCCTTTATTCTATTATTTTCTGGTTCTATTCTTGACTTTGGCACAACTTTTAACTGAAAAGGTCTTATTTATTTTGACCTCTTTAGTTCTATTTTTTTTTTTAGTTTTTCCTCGCCTGTCCTCCTTTAGTCTATTCTTTTCTTGATCTATTCTTGACGGGCCGGCCAGGGATCATGGCCACCTGCTTAACCACGGTGTTGGTTATACTAACTGCTCCTTTTGTTGTAGCGAGGGACTGGTCATCTTCGAACTGGCACTGGACGAGTGGCTTGTGGACGTTCTTAGAGGATTCTCGCTTGGGGGGTGATTTTTCCTGGCCCAGGATGTATTTGTTGGCTCTCTGCGATAGCTCCGCCAAGTCTCATAGTTTGTTTATATTGAGGTCGTGGGCTTCTCTCGGACTCCAAGTCTTTCTTTTAAGGAAGCTAGGGCTGAGTCGACTTTGAGGTCTTTGACCTCCGACTTTTCTTTGTGGAAACTTGCAATGAATGTGTGTAGGCACTCATGGGCCTTGCTTGAGGTGACACGGGGCCGCACGCTGCTTGAGTAGGTTTTGTCTTCTAAGAAATTGTGTCGAACGATCTCCTAAAATCGGCAAAGTTGTTGATGCTCCCGGTTGAAAGTGCATAGAATTACTTCGGGGTAAATGACCTCGAAGTGGTAAAATGTATGACGCAGACGCGTCGAGATCTTGAGTAAGCACATGACCAACTCAAATGTAGTGATATGGTCGATGGGATCTAAGCACTTACAGCCAAGCCACCAAAGTCGATAATTTGAATTTTTACGGGGAGGGCTTTCTTGCTCTAGAGATACGGGAGAAGAAAGGATTCTCTAGCTAACACGGTGCCTTAGTGCACCCTAATCGTTGCCTCTCCACGCAGGATCCGTATTATCTTGATACGCAATCATTAGCCCCCTTAGCACCGTTGTTCGCTATCCCCCAATGTTATGCATCGACGCCATCTCATGTGGTTAGTTCTACTCTTGGGGGGGGTGTTCTTGACCATCGAAGTCCCGTGGGCCGTCACAAGAATGAGAGAGAGAAAACAATGAGAGAAAAATCACAGTAATGATAAAAAAATTTGATAGCATTTTTAATGAAATGTTCCCCCTTAGTTATAAAAATGAGGGGGTTTTATAATTATATTATGTACCGCTAGTGTATGTAGGTGCGATGGGGATCTTTTAGTATATACATAAATATGCCTGGGAGGCTTTAAGTATATGGTCGGGCAGTCATAAAGGCCGAGCGGTCGTTGTCCGATTTGCAATTATGCGATTATTTAAGTTTTCAAAATATGACCAAAAACTCGATCCTCCTAAAATATGCACGTGCTTAATGTGTAATTACTTCGATTTCAATCTGCGACAACGTCGCCTTGAGAAACTTGACTAGACCCACTTGATTACATAAGTATTTAAGTTCCCCGAAAATATGACAGAGAATTGATCCTCACCAAATATGTGCCTCCTTAATGTGTAATTAATTGAATTTCGATCCCGACAACGATGCTGAAAACATGACACCGAAACCCCGAAATTACCTGATTATTTGATTCTTAGGCCGAAAAATTGGAACTATTTTATATTAAGCGGTATGTGAAAATGGATATGTTATAGAATTTTGAATTTTATTTTTATTTGGCTTGGTAGAGATTTCGTAGTATATGTATCGTTTGAAGTAATATAAGGCTTTCTTTAAAGACCACGGTGTTGATCCCGCAAAGAAGCGAGGTAAAAAAATCTCTTAGGCTAATTACAGTTTACTACTGTCGATTCTTAGTTTGGAATTTCAAAGTTTAGTTATCCTAAATTTATAATTTCTTATAACGTTAAAGTTAACTAAATTAACTAAAAACCTAATCTAAGGAGGCTTGGTTAGATTTTTGAGAAGTTTTTATATAATTAAAATTACTTTCCCCTTGCAATGAGATTATAATCGGTGTAGGAATCAAATGTTTAAGGTTTAAATGTAGTTTGTGACGGTTAGGTATACTTGTTTATACCCTCTTCGAGTGCATATAGAAAATTGATTATTTTAAAGTAAGTTCCAACATATGTGGTAGTGCTAAGTAGATTCTAGCCTGCCACTTCCGGATGCGATGTGGACCACAGTGCGTCTTATTTTCTATTTAATTAGAGTTAAACCACATCTTGCTTAATACACTAATAAAATTACTTTTATGATCCAAAATATGTGTCCGATTTTAATTGTTAACTGATATCGTAAACGTAAGTATACGTATGGTCAAGTAATATAGAGCTCAATAAGAATGTAGTATCGATCTACATGGGGAGAAGGTAAAACTTTACTAATTAAAGAGACTAAAGCAGTAAAGAAAACTATAAAAACTATTGAAGTACGAGCGAAACGATGCATTTTGAAATGCAAAACTAACAAAAATATAATTCTTAAGCTAAAACTTCAAAGTTAAATCTAATGTAAAAGGAAAGTAGTTTTAATTAAGGTTTCAAATTTAAGAAAGTATAATTCTCATTTGCAATAAGGTTATAACTAGTGAAAATCAAAGTTTATTATAAATTGCAAGCAAAAAATAGAAGCAATAATATTCTTTAATCCTCTGAATGAGTGATAAACAACATTGGCTAATTCAGATATTTTTAAATCTAAATATGTGGTTAAGTTGGGAAGATACAATTGTCACTCTTGAGTTCTCACTTCCCACAGCTTGAGTGCTATGTAATCTCATTTTAGTTTCTAAACATTTGAACCGGGTATTCAGTTGCTTCCTCTTTTAAAAACAACACAAACAAATATTTTCTTATTTATTTACCTTTGCTACATAGGCTACTTCTCTTTCGGCCACAAGTGCGATGTGATTTTTCTTGAATGCTTAAAGCATGGGCCTACGGGCTCATATGTTTTCACATATATTTTAACAAATCAAACGACCCAGATGCGAAAAGTAAATTAAGTTAAAGATTTAAATCATGACGATTAAAAGTTAAGATCGTATTGAATATCTTTTGATTCTTCACATCATTATATCTTATTGTAAAGGGAAAGACAAAGCAAGCTATTAAGAATTCATGAAGAATAATTAACAAAACATGAATTTATATATATTAAAGCAAAAAGTTTATACAACACTAAAGTGAAGTAAACGACTTATCTCACTTTCCTCACGAGAAAATCATGAAGTTCCAATGAATAACTTTCTCCGGTTGAAAGTGCATAGAAGCCCCACTTCGGGGTAAATGACCTCGAAGTGGTAAAAAATGCGGCACTTGAATGTCAGGGAATGTTGAGAAAGCACATGGCCAGCTCGAATGTGGTTATATGGTCGATGGGATCCGAGCGCCCCTGTGTAATCCTACGAAGTCGATAATTTGAATTTTACGGGGAGCTCTGCTCTAGAGATATGAAGGAATAAAAGGATTCTCTGGTAACACGGTGCCTTAGTGCACCCTAATCGTTGCCTCCACACCGCACGGTTCACGTAGTATCTTGATATTGCGGTCGTTGTACCCAGGACCATTGTTCACCCTTGTTGTTATGCATCGACGCCATCTCATGTGGTTGGTTACACTGCGGGGGGCGCTAATTTCTTTTTAGGGCTAAGACGGCCCTCGAGACTTTGATGGTCTGGCCCGCACCTACTCCATGATCTAAGTCCTCATCTCCTACATTTCTTCCTGCATATGTTCTCATTATCATGTCATGGGGGATCTACATTAGCTATTACTCTTTGGTTGGCTTCTTATTTTTGTGATCAATGTGCTCCTCTTCTTGTCGATGTCATGACTCCACACTCATTGCACCTTTTAGGATGATGTATCCCAAACAGTCTGAGAGACATGCCTAAAGAATAGAGCACTAAAGAATGAAAGAGAGAAAACGATGAGAGAAAAAACACGGTAATGATCAAGCAATTTGTGTAACATTTTTCTTGAAATGTTTAAAGCATTTATAAAAATGAGGGGTTCTATAATTATATTATCTATCCCTAGTGTATGTAGGTGTGATGGGGATCTTTTAGTATATACATAAATATGGCTTTAGGAGGCTTTAGGTATATGGTCGAAACGATCGTAAGACGGGCGGTCGTTGTCTGAGCTTGCAATTATGCGATTATTTAAGTTTCCAAAATATGGCAAAACTTGATCCTCTTTAAAATATGTACGTGCTTAATGTGTAATTACTTCAATTTCCAATCTGCGACAACTACGCCGATAACTTGATCACGGCCGCAATTATACGAAGTATTTAACTTGCCAAAATATGACAGAAAATTGATCCTCTTTAAAATATGTACTGCTTAATGTGTAATTAATTGATTTCAATCTGAAAATGATGCCGAAAAACTTGACCCAAAACCAGAGTTACACAGTTATTTCAATTCCTAGGCAGCTGGACCAGTTTATATTAAGCGGCTAGTGTGCGAAATGGATATGTTATAGAATTTTGAATTTGATTTATATTTCTGCTTAGGGTTTCGTAATACAGTATACGTATCGTTTCGAGTAATATAGAACTTTCTTTAAAGACCACGATATTGATCCACAAGAAGTGAGGAAAAAAATCCTTAGGCTAATTCTAGTTTATAACATCAGGTCTTACTTGGAATTTTCAAAAATTTTAGCTATCCTAAATTTAGTAATTCTTGTAAAGTTAAATTTAACTAAATTTCTTTTAAAAGCCTAATCTAAGGAAGTAGTAAAATTTTGAAAATTATTTATATAATTAAATTACTTTCCCCTTGCTGTAAAGTTATAATCAGTGTACGAATCGAATGTTTAAAGGTTTAAATGTAATTTGTGTGATTGGGAGTATCTTGTTTCATTACCCTCTTCGAGTGCATATAGAAAATTGGCTTATTTCAAAGTAAGTTCCAACGTATATGGTAGTGCTGAGTAGATTTCTATTTTGCCACTTCCGAATTCTTGATGTAAGACCACACAATCTTGTCTGTTTTCTATTTAATTAAGTTAAACCATCATGTGTCACTAATAAAATTACTTTTATGATCCAAAAATATGTTCAGTTTTAATTATTCACCATGTCGTAAACGTAGTATATGTATTATTCGAAGTAATATAGGCTACAATAGATCATAGTATAGATCCAGAGAAGGTAAAACTTTTACTAATTAAAGAGACTAAAACATATAGTAAGAAAAGCTATAAAAACTATTAATCTGACAATGATAAATTTTGAAATACAAAAATAACAAAAATATAATTACTAGTAAAACTTCAAAGTTAAATCTAATGTAAGCAAGGAAAGTAGTTTTAACTAAGGTTTTGAATTTAAGAAAGTATATTTCCCATTTACAATAAGGTTATAACTAGTGAAAATCCAAAGTTTATTATAAATTGCATGCAAAAATAGAAACTGATAATATTCATTAATCCTCTAAGCAGTGGTAATAATAGTAATTGAAATATTTTAAATCTAAATCCGTGGATTTAGGCTAGGAAGATACAAGTTGTCACTCTTCGAGTTCTCACTTCCTATTTGGGGGCTAACTAATCTCATTTTGGTTTCTAAACATTTGAACCGAATTGTTGAATTTAAACATCACCTTTAAAATCACCCGGTGTGCACCCATCGAGCAATATTTCCACATTTATTTGCACTGCTGCCTTGAGGCTACTTCTCCATCGGCCACAAGTGTAATGTGGTTATTTCTTGAATGCTTAGAACGCAAGCCTACGAGCTCATATGTTTTAGCATATATTTTATGAAATCGAAATGACCGGATTTTAAAAGTAAATTAAGTTTAAGATTTAAATCCATGAAAATTAAAAATTTAGATCATATTCAAACATCTTTTGATTCTTCACATCACTATATCTTATTGTAAAGGAAAAGAAATAAAGCAAGCACTAAGAATTCATGAAATAATTAAGAAAAGATGGATTTATATATGTTAAAGCAAGTTTATATTGCCAAAGTGGTAACAACTTTTCTCCTTTCCTCCATAAATCTCTTAGAAGTTGCTGAATAACTTCCTTCTCCAGTTGAAAGTGCGTAGAGAGACTGTTCAGGTAAATGACCTCGAAGTGGTGAAAAAAATGGGGCACTTGAATGCTTACGAGAACTTGAGTAAGCACATGACCAACTCAAAATATAGTGATATGGTCGATGGGATGCGATTGCCCCATTGTAAACATAAGTAGTCAAATTAGAATTTTTAAGGGCTCTCTGTAGGGAGTCTGGAGAGAAAAGTTATAAGTAACACGGTGCCTTAGTGCACCTGTTCATTGCCTCACCATTCCACGGATCTTGTTATCTTGACCACCTGTGTCATTGGCCACCAGGACGTTGTTCGGCCCTCTTGTGTTATGCATCGACACCATCTCATGTGGTTGGGATACCCTTGGGGAAGGGGGGGGCTAATTTCTTGTTGAGGTTTTGACGGCCCTTGACTTTGATGGTACGGCCACCCACCTACTCCATGATCTAAGTCTCATCTCCTGCATTTCTCGCAGCATACATTCTCATTATCATGTCTTAGGGGATCTACATTAGCTATTACTCTTTGGTTGGCTTCTTCTTTTTATGATCAATGTGCTCCTCTTCTTGCCGACATCATGACTCCACACTCATTGCACCTTTTAGGATGATGTGTTCAAAGCAGTACGAGAGACACATGCACAGAATATAACAAGAATGAGAGAGAAAACAATGAGAGAAAAAACACGGTAATGATAAAAAAAATCGCCTTAACATCTTTTCATGAGAAATGTTCCCTTGTTATAAAAATGAGAGGTTTTGTAATTATATTATGTACCTAGTGTATGTATATGTGATGAGGATCTTTGAATATATACATAAATATAACTTTAGGAGACGGTATATGGTCGGCAGTCGTAAGACGAGCGGTCGTTGTCCGCGACTTACGATTATGCGATTATTTAAGTTTCCAAATATGAAAGCTGCTTCCGATCCTCCTAAAATATGTGCGTGCTTGTGTGTAATTCTTTGATTTCGTCTCTCAAACCCAATTGCGTAAACTTGTGAGACCGCAATTACTAGTATTTAGGTCCGAAAATATGACCAAAAATTGATCCTCCTAAAATATCGCACTTAATGTGAAATTAATTGAATTTCGATCCCCCGAAAACGACGTAAAATTGACTGAAACGAAGTTACACGGTTATTCGATTCCGGACGAAATGCGGACTGAGTTTATATTAAGCGGCTAGTGTGCAAAATAGATATGTTATAGAATTTTGAATTTAATTTATATTTCACACACTAGGGGTTTTATACAATTATATATATCGTTTCAAGTAATATAAAGTTTTCTTTAAAGACCACGGTATTGATCCTGAGAAGCGAGTAAAAAATTCCTTAAGGCTAATTTCTAGTTTCTTATAAGGTCTTAGTTTTATGAATTTTCAAAAGTTTAGTTATCTAAATTCTTCAATTTATTTATAAAATTAAAGTTAACTAAATTAACTAAAAACCTAATACGGGAAATTTGGTTAGATTTTGAAATATTGTTAAAATTATTTTCCTTGTGATTAGATTATAATCAGTGTAGGAATCAAATGTTTAAAGAGTTTAAATATAGTTTTTTTTTTTTTGATAGATGGGAGCATACTTGTTTCATTACCCTCTTCCGAGCGCATAAAGAAAATTATTTATTCTAAAGTAAGTTCAACATGTGATAAATTTAAAAATGGATGCAGCACCACTTCCAGATTGCGATGTGGACCCTAGTGTGTACTATTTTTCTATTTCATTAGAGTTAAACCATTATGCTTACTCTACTAATAAAATTACTTTTATGATCCGAAATATGTTTCGATTTTAATTATTCAACGCTATTCGTAAACGTAAGTAGCCATATCATTCCAGTAATATAGAGCTGCAATAGGTCTTAAGTATCGATCCCACGGGGAGAAGGTAAAACTTTACTAATTAAAGAGACTAAAACAGATATTAAGAAAACTATAAAAACTATTAGTACGAAAGTAAACAAAAATTTTTGAAATGCAGAACTAACAAAACTATAATTACTACATTAAAACTTCAAAGTTAAATCTAATGTAAGCAAGGAAAGTATTTTTAACTAAGATTTCAAATTTATGATATATTTCCCATTTACAACTAAGGTTACTAACTGGTAAAAATAAAAAGTTTATTATAAATTGAATGCAAAAAAATAGAATCGATAATATTCTTTAATCCTCGAACGATTGATAAAGCAAAATTGGTAGTTCGGATGTTAAATCTAAATCCGTGGTTAAGCCGGGAATACAGTTGTCACTCTTGAAGTTCTCACTTCCCATAGCCAGAGGGCTAACAATATCATTTTAGTTTCTAAACATTTGAACCGAATTGTTGAATTTACACTGTCACCCTAAAATGCGATTGTGCACCCGTTAAACAATATTTCCGTATTTATTTACCTTTTATAGGCTACTTCTCCTTGACCACAAATGTGATATGATTTTTTTAAATACTTAGAGAATAAGCTATGGGCTCATATGTTTTCGCTTATATTTTAACGAAAACGGAAATGACCGGTCTGAAAAGTAAATTAAGTTCGAAGATTTAAATCATGACAATTAAAAATTAAGATCATATTCAAATAACTTTTGATTCTTCACATCACTATAATAACTTATTGTAAAAGGGGAAAATAATGTTAAGAATTCATTAGAAATAAATTAACAAACGTGGATTTATATATTAAAGCAAGTTTATACAACACTAAAGTGAATTAAACAACTTATCTCTTTCCTCCACCACAAATCCCTTGAAGTTCCTTTGAATAACTTCCTTCTCCGGTTAAGTGCATAGGAGTACTTCGGGGTAAATGATCTCGAAGTGGTGAAAAAAGCGGCACGTGAATCGTCCGAGAACTTGAAGTAAGCGCATGACTGACTCGAAATGTAGTGATATGGTCGATAGGATCTGGCCCTTTATAAGCCTCCAAAGTCCCTAATTTGAATTTTTAAAGGGGCCTACCTCTTGAGATGCGGAGGAAGAAAGTTCTCCCCAGCTACCACGGTTCCTTAATGCCACAACGTTGCCTCTCTCCACTGCTGCCGGATCTTGTAGTATCTTGATACGCGGTCGTTAACCCCTTAGGGCCACCTCTTGTTATTCATCGATGCCATCTCATGTGGTAGTTCTTGCCATGAGGGGGGGGGGCTGATTTCTTCTTAGGGGCATGGAAATTGGCCCTCGAGACTTCGATGGTACGCTGCACACTCCATGATCGATTCTCATCACCTACATTTCTCGGCATACATTCTCATTATCATGTCATGGGGGATCTCTGATATTTATTACTCTTTGGTTGGCTTCTTCTTTTCACATGTCAATGTGCTCCTCTTAACACACGATGTCATGACTCCTTTCATTTCACTTTTAGGATGATGTATCTAGCTTGATGCGAGACATGTGATTCGAAAAAATACCTATTTTTATGCCTTGATTTTTATTAAATTTTAAGGATAATATGCTTTAATGAAAGGTATTTTCGTATTTTTGGATGTAGGTGATGCGAAAATGTTCGAAGGAGAAAAATATGAAAAAGCAACAAAAATGAGCAAAAAGGAGCAAAAATAGAGCCAAAATGCAAAATTTTCAAAATTATTGGCTTGGCGCACAGCCCGCCCGAGTACCGATACGAAAGCGGTAAGTTTTTGACGACTTTGGGGCGTTTATTTGACGGTGTGACGTGAACCTTTTAGAAGATTGGCGATTCATTCTGGTTTTATAGGACATGTATTACAATGTATTTGGACGCTTGAAACGGTTTTAATCTCGAAAGAGGTGCGATCCGAAGTGAAGAGGTGCGAGGCGGGACGCGGTGTCTGGCGCTAGGCACGGAACACACACCTTAGAAGATTCATTGAATGTGGATACGTTTTGAAGAGGTGCCTTGGTGACCCTTGAAGCATAAATAGGACGATATTCCTTCGGAAAGAAACGCCTATCTACCCCTCCACAGCAGGATTATCCCCAGAGAGAATTAGAGAGATCGTATTAGGAAGTAGCGCTTTTTTACTTTCCTTCATAAATTAGTGAGTTTATTTAGAGTTTGTATTTAGAGTTTGAAAGGAGTTGGTGCATACGTAATTCATTACGGCTGTGGAGTCGGTAGGAATCGAAGTTCGGTAGGAGAAACATCTAAGATAAGTATTTTTATTTTTGATTGAAAGTTTATTTATTATGTTTTTTATTTAATTTCAATGTGTTCGAGTAGTTACTTTACTTTCTCCTTTCGATTATGAAAAGATAAATAAAGATAATACAAAATTCATTCGGAGAATTAAAAATCATATTTTGAAAACATTGTGATGATATTAATACCGGTTCTTGGTACTACTTACATTTAAATTGGCCATTTAAATTATTAAAACACAGTGAAGAGTTTTGAGACCTAGAAGGAGATGAATTCTTAACTTGTAGATATCACATGAATCTTTGGGTAGTCGAAGGCCTTGTGCGGGTTATTCGAGGTGAAGTGCGAATAAATAGGAAGATATATAATGGACGTAGAATTGATAAGTTTTTAGTGACGGACTAAATTCTTGTGATTTGGTTTATAGAAAAGGAAAGGGTCACTGGTAAGTGATAAAGCCACCCTTGGACATCTAGTAGTGTGAGCACTGGAATTAACCCATTCTACTAACAATACGTCCGGACACGATCGTAAGTGCTTGATGTTCTTTGCACACAGATCGAATGGTAAAGAAGATGAATGCTTATTTGGCACAATACCATAAATTTATATTCTCCAGAATCTTATCATTATCTTAGAAAATCTTGGATTAATTGAAAGGAAGAAAGTTGTTTTCTTATTCTTGTACATCGATTATTTTATTCTGTTTTATTATTGCGTATTTAGTAAATTAAAGATAAATAAAGAAATACTTTAAATAAAAATATTTAAAAATCTATAACTCTCTCCTCGTGGGATCAATACTGGGGTCTTTGTTTCAAAGCCATATATTACTTGTAACGATAAGTATACATACGTAGAACCCCTAGTGTAAAGTATTTTCCATTAAAATTATATTTATATACACTAGTTGCTATTATTATTTATAGCATATATTTTGAAAGCATTAATTAGTACGTTGATCTTCGAAAGGACTTCGAATTCGAAGTTTTTTGGCACCGTTCTTCAAGGAAGAAAGATTTTAGTATGCATATATTTATATCGGGTCATGTTTTTAGCGCCGTTGCGGGAGAGCGAGAGACAAACTTTTTAGATTTTAAGTATTTTTATTTTATTTATTTTTATTTATTAAAAAAAAAACAAAAACATATATATATATATATATATTAATAATATTTATTTTAATTCTTGCTAATTGGCTTTTTATGCGTAGTTACGCGGATCGAAGGATTATTACCTTTAGATTCTGAATTAGAAAGAACTATTAAAAGAATATCGAAAGGATATGAATTAAAAGTTCGAAATGACTAATTTACATAACAATTTACAAAATCCAATTGAAATTAATGATCAAAATGTTTATAAACCATTAAGGGATTATGTTAACCTACAGTTGATGAACTTCATAGTAGTATTCAAATACCCGCTGTAGATGTTAATTTTTTGAGCTTAAATACATTTCGGCTATTGAGAATGGTTGAAAATAATCAATTTGGTGGAACACGAATGAGGTTCCAAATTTACACCTTGCTAGTCTTTTAGAACTTTGTGCTACCTTTAAATATAATGTTTCGATGATCTTTATTAATTTGAACTCTTTCATTTTTCTTTAAGAGATAAAACGAATGTGGTGGCTTCATTAGCGAGCCGGTTATTAAGACATGGGCTTAAATGGCACAAAATTCACTTCTTAAATATTTTCCTCCTTCTAAAGTTTGCTAAATTAAGAAATGATATTACTTCATTTACTCAATTTGACGGGAGACAATTTATGAAACTTGGGAAAGATTTAAAGAACTATTAAGAAAATGTCCTCGTCATGCTTTACACGATTGGTTAATTATTCGAACATTTTATAATGGATTAATTGGATCTTTAAAATCAATTATTGATCTTCAACTGTAGGAGGTTCTTTAATGTCTAAATCATTTGAAGAAGCTTACACTTTAATTGAACAAATGACCATAATAGTGCACAATAGCCTTAGAAAGGATTAATCGTAAAAGAATGGCAAGTATTCACTTCTTGATAATAAAGCCTTTTCTATTTTAGCTTCACAAGTAGCAGCAGTATACAGAAATTAGATAGTTTTGCTATTAATATATCACCTAATATCTTGCTAATATTGAAGATTCTCAGAGCTATTGAAATTTTACAATGTAGCAGTAAAAATAATCGCTATTCAAATTATTATAATCCTGGATGGAAAATCATCTAATTTTAACTAGAATAATTCACAATGATAGGGGTAATAATCGATCTCATCCCAGAGTGGAATAATTATGTTAATTCAAACTATAAACCACACGGATTTAATAATCAACGAGAAAAAGTTATCTAGCGAAGAATTAATTTTGCAAGCCCAAGTAATCGATTACAAAATCAAAACAACGCGTCGTATCTTGAGAATCGAATGGGACAAATCGCTAATTTAATTAATTATAGACCCCGGGAACATTCACAATGCAATGTTGAAATTAATCAAAAAAGCCCAGGAAAAGAACATGAACATGTTAAAAATTTGTACAACTTAGAAGTGGAAAGGAATTAAAACGAAGAATGCGAATGAAATTGAAAAGGGAAATTGAGGTTGAAGAGATTGAAAAATCTAAAGGAACTTCCTTCTCTAATAAAATTGTGATATTTCTATTAATATGGAAGTTGAAAAACCACCACCACCACCTTTTCCTCAGCTTAAACGACGAAGCTTGATCATCGAATTTTCTAAGTTCTTTGAAATTTTTGAAAACTTCTTATAAACATACCTTTTGCTAAAGCTTTGGAACGGATGCGAGCTTATGCAAAATTTATGAAAGATATTTTAAGTAGAAACGAAGATTTGAAGCTTTTGAAATAGTTGCATTAAGTGAAGAATATAGTGCAATAATTCAAAAGAAATTACCTCGAAACTTAAAGATCCTGGAAGTTTTACTATACCTTGTCTTATTGGAGAAAAGTTTTGTGGAAAAGCTTTATGCGATTTAAGAGCAAGTATTAATCTCATGCCATTTTCTATTTTTCGAAGGTTGAATTTAGGAGAGATTACTCCTACTTGTATCCTTCAGTTAGCTGATAGATCTATCACTTACCCTAAAGGAGTTATAGAGGATGTTCTTGTTAGAGTAGATAAATTTATCTTCCACCTTAGATTTCATTGTACTTGATATGGAAGAAGATAAAGAAATACCTATTATTTTAGGGGAGACCTTTTCTAGCGGCCACGAGACTGACTATGATTGATGTGCAAAAAAGAGGAGAATTAACCATGAGGATTTAATGATCAAGAGATTAAATTTAATACTTGTAAGTCGATGAAGTACCACTGACATAGAAAATTGTTATCGGATGGATATAATTGATTATTTAATTGAGAAACATTATCAAGAAAAATGTAAAGTCATTTTACGAAGAAAAAATTGAATTATTAACCGATGAAGATGAAGAACTAAAATAAGAAGAAACTCATTATATTAAAGATAATTGGAAAACTTTGGACATAACTTCAAAATGATATACTTTTACCCTCGATCGAAAAAGCCTGCGAGCTTAGAATTAAAAATGTTACCTTCACATCAAAGTATGCATTTGGGAAATTCATTAACTTTACCTGTTATTATTTCTTCTGAGCTAAGTAAAGATCAAGAAGAAAAATTGATAGGAGTGTTAAAGAATTATAAGAAAGCATTTGGTTGAACAATTGCTGACATAAAAGGAATAAGCCCAATCCATTTGTATGCATAGAATTTTAATGGAAGAAAATTTTAAATCTACTATTGAACCACAAAGAAGATTAAATCCTATCATGAAAGAGGTTGTTAAACAAGAAATTGTTAAATGATTAGATGCTTGACCCACTTTTTGTATGTTTGCAAATTATGTTAATAGCAACAACACCATAAACTTGATCCCGCTTTAATATATATATACGATTTTATGATGGAATGTATAATGTGGATTCTATGCAAGTATACGCATGGTATCAAGAAGTACGAGCTCTAGTGGAGTCCTGGTTATAAAATCCACAGGAAAGTTTTTAATAGATTTGTATCGGCTAAATTTAAAGGAATTACTTAATAATAAATGTGAAATTTTAAGTAATAAAAGTAAACAAGTAAACTAATGCTTGAAATAAAGTTGATTTAAATAATTCGGAAAAGTATCCTTCTACTTATTTTTTAGAAAATTAAGTGAATAATGATTAAATAGAATCTTTGAATTGTATTGTGACGAAATAGGAGCGATTCACATTAACACACTTTTAGTCAATTCTGAAAAGAACGTGCTTAATCCTATGCTTGATGGTAGTCGCATTATCTTTAGGAGGATACGCATTGCCACTTGAGCTCCCACGTTCCCACACACGAGGGCTAACATCTACACTTCAGCTCTCAACAATAGGACCAAATTGAATATTTGGTAAATAGCACTAAATGTACGATTCTACGTCGATAATTAATATTTCCTGGCCCACATTTTACCACCTCCTTCGAGGTTTTTGACTTCCACTGAATATTGGATGCAATTTTTACTATAGTTGATAATTCAACATATTTTAACAACTCAATTGGCCAGATTGAAAGTAAATTAAGTTTTAAGTAAAAATTATCACAATTTATTTTAATATATTAAAATTACTTATTTAATTTATCGGTCGCATAATTTTCATAAATAAAGGAGAAAGATTAAAGAAAACTACTCGAATGCATGAGAATAAAACAAAACATGGATTTCATTTAAAGTTAACAACAACAATAAAATAAGAATACTTATCTTAATTTCCTCCACAAGCGAGACTCCTTGAAGTTCCTTTGACTTTTTTCATACAGCCAACAAACTTATTAAATAGCACTCGAATACGAATAAACTCGAAACTCACTAATGACAAACAACAGACACACTTAAGACACCAAAGGAACACACTAAAGACTAAAATTCATCCTCTATTTATAGGGGTAGGCAAAGGTCCAGAGATGCTTAAAACCTCTTGAAAAGCATCGGTTGATGTATTTGCATTTTGAGCTTGTCTTGCGCGTCGATTGAGACGACCTCGCGGGTCGCCCGGGGTCTTAGAGGTCTTGAAACTACGCGATCTGTGTCGGTGGGCTCGGGCTCGTATCGGCGAGGTAGTTATAATTTCTTCGAAGTGCTCCTTATGATCTCGGCCGTCGGCGGCCTCGATCTCGCCGTCGGCGACTTGGATTCCAAATTTGCATGAATTTCTTCTTTTGATCCAAATTCGCTCATTTCATGCTTTTTGCTTCCATCACTTATAATCTTGGTCACTTGTAATAAAATAAAGAAAATACGCTTTCTTTAAAGTGCGATTTCGTAATAGATATGAATTTAATGTATTTTACGTGATCGAAAATCATTTTAATTATTACGCATTCTCAGTAATTTTGATACTAAATAAAAATAATGATTTCTGTAATAGAATTTTTTGATTCAGATATACTATAGACTAAATTTAAATAATATTATAGTAAGTTAAATAGAAATATTTCAAAGTAATTAATTAACTTTATAGACATAAGATTATCTAGTTATCGGGTCTAAGATTTCTAGCTTTCTATTTATTTCGGGGATGACTATATTTAAAAAGAGTAAATTACTTAAGATATTTAGATGATAGGAAGTTGAGAAAACATTTATTTAGTAAAATACTAATACATATATATAAGTTTAGAAATATAATTAAGTTAAAATTTTACCTTTTAGGTTGAATCCATTGAACGATTTTTAATAAGGCATCTCCTCGAGCTTCTCCTCACTTATATATATATATATATATATTTATTATTTTTAACTTATTTCTTTCGTTTCTTTTTGGATTGATTTCGATCCTTCTCTTTCTTTTAAGTGAGGGATTCTTTATGTCTGGATAACTGTTAATAATTTTGAACTTCAATTTATCTTCCTAAAATTGAAACTTAAAATATTTTCTTGCTTTATATATATATTTCATAGCCTTTACTTCATTGAGTTTCAATCCTTTCTTTTTCACTTAAATACTTAAGAATTTTCGATTTTTTTTAGAATATAGTTTTCACTTACTTTAAATAGTTTTATATTCTTATTCCTTTTAACCAAATATCTTATTTCATTTAATTAATTGAATTATTAGAAACATTTATTTAACTTTCTATAATAATTAAATAAAGTAATTCATATTTATTGAATTGAAAAACTATTATAGAAAATCATTTGATAATAATTTTGAAAATAGAAATTGAGAACAATTTAATAATTAAATTTGTATTTTTACCTTCCGAAACTTAAATTTTAAATACATGTTAAATAGTGAAAATGGAAAGTATATAGTAAAATTAAATTTATACCTTTGAAACTTTAGGTATTTCTTTTGCTGAAATTTTTGCGAAATTTTTAGATTTTTTTAAAGAACGCATCTTGTGATACTTCGCATATAGTATTTAAAAAGAAGTGCGAGGATGAAATTTTAAAATAAGTATCAAACATAAGAAATGAACACTTAATCTATTACTACACATACAATCGAAACTAATTTACTTTAAAACATATAAGCAATCTAATGATATTAACATTCATAACCTAAAAACTTGGTAACATCCTTGTATATATAAAAAAATTGCAAACTAATTTATCACGCATAAGAAGTTTAATATCCATGGCATAAACAAATATACCAACATCCATAGGTCTACGAAAGTACGTAATAATTACATCCAAAATAATAAAGTTTCCAAAACAAAGAAGCTCAAACGAACTAAACAAACGAACAAATGCTACAAAGCACGCATCGAAATCCCCAGTATGTCGTCTCACTGATCTCGAGAGTGAGAAGTGAGTAGGTACAAATGCTTTTGTGAATAGCGGGGCACTTTCAGGAAAGACAACATCTGAAATCACCACTCCCTATATCGACGTTGACCTCATAGTATGCAATTTCGTATTACGAATGTCGGCTGGAGATATTATTTATCTTAATCGTGTCTTCTTTCCAAGCCTCCGATCCTTTAGTCTATATGCTCGAAATCTTCTTTCCATATTTTTCTCCGGAAATAGCTCAAAGCTCTTTCTGCGAGAGTCGACTCATTCATCGAACTTGAAGGGTAGGAGTGGTGTGCGGGGGTGGATCATAATTAGTAGAGGGTATATCTCTGCTTGAAGAAGATACATAATCCCTTGTCCGAGATCTCCATCCTTCGTGGGATTCATATTTAACATATTAGCACGAGTAAGGGGTTTCATGGGTTGACCCATTCCTGAGTATCTCTTGCCTGCAGGATAATTGGCGGGGGTGCGCTAGATAAGGTAGGATGTCTAGTCGTCCTCCTTTCATTTAAAGCGGTGGTAATATATTAACGCACATAAATAATATTTCCCGCATTAATACTCTTCGGTTCGAATACGAAATTCGGAGCGCACCATCTCTTGTTACCTCACTATGGTGGTAAAGGTAAGTAACAAAGTAGAACAAATAAAATAATGCCGAGCTTTAGATGTTGCATTTAACATAGAAAGAGGGAAGTTTACCCGTTCCCGTTGCTTTAATAGCTGAGACTCTGCTTTCCCATCGGTGAGAAAGTCGATCACCTCTTCCGGTGGTCCTTCCGTAGTTCCAAAAGTTTCATACTCGGCTGGTGTAGAGTGTCGTACTTCATAATAAGCGTTTATTCTAGCGGCGTTGAATTCTACGAAAAATCCTCGGCAACAACGGTGCATCTTCGGCTGTGTTAAATTTGCGTAAATTCCTTTCTGCCTGCAATGCTGCGTAGTCATGAAACATAAATTTTTCCATCCTCGCTCCGCCAATGATTCGCTCGGCTTCTCCTCTGGATTCTTGAAAACTCGATTTTGAATGCATTTTTGGATTAGATATTTTGAAAATATCGATTTTGTGCTCTGAATTTATGAATCGGGTTTCATCGTAATCCCGATCGTCGCTTTTGTCGTGGGCTATTTCTCGATACGTGAAATTTAAAAAATCTTAACTAAACTCCAAAATATTACTAAGAAGGCTTCTACAACATCTAAAATCCATTTAAATCAATTTTCATGAAATTCTTCCAAGTATTTTCTCCGCATTTTGAATTTTTCAAAATTCCCAAATGTAGAAGAAATCCATGATGAAAATAAAAAATTTTTGCATAGGAGTGGAGAAGCTCTTACCCGAGGAAGATGAAATCCAGGTGTCGAAAAGTGTTGAAATCTTCTCGGAAATCGAGATCTCTCAAGCCACAGAGTCGATTTTTTTTTGAAGTTTTGAGAAGGGGACGATGAATAGTGTCGGGATGACCGGTCAAATATAGGTCTTTTCGCGATGTTGTCGGCGAATTTTTCTTACCGTCGACGAAGCTAATTAATTTGATAAGGCAAAACTTTCGGGAAAAATCTAGCCGTCGGCGGAAGCTCGGTCTCCTTGTCGGCGGTTTTCTCCTTGTCCGGTGAGATAATTCTCGTCGTCGGTGAGTTCCCGAAATTTTAAATTTTGAAATTCGTCGATCATTTTCAACCTCGATTTGCCTTTGTCGATCTTTCGATCACTTAATTTAATAATAGTATGAAAATTAGATACTTCTACTCACAAAAAGTTCACACAACACAAACAATATAACTTTAATATGAAATTCATGAGACTTACAAACTCATTACTAACAACTTAACAACATACTTAACTTAAATGTTCGAATTCATAATGCTCGGCATCGCGGTCACATATGACGCTCTGAAATCTTTGAGACATAACAATTCCAAATAATCTCGTCAAATGCGAGATGATCAAATCGAAGTTCGACTCATAATAAAATCTAAATCCAAATCAACACATATATACACAAATATATGAAATAAACATGAAATCTTTCCTACTCTTCGGTCGATTTTGAACTATCACTCTTCTACGATATTCCCGATGCGACGCGATTGCACAAATAAATTGTAGAAAGGCACGAAGGGAATTACGTAGTAGATTCTTCATTAATCCACCCACTTCTGTCTTAGTAAATGAATAAAAGCTGGCCTCCGGATGTCGATTATGATCAAAGTGCTCCTTCATCCTCCGGTCGATGTGATCGAACATATCGGAGATATTGTCGATGGAATTCATCACATTTTGTAATTCTTTCTCCAATTCTTTAATCTTCTTGAGGAATGAAATTAGTTTTATCGGTAAGGGGCCTTGCTAAAGGATTGTGTGTTGCTGCATCGGAAATAATGATAATCTCATCATTGTTATCCAAAGTTGGAAACATATCCGGGGCGGATCGAGTAGTTTGCGTGGTAAAAATACTTTTTCTCGAAGCTTCATAAGAAACTTGGTACTAACGGCATAAAGCAATATAGTAGACGGGTGTCAGTGTGAACTAACCCATGCACAATCAATCCAATCTGAGACTTTCTTATTATTGATCGAGAACATCGATAAGTAGTCCCGATTTGAATCTGATAGTTTTAATATAGCACATTCCTTTGAAACCTTATTTATCCTCATAGTAGGTAATAATTTTGATGATATAAAGAAATTCCATTGTTTCGAGACAGGGTTAAGAAGTGATGCAAAAAAAGTGACATACCCGTCTTCGCGTAACTCCCGTCATCGAGTTCGTCGGTCGGGTATCTATAGATCTTGTTCATATTGTATCTTGAAGGCACGAAAGTTGGAATAATGACGAACGGTATTCTTTATAGAAAATAATTCATTTACCCTTGAAGGATTAAATGTTACCCATCTTCCTACAACGTAGACATTTCCATTGTTGATCGCATGTAAATTAGAGTAAAACTCTTTAACTGCGGAATAAGCTAGGCGGATGTCGTATAACAATGCCTCCGTGCCGCGTGCGATCATTTCTTCGATTTTTGTGGTGGAATTCTCTATTCCTTTGTTGACAAATCCTCTTTCTTTAATAAGTCTTTTCTTCATCGAGCTTTTGTTGAAGATACGCGTACCTCGAGAAGCTTGTGTGGTACAACCGGTTGAAAACTTGATTTTGTGGTTTCTAAGAGTTTGGTGGCCATTTCGGATAGAAAGGATTGGTCTCTGATCGTTTCTAAGAAAAGAAAAGCAGTGTAAATTTGGATTTGGGATAATTTCTACCCGAAGAAATGGCTTAGATCCGTCCAAAACCGCACGAAAATTCTTAAGAAACCAAAATTTCAAGCTTTGCCCTCCTTGTCGGCGGGAAGTTTCATTGTCAGCCAGGCTAGTTCTCCTGTGACTCGAGTCATGGCACATGATCTCGGCTAATCGGCGGGCTCGGAGCTCGGAGCTCGGCTTGTCGGCGAAAAGGATGATTCCTAAAAAATTGCGATTTTATTTCTGGTCCAAATATTTTGATCTCATCATATGGGTTAATTTGTGATGATTAATTAAAAATTTGAGTAGTAAGATTAGTTTTAATAATATAGACTCATTAATTTGTAGATAATTTAAAATAAAAGACTACTTTTATGGGTTGCCTCTGGCCAAAAACGCTTGGTTTAACGTCGTCGGCCGACTAAATTCGGTTAATGTGAGGTTGACTAAAAGCATTAAAACCTCTTTAAAATTTAGTGTACGCTTCGAAATATGGTTTTAATGTATGTT
The DNA here is from genome assembly GCA_022702705.1 of Papilionanthe hookeriana x Papilionanthe teres. NCBI lineage: Eukaryota > Viridiplantae > Streptophyta > Magnoliopsida > Asparagales > Orchidaceae > Papilionanthe > Papilionanthe hookeriana x Papilionanthe teres. Next base: position 27,857,952 of record CM040422.1, read on the forward strand.
CGTTTACCTTAAATCTATGTCTTTATTTTTGGATCTTGATTTACATAGTTCCATATGAAAATATTTGAGTTATAACTGATCTATATAGTTTCAATTTTAAGAAATAATTTCATTCTAGTATTATATAGAAAAACTGTCTAATTCAAAATTTCTGAATATTTTAAATAATGCCTAATTTCATTCTTTCTTCCATAAATTCTATCAATATTATATGTTCATTTCTTATTCTTCAATTGTTTAATTGCGATATCTTTTTTCATAGCTTTTCATATACAATTAAATTCTTTAATGTCAATATGCACATATTTAATTTATTTGGTAAGTGGAAAGTTGTTCCATATATAAGCATAAAGAGTCATTCGATGAGTTTTATAAGCGATCCTGTGTACGCATTAATGCGATGTCAATCTTATAGACCCGATCAGTCTGATAGACTTTTCTAATATACGTTTAATCTCTCGATTAGAAACTTGACTAATGTTAGTTTGTGGATGATCGCCGATTGATATTTTATGCATAATATTATATTTTTCTCTTAGTTCGTGAATATGTTGTTTCTAAAATGAGTTCCTCCGTTAGTGATAATCACTACGGCATTCGAATCTAGTAAAAATATTTTTCATTAAAAAATTTGAAACACTTTTAGCATCACACAAAAATATATGTTGTTTTTGCTATATAATTTTACCCATTTTTGGTGATATTGCACTTTAAAGAAAGGTATTTTTCATGATTTGTTGCAGGTATGATGATTTTAGGTGATTGGAGAAAAAAGAAGCAAGAAGGACGAATTCATAGCGAAAAGCAGGAAAATGGGAGTAAATAGCTTCTGGCGCCGCCGGCGCCAGAATGGTCACCGTCGGCGCAAAATTCTAGAGACTCCATAATTTAGTTGGATGATAGAGCGCCGCTAGCGCCCTATGTCGGTGTAATTCAAAAATGAAGAGTTTTGGCGACTTTTTGAAGGGATGCTTAAGGAAACTCTTGGGAATTCGTTTCTAACATATGTAACTATTTTTGAACGAAATTTGAGAGTGGAAGAGTAGAGAAGGAGCGGGAGAGAAGAGTGTAGAAGTAGAGAGAGTGTAAGTTTAGAGTTAGGGTTTGGAAGAGTGAGTGTAGAAGTGAAGATTTAAGAGAGATTCTTCTCTAAGGAGTGAAGGAGATGGAGTAAAGTGAGAGATTGCTTCTTCCTTTCCATTCTAAAGAGGGAATTGAGTGTTGCAAAGAAGAGAGAAAAGGATTCAAAGGAACTTCAAGGGATTTGCTTGGGGAAGAGAAAGAGGTAAGTTGTATTTGCTATTGTGTTTTGTATGAATTTTCTTTTATATATAAAATCCATGTTTTATTGTGTCTTCTCTATGAAATCTGAGTAGTCTCCTTTATCTTTCTTCTTGCATAGAGAAGTGATGATGTGATGATGTGAATTTGAAGTGCTTTTAAAGTATTGATGAAATTGTGATGGTTTTTCATTTCAAACTTAATTTACTTTTTGATCTGACCAATTGAATTGTTAAAATCTGTTGTTGAACATTAACTCCGAAAGGATTAAGTGTCCTGCAACAATAATGAAGAATCCATTCAAGGTCCATGAATGAATTGCGTAGTTCATGGGAAATGAGTGCAAATAAATAGGGAATGTGTTTTGATGGGCTTCAAATTGGAGGTTTCAGAGTGACAGACTGAGATCCCCAAGTTGGTCCTAAGATTGGTAACTAAAGTCGAAGGTTTGCCTTCATGTGAAGGGTGAGTGGGAGCTCCAAAGTGACAGCCAGTATTCGCCCAACCTAGCCTTAGATTTAGTGATTGAACTTACGATTTGTCAATATTCTTTACATGCTTGGAAGAGGGGAAACTCTTTTGGGGGTAAAGAAACATTTATGCTCCTATTTGGCACAATATAATAAATAATCATTCTATATCATTCACACATCATATACTCATTGCAAGAGGAAAGACACTTTTCATATATATCAAAACCTTTCAAATATAAAGCTTAGTGTGTGTGTGTGTTAGTTAATTTTGTTTAAAGCTATTATAAATAATTGTGGTTTGCTTAACTGTTACTATTTTTTGCATCCTGTTAGTAGAAGTAAACTTAAAATTTAATTGCGATTTAAGTATTGTATTTCAGTATTACGCTATCTATTGTAAGGAACGTGCCTTCCCTATGGGATCGATAACCAGGACACCATTAGAGCCCTGTATTACTTGATACGATACATATACTTGCGTTGAAGTTTGGACTTTAAAAAATCATTATAAATATATAAATTTGGGTTCATAAGTGCTTGCATAATTAAAAGTCCACATCAAGTTTTTGGCGCCGCTGCCGGGTGATCCAAGGAAAAAATACCTATTTTTATGCCTTGATTTTTATTAAATTTTATAGATATTATGCTTTAATGAAATGTATTTTTTTGTTTTTGGATGTAGGTGATACAAAAATGTTCAAGAAGGAGAAAAATATGATAAAGGAGCAAAAAGGAGCAAAAAGGAGCAAAAAGGAGCAAAAATAGAGCCAAAATGCAAAATTGTCGAAATTACTGGCTTGGTACCTAGGAGCCAGAGTCCGACGCCTAAGAGACAGCTCGATACAGAAATTTGTTAAGTTTTTGACGACTTTTGGGCAGTTATTTTGACGGTGTGAGCGGTTATTGGACCTTATAGAAACTGGCAGTTGTTCCTAGTTTATAGGACATGTGATAAAATGTATTTGGACGCTTCAAAACGGTTTTAATCGCGAAGAGGTGTGATCCAAAGTGAAGAGGTGCGAAGAACTGGACGCGGTGTCCGGCGCCTAGGCGCCAGATTCCGGCTCCTAGGCGTCAGATTCCGGCGCCTAGGCGCCAGATTCCGGCTCCTTGGCGTCAGATTCCGGCGCCTAGGCGCCAGATTACGGCGCCTAGGCGCCAGACACACCTTTTAGAAGATTCATTGAATGTGAACACATTTTGAAGAGGTGCCTTGAGGCAACCCTTGAAGCTTATAAATAGGAGGGTATTCCTTCAGAGAAAAACTCCTCCATCTAGCCCCCCTATCTAGAGTCCAACCTAGAGAGAGAATTAGAGAGATCATATTAGGGCCACTTTTTTACTTTCCTTCATAAATTAGTGAGTTTATTTTAGAGTTTGTATTTACAGTTTGAAAGAGTTGGTGCATCTGTAGTTCATTACACTGTGGAGTCAGTAGGAATTAGAAGTTCAGTAGGAGAAACATCTAAGATAAGTATTTTTATTTTGATTCAAAGTTTATTTATTATGTTTTGTTATTTAATTTCAATGTGTTACGAGTAGTTACTTTACTTTCTCCTTTCAATTATGAAAAGATAAATAAGATAATACAAAATTCATCGGAGAATTAAAAATCATATATTCTCAAAACATTGTGATGATATTAATACCGGTTCTTAATTTACTATTTAAATTGGCCATTTAAATTATTAAAACCTGTTGAAGAGTTTTGAGACTTAGAAGGAGATGAATTCTTAACTTGTAGATATCACATGAATCCTTGGGTAGTCGAAGGCCTTGTGCGGGTTATTCAAGGTGAAGTGCAAATAAATAGGAAGATGTTATATATTGGGCGTAGAATTAATAAGTTTTTAGAGTAACAGACTAAAATCTTATGATTTGGTTTATAAAAAAGGAAAGGGTCACTAGTAGGGCCGACCATAGCCACCCTTGGACATCTAGTAGTGTGAGCCTAGATTAACCCATTCTACTAACAATACATCCGGACCTGATCTATAGGCTAGCCAATGTTCTTTGCACCTGGATCAAACGGTAATGAATATGAATGCTTCTATTTGGCACAATACCATAAATTTATATTCTCCATGAATATTATCATTATCTTAGAAAATCTTGGATTAATTGAGAGGGAGAAAGTTGCTTTCTTATGCTATTTACATCAATTATTTTATTTCTGCTTTATTATTGCATCTAGTAAATTAAAGATATTTTATTTTTGATTATAAAATAAATACTTTAAAATAAAAATATTTAAAGATCTATAACTCTCTCCTCGTGGGAACGATACTGGGGTCTTTGTTTCAAAGCTCTATATTACTTGATACGATACGTATACTTGCGTAGTACCCCTAGTGTGTAAAATATTTTCCATAAAATTATATTTATATACACTAGCCGCTATTATTATTTATAACATATATTTTTGAAAGCATTAATTAGTACGTTGATCTTCAGAGGACTTCGGGTCATGTTTTTTGCGTCGTTGCCGGGAAAGAAGATTTTAGTACGCATATATTTATATTGGGTCAAGTTTTTGGCGCCGTTGCTGGGGAGAGCAGAGGCAAACTTTTAGATTTTAAGTATTTTTATTTTATTCATTTTTCTTTATTATACAAAAAACATATATATAATAATATTATTTATTTTAATTCTTGCTAATTGACTTTTTATGTGTAGTTACGGACTCGAAGGATTATTACCTTTAGATTCCGAATTAGAAAGAACTGTTAGAAGAATTAAAAAGGAAAACAAATTCAAAATTTTCAAGAAATGACTAATTTACATAACAATTTACAAAATCCAATTGAAATTAATGATCAAAATGTTTATAAACCATTAAGGGATTATGCTTAACCCTACGGTTGATGAACTTCATAGTAGTATTCAAATACCCATTGTAGATGCTAATTCTTTTGAGCTTAAACCGTTTATTATTCAAATGGTTCAAAACAATCAATTTAGTGGAACACCAAATGAGGATCGAAATTTACACCTTGCTAGTTTTTTAGAACTTTGTGTTGCCTTTAAATATAACAATGTTTCTGATGATGCTATTAGGCTTAGACTCTTTCCTTTTTCTTTAAGAGATAAAGCAAAGATGTGGTTGAACTCATTAGCAACAGGTTCTATTAAAACATGGGCTGAAATGGCACAAAAATTCCTTGCTAAATATTTTCCTCCTTTTAAAACTGCTAAATTAAGAAACGATATTACTTCATTTAGTCAATTTGACAGGGAGATAATTTATGAAACTTGGGAAAGATTTAAAGAACTATAAAGAAAATGTCCTCATCATGCTTTACCTGATTGGTTAATTATTCAAACATTTTATAATGGATTAATTGGATCTTTAAAATCAATTATTGATGCTGCTGCTGGAGGTTCTTTAATGTCTAAATCATTTGAAGAAGCTTACACTTTAATTGAAGAAATGACTAACAATAATTTTCAATGGCCTTCTGATCCATGAAAAAAAAGTACCTATTTTTAGTGTTCATTTCATGACCTACTTTATGCATATTTTTAAATATATTACACTATAAAGGAAGGTATTTTGCATAATTTTGTTTTCAAGTATAAAAATATGATTTTAGAGAAGATGAAGCAAAAACTATGCAATTTTGAGCCAAAATGAGCAAGAAAAACAATTCTAACTTGGCACATATCAATATGTCTTTCTATGCTCAATATCTTTTACATTTATCACATGTTTTGGATGAAATTATACTTTTGAGAAAGGTTGTTTTTATGTCTATCTTGTAGGTAAAGATGTTAGGAACGCAAAGCAACATAAATGGGGCGAAATGGAGTTGAAACGGAGCCAAATGGAGCAAAATGGTGGAGCTGCGCACAGGGTGGCGCCTAGGCGCCAAACCCGGGCCGGCCTAGGCGCCAGTGACGACGAGAAAACGGCGCCTAGGCGCCAGAATCAAGTCCTAGGCGCCAGAATGATCCAGAAACGGTTATGTGACGGATTTTTGACGACTTTGGGAGTTATTTTGACGGTGTTAAGTAGTTTATAGGCCTTCTAGAAGCCTGTAAGTTATTCCAATATATAGGACATGTGATACAATATATCTGGACACATTGGAACGGTTTTAATCGCGAAGAGGAGCGACCCAAAGTGAAGGGGTGCGAAGATTTGGTCAACGGAGTCCGGCGCCTAGGCGCCAGATTCCGGCGCCTAGGCGCCAGAGTTGGTTTCTAGAAGATTCATTGAACATGGACACATTTTGAAGAGGTGCCTTGAGGCAACCCTTGAAGCCTATAAATAGGAGGCCACTCCTTTAGAGAAAATCACACCCTATAGTCTCTTTCTTCCCCCTTAGTCATTTTAGTCATTTAGAGTTATGAAGATGTAGATTTTTACATCTTATGGAGAGATTGGTGAGGGATTTTGAGATATTTATGTAAGGGATGTACGAGCGTCACATGGATCCGTGGGAAACTTTGGTGGAGAGATCTTCTTCTTTCTTTCAGAAGGAAAAAAGCTAAGTATTGTGTTCTTCATTCTCTTGTAATTGTTGTAAACACTTTCTAGTGGATTTTCTTTGTTTTAAACCAAGTTTTCTGTCGTGAATTATCCATGTTTCGTAAGTGATTTCTTTACTCTTTCTTTTAATATGAAGTAGTGGCATGCGTAGGAAAATCATTTTTATGATAGAATTATCTATTAGATGCTTCTAGGTGATAGATAGTTGCATAAATATAATAGAATACTAATGAAATAAGTTCCTTGTTGACACTTAATTTATTATATAGTTCTATCAATTCTTTTACTTCTTCTGCTATTATTTTCATTTACTTTTATTTTGTAATGAAATAGATGCATGTTTAGGGATTAAGATTGCTTAGATATTCTCTTATTAAATTATGGTGATGATATTCATACCGGATCTTCATTTACTTTACAAATTGATCACTTGTATTGTTAAAACTCGTTGAAGAATTCCGAGACCTAGAAGGAGATGAATTCTTAACTAGTAGATATCACATGAATCCTTGGGTAGTCGAAGGCCTTGTGCGGGTTATTCAAGGTGAAGTGCAAATAAATAGGGAGATATTGTTTATTGGGCGCATAATTGATTAGTTTTTAGAGTGACAGACTAAATTCTAATAATTTGATCTATAGAAAGGGAACATGTCACTGGTAGGGCCGACCATAGCCACCCTTGGACATCTAGTAGTGTGAGCCTAGATTAACCCATTCTACTAATAAAACATCCTGAACCGATTTATATATTAGCCAATGTTCTTTATGCCTAGACCAGAGGGTAAAGAATAGGAATGCTTCTATTTTGCACTACTACATTAATTCTAAGCATATCTTTCTTACATATTATCTATGTAATTGCTAGAGAAAGGTAATTTTTAATATATCGAATTTCTCCAAACCAATTTATCCATAAGTTATCTTTTTATTTAAGAATTTAATTTAGGATTAGTTATTAGAAAACTCATTGTAATCGACATTCCGAATTTTGGCCTTATAGAAATAGATCGGAATTAGCTCTAAAGGATTTCTTACCTCGCTTCTCTGTGGGATCGATACTGGGGTTATAAAAGAAAACCCTATATTACTTGAAACGATACGTATACTTGCGTAGTACCCCTAGTGTGTAAAAAGGGATGAAAGTAGATCAAGCAAAAGTGAAAATTATTGCTGAATTACAGCCACCTACTACTGTTACTAATGTGAGAAGTTTTCTAGGTCATGCTGGATTTTATAGAAGATATATAAAGTATTTTTCTAAAATTACTAAACCTCTTTGTCATTTATTGAAAAAAGATGCTAAATTTGAATTTAACAAAGACTGTGTTAATGCTTTTAATATTTTAAAAGAAAAATTAATAACTGCACCTATCATTGTTGCACCTAATTGGAATAAATCTTTTGAATTAATGTGCGATGCAAGTGATTTTGCAATTGGAGCTGTATTGGGACAAAAATATGAGAAAATTTTCAAAGTTATATATTGTGCTAGTAAAACTCTCACTGAAACAAAAAGAAATTACTCTACTACTGAGAAAGTGCTTCTAGCTATAGTATATGCCTTTGATAAATTTAGACCTTATCTTCTTGGTACTAAATGCATAGTTTATACTGATCTTTCCGCTATTAAATATCTAATGTCAAAAAAGGATGCTAAACCTAGACTAATAAAATAGGTTTTACTTCTACAAGAATTTGATTTTCAAATAGTGGATAGAAAAGGAACGGACAACCAAATTGTTGATCATTTATCTAGTATTAAGAATGATGTTATTACTGAAGAAAACATAAATGAGAAATTTCCTGATGAACATTTATATGTTATTCAAGGATACCAAACATCTTGGTATGCAGATATAGTTAACTATTTAGTTAGCAATATTCTACCTTATGGATTGAATGAAAAATTTATTAAGAAATTTAAAATTAATGCTAAATATTATATTTGGGAAGATCCTCATTTATTTAAATTAGGAAGAGATTCTATAATTCGAAGATGCGTACCTTATGAAGAAACTTTTGTTATTATTCAAAAATGTCATGACTCCGATTTTGGAGGACACTTTGGAGTAGATAAAACTGCATTTAAAATTCTAAATTCAGAATTTTATTGGCCTACTTTATTCAGAGATGTGAGACATTATGTTAAAACATGTGATCGGTGTCAAAGGATAGGAAATATATCTAAGAAAGATGAAATGCCTTTAAACTATATATTGGAAGTTAAAATTTTTTATATATGGGGTTTAGACTTTATGGGACCATTTGTACCATCATCTGGAAAAATTTATATTTTATTAGCAGTTAATTATGTTTCAAAGTGGATTGAAGCTGTAGCTTTGCTTAATTGTGACTCCAAAAGTGTATCTAAATTTTTAAAGAAGATGATTTTTTCAAGATTTGGAATGCCTAAGGTAATTATCACAGATGGTGGAAGTCATTTTAGAAATATAAGAATTCAATCATTACTGCAAAAAATTGGAATCAAACATAAAATTGCAATCGCATATCACCCACAAACAAGTGGAATAAGTTGAAGTATCTAACAGAGAAATTAAAAGAATTTTAGAGAAGACTGTTAATCCTAAAAGAACTGATTGGGTTGATAAACTTGATTCTGCATTATGGGCTTATAGAACAGCTTATAAGACACCAATCAGAATGTCACCTTACCGGTTAGTTTTGGAAAACACTGTCACTTACCTATTGAACTTGAACATAAAGCTTATTGGGCGATAAAGGAGTTTAATTCTGATTTGTATACTCCAGGAGAAAAACAATTATTGCAATTAAATGAGATGGATGAAATAAGAAATGAATCATATGATAATGCAAAAATTTATAAAGAGAAAATGAAGGTATTACATGATAAAAAGATTTTAGGAAAAATATTTGAGCCTGGATAAGAATTATTACTATTTAATACTCGTTTAAGACTTTTTCCTGGAAAATTGAGATCAAAATGGATAGGACATATATAATTGAAAAAGTATACCAATATGGAGCTGTGGATATTAAAGACCCCAAAACGGGAAAAAATTTTAAAGTTAATGGATTAAGATTAAAGCCTTATTTGGGAGACATTAAAAAGATTTATAAAGAGGCTTATGAATTAAGTCAACCTGATTAAAGAATTACTTAGGTCGGGCTGATGTCGTTAAACCAAGCGCTTAATGGGAGGCAACCCATAGATTTTTTTTTTAGTCTATTTTTACATTTTTAATGTATGGTTATGCCTCCATCTTGACTAATTTTATATAACATCAGAAAATTAAAAATTATCTTGAAGTATATAAAAGTTTGGACTTTGGATCACTCCATTTCATATGTGAGTAAAAAGGAGAACAAGTTAACCTTCATTGAAATTATGTATAATTGTGTTATTGAGATTGTTCTGATCTTACCATTATAATTTACCTATTTTTGGAGAACGAAACTTTGAAATTTGACGTTAGGCGAAACGGAGTCGAACATGGTTCCGGAGCTTAGGTGCCAGAATTCGGCGCCTAAGCGCCGAATAAGTTGTGTCAATAGGTCCGACGCTTAGGCACCAGATTTGGCGCCTAAGCGCCACGGTTACTGGGTCGTGTAAAAACAAAAAATTTTCAGTTTTTCACACGATTTTCACCTTTAAATTAACCCATCTTCGTCCCGAATCCCTATGCAATCATTATTTCGACCCATACACTCCATTCCTGAGAGATTAGAGAGGATTTTTGAAGAAATGGAGAGGAGAAATCTTGGAGAAGAGGCTAGAGACAGAGGTCCAAAAGATCCTCAACCCTACTTCAATGGTTTCATCGCTGTAAGTTTGGAGAAAATTTCTAGTCATCTTGATAAATTTGAAGCGGATTTCAAAAGCATTGGAGATCGCCTTCATAAGATGTATCATCAAATTGAACATCTGGAATGGCAGGAAAAACTTCAATTTGATCATCTAGCGGCTTATCAAGATGCTCAAGTGGAGATATATGTGAAGAACAAATGGATTGACGAGAAAATGACTACGGATTTTCCAAGAGCATTAGTGTTCTTCCCAAGTGGGTTGAATAGTTTTCCTTGCCAAGATAATGGAAATTAGATAGTGATTTAGTGAGATCGTGATTTATCTAGTGAGTCGTTGTATCAAATTAGTGAATCGATTATGTTTGTTTGTGTATTTGCTTTCATGTTCAATGTGTGTTGTATTTGTTTTCAAATTGTGTTGTTTGATTGTATGTTAGGACTTGAATCATTATATTATACTTATCTGAAGTGTATTGAGCCAATATTGAATATTATAAATGGAAATTAGAGGAGTTTGATTTAAACCTTGTGTTTGATTGGTGGATTTAATATTTAATTTTTAAAATTTTTGGAAAATGTTTTGAAAGTTAGAAACTGAAGCCTTACTCTAATATGAGTAATTGGAAGTTGAATTTATGAATTTTGGTGGAAAATAAAATTTTTAGAGTGATTTTTGTGAAAGGCGAGTCTAGCGCCTAGGCGCCAGAATTCGGTGCCTAAGCACCGGTTCGGCCTGCTTAAACAAAAATTAACATATAAACCCCATCAGCCATGGATGACGCCTAAGCTTCATCTCCTTCCACATATTCGTGAAAATACACCTCTTAGATCCATTTTGAGGTCAAAACATCAAGTATTTGGGTGCGAAATCACTTGATTTCTTCGTCTCGAGGTCAGATCTACACTCTAATCCATTTATTTTTTATTTTCACCATAGTTTTTCCTATGTTTTGCTAAAAATCAAAATTTTGAGAAAAATTTTGATTTTTAGGTATTCTATTTTGATTTTTAAACTTATTTTAAGTTTCTTAAACTTAAAAAGAGTTTAAATATTTGATTCCTAAATTTGTTCTTGTTTTCTTTCACGTTTAGATGACACCGAAATCTAAGCGAGGGAAGGGACGAGAAAACTTTGACAGTAGCAAGTTCGCGACTGCGGCATCGCATTTTCAATATCATGAATTTGCGACGTCGAAAAAGTTCATCTCAGAGCGAAGCTTTTACAATCCGGGTGAAATGATCGAGAACACAATCGTTGCACATAACTGGCAACGATTCTGTTATTTCACTGCTGTTGCTGTTATTCCAGTCGTTCGTGAATTTTATGCTAACTTTTTAGATGCGGAAGACTACGAAGTCTTCATCGGAGGTATTGGAGTAGGATTTACTCCGGAGAGGATCAATGTGTTTTATGGATCGCCACCTACCATCGAGTGCCACTATTCTGGATTATCTCCATCTGAGGGAGATCTTAAGATGATTATTGCTTATTTTACTGATGGCACTGGAGCCTGGAAGATCCAGAATGAAAAACGGGTAAACTTCAAATCTTCTAAGCTAAATGGTGTTTCAAAGGCTTGGCATTATTTTATTTTCGCTAGACTTCTACCTTCCAACCACCTGAGTGAAGTTACCAGAGAAAGAGCTATCCTGAACTATTGCATTCAGGAGAGGAAGCTGATAGATGTCGGCAGTATTATTTATGATTCTATGGAGTCTACTGCTAGATCCAACACTTCTGTGAGACTAGGATTCCCATCTTTGATCTATTCTTTGTGTTAGCAATGGAGTCACTGCTGATATTTCTGAGGAGAAGCTGAAGTCTACCAAGCCAATTGGGCAGGAGAGTTTTATTATCTATGATCTTCTTCGTGGGAAGAGATCTACAGCCCCTTCTACTTCTGCACACACTTCAGGTAGACCTTCCACTTCCAGACCTTCTACTTCTACTGCTGAGCCACCATCTAGTTTTTGGGAATCGATGCATGATCGGTTTATAGAGCGACGGCATGAGTTAGTTCAAACTCACCTGCGAGTTGATTCTATTGATAAGAAAATTGATCATTTATCTGAGTATACCCAGAGGAAGAGTAGTTACGATGCTGAGTATGATGAAGCTCTCGTTAGATTCATGAAGGGAGAGCATGATGTTCAGTTTCCTACCTTTCCTAGTTTCTCACCATATGTTGATCCTAAGGATGTTGAGTTTTCTTTTGGTGATGATGATGATGATGATGAGGCTACAGACAGTGATTAGTGGCCTGATTTACCTCTGAGTTGTGCTAAGTCTGTTGTTAGCTTAGATTTGTTTATATACTTTGTATGGATTGTTTGGTGTTGAGACTGTTGTAAGAGTATTTTTAATGTATTGTGTTTAAGATTTAAATTTGGATAAATTTATGTTTATTTCTGTTTCAGCCTACTGTTTAGTAGTTAGTATTGTTGTTCTATTTATGTTATTATAAGTAGTATAGTCATTTAATTTAATTACTAATGAGCCTGCTTACTTTTATACCTGCTTCATTATTTCAGTATTATTCATAAAAGCATGTGTAGAAGTAAATTTTTCTTTCTAGAATTTTTTTACATACTTATAAAAATTCCTTTTTAAAATTATTTTTTTCTTTCTCTCATACTTAAAAAAAAAAAAAATTCATGATAGACCAGAACTTAAGTTTGGGGGAAAGGGAAAATACATTCAAATTTAAATTTTATTTGTCCTTTAAGAACTAATATTTTCTTAAAATAAAAATTTTTTAAATAACATGAGGAATGAAGAATCTATTTAAGATCACTTAAATTTTTGAAATTATAAATAATTTAGTGGACATAATAAAAAATATTAATAACTTTGATTGATTTTAAGAATATAATTATTCAACTTAAAGAAGAATACGATTAAGAAAATTTTCTATTCATAGTAGAGATAATTGAATTTTAGAAGTATTAAGAAATCAAAGATTATAACTCGAAAAAGAATAGATTGAAATTCTTTTTGAAATCTATTTATGTTATAATAATTAAGTGAAAATGTATGAGTTTGAAAATATAAGTTAAGGATAGTGAAGTTCAAAACCATTAACAGGCTATCCAGATATAGTAATCCTCTCTTTAAAAAAAAAAGATAGAAAAAAGAAAAAGAGAGGAGAAGCTTGAGGAAATGCCTAATCAAAATTGGCTTCACTTGAATTAACTTATAAAAAGAAAACCGATTACATGTATTACTTAATTTTTATGCATGTATTTTTATTAGAAAAGAATTTCATGAAGATCATTTTCTTGTGAATAATTTCTGTGATCTTAATATAATAAACTACAATTATTTTCGAAGAGAATGAAAAATTTTTGAAGTCTTATGATTTGGTAGTTAGAATATTCTTTAAATTCTTAAAATTAAACTTAGTTAGTGAAATTTGGTTAATGATTTACTAAAACCTTTATAAAATAAAAAATCATAAGGAGTCTTAAATATTTACCTTTTTATTCCAAATGTTATACATTTTATATAGTAAAAAGGGTTACTTGAGGACAAGTAACGTTTAAGTTTGGGGGATTTTGATACAAGAAAAAAATACCTATTTTTATGCCTTGATTTTTATTAAATTTTAAGGATATTATGCTTTAATGAAAGGTATTTTTGTGTTTTTGGATGTAGGTGATACAAAAATGTTCAAGAAGGAGAAAAATATGAAAAAAGAGCAAAAAAGAGAAAAAATGAGCAAAAATAGAGCCAAAATGCAAAATTGTCGAAATTACTGGCCTGGCGCCTAGGCGCCAGAGTCCGGCGCCTAAGCGCCAGCTTGATACAGAAAACTGTTAAGTTTTTGACGACTTTTGGGCGGTTATTTTGACGGTGTGAGCGGTAATGGACCTTCTAGAAGACTAGCAGTTGTTCCTGGTTTATAGGACATGTGATACAATGTATTTGGACGCTTCAAAATGGTTTTAATCGCAAAGAGGTGTGATCCAAAGTGAAGAGGTCCGAAGAACTGGACGCAATGTCCAGCGCCTAGGCGTCAGATTCCGGCGCCTAGGCGCTAGATACACCTTCTAGAAGATTCATTGAATGTGGACACATTTTGAAGAGGTGCCTTGAGGCAACCCTTGAAGCCTATAAATAGGAGGGTATTCCTTCAGAGAAAAACGCCCCCACAAGCCCCCCTATCTAGAGTCCAACCTAGAAAGAGAATTAGAGAGATCATATTAGGGCCACCTTTTTACTTTCCTTCATAAATTAGTGAGTTTATTTTAGAGTTTGTATTTAGAGTTTGAAAGAGTTGGTGCATCTGTAGTTCATTACGCTCCGGAGTCGGTAAAAATCGAAGTTCGGTAGGAGAAACATCTAAGATAAGTATTTTTATTTTGATTCAAAGTTTATTTATTATGTTTTGTTATTTAATTTCAATGTGATCTGAGTAGTTACTTTACTTTCTCCTTTCAATTATGAAAAGATAAATAAGATAATACAAAATTCGTCGGAGAATTAAAAATCATATATTCTTAAAACATTGTGATGATATTAATACTGATTCTTAATTTACTATTTAAATTAGACATTTAAATTAGTAAAACCTGTTGAAGAGTTTTGAGACCTAGAAGGAGATGAATTCTTAACTTGTAGATATCACATGAATCCTTGGGTAGTCGAAGGCCTTGTGCGGGTTATTCAAGGTGAAGTGCAAATAAATAGGAAGATGTTATATATTGGGCGTAGAATTGATAAGTTTTTAGAGTGACGAGACTAAAATCTTATGATTTGGTTTATAGAAAAGGAAAGGGTCACTAGTAGGGCCGACTATAGCCACCCTTGGACATCTAGTAGTGTGAGCCTAGATTAACCCATTCTACTAACAATACATCCGGACCTGATCTATAGGCTAGCTAATGTTCTTTGCACCTGGATCAAAGGGTAATGAATATGAATGCTTCTATTTGGCACAATACCATAAATTTATATTCTCTATGAATATTATCATTATCTTAGAAAATCTTGGATTAATTGAAAGGGAGAAAATTGCTTTCTTATTGCTATTTACATCAATTATTTTATTTCTGCTTTATTATTGCATCTAGTAAATTAAAGATATTTTGTTTTTGATTATAAAAGAAATACTTTAAAATAAATATATTTAAAGATCTATAACTCTCTCCTCGTGGGAACGATACTGGGGTCTTTGTTTCAAAGCCCTATATTACTTGATACGATACGTATACTTGCGTAGTACCCCTAGTGTGTAAAATATTTTCCATAAAATTATATTTATATACACTAGCCGCTATTATTATTTATAACATGTATTTTGGAAAGCATTAATTAGTACGTTGATCTTCAGAGGACTTCGGGTCAAGTTTTCGGCGCCGTTGCCGAGAAAGAAGATTTTAGTACGCATATATTTATATTGGGTCACCGGGGAAGATATAAACGGTATTTATTGATAATATAGTAACTAAAAACCTTTACTTTGTAATGTGGAATTGTGTGTTTGTTTACTTTTTAGAGTATTTGTGTGATTTTATATTTTTAGTAGTGGATCTATAGGTTTAGTATCTTACGATTCAGAGTTAGAGCGTACTGTTAGGAAAATTAGAAAACAACAAAAACAAACTGAGAATCCTTGTGAAATGGTGAATAACCAAGATAATCAGAGAAATGATATTGGAAATTTGCCAAGACCTTTAAGAGATTATGCTAACCCAACAGTAGATGAAATTCATGTGACTATTGAAAGTCATGATGTTGCTGCTAATTCATTTGAGCTTAAACCTGCTATTATCCAAATGGTACAAAATAATCAATTTGGAGGAACACCTAATGAGGATCGAAATTTACATCTCGCTAGTTTTCTAAAACAGTGTGCTACTTTTAAATATGACGGAGTGTCGAGTGATGCTTTCAGACTTAGACTTTTTTCTTTTTTATTAAGGGATAAAGCTAAGGCGTGGTTAATTTCATTAGCACTTGGATCTATTAGAACTTGGGGAGAACTTTCTCAAAAGTTTCTATCAAAATATTTCCCTCCATCAAAGACTGCTAAGCTAAGAAATGATATCACATCTTTTGGTCAGTTTGAAAGGGAATCAATATATGAAGCTTGAGAAAGATTTAAAGATCTTCTTAGGAAGTGCCCACATCATGCTTTACCAGACTGGTTAATAATTCAAACATTTACAATGGATTTGTGGGATCATTGAGATTGATTATAGATGTTGCTGCTTGTGGATCGTTAATGTCAAAACCTTTTGATGAAGTATACTGATTAATAGAAGAAATGACTACTAATAATTTTTGATGGCCCTCTGAATGGGCAAATCCTAAGAGAGTAGCTAGTGTTCATGATTTAGATATGATGACTATGATAGTTTCTCAAATTGTAGCCCTTTCTAAAAAAATAGATCAGTATGGAATAAATTATTCTTAACCACCCCAAGTGTTAAAGGAAAATTCATTTAGACAGATAACATAATCTCAAACACCTTACGAGACTTTGAATGTTATTAATAGACCTAATAATCCTTATTCAAATTATTATAATCTTGGTTAGATGAATCATTCAAATTTCAACTGGAATAATAGCAATGTCAATGTTAACCCTAGTCGGATATTTGAACAATCAAGGAAATACCAACTTTAAACCTTCTTATCCTCCTAGATTCAATAGTAACCCACAATTTAAGGATAAGAAGTTGTCTACTGAAAAAATGATTCTGAATATGGGAAATCAATTACAAGCTCAAGGTGTTGTGATGAAAAATATTGAAAATCAATTGGGGCATATTTTCACTGCACTTAATAATAGACCTTCTGGAATGCTTCCAAGTAATGTTAAGATCAATCAAAAAGATCAAAACAAGGAACAACTTAAGGCTATTCAATTAAGGAGTAGAAAGGAATTGGAGACAAGATTACAAAAAGAAGTTGAAATAGAGAAAGAGAAGGTGGATACTGAAAAAGGTTCAAACAAGATTTATCCAGACATGCAATATCCTCTTGAACCAATGAAGATTACTATTGAAAAACCACCGCCTCCATTTCCTCAAAGATTGAAGCAACAAAATAGGGATAACAGATTTGGAAAATTTTTAGAGATCCTTAAGAAATTAACGATAAATATTCCTTTTTTTGAAGCATTAGAAAATATGCCTGACTATGCCAAGTTTATGAAGGATATTCTCAAAAAGGAAAGAAAGTTCACAGATCATGAAACTGTTGCACTTAGCGGAGAGTGTAGTGCAATTATTCAGAAGAAGCTTCCGAAAAAACTTAAAGATCCTGGTAGTTTCACTATCCCGTGTGCTATAGGTGAGAATTTTTTCGGAAGAGCCTTATGTGATCTGGGAGCTAGTATTAATCTTATGCCTTTATCAACTTTCAAAAGGTTGGGAATAGGAGAAATTTCTCCTACATCTGTTACTCTTCAGTTGGTCGATCGTTCCATTACTTACCCTAAAGGAGTGGTGGAAGATGTGATAGTGAAAGTGGATAAATTTATCTTTCCTGTGGATTTTATTGTACTTGATATGGAGGAAGATAAAGAAATTCCAATCATTTTGGGAAGACCATTCCTTGCTACTGGGAGAGCAGTGATTGATGTTCAAAAAGGAGATTAACTATGAGGGTTAATGATCAAGAGGTGACCTTTAATATTTTGAAATCTATGAAGTATCCCTCAATGACAAAAGATGATGAATGTTTTAGGATGGAGGTCTGTAAATATTTCAGAAATGATTATTTTGAAAATATATTTGAAAAAGAAGCGGAGTATAAAAATATGTTTGAAGAAGGAATTGAAAATGAAGAAAATTCAGATAGTAAGAAGAATGAAGATTTGGAGTATGTCCAGGAGAGATTTAAAGTATTAGACACTATGGAAGGTGGAGATAAAAGCTTAATTCCATCTATAATAAAACCTCCTGAACTTGAGATGAAAATTCTCCCTAATCATTTGAAGTATATGTTTTTAGGAGAATCATCTACCGTACAAGTTATTGTTTCTTCGGAGTTAAACGAATATCAAGAATAAAAATTGTTGGGAATTTTAAAAAGATACAAAAAGGATTTTGGATGGAATTTAGCAGATATTAAAGGAATCAGTCCTTCGATTTGTATGCACATGATTTTATTAGATGAAGAACATAAACCGAGAGTTGATCCGCAGAGGAGATTGAATCCAATAATGAAAGAAGTAGTTAAGAAGGAGATTTTAAAATGGCTAGATGCTGGAATAATTTATCCTATTTCGGATAGTGCTTGGGTGAGTCCAATACATTGTGTACCGAAAAAGGGAGGAGGGACTGTTGAAATGAATGAATGGAATGAAATTATACCCACAAGACAAATTAATGGATGGCGAATTTGTATTGATTATAGGAAATTAAATGCCGCCACTTGAAATGATCACTTTCCTCTTCCTTTTCTCGATCAAATGCTGAATAGACTTGCTGGACACAAGTACTACTACTTCTGGATGGATATACTGGTTATCATCAAATACCTATTGCTCCCGAGGATCAAGAGAAGACAACATTTACTAGCCCTTACGAAACCTTTGCTTTTCGAAGAATGGCTTTTGGACTGTGTAATGCACCTACAACATTTCAGAGATGTATGATGTCTATCATCAACAGTATGATAAATAATGGAATAAAAGTTTTCATGGATGATTTCTTTATATTCGGGATTTCATTTGAAATCTGTTTGGTAAACTTAGCAAAAGTTTTGGAGCTTTGTGAGAAAAAAAAATTAGTTCTGAAGTGGGAGAAATGTCAGTTTTTGGTTGCAGGAGGAATTGTGCTTGGGCATAAAATTTGTGAATTTAGTATGGAGCTCAACCCTGCTAAAATTCGAGTGATTGAGAGATTGTCACCACCCACTACCGTGAGAGAGGTGAGGAGTTTCTTAGAACACGATGGATTTTACAGGCGATATATTAAAGATTTTTCTAAAATTACCAAACCTTTGTGCCGACTTCTAGAAAATGATAGAAAATTTGATTTTAATGATGAATATTTGTGTGCTTTTGAGATATTGAAAGAGAAATTAATCACTGCACCTATAATTGTTTCACCTGATTGGGAGAAACCATTTGAACTTTTGTGTGATGCTAGTGTGATCCCCGATAAATATATGTGCGCCAAAAACTTGACTCCACACCGAATATATGTACTAATGATTTAGATATGAAAATTATGATTTTATAATATGGGATACTACACAAGTATACGTATTGTTTATCAAGTAATATAAGACTTTTTGATTAAGCCCTGAGATATCGAACCCACAGGGAAATGTAAAAACTTTTTAAAGAATTAAGAAAATTATATTTTTACTTTTTAAATGAATTTTGAAAGTATGTTTTGATTTGAAAAGCTTAAAAATTGTTTTTGGTATTTTAATAAAAGCTAAGCAGGAAATGAAAATTATCAGAACTTTAAAAGACGATATCAATCACTAAGAAATAAAATATATTTTTCTTTCTCTCATAAAGCAGTAATAATTATGAAAGTATTGTTGTGGAAATATTTAAATGTGTTGTGATAAATAGGAGCAAATTGTATTCTTTACCCTTACTTAGTTCTATAAAGAACAATTGTTAATTTAAAATCTTAAAATTTTGAACATGGTTAGGCAGAGAAGATACCAGCTCTCACTCTAGAGTTCCCTCAATTCCCTCCACTTGGAGGCAAACTTCTCAAAATAAAATTTAAAATATCCAACCAAATTAGGGGGCTTTAGCCTGTCACTCTAAAGACCTCAAATTCTACTCCCCATTAAAATCATATCTCCTAATATATTGCATTCAATTATATGGACTGCAATTCTCATCCAGATAATTGCATGTGATTTTTACCAATTGTTGTTTGAGACAATACCGCATTGGATCTTAAATAATCTCACAATAAATTTCAACATGTTAACTAGATAAATTAAGAAGTAAATTTAGTTCACAACTTATTCCAGTTTAAACACTTATACATTCCACAACAATCCTACATAATTTAATTACTTCTTCATTTAAGAAAGAAAAAGATAAAGAAAATTAGTCAAAATTTATAGAGAAAACGCAAGCACACATTGATTTGAAAATAGAAATCATAAAGAAAACACAACAAAAAAACTAAATATAAAAACAGAAGTAAACACTTATCTGAAAATCCTCTCCACAAGACTCTGGAAGCTCCTTTCAAACTTAACTTTCCACAAGAAAATACTACAGAGGTTGGCACCCAACTCTCTGACGCCAACTCTAACTGTAAACTTCAACAAGAACTAGAAAAATGGATGAAAAGAAATTGGTGGAAAGAAGGTTTCACACCAACCCTTTCTCCTCTAAAACTAAACTAATTAAACTATATACAATAAAAGAACGAAAGTAAAACTAGGAAAGACTCTTTGAAACTAGAAAATGACACTGAAAATTAGAAAAGACTCTTGAAAACTAGACTCTCTAAGAAAAAGAACTCCTAAACTCATTACATGACATAATTTTAATAATAATCCAAAAGGTGCCTTGGTGTCTCTTCAAATCATGTCCAGATTCAACGTATCCACCAAATGATGCATCCATTCATTCAAATTTGCCGCCCATGGGAAGTTAAGGAAGTCACCACGAAAAGTTGCTTCAAACACCCATTGAAATTAGCGCCAAAAAAGAAGAAAATTCAATTTTTTATTGTGGCGGCCAAAGTCCAATTTTTCATTTTTTAATTTTTTTTTGCTCCAAATTTGATCCAATTTTCCTCCTTTCATCATAATCACTCATTTTCATCATACTTGCAAGAAAAACACAAAATACCTTCCATTAAAGTGCAATATCATCAAAAATAGGTATAAAAATGTGCATAAAAACACTATATGTTTTAGGTGTATCAAACTCCCCCAAACATAAAATGTTACTTGTCCTCATGTGGCTCTTATTCACATAAAAAATTTTAGCATGCAAATTATGTAATGAGTTTCTTAGGAAGATAACAAAATTTTGTTCTAGGAATGAAATAGTCCAATTTAGAAAAAAATCAGTAATTAAGACTAACTTAAAGTTTAGAAAGTTCTTAGGTAAAGGATAATGAAAAATATAGGTTTCTATCTAATTTAGAAATACTTTTAGATTCTTCAAAATATTGGATTCACATATTATTTTTCTCACTTAAAAATCTTTATTTAAAAATATTTTACTTACTATATTATAACCTTAAGCTTTAGATTGTCTCATAACTTATATCTTATACTTTAGGTATGGAATCAATTTTTGATTAGGTCCTTAAATCCTCAAGCTTCTCCTTCCTTTTAACATACTATTTTTCACTTTTTTCTCTTTTTCTTTTTCTTTTCTTCTTTTCTTGTTGCTTTTTTTTATAAGACAAGGATTACTGTATCTGGATAGGCATTTAATGATTTTGAATTCCACCCTTCCATTTAAAATAAAGGTCTGATATACATCTTTCACTTAAAAATCATAATAACAGTATTTGAAAATTATTCATCAATAAAATAAATTTAAGCTTTGAAGAATAAAAGTCAAATCTTCTATTTATCCAAAAATATAACATTTCTTACTAAAGATAGTTTAACTATATTTAACATTTCTTTACTAAGAAAATTTTAACTTTAAATTTTTCATTATTACTATAAATTTTAACTAAATTCTCTTATTCATTTCTATATTCAAAATTTTGTTCCCCTAATATAACTTCATCTACATAATTGTCTTCAATCAAAAATCAAATTAATTTTAAGTATTCTGTTTTTAAAATTCACCCCCCCAAAACTTTAATTTTTAGTTAGGATAAAACATTTAAGCATAAGAAATGATACATGGGTGAGAATTAAACTAACATAACATGCTTGCATGAATCTTAATATCCTAAATATGCAAGTATAACAATTTAAAAACAGGAGTAAAAAGAAATCAAAATCAAATTTTTTAGTTTTTTATTTAAATAGAAATTCAAAATTTCAAAGGACTTCTACAATAATGGAGGTTTTCAAGACAGATACACACCAACTGAAAATAACTGTAATCACACCAATACTAGATAACAAATGGTAGTAGTAGATTTTAAAAAGTTTAAAACATGTAGTTTTTAAATAATAGTTTTTAATTGTGTTCCATATTCTTCTAACAGTTTTAGAATTAAAGCATACACTATAAAAACTCTGACAGAACATACACATTAAAACATTTACTACTACACAGATATCACACAAAGCAACATACAAAATATCAATCCAACAAATATACATCTAAAAATGCAAAAATAGTCTAACTATAATCAACATACTACCAGAGTTCACACTACAAACACAACATCAAAATCAATAACCAGACATAACATACATCAGTTCATCAAGAAAAACTCAATAGAACAAAAAAATCAAATAATCATCCTCATCATCATCATCATCTTGCTCGTTCTAATCTCTAGATAACACATAAGGTATGTAGAATGGATGAGGGGGCATCTCAACACTCATATCACCTCTGATCAATCTATCCAAATAATGCTGATAATTTTCCTCATATTCATCATGTTTTACAATATATCTTTCCATATTATCCATCTTACCATCCATGTCTCTAACATGCTCACAAGTAAGACTCATTGTCTTCAAAATCTTTCTTAATAAACCAGTCTATGAATCTCTAGATGATGAAGCTCTCGAAGTAGTAGCACGGGAAGCAGAAGCAGTAGAAGCAGAAGCAGAAGCAGTAGAAGCCCTACTAAATCCTCCTCTCCAGCCAAACTCTGAATGTACGATGTAAGCTGACCCACTTTTTGATGTTTATAAAAATAGCAACGACACCAAAAACTTGATCCCACTTAATATATATTTAATTTTATGATGGAATGTATAATGTGGATTCTACGCAAGTATACGTATCGTATCAAGTAATACAGGGCTCTATTAGAGTTCTGGTTATCGATCCCACAGGGAAGTTTTAAAAGATTTGTAACAGCTAAATTTAAAAGTATTTACTTACTAATATAGTATACGGAAATTTAGAATATGTAACTAAAGAGAACTAAATTAAACTAATGCTTTAAATAAAGTTGATTTAAAGATTTCAGAAAAAAGTATCCTTATCCTTGTTTTTAGAAAATTAAGTGAATGATGAATTCAAATAGAATTTTTATTGTATTGTGACAAATAGGAGCATTCCTATTCTTTACCCTTTGGTCCGAGTGCAAAGAACATTGACTAGTCCTATGTTTGATTACCGAATCTGCGGCTAGGTCGGGAGGATCTCGGTCGCCACTTCGAGCTCCCACGTTCCCCTCACTCGAGGGCTAACATCTACACTTCAGCTATCAAACAATAGGACCAAATTGAATATTTTAGTCTGTCACACTAAAATGTCCAATTCTACGTCCGATAAATAATATTTCCCTATTTATTTGCATCTTCCTTCCAAGGCTTTTGACTTCCCGAATATTGGATGTAATCTTTACTATAGTTGATAGTTCAACATATTTTAACAAATCAATGGGCCGATTGAAAAGTAAATTAAGTTTTAAGTAAAAATTATCACAATTTATTTTAATATATTAGGCACTTCTATTTAATTTCATCAATTCACATAATTTCATAAACAAGGAGAAAGACTAAGAAAACTACTCAGAATGCATGGGAATTAAACAAAGCATTGATTTCATTTAAAGTTAACAACAATAAACAAAGATACTTATCTCGATTTCCTCCCCAAGCAGGCTCCTTTAAGTTCCTTTGACTTTTCCTTCTAGTACAACACACTTCTAAACTCACTAATTACACTTACTAAAACTAAAACTAGACACCAAGTAGACACTAAGACTCTCCAAAATTGACATACAGAAGACACACTCTTAAAAATAGACACTCCACATACTAAAATTCGTCCTCTATTTATAGAGGTAGACAAAGGTCCAAAGGGTACTTAAGCACCTCTTTGCGTCCAGGTTCAATGTATCTAGCATTTTGAACTGTCTCGCCGTCGGCGAGAAACGACCTCGCCGTCGGCGGGGTTTCTAGAAGGTCTCCAAACCGAGCGATCTCGCCGTTGGCGGGCTCGGGCTCGCTGTCGGCGAGGTAGTTGCAAATCCTTCAAAAATTCTCCTAATGATCTCGCCGTCGGCGGGCTCGATCTCGCCGTCGGCGACTTAGTTCATTTTGCATGAATTTCTTCCTTTTTGATCCAAATTCGCTCCATTTCATGCTTTTTGCTTTCATCACTTATAAATCTTCATTCCTGCAATAAAATAAAGAAAATACCTTTCTTTAAAGTGCAATTTCATAAAAAATGGGTGTGAATATCTTAATATATTTTCCTGTGATCAAAATCCCCCAAACTTAATTATTGCTTGCCTCAAGTAATTTTAGTACTAAATAAAAATAATGATTTCTGTAATAGAATTTTTCAATTCAGATATACTATGAATTAAATTTAAATAATACTATAGTAAAGTTAAATAGAAATATTTTTAAGTAATTAAATTAACTTTATAGATATAAGATTTTTTAGTTATCAGATCTAAGATTTCTAGCTCGCTATTTATTTCAGAAAAGACTATATTAAAAAGAGTAATTTACTTAAGATATTTAGATGATAGGAAGTTCAAGAAAACACTATTTAGTAAAATACTAATCCATATATATAACTTTAGAAATATATTTGAGTTTTACCCTTTAGGTTGATTCCATTGAAGCCAATTTTTGATAAGGCATTTCCTCAAGCTTCTCCTCACTTATATTTTTCTTTCCTTTTCTCTCTTCTTTTTTTTTCTTTTTCTCTTTTTGGATTGATTTTCAGTCCTTCTCTTTTTCTTTTTCAAGTGTGGATTTACTATATCTGGATAGCCTGTTAATAATTTTGAACTTCAACTTTCTCTTCCTAAATTTGAAACTTAAAAATTCTTTGCTTATATGTACTTCATAGCCTTTACTTCATTGAGTTTCAATCTCTTCTTTTTCATCTAAATACTTAAGAATTTAAATTTTAGAATATAGTTTCCCTTACTTTACATAGTTTACTATATTCTTATTTCTTTTAACCAAATATCTTATTTTATTAAATAATTGAATTACTAGAAACATTTTATTTAACTTGCTATAATAATTAAATAAAGTAATTCATGTTAATTGAATTGAAAAATTACTATAGAAAAATCATTTGATAATAATTTTTGAAAATAGAAGTTGACAACAATTTAATAATTAAATTTGTATTTTTTCTCCCCCAAACTTAAATTTTTATATCTATTTCTAAATGGTGAAAAGGAAAATATACAATGAATCATACCTTTGAGCTTTAGGTATTTCTTTTCCTTGAAATTTTTGCAGGCTTTTTCATTATTTAAAGAACCTGTACTGTTAGTATTCTTCCATATATATAGTATTTAAAAGAAAGTGCTGAGATAAGAAATTTTTAATAAGTATAAAACACAACAAATGAAAACTTAATCTATTACTACAAATACAATCAACTAACCTAGTTTAAACATATTAAAACAATCTAAACATATTAAAAGTTCATAACTTATAAAAACTTAAGCAACACATTAAAGAAAAACTAACATCCTATCTAAAAGAAAAATTGCAAACTAACTTAACACACATAAAAAGTCTAACATTACAGCATAAGCAAACACACAAACACACCAAATCCACAGTCCACAGAAAGTTCAAAATAATTATACACAGAACAATAAAGTTTTCAAAAGAACAATTAACCTAAACAAACAAAACAAAGTTTCTAATCTTCCACATCAAAATCCCAGGCTATATCATCTCCCTGATCTCCAGGCTGAGAAGGCTGAGCAGGCTGATACTGTGTGTAGCGGGGGCACTCAGGAAAGACAACATCTAATTCACCACTTCTATATAGATGTTCAGCCTCATAATATGCAATTTCGTACTCTGAATGCCGCTAGAGATATTCACTATCATGATCATGTCTTCTTTCCAAGCCATCAATCCTGTGATCCATATGCTCAAATTTTCTTTCCATATTCTCTCCAAATTGTTCAAAACTTTTTCTACTTAGGGTCAGCTCATTCATCAGATCTTGAAGGGTAGGAGTGGTGTACTGAGGGGGTTCATAACTAGTAGAGGGTATATCTCTACTTGAAGTAGGTACAAAATCCCTTGTCCCAGATCTCCATCCTTCGTGGGATTCATATTTCTTAATATTAGCCAGAGTAATGGGTTTCATAGGCTCAACCTATTCCTCATCATCTCTTGCCTCTACCCCAGATAATTGGTAGAGTAAATAGATAAGACCAGGATGTCCTAGTCCTCCTCCACTTTCACTTCTTGAGGTGGCTAATATATTCTTATAAATTACACTTCCCACATTAATAATTTTTTGGTTATGAATACAAAAATTCAGAACTGTTCTATCTCTTGTTAACTCACTATGGTGGTAAGTAGGTAACAAAGTAGAACAAATAAAATAGTGCCAAGCTTTTGAAGTTGCATTTAACATAGAAAGAGGAAAATTTACCCTTTTCCGCTGCTTGATCTTCTAGACGCCTTTCCCATCAGTGAGAAAGTCGATCACCTCTTCCAGTGGTTCTTCCATCATCCCAAAAGTCTCGTACTCGCTAAGATGCAGATCACGAACTTACTTCATAGAAAAAGTTTATCCTTGCAGCATTAAATTCTACCAAAAATCCCCGGACCTTGATTGGTGCATCTTCAGTTGTAGTCAAATTAGCATAGAACTCCTTAACTACCTCCACAGCTGCTCTGTATGAAACATAGCAAAAATTCTCCCATCCTCGTTCCTTTATTACTCGCTCCACCTCTCCTCCTGGATTCTTAAAAACTCGATCTTGAATGCATTTTCTTGATTGAATGTTGTGAAAATATCTTGATTGTGCTTTTGCATTCACAAATCGGCTTTCGTCATAATCCAACCGTCGCTTTTGTCGTGGAGCCATTTTCGATCTGTGAAATTTGCAAATAATCTTAACTAAACTCCCAAATATTACTAAAAAGGCTTCCTATAACATCTAAAATCCATTTAAATCAATCTCCATGAATTTCTTCCAAGTATTTTCTCCACATTTCGAAATTTTTCAAAATTTCCCAATGTAGAAGAAATCCATGGTGAAAATAAAAAATTTTTGCATAGGAGTGAAGCTCTTACCAAAGGAAGATGAAATACGGTGTCAAAAAGTGTTGAAATCGCCTCAAATCCAAGATCTCACAAGCCTTAGGTCGGTTTTTTTGAAGTTTTGAGGAAGGGGATGATGAATAGTGTCGATTGACTAGTCAAATATAAGACTTTTCGGGTTCTTGCTGTCGGCGAGATTTTTCTCATCGTCGGCGAGCTAATTAATTTGACAGAGGCAAAAGTTTTGGGAAAAATCCGCCGTCAGTGAGATTGTTCTCGCTGTCGGCGGGATAATTCTCGCCGTCGGCGAGATCCCAAACTTTTAAAATTTTGAAATTCGTCAATCATTTTCAACCTCGATTTACCCTTAATCAATCTTCTGATCACTTAATTTAATAATTTAGTATGAAGATTAGATACTTATACTCAAAAAAAGTTCACACAACACAAACAATATAACTTTATATATGAAATCCATGAGACTTACAAACTTCACACTAACAACTAACAACATACTTAACTTAAATGTCCAAATCCATTATACTCAGCATCGCAATCCAAACCACTATACACTAAATGCTCGAGACATAACAAATACATATAATTTCATCAAATACGAGATGATCAAATTAAAATTCAAATCATAATAAAACCTAAATCCAAATCAACATAAATATACACACAAATATAACATAAGATAGAAATCTTTACTACTCCTCAGTGTCTGAACTAACATCCTCTCTGATATTTTCGATGTGACGCAGGTGCACAAATAAATTGTAGAAAGGCCCGAAAGGGAATTCACGAGTAGATTCTTCATCAATCCACCCTTTACGTCTCGGTAAATGAATAAAGCTGGCCTCCGGATGTCCGAGTATGATCAAAGTGCTCCTTCATCCTCCGGTCAATGTGATCAAACATATCAGAGATATTATCGATGAAATTCATCACGTTTTGCAATTCTTTCTCTAATCCTTTAATCTTTTTTAGAATGAAATTTGTTTTATCAGAAAGAGTTCTTGCTAAAGGATTGTTCTGTGATGATCTATCAGAAATAATGGTAATTTCATCATTGTTATCCAAAGTTGTGAACATATTCGTAGGATCGAGTGGTTTCCATGGCAAAAGTACCTTTTCCCAAGCCTCATAAGAAACTTAGTGCTCGATCGCATAAAGCAAATATAGTCGATGGGTGTCCAAGTCCATGAACTGACCCATGCACAATCAATCCCAATGCAGATTTTACTATAATTGATCCAACATCGATAGGTAGTCCTATTTGAATACAGTAATTTAATATAGCGCATTCCTTTGAAACCTTATTTACCGTCATAGTGGGTATTAATTTTGATGAGATAAAGAAATGCCAATGCTTCGAGACAGGGTTAAGAAGTGATGCAGAAAAACTGATATACCCGTCTTCGCGCAACTTCCAATCATCAGGTTCGTCGGTCAGGTATCTATAAATCTCGTTCATATTGTATCTTGAAGGAACAAAGTTTGAATAATGACGGACGGGGTATTTTCTATAGAAAATAATTCATTTACCCTTGAAGGAGTAAATGTTACCCATCTTCCTCCGACGTAGACACTTCCATTGTTGATCGCATGTAGATTAGAGTAATACTCTTTAACTACGGGAATAACTACGACGGATGTCGTATAGCAAAATACCTCCCAATGCCGTTGCACGATCATTTCTTCAATTTTTGTGGTGGAATTTTCTACTCCTCTGTTGACAAATCCCCTTTCTTTAATAAGTCACTTTTTCATCAAAACTTTCTTGAAAATACGCTGCGCCTCCGAACTGACGAATTTTCTCTAGTTGAAAACTCTAGTTTTTGTGGTTTCTAAGAGTTTGGTGGCCATTTCAGATTGAAAGGAATGGTCTCTAGTCGTTTCTTAGGAAGAAAACAGTGTAAAAATGTATTTGGGATGGTTTTCTACAAAGAAATGGCTTTAGAACCGTCCAAAACCGCACAAAAAAAACTTAAGAAACCAATTTTTCAATTGCTTCGCAATCGGTGGGAAGTTTCTCGCCGTCGGCGAGCTAGTTATAAAACTGATTTAAAATATGGCACACGATCTTGCTGTCGGCGGGCAGTTTATCGCCGTCGGTGAGCTTGTAATAAATTGAAATGTAATTAGGCGCCGTTCTCGCTATCGGCGAGAATCAACCTCACCGTCGGCGAGATTTCGTAAAATTGCCCAATTTCACTCTGGTTCGAATATTTTCTGATCTCATCATATAGGTTCAAATTTGTGATGATTCTAATTAAAAAAATTGAGTAGTAAGATTTGTTTTAATAATACAGACTCACTAATTTGTATTTAATTAAAATAAAAAAACTACTATGGGTTGCCTCCCATAAAGCGCTTGGTTTAACGCCGTCAGCCCGACCTAATTTCATTTAGTAATCAGGTCGACTAAGCATTAAAACCTCTATAAAATTTGGTCTTCTTCCTTCGAAATATGGTTTTAATCTATGTCCGTTTACCTTAAATCTATGTCCTATTTTTGGATCTTCAATTTCAATAGTTCCATTTGAAAATATTTGAGTTATAGTGAAAGGTCCTAACCATCGAGATTATAATGTCCCAGGAAATAATTTCAGTCTAGTATTATATAGCAAAACTTCTTGTCCTGGTTCAAAATTTCTCTGATTAATCTTCCGATCATGCCATAATTACATCCTTTCTTTATAAATCCTATCATTATCATATAATTCATTCCTTAATTCTTTTAAATCATTTAATTGCAACAATCTCTTCTCACCAGCTTCTTTCATATTATAATTAAATTCTTTAATTGCTCAATATGCTTTATGTTCTAATTCAATCGGTAAGTGACAAGTTTTTCCATATATAAGCTCGTAAGGAGTCATTCCAATCGGAGTTTTATAAGCGATCCTGTATGCCCATAATGCGGTGTCTAGTCTTATAGACCGATCCAATCTATTAGGGTTTACAAACTTTTCTAAAATACGCTTAATCTCTCGATTAGAAACTTAACTAATCCACTAGTTTGTGGATGATAAGCGATTGATATCTTATGAATAATATTATATTTTTCTACTAGTTTGTGAATATATTTATTTCTAAAATGAGTTCCTCCGTCAGTGATAATCACTCTCGGCATTTCAAATCTAGTAAAAATATTTTTCATTAAAAATTTTGAAACACTTTTAGCATCAAAACTAGGTAAAGCTTGCGCTTCAATCCATTTGGAAACATAATCAACAGCTACTAATATATATGAGTTTCCAAATGAAGGAATAAAAGGTCCCATGAAATCTAATCACCAAACATAAAAAATTTCAACTTCTAATATAAAATTCAGAGGCATTTCATTTTTCCTTGATATCTTTCCTACTCTTTGGCATTTATCATAGGTTTTTATATATCTATATACATCTCTAAATAGAGTAGGCCAGTAGAATCCATATTGTAGAATTTTATACACAGTTCTACCAGTCCCAAAATGTCCTCCAAAATCAGAATCATGACATTTTTGAATAATTGGTTCAGTTTCTTCATAAGGCACGCATCTTCTAATAATTAAATCCTTACATTGCTTATATAAGTATGGTTCATCCCAAAAATATGTTTTAGTATCGTGAATTAATTTTTTCTGTTGCAAAGTTAACATAGGTGGTAAAATGTCACTTACAATATAATTTACTATATCAGCATACCAAGGTATTTTCCACTCATTTATATTATAAAGTTGTTCATCGGGAAAAGCGTCTATAATTTCATTATCGGTATCAGATAATTCATGATATTCTAATCTTGACAAATGATTAGCAATTTGATTATCAGTTCCCTTTTTGTTAACGATCTCAAAATTAAATTCTTGCATTAATAACATCCATCTAATTAATCTTGGTTTAGAATCCTTCTTTTGCATTAAATACTTTATAGCAGAGTGATCGGTATGCACGATACATTTAGTTCCTATTAGATAATGCCGAAATTTATTAAAAGCATATACAACTGCTAATAATTCTCTTTCGATAATCGTATAATTTATTTCAGCATCATTTAGAGTTTTACTAGCATAATATATAACTTTGAAAATCTTATCATATCTTTGCCCAAGAACTGCTCCTATAGCATAATCACTAGCATCACACATAAGCTCAAATGGTTTCTCCCAATTAGGTGAAACTATTATAGGTGTTGTAATTAATTTATCTTTTAATAATTCGAAAGCATTCAGGCATTCAGTTGTAAATTCAAATTTCTTGTCCTTTTCAAGAAGTTGGCATAAAGGTTTAGTAATTTTTGAAAAGTCTTTTATATAACGTATGTAGAATCCAGCATGTCCAAGAAAACTTCTTACCCCTTTCACCATAGTTGAAGGTGGTAATTTAGCTATAACTTGAATTTTTGTAGGGTCTACTTCCATGCCCTTTTCCGAAATTTTATGCCCTAATACAATGCTGCCTGCAACCATAAATTGACATTTCTCCCAATTAAGAACTAAATTAGTTTTCTCACATACTTCAAATACTTTTTTAAGATGATTTAAGCATGTGTCAAATGATGTTCCAAATACAGAGAAATCATCCATAAATACTTCTATTCCATTATCAATTAATTTACTAAATATATACATCATACATCTCTGGAATGTTGCAGGTGCATTACATAATCCAAAAGGCATCCTTCGAAAAGCGAAAGTTCCATAAGGACTAGTAAATGTAGTTTTCTCTTGATCTTCAGGAGCAATTTGTATTTGATGATAACCGGTATATCCATCTAAGAAACAAAAATACTTATGTCCGGCTAATCTATCTAACATCTGGTCTAGAAACGGTAAAGTGAAGTGATCTTTCCTGGTGGCTGCGTTTAATTTTCTATAATTAATACATATTCTCCATCCAGTAACTTGTCTTATAGGGATAAGATCATTATTTTCATTAGCTTTTACGGTCACTCCTCCTTTCTTAGGCACACGATGAATTGGGCTTACCCAAGCATCGTCAGAAATAGGATATATAATACCATTATCTAACCAATTTAAAATTTCTTTCTTGACTACTTCTTTCATTATCGGGTTTAATCTCCTTTGGGGATCTACTTTAGGCTTATGTTCATTATCTAAAATAATTCCGTGCATACAGATTGAAGGACTAATTCCTTTAATATCTACTAAAGTCTAACAAAAAATTTTCTTATATTTTTTTGAAGGTATCTAAAAGTTTTTGTTCTTGAGATTCATTTAATTCAGATGAAATAATAACTGGTAGAGTTGAAAAATTACCTAAGTAAGCATATTTCAAATGATTAGGTAACATTTTTAACTCAAGTTTAGGAGGTTTAATAATCGATGGAACTATAATTTTTTTAGTGTTTTCTGTATTATCCAAAAATTCAAATTTCTCTTGAATATAATCTAGTTCTTCATTTATATCGGTTTTTTCAATTAATTCAGTATTTTCTTTTTCTAATTTTTCTTCATAATATTCCTTAAAATGTTCTTTTTGTAAATGATCGAGTACTTCCATTCGAAAACACTCATCATATTTTTCTAGCACTGGATATTTCATTGATTTAGCAATATTAAAAGTTACTTTTTGGTCATTTACTCTCATAGTTAATTCTCCTTTCGAACATCAATCATAGCTTTCCCGAGTGGCTAAAAATGGTCTTCCTAAAATGATAGGAATTTCTTTATCTTCTTCCATATCTAAAACAATAAAATCTACGGGGAAGATAAATTTATCCACTTTTACTAAAATATCTTCAATAACTCCCTTAGGATATGTAACGAACGATCGACTAACCGAAGGGTTATCGAAGTAGGTGAAATTTCTCCCAATCCTAATCTCTTAAAAATTGATAGAGGCATTAGATTGATGCTTTCTCCTAAGTCACACAAAGCTTTTCCATAGAATTTTTCTCCAATAGCGCGGGGTATAGTGAAACTACCGGGATCTTTTAATTTTTCGGAAGCTTTTTCGAATAATAGCACTACACTCTTCACTAAGTGCGACCGTTTCATTATCGGTAAATTTTCTTTTTTTATTTAGAATATCTTTCATAAATTTTACATAGTTTGACATCTGTTCTAAAGCTTCTACGAAAGGAATATTTATTGTTAATTCTTCAGAATTTCAAGGAATTTAGCAAACTGTTTATCTTTTTTATGTTGATTTAGTCATTGAGGAAATGGTGGTGGAGGTTTTTCAACGAAATTTTCATTGGTATTAAAGGATTTTCTAAGTTTGGATCTTGTTGATTCTTTTCCTTTTCGATTTCCACTTCCTCTTTTTGACTTTCAAGTTCTTTCTGAATTCGAGGTTCTAATTCTTTTCCACTTCGTAATTGTGTCGCTTTAATTTGTTCATTTCCTTTGTCTTTGGGATTTATTTCCACATTACTAGGAAATGTTCCAGGTATTCTATTATTAAGCGCGGTAGCTATATGTCCAAGTTGAGTTTCAATATTTTTAATAGCTGTTCCTTGATTTTGTAATTGGTTTCCTTGTATTTGTAATTGATTTCCTTGATTTTGTAATTTATTTCCTTTATTTTGTAAATGTTGACCCATATTTAATATTAATTCTTCTATAGGTAATTTCTTATCTTTAAATTGAGGGTTATTATTATTAAATCCAGGTGGATAACAAGGTTTATAATTTGAATTTCCTTGGTTAGAGGGATTTCCTAATGGTTGTGTTATATTATTCATCCATGGTTGACTAGTTGTATTATTATTACAATTAAAATTAGGATGATTTTTCCATCCAGGATTATAATAATTCACATAAGGATTATTGGGTCTGTTATTAATAGCATTTATAGTTTCATAATGAGATTGAGATTCTATAAGTTTTCCAGATGAGTTTTCTTCTAATATAGTTAGAGAGTAATTCATTCTAAAATGATCTAATTTTTTAGATATAGCAGCAATTTGCGAAGCTAACATAGATATTGCATTATTTTCATGAATACTGGCTATCTTTTTCGGATTCATTCTTTCAGCAGGCCATTGAAAATTATTGGTAGCCATTTTTTCGATTAGTGCATAGGCTTTATCAAATGGTTTTGACATTAATGATCCTCCAGTGACGCAGCATTGATGATTGATCTAAGAGATCCTACTAATCCATTATAGAAAGTTTGAATAATTAACCAATACGGTAACGCATGATGTGGGCATTTCCTAAGAAGTTCTTTAAATCTCTCCCAAGCTTCATATATTGATTCTCCATCAAACTGACTAAAAGAAGTTATATAATTTCTAAGCTTAGCAGTTTTAGATGGTGGAAAATATTTGGATAGAAATTTTTGTGATAATTCTCCCCAAGTTTTAATAGATCCAGGTGCTAACGAATTTAACCACATTTTTGCCTTATCCCTTAAAGAAAAAGGAAAAATTCTAAGTCTAATAAGCATCGTTAGATACTCCTTCATATTTGAAAGTAGCACATAGTTCTAAAAAACTAGCAAGATGTAAATTAGGATCTTCGGTAGGTGAACCACTAAATTGATTGTTTTGTACCATTTGGATAATTGCGAGTTTTAGTTCAAATGAGTTAGCGAGCTACATCGGGGTTTTGAATAGTTAAATGAATTTCATCTAATGTAGGGTTGACATAATCTCTTAATGGTCTCTGTTGATTGATATTTTCATTTTCATGAATATTCGCCATTTGTGTTAAATTTATAATTTCTCTTTTTTGTTTTCTAATTCTTGTAATTGTACGCTCTAATTATGAATCGTAAGGTATTAAATATTCATTTCCAAATTTACGCATACAATTTTGTAAAATAAATTTTAAAATAGTCTGTTACTCTAGTAAATAATTTCTTTGATTTGTTCTGATTTTCTTGGCGTTGAATTTCTTCTTTCTGGTTCCTGACGAACCGATATCTTTGAAATGTGTGTGCTGGCAAAAGCTGTTGTTTCCTCATGTTGATCTGCTGCTAGTTTAGTCAACATCATGCGGATACGGGGATTCTTATTCCTTCTTTGGGTAGCAGTGAGAGTAGCTCTCCTTACCCCTTGAATTTCTACGGGCGCGGTGATGACGAGCCTGCCCTCTGTCGTGGTAACTACAGACTTGATTTTCTTGCTTTCCTCGATGTTTGTCTTTCTTTTCTTGTTGCTGGATTGGTGGTTTGGGCCACCCATCTTCATCACTGTCTGGCTGTGAAGCTCTTCTCGGTCAACTGGGACCCAATCATTTTCTTCGTACTGTAGGCTGGCTGGTGTGAAGTCAGAATCAATTTCTATCACTACTCCATCCTTCGCCCTCTCTTCATCGAGTGCAAGACTCACACCATTTCTAAAGTTTAGGACCAACCGCCCATTCGACCTTTCTCTGCGAAAAAGACAAGGAAATGATCAGGGGCTGTACTAAGAACAAGAACATTAAGAAAATATTTATCACTGAAGATTCTTATTCACTTATTTTAATTTTTAAGGAAAGTAGGAAAACATGAAGAAAGATCAGGAACAAGAGTTGATTTGAAAGAAATGGTAAAACTTTATTATTATGATTTCACATATTTTATTTTTAGCACATATATTTTTTTGTTAATGATTTTTCTTTTGTCATCCATTTTTATGTTTTTATTTTTTTGTTTCGGACCAAGTCACAAGCAGTTACTTCACCCGTGTTTCTAGGTATGAGAATTCATTCCTTCGAAACATCAGGTTGCGAAATACTTCTTCAAATATCGTCTGTTGATTGAAAGCATTTGTCGTTCTCCTTGGCAATTCACAAGCTGGTAGGAGCCTCCTGAGTAGACTGTCTCGACCACAAACGGCCCTTCCCAAGTCAGTTCAAATTTACCTCCTATCTTGCGGTGTGCAAGGATAGGTCTTCTGAGAACCAAAACCAGGTCATCGACTTTGAATGTCCTGGGCGGACTAATTTATCATGAGCCTGAATCATTTTGGCTTGATACAGTTCCAGATTCTGTTGCGCGAAAATTCTTTTCCCTTCTAAGCTTTCCAGTTCTTCCAGTCATAATCTGGCATCTTCTTCTGTAGTAATTTTATTTGTAACTGCAATTCTGAGTGATGGAAGCTGAACCTCCAAAGGTAAAACTGCCTCAGACCCGTACACTAAAGTGTAAGGCGTAGACTGAGTAGGAGTCTCGAAAGTTGTCCTGTAGGCCCATAAGGCTTCTAACAACTTCTCGTGCCAATTTCTTTTGTTGTCGTCCAAAGTTTTGTTTAAAATCTGAACGAGAGTTTTATTAAAAGCCTCGGCCAAGCTGTTTGCTCTTGGGTAGTAGATCGTTGAGTATCGCCAATCAATCCCGTGTCTTCTGACAAAATTGTTGATCTTTGTACTCTTGAATGCAGACCCATTATCTGAAATGATCCTGTGTGGTACTCCGAAACAGTAGACAACTTGATTTTTGAAAAACTGTAGCATGTGGTGTGCCTTTAGTTTTCTGAGTGGAACTGCTTCTGCCCATTTAGAAAAGTAGTCTGTAGCTGCAAGAATGAAGCGATGTCCTCTTGAATAAGGTGGTTCTATCGGACCCATTATATCTGTGCCCCAACACTCAAATGGCCACGACGCAATTGTCGAATGTAGCACTTTTGAAGGTTGGTGTAGAACCACTCCGTGCATTTGGCACTGGTGACAACTTTTGACAACTTTCATACAGTCGGTCATCATTGAGGGCCAGTAGTACCCTATTCTTTTAATCTTCATTTTCATTTTCGGACCCGATTGATGAGCGCCACAAAGTCCTGATTGCACTTCTTTAACGATTTCACGAGCCTCGGACCCGCTCAGGAATCTTAGCCACATCTGATCAAAAGACCTTCTATATAATGTACTGTTTATTAATGCGTAAGAAAGAGTTCTTTTCTTGATTTTATGAGCTGATGACTTATCGTCCGGTAGGCTTCCTGTTCACGAGTAGTCCATTAATGGTCGTCGCCGATCTTACGTATTTTACGTCACTGCTGCAATTGTTTTTTCTGCTTTTTCTATTGATTTGTGTATCGTATTCATGTCGAGCTGTGATAGGACCTATCGTCCTTGAACTGACACTTCAACTGACTCATTTTGTAAGCAGGCAAATTCTTTTGCAAAGCGAGCTAGCGCATCCGTGAGAGCGTTTTCTTTTCTGAGGATCTTGTAGATCGTTACATTTGGAATTTGCTCCAACAGTTTCATGGCATACTGAAAGTACTGCTCGAGTCTTGGCTTTAAAATTGCATCTTGTCCGGCGACTCGTTGAATGATCAGCCGAGAATCTCCGTAGATATTGATGTCCATTATTCCCATTTGAATGGTTAGTTCTAGTCCTGTTATGAGGGCTTCGTATTCTGCCTCGTTGTTTGTGCATGGTTCTGTTAAGTGGTAGGAGTATCTTAACATCCCCCGCTCCGGTATTATAAAGATTAGTCCGATTCCTGCCTTACCGGGCACTATCATTTGCAATTCTTTGTTCTTCTGTGCTGAGGACGCTCCGTCGAAGTACAGTTACCAACATTGATCATCAGGGTCTTCTAGGCTCATTATCTGCTCGTCAGGCAAATTGTCGTCGAGAGGCGAATTTGTCGGTAAAGGTTGTGCTGCAAGGAAGTCAGCTAGGACTTGTCCCTTTACGGCGCGAAGAGGAACGAAAGTTATGTCAAATTGCAATAGTATCATCGACCACTTGGCAAGTCTGCCAGAAAGCGTCGGTCCGGTCATCAAGTATTGCAACGAATAAATTCTCGAAATAAGGTTGACCTTATGAGAAAGCATGTAATGTACGAGCTTCGTGCGGCGAAGATCGGGGCCAGCGAGTGCTTCTCGATAGGAGGATACTTTACTTCAGTCGGAATTAGACGACGACTTAAGTAGTATAGAGCATTTTCTTTTCCCTCATCATTGACACAGGCTAGCGGGGCTCCAAGAGAGTCGTCTAAAGCCGCGGTATAAAGTATCGATGGTCTACACGAGGCTCGGGGCTCGCTAAGACAGGAGGTGTCATTAAGTATCGTTTAATGTCATCGAAGGCATGTTGACATTTGGAGTCCCAAGTAAACTTGACATCCTTCTTAATCAAAGCAGAAAAAGGCTGACACCTTCCTGACAAATTCGATATAAAGCATCGAAGATATGCCAACTTTCCTTGAAAGGATCGTAGCTGTTTCAAGGTTTTAGGAGGTGGCATTTCTAAGATAGCTTTAATATTTTTCGGATCAATTTCAATTCTGCGATGTCGGACAACAAAGCCTAAGAATTTCCCAAAGGTGACGCCGAAAGCGCATTTTAAGGGATTCATCTTAAGGTTGTATTGTCTTAGTCGCTCGAAAACAATTCTCAAATCATACAAGTGATCTTCTTTCAGTTTTCTTTTCATGACCACATCATCCACGTAGCACTCAACTTGGTTGTGAATGAGATCATCAAAAATTCTTGTCATTGCTCATTGGTATGTTGCTCCTACGTTCTTTAGTCCAAATGGCATTACGATGTAGCAGTATATTCCGATTAGCGTTCTAAAGGCTGTGAGCTTTTCATCTTCCGATGCCATCTTTATCTGGTTGTATCCTGATGATCCTTCCATGAATTAAAATATTTCATGTGTTGAAGCAATGTCGATCATCAGTTCTGGGATTGGTAGTGGAAATTCGTCCTTTGGACATGCTTTGTTTAAATCTCTGAAGTCTACGCAGATTCTGATCTGACCATTCTTCTTTCTGACTGGTACCACATTGGCTAACCAAGTAGGGTATTGGACAAATTAAGCGTCTATTATCGTCTTAACTTCGGCTATTACTTGTTGTTCAATTTCTAGACGCATTCTTCTGGGAGCTTGTCCGACTGGAACGGAAGTAAGATCCACTCCTAATCTGTGAACTGCAACTTCTGGAGCTAATCCTGGCATTTCATCGTAACTCCAAGCAAAACAGTCCTTGAATTCCATTAGTAGCTTGATTATTTCTTCAGAGTCTTTTTTATTGAGTAAGGAGATAACAAAGGTTGGCCTAGGCTCTTCGCTAGTACCTAAGTTAACTTCCATTAACTCGTCTATTGTAGATTTGATTTCTTCTTCGAATTCTGGTGGAGCGTCGCCGATTGGTAGATCTTCAAGATCTTCTGAAGCTTCCAAGCAGTCTTCATTAGGTTCGCAAGTGCCAACCAAGCAAAATCCCGTTTCGTCAACTGATCCTACTAGGCCGAATCCGAGACCATGTTTTGAATTGGGAGGCCGACCGGCATTATTCCATAATTTTTCAAAGTGTTGTGATCGGCCTTTTGTCCATTGTCGAGGTAAGACACCACGTCGAATTAAATTTTGAACACAGGGAGAGTACCACTCAAAAGGTAATTCCAATAATTCAGATGAAGTAACATCTTCAAATTGTACATCTTTTTCATTTTTGGAAGAAGAAGCACCATGGTAAAATGGTTTAGCACCGCCACCATGTACTTCCTTGACCACCATACCCTCGATCTTATTAGAATGGATCGGGGTCAGGGTCATAGTATGCACATGATGGTTAATCTTCTCATACATTGATTTATATTCTTCATTCTTTTCATCTTCGAGAGAGATCTTGAACTGAGGTTTCTTTTGACTTATTGTCGCTGCTTCTTTCTTGACTTCTTCTTCTTCTTCGAAAGTGTTCTCGCAATCAACATCAATGACCAGTTTCTTCTGTTCAACTGTTCCAACATTTCTTCCACGTCCTCATCCCCGGCCTCGACCTCGGGTGCGAGTTCTGGAGAACCCTTCACCATCTCGCCGTAAGGGAGTGGTGAGTAACTGTTGGACTAGAACTTCAGGTTCTTCATCGTCTCGAATTTCTTTTGCTTCATTTGGTATGGTATTTCTGGAAAAGATTGTTTTCTTTGGGGGCACGTAGTAGGCCGCATCTTCATGAATTCCAATTTCGTGTACGGAGAATGGTTGCAAGTCACCTTTGATACACTGTTCCCCTCCTTCGTAATACTTTATGCACTGGTGCAGAGACGACGGTACCATCCAGTTTTCATGGATCCATGGTCGACCCAGTAGAGCGTTGAACGATGTCTCAGAATCAATTATGTGGAATTTTGCGGTTGTCTTTGCTAAATCACCGGTCTTCATTAGTAGTGTTATCGATCCAAGAGCTCTTTCTCCTTTTTGGTTGAAGCCTCTTAATAGAATCTTGTCTGTCTCAAGCTTGCGAGCATCAATTTCCAAATATGCTAGCGTCCGAAGATTCATTATGTTGATTGAGGCTCCTGGATCAACCAATACTCTGGAGAGCGTAAACTTTCTAATAGTGACTGAAATGTATAACGGTCGGTTGTGATATGCTATTCCAAGTAATAGATCATTGTCCGTGATGGTAACACCTTGCTGTTCTTTTAACGAGCAAACCTCATCGAAGGAATTACCAGCCATTTGAGCTAAACAGATCTCTAGATCAAGCAGAGCCTTGATCAGAGCTTCTCTCATCTCCTTTGACAGGATCAGAGCGTCGTATATGCTTAGTTTGGCTGGTAGCTTCCTAAGATGGGCTAGCACGTTGTAGTCCACTTTATTACCATGTTCCTCGGTTTCTTCCCGAATGGGCAATTCCTCTGCCGGGGCTGTTGACCTCATTTTTGATGAGGTCTTCTCTTCTTCTCTTTAGTACTTAGGATCTAGCCTTAGGCTTTTCCTTTGACTATCTTAGAGGACTAGAATTGGAATCCACCATTTAGAAATTCAAACCACTTCTTAACTCCCTGCAAACTCCACAAACTTGATTGTAGACCCCTAATCACCTAGAGGGTTGAAATCAAATGTGGAAGTTTAAAAGGATGAGTTCCTATAGGACTCTTTGGCCTTAGGACTGCCCTGGGTGGCCTGGTCTGATGAAGGGGCTGACTTACACACACACTACACTTCCATACACCTCCTAAAACCACACCCATACCCGACTTGACCTCCTGACTCATGTAGATGATTCACATGGATGGTCCTTAACCCCTAAGCCCTTGGCTAAGAGGGTTAGGAACAACATAGTGAATGCCTCAAA
This sequence comes from Papilionanthe hookeriana x Papilionanthe teres, assembly GCA_022702705.1. Taxonomy (NCBI): domain Eukaryota; kingdom Viridiplantae; phylum Streptophyta; class Magnoliopsida; order Asparagales; family Orchidaceae; genus Papilionanthe; species Papilionanthe hookeriana x Papilionanthe teres. The sequence continues at coordinate 27,899,063 of CM040422.1, forward strand.
TGAGTCCCTTTCATGGCTCATGTGGGCTTGATGTGGCTTCATGGCTCAACCAAAATGATTTTATTCCACTTATATTCACCCAATCTTCAATTTTCCAAATTTTTAATTTTTGACCCCGGGACCATACACACGCTTAACCTACCCAAAACCCTGAAATTACCAAATTTTCCAAAAATCTCCAAATCACCCAAAATTCCTCAAAACCAATCCCAAACATTTCCACATCACTCAAATTGATCATCCATAACCAAAAATACCAAAAATTCCAAAAATACCTCCCAATATCCTCCAAATACCCAAAATACCCCTCTTAGCCAAAAAATCCAAAAATTCAGAAAATTCCCAGAAAATTCCAGAAAATCCCAAATATTCCCACTTTCATTTTGTTCAACTACACCATGGGCCAATTTTGTTAATTTACCCCACTTTTATCAAAATCCCCAATTTGACCCATTTTAACCCAAAGTAAACCCAATGTCAAACCTAACCTACCCAATTGACCCAAATTCTGGTCCAATTCAATTCTAAACTTCAATTTAACATCCCCAACACCAATCTAGACCAGATCCAAGCTCAATTTGATTGACATTTGGATCCAATTTCACTTTTGGCCTTAAAGCCCAATTTGGACCCATGACCCAAACTTAGCCCAAACTCACCCAATTCAACTCCAATTAACCCCAAATCTTTTCTAAACCTTCCTTAACATCCCCAAAAACAAAACACTAACATGATTTGCCCAAAATTTAGACCCAAACCTCACTCAAATTCAACCCAAAATCAAAAAAGCCCAATTTTGACCTAAACCTAAACCTAGCCCAAATAAGCCCAAACCCCAAAATCAAAGCCCAACCAAAGTCAAAACCTCTTTAAAACACTCCCATAAACATTTCCCAACATTAATTTTACATCAATTTCAACTCTAGCCCAACTTTGGCCCATGGTAGCCCATTTTGGCCCACCTTAGCCTCTTTACCAAAAGGCCCATATCCAACCCAATTCAAACCCAAATCACCTCAAATTTGTTTCAAACCACTCATGACACATCCCTAAACCAAACTCAACAATTATTTGGCCCAAGCCTTTACCAAAATTTCATCCCAAAATCCATTTTAAAATTCAAAAGCCCACTTTCCTAAACCATTTTAAAAAGCCCATCTAAAACCATTTCAATGAGCCCAAATTCATCCAAAGCCCACATGGCACTTCCCCTCATCATCCATTTAATCAAAATTGTCCCTAAGTTCCAAAGTCATCAATTAAACCATTCCAAATCAAGCCACATGTCAAATTATCCCCTAAATGTCAAATATTTCTAAAACCCTTTTCATGAAACAAGTCAACCTTTTCCCAAGCCAAATGGAGCCATGAACAAGCCATTCTCGAAGCCACATGAAGCCATGAGGGCTTTGACTTGTCATTAGTCCATTTATGGCAAGAAGAGGGGTCCTTTCCTAATCCTTCTTAAACCCTTTTTACCTTAAGCATGTCGCACACTAAACCATGCTTAGCCACCTCACCATGGATGGAGACTTCACCATTCCATGGCAGTGACCCAAGTGACTCTTTTCAGCCCAAAACCGGACCTTGGGTGGTGCACCTAGCCCAAAAGGATGGGTTGACCCAAACCTAGCCAAAATGGCCTCTTCCCCATTCCATTCCAAGCCATCTCCTTTACACATGGCAAGGCCCAATTGCTTGCACAAACACCCGACCCTGACCCACTCGACCCTGAGGGTGACCCTTGCCTGCCGGCCAGCCACCCCAGTCGCCGGAAAACACCATGGCCGAGAGCTCACATGTGAGCCAACTTTGGAATTCTCACCTGCTGAGCTGCCCCATCCCCAGTGGCCATTGTGGCTGTTCTTCACATGCCAGGAGCAGCTGATCCCAGCCCTCAACACCCCCTGGGAGAGCCTCCAGCCATGCCTATTTAAACCCCTCACTCTCTCGGCCATGAAGGGTGCTGAACCAAACCTTAAGGAAACTCTGCCAAAATCATTCCAGATCACTCTCTACACATAGAGCATTTGATCCCCACTGAATTCCAGCCCCAATTCCCTCCAGCTGAGCTCAATTTTGAGCTCAAACTTTCACCCAAAACCGGGACATCTCCTCACGGTGAGCCAATTCCCAAATTGATTGGTCCTACACCTTCACTCTGGACCAAGAGAAGAAGTTTCCCACTGAAAGCCCCATCTCCGAGGCCACCCGGTTGCTCCGGCCTCCAAGCTTTGTGATCGGGCGTGGTCGAAGTCCAACCTAGACAATTCACCGGACCGGGAGACTTCATGCGGAGCTTGCTAGGATCCGATCGAAGGTGCAACAACTCTCGGATCGAAGCTTCACTTCTCCGAGCAAAGGTATGAACTCATTCTTCTTCCCGAGCTTACGAGAGATTCTCCATTTCATTTGAATAAATTTCGATGCATGTTTACCGTATGGATGTGTTCGTCTCTTCAAGACGAATCCATAGAGCATAAGAACACGAAAATCCATTGAGAATTGAGTGAGAAATTAGGGTTAGAAGGTTGACGGTCACGGGTGCACACCAGTCGTAGACGATGACCAGGAGCCATCGGATCGCGCGTGTATCGAGCGGACGGTTCAGATCGCGCCGGATGAGGAGACGGAACGATACAGCGGGCCCCGGGACGGCTGACTCAGATGGCGGCGCCCAATCCCAGCGCGACACGTAGCCCTTCGGAGCTGCCGATGTTTCGGCCGGCGCCGCGTGGATAAGTAGATAAATAGGGTATTTAATGTATTTATTAAATATCGAAACTTTAAAAATTCATAACTTTGTGTAGGAAAATCGGAAAAATAAAATAAAAATACCCTCTTGCTCGGTGAACGGAGGAGAATAATGTAGAAAAGAAATCATTTAATTTCATTAAGTATTTTATTTTTTATAATTTATTTACTCTCTGCATACATTTAATTCTCCATGCATGAATACAATTCACCATGGCATGAGACCATAGGGCTTTTGAAGCCTCCGAATTTGGGAACATTCCCTGAATTTTCCAAAGTCGAGAGGTCATCCCTATGAAAAGTTATTTATTTTTCAAATGCATGTTGCTTGTTTTGAGTATTTTAATTCCAAAAATTAGCATGTTGTGAAATAAATTCTAGGAAAATTTGGTGATGTTCCTTATGACCGAGAGAACCACTAGGAAAAATAGGACTTGGATTAATTCACTTAAGATAACTCTAATTGGCTTAAACATCCAAAATAGACCCCTAATTAATTAGAGTTAACCACACATCAAATTGACTTGAAATCAATTCTCCACTGACCTTTAGGATCAGAGGAACCCACCATAAAAATTTGAAGTCAATTGGACTTGGTTAGCCCTACTAAATGGGTTGATTAAGCCATTTAGTCATTTTAAACTTTAAAAATTCATAACTTTCAAAATACCTTTCAAAAATTCACCAAATTGGTTTTGGAGCCTCTCTAGTATCAGGGGAATTTAACAAAATTAAAATTTCAATTTTCTAAAAAAGTTGATTTTTAATATTATTTTAATATTTTTAATAATTAAAAAATAATAAAAATCACAAAAATAATAAAATTCACCAAAATGTCACATTTTGAATTTTAATCACTTAGGAACAAACCCCATATTTTTCTTAGGCCTATTTGGTGAGATATTAATTTTTAAAGCTCTAGGGTAATTTTAAAATTAAAAAAATGTATTTTCTAGCATTTTCACTAAAATAATTATAATAAATCACAGAAAAATCAGAAAATTGCAAAATTTGCTTCTCTGATTTCCTTGATATTAGAGAGATTTTTGAAAAATATAAAATTCATTTTTCAACATTTATTTTATTTTTAAATTAATTAATACTCCAGAACTTAAAATAATTCTAATAAATAAAATATAATGCAAAAAATCACAAAATTTGGTCCAAGTGGTCCTCTGGTCATTAGGAATGTCCCATAATTTTCTTAAGGATAGAAACTTTCCCTTGGTCATGTTATTAAATTTTCCTTGGAAATCTCTATTTTCTACCAAAAATAATTATATAAATAAATTAAATACAGAAAAATCACATTTTCTCCTCTCATGTCTTTATTGACATATGAGTGAAGTCACATAAAAATTTCAAGTTCATTTGAGTTCAATTTAGTGAGTTATGAAATTATTAAGCTTAAAAGGTAAAGTGGTAATTAATTTTTTTATCCTTAATTAAAACTTTAGGTTTAATAAAAAATTAACAAGTAAAATATTTGATCCTAATCTGATTTGGATGATTGAAATTTAATAATTGAAGGGTAGAAACCCATTAAGCAATTTAAAATGATTAAACTTTAATTAAATAATTGATTAAATTTGGAAGAATAATAAAATTGGAATTATTAAAATAGGGATATTATTAGGAAGAGATTTATTCTTTAATTTAAAAAATCCCTAAATTAATCATTTCATTAATGTTTAATTCCTAATTAAAATGATAATTCAAATTTGAAATATTAAAAGACTTAATCATTAAACTAAAATTAAATAATTGAAATCTTTAATTAAAATTAAAATGAATTAAATTAAATTAAATTAAAAATTAAATTAAATCAAATTAAATTAAATTAAATTAAATTAAAAATTAAATTAAATTAAAAATTAAATTAAATTAAAATAAATTAAATTAAAAAAAATTAAATTAAATTTAAAATTAAATTAAATTAAATTAAATTAAATTAAAAATTAAATTAAATTGAATTAAATTAAATTAAATTAAATTAAATTAAAAATTAAATTAAATTAAAAATTAAATTAAATTAAATAAATTAAATCAAATTAAATTAAATTAAATCAAATTAAATAAAAATTAATTAATTAAATTAAATCAAATTAATTCAATGTAACATCAAATCAAACTAAATTGAATTAAATTGAATTAAATTAAATTAAATTAAATTAAATTGAATTAAGTTGAATTAAATAACATCACCTAAGACATAAAGAAATAAGCCTAAAATAACTTGAACACTATTCCAAATTTAAACCCTTCAATTGAAATTAAGCTAAATCACAAACCATTTGAACACCAATTTACCCTCAAAAGCTTTAGTTATCATAACTCCTAAACAGAATATTAAATAAAATGTTACTTCACTTATAAGACATTCAAATATCCTAGTTCATCGAGCAAGTTAACAAAACTTGAAAACCTCGGACGATCGATTCATTTACATAATTAAATTCATTTGGACTTAAAACAATCCTAGAAACATTGAAAAGATGTTTAAGATTCTTCTTAAGCACTTCCTCGATATGATAGGATATTTATAAGAACAATTGAACTTAATTGTTCTTTGATGAAGAAAATCGTCTTCAAACCAAGAACACAAGGAACTTAGACGTCATAGGAAATGACTAGCTATAGGATTAGGAATTTGGTAGAAAACCATAACCCTTACCTTAGCTTTACCTAGGAACTTGCTTAAATATTCTAATCGTGTTTTAAGTGCAGCCTGGGATGACGGGAAGACCCTCCAGGTACGCTTTTATTTTATTGCGATTTACTTTACGGTAATTTATTTCATCGCATCGCACTTATTTTTCTTGCATGATAAACAACAGTTGCATGAAAACCCACACCTTTAGGACAGAAACCAAAACTGAAAACCATAACTAAATTAAAAGATACTACAAGATAAAATTCACCTCCACAACATTTCAAAATATAAGACAACTCAAAATTTAATCACAAACAGAACACAAAACTACAACTAAATTAAAACGTCCTATTGGATGATCGGGAATACCTCGGATGATGTAACCTACGTGTTGCTAACGGGATTTCCCACGGTCTAAATGAAAGTGTGGAACTCATTCAGTTGAGTTTAGCAAATTCATCTAGACTAAGTGAATCCGATAAAAATAATGATGCCGGAAGGATGGAACCGTGGGATCTTAACCGGTGTTGTTATAATCAACTTTAAGATTTGTTTTAATTAAAACACAAAAAAAACACTTGGAAATTAAGACTCCTCTAAACCAAAACACTTTTCTCATCCCCTGATTTATGATTTCTAAAACTAAACCCCTGCAACAACAAGGAGCTCGGAGTATGGTGGGCAGCACGCCATCGTCATCAGCAAAATGCGAGTCTACTTCAACAAAACTTTCCTTAGAACTAAATAACCAAGCCATAGGACTTCGAGGTAGTTTGCTTAGGGCAACATAAATCCTCAACTCTTCGTTAGGCATTTGCATGATCATATCATGTAAATTAAGCCCTAACCAGATCTTAGGATTCGAGGTAGTCGTCGATACGACATAAACCCTCATATCTTCCAGTGCTATTTGTATGATTCTATCATATAAATATAAGCCCTAATTAACTAAAATTGGCAAGATTAAAACATTAAATAAACATTAGGACTTTCCTAAATCCAAGCCAAACAATAGGATAGTCGGGAGATTATCGAAGTTCACTTTGAATCCGTAATTTCTCCTACTTTTCTTCCTTTGAATTCCCAAAATAAAATGTTCCAAACTTGATCCATTCCCTATTGAGATTCAAAAAATTCAATTCTTTGAAAACTTAAACTTTGAAATTCTTGAGAGCAGAGTTATTGATTATTATCGAGAGTTTTCTTAGGTGATTCCCGTCACTTAAGATGTAATTAACTATAGGGGCTTGCCTTTATAGGGAATTTTAAAGAACCTGAGTAATATAAACCCTGTTTAATGTTTTCATATTAAGCGAGGGAATTTGTCGGCTTATAAAATTGGTTCGCGGACCAAACGGATGTCACAAATCTCATAGTTTATTTAATCGAGCCCCATCATCAAGCAGTGTGTCTATTCTTCGGGATAGATACACGGTTTGTGGTGTGGTGCTCGTTTATATAAACTATTTGGGATGTGAGATCGGTTTGATTTCATATCTTAAAACTTTTAAACTTAAAATTATTTTCAAAATTAAATGTTATCTTTTAAACTATATATTTAAATTAAATTTAAAATATAAAAAATTCGCCGACAATTTCTGTAGGCGACCCCCTTTTCAAAATAAAACACATAACCTAAAAATATGCCGACGAGGTCGGCTCTTCTCGAGCAACCACACGCTTTCCTTTATCCTTTGGACCCATTCTCGGGGGTAGAACTTTTCCACTTCTTAAATTTACTTCAGTTATTTCTTCTGAATTTGGTGTCGAATCCGCTGGTGTATCCTCTTAAATTGGAACTACTGGCTCTTCTGAAGTTGTTTCGGTGTCCGATGGTTCTAATTCTATTGTGATCGGAGCCCCTCGGAATTCATAAATGGACTCGTTGCTTGTCGAGCTTTCGTAGCCTCCTTTGTGAACATCTTCTTCATCGTGGTCATCGAGGTTGTGTATGATTTGAGAATCATTATTTGTATTGGAATCGAGATCCGGATTTAGTTTGTCATCGCTAGTTACGTAATTGTTAGAAACAGTCAAAACGTAGCCAACGCCATAACCCTTATCATTATAAGATCCCGCCGGGGCGGACAGATAATCATACAGAGTCAGGAGTTCGAGCGATTTCTCCCTCGAATCGGAAACAACCATCCTAGGATAAGCATCCCCTAGTCTACCCTTCGGAGCCTCAGTCTTCTTTTCTTCCACGATCTTCTCCTCCTTCTGGGGTGGTTCTTCAATCGCAAGTGATAGTGTCGGCTTGACAGGGTTCAAACTCTGAGTTGAAGCACGCACCGAAACGGCCTGGATGTGATCCAAAATTTTCTTTGATGACTTCGTCCAGACGGTACTCCATCCATCATTAGTCGTGTACGGATTTATCAGAACAATGGGATCCGTTGAAATAACATTGACAAAACCTCCTTTCTAGGGTTTCTTCATGTATTCCTTTGGGATCGTTATGTTCCCTTTTCGGAGATTGTCATCAAGCCAACTCTTTAAAGTGATGCAATCCTCTATCTTGTGTCCGAGCATCTGGTGGTAAGGGCAATAGTTCGGATGATCTTTCTTATTGACTTCTTCCGGCTTCTTGGGCTCTGGCAGCTGAAAATCCGGTGTCTTCATTAAGTTGCGGAACATCTTCGCTCATGCTTCTGTTTTGAATGGATATTCTTTATTTAGAAGTTCCCTTAAGGTACGCGATGAACGAGGCGGTTGTTCATAATGCTGAGACGACTGATAGCTCGGACGAGGTTGCTGATAGCCTTGCTGAGGTTGCTGATAAGTCCGTTGTGGTGGTTGATAACTAGGTTGTGGCCGCTCTGACTGTATCTGAACCGGCTGCTTGCCCTTATCTACTGCCACAACGATTCCAGATTTCTTTTTGAATGTTTTCACGGGCTTCTACTGATCATTCTTGTCTGCGAAACTTAACTTTTTTGCCTCTTCTTGCAAGCTCCCGGCTTTGCTAAGCAACTTCTCGAAAGTCTTGATTGTAAATCCTTAAGGAGGAGTGCTATCGGGCCATGGATACACTTAAGTAGGATACCGACTGCATGTTGTTCTTGAAGCTGTGGTTCACACTTCATGCTTAAGTTTCTCCATCGAAGTATGTAATCCACTAAAGTCTCGTTCGGCTTTTGTTGCTCCACCACTAGATCACCGATATGATGTGGTGCTGAGCCCCGACAAATCGTTTAACGAAGAGATTCTCCAGTTCTGAAAAGGTCTTTACTGAACCGTTTGGCAATTCTGCGTACCAGTCAAAGGCAATCCCTGACAAACTGCTGACGAACTGGCGGAAGAGTAAAGCGTCGCTCCCACCGGCATTGCAGCAACTAGCACGAAAATGTGCGACATGCTACCGAGGGTTTCCTGTTCCATCAAAAGTCTTAAACAGAGGTGGTACGAAGCCTTTCGGGTATTGGACTGCATCGAACTCTTCGGGGTAAGGTCTACCCATCTGAATATATGCTCCACTCTTGGATTGTGCTAAAGCTTCTCGCACCTGCTGTTCTACCATGTTTTTAATATCCTTTTCTGGAATCATACTTTGTGTAGAATCCTTCTTTGGTTGTTCGTCTCCGTTGACGGATGTGATCTCTTTTCCTCCATCTGCAATATGGATAATTTCTGGGGGTGTCTTATTCTGAGGCTGGGCCTGACTCTGGAGAGTGGCTAAGGCAGGAGCCATCTCTTCCATCCTCTTTTCCATCTGGGAAATTGTATCATCCCTTTCCCGAAGCTGTGCTCTCAACACTTCCGGTTCATCTCTTTCCGCAGCTGCCGGAGCACCTTGCGAAGCTGACGATGCTCGTGTCTCAACCATGTTGAACTCGGCATACTCCTCATCCATGAGCTCTGATGAGTCAACTTCGTCTCCTAGTTCTTCTTCTCTTTCTTTTGCTAACTGTCAGATGTCAGTCCTCAACTTGTCCATGGCATCCTCTAGTGGCCCTTTTCGCACGGTCTCGCAGTTGTCTCGTGACGGTTGTTGAACTTCCTTCCCGGGAGTCCCCTTTATTGCGGTAGCACTTTCTTCTGATTCGAGTCTCCTGACGAGACTTCTCTTCTCAGGACATTTCTTTGGTCTTAGCTGGCCAGTAGTAGGTTGCCATACCATCCTTCTTGCAGCCGGAAGCCTAGGACCGGATGGTCTGTCGGCTATATGCTGGAAGGTGGTATCCTCCCTAATTTGTAGACCCGATACAACAACAGGCGGACTGGATTTTATCTTCTTCTTTGGTTTCTCTGTGGCAGCAACAGGTTCTATTCGTGGTCCAAGGCGGGATTTAGTTGGCGCCCGTCCTATCCTTCTTAAGATTTCTGATACATGGCATCTTTCTTTCTTTGCCAATCTCTCTATAACAGCTTGCAGCCGAGCCAATGGTGTAGTCTTATCCCTTTTCCTTTTGTAATTGCTGTAGTATGCAGGTCGGGGTAATGCGGTGGTGATCCTACAAACATCATCTTCATCTGATGAGGCAGAGAGGGGGTGAAACCTGCTCCCTTCTAACAGAGTTATATACTCAGGCAGTTCTTCTCTTTCTTCAGGAATTTCTTCTAGAAAAGCAACTTCAGCAGCTCTGGCTTTCTTGGCGCTCTTTCTGCTTCTATTTCTCCTTTGAGTCCGAGTTAGGGGTGCAACTCTTGAACTGGACCCAATCTAAAAAACAGATGGTATTGTAGCGAAATCTGTACCCTCCACGATGACAGGCTCATCACAGACTTGGATTTCCGTCCCCTTCAGTTTGGCAGAAGTCGGGGTAGGTGCTGAGATGACTAGACCGGTGGGGGTAGAGACAACAGTCCTCCTACGAACAGTAGTACTCCTCTCAGCTGGAACCCTTTGTAGGGGAGGGAATTCTTGAGTTGATTTCAGGTTGAACTCAATCACGGGCTCTTCAGTTTCTGACACTTTGTCCATTAGTGTGAAGAGAGTGACGTCAGCGAACTTAACATCTGTGTTGCCAAATCCTTATCCAAAATGGATGATCCCATTGTCGGGCAGTTCATCCTTGTAAATAGCGAAGTCCATTCCATTGGTGAAGGAGAAGATTAGCTTTGGGGCGGTCATTTTCTGCAGGGTAGATTCCGAATGTCAGTCCCGAATCATGCTTCTTTTCGTTGTACAGTTTAGGACGAAAAAGAAAGAGTCCGAAAACATTTTCGTTTATCTTAGTGTATTTGTGATTTTAAAAGGATTTATTCATCGAAAGAGTCGTTTATTAGAGGATTTGTTTATTAGGAATGGAATGTTTAAAGGTATAGAAAAGGTAAGGGATTCGATTCAGAATCAGAAAGGAAGAGAAAGTCTTATGCAAGACTTCTCGACTCGAATGACCGCTCCTAAACTAACACCTATTGGGGGTCCACCCCACCTCAGAAAAGAGGTAAAAGGATCTCGGAACCTCTCTGTTTAAGGGCGCCTAAACAGTGGCTCCTAAATCCGAAAGGAGTTGGCTATACTCGTTCATGACAGAAATGAACGGGGTATTCCAATGGAAGAATGGTAGTTTTGGTCCATTAGGGGCATGGACTCACTACCGATTTATGAAAGCAAAACCACCTGATCAAAATGGAGAGAGGAATTAATCCCCAACGGAGTCGCCAGAAGTTGTACGGCTTATTTTTAGGTTTGTGTGTTGTATTTTAAAAAAGGGGTCGCCTACAGAAGTTGTCGGTGAATTTTAAATTTTAAATTTAATTTAGATATATAATTTAGAAAGTAGTATTTGATTTTTGAAATTAATTTTAGATTTGAAAATTTTAAGATATGAAATCAAACCGATCTCACATCCCAAATAGTTTATATAAACGAGCACCGCACCACAAACCGTGTATCTATCCTGAAAAATAGACACACTGCTTGATGATGTGGCTCGATTAAATAAACTAGGAGATTTGTGACATCCGTTTGGTTTGCGAACCAATTTTATAAGCCGACAAGTTCCTCTGCTTAATATAAATGAATTAAGCAGGGTTTATATTACGTGGGTTCTTAAAGTTCTCTATAAGGGCAAGCCCCTATAGTTAATTACATCTTAAATGACGGGAATCATTTAAGAAAACTCTCCATAATGATTAGTGGTTTTGCTCTCAAGAATTTCAAGGTTTAAGGTTTTCAAAGGATTGGATTTTGGAATTTTCAATAGGGATTAGCTGAAATTTGGAACAGTTTATTTTGAGAATCCAAAGAAAGAGAAGTAGGAGAAGCTGAGGATTCAAGAAGAATCTTGGTAACTTCCCAAACTATCCTATTGTTTGGCTTCAATTTGGGAGTTTATTTGATGTTATAATCCTACCAATTTTAATTAATTAGGACTTATATTTGTATGATATGATTATACAAATAGCCTCAAAGATGTGAGGGTTTATGTCGTACCAAACGACTACCTCGGAGTCCTAATACCGGTTAGGGCTTAATTTGCATAACATGATTATGCAAATGCCTAACGAAAAGTTGAGGATTTATGTTGCACTAGGCAAACTACCTCGAAGTCCTATGGCTTGGTTATTTAATTCTAAGAAAGTTTTGCTGAAGTAGATCCGAGTTTTGCTGATGACGATGTTCATGCTGCCCACCATGCTCCGAGCTCCTTGTTGTTGCAGAGGTTTAGTTTTAGAAGTCATAAATCGAGAGATGAGAGAAGTGTTTTGGTTTAGAGAGAATCTTAAAATCCAAGTGTTTTTAGTGTTTTAATTAAAACAAATCATAAAGTTGATTAAATAGAACCGATTAAGATCCCACGGTTCCGTCATCCCGGCACTGTTAATTTCATCAAATTCACTTAGTCCAGATGAATTTGCTAAACTCAACTGAATGAGTTCTACACTTTCATTTAGACCGTGGGAAATCCCGTTAGCAACACGTGGGTTACATCATCCGAGGTATTCCCGATCATTCAACGAGACGTTTTAATTTAGTTACAATTGTAGTTTTGTTGTTCTGTTTGTGATTAAATTTTGAGTTGTTTTATATTTTGGAATGTTGTGGTGGTGAATTTTATCTTGCAATGACTTTTAATTTAGTTTTGGTTTCAGTTCAGGGACTATCCTAAAGGTTTTAGTTTTCATGCAACAGTCTTGTTTAACATGCAAGAAAAGTAAAGTACATTGCATGTAAGTAAATTGCAATAAAGTAAATTGCAATAAATGCGTACCTGGAGGGTCTTCTTGTTATCCCAAGATGCACTTAAAACACATGTTAAGGCATTTAAATATTTCAATAGATACCTAGGTAAAGCTAAGGGAAGGGTTTCGGTTGTCTACCAAATTCCTAATCCTATTGCTAGCTATCTCCTATGACGTCTAGGTTCTTGGTTTGGTTTAAGGATGATTTTCTTCATCAAAGAACAATTAAATTCAGTTGTTCTTCTAAAACATCCCGTCATATTGAGGAAGTGTTCAGGATGAGTCCTAAACATCTTTTCAATATTTCTGGGATTGTTTTTTGAGTCCAAGTGAATTTAGTTGCACAGGTGAATTAATCATCCAGGGGTTTAAGTTTTGTTCCCTTGCTCAGTGAACTAGGACATTTGAATATCCTATAAGTGAAGTAACACTTCACTTGATACTTCATTTAAGAGTTATAATAATAATAAGAGCTTTAAAAGGACAAATTAGGTATTTTGATGATTTAAACTTAATGATTTAATTTCAATTTTGACTTAATTATAGAAATTAGCTTAAGTTTGGAATAGTGTTCAAGTTATTTTAGATTTAATTCTTAATGATTTCATTTAGGCTTGTTATTAAATGATTTTGATTTAATTTAATTCAACTTAATTTTAATTTAATTTATATTAATTTTAACTTAATTTGATTTGATTTTGATTTTAATTTAATTTGGTTCAATTTAATTTAATTTAAATTTAATTTAATTTAATTTTTTTCAATTTAATTTAATTTAAATTTTAATTTAATTTAATTAATTTAATTTAATTTAATTTAATTTAATCTTAATTTAAATTTAGTTTAATTTTAACTTTAATTTAATTTTTAATTTAATTTAATTTAATTTAGTTTAGTTTTAATTTAATTTTTTTTAATTTAGTTTAAATTTAAATTTAATTTAATTTAATTTTAATTTAATTTAATTTAATTTTAATTTAATTTTAGTTTAATTATTAATTTGGATTATTACTTTAATTTTTTTAATTAAGAATTAAGTATTACTGAAGTGATTTATATAGGGATTTTTTAATTAAAGAATAAATATCTTCTTAATAATATCCTTATTTTAATAATTCCAATTTTTTATTATTCTTCCAAAATTTCAATTAATTAATAAATTAAAGTTTTATTTTAATTATATTAGAAATGGTTAGTAGATTTCTACCCTCAATCATTTAAGTTTCAATCATCCAAAATCAGTTTAAAATCAAATATTTAACCCTCCCCTTTTTGATTAATCCTAAAATTTTAATTAAGGGTTGAATTTTTTAATTACACTTTTGCCCTTCAAGCTTAATAATTCTATAACTCACTAAACTAAGCTCAAATGAAATTGAAATTTTTATGTGACCTCACTCACATGTCAATTAATACATTAGAGGAGAAAATGTGATTTTTCTGTATTTAATTTATTTACGTAATTATTTTTAATGGAAAATAGGTGTTTTCAAGGAAAATTCAATAACATCACCAAGGAAATGTTTCTATCCTTAAGAAAATTATGAGATCTTCCTAATGACCACAGGACCATTTGGACCAAATTTGGTGATTTTTTGTACTATATTTTATTTATTAGAATTATTTTGAGTTTTGGATTATTAATTAGTTTAAAAATAAAATTGAAGTTTAAAATAGGTTTTATATTTTTCAAAAATCTCTCTGATATCAGGGAAGTTAGAGAACAAAATTTTATATTTTTTTGATTTATTGGAATTATTTTAGTGGAAATGTTAAAGAAAATCATTTTTTAATTCAAAAATTGTTTTAAGCCTTTAAAATTCAATATCTTACCCTAGAGACTTAGGAAAAATATTTGGTTTGTTCCTAGGTGATTAGAATTCAAAATGTGACATTTTGGTGATTTTTAATATTTTTATGATTTTCATTATTTTTTTATTATTAAAATATTAAAATAATGATAAAAATCAACTTTTTTAGAAAATTACAATTATAATTTTCCTAAGTTCCTCTAATATCAGAGAAGCTCCAAAACTATTTTTGTGAATTTTTGAAAAGTATTTTGTGAGTTATGAATTTTTAAATTTTGTATTCACTTATGGGGCTTAATTAATCCATTTAGTGGGGTTAATCAAGCCCAATTGACTTCAAATTTTTATGTGATGTTCCTCTAATTCTAAAGATTAGTGGAGAATTATTTTCAAGTTAATTTGATATGTAGTTAACCCTAATTAATTAAAGTTCAATTTTGGGTGTTTAGGCCAATTAGGATTGTTTCATGTGAATTAACTCAAAACCTATTTTTTCTAGGTTTCTCTGGTCATAAGAAACATCACAAATTTTCCTAGAATTTATTTCTCAACATGCTAATTATTGGAATTAAAATACTCAAAACAGTAACATGCAATTGAAAAATCAATAACTTCTCATAGGGATGGCCTCTGACCTTGGAAAATTCAGGAGATGTTCCCAAGTTCAGAGGCTTCAAAAGCCCTATGGTCTCATGCAATGGTGAATTGCCTATGCAAATGAAGAATTAAAACAATGCAGAGAGTAAATATATCATTAATAATAAAATACTCAATGAAATTACTTGATTTCTTTTCCACATTATTCTCCTCTGTTCACTGAGCAAGAGGGTATTTTGGTTTTATTTTTATGATTTTTCTACACAAAGTTATCGATTTTTGAAGTTCTGATAATTAAATAAATAGAAAATACCCTATTTTCCTACTTATCCACGTGGTGCCACGCAATCCTCGGCAGCTCCGAAAGGCCAAGTGGCGCGTTTTGATTCGGCACCGCCATCTGAGTCAGCTGCTACGGGGCCCGCGGTTCACGTACCATCTCCTGGTCCGACGCCATCTGAGCCGTCCACTCGATACACGCGCGATCCAACGGCTCCCGGTCATCGTCTACGACTAGTGTGCACCCGTGACCGTCCACACTAAAACCCTAAGATCTCACTCGATTCTCAATGGATTTTTATGTTCTTATACTCTATGGATTCGTCTTGAAGAGACGAACATATCCATACAGTTTATGTGGCATGAAATTAACCCAATCAAAATGGAGAATGTTCAGTAGCTCGGGAAGAAGAGAGGGCTCATGCCTTTGCTCAGAGAAGTGAAGCTTCGATCTGAGAGTTGTGTCACCTTCGATTGAGTCCAAGCAAGCTCCAGATGAAGTCTCTGGCCATGAGAAATTGCCTAGACCTGATTTCCACCAGACCCAATTTCAACCTTTGGAGACTAGAACAAATGGGAGGCCTGGAGAGGGGGCTTTCACTGGGGAACTCCTTCTCTTGGTCTTGTGCAGGTGTGGGTGAGTTTAATTTGATTTTGGTGGAGTATTTGGGAGTGCCCTGTTCTGGCCTTAGAATTGAGCTCCAAAATTGAGCTCAATCAGTGGGAGTTAGGGCAGGAGAACAGTGGGGATGGATTGCTCTTGGCTAGGGGAAGCTTTGTGAGGAGTTTGGAGGGATTCTGTGAAGGTCTGGTTCAGCCAACCTTTTGGCCTAGAGGGGTTGGCTGGCTTAAATAGCCATGGCCATGGCCTCTCAGGGGGAGTTAGATGCTGGGATCAGCTGCTTTGGTGAGAAGAAGAACAGCCACAATGGCCATTTGGAGTGGGGCAGCTCAGCCACGGGGAATTCCAAACCTTGGCTCCTCCCAAGGTCTCGACCATGGTGTTTTCCGGTGGTCGTGGTGGGCTGGCCGGCCGAGGTCGGTTCACCATCTTGACCGGTGAGGGCAGGGCTTGGCAATGGTGAAGTCAATTGGAGTTGGCCATGTGTAAAGGAGTTGGATTGAAATGGAATGTGGAGGGGATGATTTTGGCTTGGTTTGGGTCAACCCATGGTTTTGGGCTAGGTTCACCTCCCCATAGCTTGCTTGGGCTGAAGAGAAATTTGTTTGGTTCAGCTTAATCAGTAAAGTAAAGTCACCATCCAAGTATAATTAGGCCTAAGCATGGTTTAGGGGAAACATGGGAGTGGTTAATCACTTTAAGAGAATATGGAAAGAACCTTCTCCTTTTGCCCAAGATGGCATGGTGACATGTAAAGGGGCTTTCATGGCTCCCATGTGGCTTGTGTATGGCTTCATGGCTTGCCTATGGCTTGCACATAGCTTGGCTTACTTGTATGAAAATGGATTTTGGCATTTTTGATAAATGTATGAGAGGTTAACATGAAGCTTGATTTAGAATAAATTGATATTTGATTGGAACTTTAGGGATGGTTTTAATTGAAGTCATGATGAAGAAGAGTGTCATATGGGCTTTGGATGAATTTTTGGGCTTTTGGAATTGGTTAAGAATGGGCTTTTAAATGATTGAAATGGGTGGACTTTTAGGTTTTGAAAACAAATTTGTGGATGGGAGTTTTGTAAAAGATTGGGCCAAGAAATTGTTGGG
This sequence comes from Papilionanthe hookeriana x Papilionanthe teres, assembly GCA_022702705.1. Lineage (NCBI taxonomy): Eukaryota > Viridiplantae > Streptophyta > Magnoliopsida > Asparagales > Orchidaceae > Papilionanthe > Papilionanthe hookeriana x Papilionanthe teres. Next base: position 27,916,017 of record CM040422.1, read on the forward strand.
TTTAGTTTAGGGATGTGTCATGAGTGATTTGAAATCAATTTGGAGTGATTTGGAATTGAATTGGGTTGAATTTGAGTTTCTTTGGTAAAGGGGCCAAAGTGGGTCAATTTAGGCTAACTTGGGCTAAGGTTGGGCTAATGTTGGGTTTGATGTAAAATCAATGTTGAGAAATGCTTAGGGGAATATTATGAAGAGTTTTCAACTTTGGTTGGGGTTCAATTTTGGGACTTGGGCCCATTTGGGTTAGGTTTGGGTTTAGGTCCATTTAAGGGATTTTGGGTTTGGGTTGAATTTGAGTAAGGTTTGGGTCCAAATTTTGGGCAAAATATGTTAGTTTTTTGTTTATGGAGATGTTAGGGAAGGTTTAGAAAAGGTTTGGGGTCAATTGGGGTTGAATTGGGTTGGTTTGGGCTAAGTTTGGGTTATGGGTCAAAATTGGGCTTTGAGCTTAAAAATGAAATTGGATTCAAATGTCAATCAAATTGGGCTTGGATTTGGTCTAGATTGATATTGGGGATATTGAATTGAAGTTTAGAATTGAATTGGACTAAATTTGAGGTCAATTGGGGTGATTTGGTTTGACATTGGGTTCATTTGGGTTTAAAATGGGCTAAATTGAGGGTTTTTGTTAAAAGTGGGGTAAATTGGAAAAATTAGCCCATGGTGTAGTTGAACAAAATGAAATTGAGAATATTTGGGATTTTCTGGAATTTTCTGGGAATTTTCTGAATTTTTTGATTTTTGGGTCAAGAGGGGCATTTTGGTAATTTGGAGGGTATTTTTGGAAATTTTGGTATTTTTGGCTGTACATGATCAATTTAATTGGTTGGGAAATGTTCAAGGTTAATTTTGGAAAAGTTTTGGGTGATTTGGAAATTTTGGTGGTTCTGGGTAATTTTAAGGGTTTTTGGTAGGCTTGGTGGGTCCGGAGCCCCGGGGGTCAAAAATTGAAATTTTGGAAAAATTAAAATTGAGCAAGTGTGAGTGAAATGGAATCATTTTGGTTGAGCCATGAAGCCATATTAAGCCCATAGAAGCCATGAGAGGACTCATTTGAGGCATTCACTATGTTGTTCCTAACCCTCTTGCTCGAGGGCTTAGGGGTTAAGGTCCATCCAATTGAATTATCTACATGAGTCAGGAAGTCAAGCTAGGCATGAATAGTTTTAGGATGTGGAATGTGTGTAAAAGTGTTATGTGTGCAGGTGAAGCCTCACCAGACCAGGCCACCCAGGGTGATCCTAAGGCCAAAGAGTCCTATAGGGAACTCATCCTTTAAACCTCCACATTTGATCTCGACCCTCTAGGTGATTAGGGGTTTACAATCAAGCTTGTGGGGTTTGCAGGGAGTTAAGAAGTGGTTGAGTTTCTAAAGGGGTAGGTTCCATCTCTAGTCCTCTAAGATAGTCAAAGGAAAAGCCTAAGGCTAGATCCTAAGTACTAAAGAGGGAAGAGGAGACCTCATCAAAAATGAGGTCAACAAGGTCTGATATGTATCTTTCACTTAAAAAATCATAATAATAGTGCTGAAAATTTTTTTCTGAATAAAATAAATTTAAGATTTGAAAAATAAAAGTTAAATATTCTACTCATCCAAAAATACAATATTTCTTACTAAAGATAATTTAACTATATTTAACATTTCTTTATTAAGAAAATTTTTACTTTAAATTTTTCATTATTACTATATATTTTAAGTAAGTTCTTTTATTCATTTCTATATTCAAAATTTTGTTTCCCTAATATAACTTCATATATGTAATTATTTTCAATCAAAAACTAAATTTAATCTAAGTATTCTTGAGAACAAATAAAATTTTAAGTTTTTGAAAAATTTAGTTTTTAAAATCCCCCAAACTTTAGTTTTTAGTCAGGATAAAAACATTTAAGCATAAGAAATGATACATGAGTGAGAATTAAAAACTAAACTAACATGCTTGCAAGAATTTCAATTTCCTAAATATGCAATTATAACAGTTTTAAAAAATAAGAATAAAAAGAAACTAAATTCAGTTTTTCATAAAATAAAAATTTCAAAAGACTTCTAGAGTAGTAGAGGTTTTCAAAGCAAATACACACCAACTTAACATAACTAAAGTCACAACAATACTAGATAATAACTGGTAGTAGATTTTGAAAAGTTTTAAACATGCAATTTTCAAATAGTGGTTTTTAGTAGAGTTCTACATTTTCTAATAGATTTGGAATTAATTTACATTCTGTTAAAAATTCAAACACTAAATACACATTAAAACATTTACTACTACACACATATCACAAACTACAACATAAAACATTAATTTATCACATAAACATCTGAATGTGCATAAAAAGAAATATTCCAACTATGCTCTATACAATAATAGAGTTCATATCACAAATTCATCACACAAAAATTAAACATCACATCACATATAAAAACATCAAATAAAAATATAACAACACATAAGAAATCACAAAATAAAAAAAAACTCAACACAAAAATCCCAATCATCATCCTCATCATCATCATCTGCATTTCAGTCTTTGGATGACACATAAGGTATATAATACAGATGATGGGGCATCTCAGCACTGTGATTACCTCCAATCACTCTATCCATATACTGCTGATAATTCTCCTCATATTCATCATGTTTAACAATATACCTTTCATATATTTAATCTTACCATCCATATCTCTAAAATGCTCTCGGGTAAGACTCACCTTCTTCAAAATCTTCTTTAATAATCCAGTCTGTGAATCACTAGATGATGATGCTCGAGAAGTCGTGACACGTGAAGTAGAAGCAACAGAAGCAGAAGTAGTGGAAGCTCTAACAAATCTTCCTCTCTAGCCAAACTCTGAATGCACAGTGTAAGTGCTTACATTGGTAATAAGTTTCAATGCCTGAAGAACTTCCTCCCATGTTTCAAACTTCACACCAAAACACTCACAAATCGAATGAATTAAGGAAGGAAATCCCATACCTGTAGTAGTAGCAGATCTGACACAGTTCATCCCATAATAAAAAATAATAGCCCCTATGTCAATAGGCTTTCCTTGTTGAATACAATGGTTCAGAACAACTCTCTCCCTCGTAACTTCACTAATATGACTTGAAGGTAACAGTTTAGATGAGATAAAATAATGCCATGCCTTTGAAATGACATTCAACTTAGATGCCTTAAAATTTACTCTTCTTTCATTCGTTATCTTCGACAAACTTCTTCCATCAATCATAAAAGATATTATCTCATCTAATTCTCCCTTAGTAGGATGATAATTAGCATAAAAACAAAACAATGCAGGAGGCAAGTGGTAGAATACATTGATTACCCCAGGTGAAAAATGCACTTGTTCACCTCGAACCATCACCAAATTCTCTTCTACTGCAGGCAAGTTCGCATAAAACTCTCTGACCACAGAAACAACAGAGACAACGGAGAAGTAACAGTAATTCTCCCAATTTCTTATAGTAATCATTTCTTCAATAACTTCTTGTGGTTTACTATGAATAGTGATTTTAAGATTTTTTTAATAATGTACTCAAAATATATGGTGAAAATAAAAAAAGTTTTTACTTAGGAGTAGTACTCAGACCTCAAGGAATTCAAATCTGATAAATCTCGTTGAAATCGGCTCTTAATTGATCCAACCTAAAGATGCCCTAAATCCTTTTTCACAATTTTGAGAGGTTGAAGGTGATGTGAGGTGTTAAAAATGTCAATTTTCAGGTTTTTAACTGTATAAAACCGATTTTTGCTAACCGGCGCCTATGCACGAGGCATACGACGCTTCGCCACAAAATCTGGCGCTTAGGCGCCAGTACCCTGGTTTTCACAATTAAATTAAAAGTGTACTAAACCCCTTGGTTAATCACCCTAAATCACTTCAAATAATCATTTCTCCCCCATAAAATTTTCTAATTCTCCAAAATAAGTTAAATTTCCATCAATTCCAAACAAATTTCACACAAACATAAACATACATTTAATTAAAACAACCACACTTAATACAAACTAAAAATTTCTATCCAAACACTTTGGATGAAATTTCCCAATACACAAAGATTTAAGTACATAAAAACAAAGATAAATTTACATCATTAAGATGTAACAAACGCACATTAATGTTCAACAAAACACAAACATAAAATACTAAACACAAAACACTTAACACATAAAAACTAAAACACTAGACTACACTCAAATTTTATTCTAATCTTCATTAGGTGGAATATATCTAGATCCACCATTAGTTGCATTTGAACCATCTGGATTATAAATCTGATAAAATGGGCTATGGTTGAAAACTCTCACATTTTCTTCTTCTAACCATTTGTTTTTCAGAAACATTGCCTTATCCACTTCTTCCACATGACTTTTATGACTAAATTGCATTTTAAGTTACCATCCAATACACACTACATGAGCATTAGTTTCATTTACCTTTGATTCAATTGATTCCACATTGGCTTCAATCTTCGTAATCCTTTCTGCAATACCTTGAATACTAACTGCTAGGAATCCGCTGAATAACTCTTGCGCACTTTCACTAATAAATTTCTTCTTGTTGGCTTCCTCCTTCTTAATTTCACTCTCCAAAGAAGACATTTTTGCACTCAAAATACTCTTCTTAAGACTCAGAAATGAAAATAAGGACTGAGGCATGTTTTTCTCTTAATTTTGGGCCTTTTTTATAGACATGGGAAGTACTAAAATTGACCCTAGACATTTTAAAACTCCAAAATAACTTCCAAAAGAACTTTCCCACGATTTTGGCTTCTAGAAACTCATTTATCATGTTTTTTTTATAACTGCGGCGCTGTTGACCTCATTTTTAATGAGGTCTTCTCTTCCCTCTTTAGTGTTTAGGATCTAGCCTTAGGCTTTTCCTTTGACTATCTTAGAGAACTAGAATTGGGACCCATCCCTTAGAAATTTGAATCACTTATTGCCTCCCTGCAAAACCCACAAGCTTGATTGTAGACCCCTAATCACCTAGAGGGTTGAGATCAAAAGTGAAGGTTTAAAGGATGAGTTCCCTATAAGACTCTTTGGCCTTAGGACCACCCTAGGTGGCTTGGTCTGGTAAGGGTTGACTTACACACTCACTACACTCACACTCTACACTCTCACACACACAATCCAAATCCTAAAACCACACCCGTACCCAACTTGACTCCTTGACTCATGTAGGAAATTCATATGGATGGACCTTAACCCCTAAGCCCCTGGTTAAGAGGGTTAGGAACAACATAGTGAATGCCTCAAATGAGTCATCCCATGGCTCATATAGGCTTAATATGGCTTCATGGCTCAATCAAAGTGATTCCATTCCACTCATATTTGATCAATCTTCATTATTTCAAAATTTCAATTTTTTGCCCAGGGGACCCTACACATACCAAACCTACTAAAAGCCCTTAGAATTGCCCAAATCCTCCAAAATTTCCAAATCACCAAAAATTCTCCAAAATTAACCTTGAACATTTCCTCATCAATCAAATTGATCATCCATAGCCAAAAATACCAAAAATTCCAAAAATACCCCCAAATACCCTCCAAATACCCAAAATGCCCCTCTTAGCCAAAAAATCCAAAAATTCAGAAAATTCCCAGAAAATTCCAGAAAATCCCAAATATTCCCAATTTCATTTTGTCCAACTACATAATGGGCCAATTTTGTCAATTTACCCCACTTTTACCAAAACCCCTAATTTAGCCCATTCTTAACCCAAGTGAACCCAATGTCAAACCAAATCTACCCAATTGACCCCAATTTTGGTCCAATTCAATTCTAAACTTCAATTAATATTCACAATATCAATCTAGACCAAATCCAAGTCCAATTTGATTGACATTTAAATCCAATTTCACTCTTGACCTTAATGCCAAATTTGGACCCACGACCCAAACTTAGCCCAAACCAAACCAATTCAACTCCAATTGACCCCAAACCTTTTCTAAACCTTCCCTAACATCCCCACAAACAAAACACTAACATAATTTGCCCAAAATTTGGACCCAAAACTCACTCAAATTCAACCCAAAACCAAAAAGCCCAATTTTGACCTAAATCCAAACCTAACCCAAATAAGCCCAAGCCCCAAAACCAAAACCCAACCAAAGTTAAAACCTCTTTGAAACACTCCCATAAACATTTCCGAACATTAATTTTACATCAATTTAAACCTTAGCCCAACATTGGCCCAAATTAGCCCAATTTGACCTACATTGGCCCATTTACCAAATGAACCCAAATTCAACCCAATTCAAACCCAAACCACCTCAAATTCATTTGAAATCACTCATGACACATCCCTAAACCAAACCCAACTATTATTTGGCCTAAACTTCTACAAAATTCCCATCCATGAATTCATTCTTAAATCTAAAGGCTCATTCCCTTAAGCCTTCCTAAAAGCCCATCCAAAGCAAGTTCAAAAGCCCAAAGTCCATGACAAAGCCCACATGAAATTCCTCTCATCATCCCTTTGATTTAAAACACTTCCTAAGTTCTAAAATCCATCACCAAATAAACTCAAATCAAGCCTTATGACAATTCTCTTTAAATCCATGAAAAATTCCAACACCCTTTCTCATGCAAGTGAGACAACTTTTCCCAAGCCATATATGAGCCATGAAGCCATGCATGAGCCACATGGGAGCCATGAGAGCCAAGGAATCTACTTTCCACCTCACCAAGCCATTAATGGCAAGAGAGGGGATCTCTTTCTTAAAACTTTTAAACCTTTTTTTACCTTAAACATGATACACTCTAAACCATACTTTGCCACCTAATCCTTGATGTGGACTTCACTACCTTTGGTAGGTTGACTCACATGATCCTCTCAGCCTAAAACCGAGGTCATGGGGAGGTGAATCCAACCCAAACACATGGGTTGACCCAAGCCAAGCCAAAATAGCCATGCCCCCATTCCATTTTGATCTAACCCCTTTACACATGGCAAAGCTCAATTGCCTACACAAAACCCCAGCCCTGACTCACCTGAACCTGAGGGTGACCCATGCCTGCCGGCCAGCCGCCTGGATCCCCGGAAAACACCATGGTCGAGACCTTGGGAGGAGCCAAATTTTGGAATTCCACCTTGCTGAGCTGCCTCACTCCAAATGGCCATTGCAGCTGTTCTTCTCCTCACCAGAGCAGCTGATCCCAACCCTTAAACCCCTGGGAGACCCTCCATCCTCTCCTATTTAAACACCCCCTCCTCTCGGCCAAGAGAGGTGTTGAACCAAACCTTACTGAAACCCTGCCAAAATCATCCCAGACCACTCTTACACATAGAGAACTTGATCCCCCTGCCATTTCCTCTCTGTGAGCTCAATTTCAGAGTTGAAATCCAAGCCCAAAACCAGGACACTTCACCACAGTGAGTCAATCCTCAAATTGATTGACTCTACACCTTCACCAGATCAAGAGGAGAAGTTTCCCAGCAAAAGCCCCCTCACCAGGCCAGCCATTGCTTCTAGCCTCCAAGCTTTGTGATCGGCTGTGGTCGAAATCATACCTAGACAATTCACCAGGCCAAGGGACTTCATCTGGAGCTTGCTTGGACCCAATCGAACGTGACACAACCCTCAGATTGAAGCTTCACTTCTCTGAGCAAAGGTATGAACTCACTCTTCTTCCCGAGCTTACAGAGATTCTTCATTTAGTTTGAATTAATTTCAGTGCATGTTTACCAGATGGATGTGTTCGTCTCTTCAAGACGAATCCATAGAGCATAAGAACATGAAAATCTGTTGAGAATCGAGTGAGAAATTAGGGTTAGAAGGTCGACGGTCACGGGTTCGCACCAGTCGTAGACGATGACTGGGAACCGTTGGATCGCGCGTGTATTAGATGGACGGCTCGGATCGCGTCGGACCAGAAGATGTTACGTGAAAGGCGGGTCCCGGGATGGCTGAGTCAGATGACGGCGCCGAATCAGGAGACGATGCGTAGAGCTTCAGAGATGCCGAGGTTGAGTCAGCGCCGCGTGGATAAGTAGATAAATAGGCTATTTTTCTATTTATTTAATTCCCAGAAATTTAAAAATTCATAACTTTGTGTAGAAAAATCCTAAAAATAAAATAAAAATACCCTCTTGCTCAGTGAACAGAGGAGAATAATATGGAAAAGAAATCAAATAATTTCATTAAGTATTTTATTTTTAATGATTTATTTACTCTCTGCATTGTTTTAATTCTCCATGCATATAGGAAATTCACCATGACATGAAACCATAGAGCTTTTGAAGCCTCTGAACTTGGGAACATTCGTTGAATTTTCCAAGGTTAGAGGCCATCCCTATGAGAAGTTATTGATTTTTCAAGTTCATGTTACTGTTTTGAGTATTTTAATTCCAATAATTAGCATGTTGAGAAATAAATTCTAGGAAAATTTGGTGATGTTACTTGTGACCAGAGGGAGCTAGGAAAAATAAGTTTTGAGTTAATTCATTTTGAACAACCCTAATTGGCCTAAACACCCAAAATTGAACTTTAATTAATTAGGGTTAACCATTCATCAAATTAACTTAAAAACAATTCTTCACTGTCCTCTAGGGATAGGAGAACACCACATAAAAATTTGAAACCAATTGGACTTGGTTAACCCCACCAAATGGGTTGATTAAGCCTCTTAAGCAAAAATGGGTAAAATTAAACTTTAAAAATTCATAACTCACAAAATACTTTTTCAAAAATTCACAAAAATGGTTTTGAAGCTTCTTTGATATCAGAGGAACTTAGGAAAATTAAAATTGTAATTTTCTAAAAAAGTTGAATTTTATCATTATTTTAATATTTTTAATAATTAAAAAAATAAAAATTATAAAAATATTAGAAATCACCAAAATGTCACATTTTGAATTCTAATCATTTAGGAACAAACCAAATATTTTTCTTTAGTCCCTAGGGTAAGATATTGAATTTTAAAGGCTTAATGTAATTTTCAATATTAAAAAATGTATTTTTCAACCTTTTCACTAAAATAATTCTAATAAATCCAAGAAAAATCAGAAAAATATAAAATTTATTTCTCTGGACTCCTTGAGGTTAGAGAGATTTAAGAAAAATATAAAATCCATTTTTCAACTTTAATTTTATTTTAAAATTAATTAATGCTCCAAACTCAAAATAATTCTAATAAATAAAATATAATTCAAAAAATTAGCAAAATTAGTCCAAATGGTCCTCTAGTCATTAGGAGTGCCCCATAATTTTCTTAAGGACAGAAAAATTCCCTTGGTCATCTTATTGAATTTTCCTTGGAAATCCCTATTTTCTACAAAAAATAATTATATAAATAAATTAAATACAGAAAAATCACATTTTCTCCTCTAATGCCTTAATTGACATGTGAGTGAAGCCACATAAAAATTTCAAATTCATTTAAGCTCAATTTAGTGAGTTATGGAATTATTAAGCTTGAAGGGCAAAATGGTAATTAAAATTTTAACCCTTAATTAAAACTTTAGGCTTAATAAAATGAGAGAGTAAAATATTTGATCCTAATCTGATTTGGATGATTGAAATTTAAATAATTAAAGGATAGAGACCCATCAATCATTTTTAAGATTAATTAGAGTAAACGTTAATCATTTAATTAATGAAATTTGGAAGATTAATAAAAATTGAAATTATTAAAATAGGGCTATTATTAAGAACACATTTATTCTTTAATTTAAGAATCCCTAAATTAATCACTTCAATAATATTTAATTCACAATTAAAATGATAATCCAAACTCAGGATTTAAAATACTAAAAGACTTAATCATTAAATTAAATTAAAATTAAAACATTTAAATTAAATCCTTCCAAAATTTCAATTAAATTAATACTTTAACGATTAAATTAAATCATCTTTAAAACATAAAAAATAAAATGTTAAATTAAAATTAAAATAAAATCAAATTAAAATTAAATTAAATTAAATTAAATTAAATTAAATTAAATTAAATTAAATTAAATTAAATTAAATTAAATTAAATTAAAACATATTAAATTAAATAAAAAATAAAATAAATTAAAATAAAATTTAAATTAAATTAAAATTAAAATTAAAATTAAATTAAAATTAAAACTAAACCAAATTAAATTAAATTAAATTAAATTAAATTAAATTGAATTAAATATAACATCACCTAAGACATAAAGAATTCAAAATAGGTCTAAAACAACTTGAACACTATTCCAAACTTAAACCCATTAATTAAAATTAAATTAAATCACAAATCACTTAAACATCAATTTGCCCTCAAAAGCTCTTGTTGTGATAACTCCTAAACGGAGTATTAAGTGAAGTGTTACTTCACTTATAGGATATTCAAATATCCTAGTTCACTGAGCAAAAGAACAAAACTGAATTAAACCTCGGATGATTAATTCACCTGATTAATTAAATCCGTTTGGACTTAGAATAATTCCAGCAATAGTGAAAAGATGTTTAAGATTCGTCTTAAGCACTTCCTCAATATGACGGGGTGTTTTATGAGAACAATTGAACTTAATTATTCTCTTGTGCAGAAAATCATCCATAAACAAAATTGAAAACCTAGACGTCATAGGAATGACTAGCTATAGGACTAGGATCTTGGTAGAAAACCAGAAACCTTGCCCTTAGCTTTACCTAGGTAATTGCTATAAATACTTAAATGCTCTAACATGTGTTTCAAGTGCAGCTTGGGATGACGAGAAGACCCTCCAGGTACGCTTTTATTTTATTGCAATTTACCTTCTCGCAATTTAATTAATCGCATTGCACTTTCTTTTCTTGCATGATAAACAACTGTTGCATGAAAACCAAAACCTTTAGGATAGTCCCTGAACTGAAACCAAAACTAAATTAAAAGTCATTACAAGATAAAAATCACTGCCACAACATTTCAAAATATAAAGCAACTCAAAAGTTAATCACAAACAGAACACAAAACTACAATTGCAACTAAATTAAAACGTCTCGTTGAATGATCGGGAATACCTCGGATGATGTAACCCACGTGTTGCTAACGGGATTTCCCACAGTCTAAATGAAAGTGTGGAACTCATTCAGTTGAGTTTAGCAAATTCATCTGGACTAAGTGAATTCGATGAAAATAACAGTACCGGGATGACGGAACCGTGGGATCTTAATCGGTTCTGTTTAAACAACTTTATGATTTGTTTTAATTAAAATATTAAAAACACTTGGATTTTATGATTCTATCTAAACCAAAACACTTCTCTCATCTCCTGATTTATGACTTCTAAAACTAAACCTCTGCAACAACAAGGTGCTCGGAGCATGGTGGGCAGCACGACCATCGTCATCAGCAAAACTCGGATCTACATCAACTAAACTTTCTTAGAATTAAACAACAAAGCCATAGGATTTCGAGGTAGTTTGCTTAGTGAAACATAAATCCTCAAATCTTTGTTAGGCATTTGCATGATCATGTCATGTAAATTAAGCCCTAACCGGTCTTAGGACTCCGAGGTAGTCGTTCGTTACGACATAAACCCTCACATTTTCTAGGCTGATTGTATGATTATGTCATATGAATATAAGTCCTAATTAACTAAAATTGGCAAGATTGAAATATAAGATAATATTAGGATTTTCTCAAATCTAAGCTAAACAATAGGATAGTTTGGGAAGTTGCCAAAATTCTTCTTGGATCCTCAGCTTCTCCTACTTCTTTTTCTTTGGATTCTCAAAAATAAATTGTTCCAAATTTTGAGTCATTCCCTTTTGAATTTCCAAAAATCCAATCCTTTGAAAACCTTAAACTTTGAAATTCTTGAGAGCAAAACCACTGATCATTATCGAGAGTTTTCTTAAGTGATTCACTTCATTTAAGATGTAATTAACTATAGGGGCTTGCCCTTATAGGGAACTTTAAGAACTCAGGTAATATAAACCCTGCTTAATTCCTTTATATTAAGCAGGGGAACTTGTCGGCTTATAAAATTGGTTCGCAGATCAAACGGATGTCACAAATCTTTTAGTTTATTTAACTGAGCCCCATCATCAAGCAGTGTGTCTATTCTTCGGGATAGATACAAGGTTTGTGATGCGGTGCTCGTTTATATAAACTATTTGGGATGTGAGATCGATTTGATTTCATATCTTAAAATTTTCAAATTTAACATTATTTTCAAAATCAAATACCACTTTCTAAATTATATATATATTTAAATTAAATTTAAAATTTAAATTTCGCCGACAATTTCTGTAGGCGACCCCCTTTTCAAAACACATAACATAAAAATATGCCGACACGCACTTAAGCACCAACCAGGCGGCGCTTAGCCACCAGTGCTCATTTTAACACAGGTCTGCCAAATGTCCAAATTTTTTATTACGACTCTTTTAAGTCATCAATTAATGTCAAATAAATACCACTATAACCAATCTCTCAAAAATACTACCACATAATCATGAAAACAAACCAATTAAAGCACACAAATCAAACATAAAGCAAAGCACACCGATAACTATGGGTTCCCTCCTACAAAGTGCTTGGTTTAATGTCTTCGGCCTGAAATACCCAGAACTTATTCTGAGTGACCCAACATCAGATTCTCATCAGGTTTATATTGATCGACTGAAAAATAAGGTTTAAGTCTATGACGATTAACTTTGAGTATTTTTCCAGTCTTAGGATCATGAATATCCACAGCTCCGTAAGAATAAACTTTTATCACAATAAATGGACCCATCCACTTAGAATTAAGTTTTCCAGTAAAAATTCTCTATTTGGCATTATACAACAAAACTTTTTGTCCTGGCTCAAGATTTTTAGTAAGAATCTTCCGATCATGCCATAATTTCATCTTCTCTTTATAAATCTTAGCATTTTCATAAGATTCATTCCTTATCTCTTCAAGCTCATTTAATTGCAATAATCTCTTCTCAACAAAATCTTTCAAATTATAATTAAACTCTTTAATAGCCCAATATGCTTTATGCTCAAGTTCAACAGGTAAATGACAAGCTTTTCCAAAAATTATCCTATATGGGTGATCCACCTAAAAAAAACCCATTTTTATGCCTTATTTATGAAACAATTCTTAAGGATGTTATGCTTTAATGAAAGGTATTTTTATTTCTTTAGATGTTGTCAGCATATTTTTAGGTTTGTGTGTTTTGTAATTTGAAAAGGGGGTTGCATACAGAAATTGTCGGCGAATTTTAAAATTTAAATTAAATTTAAATATATATATATAATTTAGAAAGTAGTATTTGATTTTGAAAATAATTTTAAATTTGAAAATTTTAAGATATGAAATCAAACCGATCTCACGTCCCAAATAGTATATATAAATGAACACTGCATCACAAACTGTGTATTTATCCTGAAGAATAGACACACTGCTTGATGATGGGGCTCGATTAAATAAACTAGAAGATTTGTGATATTAGTTTGGTACGTGAACCAATTTTATAAGCCGACAAGTTCCACTGCTTAATATAAATGAATTAAGCGGGGTTTATATTACTCAGGTTCTTAAAGTTCCCTATAAGGGCAAACCCTTATAGTTAATTACATCTTAAATGACGGGAATCATTTAAGAAAACTCTCGATAATGATCAGTGGTTTTGCTCTCAAGAATTTCAAAGTTTAAGGTTTCAAACAAATTGGATTTTGGAAATTTCAATAGGGAATAGCTCAAATTTGGAACAGTTTATTTTGAGAGTCCAAAGGAAGAGTAGTGATCACAGAAAAATATGTTAAGAAAGTCATACCTATTTTTGATGAAATTGCACTTTAAAGAAAGGTATTTTCTTTATTTTATTGCAGGAATGAAGATTTATTGGTGATAGAAGCAAAATGCATGAAATGGAGCAAATTTGGATCAAAAAGGAAGAAATTCATGCAAATATAACTACTTCGCCGACGGCGAGATCGAGGCCGCCGACGACGAGATCGTGAGGAGAAATTTCTGAAGGAATTATAACTATCTCGCTGACAGCGAGCCCGAGCCCGCCGACAGCGAGATCGCGCGGTTTGAAGACCTTCTAGAAGCCCCGCTGACGGCGAGGTCGTTTCCCGCTGACGGCGAGCTAGTTCAAAATGCATATACATTGAACCTGGACACTTTTTGAAGAGGTGTTTAAGCACCCCTTGGACCTTTGCTTACCTCTATAAATAGAGGCCGAATTCTAGAGTCTAAGTGTTTCTTTTGAGTCTTCTGTGAGTCTATTTCTAGTGTATTAAGTGTAGTTTGAGTGAGTTTAGTGAGTTTATTAGTTTAATTGAGTACTATTTAGTTGCTGTACTAGAAGGAAAAGTCAAAGGAACTTAAGGAGTCTGCTTGGGAAGGAAATTAAGATAAGTATCTTTGTTTATTGTTTTTAACTTTAAATGAAATCCAGGCTTTGTTTTATTCTCATGCATTCTGAGTAGTTTTCTTAGTCTTTCTCCTTGTTTATGAAAATTATGTGGTTTGATGAAATTAAATAAAGTCACTTAATATAATATAAATAAATTGTGATAATTTTTATTGTAAACTTAATTTACTTTCAATCTGGCCAATTGAGTAGTTAAAATATGTTGAATTATCAACTATAGTAAAAAATTACATCCAATATTAAGGGAAGTCAAAAACCTTAGAAGGAGGGTGCAAATAAATAGGGAAATATTAATTATCGGGCGTAGAATTGGATATTTTAGTGTGACAGACTAAAATACTCAATTCGATCCTACTGTTTGAGAGCTGAAGTGTAGATGTTAGCCCTCAAGTGAGGGGAACGTTGGAGCTCTGAAGTGGCAGCCAGTATCCTCCCAACCTAGCCGCAGATTCAGTAATCAAACATAGGATTAGTCAATGTTCTTTGCACCTGGACCAAAGGGTAAAGAATATGAATGCTCCTATTTGTCACAATACAATTTAAAAATTCTAATTAAATTCATCATTTCACTTAATTTTCTAAAAACAAGGAGAAGGATACTTTTTCGAATTAATTAAATCAACTTATTTCAAGCATTAGTTTACTTTAGTTTATTATAGTTACTTAAAATTTACGTTCACTTTATTAAGTAATTCCTTTAAATTTAGTCGATAACAATTCGTTAAAAACTTCCCTGTGGGATCGATAACCAGGACTCCACTAGAGCCCTATATTACTTGATACGATACGTATACTTGTGTAGAATCCACATTATACATTAAATCATATTCCTATATTTAAAGCGGGATTATGTTTTTGGTTCCGTGGCTATAAACATAAATTACATACATACAAAAAGTGGGTCAAGTTTTTGGCGCCGTTGTCGGGGAAGTAAAGAAATTATTTACTAAAGTAACGGACTAAGCTAAAAATTTATTTTAAAAATTGTATGCGAAAATTTGGAAACGAAAACTTAATACCTTACGATTCAGAATTAGAGCGTACAATTAAAAGAATTAGAAAACAAAAAAGAGAAATTATAAATTTAATACAAATGGCAAATATACCTGAAAATCAAAATAACAATCAACCAAGACCATTACGAGATTATGCCAACCCTACATTAGATGAAATTCATTTAACTATTCAAAACCCTGATGTAGCTACTAATTCATTCGAACTTAAACCCGCAATTATCCAAATGGTACAAAACAATCAATTTAGTGGTTCACCTATTGAAGATCCTAACTTACATCTTGCTAGTTTTTTAGAACTATGTGCTACTTTTAAATATGAAGGAGTATCTAACGATGCTATCAGACTTAGACTTTTTCCTTTTTCTTTAAGGGATAAGGCTAAAATGTGGTTAAATTCGCTAGCACCTGGATCTATTAAAACTTGGGGAGAATTATCACAAAAATTTCTATCCAGATATTTTCCACCATCTAAAACTGCTAAGCTTAGAAATGATATAACTTATTTTAGTCAGTTTGATGGAGAGTCAATATATGAATCTTGGGAGAGATTTAAAGAACTTCTTAGGAAATGCCCACATCATGCGTTACAGATTGGTTAATTATCCAAACTTTCTATAATGGATTAGTAGGATCTTTAAGATCAATCATCGATGCTGCTGCTGGAGGATCATTAATGTCAAAACCATTTGATGAAGCCTATGCACTAATCAAAGAAATGGTAACAAATAATTTTCAATGGCCTGCTGATAGAATGAATCCGAAAAAAATAGCTAGTATTCATGAAAATGATGCAATATCTATGTTAGCTTCACAAATTGCTGCTATATCTAAAAAATTAGATCATTTTGGAATGAATTACACTCCAACTATAATAGAAGAAAATTCATCTGGACAACTTATAGAATCTCAATCTCAATATGAATCAATTAATGCAATTAACAACAGACCCAATAATCCTTATGCAAATTATTATAATCCTGGATGGAAAAATCATCCTAATTTTAATTGGAATAATAATAATACAACTAATCAACCATGGATGAATAATATGACACAACAATTAGGAAATCCATCTAATCAAGGAAATCCTAATTATAAACCAAATTATCCACTTGGATTTAATAATAATAACCCTCAATTTAAAGATAAGAAATTATCTATAGAAGAGTTAATATTAAATATGGGTCAACATTTACAAAATCAAGGAAATCATTTACAAATACAAGGAAATCAATTACAAAATCAAGGAACAACTATAAAAAATACTGAAAATCAACTTGAACATATCACTATTGCACTTAATAATAGAATACCTGGAACATTTCCTAGTAATGTAGAAATAAATCCTAAGGACAAGGGAAATAAACAAATTAAAGCGATACAATTACGAAGTAGAAAAGAATTAGAACCTCAAATTCAGAAAGAACTTGAAACTCAAAAAGAGGAAGTGGAAATTGAAAATGAAAAGAATCAACAAGATCAAAATTTAGAAAATCCTTTAATACCAATGAAAATTCCTATTGAAAAACCTCCACCACCATTTCCTCAACGACTAATTCAACATAAAAAAGACAAACAATTTGCTAAATTCCTTGAAATTTTGAAGAAATTAACGATAAATATTTCTTTCGTAGAAGCTTTAGAGCAGATGCCAAACTATGTAAAATTCATGAAAGATATTTTAAATAAAAAAAGAAAATTTACTGATAATGAAATGGTTGCACTTAGTGAAGAGTGTAGTGCTATTATTCGAAAAAACTTCTCGAAAAATTAAAAGATCCTGGTAGTTTCACTATACCCTGCGTAATTGGAGAAAAATTCTATGGAAAAGCTTTGTGTGACTTAGGAGCAAGCATCAATCTAATGCCTCTATCAATTTTTAAAAGATTAGGATTGGGAGAAATTTCACCTACTTCAGTAACTCTTCGATTAGCTGAACGTTACGTTACATATCCCTAGGGAGTTATTGAAGATGTATTAGTAAAAGTGGATAAATTTATCTTCCCTGTAGATTTTATTGTTCTAGATATGGAAGAAGATAAATAAATTCCTATCATTTTAGGAAGACCATTTTTAGCCATTGGAAAAGCTATGATTGATGTTCAGAAAGGAGAATTAACTATGAGAGTAAATGACCAAAAAGTAACTTTTAATATTGCTAAATCAATGAAATATCCCGCGCTAGAAAAAGATGATGAGTGTTTTCGAATGGAAGTACTTGATCATTTACAAAAAAAACATTTTAAAGAATATTATGAAGAGAAATTAGAAAAAGAAAATATTGAATTAATTGAAAAATCTGAGATAAATGAAGAATTAGATTATATTCAAGAAAAATTTGAATTTTTGGATAACACAGAAAACACTGAAAAGATTATAGTTCCATCAAATATTAAACCTCCTGAACTTGAATTAAAAATGTTACGTAATCATTTAAAATATGCTTACTTAGGTAATTCTTCAACTCTACCAGTTATTATTTCATCTGAATTTAATGAATCTCAAGAACAAAAACTTTTAAAAACGTTAAAAAAGTATAAGAAAATTTTTGGTTGGACTTTAGCAGATATTAAAGGAATTAGTCCTTTAATCTGTATGCACAGAATTATTTTAGATAATGAACATAAACCTAAAGCCAATCCACAAAGGAGATTAAATCCGATAATAAAAGAAATATTCAAGAAAAAAATTTTAAAATGGTTAGATAATGGTATTGTATATCCTATTTCTGACAGTGCTTGGGTAAGCCCAATTCACTGTGTACCTAAAAAAGGAGGAGTGACTGTCAAAGCTAATAAAAATAATGATCTTATCCCTATAAGACAAGTTACTGGATGGCGAATATGTATTGATTATAGAAAATTAAATTTAGCCACTAGAAAAGATCACTTCCCTTCACCATTTCTAGACCAGATGTTAGATAGATTAGCCGGACATAAATATTTTTGTTTCTTAGATGGATATACCGGTTATCATCAAATACAAAATGCTCCTGAGGATCAAGATAAAACTACATTTACTAGTCATTATGGAACTTTCGCTTTTCGAAGATTGCCTTTTGGATTATGTAATGCACCTGCAACATTCCAAAGATGTATGATGTCTTTATTTAGTAAATTAATTGATAATGGAATAGAAGTATTTATGGATGATTTTTCTGTATTTCGAACAACATTTGACACATGCCTAAATCATCTTGAAAAGGTATTTGAAGTATGTGAGAAAACTAATTTAGTTCTAAATTGGGAGAAATGTCAATTTATGGTTACGAGCGGCATTGTATTAGGGCATAAAATTTCGGAAAAAGGCATGGAAGTAGACCACTGCAAAAATCCAAGTAATAGCTAAATTACCACCTCCAACTACGGTAAAAGGGGTAAGAAGTTTTCTTGGACATGCTTGGATTTTACGGGCGTTATATTAAAGATTTTTCAAAAATTACTAAACCTCATGCCAACTTCTTGAAAAGGACAAGAAATTTGAATTTACAACTGAATGCCTAAATACTTTCGAATTATTAAAAAATAAATTAATTACAGCACCTATAATAGTTTCACCTAACTGGGAGAAACCATTTGAGCTTATGTGTGATGCTAGTGATTATGCTATAGGAGCGATTCTTGGGCAAAGATATGATAAGATTTTCAAAGTTATATACTACGCTAGTAAAACTCTAAATGATGCTTGAGATAAATTATACGATTCTTGAAAGAGAATTATTAGCGAGTTGTATATGCTTTTAATAAATTTCGGCATTATATAATAGGAACTAAATGCATTGTGCATACTCGATCATTCTGCTATAAAATATTTAATGCAAAAGAAGGATTCTAAACCAAGATTAATCGGATGGATATTATTAATGCAAGAATTTGATTTTGAGATAGTTAACAAAAAGGGAGCGATAATCAAATTGCTGATCATTTATCAAGATTAGAAAATCATGAATTATCTAATGTTGATAATAAAAATTTAGACAGTTTTCCTGATGAACAACTTTATAATATTAATGAGTTGAAAATATCTTGGTATGCTGATATAGTAAATTATATTGTAAGTGACATTTTACCACCTATGTTAACTTCACAACAACAGAAAAAATTCATTCACGATACTAAATCATATTTTTGGGATGAACCATACTTATATAAGCAATGTAAGGATCTAATTATTAGAAGATGCGTGCCTTATGAAGAAATTGAACCAATTATTCAAAAATGTAACGATTCTAATTTTGGAGGACATTTTGGGACAGATAAAACTGCATATAAAATTCTACAATCTGGATTCTATTGGCCTACTCTATTTAGAGATGTATATAGATATATCGAAACTTGCGATAAATGCCAAAGAATAGGAAACATTTCAAGAAAAAATGAAATGCCTCTGAATTTTATATTAGAAGTTGAAATTTTTGATGTTTGGGGATTAGATTTTATGGGACCTTTTATTCCATCATTTGGAAACTCATATATATTAGTAGCTGTTGATTATGTTTCCAAATGGATTGAAGCACAAGCTTTATCTAGGTGTGATGCTAAAAGTGTTTCAAAATTTTTAATGAAAAATATTTTTACTAGATTTGGAATGCCTAGAGTGATTATCACTGACGGAGGAACTCAATTTAGAAACAAATACATTCACAAACTAGTGGAAAAGTATAATATTATACATAAGATATCGACTGCTTATCATCCACAAACTAGTGGATTAGCTGAAGTTTCTAATCGAGAGATTAAGCGTATATTAGAAAAGTACTGTAAATCCTAATAGATCGAGACTGGTCTATAAGACTTGACATTGCATTATGGGCATACAGGACTGCTTATAAAACTCCGATTGGAATGACTCCTTATAGGCTTATATATGGAAAAACTTGCCACTTACCAGTTGAATTAGAACATAAAGCATATTGGGCGATTAAAGAATTTAATTATAATATGAAAGAAGCTGGTGAGAAGAGATTGTTGCAATTAGATGAATTGGAAGAATTAAGGAATGAATCATATGATAATGATAGGATTTATAAAGAAAGAATGAAATTATGGCATGATCGGAAGATTAATCAGAGAAATTTTGAACAAGGACAAGAAGTTTTGCTTTATAATACTAGATTGAAATTATTTCTTGGGAAATTGAAATCTCGATGGTTAGGACCTTTCACCGTAACTCAAATATTTTCATATGGAACTATAGAAATTGAAGATCCAAAAACAGGACATAGATTTAAAGTAAATGGACATAGATTAAAACCATATTTCGAAAATAGACGACCAAATTTTAAAGAGGTTTTAATGCTTAGTCAACTCCGAACACTAACCGAACTAGGTCGGGCTGACGACGTTAAACCAAGCGCTTTATGGGAGGCAACCCATAGTAGTCATTTATTTTTTATATATCTACATATTAGTGAATCTGTATTATTAAAATAAATCTTACTACTCAAATTCTTATTTAGAATCATCACAAAAATTGAACTTATTAGATAAGATCAGAAAATATTCAGACCAGAGCGAAAAAGGGCGATTTTTACGAATCTCGCCGACAGCGAGCCCGATCCCACTGACAGCGAGATCGTGGACCATTTACTAATTCAGTTTTATAACTAAGTCGCCGACGGTGAGGAACATCCCGCCGACGGCGAGGCAGTTGAAAATTTTATTTCTTAAGGATTTTTCGTGCGGTTTTGGACGGATCTAAGTCATTCCTTCGTAAGAAATTATTCCAAATCCGATTTTACACCATTTTCTTCCTTAGGAATCACTAGAGACCAATCCATTCCATCCAAAATGGCCTCAAAATTCCTAGAAATCACAAAAACTGAAGTTTTCAACCGGCGAAAATTTGTTAGTTCGGAGGCACAACGAATCTTCAACAAAGGCTTGATGAAGAAAAGACTTATCAAAGAAAGAGGATTCGTCAATAGAGGAGTAGAGAATGCTACAACAAAAATCAAAGAAATGATCGCACAGCGGCATTGGGAGGTATTTTGTTATACAACTTCTGTTGTAGTTATACCAGTAGTCAAAGAGTTTTACTCTAATTTACATGCGATCAACCATGGAAATGTGTATGTCAGAGGAAAATGGGTAACATTTACTCCTGCAAGGGTAAATGAATTGTTTTCTATAGAAAATACCTCTGTTTGTCACTATTTCAACTTTGTGCCTTCAAGATATAATATGAACGAGATCTATAGATATCTGACTGATGAACCGGATGATTGGGAGTTACGAGAAGATGGGTATGTTAGTTTTTCTGCATCACTTCTAAACCCTGTCTCAAAGCACTGGCATTTCTTTATATCATCAAAATTATTACCTACCATGAGAGTAAATAAAGTTTCAAAGGAATGCACTATTTTAAACTACTGTATTCAAATTGGATTACCTATCGATGTTGGATCAATAATAGTAAAGTCTGCATTGGGATTAATCGTGCATGGGTCAGTGCATGGACTTGGACACCCATCTACTATATTTGCTTTATGCAGTCAGTACCAAGTTTCTTATGAGGCTTGGGAAAAAGTACTTTTACCATGGAAACCCCTGGATCCTACTGATATGTTTTCCACTTTGGATAACAATGATGAGATCACCGTTATTTCTGATAGAGCATCACAGAACAATCCTTTAGCAAGACCTATTACTGATAAGACTAATTTTATTTTGAAGAAGATTAAAGGATTGGAGAAAGAATTGCAAAATGTGATGAATTCCATTGACAATATCTCTGATATGTTTGAACATATTGATTGGAAAATGAAGGAGCACTTTGATCATACTGGACATCTGGAGGCTAGTTTTATTCATCTACTAAGACGAAAGGATGGATTAATGAAGAATCTACTGTAGAATTCCCTTTCGGGCCTTTCTACAATTTATTTGTGCACTCGCGTTGCATTGGAAATATCAGAGAAGATATTAGTTCAGACACTGAAGAGTAGGAAGGATTTATATTGTTTATTTTATATTTGTATATGTGTGAGTTTGATTTAGGTGTTTAAGTTTTATTATGAGTCGAACTTTAGATTTGATAAGATTTTATGTAAATTGTTATGTCTCAGCATTTAGAGTGTTGTGGTTTGGATTGCGATGCTGAGTAGTATGGATTTAAACAATTAATTTAAGTATGTGTGAAGTTGTTAGTGTGAAATTTGTAAGTTTGATGGATTTCATTTATAAAGTTATTTTGTTTGTTTTGTGTGAATTGTTGTAAGTATAGTACCTAATCTTCTTAATAATATTCAAATTAAGTGATCAGAAGATTGATTAATGGCAATTCGAGGTTGAAAATGATTGACGAAATTCAAAAATTGAAATTTTTGGGAACTCGCCGACAGCGAGAAAACCCGCTGACAGCGAGACCGAGCTCGCTGACGGCGGATTTTTCCCGAAACTTTTGCCTTATGGAATTAATTAGCTCGCCGACGGCGAGAAAAATCTCGCTGACAGCGAGAACGCGAAAAGACCTATATTTGACCGGTCAACCGACACTATTCATCATCCCTATCCTTAGGTGATGTTATATTTAATTTAATTTAATTTAACTTTTATTTGATTTGGTTTAGTTTTAATTTTAATTTAATTTAATTTGATTTTAATTTAATGTGGTTTAATTTAATTTAATTTAATTTAAGTTAATTTAATATAATATGATTTAATTTAATTTAATTTAATTTGATTTAATTTAATTTAATTTGATTTGATTTAATTTGATTTAATTTAATTTAATTTAATTTAATTTAATTTTTTAAATTTAAATTTTAATTTAATTTTATTTTTAATTTTAATTTAATATTTTATTTTTTATGTTTTAAAGATGATTTAATTTTAATTGTTAAAGTATTAATTTAATTGAAATTTTAAAAGGATTTAATTTAGATAATTTAACTTTAATTTAATTTAATGATTAAGTCTTTTAGAATTTTAAATCTTAAATTTGAATTATCATTTTAATTAGGAATTAAATATTATTGAGATGATTAATTTAGGGATTCTTAAATTAAAGAATAAATTTCTTCCTAATAACATCCCTATTTTAATAATTCCAATTTTATTATTCTTCCAAATTTAATTAATTATTTTATTAAGGTTTATTTTAATTATTTTTAAATTGTTTAGTAGGTTTCTACCCTTTAATTATTTAAATTTCAATCATCCAAATCATATTAAGATCAAATATTTTACTCTTTAATTTCATTAAACCTAAAGTTTTAATTAAGGGTTAAAATTTTAATTACCATTTTGCCCTTCAAGCTTAATAATTTCACAACTCACTAAATTGAGCTTAAATGAACTTGAAATTTTTATGTGACTTCACTCATATGTCAATAAAGACATGAGAGGAGAAAATGTGATTTTTCTGTATTTAATTTATTTATGTAATTATTTTTGGTGGAAAATAGGGATTTCCAAGGAAAATTCAATAACATGACCAAGGAAAAGTTTCTGTCCTTAAGAAAATTATGGGACATTCCTAAGGACCAGAGGACCACTTGGACCAATTTTGGTGATTTTTTGAATTATATTATTTTTATTATAATTATTTTGAGTTTTGGAGCATTAATTAATTTAAAAATAAAATAAAGTTTGAAAAATGAATTTTATATTTTTCAAAAATCTCTCTGGTATCAAGGAAATCAGAAAATCAATTTTTGTAATTTTCTGATTTTTCTTTGATTTATTGGAATTATTTTAATGGAAATGCTAGAAAATACATTTTTTTTTAATTTTAAAATTACCCTAGGGCTTTAAAATTTAATATCTCATCATAGGGACTTAAGAAAAATATGGGGTTTGTTCCTAAGTGATTAAAATTCAAAATGTGACATTTTGGTGAATTTTATTATTTTTGTGATTTTTATTATTTTTTAATTATTAAAATATTAAAATAATACAAAAAATCAACTTTTTCAGAAAATTGAAATTTTAATTTTCTTAAATTCCCCTAATATCAGAGAGGCTCCAAAACCAATTTGGTGAATTTTTGAAAAGTATTTTGAAAGTTATGAATTTTTAAAGTTTAAATTGGCTAAATGGCTTAATCGACCCATCTAAGTAGGGCTAACCAAGTCCAATTGACTTCAAATTTTTATGATGGGTTCCTCTGATCCTAAAGGTCAGTGGAGAATTGATTTCAAGTCAATTTGGTGTATGATTAGCTCTAATTAATTAAGGACCTATTTTGGGTGTTTAAGCCAATTAGGGTTATTCCAAGTGAATTAATTCAAAACCTATTTTTCCTAGGGTCCTCTGATCATAAGAAACATCACCAAATTTTCCTAGAATTTATTTCACAACATGCTAATTATTGGATTTAAAATACTCAAAACAGTAACATGAATTTGAAAAATCAATAACTTCTCATAGGGATGGCCTCGACTTTGGAAAATTCGGGGAATGTTCCCAAATTCGAGCTTCAAAAGCCCTATGGTCTCATGCCATGGTGAATTTCCTATATGCATGGAGAATTAAAACAATGCGAGAGGGTAAATAAATCATTAAAAATAAAATACTTAATGAAATTAAATGATTTCTTTTCCACATTATTCTCCTCTGTTCACTGAGCAAGAGGGTATTTTTATTTTATTTTTCTGATTTTTCTACACAAAGTTATGCATTTATGAAGTTTAGGGAATTAAATAAATAGAAAAATATCCTAATTTTCTATTTAAAACGGCGGCGCTGACTCATCCTAGGTAGCTCCGAAGCACCGCGTGGCGCTTTCTGATTCGACGCCGCCATCCGACTCAGCGCTCCAGGGGCTCGCTGTATCGTTCCGTCTCCTCATCCGGCGCGATCCTGGCCGTCCGTCCGCGCGTGTATTAAATGAACGACATCCGTTCATCATCCCCAAGCCTCCTAACCCGAGAACCGTCCACACTAAATCCCTAATATCTCACTCAATACTTAACGGATTTTTGTGTTCTTGTGCTCTATGGATTTGTCTTGAAGAGATGAATACATCTATACGGTGATCATGCATTGAAATTAAGGCATTTGAAATGGAGAATCTCCAGAAGCTCGGGATAAAGAGTTAGCTCATACCTTTGCTCAGAGAAGTGTGGCTTCAATCTGAGGGTTGTGTCACCTTCGATTGGATCCCAGCAAGCTCCAGATGAAGTCTCCTGGTCTGGTGAATTGCCTAGGTATGATTTCGACCAAGCTTGATCACAAAGCTTGGAGTCTGGAATCGGATGGGTGGCCCGGAGAGGGGCTTTTGCTTGGTGGACTTCTTCCCTCGGTCCGGTGAAGGTGTAGGACCAATCAATTTGAGGATTGATCCACCGTGGAGAGGTGTCCCGGTTTTGGGTGGAATTTTGGTCGAGAAATTGGACTCGTTGGTGGGGATTAGGGCAAATCGTCACCTGGGGATCAACCGCTCTAAGTATGGAGAGTGATCCGGAGCAATTTTGGCGAGTTTCAGTAAGGTCTGGTTCAGCACCTTCCATGGCCGAGAGGGGGTGGTGTTTAAATAGGAGAGGGTGGAGGGCCTCCCAGGGGGTGTTAGATCTTGGGATCAGCTGCTCTTGGCAAGAGAAGAATAGCTACAATGGCCATTGGGGATGGGGCAGCTCAGCAGGTGAGAATTCCAAGTTTGGGCTCACATGTGAGCTCTCGGACTGGTGGTTTCCGGCGGCTGTGGTGGCTGGCCGGCCAGGGTCAGGTCACCCTCAGGCTCAGGGAGGTCAGGTCTTGGCAATGGTGAAATCAATTGCTGTTGGCCATGTGTAAAGGTGTTGAATCAAAGTAGAAGGGGGGAGGGATCATTTTAGCTTAGTTGGGTCAACCCATGGTTTTGGGCATGGTGCACCCTCCAAGGGGCTTTGGGTGCTGTGGGGAATCAGATAGGCTAGCTGAGATGGAGTGGTGATGTCCTTATCCAAGAATATTTGGATTAAATCTTGGTTAAGGGGTATCATGGGCGAGGTTAAAGACTTTTAGGGATTAAGGAAAGCTCCCCTCTTCTTACTCAATGTAGTATGGTCACATGTCAAACAACTCACATGGCTTACATGTGGCTTAAGAATGGCTTCATGGCTCACCTTTGGCTTGGGGAAAAGCCAAGTCAATTTCATGGAAATGGGTTTAAGAAAATTTTGGCATTTTGATGGGAATTTGTATGGGGCTTAATTTGGAATGGCTTCATGATGAGTTTTGAAACTTAGGGATTGATTTAATTGAAAATATGGTGTAGAGCAATTGTCATATGGGTTTTGGATTGATTTTGGCCCTTTAGATTTTGGTGGAGATGGGCTTTAGGAAGGTTTCATGTAAGTGGGCTAAGGTGGGTCAAAATGGGCTACCATGAGCTAAGGTTGGGCTCAATGTTGAAATTGATGTAAAATTAATGTTGAAAATGGCTTATGGGACTGTTTTAAAGAGTTTTCAACTTTGATTGGGTCTTGATTTTGGGGTTAATTGGAGTTGAATTGGGTTAGTTTGGGTTAGGTTTGGGTCATGGGTCCAAATTGGGCTTTAAGGCCAAAAGTGAAATTGGATCCAAATGTCAATCAAATTGAACTTGGATTTGGCCTAGATTGGTGTTGGGAATGTTGAATTGAAGTTTAGAATTGAATTGGACCAGAATTTGGGTCAATTGGGTAGGTTTGGTTTGACATTGGGTTTACTTTGGGTTAAAATGGGTCAAATTGGGGATTTTGACAAAAGTGGGGTAAATTGACAAAATTGGCCCATAGTGTAGTTAGACAAAATGAAATTGGTAATATTTGGGATTTTCTGGAATTTTCTAGGAATTTTTTGAATTTTTGGATTTCTTGGCTAAGAGGGGTATTTTGGGTATTTGGAGGGTATTGGGAGGTATTTTTGGAATTTTTGGTATTTTTGGGTATGGATGATCAGTTTGAGTAATGTGGGAATGTTTGGGATTGATTTTGAGGAATTTTGGGTAATTTAAGTGATTTTGCAAATTTTGGGTAGTTTCAAGGGTTTTGGGTAAGGCTAAGTGGGTGTAGGGTCCCGGGGTCAAAAATTGAAAATTTGCAAAATTGAAGGTTAGGTGAATGTAAGTGGAATGAAATCATTTTGGTTGAGCCATGAAGCCATATCAAGCCCACATGAGCCATGAAGGGACTCATTTGAGGCATCCACTATGTTGTTCCTAACCCTCTTAGCCAAGGGCTTAGGGGTTAAGGACCATCCATGTGAATCACCTTCATGAGTCAGGAGATCAATTTGGGTACGGGTGTGTTTTTTTTTTTTAGGAGGTGTGTGAGAGTGTAGTGTATAAATGTAGTGTATGTGTAAGTCAGCCCTCACCAGACCAGGCCACCCAGGGCAGTCCTAAGGCCAAAGAGTCCTATGGGAACTTATCCTTTAAACTTCCACATTTGATTTCAACCCTCTAGGTGATTAGGGGTCTACAGTCAAGTTTGTGGAGTTTGCAGGGAGTTAAGAAGTGGTTTGAAATTTCTAAAGGGTGGGTTCCACTTCTAATCCTCTAGGACAGTCAAAGGAAAAGGCCTAAGGCTAGATCCTAAGTACTAAAGAGAAGAAGAGAAGACCTCATCAAAAATGAGGTGAACAAATGGACCCCCAATAGGTGTGGTGTGCTAACCCAGCACACCGCGCGTATTGGCGTTGACCGAAGCGATCAACAAAACCAACATAGATGTCCAAGTGACAAACTTAGGACAGAGTAGAAGAATTTCCGCTGGGGAGTGTCAAGTATCTCTCTGAGACTGGAGATTCCTGAACTCTCGCTGGGGAAAGGAAAAGGAGGTGAATCCCAAATCACATGATCTGGGGGAATTTCGATTTAGATTTCATTTTGTTTCAGTTTAAGCTTTGATGTGTGAGCTTAAATTTCAATTTGGATTTTTAATTTAGATTGAAGTTTTGTTAAAATTAATTCGAAGGGATTTGAACTTGAAATGAAAATTGGAATTTTGTGGTTTTAGATGTAACATCTTTAACCTCAAAAGTTTGAATTGATTGGATTGAACCATTACAATGAGGAAAGAACTCAGAGCAATGCGGTATTGGATGTAAAATCCTTAACCTCAACAGCTTGATTTGGTGTGCTTCATTGCAATAGGGAGATAACTTAAAGCAATGCGGTATTGGATGTAAAATCCTTAACCTCAAAAGTTTGATTTTGATGTATTTCATTGCGATAGGGAAAGAACCTAAAGCAATGCAGTCTCGGATGTAAAATCCTTAACCCCAAGAATTTGATTTTGATGTATTTCATTGCGATAGGGAAAGAACCTAAAGCAATGCAGTATCGGATGTAAAATCCTCAACCCCAAAAGTTTGATTTTGATGTATTTCATTGCGGTAGGGAAAGAATCCTAAGGCAATGCAGTCTCGGATGTAAAATCCTCAACCCCAAAAGTTTGATTTTGATGTATTTCATTGCGGTAGGGAAAGAATCCTAAGGCAATGCAGTCTCGGATGTAAAATCCTCAACCCCAAAAGTTTGATTTTGATGTATTTCATTGCGGTAGGGAAAGAATCTTAAGGCAATGCAGTCTCAGATGTAAAATCCTCAACCCCAAAAGTTTGATTTTGATGTATTTCATTGTGGTAGGGAAAGAACCCTAAGGCAATGCATTCTCGGATGTAAAATCCTCAACCTCAAAAGTTTGATTTTGATGTATTTCATTGCGGTAGGGAAAGAATCCTAAGGCAATGCGGTCTCGGATGTAAAATCCTCGACCCCAAAAGTTTGATTTTGATGTATTTCATTGCGGTAGGGAAAGAATCCTAAGGCAATGCAGTCTCGGATGTAAAATCCTCAACCCCAAAAGTTTGATTTTGATGTATTTCATTGCGATAGGGAAAGAATCCTAAAGCAATGCAGTCTCGGATGTAAAATCCTCAACCCCAAAAGTTTGAATTTGATTGAGATTTGATTTGAAATTTGGAAAGATTGAATTTGAAATTTGATTGAGGTTTGATTTGAAATTTGGAAAGATTGAATTTGGAATTTAATTGAGATTTGATTTGAAATTTGGAAAAATTGAATTTGAAATTTGATTTTAAAATTTGTGTTCATTTTGTTTGTCCTTTAATGATTCAAATTTTATTTTATCCTGAATTTGGAGTTCATCATTTTTTTAGATTTTTAAGGAAAGTTTTCTTTTATTCTTTTTTTTTGTTTCTTTTCTGTTCTTTGTTCGAAGTTCATTTAACTTTAATGGCGTTTCCCAGTCAACTTGCACAAAAGAGGTGAAGGCCAAAAATGTGACATGGTCACTTTCATTCCAATCATGTTAAAGATACATCATACAACTCGATCTGGAATACATCTCATACAATCCATATAGACTCAAAACGGACCATGTATGATCTTTGTCGATCCATCCAAAAAGGTATCTGTCAAAAATCCATGTATCGAATAGTGAGGTATATGGTCGATAACATCACCTTCCAAGCCATCCTTGGCAAGGATGCCGTATGGATGTACATTGGAGGTGTGATATTTTCCATGTAACTCTCGGCTCGTAAGGCCGGAGGCTCTCTAGCTCCGGTCCGGCTGGAAGTGGTAAGGTGTCCTCCTGTCGTCCATCCTTCGAAAGTAAGCGAGATCCGCTTCACCGGTACTCCTGGTATGCAATGTTTAGCGACATCTGCTCCGTTGCCCTTCGGTATCATGACGGAACCTACCGGTAATGGTATCTTTACCGGCCCTCGGAACTCACCCGGGCACTGCTATCCGGAGGTCGGATCCGAACTTGATATTACACTCGTTCGAAAAGAAGCTGTGCAAAAGGTCCGACAAAGTCGTGGTGATCTATGTGCGGGGGTATGCGATCACCCTTCTTGTAAATGTTAATGATGCAACTGTTGGGTATGCAATCCGCTGGCGGTACCCTCCATGTTATCATTCTTTTTACCATCCTTTTGATGACTAATGACATTGGATCCACCCGGCCATGACGGAGTATTCCGGTGGGTTTCCTTTCTGTCTTCCGCGAAGTTGTAGCGAGCATCCACACTCGTATGGTAATTCTACCTTTCCCCAGCATCCATCTCCGGGGTTCGAGTAAGTGTTTTCTCTTAGGCGGCCCGCTCGGCCCATTCTTTTCAAATCCGGATGCGATCTACGATTTGTTGTTGTTCGTGCTCCGAGAACACGTCCGTATGTAGCTCGAGGCCTTCTAGTATATTGATCCTCCTCGCCTCCGATTCTCTCGAAGTATTCAAAAGTTTTCTTCTCGACATTCCGCATCCTTTCTAGCTCGTATTCTGGAATAATTTGCAAATGGCGAGGCCTAGTGACGTATTGTGGGATATATGGCTCAATCCCTTCGCGTTCTCCTGCATACCTCGACTCCTCGGGGATGGTGTCCGTCGGGACATCCTCCGGGGTTGCTTATGCAACAAGGTTATGCATTACCGGTGGCTTTGTCTGGTGGCGTTGTAGCCTTCTTTCTTCCGTTCTTCTTAAGATTTCCCTGGTCTCTTCGTTATCCTCGGAGTCGGCCTCCTTTCTTCGAGTCCCCTGGTGAACTGGTGTCCTTGAAGTGTATGTACTGGCAGTAGCAACTGCCTCGTCGCGCTGGTCCGCTGCTAGTTTGGTTAACATCTTGCGGATACGGCGATTTTTGTTTCTTCGCTGAGTCGCTGTGAGAGTAGCTCTTCGTACTTCCTGAATTTCTGTGGGCGCGGCGCTGACAAGCCTGCCCTCTGCTGTAGCGACTACAGATTTGATTCTCTTGTCTTCTTCAGTGCTTGTTTTCCTTTTCTTCGTTCTCTGGAGTGGTGGCTTGGGCCACCCACTTTCATTACTTGTCCGGCCGGGCGGCTCCTCTCGATCGACCGGGACCCGGTCACTTTCCTCGTATTGCGAGCCCGCCGGTGCGAAGTCCGAGTCAATCTCGATTATCGCTCCATCTTTCACCCTCTTTTCGTCGAGTGCGAGGCTTACGCCATTTCTAAAGTTCAGGACCAACCGCCCGTTCGACATTTCCCTGCGAAAAGATAAGGAAAAGGATCAGGGGCTGTACTAAGAACAAGAACATTAAGAAAATGTTTATTAAAGACAGTTTTTTTTATTCCTTTTATATTTTTAAATTCAACAGGAAAGAAGTGGGATAAGATTAGGAAAGAGATTTTGATTTGGAAAAGAAAACAAGGAAAACTTTATTATCATGATTTTATTTATTTTAGCACATTTTTTATTATTTTTTTTTTGTTCGGACCCAGTCATAAGTAACTACTTCACCCGTGCTTCTAGGGATGAAGAATTCATTCCTTCGAAACATCAGGTAGTGTAATACTTTTTCAAGTATCGTCCGTTGATCGGAAGCATATGTCGTTCCCCTTGGCAGTCCACTAGGCGGTAGGAGCCTCCGAGTAGGCTGCCTCGACCACAAACGGTCCTTCCCAAGTGGGTTCAAATTTTCCTCCTATCTTGCGGTGTGCGAGGATAGGTCTCTTGAGAACGAGAACTAAGTCACCAACTTTGAAGGTTCTTGGGCGGACCGATCCGTCATGAGCTTGAACCATCTTAGCTTGGTATAATTCTAAATTTTGTTGCTTGCTGCAAGTCTTTTCCCTTCCGGGCTTTCCAATTCTTCTAGTCGTAATTTGGCATTCTCTTCTCGTCGTGATTTTGTTTGCAACCGCAATTCGAGTGAAGGAAGCCTGGACCTCTAAAGGTAACACCTGCCTCAGACCCATACACCAGAGCGTAAGGTGTAGCTTGAGTAGGTGTTCTGAAGGTTGTCCGGTAGGCCCACAAGGCTTCTAACAACTTCTCGTGCCAATTTCTCTTATTATCGTCCAAGGTTTTCTTTAAGATTTGAACGAGAGTTTTATTAAAAGCCTCAGCCAGGCCGTTCGCTCTTGGGTAGTAAATTGTTGAATAGCGCCAGTCGATTCCGTGTCTCCTGAAAAAATTGTTGATTTGTGTGCTTCTAAATACTGACCCATTATCTGAGATGATCCTGCGCGGCACTCCGAAACGGTAGACAACTTGGTTCTTGAAAAGCCGTATCACGTGGTGTGCTTTCACTTCTCTAAGTGGAGCCGCCTCGTCCACTTGGAAAAGTAATCTGTAGCCGCAAGAATGAAACGATGTCCTTTTGAAGATGGTGGTTCTATCGGACCCACTATATCTGTGCCCCAACATTCAAATGGCCACGACGTAATTGTCGAATGTAGCACATTTGGAGGTTGGTGTAGAACCACTCCGTGCACTTGGCATTGGTGACAGCTCTTGGCGATTTTCATGCAGTCGGTCATCATCGAGGGCCGGTAGTACCCTAGTCTTTTAATTTTCATTTTCATCTTCGGACCCGATCGAGTGAGCGCCACAGAGTCCTGAATGCACCTCTTTAACAATTTCACGGGCCTCGGACCCGCTTAGGCACCTCAGCCACATTTGATCTAAAGACCTTCTGTATAATTTGTTGTTTACTAATGCGTAGGACCGAGTTCTTTTCTTGATCTGATGGGCTAACGACCTATCGTCTGGTAGTTTTCCCGTTTGCAAGTAGTCTATTAATGACTGTCGCCAATCTTCGTGTTTTTCGTCATCGCTTGCTAGTTGATTCTTCTCCTTTTTCTGATTTGTGTATTGTGTGTATGTCGAGCTGTGATAGGACCTGACGTCCGTGAACTGACACTTCCACTAATTCATCTTTTAAGCAGACAAATTCTTTTGCGAGGTGGGCTAACGCATCTGCTAAAGCGTTTTCTTTTCTGGGAATTTTGTAGATCGTCACATTTGGAATCTGTTCCAACAACTGTATGGCATACTGGAAATCTTGCTCGAGTCTTGGTTTTAAAATTCCGTCTTGTCCGGCGACCTGTTGAATAATTAACTGCGAATCCCCGTAGATGTTGATGTCTGTTATCCCCATTTGAATAGTTAATTCCAATCCTATTATGAGGGCTTCGTATTCTGCTTCGTTGTTTGTACACGGCTCTGTGAAGTGGTAGGAGTATCTCAACATCCCCTGCTCCGGTGTTATAATGATTAATCCGATCCCTGCCTTACCGGGCACTATCACTTGCGATTCTTCGTCTTTGTGTGCTGAGGATGCTCCATCGAAATATAATTCCCAACGTCGATCATCAGGGTCTTCTAAGCTCATTATTTGTTCGTCTGGCAAGTCGTCATTAAGAGGAGATTCTGCCGGCAAAGGGTGTGCTGCGAGGAAGTCTGCTAGGATTTGTCCCTTTACGGCACGAAGAGGCACGAAAGTTATATCGAATTGCAATAATATCATTGACCACCTGGCAAGTCTGCCAGAAAGCGTCGGACGGGTCATCAGGTATTGCAATGGATTAAATTTTGAAATCGAGTTGACCTTATGAGAAAGCATGTAGTGCCTGAGCTTTTGAGCGGCGAAGATCAGGGCCAAACAATGCTTTTCAATTGTGGGATACTTTATTTCCGTTAGAAGTAAACGACGGCTTAGATAGTAAAGAGCATTTTCTTTACCCTCATCATTGACACAGGCTAACTGAGGCTCCGAGAGAGTCGTCTAAGGCCGCGATATAAAGTATCGATGGTCTACACCGAGACCGGGGTCGCTAAGACGAGGAGGTGTCATTAAATATTGTTTAATGTCCTCGAAGGCCTTCTGGCATTTTTCTTCCCAAATAAATTTGGCGTCTTTTTTAACTAGTGTCGAGAAAGGCTGACACCTACCTGACAAGTTTGAGATAAAGCATCGAAGATATGCCAGCTTCCCTTGAAAAGATCGTAGTTGTTTTAAGGTTTTGGGAGGCGGGATTTCTAAGATGGCTTTTATCTTTTCCGGATCGATTTCAATTCCACGATGTCGGACAACGAATCCTAAGAATTTCTCGGAGGTGACGCCGAAGGCGCATTTTAAGGGATTCATCTTAAGGTTAAATTGTCTTAATCGTTCGAAAACAATTCTCAAATCATATAGGTGGTTGTCCTTTACTTTGCTTTTGATGACCACATCGTCCACGTAGCATTCAACTTGATTGTGGATGAGATCATCAAAAATTCTTGTCATCACTCTCTGGTATGTTGCTCCTACGTTCTTCAGTCCGAATGGCATCATCGTGTAGCAATATACTCCGATCGGCGTTCCGAATGCTATAAGTTTTTCATCTTCACGGAGCCATTTTTATCCGGTTGTATCTCGAAGATCCATCCATGAATGAGAATATTTCATGTGTTGAAGCGATGTCAATCATTAATTCGGGATCGGTAGAGGGAATTCATCTTTCGGACATGCCTTGTTTAAATCTGCGAAATCCACACAAATTCTGATCCGACCATTCTTCTTCCTGATCGGTACCACATTGGCTAACCAAGTCGGGTATTGTTCTTCACGGACAAATTTAGCGTCTATTAGCTTTTTAACTTCAGCTATGACTTGTTGTTCGATTTCTAGACGCATTCTTCGGGACCTTGTCCGACTGGAACGAGTAGGATCCACTCCTAGCTTATGGACTGCGACCTCGGAGCTAATCCCGGCATCTCATCGTAGCTCCAAGCAAAACGAGTCTTTAAATTCCATTAATAACTTGATTATTTCTTCGGAGTCTTCTTTATTGAGTAAGGAGCTAACAAAGGTAGGTCTAGGTTCTTCGCTAGTACCTAAGTTAACTTCCGTTAACTCATCTATTGTAGATTTGATCTCTTCTTCGAACTCTGGTGGAGCGTCTCCAATTTGTAAATCTTCAAGTTCTTCTGTAGCTTCCATGCAGTCTTCATTAGACTTGCAAGTGACAACCATGCAAAATTCAGTATCGTCAACCGATCCTACTCGTGCCGAATCCGAGACCATGCCTTGAATTGGGTGGACGACCGGAGTTATTCCATAAATTTTCAAAATGTTGTGATTGACCTTTTGTCCATTGTCGAGGTAAGAAACCACGCTAAATTAAATTTTGAACACAGGGAGAGTACCACTCAAAAGGTAATTCCATTAATTCTGATGAAATAGCATCTTCAAATTGTATATTGTTTTCAGTTTTGGAGGAAGGAGCACCACGGTAGAACTTGATGGGCTTTGTACTGCCGCTACGTACCTTTTTGACCACCATACCCTCGATCTTATTAGAATGGATCGGGGTCAGGGTCATAGTATGTACATAGTGGTTAATCTTCTCGTACATCGACTTATATTCCTCGTTCTTTTCATCTTCGAGAGAGATCCTGAATTGTGGCTTCTTCCTACTTATTGTCGCTGCTTCTTGCTTGATTTATTTTTCTTCTTCAGAACTATCTTCCCATTTAACATTGATGGCTGATTTCCTCTGTCCAATCGTCCTAACGTCTCTGCCACGACCTCGTCCCCGGCCTCGACCTCGGATGCGAGTTGTGGAGAAACCTTCACCATCTCGCCTTAAGGGAGTGGTGAGTGTCTGTTGGACTAGAACTTCAGGTTCTTCATCGTCCCAAATTTCCTTTGCTTCATTTGTTATGGTATCTCTGGAGAAGATTGTTTGCTTCGGGGGTGCGTAATAAGCTGCATCTTCATGGATTCCAATTTCATGTACGGAGAATGGTTGTAAGTCACCTTTGATGCAACTCGTTCCCCTCGATCGTAGTATTTGATGCACCGATGTAGAGATGATGGTACCATCCGGTTTTCATGTATCCATGGTCGGCCCAGGTAGAGCGTTGAACGATGTTTCGAATCAATTATGTGAAATTTCGCGGTTGTCTTTGCTAAGTCACCGGTCTTCATTAGCAGTGTTATTGAGCCGAGGCCTCTTTCTCCTTTCTGGTTGAATCCTCTTAATAATATTTTGTCTGCTTCGAGCTCACGAGCATCAATTTCCAAGTATGCTAGCGTTTGGAGATTCATTATATTGATTGATGCTCCTGGATCCACCAATACTCTGGAGAGTGTAAACTTCCCAATTGTAACTGAAATGTACAACGGTCGGTTGTGGTCTGCTGTCCCAAGTAGTAGATCATTGTCCGTGAAGGTGACACCTCGCTGTTCTTTTAACGAACAAACCTCATCTAAGGAATCTCCGACCATTTGAGCTAAGCAATTTTCTGGATCAAGTAAGGCCTTGATCAGAGCTTCTCTCATCTCCTTTGATAAAATGAGAGCGTCGTAGATGCTCAGTTTGGCCGGTAGTTTCCTAAGATGGGCTAGCACGTTGTAGTCCACTTTATTTCCATGTGTCTCGGTTTCTTCCCGAATGGGTATTTCCTCTGCTAGGGTTTGGTTCTTCTCGAACAACCACACCTTTTCTTTGTCCTTCGGACCCATTCTCGGAGGTAGAACTCTTCCACTTCTTAAGTTGACTTCGTAATTTCTCCTGAATCTAGTATTGAGTTTGTCGAAGTGTCCTTCGAATCGGAATGACAGGTTCTTCTGGATTAGCTTCGGAATCTGAAGGTTCTAACTCTATTGTGACTGGAGCTCCTCGAAACTCGCAAATAGATTCGTTGCTTGTTGAACTCTCGTAGCCTCCTTGGTGGATGTCTTCTTCGTCATTATGATCGTCGAGTTTGTGTATGTTTTGAGAATTGTCATTTGTATCGGAATCGATGTCCGGATTGTCGCTAGTTACGTAATTGTTAGAAACAGTCAAAACGTAGCCAACGCCATAACCCTTATCATTATAAGATACCACCGGGGTGAGCAGATAATCATACAGAGTCAAAGGTTCGAGGGATTTCTCCCCCGAATCAGAAACAACTATCCTAGGAAAAGTAGCCCCTAGTCTAGCCTTAGGAGCCTCGGTCTTCTCTTCTTCGTCGATTTTCTTCTTTTCTTCAATCGTCTCTTGTTGAGGTGGTTCTTCTATCGCAAGTGATAGTGCCGACTCGACAGGTTTCAAACTCTGAATTGAAGCTCGCACCGAAGTGGTTTGGATGCGATCCAAAATCTTCTTCGAAGACTTTGTCCAAGCGGTAGTCCATCCATCATCAATCGTATAGGAATCTATTGGAACAATGAGATCCGTCGAGATAACATTGACGGAACCTCCTTTCAGGGGTTCCTTCATGTACTCCTTCGGGATCGTTATATTCCCTTTCCGAAGATTGTCGTTGAGCCAACTCTTGAAGGTAATACAATCTTCTATCTTGTGTCCGAGCATCCGGTGGTAAGGGCAAAAGTTGGGATCACCTTTCTTGTTGACTTCTTCTGGTCTCTTAGGTTCTGGTAGTTGGAAATCTGGAGTCTTCATCAAACTGCGGAACATTTTCGGCACTGCCTCATTCTTGAATGGATACTCCCTGCTCAGAAGCTCCCTCAACGTACGTTGCGGACGAGGCGGTTGTTCATACTGTTGAGATGACTGATAGCTGGGTCGGGGTTGCTGGTAATTCTGTTGAGGTTGCTGCGGCCGTTCTGACGATATTTGTATCGGTTGCTTACCTTTGTCGACTGCTGCAACGATCCCGGACTTCTTTTCAAAAGTTTTCACGGGCTTCTGTTTGTCTGTTTTGTCGGTGAAACTTAATTGCTTCGCCTCCTCTTGCAGGCTTCCAGCCTTGCTTAACAACTTCTCGAAAGTCTTAATAGTAAATCCCTTGAGGAGAAGTGCTATCGGGCCATGAATGCTCTTAAGTAAAATGCCGATCGCATGCTTTGTTCTTGTAGTCGTGGCTCACACTTCATACTTAGGTTCCTCCATCGAAGTATGTAGTCCACCAAGGTTTCGTTGGGTTTACGCTTTTCTACCACTAAATCACCTATAGTGATGTGGTGTCGAGCTCCGGCAAATCGCTTGATGAAGAGGTTCTCTAGTTCGAAAATGTCTTCACCGAACCGTTCGGTAATTCCGCATACCAATCAAAGGCGATCCACGACAGTGCTGCCGACAAATTGTCTGAAGAGTAATGCATCACTTCCGCCGGTGTTGCAACAACTGGCACGAAAATGTGCAACATGCTGCCGAGGGTTTCCGGTTCCATCAAAGGTCTTGAATAGAGGTGGTACAAAGCCTTTTAGATATTGGACAGCGTCGAATTCTTCAGGGTAAGGTCTACCCGTCCGAATGGATGTCCCGCTCTTTGATCGTGCCGAGGCTTCTCGCACTTGCTTGTTCCACCAAACTCTTGATATCCTTTTCCGGAATCATACTTTGTGTTGCATCCTTCTTTAATTGATCATCCCCGTTGACGGATGTAATCTCCTTTCCTCCGTCTACAATGTGAATGACTTCCGGGGTGTTTCTCTTTGGGGTTGAACTTGACGCTGGAGAGTGGCTAGGGCTACAACCATTTCTTCCATCCTTTTTGCCATTTGGGTGATCGTATCATCTTTCTCTTGAAGCTGCCTCCTCATTACTTCCGGTTCTTCTCTTTCTGCGCGTTGCAGGGCACCTTGTGAAGGCGACGAAGCTCGTGTTTCAACCATGTTAATTTCCGCATACTCATCATCCATGAACTACGACGAGTCGATCTCATCTCCGAATTTCTCTTCTCTCTCCCTTGCTAATCATTGAATATCGGTCCTTAACTTTTCCATAGCATCTTCTAGTGGTCTTTTCGTACATCCTTGCGAGTTGTCATGTGATAAGCTGTCGGGTTTCCTTCTCATGAGTCCCCTTTACTCGCGGTAGCACTTTCTTCGGATTCAAGTCTCCCGACGAGACTTTCCTTCTCGAGTCGTTGTTTCAATCTTAATTGTCCAGGTAGTGGGACGCCATACCATCCTTCTAGTAGCGAAGGTTTAGGACCGGATGGTACGTCGACCAAATGCTTTGGAAGGTGGTATCCTCCCTAATCTGTGAGTCCTGAAACAACGACGAGTGGACTAGCTTTCATTCTTTTATTTGGCTTTTCTGCAACGATAGCAGGTTCTACTCGTGGCCCAAGACGGGATTTGGCCGGCACCCGTCCTATCCTTCTTAAAATTTTCGATACAGGGCACCTTTCCTTCTTTGCTAACTTCTCTATCAAAGTTTGCAGTCGAGCAAATGACGTAGTTCTGGTCCTTTTCTTACGGCTATCGTTGTAATATACGGGCTGAGGCAATGCGGCGACAATCTTGCGAAAATTTTCCTCATCCTCTCGCGGCGGAAAGGGGATGGAATCTACTTCCTTCCAATAGGGGTGTATATTCGAGCAATGGTATGTATTCGGGTAGTGGTGTGTACTCGGGGATTTCTTCTAAGAAAGCGACTTCGGCGGCTACGGCCTTCCGGCGATCTTCTACCTCTGTTTCTTCTGCGAGTCCGTGTTAGGGGTGGAACCCTTGAGCTGGACCCAATTTCAAAAACAGAAGGTCTTGCACGGAAATGCGTACCCTCCACGCGTAACATGCTCGTTACAAATTTGAACTTCCTTCCCCTTCGGTTTGGCGGAAGCCGGGGTAGGTGCAGAGACGACTAGACCAATGGGGGTAGAGATAACAGTCCTCCTTTGGACAGCAGTACTCCTCTCAGCTGGAACCCTTTGCAGGGGAGGAAACTCTTGAGTTGACTTAAGGTTGAACTCGATCAAAGGTCTCTCAGTTTCAGACACTTTGTTTGTTAGCGCGAAGAGGGTAACGTCAGCGATCTTGACATTTGTGTTCTCGAATCCTTGTCCAAATCGGATGATCCCATTGTCGGGCAGCTCATCCTTGTAAACAGCGAAGTCCAGTCCATTGGTGAAGGAGAAAATCAGCTTTGGGGCTTCCATTTCTGCAGGGTAGATTCGATTGTCGATCCCAAGTTATGCTTCTTCTCATCGGGATGAAAAGAAAGGAATCTAAAAGAGTCCGAACACATTCTTGTTCATGTATATTTGTTAAAAGAGTCATTTATTAGAGGGTTTGTTTATTTAGAACGGAATGTTCAAAGGTGTAGAGAAGGTAATGAATCTGATTCAGAGTTGGAAAGGAAAAGAAAGTCTTATGAAAGACTTCTCGACTCGAATGATCACTCCTAAACTAACACCTATTGGGGGTCCACCCCATCTCAGAAATGAGGTAAAAGGATCTCGGAACCTCTCTGTTTAGGGGTGTCTAAACAGTGGCTCCTAAATCCGAGAGAATGTTGGCTATACTTGTTCGAGGTAGAAATGAACATAGTATTCCAACGGAAAGAAGGGTAGTTTGATCCATTAGGGACATGGATACACTACCGATTTTTGAAAGCAAAACTATCTGATTAAAAATGGAGAGAGGAATTTTCCCCAGCGGAGTCGCCAGAAATTGTACGGCTTATTTTTAGGTTATGTGTTTTGAAAAGGGGTCGCCTACAGAAATTGTCGGCGAATTTTTAATTTAATTTAAATAAATAATTTGAAAAGTAGTATTTGATTTTTAAAAATAATTTTAAATTTGAAATATTCAAGATATGAAATCAAACTGATCTCACATCCCGAATAGTTTATATAAACGAGCACCGCACCACAAACCGTGTATCTATCCCGAAGAATAGACACACTGCTTGACAATGGGGCTCGATTAAATAAACTAGAATGATTTGTGACATCCGTTTGGTCTGCGAACCAATTTTATAAGCCGACAAGTTCCCCTGTTTAATATGAAAACATTAAACAGGGTTTATATTACCTGAGTTCTTAAAATTCCCTATAAGGGCAAGCCCCTATAGTTAATTACATCTTAAGTGACGGGAATCACCTAAGAAAACTCTCGATAATAATCAGTAGTTTTGCTCTCAAGAATTTCAAAGTTTAAGTTTTCAAGGGATTGAATTTTAGAATTTCAATAGGGAATGGATCAAATTTAGAACATTTTATTTTGGGAATTCAAAGGAAGAAAGGTAGGAGAAATCACGGATTCGAAGCGAACTTCGGTAATTTCCCGACTATCCTACTGTTTGTCTTGAATTTAAGAAAGTCCTAATGTTTATTTAATGTTTTGATCTTGCCAATTTTAATTAATTAGGACTTATATTAGTATGATAAAATCATACTAATAGCCTCGAAGATGTGAGGGTTTATGTCATATCGGACGACTACCTCGGAATCCTAAGACCGGTTAGGGCTTAACTTACATGATACGATCATGCAAATGCCTAACGAAGAGTTGAGGATTTATGTTGCACTAGTGCAAGCTACCTCGAAGTCTTATGTCTTGGTTATTTAATTCTAAGAAAGTTTCTTTGCGAGTAGACTTAGGTTTTGCTGATGACGATGGCCGTGCTGCCCACCATGCTCCGAGCTCCTTGTTGTTGCAGAGGTTTAGTTTTAGAAGTCATAAATTAGGAGATGAGAGAAGTGTTCTGGTTTAGAGAAAGTCTTAATTTCCAAGTATTTTTTATGCTTTAATTAAAACAAATCTTAAAGTTGATTATAACAACACCAGTTAAGATCCCACGGTTCCATCCTTCCGGCATCGTTATTTTTATCGGATTCACTTAGTCCAGATGAATTTGCTAAACTCAACTGAATGAGTTCCACACTTTCATTTAGACCGTGGGAAATCCCGTTAGCAACACGTAGGTTACATCATCCGAGGTATTCCCGATCATCCAACAATATGTTTTAATTTAGTTGTAGTTGTAGTTTTGTGGTTTTGTTTGTGATTAAATTTTGAGTTGTTTTATATTTTGAAATGTTGTGGCGGTGAATTTTATCTTGTAATGACTTTTAATTTAGTTTTGGTTTCAGTTTTAGGGACTATCCTAAAGGTGTGGGTTTTCATGCAACGAGTTGTTTATCATGCAAGAAAAACTAAGTGCGATGCGATTAAATAAATTGCGATAAGGTAAATTACAATAAAATAAAAGCGTACCTGGAGGGTCTTCCCGTCATCCCAAGCTGCACTTAAACACAATTTAGAATATTTAAGCATTTAAAGTAAGTTCCTAGGTAAAGCTAAGGGAAGGGTTATGGTTTCATACCAAGTTCCTAATCCTATAGCTAGTCATCTCCTATGACGTCTAGGTTCTTGTATTTTGGTTTGAGGACGATTTTCTTCATCAAAGAACAATTAAGTTCAATTGTTCTTACAAATATCCTATCATATCGAGGAAGTGCTTAAGACGAGTCTTAAACATCTTTTCAATATTTCTAGGATTATTTTAAGTCCAAGAGAATTTAATTATACAAATGAATTAATCGTCCAGGAGTTCGAGTTTGTTATCTTGCTCGAGTGAACTAGAACATTTGAATATCTTATGAATGAAGTAACACTTCACTTAATACCCCATTTAGGAGTTATGACAACAAGAGCTTTCGAGGGCAAATGGATGTTCAAATGATTTATGATTTAACTTAATTTCAATTAATGGGCTTAAGTTTGGAATAGTGTTCAAGTTGTTTTAGATTTATTTTTGAATTCTTTATGTCTTAGGTGATGTTATATTTAATTCAATTTAATTTAACTTTAATTTGATTTGGTTTAGTTTTAATTTTAATTTAATTTAATTTGATTTTAATTTAATGTGGTTTAATTTAATTTAATTTAATTTAAGTTAATTTAATATAATATGATTTAATTTAATTTAATTTAATTTAGTTTAATTTGATTTAATTTAATTTGATTTAATTTAATTTAATTTTATTTTATTTAATTTTTTTTTAATTTAAATTTTAATTTAATTTAATTTTTAATTTTAATTTAATATTTTATTTTTTATGTTTTAAAGATGATTTAATTTTAATTGTTAAAGTATTAATTTAATTGAAATTTTAAAAGGATTTAATTTAGATAATTTAACTTTAATTTAATTTAATGATTAAGTCTTTTAGCATTTTAAATCTTAAATTTGAATTATCATTTTAATTAGGAATTAAATATTATTGAGATGATTAATTTAGGGATTCTTAAATTAAAGAACAAATTTCTTCCTAATAACATCCCTATTTTAATAATTCCAATTTTATTATTCTTCCAAATTTAATTAATTATTTTATTAAGGTTTATTTTAATTATTTTTAAATTGTTTAGTAGGTTTCTACCCTTTAATTATTTAAATTTCAATCATCCAAATCATATTAAGATCAAATATTTTACTCTTTAATTTCATTAAACCTAAAGTTTTAATTAAGGGTTAAAATTTTAATTACCATTTTGCCCTTCA
This sequence comes from Papilionanthe hookeriana x Papilionanthe teres, assembly GCA_022702705.1. Classification (NCBI taxonomy): domain Eukaryota; kingdom Viridiplantae; phylum Streptophyta; class Magnoliopsida; order Asparagales; family Orchidaceae; genus Papilionanthe; species Papilionanthe hookeriana x Papilionanthe teres. The sequence continues at coordinate 27,959,269 of CM040422.1, forward strand.
AGCTTAATAATTTCATAACTCACTAAATTGAGCTTAAATGAACTTGAAATTTTTATGTGACTTCACTCATATGTCAATAAAGACATGAGAGGAGAAAATGTGATTTTTTTATATTTAATTTATTTATGTAATTATTTTTGGTGGATAATAGGGATTTCCAAGGAAAATTCAATAACATGACCAAGGGAAAGTTTCTGTCCTTAAGAAAATTATGGGACATTCCTAATGACCAGAGGACCACTTGGACCAATTTTGGTGATTTTTTGAATTATATTATTTTTATTATAATTATTTTGAATTTTGGAGCATTAATTAATTTAAAAATAAAATAAAGCTTGAAAAATGAATTTTATATTTTTCAAAAATCTCTCGAGTATCAAGGAAATCAGAGAATCAATTTTTGTAATTTTCTAATTTTTCTTTGATTTATTAGAATTATTTTAATGGAAATGCTAGAAAATACATTTTTTTTAAATTTTAAAATTACCCTAGGGCTTTAAAATTTAATATCTCATCATAGGGACTTAAGAAAAATATGGGGTTTGTTCCTAAGTGATTAAAATTCAAAATGTGACATTTTGGTGAATTTTATTATTTTTGTGATTTTTATTATTTTTTAATTATTAAAATATTAAAATAATACAAAAAAATCAACTTTTTCAGAAAATTGAAATTTTAATTTTCTTAAATTCCCCTAATATCAGAGAGGCTCCAAAACCAATTTGGTGAATTTTTGAAAAGTATTTTGAAAGTTATGAATTTTTAAAGTTTAAATTGGCTAAATGGCTTAATCAACCCATCTAGTAGGGCTAACCAAGTCCAATTGACTTCAAATTTTTATGATGGGTTCCTATGATCCTAAAGGTCAGTGGAGAATTGATTTCAAGTCAATTTGGTGTATGATTAGCTCTAATTAATTAAGGACCTATTTTGGGTGTTTAAGCCAATTAGGATTATTCCAAGTGAATTAATTCAAAACCTATTTTTCCTAGGGTCCTCTGATCATAAGAAACATCACCAAATTTTCCTAGAATTTATTTCACAACATGCTAATTATTGGATTTAAAATACTCAAAACGAGTAACATGAATTTGAAAAATCAATAACTTCTCGTAGGGATGGCCTCGACTTTGGAAAATTCGGGGAATGTTCCCAAATTCGGAGGCTTCAAAAGCCCTATGGTCTCATGCCATGGTGAATTTCCTATATGCATGGAGAATTAAAACAATGCAGAGGGTAAATAAATCATTAAAAATAAAATACTTGATGAAATTAAATGATTTCTTTTCCACATTATTCTCCTCCGTTCATCGAGCAAGAGTGTATTTTTATTTTATTTTTCCGATTTTTCTACACAAAGTTATGCATTTTTGAAGTTTAGGGAATTAAATAAATAGAAAAATATCCTAATTTTCTATTTAAAACGGCGCGCGACTCATCCTAGGTAGCTCCGAAGCGCCGCGTGGCGCTTTCGATTCGACGCCGCCATCCGACTCGGCGCTCCGGGGCCCGGCCGTATCGTTCCGTCTCCTCATCCGGCGCGATCCTGGCCGTCCGTCTGCGCGTGTATTAAATGAATGACATCCGTTCATCGTTCCCAAGCCTCCTAACCCGAGAACCGTCCACACTAAATCCATAATATCTCACTCAATACTTAACGGATTTTCGTGTTCTTGTGCTCTATGGATTCGTCTTGAAGAGACAAATACATCTATATGGTGATCATGCATTGAAATTAAGGCATTTGAAATGGAGAATCTCCAGAAGCTCGGGATAAAGAGTTAGCTCATACCTTTGCTCAGAGAAGTGAGGCTTCAATCTGAGGGTTGTGTCACCTTCGATTGGATCCCAGCAAGCTCCAGATGAAGTCTCCTGGTCTGGTGAATTGCCTAGGTATGATTTCGACCAAGCTCGATCACAAAGCTTGGAGTCTGGAACAGATGAGTGGCCTGGAGAGGGGGCTTTTGCTGGTGGACTTCTTCCCTTGGTCTGGTGAAGGTGTAGGACCAATCAATTTGAAGATTGATCCACTGTGGAGAAGTGTCCTGGTTTTGGGTGGAATTTTGGTGAGAAATTGGACTCGTTGGTGGGGATTAGGGCAAATTGTCACCGGGGATCAAGTCGCTCTAAGTATGGAGAGTGATCTGGAGCAATTTTGGCAGAGTTTCAGTAAGGTCTGGTTCAGCACCTTCCATGGCCGAGAGGGGGTGGTGTTTAAATAGGAGAGGGTGGAGGGCCTCCCAGGGGGAGTTAGGGCTTGGGATCAGCTGCTCTTGGCAAGAGAAGAACAGCTACAATGGCCACTTGGGATGGGGCAGCTCAGCAGGTGAGAATTCCAAGTTTGGGCTCACATGTGAGCTCTCGGCCTGGTGGTTTCCGGCGGCTGTGGTGGCTGGCCGGCCGAGGTCGAGTCACCCTCGAGGCTCGAGGAGGTCAGGTCTTGGCAATGGTGAAATCAATTGCAGTTGGCCATGTGTAAAGGTGTTGAATCAAAGTAGAAGGGGGGAGGGATCATTTTAGCTTAGTTTGGGTCAACCCATGGTTTTGGGCATGGTGCACCCTCCAAGGGGCTTTGTGTGCTATGGGGAATCAGATAGGCTAGCTGAGATGGAGTGGTGATGTCCTTATCCAAGAATATTTGGATTAAATCTTGGTTAAGGGGTATCATGGGTGAGGTTAAAGACTTTTAGGGATTAAGGAAAGCTCCCCCTCTTCTTACTCAATGTAGTATGGTCACATGTCAAAAAACTCACATGGCTTACATGTGGCTTAAGAATGGCTTCATGGCTCACATTTGGCTTGGGGAAAAGCCAAGTCAATTTCATGGAAATGGGTTTAAGAAAATTTTGGCATTTTGATGGGAATTTGTATGGGGCTTAATTTGGAATGGCTTCATGATGAGTTTTGAAACTTAGGGATTGATTTAATTGAGAATATGGTGTAGAGAAATTGTCATATGGGTTTTGGATTGATTTTGGCCCTTTAGATTTTGGTGGAGATGGGCTTTAGGAAGGTTTCATGTAAGTGGGCTAAGGTGGGTCAAAATGGGCTACCATGAGCTAAGGTTGGGCTCAATGTTGAAATTGATGTAAAATTAATGTTGAAAATGGCTTATGGGGCTGTTTTAAAGAGTTTTCAACTTTGATTGGGTCTTGATTTTGGGGTTAATTGGAGTTGAATTGGGTTAGTTTGGGTTAGGTTTGGGTCATGGGTCCAAATTGGGCTTTAAGGCCAAAAGTGAAATTGGATCCAAATGTAAATCAAATTGGACTTGGATTTGGCCTAGATTGGTGTTGGGAATGTTGAATTGAAGTTTAGAATTGAATTGGACCAGAATTTGGGTCAATTGGGTAGGTTTGGTTTGACATTGGGTTCACTTTGGGTTAAAATGGGTCAAATTGGGGATTTTGACAAAAGTGGGGTAAATTGACAAAATTGGCCTATAGTGTAGTTAGACAAAATGAAACTGGGAATATTTGGGATTTTTTGGAATTTTCTGGGAATTTTTTGAATTTTTGGATTTCTTGGCTAAGAGGGGTATTTTGGGTATTTGGAGGGTATTGGGAGGTATTTTTGGAATTTTTGGTATTTTTGGGTATGGATGATCAATTTGAGTAATGTGGGAATGTTTGGGATTAATTTTGAGGAATTTTGGGTTATTTAAGTGATTTTGCAAATTTTGGGTAGTTTCAAGGGTTTTGGGTAGGCTAAACGGGTGTAGGGTCCCGGGGGTCAAAAATTGAAAATTTGCAAAATTAAAGGTTACGTGAATGTAAGTGGAGTGAAATCATTTTGGTTGAGCCATGAAGCCATATCAAGCCCACATGAGCCATGAAGGGACTCATTTGAGGCATCCGCTTTGTTGTTCCTAACCCTCTTAGCCAAGGGCTTAGGGGTTAAGGACCATCCATGTGAATCACCTTCATGAGTCAGGAGATCAAGTTGGGTACGGGTGTGTTTTTTTATTTAGGAGGTGTGTGAGAGTGTAGTGTATAAATGTAGTGTATGTGTAACTCAGCCCTCACCAGACCAGGCCACCCAGGGCAGTCCTAAGGCCAAAGAGTCCTATGGGAACTCATCCTTTTAACTTACACATTTGATTTCAACCCTCCAGGTGATTAGGGGTCTACAGTCAAGTTTGTGGAGTTTGCAGGGAGTTAAGAAGTGGTTTGAAATTTCTAAAGGGTGGGTTCCACTTCTAATCCTCTAGGACAGTCAAAGGAAAAGGCCTAAGGCTAGATCCTAAGTACTAAAGAGAAGAAGAGAAGACCTCATCAAAAATGAGGTCAACACAAATTAGTCCAACTTCCTTGATATTGAAGCAACCTGAGATGCAAGAATTGCAATCGCTTCTGTATCATGAACACTAGCTACATTTTTATGATTTAACCTTGCAGAGGGCTATTGAAATTCATTTGTAGCCATTTCTTCAATTAATGCATACGCTTCATTAAATGTTTTTGACATTAATGAACGTCCAGCAGCAGCATCAATAATGAACTTAAGGGATCCTACTAACCCATTATAAAAAGTTTGAATGATTAACCAATCTGGCAGAGCATGATGTGGACACGTTCTTAGGAGTTCCTTAAATCATTCTCAGGCTACGTATATTGATTCCCCTTCATAATGACAAAATGAGATAATATCATTTCTAAGTTTAGTAGTCCTTGAAGGTGGAAAATACTTTGCTTGAAATTTTTGAGTTAACTCCTCCTAATTTTTAATAGAACCAGGTGCTAATGAGTATAACCACATTTTAGCCTTATCCCATAGTGAGAAAAGAAAAATCCTTAGCCTAATAGCATCGTCTGACATGCCATTATAACGAAATGTAGCAAAAAGTTTTAGAAAACTAGATAAGTGTAAATAAGGATCCTCCGAAGGAGTTCCCCCAAACTGGTTGTTCTGCACAAGTTGCATAATCACTGGATTTAGTTCAAACGAGTCAGGTTCTATAATAGGGTTTTGTATACTTGAGTGAATTTTATCTATCGTAGAATTTACAAAATCCCTCAATGATTTATGATGATTTTTCAAGTTATTATTTTGAATGTTTTTCATTTCCATTTATAGTTATTCAAGTCCTTTCTATTTTTTTATTTTTTTTCTATTTTTCTAACTCGGGATCATAAGGCACAAGTCCTACAGATCCTTTGTTTTGCATACGTAACACAACAAACAATACATTAATAATAAAACAAATAAAACAAAAAATATATTCAATACAACAAAACATTTTCACAAACACCTTATTTTTCACACAAACAATTTTTTTTCACAACACTTTTTCATACCAAAAAAACACTTTTCACACAAACACAATTTTATGACACTAAAGTTTTCCAATTCTATGACTAATTACTTCAACTAAAATTCTCCTAAAATTCTTGCCGAAGCTTCCCTGGCAACGACACCAAAAACTTGATGCCACTTTTTTATATGGAAGAATTTACGAACAATAGATATATAACAATTTTATAAAGTCACAATGATCCAACGCAAGTATATGTATCGTATCAAGTAATACAGGACTCTAATGGAGTCCCGTTTATTGATCCTACAGGGAAGCGAGGTAAGAGGTTCTTAGCCAAATTCTAGTCTACTACTAACAACCTTAGTTTGGAAGGGTGATATAAGTGGTTTTCTAACAACTACTCCTAAATGCAGATAATTATATGTAAGGATAATAACTACTCCCTAATGTTAATACTAAAAATAACCCTTTTTTGAGAAATTAGTTTGTGAATTTTGAGATAATAAAAACTACTATTCTCTTGTAACGAATTGGATAATGTATAGGAATGAGATGCATTAAATATTATATGTGCTAAATAGGAGCAATCCTATTCTTTACCCTCTTTGTAGTACCCCCTCTTAAGAGTGCTATAAAAAACATTGGCAAATCCTAGGCTTAGTCCCAAAATCTAAGGTTAGGCTGGGAGGATACTGGCTCTCACTTCCCTTCACCTAAACGCTAACCCTAGCTTTAGTTACCAAACTTTAGGACCATATTGGGGATCTCAGCCTGTCTCCCTGAATCCTCCAATTCGATGCCCATGAAACCATATTTCCCTATTTATTTGCACTCAATCCCCATGAACTACGCAATTCATTCATGGATATTGAATGTGGTTCCACTTTGTTGAGAATTACACTACTCTTTCGGGTCAATGTAATTATAACAAATTTTAACACTACAACGAGCTTTTTTTTTAATGTAAATGAAGCGCACATTTATAATTAAACTTCTTTTAAAAAGCATCCTAACATCCTAAACATGAATCCTACTCATTGCAAAAGAATAGTAGAATGAAAACAATGACATAATTTTTTTATGCCACTATTTCCAAATAAGAAGAAAGAGTAAGAGAAAGACATCACAAAGCACGAAGAAACACAAAGGAAAACTTCATTTCAAAGCAAATCCTCAAAATAAGTGTTTACAAAATCATAAGATAATGAAAAACACAATACTTAGCTTTTTTTCCCTTGAAAGAAAGATGAAACTCTCTCCCATAAAGTCTCCCGTGGATTTATGCAATGCTAGAACATTCCCTTACAGATTCTCCTAAAATCCCCTCACCAATCTCTCCAAAAAGATATAAATCGACATTTCTACTCATATTCTAAGATGTCTAATCATTATCCACAATTTTCCTATCATCTCCCCCATTTTTTGGCTTCAAATTCAGTTTAAAATAGTGTAGGGACGAATTTCCCAAGAGGTGCATGAAGAAACCTTCCAAAAAGCTTCCAGATTAGATGTATATGGCCAAAAAATACCCAATATCGTATCCCAACAGTCCTGAACGCCTCCAGCACTAAATAGGGCACTACCAGTGCCTTATTTTGGTGATCTCAGGTCTCTGGCACCGCCAGCTCCGGTTTGGGTGCCCCCGGCACCGGTTTGGGCGCCCCCGACGGACATCCTGTGCAGCTCCACTATTTTGCTCCGTTTGGCTCCATTTCAGCTCTGATTCGCCCCGTTTCAGTTGCGTTGCATTCTTAACAGATAGCCCTACAAAATAAGTATAAAAAACCTTTCTTTAAAGTGTAATCACATTAAAAAATATGTAATTAGTGTAGAAGATATTAAACATAGGAAGACTTATCGAAATGTGTTTGGCCAAAATTTGCTTTCTTGCTCGTTTTTGCTGCAAATTGCACTATTTTTGCTTTCTTTTGCTCCAATCACAATTTCTTGTACCTAAAACAAAAGACATACAACATAACTTCCTTTAAAGTGTAATATCATAAAATATGAGTAAAATTTTATAGCAAAAACTGTATATATTTTAGGCGTGTCAATAGTCTGCAAGAATCTGCCCTTTGATAGCGTGAAGGGGCACAATGAATTGCAATAAAATCATCGACCGCCTTGCTAAAAGTCTAGAAAGTGTTGGTCGGGTCATCAAATGTTGTAACATATTACTTTTGAAATCAGGTTGACCTTATGAAACAACATATAATGTCTAAGCTTATGAGTGGCAATAACCAAAGCTAGACAGTATTTCTCAATAGGAGGATACTTTACTTCCACAGGTATTAGATGTCAACTCAAGTAGTAGAGTGTGTTTTCCTTACCCTCATCATTGACTTGTGCTAAAAAAGCTCTGAGGGAGTTGTCTAAAGCCGCAATATAAAGTATCAATGGTTGACCCGAAACAGGGGTTGCTAAAACATAGGTGTCATTAGGTATCATTTAGTATCTTCCAAAGCCCGTTGGCACGGTTCTCCCCAAGCAAATTTGGCATCCTTTTGAAGCAAATTCGAGAAGGGTTGACACCTTCTTAATAGATTAGATATAAAGCATTATAGGTATGCCAACTTACCTTGAAAAGAATGTAATCACTTCAAAGCTTTTGGAGGAGGCATTTTTAAGATAGCTCTAATCTTATCTGGGTCCATTTCAATTCCTTGACGGTGGATAATGTATCCTAGAAATTTTTTAGAGGTAAAGCCGAAGGCGCACTTTAAGATATTCATCTTAAGCTTATATTATCATATTTGCTCAAATACGATCCTCAAATCATATAGGTGGTCATTCTTCACTTTGCTCTTGATAATTTGATCATCCACATAGTATTCAACTTGGTCGTGAATTAGGTCATTAAAGATTTTGTCATTGCTCTTTGGTATGTAGCTCCAGCGTTTTTCAGTCCAAATGACATCACAGTGTAGCGGTAAATCCCAATTGGAGTTCTAAATGCTGTAATTGTTGCATCTTCTGGAGCCATTTTGATTTGATTGTATCCGGAAAATCCATCCATAAATGAGAAAATCTCATGTGTCGATGCAATGTCCACCATTAATTCTTGTATCATTAACATGAATTTATCATTTGGACGTGTCTTACTTAAATCTCTGAAGTTGACACACACTCGTATTTGCCCATTCTTCTTCTTCACTGGCACGACTTTAGCTAACCATGTCAGATACTGTTCCTCTCAGACAAAGTTAATGTCTATTAACATCTTTATCTCTGTCATAACTTTTTGTTCTATATCGAGATGAATTTTTCTAGGAGCTTGTTTTACTGGTGTTGTACTTCAATCTACCTCGAGTCGGTGAACTGTAACTTCTGGGGATAATCCTGACAATTCTTCGTAGCTCCAGGCAAAACAATCTTTGAATTCTACCAATAACTTGATCAAATCCATAGATTCTTCTTCACTGAGTAGCGAACTTTTGAAAGATGGTCAGGGCTGTTCCTCAATCCCAAGGTTGATTTCCTTTAATTCGTTGACTGTTGACTTGATTTCTTCTTTGAATTCTGGCGGAGCATCATCTATCGGTTGGCCTTCAAATTCATTTTGAACATCAAGGCAATCTTCTTCTGACTGGCTAGTAACAACCATGCAAAATTCTGAGTCATCAACTAGTCCAATCATACCAACACAAGACCTTCTTTTTAATTGACTTTCTTTCCTTTTACATTTCATAATTTTCAAATGATTGTAACTTATCTTTTGGAATTTTTCTTGACACATATCCTTGTTGAATTAATTTTTGTACACATGGCAAAAAGTAACCAAATGTTAATTTTATTAATTCATTAAAATCATTTTCTTTGAGAATTACACAAGGTTCAGAAGTAGAAGGAGAAGCTCAGTAAAACATAATCGGTTTTAAACCACCATTATGGACTTCCTTGACCTTCATACTCTCGATCTTTTAAGGATTGATTAGAGTTGGGTCATGGCTTAAACATATTGGTTAATCTGGTTTCGAACTGAGGCTTTTTTTGACTTATCATCATTGTTTCTTTTCTGAACTCATCCACTTCAAACCTTCATTCTATGTCAATGCTCATTGTTGGCTTTGTCTGTTCAACAATCTGGTGAGTTCTCCCTAGCCTGCTGATCCGCCTTAAAATTACTTAGAATTTTATATCAAATTTTTATTAATATTTTAAGGATATTACGCTTTAATGAAAGGTTTTTATTATGTTTTGGTTGCAGGTACAACAAATTGAGTTTATGAAGAAAAAGAGTTAAAAAGGAGCAAAAATGAGCCAAAAAGAGCAAAGAGACTGATTAAGGCGCTTAGGCGCCAAATCTAGCGCCTAGGCGCCAAATCTAGCGCCTAGGCGCCAAATCTAGCGCCTAGGCGCCAAATCTAGCGCCTAGGCGCCAAATCTAACGCCTAGGCGCCAGACTCAACAGATTGATTCTAGAGATTTCTTAACGGTTATTGGATGGTATTGACGCTTTCAAACTAATCTGGAAGCCTCTGGACATTTTCCCACATGTTATAAACCAAATGCAATGAATATAGACACGGGAGAGCAGTTATTAAATGTAGAGGTGTGACCTAAATGTGAAGGGGTGCGTCCATTCGTGCAGTGATCCTGGTGCTAAGGCACCAGAACTGGCGCCTAGGCACCACCGTTAAATTCTAGAACATTTAATGAATGTGGAGAAATTTTGAAGAGGTGTCTTATGAAATTCTTGGTCATTTCTGGAGATCTATAAATAGAGGACCATTTCTACAGCAAGTGGTGTGTAAGGTGTACTAGAATGAGCGAGTAGTGTGTGTAGTGTGTGAGGGAGAATTAATTAAGAGTGTTAAGTGTCTTCTTCTTTATTTTGTGAGTGTTTAGTGTGAATTCAAGAGTCAAAGTCCTGTTAGAGTCTGTGGAGTCAGAGAAACTTCAAAGGATTTCTTGGATTACATTCCGGATAAGTATTTATATTTTGTTTCTTAAGTTTAGTGCTTTAGATTTGAGTTTTATGAATATGTTTTGTGGTGTAACTTCTATGCTTTCTGAGTAGTCTTCTTTTCTTTCTCCCTACGAATATGAAATGAATTAATAACAGATTTAAATCAGATTTAAGAACTTAATTTCCTATTTCCTAAAAATTTGTGATGATACTATACCTAATGTTAATTTACTTTACAAATTGGCCACTTGTATTGTTAACTGTGGAGAATTCTTAAGATTTGACTGTTGGCTAAGCAATTCTTAGCTTGTATGTATCACATTTCTCTTAAAGGGGAGGTGCAAATAAATAAGGAGATAATTTTTAATGGGCGTTGAATTGATTATGTTTTTAGTGTGACAGGCTAAATTCAATTAATTTGGTTTTACAAAAGAGGTGACGAGTCACTAATAGGCCAGACCATAGGCAACCATTAGAGGGGGAACCTAGAAGTGAGAGTCCACAAATTTTTCCCTTTTTACTAATAATACATCCTAATCCAATCTTTAAAAACTAGCTAATGTTCTTTATGACCTAGACCAAAGGGTAAAGGATATATATGCTCTTATTTGTCACAAAACCACATTTTTAAGTTCTCAACTATTTTCTACTGCTTATTAATCATGGAATATTTTGTATGAGGAAAGAATCTTTGTTTATTGTTTTATCACTAACTAATTCTCATATTCTACATATTTTAATTAGTTTTAAATTAAAAGATTTTAATTATTAGTTTTCTTTCTTTTAACTAAATTAATCCTCGTGGGATCGATATTTGGGGTTTTAAAAAGAAAACTCTATATTACTTGAAACGATCGTATACTTGCGTAGTACCCCTAGTGTGTGATTTATATTTTATTATCAAAACTTTAATCTTTAATTATCATACATTAGCCGCTTAATCAAATTTTGGGTCAAGTTTGGCCATAATTTAATAAGCTAATTTACTTACGTAATTGTGGTTGGGTCAATTTTTTTGGCGTCGTTGCTTGGGGATTACAACTAATTAAAAGAAACCAAATTAAAATATAATATATATATATATATATATATATATATATATATATATATATATATATATATATATATATATATATATATATATAAAGAAAAACAAATAAACAAAATATATAATTAAATAAATTAAATATCTTTCTTATATTTTTATGCAAAGTTCAGGAACTGAAGGATTAATACTTTATAATTCTGAATTAGAGCGTACTATAAGAAAAATTAGAAAAGAGAATAGATTTCATAATTTGCAAGAAATGGCTAATATACCTCAAAATATTGATCAAAATATTGAAAAAGAAAATCAAAATCAACAAAGAACTTTAAGAGAATATGCTAACCCTATACCTGATGAAATTCATCTAAGCATTCAATTACCTGCTGTAGCTGCAAATTCTTTTGAATTAAAACCTGCAATTATACAAATGGTTCAAAATAATCAATTTGGAGGGTCTCCTACTGAAGATCCTAATTTACACCTAGCTAGTTTTCTAAAACTTTGTGCCACCTTTAAATGTGATTGTGTTTCTGATGATGCTATTAGAATTAGGCTCTTTTTTTTTAGGTATAAGGCTAAGATTTGGTTAAATTCGTTAGCAACAGGATTTATTAAAAATTGGGGAGAAATGGCTCAAAAATTTTTAGCTAAATATTTTCCACCATAAAAAACTGTAAAATTTAGAAATGATCTAACTTCATTTACTCAAATTGATGGGGACGCTATTTATGAAGCTTGGGAACGATTTAAGTAACTTCTTAGAAAATGCCCACGTCACTTATTAACAGACTGATTAATTATACAAACATTTTATAATGGATTAATAGATTCTCTTCAAAGCTTTTAAAACTGTAGCACTAAGTGAAGAATGCAGTGCAATTATTCAGAAAAAACTTCCACAAAAAAAAAAGATCCTGGAAGTTTTACAATACCTTATGCTATAGGAGATAGATTTCAAGGAAAAGCCTTATGTGATTTAGGAGCGAGTATTAATCTCATGCCTTTATCCATCTGTATAAGATTGGATCTAGGAGAAATTTCTCCTACAACTGTAACCTTGCAATTAGCAGACCGACCTATTGCTCACCCTAGAGGAGTAATAGAAGATGTTTTAGTAAAGGTGGATAAATTTATTTTGCCTATTGACTTTATAATTCTGGATATGGAAGAAGATAAAGAGATTCCTATTATTCTAGGAAGACCTTTTCTTACTACAGGAAGTGCTATGATTGATGTGCAAAAAGGGGAGTTAACCATGAGAGTAAATGATCAAGAAGTAATAATTAATATTCTTAAATCAATGAGGTATCCTAACAAGAAAAAGTGTTATAGAATGGACATTTTGGATTACATTATTGAACAACAGTTTCAAGAAAAATATCAGATTCATTTTAATGAAGAAAAATTTACAGACCCTAAAAATTTAAGTGAAGAAAGTGAGTCTGAAGAAACAGAAGTAAGAGAAATTCATTACATTAATGATAATTGGGAGATATTAGATACTTATGAAAGTAATGACTTCAAACCATCTATTGAAAAAGCTCCTGAATTGGAATTAAAAGAATTACCCACTTATTTAAAATATGCCTTTTTAGGGAATTCATCAACTTTACCTGTTATTATATCTTCTGAATTGACTGCTAATAAAGAAGTAAAACTGCTTGAAGTATTAATAGAATATAAAAGAGCTTTTGGGTGGACTATAGCAGACATTAAAGGAATCAATCCATCAATTTGTATGCACAAAATATTACTAGAAGCAGACAGTAAACCCAAAGTTGATCCTCAAAGAAGATTAAATGCAATTATGAAAGAAGTTGTTAAGAAGGAAATGCTTAAATTGCTGGATGCTGGTATTATATATCTAGTACAGATAGTCCTTAGGTAAGTCCTATTCACTGTGTTCTAAAGAAAGGAGGAGTAACTGTTATTAAAAATGAGAATAATGAATTAATACATACTAGTTAAGTTACTGGTTGGCGGATTTGTATTGATTATAAAAAAACTAAATGATGCCATCAGGAAAGATCATTTTCCTCTTCCATTCTTAGATCAAATGCTGGATAGATTAGCTGGACATTCTTATTTTTGTTTTCTGGATGGATATTTTGGATATCATCAAATACCTATTGCACTTGAAGATCAAGAAAAGATTACATTTACAAGTCCGTATGGAACTTTTGCTTTCTGAAGAATGCCTTTTGGATTGTGCAATACACCTGCTACTTTTCAATGATGTATGATGGCTATTTTTTGTGACTTAATTGAAAAGGGAATTGCAATTGTTATGGATGATTTCTTTGTATTTGGAATTTCTTTTGATCCTTGCTTATGCAATTTGTCAAAAGTATTAAAACGCTGTCAAAAAACAAATTTAGTTCTGAACTGAGAGAAGTGTCAATTTATGGTTACAGAAGGAATTGTAATAGGTCAAAAGGTTTCTAAAATGCTATGGAAGTTGATCAAGCAAAAATTCAAGTTATTGTTGGATTACAATCCCCAACTTCTATTACTAGTATAAGAAGTTTTCTTGGACATGTTGGATATTATATAAGATATATTAATGACTATTCCAAGATTACAAAACCTCTATGCCATCTTTTAGAAAAAGATACTAAATTCTAATTTGATGAAATTTGCCTAAAAGCCTTTAATTTGTTAGAAGAGAAATTAATTACTGCACCTATCATTATTGCAACTAATTAGGAAAAACCATTTGAATTAATGTGTGATGCAAGTGATTATGCTATTGAGCCCGCTTTAGGACAACGGTATGATAAGATGTTTAAAGTTATATATTATGACAGTAAAACTCTTAATGAAGCTCAAATTAATTACACTACTACTGAGAAAGAGTTATTGGCCATAGTATATGCTTTTGACAAATTTCGATCATATTTACTTGGGAATAAATGTATAGTGCATACAAATCACTCTGCTATTAAATATTTAATGACTAAAAAAGAAGCTAAACCAAGATTGATTAGATGAATTCTTCTGTTGCAAGAATTTGAATTTCAAATAGTCAATAGAAAATATTCTGATAATCAAATTACCAATCATTTATCTAGAATTGAAAATAATAAAATGAATGATAAGGAAGAAATAAATGAATGTTTTTCTGATGAACAACTTTATACTGTTTCTGCCAGATTAATCCCATGGTATGCTGATATAGTTAATTATTTGGCTAGTAGCATTATGCCGTATGGATTAGATCAGTATCAGAAAAAGAAATTCTTACATGATGTTAAATTTTATTTTTGGGGTAATCCTTATCTTTTTAAACAATGTAAGGATTCTATTATGCGAAGATGTGTTCCTTATGAAGAAACTTATGAGATTATTAAAAAATGCCACAACTCTGAATTTGGTGGACATTTTGGAATTGATAAATCTGCTTTCAAAATTTTACAATCTGGATTTTATTGACCTACTTTATTCAGGGATTTTAACAATTTTGTTAAATCCTGTGATCGATGTCAATGCATAGGCAATATTTCTAGAAGAAATGAAATGCCCCTAAATTTCACTTTGGAAGTGGAAATTTTTTATGTTTGGGGTTTAGATTTCATGGGATCGTTTGTGCCTACTGATCCACTTGATATTTATACTTACAAATATGATATGAAAATTGGCAACGACACCAAAAACTTGATCCCACTGGATATATATATGCTGATAATTTTGATTTACAATGTGGATACTACGCAAGTATACGTATCGTTTATCAAGTAATATAGGAATTCTGATTAAGCCCCGGGATATCGAACCCACGGGGAAAGGATAAAAATCTTTAAAGGAATCAGAAAATTATCTTTTTACTTTTTTTAATGGTTTTGAAAAGTATGTCTTGATTTTGAAAAGTTTTGAAAGTTGATTTGTCTTTTGAAATTTCCTTAATAAAATGTTAAGTAAGAAATTAAAATTATAATAACTAATAACACTGTATGTAAAATACTATTAACTAGAATATCTTTTTCATTCCTTTTATGAAGTAGTAATAATTATTAAAGTGTTGTTGTGGAAGTATTTATATTTGTTGTGAAAGATAGAAGCAAATGTGTTCTTTACCCTTACTTGGTTCTATAAAGAACATAGGTTAATTTGAAATTTTTATCATTTTGAACATGGTTAGGCAGGGAAGATACCAGTCTCTCACTCTAGAGTTCCCTCAATTCCCACCAACTGGGGGCTAACTTCTCATAACAAAACTCAAAACTTCAAACCAAATTAGGGGGTTTTAGCCTGTCACTCTAAAATCTTCTAATTTTTCTCCCTTCCATAAAAACATCTTCTAATATTACATCCAATTATATGAACTACAATTCTCACCCATATAATTGCATGTGATTCTTAGTAACTTTTATGAGACAATACCGCATTAGATCTTACATAATCTCAAGAAATTTTACAACTTAACAGGCCAAATTAAAAAGTAAATAAAGTTTTCAGAATCAATCTTCACAACTTCTTCCAACTTTAAACACTTATACTTTCCACAACAATTCTTCATAAACTAGTTACTTCTCCATTTAAGAATGAAAAAGATAAAGTAAACTACTTAGAATGCATTGAGAAAATACAAAAATACATTGATTTGAAATTAAAAACCATAAGAAAAACAACAAAAAAAAACAAGTATTAATTAAAAAAAACTAAATGTAAGAACAATAGTAAACACTTATCTGAAAATTCTCTCCACAAGACTCAGGGAGTTTCTCTGAAACTTTAACTCTTCACTAAACAACTCCTCAGAGCTGATCTCCCAACTCCGATGACTCAGAATAAACTTCAGACTTTAATAGAAACTAAACTAAAAGAAAGAAAAGAAGTGGGAAGAAGAAGACCTCACTCCGACCCTTTTCTCCTTTCTACTCTCTACTCCTACTCTTAATAAAAACTCTCACAAAATAAAAGTAAAATACTGTAAAAACTCTCTTCAAAATGCAAGTGGAAGAGCAAAAGAAAGAATGAACCCTTCAAAATTCAAAGGAAGAGCAAAAGAAAGAAAGAACCCTTCAAAATGCAAAGGAAGAGCCCCTTAATTTTCCTAAGACTCTCTTTAAATATATAACCAAAAGGTGCCTTGGTGTCTCTTCAAAATGTGTCCAAATTCAATGTATCTACCAAAGAATGCACCCCTTCATTCAAACTTGCCGCCCAAAGGAAGTTATGGAAGTTACCACCAAGAGTTGCATCCCATCCCCTTTGAAAATGGCGCCAAATTCAATTTAATCTCGATTTTTAAGTGTGGTGGCTAAGCGCCGGCCCAGCGGCGCTTAGCCGCCAGTGTCAAAATTTTGATTTTTCATTTTTTTGCTCCAAATTTGATCCAATTTTGCTTCTTTCATCATGACCATCCATTTTCATCATACCTACAATAAAAACACAAAATACCTTTCATTAAAGTGCAATATCATTAAAAATAGGTATAAAAATATGCATAAAAATACTATATATTTTAGGTATATCAAAATCCCCCAAACATAAAATGTTACTTCCTTGTCCTTAAGTGAGAGTTAATTTCATAGAACATTTTAGCATGCAAATTATGTAATGAGTTTCTTACGAAGATAACAAAATTTTGTTATAGAAATGGAATAGTCCAATTTAGAAAAAATTTCATTAATTAAAACCAACTTAATGTTTAAAAGTTCTTAAGTAAAGGAAAATGAAAAATATAAGTTTCTATCTAATTCAGAAATATTTGTAGATTCTTCAAAATATAGGACTCAAACACTTATTTTTCACACTTAAAAATCTTTATTTGAAAATAATTTTACTTACTATATTATAACCTTAAGTTTTAGATTTTCTCTGAACTTATATCTTAAACTTTAGGTATGAAACCAATTTTTGATTAGACCCTTAAATCCTCAAGCTTCTCCTCCCTTTTCATGTACTATTTCTCACTTTTTTTTATTTTTTTATAAGACAAGGATTACTATATCTGGATAGACCTTTAATGATTTTGAATTCCACCATTCCATTTAAAATATAGGTCAGATATACATCTTTCACTTAGAAATCATAATAATAGTATTTGAAAATTACTCTTCAATAAAGGAAATTTAAGCCTTCAAGAATAAAAAGGCAAATCTTCTATTTATCCAAAAATACAAAACTTCTTACTAAAGATAGTTTAACTTTATTTAACACCTATTCATTAAGAAAATTTTAACTTTAAGTTTTTCATGATTACTATAAATTTTAAATAAATTCTTTTATTCATTTCTATATTAAAAAATTTTTTTCCTTTATTATAACTTAATGCACATAATTGTTCTTAATCAAAAAATAATATTTATTTTAAGTATTCTTGAGAATCAAATAAAATTTTAGGTTTTTGAAAATCTTTGTTTTTAAAAATCCCCACTAAACTTTTATTTTTAGTTAAGATAAAACATTTAAGCATAAGAAATGATACATGGGTGAGAAAAAAAAACTGACATATCATGCTTGCAGGAATTTTTAATATCCTAATATGTAAGTATAAAAATTTAAATAACAGGAGCAAAATGAAATCAAATTCAGTTTTTTCAAAATAATTTTCTTTTTATAACAAGAAAAGTAAAAATTTCAAAAAGACTTCTAATGTAGTGGAGGTTTTCAAAGTAAATACACACCAACCAAAATAACACACTGATACAGATAGCAAATGGTAGTGGAATTTGAAAATTTTTAAACATACAGTTTCCTAAGTAGAAGTTCCCAATAGTGGTTTATAATCTCCTAATAGTTTTTGAATTAAAGTATACACTACTAAAAACTCTGACATAACATACAAATTAAAACATTTACTGCCACACACACTACACTCAAAGCAACATATAAATCATCAATACAACAACAACAATACATCTGAATATGCATAACAGATAAATAGTACAACTACAATCTGCATACTATCAGAATTCACATCACAACACAATCATCAAACAAAATACTAGATAAAGTGCATAATAACACAGCACAACAACACAATAACTAAAACAAACAACAAACATCTACTCTTCATCCCATCATCATCATCATCATCCTGCTCGTTCCAATCCCTGGATGGCACATAAGGTATGTAGAATGGATGAGGGGGCATCTCAGCACTCTGATCACCTCTAATCAGGCTATCCAAATAATGCTGTTAATTCTCCTCATACTCATCATGTTTTACAATATATCTCTCCACATTATCAATCTTACCATCCTTATCTTTCATATGGTCTCGAGTAAGACTCACTTTCTTCAAAATTTTTCTTAATAACCCAATCTGTGAATTAGTAGATGATGAAGCACATGAAGTAGTAGCACAAGAAGTAGATGCAGCTGAAGCACAAGCAGTAGAATCCCTACCAAATCCTCCTCTCTAACCAAACTCTGAATGTACAAAGTAAGCACCAACGTTGACACTGGTAATTGGTCTCAATGGCTGAAGTACCTCTTCCCAGGTTTCAAACTTCACTCTAGATCGTTCACATAATGAATGAATCAAGGAAGGAAATCCCATACCTGCAGTAGTGGTTGCTCTAGCACAGTTCAAAACATAATCATAAATTATACCTCTAATGTCAATAGGCTTCCCTTGCTGAATGCAATGGTTCAACACAGCTCTTTCTCTTGTTACTTCACTAGTATGACTCGAAGGTAACAATTTAGATGAGATAAAATAATTTCACACCTTAGAAGTGTAATTCAATTTGGAAGCAGGAAAGTTCACTCTTATATCATTTGTTATTTTCCATAATCCTCTTCCATCAGTCAGAAATTCCATGATCTCATATAATTCCCCTTCCGTAGGATGATATAATAAAAACAAAACATGTCAGGAGGTAGTCCACAAAAAGTGTTGATTGCCCCAGAAGAAAAGTTGACCTCATGCCTCCTAATCATCACTTGATTCTCTTCTGCAGCAGGAAAATTTGTATAAAATTCTCTGACCACAGAAACAACAGCAACAACGGAGAAGCAACAGTAATTTCCTAGTTCCTTCTAGCAATTATATCTTTAATTACTTATCCTGACTTACTAAATAAATGCTCAGGAATCAACTTACGTAACTGCAGTGCGTCAACATATTGTTCCTCAGCTCTCGTGCTAACAAATTTTTCAAAATCAAATCTTGCCTTTTCTCTCGCACATTTTGACTTTGGAGCCATCTATAAAAAATTCACGAAAAATTCACCATAAATTCCAAAATCAAACTAAACTTGCTAAATTATCTTCCAAAAGACATTCCTACTAAATCCAAGCAATTTCTCAATTTTTTCCTCAAATTTTCACCATTAATAGTGATTTTAAAATTTTCCAAAATGTACTCAAAATACATGGTGAAAATCAAAAAATTTTTGCTTAGGAGTAGTGCTCTTACCTCAAGGAATCCAATTTTAATAATTTTTTTTTAGATCGGCTCTTAAATGATCCACAATATGATGCCCTAGGCTCCTCTTTCGCGATAAGCCGAAGGTTGAAGACGATGGGGTGGTTAAAATGGTAATTTTCAGGTTTTTAACTGCTGCGAACCAATTTTTGCGAACTGGTACCTAAGCGCAAACTCCTCGGCGCTTAGCTGCGAAATCTGGCGCTTAAGTGCCGGCAGTCTGGCGCTTAGCTGCCAGTACCCAAATTTTCACAATTAAGGTATATGCACTAAATCACTTTGTTTATCACCCTTAATTACTCCAGAAAAATTATTTCTCCCACATAAATCTTCCAATACTCCAAATCAAAATTTAATATCCATTGATTCCACACAAATTTCACACAAACACAAACTTATATTAAAGCAAACATAACACTTAATACAATTCTAGAATTTCTATCCACACATAAAGGATGAAATTCTCTAAATATAAGAGACTTTAATCTCAAACCATTAAGTATACATCTCTAGGATGTAACCATCACATTATCAGGCTTAGTTAATACTTAAATATAAACACTAAACACACCAAACATAACACACATGAACATTAAACATAACACATAAGAACATTAAACAAATAAGAACAAAGCACTCTTAATTCCATTCTCCATTAGGCGGATTATATCCCGAACCATTATGATTCTCATTTGACTATTCTGGAATATAAATTTGATAAAACGGTCAATAATTGTTCATTCTTACATCTTCTTCTTCAATTCATTTGTTCTTCAGAAACATCGCCTTATCCTCTTCTTCCACATACCTTGAATGACTGAATTGCATCTTGAGTTACCATCACATGTGCTCCAAATGCAGATTACTTTCATGGATTTTTGCTTCCATTGAAGTCACTCGGGCTTCAACTTTTGCAATTATTTCAATAATCCCTTGAATACTAACAGCGAGATATCCATTGAATAACTCTTTAGCACTATCACTAACGAACTTACTCTTGTCATAATCTTGCTTCTTCTTAATCTCATTCTCCCAGGAAGACATGATGCACTCAAAACTCTCTTCTTAAGACTCTGAAATGAAAATAGGATTTGGGGAAAGTGTTTCTCTTAAATCATGTCCTTTTTATAGACTTGGTGACCCATTATTTTGTATTTATAAAAATAGCAACGACACCAAAAACTTGATCCCGCTTAATATATATATTTAATTTTATGATGAAAAGTATAATGTGGATTCTACGCAAGTATAAGTATCGTATCAAGTAATACAGGGCTCTAGTGGAGTCCTGGTTATCGATCGCACAGGGAAGTTTTACTAGATTTGTAACAGCTGAATTTAAAGGATTTACTTACTAATATAGTATACTGAATTTAGAATACTTAACTAAAGCGATCTAAAGATAACTAATGCTTTAAATAAAGTTGATTTAAAGATTTCAGAAAAAATATCTTTCCCCTTGTTTTTAGAAACTTAAGTGAATGATGAATTCAAATAGATTTTTTTTATTGTATTGTGACAAATAGGAGCATTCCTATTCTTTACCCTTTTGTCCAGGTGCAAAAAACATTGACTAGCCTTATGCTTGATTACTGAATCTGCGGCTAGGCTGGGAGGATACCGACTGCCACTTCAGTGCTCCCACGTTCCCCTCACCTGAGGGCTAACATCTACACTTCAGCTCTCAAACAATATGACCAAATTGAATATTTTAGTCTGTCACACTAAAATGTCCAATTCTACGTCCGATAAATAATATTTCCCTATATATTTGCACCCTACTTCCAAGGCTTTTGACTTCCCTGAATATTGGATGTAATCTTTACTATAGTTGATAATTCAACATATTTTAACAATTGAATTGGCCAGATTGAAAGTAAATTAAGTTTTAAGTAAAAGATTATCAAAATTTATTTTAATATATTAGGCACTTCTATTTAATTTCATCAATTCACATAATTTCATAAATAAGGAGAAAGACTAAGAAAACTACTCAGAATGCATGGGAATTAAACAAAACATGAATTTCATTTAAAGTTAACAACAATAAACAAAGATACTTATCTCAATTTCCTCCCAAGCGAGACTCCTTGAAGTTCCTTTGACTTTTCCTTCTAGTACAGCACACTTCTTAACTCACTACTTACACTTACTCACACTAAACTTCAACTTAGACTCAAAAGCACACTAATAGAATACTCTAAGACTCCTAAAATAGACACACAACATACTAAAATTCATCCTCTATTTATAGAGGTAGACAAAGGTCCAAGGGGTACTTAAACACCTCTTCAAAAAGCGTACAGGTTCAATGTATCGAGCATTTTGAACAGTCTCGCCGTAGGCGAGAAACGACCTCGCCGTCAGCGGGGCTTCTAGAAGGTCTTCAAACCGCGGGATCTTGCTGTCGGCGGGCTCGGGCTCGCTGTCGGCGAGGTAGTTGCAAACCTTTAAGAAATTCTCTTTATAATCTAGCCGTCGGCGGGCTCGATTTCGCCTTCGGCGACTTAGTTCATTTTGCATGTATTTCTTCCTTTTTGATCCAATTTTGCTCTATTTTATGTTTTTTTTCTTCCATCACTTATAAATCTTTGTTCCTACAATAAAATAAAGAAAATACATTTCTTTAAAGTGCAATTTCATAAAAAATAGGCATGAATTTCTTAACATATTTTTCTGTGATCAAAATCCCCCAAACTTAATTATTACTTGTCCTCAAGTAATTTTTATACTAAATAAAAATAATGATTTTTGTAATAGAATTTTTAATTCAAATCAACTATGAATTAAATTTAAATAATACTATAGTAAAGTTAAATAGAAATATTTTTAAGTAATTAAATTAACTTTATAGATATAAGAATATTTAGTTATCAGATCTAAGATTTCTAGCTCTCTATTTATTTCAGGAAAGACTATATTTAAAAGAGTAACTTACTTAAGATATTTAGATGATAGGAAGTTCAAGAAAACACTATCTAGTAAAATACTAATCCATATATATAAGTTTAGAAATATATTTGAGTTTTACCCTTTAGGTTGATTCCATTGAAGCCAATTTTTGATAAGTCATCTCCTCAAGCTTCTCCTCACTTATATTTTTCTTTTTTCTTTTCTTTTTTTCTTTTTGGATTGATTTTCAATCCTTCTCTTTTTCTTTTTCAAGTGAGGATCACTGTATCTGGATAGCCTGTTAATAATTTTGAACTTCAACTTTCTCTTCCTAAATTTGAAACTTAAAATATTTCTTTGCTTATATGTATTTCATAGCCTTTACTTCATTGAGTTTCAATCTCTTCTTTTTCACTTAAATACTTAAGAATTTCAAATTTAGAATATAGTTTTCCCTTACTTTAAATAGTTTACTATATTCTTATTCCTTTTAACCAAATATCTTATTCTATTAAATTAATTTAGATTTCTAGAAATATTCTATTCAACTTTCTATAATAATTATATAAATTAATTCAAGTTACTGAATTAAAAATTATTACAAAAAATCAAATAATAATAATTTTTTTTGAAAATAGAAATTGAGAACAATTTAATAATTAAATTTGTATTTTTCCTCCCCAAACTTAAATTTTTCTATCAATTTCTAAATGGTGAAAAGGAAAATATACAATGAATTTACATCATACCTTTGAGCTTTAGGTATTTCTTTTCCTTGAAATTTTTTGCAGACTTTTTCATTATTTAAAGAACCTGTACTGCTAGTATTCTTCCATATATATAGTATTTAAAAGAGAGTGCTGGGTAAAGAAATTTTTAAATAAGTATAAAAACACAAACAGACTAAAACTTAATCTATTATTACACATCCAATCAACTGGGTTACTAAAACAATCTGAAATTAAAGTTCACAATTTATAAAACTTAAACAACACATTTAAAGAAAAACTAACATACTAACTTAAAGAGAATTTGCATGCTAATTTAACATATATAAAAAGTCTAACATAACGGCTTAAGCAATTTAAATCAAACACACCAACTCCACGATCTACGTAAAGTACATAACAATTACACACAAAGTAATAAAGTTTTTAAAATAACAATTATTCTAAACAAACCAAATAAAGTCTCTAATCTTCAGCATCAAAATCCCAGGCTATGTCATCTCCCTGATCTCCAGGCTGAGAAGACTGAGCAGGCTGATACTGTGTGTAGTGGAGGCACTTAGGAAAGACAACAACTAATTCACCTCTCCTGTAACGACGTTCAGCCTCATAATATGCTATTTTGTATTCTGAATGTCGCTGGAGATATTTACTATCATAATCACGTCTTCTCTCCAAGCCTCCAATCCTTTGGTCTATATGCTCCAGTTTTTCTTCTATTTTCTCAAAACTTTTCCACTGTAAACTCATCTCATTCATCAAATCTTGAAGGGTAGGGGTTGTATACTGAGGTAGGTCATAACTAGTAGAAGGTATATCTCTACTCAATGAAGGCATATAACTCCTCGTCCCAGATCTACATCCTTCGTGTGATTCATATTTCTTAATATTAGCCAGAGTAATGGGTTTCATAGGCTCAACCCATTCCTCATCATCTCTTGCCTCTACCCCAGATAATTGACAGAGTGCATAGATAAGACCAGGATGTCCTAGTCCTCCTCCACTTTTACTTCTTGAGGTGGCTAATATATTCTTATAAATTATACTTCCCACATTAATACTTTTTTGATTCTGAATACAATAATTCAGAATTGTTCTATCTCTTGTTACCTCACTATGGTGGTAAGTAGGTAACAAAGTAGAACAAATAAAATAGTGCCAGGCTTTAGATGACGCATTTAACATAGAAAGAGAGAAGTTTACCTGTTCTCGCTGCTTTATCTTCCAAACTCTTTTCCCGTCAGTGAGAAAGTTGATCACCTCTTCCAGTGGTCCTTCCATAGTTCCAAATGTATCATACTCACTGGTGTAGGTGTCTCGTACCTCATAATAAGCATTTATTCTTGCAGCGCTGAATTTCACAAAAAATCCTCTAACCTTAACTGGTGCATCTTCAGCCTGTGTCAGGTTCGCATAAAATTCCTTTACCACTTCTACAGCGGCTCTGTTGTCATGAAACAGAAATTTTCCCATCCTCTTTCTTTAATTATTCGCTCAACTTCTCCTCCAATACTTTTGAAAACTCGATCTTGAATGCGTGTTATGGCTTGAATATTGTGAAAATATCTTAATTGTGCCCTTGCATTCACAAAGCGAGTTTCGTCGTAATCCATTCTTCTCTTTTGTCGTGGAGCCATTTTTTGATCTGTGAAATTTGCAAAAATCTTAACTAAATTTCTAAATATTACTAAGATGGCTTCCAATAGTTACTAAAATCAATCTAAATCAAGTTCCATAAATTTCTTCCAAGTTTTTTCTTCACATTTCAACATTTTTCCAAAATCCTCAATGTAGAAGAAATTCATGGTGAAAATCAAAAATTTTTGCATAGGAGTGAAGCACTTAACAAGGGGAGATGAAATCCGGTGTCAAAAAGTGTTGAAATCGCCTCAAACCCAAGATCTCACGAGCCCTAGGTCGGTTTTTCGAAGTTTTGAGGAAGGGGATGATGAATAGTGTCGGTTGACTGGTCAAAATATAGGACATTTCGCGATCTCACTGTCGGCGAGATTTTTCTCTCCGTCGGTGAGCTAATTAATTGACAGAGGCAAAATTTTCGGGAAAAATCCGCCGTCGGCGAGATCGTTTTCGCTGTTAGCGGCTTTTATCTCACTGTCGGTGGGCTAATTCTCGCCGTTGGCGAGCTCCCAAAAAATTTAAATTTTTGAAATTCTTCAATCATTTTCAACCTCAATTTGACCCAAATTAATCTTCCGATCACTTAATTTGATAATTTAGTATGAAGATTAGATACTTATATTCACAAAAAGTTCACACAAAACAAACAATATAACTTTATATATGAAATCCATGAGACTTACAAACTTCACACTAATAACTAACAACATACTTAACTTAAATGTCCAAATCCATAATACTCAGCATCGCAATCCAAACCACTATACACAAAATACTGAGGCACAACAATAAATCTATAATCTCATATAATCCAAGATGATCAAATTAAAGTTCAACTCATAGTAAAATCTAAATTAAAATCAACACACATATACACACAAATATAACATAAGATAGAAATCTTTACTACTCCTCAGTGTCTGAACTAACATTCTCTCTGATATTCCCGATGTGACGCAAGTGCACAAATAGATTGTAGAAAGGCCTGAAAGGGAATTCTGCAGTAGATTCTTTATCAATCCACCCTTTCTGTCTCAGTAAATAAAACTGGCCTCCAGATGTCCAGTATGATTAAAGTGCTCCTTCATCCTCCAGTCAATGTGATCAAACATATCAGAGATATTATCGATGGAATTCATCACGTTTTGCAACTCTTTCTCTAATCCTTTAATCTTTTTCAGAATGAAAATTTTTTTATCAATAAGGGGCCTCACTAAAGGATTGTTCTGTGATGCTCTATCAGAAATAATGGTAATATCATCATTATTATCCAAAGTTGGAAACATATCCGTAGGATCGAGTGGTTTCCATGGCAAAAGTACCTTTTCCCACGCCTCATAAGAAACTTGGTACTAACTGCATAAAGCAAATATAGTCGATTGGTGTCCAAGTCCATGAACTGACCCATGAACAATCAATCCCAATGCAGACTTTACTATAATCGATCCAACATCGATAGGTTGCCCAATTTGAATACACTAATTTAATATAGCGCATTCCTTTGAAACCTTATTTACCCTCATAGTGGGTAATAGTTTTGATGAGATAAAGAAATGCCAATGCTTCGAGACAGGGTTAAGGAGTGATGCAGACAAACTGACATACCCGTCTTCGTGCAACTCCCAATCATCAGGTTCGTCGGTCAGGTATCTATAAATCTCGTTCATATTGTATCTTGAAGGAACAAAGTTTGAATAATGACAGACAGGGTTTTTCTCTATAGAAAATAATTCATTTACCCTTGAAGGAGTAAATGTTACCCATCTTCCTCTGACGTAGACACTTCCATTGTTGATCACATGTAGATTAGAGTAAAACTCTTTAACTACAGGAATAACTACAGCAGATGTCATATTGCAAAATATCTCCCAATGCCGCTGCACGATCATTTCTTCAATTTTTGTGGTGGAATTCTCTACTCCTCTGTTGACAAATCCCCTTTCTTTAATAAGTCGCTTCTTCAACAAAACTTTGTTGAAAATACGTTGCGCCTCCGAACTGACGAATTTTCATCGGTTGAAAACTCCAGTTTTTGTGATTTCTAATAGTTTGGTGGCCATTTCAGATTGATAGGAATGGTCTCTAGTCGTTTCTAGGGAAGAAAACAGTGTAAAAATGAATTTGTGATGGTTTTCTACAAAGAAATAGCTTTAGAACCGTCCAAAACCGTACATAAAACTTAAGAGACCCATTTTTCAACTACCTTGCCGTCGGCGGGAAGTTTCTCGCTGTCGGAGAACTAATAAATAAAACTGATTTAAAGATATGACACGCGATCTCGTTGTCGGCGGGCTCGGGCTCGCTGTCGGCGAGATTCGGTAAAATTGTCCAATTTCGCTCTGGTCCGAATATTTTCTGATCTCATCATATAGGTTTGAATTTGTGATGATTCTAATTAAAAATTGAATAGTAAGATTTATTTTAATATTACAGACTCACTAATTTGTATATGATTAAAATAAAAGACTACTATGGGTTGCCTCCCATAAAGAGCTTGGTTTAACGTCGTCAACTCGACCTAATTTCAGTTAGTAATCAGGTCGACTAAGCATTAAAACCTCTTTAAAATTTGGTCTTCTACCTTCAAAATATGGTTTTAATCTATGTCCGTTTACCTTAAATCTATGTCCTATTTTTGGATCTTGAATTTCTATAGTTCCATATGAAAATCTTTGAGTTATAGTGAAAGGTCCTAACCATCGAGATTTCAATTTCCCAGGAAATAATTTCAATATAGTATTATATAGCAAAACTTCTTGTCTTGGATCAAAATTTCTCTGATTAATCTTCCGATCATGCCATAATTTCATCCTTTCTTTATTAATCCTATCATTATCATATGATTCATTCCTTAATTCTTCTAATTCATTTAATTGCAACAATCTCTTCTCACCAGCTTCTTTCATATTATAATTAAATTCTTTAATCGCCCAATATGCTTTATGTTCTAATTCAACTCGGTAAGTGGCAAGTTTTTCCATATATAAGCCCGTAAGGAGTCATTCCAATCGAGTTTTATAAGCGATCCTGTATGCCCATAATGCGATGTCTAGTCTTATAGACCAGTCCAATCTATTAGGGTTTACAGACTTTTCTAAAATACGCTTAATCTCTCGATTAAAAACTTTAGCTAATCCATTAGTTTGTGGATGATAAGCAGTTAATAACTTATGAATAATATTATATTTTTCTACTAGTTTGTGAATATATTTATTTCTAAAATGAGTTCCTCCGTCAGTGATAATAACTCTCGGCATTCCAAATCTAGTAAAATTATTTTTCATTAAAAACTTTGAAACACTCTTAGCATCACACCTAGGTAAAGCTTGCGCTTCAATCCATTTGGAAACATAATCAACAACTACTAATATATATGAGTTTCCAAATGAAGGAATAAAAGGTCCCATGAAATCTAATCCCCAAACATAAAAAATTTCAACTTCTAATATAAAATTCAGAGACATTTTATTTTTACTTGATATATTTCCTACTCTTTGGCATTTATCGCAGGTTTTTATATATCAGTATACATCTCTAAATAGAGTAGGCCAGTAGAATCCAGATTGTAGAATTTTATATGCAGTTTTATCTGTCCCAAAATGTCCTCCAAAATCAGAATCATGACATTTTTGAATAATTGGTTCAGTTTCTTCATAAGGCACGAATCTTCTAATAATTAGATCCTTACATTGCTTATATAAGTATGGTTCATCCAAAAAGAATGTTTTAGTATCATGAATGAATTTTTTTTGTTGTTGCAAAGTTAACATAGGTGGTAAAATGTCACTTACAATATAATTTACTATATCAGCATACCAAGGTATTTTCCACTCATTTATATTATAAAGTTGTTCATCGAGAAAACTGTCTATAATTTCATTATCGATATCAGATAATTCATGATATTCTAATCTTGATAAATGATAAGCAATTTGATTATCAGTTCCCTTTTTGTTAACGATCTCAAAATCAAATTCTTGCATTAATAATATCCATCTAATTAATCTTGGTTTAGAATCCTTCTTTTGCAATAAATATTTTATAGCAGAGTGATCAGTATGCACAATACATTTAACTCCTATTAGATAAGGCCGAACTTTATTAAAAGCATATACAATCTGCTAATAATTCTCTTTCGATAGAATCGTATAATTTATTTCAAGCATCATTTAGAGTTTTACTAGCATAATATATAACTTTGAAAATCTTATCATATCTTTGCCCAAGAACTGCTCCTATAGCATAATCACTAGCATCACACATAAGCTCAAATGGTTTCTCCCAATTAGGTGAAACTATTATAGGTGTTGTAATTAATTAACTTTTAATAATTTGAAAGCATTCAGGCATTCAGTTGTAAATTCAAATTTCTTGTCTTTTTCAAGAAGTTGGCATAGAGGTTTAGTAATTTTTGAAAAATCTTTTATATAACGTCTGTAGAATCCAGCATGTCTAAGAAAACTTCTTACCCCTTTTACCGTAGTTGGAGGTGGTAATTTAGCTATAACTTGAATTTTTGCAGGGTCTACTTCCATGCCCTTTTCCGAAATTTTATGCCTTAATACAATGCCGCCTGCAACCATAAATTAACATTTCTCCCAATTAAGAACTAAATTAGTTTTTTCACATACTTCCAGTACTTTTTCAAGATGATTTAAGCATATGTCAAATGATGTTCCAAATACAGAGAAATCATCCATAAATATTTCTATTCCATTATCAATTAATTTTCTAAATATAGACATCATACATCTCTGGAATGTTGCAGGTGCATTACATAATCCAGAAGGCATCCTTCGAAAAGCGAAAGTTCCATAAGGACTAGTAAATGTAGTTTTCTCTTGATCCTCAGGAGCAATTTGTATTTTATGATAACCAGTGTATCTATCTAAGAAACAAAAATACTTATGTCCAGCTAATCTATCTAACATCTGGTCTAGAAATGGTAAAGGGAAGTGATCTTTCCTGGTGGCTGCGTTTAATTTTCAATAATCAATACATATTCGCCATCCAGTAACTTGTCTTATAGGGATAAGATCATTATTTTCATTAGCTTTTACGGTCACTCCTCCTTTCTTAGGAACACAGTGAATTGGGCTTACCCAAGCACTGTCAGAAATAGGATATATAATACCATTATCTAACCATTTTAAAATTTCTTTCTTGACTACTTCTTTCATTTTCGGGTTTAATCTCCTTTGGGGATCTACTTTAGGCTTATGTTCATTATCTAAAATAATTCTGTGCATACAGATTGAAGGACTAATTCCTTTAATATCTGCTAAAGTCCAACCAAAAGTTTTCTTATATTTTTTTAAGGTATCTAAAAGTTTTTGTTCTTGAGATTCATTTAATTCAGATGAAATAATAACTGGTAGAGTTGAAGAATTACTTAAGTAAGCATATTTCAAATGATTAGGTAACAATTTTAACTTAAGTTCAGGAGGTTTAATAATCGATGGAACTATATTTTTTTCAGTGTTTTTTGTATTATCCAAAAATTCAAATTTCTCTTGAATATAATCTATTTCTTCATTTATATCGGCTTTTTTAATTAATTCATTATTTTCTTTTTGTAATTTTTCTTCATAATATTCCTTAAAATGTTCTTTTTGTAAATGATTGAGTACTTCCATTCGAAAACACTCATCATCTTTTTCTAGCGCAAGATATTTCATTGATTTAGCAATATTAAAAGTAAGTTTTTGGTCATTTACTCTCATAGTTAATTCTCCTTTTTGAACATCAGTCATAGCTTTCTCAGTGGCTAAAAAGGTCTTCCTAAGATGATAGTAATTTCTTTATCTTCTTCCATATCTAAAACAATAAAATCTACAGGGAAGATAAATTTATTCACTTTTACTAAAACATCTTCGATAACTCCCTTAGGATATGTAACGGAATGATCGAGCTAACCGAAGGGTTGCTGAAGTAGGTGAAATTTCTCCCAATCCTAATCTCTTAAAAATTGATAGAGGCATTAGATTGATGCTTGCTCCCAAGTCACACAAAGCTTTTCCATAGAATTTTTCTCCGATAGCGCGAGGTATAGTGAAACTACCGGGATCTTTTAATTTTTCGGGAAGATTTTTCGAATAATAGCACTAAACTCCTCACTAAGTGCGACCATTTCATTATCGGTAAATTTTTTTTTTATTTAGAATATCTTTCATGAATTTTACATAGTTTGGCATCTGTTCTAAAGCTTCTACGAAAGGAATATTTATTGTTAATTTCTTTAGAACTTCAAGGAATTTAGCAAACTGTTTATCTTTTTTATGTTGATTTAGTCGTTGAGGAAATGGTGGTGGAGGTTTTTCAACAGAAATTTTCATTGGTATTAAAGGATTTTCTAAGTTCGGATGTTATTGATTCTTTTCCTTTTCGATTTCCACTTCCTCTTTTTGACTTTCAAGTTCTTTCTGAACTCGAGGTTCTAATTCTTTTCCACTTCGTAATTGTATCGCTTTAATTTGTTCCTTTCCTTTGTCTTTAGGATTTATTTCCACATTACTAGGAAATGTTCCAGGTATTCTATTATTAAGCGCGGTAGCGATATGTCCAAGTTGAGTTTCAATATTTTTAATAGCTGTTCCTTGATTTTGTAATTGGTTTCCTTATATTTGTAATTGATTTCCTTGATTTTGTAATTGATTTCCTTGATTTTGTAAATGTTGACCCATATTTAATATTAATTCTTCTATAGATAATTTCTTATTTTTAAATTGAGGGTTATTATTATTAAATCCAGGTGGATAACTTGGTTTATAATTAGAATTTCCTTGGTCAGAGTGATTTCGTAATGGTTGTGTTATGTTGTTCATCTATGGTTGATTAGTTGTATTATTATTCCAATTAAAATTAGGATGATTTTTCCATCCAGGATTATAATAATTCGCATAAGGATTATTGGGTCTGTTATTAATAGCATTCATAGTTTCATATGAAGGTTGAGATTCTATAAGTTGTCCGGATGAGTTTTCTTCTAATATAGTTGGAGAGTAATTCATTCCAAAATGATCTAATTTTTTAGATATAGCGGCGATTTGCGAAGCTAACATAGATATTGCATCATTTTCATGAATACTGGCTATCTTTTCGGATTCATTCTATCAGCAGGCCATTGAAAATTATTGGTAGCCATTTCTTCGATTAGTGCATAGGCTTCATCAAATGGTTTTGACATTAATGATCCTCCAGCAGCAGCATCGATGATTGATCTAAGAGATCCTACTAATCCATTATAGAAAGTTTGAATAATTAACCAATCTGGTAACACATGATGTGGGCATTTCCTAAGAAGTTCTTTAAATCTCTCCCAAGCTTCATATATTGATTCTCCATCAAACTGACTAAAAAAAGTTATATCATTTCTAAGCTTAGCAGTTTTAGATGGTGGAAAATATTTGGATAGAAATTTTTGTGATAACTCTCCCCAAGTTTTAATAGATCCAAGTGCTAACGAATTTAACCACATTTTAGCCTTATCCCTTAAAGAAAAAGGAAAAAGTCTAAGTCTAATAGCATCATTAGATACTCTTTCATATTTGAAAGTAGCACATAGTTCTAAAAAACTAGCAAGATGTAAATTAGGATCTTCAGTAGGTGAACTACAAAATTGATTGTTTTGTACCATTTAGATAATTGTAGGTTTAAGTTCAAATGAGTTAGCAGCTACATCAAGATTTTGAATAGTTAAATGAATTTCATCTAATGTAGGGTTGGCATAATCTCTTAATGGTCTCTGTTGATTGATATTTTCATTTTCAGGAATATTCACCATTTGTATTAAATTTATAATTTCTCTTTTTTGTTTTCTAATTCTTTTAATTGTACGCACTAATTCTGAATCGTAAGGTATTAAATTTTCGTTTCCAAATTTACGCATACAATTTTGTAAAATAAATTTTAAATTAGTCCGTTACTCTAGTAAATAATTTCTTTACTTCCCCGGCAACGACACCAAAAACTTGACCCACTTTTTTTGTATTTATAAAAATAGCA
This sequence comes from Papilionanthe hookeriana x Papilionanthe teres, assembly GCA_022702705.1. NCBI lineage: Eukaryota > Viridiplantae > Streptophyta > Magnoliopsida > Asparagales > Orchidaceae > Papilionanthe > Papilionanthe hookeriana x Papilionanthe teres. Next base: position 27,992,122 of record CM040422.1, read on the forward strand.
ACGACACCAAAAACTTGATCCCGCTTAATATATATATTTAATTTTATGATGGAAAGTATAATGTGGATTCTACGCAAGTATACGTATCGTATCAAGTAATACAGGGCTCTAGTGGAGTCCTGGTTATCGATCCCACAGGGAAGTTTTACTAGATTTGTAACAGCTAAATTTAAAGGATTTACTTACTAATATAGTATACGGAATTTACAATACTTAACTAAAGCGATCTAAAGTAAACTAATGCTTTAAATGAAGTTGATTTAAAGATTTCAGAAAAAATATCTTTCCCCTTGTTTTTAGAAACTTAAGTGAATGATGAATTTAAATAAATTTTTTTTATTGTATTGTGACAAATAGGAGCATTCCTATTCTTTACCCTTTTGTCCAGGTGCAAAGAACATTGACTAGTCCTATGCTTGATTACTGAATCCGTGGCTAGGCCGGGAGGATACCGATCGCCACTTCAGAGCTCCCACGTTCCCCTCACCGAGGGCTAACATCTACACTTCAGCTCTCAAACAATAGGACCAAATTGAATATTTTAGTCTGTCACACTAAAATGTCCAATTCTACGTCCGATAAATAATATTTCCCTATTTATTTGCACCCTACTTCCAAGGCTTTTGACTTCCCTGAATATTGGATGTAATCTTTACTATAGTTGATAATTCAACATATTTTAACAATTCAATTGGCCAGATTGAAAGTAAATTAAGTTTTAAGTAAAAGATTATCACAATTTATTTTAATATATTAGGCACTTCTTTTTAAATTCATCAATTCACATACTTTTATAAACAAAGAGAAAGACTAAGAAAACTACTCATAATGCATGGGAATTAAACAAAGCATGGATTTTATTTAAAGTTAACAACAATAAACAAAGATACTTATCTCAATTTCCTCCCCAAGCAGACTCCTTGAAGTTCCTTTAACTTTTCCTTCTAGTACAGCACACTTCTTAACTCACTACTTACACTTACTCACACTAAACTTCAACTTAGACTCAAAAGCACACTAATAGAATACTCTAAGACTCCTAAAATTGACACACAACATACTAAAATTCGTCCTCTATTTATAGAGGTAGACAAAGGTCCAAGGGGTACTTAAACACCTCTTCAAAAAGCGTCCAGGTTCAATGTATCAGGCATTTTAAACAGTCTCACCGTCGGCGAGAAACGACCTCGCCGTCAGCGGGGCTTCTAGAATGTCTTCAAACCGCGTGATCTCGCTGTCGGCAGGCTCGGGCTCGCTGTCGGCGAGGTAGTTGCAAACCTTAAGAAATTCTCTTTATAATCTCGCCGTTGGCGGGCTCGATTTTGCCGTCGGCGACTTAGTTCATTTTGCATGTATTTCTTCCTTTTTGATCCAATTTTGCTCTATTTTATGCTTTTTTCTTCCATCACTTATAAATCTTCGTTCTTGCAATAAAATAAAGAAAATACATTTCTTTAAAGTGCAATTTCATAAAAAATAGATATGAATTTCTTAACATATTTTTCTGTGATCACTTGGGAAGTGCTAAAACAACCCCAAGACATTTTAAAACTCCAAAATAACTTCCAAAACTACTCCCCCATGATCTAGGCTTCTAGAACCTCATTTTCCACATTTTTTATAACTCTGGCGCCTAAGCGCGAACCAGTAGGCGCTTAGCCGCCAGTGCTCAATTTAGCACAGGTCTGCTAAGTGTCCAAATTTTCATTCTGACTCTTCTAAGTCATCAAATAAGGTTAAATAAACTCTACTATAGTTTAAAACTCCAAATTACTACCTCTAAAAACATAAAAACAAACCAAACCAAGCAAAAAAAGCACACTAAACAAACATAAAGCAAAGCACACCAATGATTATGGGTTGCCTCCCACAAAGCGCTTGTTTTAACGTCTTTAGCCTGACATACCCAGAACTCATTCTGAGTGACACAACATCAAATTATTATCAGATTTAGATTTATTGACTGAAAAATATGGTTTAAGTCTATGTCCGTTAACTTTAAATATTTTTCTAGTCTTAGGATCTTGAATATCTACAGCTCCATAAGAATAAACTTTTATCACAATAAATGGACCCATCCACCTGGACTTAAGTTTTCCAGAAAATATTCTCAATCTAGCATTATACAGTAAAAATTTTTGTCCTGGTACAAGAATTTTAGTAAGAATCTTTCGATCATGCCATAACTTCATCTTTTCCTTATAAATCTTAACATTTTCATAAGATTCATTCCTTATTTCTTCAAGCTCATTCAATTGTAATAATTTCTTTTTAGCAGCATCTTTCAAATTATAATTGAACTCTTTAATAGCCCAATATGCTTTATGCTTAAGTTTAAAAGGTAAATGACAAGCTTTTCCAAAAATCAGACTATATGGGGACGTTCCTATAAGTGTTCTGTAAGCAGTACTATAGGCCCACAAGGCATAATCCAGTTTGATTGACCAATCCTTTCTATTTGGATTAATAGTTTTTTCCAATATTCTTTTAACTTCACTATTGGATAATTCAACCAAACCACTTGTCTGCGGATGATAAGCAGTAGCAATGAGATGATTAATATGATATTTCTTTGCTAACTTCCCAATAATCGCATTTCTAAAGTGACTTCCCCCATCAGTTATGATTACTCTTGGTATTCCAAATTTTTAAAATATATTCTTTTTTAAAAACTTTGTAACACTTTGAGCATCACTTCGAGGTAAAGCAATAACTTCTATCCATTTGGAAACATAGTCTACTGTTATCAAAATACAAATATTTCCAAAAGATGGTATAAATGGTCCCATAAAATCTAGTCCCCAAACATCAAATCTTTCAACTTCCAACATATAATTGAGGGGCATCTCATTTTTTGTAGAAATATTGCCTACAGGCTGACATCTATCATAATTTTTAATATAAACATTCACGTCCTTAAAAGTTGTAGACGATAAAATCCCGATTGTAATATTACATATGCGGTTTATCACTTCCAAAATGTCCTCCATAATCAGAATCATGACTTTTTTTGAATAATTTCATAAGTCTCTTCCAAAGGTACACAGCTTCGAATTATAAGATCCTATCCTTGTTTATATAAAAATGGGTCATCCCTAAAATAAGTCTTAGCATCAAACAAAACTTCTTCTTTTCTCGGTATGTCAAACCAAACGGTATAATATTACTAACAATAAAGTTTACTATGTCTGCATACCAAGGAACACACCATTCTTTAACAGTGAACAATTTTTCATCAGGAAAATGTTCACTAATTTCTTAAATATCACAGAGAGATTTTTCAATTTCAAGCCTGGACAAATGATCAGCAATTTGATTATCAAAACCCTTCCTATCCACTATCTCAAAATCAAATTCTTGCAAAAGAAGAATCCATCTTATCAGTTTTGGTTTTGCATCATTTTTCTTCATTAAGTATTTAATAGCAGAATGATCAGTATGCACAACACATTTAGTTCCAATTAAATATGATCAAAATTTATCAAAGACAAATACTATAGCTAATAACTCTTTCTCAGTAGTGGTATAATTAATTTGAGCTTCATTAAGAGTTTTACTAGCATAATAAATTACTTTAAAAAATTTATCATATTTCTGACCTAAAACAGCACCAATAACATAATCACTAGCATCACACATTAATTCAAAAGGTTTTTCCCAATTTGGTGAAATTATTACAGGTGCAGTGATTAATTTTTCTTTTAATGTTTGAAAGACTTTACGACAGTCATCATCAAAATTAAAAATTGTATCCTTTCCCAGTAAACGACATAAAGGTTTTGTAATCTTCGAAAAATCTTTGATGTAACGCCTGTAGAATCTAGTATGTCCTAAAAAACTTCTAATTCCCCTTACACTGGTTGGGCAAGGTAAATTAGATATAACTTGAATTTTTGCAGGATCTACCACCAAACCTTTTTCTGAAATCCGATGTCCCAAAACAATTCCTCCTGCTACCATAAATTGGCATTTTTCCCAATTAAGGATCAAATTAGTTTCTTCACAGCATTTTAGAACTTTAGATAGATGTTCTAAACATGATTCTAATGAAATTCCAAACACTGAAAAGTCATCCATAAAAATTTCAATACCTTTTTCAATCAAATCACAAAAAATAGCCATCATACATCTCTGAAATGTAGCAGGGGGATTACATAAACCAAAGGGCATTCTTCTAAAAGCAAACGTACCATAAGGACAGGTAAACGTGGTTTTCTCTTGATCCTCAATAGCAATTTGAATTTGGTGGTAACCAGTATATCCATCCAGAAAACAAAAGTATTTATGCCCAGCCAGTCTATCCAACACTTAATCTAGAAAAGTGAGTGGAAAATGATCTTTCCTTGTGGCAAGGTTTAATTTTTTATAATCAATGCATATTCGCCACCCTGTAACTTGTCTTGTTGGTATCATTTCATTCTTTCATTAACAGTCACAGTTACTCATAACACAGTGAATAGGACTAACCCATGCACTATCTGAAATAGGGTAGATAATTCCAGCATCCAACCATTTTAAAATTTCTTTCTTAACAACATCTTTCATAATAGGATTTAATCTCCTTTGGGGATCAGCCCGCGGTTTGCAATTATCTTCCATAAGAATTTTGTGCATACAAATTGAAGGACTGATTCCTTTAATATCAGTAATTGTCCAACCAAAGGCTTTCTTGTGCTTCTTCAAAATTTCAAGCAAACTCTCTTCTTCTTTTTCAGTTAATTGAGAGGAAATTATAACAGGCAAGGTTGAGGATTCACCTAGAAAGACATACTTCAAATGATCAGGAAGCATTTTTAGCTCAAGTTTAGGAGGTTTTTCAATTGATGGACCATAAGATTCATCTTTCTCAGTCATATCCAACAATTCAAAACTTTCACGAACATACATTAAATCTTCCTCTTGAAAATCTTAAGAATCAAATAACTCCTCTTCTTGCTTATATTCCCATTCTTCTCTTTCAGCTTTCTCTTCATAAGTTGATTTGAAATGACATTCACTTAAATATTCAATAACATCCATCTTATAACACTCATCTTCTTTACCTCTAGCAGGATATTTCATCGATTTTGAAATATTAAATATAACAGTCTGATCATTAACCCACATCGTTAATTCCCCTTTTTGCACATCTATCATGGCTCTGCCTGTTGCTAGAAAAGGTCTCCCCAAAACTATGGGTATCTCTTTATCTTCCTCCATATCTAACACAATGAAATCCATAGGAAAAATAAATTGATCCACTTTTACCAAAACATCTTCTATAACTCCTTTAGGATATGTGATCGAACGATCTGCTAATTGCAGAGTTACAGTAGTTGGGGTTATTTCTCCTAGTCCTAGTCTTTTGAATATTGATAGAGGCATAAGGTTAATGCTTGCACCCAAATCACATAAAGCTTTTCCACAAAATCTTTCTCCGATTGCACATGGAATTGTGAAACTACCATGATCTTTAAGTTTTTCAGGAAGCTTTTTCTAAATTATCGCACTGCACTCCTCACTAAGTGCAACAGTCTCATTTTCTTCAAACTTCCTCTTTTTATTAAGAATATCCTTCATAAATTTCGCATAGCTTGGAATTTGTTCTAAGGCTTCAGCAAATGGAATATTAATATTAAGCTTCTTTAATATGTCAAAGAATTTTGAAAATTGCTTATCCAACTTTTGTTGATGAAGTCTCTGAGGAAATGGAGGAGGTGATTTTACTAAATCAACCTGAGGTGGAGAAATAGGTCTTTCAAAACCTTTTAGAGCGTCCTCTTTAGGTCTTTCAATCTCTTCTTTCTCTACTTCAGTTTCTTTTTTAATTCCACCTTCCAATTATTTTCCACTTCTCAGTTGAATTGCTTTTACTTGTTCTTTATTATTTTCTCTTGGATTCACTTCTGTATTACTTGGAAGCATTCCTTAGGATCTATTACTTAAGGCATTTGCAATTTGTCCAAATTGATTTTCAATATTTCTGATGGTTGCTCCTTGAATTTGTAATTTATTTCCCATATGTGATACTACTTCTTCCATAGACAACTTCTTCTCCTTTAATTGTGAAGCACTATTATAACCTGAAGGATAAGTTAATCTATTATTATTATTACCTTGGTTGTTCCAATTCTCCAATGAGTTTACTTGGTGGTTACCCCATTGTTGATTAAGACCACCTTGATTATTGTTATTCTAGCTGAAATTTGGATGATTCTTCCAACCTGGGTTATAGTAATTGGAATATGGGTTATTAGGTTTGATTATAACATTCACAGTTTCTGGTGAATAATAAGAATCAACCATTTGGCCTAATAAATTTTCTTCAATCCTGAGATTTGGTTGAGAAAAATTCATCCTAAATTGGTCTATCTTCCTTGATACAACAGCAACTTGATTTGCTAACATTGTAAAAGCATCATTTTCATAAACACTGGCTACCTTTTTAGAATTTAACCTTTCAGAAGGCCATAGAAAATTGTTAGTAGCCTTTCTTCAATTAAAGCATAAACATCAGAAAATGGTTTAGACATTAATGATCCACCAACAGCAGCATCGATGATTGATCTAAGAGATCCAACTAATCAATTATAAAAAGTTTGAATTATTAACCAATCTGGTATCGCATGATGTGGACATTTCCTAAGGAGATCTTTAAATCTTTCCCATGCTTCATATATTGATTCCCCTTAAAACTGATAAAAAGATGTTATATCATTTCTCAACTTAGCAGTCTTAGATGGTGGAAAATATTTAGCAAGGAATTTTTGTGACAGTTTACCCCATCTTCTTATTTATCTAGGTTGTAACGAATGTAACCATATTTTAGCTTTATCCCTTAGTGAGAAAGGAAAAAGTCTAAGTTTAATAGTATCATCTTAAACACCATCATATTTAAAAGTAGCACACAACTCTAGAAAATTAGCAAGATGCAAACTAGGATCTTCAGTTGTTGCTCCCCCAAACTGATTATTAGACACTATTTGGATAATAACAGGTTTAAGCTCTAAAGAATTAGCAACTACAGCAGGGTTTTGAATACTACCACGAAATTCATCTACTGTAGGGTTAACATAATCTCTTAAAGGTCTTAATTCTTGATGGATGCCTACATTTTGATCTTGATGATTTGCGATTTCTTGAATTTTTTTATCTTTTTCTGTATTTTTAATTTTTTTGATTTTTTTGATAGTTCTTTCTAATTCAGAATCATAAGGCACAAGTCCCTCAGAACCTGAACTACGCATACAACAATAAAACAAAACAAAACACAACACACTAACAAAATTAAAGAAAAGTAAAAATTTAAAATTTCTTAATTCTCTTTAAAATGCAATTATTTTTCTTTCTCCGGCAACGGCGTCAAAAACTTGATCCACCTGATATTTATACTTACAAATATGATATGAAATTGGCAACGACACTAAAAACTTTATCCCGACGGATATATATATGCTGATGATTTTGATTTATAATGTGGATACTATGCAAGTATACGTATCGTTTATCAAGTAATATAGGACTTTCTGATTAAGCTTTGAGATATCGAACTACAGGGAAATGATGAAAATCTTTAAAGGAATCAGAAAATTATCTTTACTTTTTTTAATGGTTTTTGAAAAGTATGTCTTGATTTTGAAAAGTTTTGAAAGTTGATTTGTCTTTTGAAATTTACTTAATAAAATGTTAAGCAAGAAATTAAAATTATAATAATTAATAGCACTGTATGTAAAACACTATTAACTAGAATATCTTTTTCTTTCCTTTTATGAAGTAGTAATAATTATTAAAGTATTGTTGTGGAAGTATTTAAATTTGTTGTGACGAGATAGAAGCAAATATGTTCTTTACCCTTACTTGGTTCTATAAAGAACATAGGTTAATTTGAAATTTTTATCATTTTGAACATGGTTAGGCAGGGAAGATACCAGTCTCTCACTCTAGAGTTCCCTCGATTCCCACCAACTGGGGGCTAACTTCTTATAACAAAACTCAAAACTTCAAACCAAATTAGGGGGTTTTAGCCTGTCACTCTAAAATCCTCTAATTTTACTCCCTTCCATAAAAATATCTTCTAATATTGCATTCAATTATATGGACTACAATTCTCACCCATATAATTGCATGTGATTCTTACTAACTTTTATGAGACAATACCGCATTGGATCTTACATAATCTCAAGAAATTCTACAACTTAACAGGCCAAATTAAGAAGGTAACAAAGTTTTTAGAATCAATCTTCACAACTTCTTCCAACTTTAAACACTTATACTTTCCACAACAATTCTTCATAAACTAATTACTTCTCCATTTAAGAAAGAAAAAGATAAATTAAACTACTCAGAATGCATTGAGAAAATACAAAAACACATTGATTTGGAAAAATTTTAAATAAAAATATTTTCATTAGGTTTGGAATGCCATAGTTAATCATCACGGATGGTGGAAGTCACTTTAAGAAATTTTTGATTCACAGATTAGTGAGCAAATTTTGAATCAAACATAAAATTTCAAAAGCCTATCATCCCCAAACTAGTGGATTAGTGGAAATATCAAATCGAGAGATTAAAAGAATTTTAGAAAAAATGGTTAATCCAAAACAAACTAATTGGGCTGATAGACTTGATGATGCATTATGGGCTTATAGGACTGCTTATAAAACTCCTATTGGAATGTCACCTTATAGGCTCATTTATGGAAAACCTTGTCATTTACCTGTTGAACTGGAACATAAAGCTTATTGGGTAATTAAAGAGTTTAATTATAATTCAAGAGATGCTAGAGATAAAACATTATTACAATTAAATGAACTGGATGAGATGAGAAATGATTCTTATGAAAATGCTCGAATTTATAAAGTGGAAATGAAGATTATGCACAATTAAAGAATATTAAGAAAGAATTTTTAGCCTGGACAACAAGTTTTATTATACAAATCAAGATTAAATTTGTTTCCAGGAAAATTAAAATCCAAATGGATAGGGCCGTATGTGGTTGAGAAAGTTTACCCTTATGGTACTGTGGACATTAAAGATTTAAAAACTAATTTAGTAATTAAGGTGAACTAACATAGATTGAAGCCCTATTATGAAGAAAACGTGCCATCTTTTAAAGATGTGTTATTTTTAACCCAATCAGAGTAAAATGGTATTTGTGTCGGGCTGACGGCGTTAAACCAAGCACTTTATAGGAGGTAACCCATAGTATGATTTTATTTCATGTTGGATTGTGTCTTGTATGTGCCTACACTTAATTACATACCTTCGACCTACCTTTTTAAACCTTAATTGAGTATGGAACTTAGGAGAATTTGACAAATGGAGAACCTGTGATTTTTAGAATTCTGGCGCCTAGGCGCCAGAACTGGCGCCTAAGTGCCAGATACCTGTGATCCTGGTGCCTAAGTGCCCAAATTGGTGCATAGGCACCACAGTTTCTGGATCGTGGAAAAACTAGCCCAAAGCAGTTTTTGCACATTCTAATCCATTTAAACCACCATACCTTCATCCAAAACCTTCAAGACATCAAAATTTTTTATTGAAACATTCCTTTAGAGAGAAGAAAGATTTTTGATTGCTTCCATGGAGAGATTAAACATTTGAATCAATGGAACGAAGAAGTTTGTGAACAAGGATTCACAAACTTATTTTAATGGCTATCTAGCCATGACTCTGGAGAAAGTATGCAATCAACTAGAGAAGATTGAAGAAGAATTAATTCTAACTGAAGGGAGATTACATAAGATGTTCCACCAAATTGAGCACATTGAATGGCAAATGAAAGTTCAATCAGATCATTTGGCATGCTTTGAAGATTACTAGGTAACAATGTACGCTAAGAATAAATGGATTGATGAAAAGACGGCTTCGAAATTTCCTCGAGTCACTTTCTTCCATTCCTTTGTTCGTAGTGAATTAACATGTAAAACTAATGAAGGTTCTGATGTGAATCCATGAAATAAAGAGAAATAGGTGGAGGGATTGAATGTGATTGTTAAGTGTGTTGTGATTTGAAAATATTTTATGTGGAGATGTTTATGAGTGTTTATGTGTTTGTGAGATATAAGTGTTTGTTGTTGATGTTTATTTTCTGTATTTTCTGAGCCTTATCTTGAAGATCTAGAATGAATGAAATGAACTTAAGTTTGGATTGTTATTTGTTTGATATTTGGAATGTTATGATTTGGAACCTTAAAGATTATTTTTTAAATATTATTTTCTGGAAGATATATGATGAAGATTAACAGTTGGTTTTAAGCTTACAGATGTTAAAATCACCTAAATTAAAAATATAAAAATTTAAAAAAATTTTGGAATGTTTGGTGATTCTGGCGCCTAAGCGCCGGTTCACATGGACCGAACTTCGGCCTTTAAAACTGATCAAACTCCATTTTCACGCTTAAGCTTCATCTTCTTCGCCCATTTTCACGAAAACCAGATCTAGGGTTCCATTTTGAGCAAGATTTAAAGGATTTTGATGCGTATTAACTTCAAATTTCTACTTCTCGAGGTTAGATCTACATTTTAAACTTAATTTTCACCATGGATGTTTCTACTTTTGCAAAGTGCTGAAATTTTCGAAAAAAAAATTGATTTTTAGAAGAAAAATCCATGGATATAAGTTTGATTTAGTGAGGTGAGCCTTTATTTAGTGTGATTTTATATTTTTTGAGATTTACTTGGAATTATTGACAAATTTTAGGAATGGCACCTAAATCAAAGCGGGGTAAGGAGCACAGTGAATTTGATCAAGCAGTGTTTACTAGCGTGAGTGCACAAGTTCGTTACAATGAATTTGCTACTGTTCGCAAGTTTATAGTTGAAAGAAGTTTTTATCATCCCGGTGGAACGATCAAGCATATTATTGCGGCCAGACAGTGGGAGCAGTTTTGCTATTTTTCTGTGGTAGCCATTATTTCTTTAGTTCGGGAGTTCTATGTAAATTTTCCCGAAACGATTGATTTTGAAGTTTATGTGAGGGGGACAACAGTTGAATTCACTCCGAAAGTGATCAGCATGTTTTATGGCCTGCCTCTAGTGACAGACTGTTTCTATAATACTTTTGCTCCTTCTGAGAGAGAACTCGATGAGATTTTGGCTTATTTGACAGATGAAAGAGGAGACTGGAAAATAAGAAACAATAAAAAGGTATATTTCTCCTCTTCAATGCTTAGTGCTACTTCTAAAGCCTGGCATTATTTTATTTCTGGTCGTCTCCTTCTGTCAAACCACTTGAGTGAGGTGACGAAAGAGAGAGCTATTCTGAACTATTGCATTCAAGAAATGAAGCCAATATATGTGGGAGCCATTATTTATGATGCGATTAGCACTTTTGCTAGAGGAAGTGTTATTTCTGGTTTAGGTTTTTTGGCTCACATTTTCTTGATTTGCAAGAATGCTGGTGTTTCTTATTCTATTTCTGAAGAGCAGCTTAAGTCGTTAAAGCCGATAGGAAAATCTCATGTTGATATTTATGGGAAGACTAAGAGTCAAAGTACTGGTGCATATCCTTCCTCTGTGCCTTCTACTTCTGCTGTTATGCCATCTATTTCTACATCTGAGCCTCCACCTGATGTGTGGAACACTGTTTGTCAGAGATATTTGGAGCATTAAAGTGATCTATTTTTGATGCAATGCAGAGTAGATGAGATGGATAACAAATTAGATCATTTATCAGACTATATACAGAGGAAGAGTGACTATGATGGGGAGTATAATGAAGCACTAGTAAAATTTTTGAAGGGTGATAGGAATATTGAATTTCCTACATGTCCTAAATTCACCTCATGGATCAACCCCAGAAGTCTTATTCCTAACAATTCTTCTGATGATGAGGAGACGACTGAGAATGATTAGACTTTATATTTGCTTTGCTTCGCTGATGTGCCTGTTATGTGTGTTTATTACTTTTCATGTGTTATTGTACTGATTGAGAACTTGTAGTAACTCTATTTTATGTTTTCTGTTGTTGGATTGCTTAGACTTAGTCCTTTTCATGCTACTATTGTTTTCATTTTAGCACATTTGTTTTTAAATATTAAAATTTTCATGTGTTACTCTTTTATATATCTATTCCTGCTTATACCAATACTGTTTTAAATACCTTTAAATGTTATACCTTTTCTTCCTGCTTAGTTTAAATCTTCATAGTAAAAAATATTTAAACCTTATTAAAAGAACTAAGTTTGGGGGAGGGAAATGAAATTTAATTTAAATTTTACTTGTCCTTAGTAAACAATATTTTCAAAATTAATAACATAACCTATGGAAGAAAAATTAATTTAAGATAAATATACTGTTGTTTTCATGAATGTTATAATAAACTTATAAAAGTATTTTTGAATAACAAAGGATAATTCTAAAATTGTAATTATTTAATAAAAAGGTGTTAGAATTTTGATTCAAATATCTAAATTAAAAATGTGGTATTTTTGAAAGTATTAAGGAATCTAGATATTTACTTGAGAAGATGGAATTTAAAGTCTACGAAAAATCTTTTTGCTAAACACATATTCATTAAGTGAAAAATGTGTTAAGTTTTTAAATATAAGTTAAGGATAGTGAAGTTCAAAATCATTTATAGGCTATCCAGATATAGTAATCCTCACTTTAAAAAAAAGAAGAGAAAAAAAAGAAAAAGGATAGAAAACAATCCCATAAAAAGAAAAGAAAAATATATAGGATTGGAAAGCAATCCAAAATATAAAAAGGAAAAGAACAATGAGGAGAAGCTTGAGGAAAAGCCTAAATCTAAAATTGGCTTCACTTGAATTATCTTATGGGAAGAGACCTAATGCAAATTTTTACTTAAAGTCTTATGAATAAGCATCCTTACTAGTAGAGTTATCATGAAAATATTTTTCCTGTATATTATCTACATGTTCTTAATATGACAAATTGCAATTATTTTTTGAAATAGGTAGGAGAAGAAAGTTCTTAACACTTGCATATTAAATATTTTACATATTTTGGTTTTAGCCTAAGTTATTTAAAATACATTTTAAGTTTCATTATATTATTTATAAAACAAAAAGTTATAGAAGTCTTAAAAAAATTTCTCCATATTACTTGAGGACAAGTAACGTTTAAGTTTGGGGGAATTGATCCGCCATAAAATTACTTAGAATTTTATATCAAATTTTTATTAATATTTTAAGAATATTACGCTTTAATGAAAGGTATTTCTTATGTTTTGGTTGCAGGTACAACAAATTGAGTTTATGAAGAAAAAGAGTTAAAAAGGAGCAAAAATGAGCCAAAAAGAGCAAAGAGGCTGATTATGGCGCCTAGGCGCCAGACACAGTAGATTGATTCTAGAGATTTCTTGACGGTTATTGGATGGTTATTGACACTTTCAAACCAATCTAGAAGCCTCTGGACATTTTCCCACATGTTATAAACCAAATGCAATGAATATAGACACGAGAGAGCAGTTATTAAATGAAGAGGTGTGACCAAAATGTGACGCACAATGATCCTGGCGCCTAGGCGCTAGAGCTGGTGCCTATGTGCCACCGTTAAATTTTAGAACATTCAATGAATGTGGACGAAATTTGAAGAGTTGTCTTAAACAACTCTTGGTCATTTCTGGAGATCTATAAATAGAGGACCATTTCTACAGCAAGTGGTGTGCAAGGTGTGCTAGAGTGAGTGGGTAGTGTGTGTAGTGTGTGAGGGAGAATTAATTAACAGTGTTAAATGTCTTGTTCTTAATTTTAGTGAGTGCTTAGTGTGAATTCAAGAGTCAAAGTCCTGTTAGAGTCTGTGGAGTCAGAGAAACTTCAAACGATTGCTTGGATTACATTACAGATAAGTATTTATATCTTGTTTCTTAAGTTTAGTGCTTTGGATTTGAGTTTTATGAATATGATTTGTGGTATAATTTCTATGCTTTCTGAGTAGTCTTCTATTCTTTATCCCTACAAATATGAAATGAATTAATAACAGATTTAAATCAGATTTGAGAACTTAATTTCCTATTTCCTAAAAATTTGTGATGATACTGTACCTAATCTTAATTTACTTTACAAATTGGCTACTTGTTTTTTTAAAAACTGTGGAGAATTCTTAAGATCTAACCGTTGGCTAAGAAATTCTTAAATTATATGTATCACATTTCTCTTAAAGTGGAGGTGCAAACAAATAGGGAGATAATCTTTAATGGCGTAGAATTGATTATGATTTTAGTGTGACATGCTAAATTCAATCAATTTGGTTTTACAAAAGAGGTGACGGGTCACTAGTAGGCCAGACCATAGTCAACCATTCGGGGGGGGGAACCTAGAAGTGAGAGTCTATAAATTCATCCCATTCTACTAATAATACTTTCTAATCCAATCTTTAAAAACTAGCTAATGTTCTTTATGACCTGGACCAAAGGGTAAATGATACATATGCTCTTATTTATCACAAAACCACATTTTTAAGTTCTCAAGTAATTTTAACTGCTTATTAATCATGGAATATTTCGTACAGGGAAAGAATCTTTGTTTATTATTTTATCACTAGCTAATTTTCAATTCTGCATATTTTAATTAGTTTTAAATTAAAAGATTTTAATTATTAGTTTTCTTTCTTTTAACTTAATTAATCCTCGTGGGATCGATATCTGGGGTTTTAAAAAGAAAACTTTATATTACTTCAAACGATACGTATACTTGCGCAGTACCCCTAGTGTGTGATTTATAATTAATTATCAAAACTTTCATCTTTAATTATCGTACATTCGCCGCTTAATCAGATTTGGGGTCAAGTTTGGCCATAGATTAATAAGTTAATTTACTTACATAATTGCAGTTAGGTCAAGTTTTTGGCGCCATTGCCAGAGATTAAAACTAATTAAAAGAAAGCAAATTAAAATAATATATATATATATATATATATATATATATATATATATATATATATATATATATATATATATATATATATATATATATATATATATAATAAAAAACTTGCCTATATGATGAGCAATATATTAAAAGATTTGGAAATTACAATTAGACTCTTACATGTGGATGACCTAAATTTTCTCCATGTATAAAAAATCTAGGGGAGGGGGAGGGATTACATTAACATTTACGACTTCATTAAGCCACACTTGTGAGGCAAGCCAATGGGCAGGAGCATTGCCTTCCCTGGGTAATCAACAAAATTCAACTAACATGCTCTCTCTAAAGTTCGGCATTCTATTCATCCAACTTCTTATATGCCAAGGAGCAGGCTCTGAATTTTGAAGAAATTTGATGCAGCAAGAGGAGTCTGATTCCACCTGAAGGCATCTCACCTTGCACTTGTATGCAATACTGATTGCCCAAAATATAGCGATCATCTTAGCCTCCAATGCATCAATAACAACTGCTGGTGAATGGAAGAAAAGCAAACGCTTTCCATAACTATCTCTGAAACTCCACCAAATCCTGCTTGCATCTTATGGAAGCTGCCATCTGTATTAACTTTAACCTAGGGAATAGAGGGGGAGACCAACCAATCACCTGTGGTTTGATCAAAGAGGTTGTGCCTGCTTGTCTTACTAAGCATATGTCCCTGAAGTGATGAAATTTGAATAGTTTTTAAATATAAGCCAAACAGTGGGTAGCCACCTGCAATGAAGAAGGAGGTCTCCCCTCAAACTTGGCATTGTTCCTGCACATCCAGATAAACCATGCCACCAAGCAAGGCACCACCAGTAGATCTTCCTTACCCCACTCCACCAAGCAATTAGTCAGATTGAACCAGCTCAGATTCAGAGTGTTTAAGTTGAGCCTGTTGATTAGCTCCTTCCAAACCTTCTGTGAAAAGGGGCAGCTAAAAAATAAAGCATGTTAGAGACTCCTCAGCATTCTGACATAGTTGGCAGTATGAAGGCCCTTTCAAACCTTTTAGCTTGAATATGTCATCCGTAGGTAAGAGCAAGTGCCTTACTCTCCAACAGAAAAATGACATAGATGGGGTCAACAACTTGCCCTAGAATTCAAACCTTTTAGCTTGAATCTGATCCCACGAGAAAAACTTGTTATAGATAAAAGAAGACAACTTTTAGGATCTCTTACTTTTGGTGATCAATTTGTCTTTCTGCCTAGGCTGGAAATCAGTAATAAGAACCTGCTGCATCTGTTCAGAGTTGAGGATTGTGTTAAGGAGCCTGCAGTTCCACTGATTTTCAATCCAGAACTCATTAACACAGTAATTTGAATGGTTACCAGATTATGTGGTTGAGAGTTTATCCCCCCCCCCCACACCCATTGGTCAAGCCAGAAGTTAATTTGGCCTTCACCAAGCTCCCAAATGAACGGCCGCTCAGCCTTGTCTTTAATTCTCATAAGCTTTTTCCAAAGCCTGGAGTCACCCAATTTAGGTTGAACCACAGCTGGGTGCTAATGCTTGCAGTACTTACCATGTAGAAAGTGAGCCCAAAAGCTATCCTGAGCTCTAAAACTGATCCATAGTTTGCACAGATTTATGAAACTTAATTGATCAAAGCTCCTAAAGCCTAGTCCACTTGCCTGGAGAGGTTTGCATAGTTGATACCAAGGGATCCAATGAATCTGCTTGTGTTGTCCAGCCCACAGGAATCTGTTAAACATTCTGCCAATCAGCTGCTGGATGCTCTTTTTCATGACAAACATCTGTAGTGCATGAGATGGAAGTGCAGTGAGAATGCTTTTCAAAAGAGTTATCCTTCCACCATTAGAGAAGAAAGAATTGGACCAGCATTGGATCTGTGATTTGATCTTGTCAATTACATCCTGGAATTGTGTTTGTTTTGCTCTACCCTTAATCAATTGGACACCAAGATAGTTAATGAGGAGTTGGGTGTTGACCTCATTTTTATGATAGGTCAACCTTTTGACCTAAAAAGATAACTTTGGTCAAAATGATCAATTCTGACCCAATGACCAACCCTGTTGACCCAATAGGTCAACCTTTTGACCTAAGAAGTCCACTTTGGTCAAAATGGTCAATCCTGACCCAATGACCAACCCTGTTGACCTAATAGGTCAACCTTTTGACCTAAAAAGACAACTTTGGTAAAAATGGTCAATCCTGACCTAATGATCAAACCATTGACCCAATAGGTCAACCTTTTGACCTAAAAAGTCAACTTTTGTAAAAATGGTTAATCCTGACCCAATGACCAACCCTGTTGACCCCATAGGTTAACCATTTAATCTAAAAGTGAACTTTGGTCAAAATGGTCAATCCTGACCCAATGACCAACCCTGTTGACCCAATAGGTCAATCTTTTGACCTAAAAAGTCAACTTTGGTCAAAATGGTCAATCCTGACCCAATGACCAACCCTCTTGAGCCAATATGTCAACCTTTTGACCTAAAAAGTCAACTTTGGTTAAAATGGTCAATCCTGACCCAATGACCAACCCTGTTGACCCAATAAGTCAATCGTTTGACCTAGAAAGTCAACTTTGGTCAAAATAGGTCAATTCTGACCTAATGACCAACCCTGTTGACCCCAATAGGTCAATCTTTTGACCTAAAAAGTCAACTTTGATCATTATGGTCAATCCTGACCCAATGACCAACCCTGTTGACCCAATAGGTCAACCTTTTGACCTAAAAAGTCAACTTTGGTCAAAATGGTCAATTTTTGACCAAATGACCAAATATTGACCCAATAACATGTTTAAGACCCAAAAATGACAAAATTAATCAAATAATTAATTTCAAAATTATTTTGATTAATTAAATGAAATTGACTAATAATTTAATTTTTAATATTTTAATTAATTAAATGACATAATTAATTAAAATGAAAATTAAATTAAATGTCATAAAATGACAAAATGCACCAAAATGAAATGGAAAATGACAAAATTAATCAAATAATTAATCTCAAAATTATTTTGATTAATAATTAGCTAATGATTTAATTTTTAAAATTTTAATTAATGACATAATTAATTAAAATGAAAAATTAAATTCAAAAGCCATAAAATGCACAAATTAATTAAAAATGATGGAATTAATCAAATAATTAATTCTAAAATTATTTTTAATTAATTAATTGACCAATAATTTAATTTTCATATTTTAATTAATGACATAATTAATTGAAATGAAAATTAAATTGAGAAATCATGAAAAGAGATAAAATTCAATTTTAATGACATGAATATTAATCAAATAATTAATTTGGACTTATTTCCAATTAATAATTGATTAATAAAATAATTTCCAAAATTTAATTAATGACATAATTAATTAAAAATGGAAATTAAATCAAGAGGGTTATTAATTGGAATTTTTAAACATATGACATTTTGATTTTCTAAAAATTCTAAAACTTCTTTATTACATCACAAATGACCTCATATGGGTTTGTCACAACCCATCTGACCCATTAAAGAGAAAACAACCCATGGATGACTCATATTTAACCATGGTAACGGGGCATAATGACATGAAAGTGAGGTGGCAAAACCATAGTGATTTGAAGTGTGACTCACCCCCTTTCCAAAGTGAGGTGTCTTGCCATGGTGAGATGAGTTTAGCCACCTCCCTAGCCACTCAATGATGAAAAGAAAAGTGTTTAACCATTCTTCACACCATGGTTAAGCTCATCATAACATTTTATAAAAATGTTAAGAGGGGGAGCTAATGTGTCACCACTCCATGAAATGACAAATGAGGTGTTGCAAGGAGAAGGTCTCAACCGTTTGAGTCACCATTAACCTCTCCCTTAGCCAATAGAATGGAAACAAAGAGATCAAAAACTTATCGTGATAATTTGGATCCCTAATTGCCATGAAATGTGCACTTGCTTAAATGGCAAAATTCTCATGGGAAATGAAGAGGTGATGGTTGGATTACATGGGGTAGGCTGTACTCCACAGCTCTAACCATACCATGATAAAATCCTAAACTAACCAAGGTTGAAACATAGCCATTCATGGCTATAAAAGGACCCCTTGGCTGAAATTTTGAAGAAGAGAGAAAAAATCCATATAAACTTATAGGCTGCCCAAATCCCTTAGCTCCCAACACAAAAAGTCTTGCTAAGGACCTCAACAACCTATTCCAACCAACATCAAGCCATAGTATCAACCCAATCAAGCCAATTTGGCCAAAACCTAAGTTCAGCTCAAACTAGCTATTATGCCAAAATTGCTCACCAAGGCTAGCTACAAAACCAACTTGAAGTGACAAAGATCTTCTTTGGGAGTCCTAGAAGCTGACCATCAAGGTTGATCAAGCTCAAGATTATTATGGCCAAGGTATGGATTTATTTTGTCCAAAATAATGTATATAATCAAAAAATTATGGGTTTAACTAGCCCAGAAATGTATCATCACCGTATAGATATAATCTATATGTCCAGATGATTCCGTAGGTTCAAAAATCACTCAATTTCATTGAGAAACGAGTGAGATATTGAGCTTTGAAGTTGGACGGATCGAAATACTTTCGAAATTTTGGGGATTAATCTCCGCTGTCCATTCCTGTGTTTTAAAACGGACGGCGCTGATCTAGAGATCCAGTGTCCACTGTTTGGATCCGGACAACGGATATTCCCGACCTTCGACGCGTACGAGGACATGCGTCAAGCCCTCGATTTTCCAGGCTAAGGTTAATCCAAATTAACCTTAAAAACTTCAAAAAATCATATCTTTCTATCCAGAGCTTTTAAAAATAAAATAAAAATACCTCTGGAAAGATTTTGAAGAGAAGAAAATTATGAGACCAAAATCATAATTTTATTCTCAGTATTTAATTGTTAAATAATTAAATACTCTCTGGAGTATTTTAATTATTAAAAATTATTTACAAATATGAAAAATGTGAAATTTTTAGGGAAGAACGTTTAAGTTCTTAGACACATCTCTTGATTTTTCTAAGGCTAGGATAGCTCTCTAGGATGTAATTTTCTAATTTCTATGATATTTTGTAATTATTTTCAAAAATAATTATAAAATTTAAAAAATTGGAACAAAATCAAAATGATTGAGAATCTTAGGGTGACAGATAACAATCCTAAAACAACAATTCTCAAGCTATCAAATCAATCTAAAAGATATTTCAAAACAAGGTTAAGATTTATTAATTATAAAATTAATATTTCAAAACCTTTTCTTAATCCATTTCATAATAGACTAAGCCAATGATGGATCTAAACTCAAATGAACTCAAATCAAACATTAATTAGGGTTAAAGACAACTTAAGCCTAATTAACTCATTAAAGCTTAGGGTTTAATACAAAATCATGATTTTAATTAAGTTTAAGGACATATTAAACTTAATTAACCCATTAAACCTTAACTAAATTAGGTTTAATACAAAAATTAAAACTTTAATTAAGTTTAAAGGCATATTAAACTTAATTAACCCATTAAACCTCAACAAAATTAGGTTTAATACAAAATCAAGACTTTAATTAAGTTTAAGGACATATTAAACTTAATTAACTCATTAAACCTTAACTAAATTAGGTTTAATACAAAAATAAAAACTTTAAGTTTAAAGACATATTAAACTTAATTAACCCATTAAACCTTAACTAAATTTGGTTTAATACAAAACCAAACTTTAATTAAGTTTAAGGACATGTTAAACATAATTAACATTCTTAAACATTAGGTTTAAGGCAAACCTAAACTTAATTAGGTCGAACCCATTAAACCTAATTAAACATTAAGTCTTGACTAAATTAGACTTAATCAAACCTAAACCTAATTAGGTCTAACCCATTAGACCTAATTAAACCATTAAGTCTTAACTAAATTAGACTTAATCAAACCCAATCCCTAATTAGGTCTAACCCATTAAACCTAATTAAACATTAAGTCTTAACTAAATTAGACATAATCAAACCTAAACCCTAATTAGGTCTAACCCATTAGACCTAATTAAACCATTAAGTCTTAACTAAATTAGACTTAATCAAACCTAAATCCTAATTAGGTCTAATCCATTAGACCAGATTAAACCATTAAGACTTAACTAAACTAGACTTAATTAAACCTAAACCCTCATTAGGTTTAATCCATCCTAAAATCAAATAAAAATCAAATTTAAATCATAATTAAGTATACCACACTAGACTTAATTAATCTATTAAACCTTAACCAATTAAGGTTTAGTCAAACTCAAACAAAAAACAACCTATAACTTAGGTTCAACCCAACTTGAACCCAAGTTTGACCTCTAACTTATGTTCAACCCAACTTGAACCCAAGTTGAACCTTTGACTTAGGTTCAACCCAACTTGAACCCAAGTTCAACCCTTAAGTCTAGGTTCAACCTAACTTGAACCTAACTTAATTCAAACTTAAATCTAACTTGAGTTCAACCCATATTGAACTTAAGTTAACCTTAAGTCAAGGTTCAACCTAGCTTGAACTTAACTTAAATCAAGCTTAAATCTAACTTGAGTTCAACCCATATTGAACTTAAGTTAACCTTAAGTATAGGTTCAACCTAACTTGAATCTAACTTAACTCAAAATTAAATCTAACTTGAGTCCAATCCATATTGAACTTAAGTCAACTTTAACCCAAATTAAATCTAAACTCTAATTAAGTTTACCACATCAGACTTAATTAAACAATTAAACCTTAACTAACTAAGGTTTAATCTAATCTAAACTCTAATTAAGTTTATCACATTAGACTTAATTAAACTATTAAACCTTAAGCATTAAGGTTTAATTCAACCTAAACCATAATTAAGTCTACCACATTAGACTTAATTAAATCAGTAAACCTTAACCAACTAAGGTTTGATCAAATCTAAACTCTAATTAACTATACCACATTAGACTTAATTAAACCATTAAACCTTAACTAACTAAGGTTTAATTCAATCTAAACTCTAATTAAGTCTACCACATTAGACTTAATTAAATCATTAAACCTTAACTAACTAAGGTTTAAACAAACCTCAACCTTAATTAAGTCTACCACATTAGACTTAATTAAATCATTAAAACTTAATCAACTAAGGTTCAATCAATTATAAACCAAGTCTAAACCCTAATTAAGTCTAATACACTAGACTTAATTAGCTAAGGTTTAACTAAATTGTGTCTAACTAATTAGGCTTAATTAATGTAGACTTAATTAAAACTTAAGCCTTACCTAAAAAGGACTTAGATGGTCAATAATTCTAATTAAGTCTAATTTAATTAGACTTAATTAACCTTTAAGAACTATTTAAGCAAGGCTTAAAATGTAATTAGGTCTATTCTAATTAAACCTAACTTTTCACTTAAGTTCAAACAGACATGAACTCAAGTTAATTTAATCTACAATGAATCTAACTTAAGTTCAAACAGACATGAACTCAAGTTAATTCAATCTACATTAAATCTAACTTTAAATTCTAACTTAAGTTCAAATAGACATCAACTTAAGTTAATTCAATCCACATTGAATCCAATTTTCCAAATGAACTTGAACTCAAAATTTAAGTATTAAACTTAATTTGAATTTAAGTTAAAACTCAAGTTTGATCCACATCAAACTTAACCCAACATCAAATATAAATAAAAAATTAAACAAACAAAATGCGACATTAATTCAACATCCTAAATATAATTAAACATAATTCGACATTAATCAACATTTTAAACCTAATTCAACGAACACCGACATTAAATGACATTAATTGACATTTTAAACCAAAATCAGTCAATATGATTCGACATAAACCGAGCTTCAAGGCATGCTAAATCAAACTTGGACATCCTACAAATTTTGAGACAATGAACATTTCATTATATTATTTCTGACAGTGTTTCCTTTACAGGATGAAGACAAGTTTCATTTTGATTTCCTTTGCATGTTATAGGGTGTGCTAACTCTGTTTTGCAGGACGACATTTTGGAAATGAGACGAACAACAAAACAAACGACATTGACAAAACAAAACAAAACAACAACATTAACAAAACAACAATGACAAAATCAAAACTTTTAGGTTAGCCACAAAACCTAAACTTTCAACAAACAACAAAATGACATAAAACCGACATGACAAAATGACATTTGGGATTGATAGTGGGTACATCTTTCCCTAAAAATAAAATTTCTAGAAAACAAGTGATCAACATTAATCAGAAGTTTTCTTAGACAATTACAAATTGCCTAAGATGTAATTAACTATAGAAGCTTGCTTCTATAGGAGAAGTAAAAGAATCCATGATAGAAATCTCTGGTTAAAACTTCGTGATCTTCCTTTTGTAGAAACTCTAGGATATGGCATTCTAGAATCTTCTTTTATAAGGTTTATCATAAACATCCTTCTTTTTCTCTATTTTATATTGGCCCTAAAATTTCTTAATTCCTTTATAGGATTTATAGAAATAAGATTAGGGCAATATTAAAATAGAGTGGCGACTCCTTGACATTGACATGATACGGGAATTGATAGCGATGTGAATCGACCAGTGAGCGGGGATTTTCATCGCCATCAAGAGGCTGGCGACTTCGCCGGGGATCTTCTTTCTTCTCATCTTTTGTTATCTTATGTTTCCATTTGACATTTCATTCTTTGACAAACAAGAACTACAAAATTAAAAAAAAAAACAAAAAAAACAAATTCCCAGTTTATAAATAAGTCAATAATATTTTGTTTTTCTTGAAATTTCAGAAAAGTTGCAATGGATTCTCCAAATTCAATCTTTTCTTATTTTCAAGACTTCGATATACCAATAGAGGGAGATCTTTCCTTTTATTAGAATGATTATGGATTGTTTAGTGAAACATAATTTACATTAGATAATCCATATCAAACTGATATACACTCTTTTGAAGAATTTGATCTGCCACCTTATGAAGACTTTCTGAATTTTACAGAAGACCTACCTGAGTATACACCTGGAGAGTCTTATACTCTTGAAGAAATGAAAAGAAAAATTGACAACGAAGGAAAAAAAAAATCTATGACGAGGATGATGTTCCACCACCATCCACATATGAAGTTGGATCTTGTTCCAAAAATATTCATAAAAAGAATACTCGTCCGCTTAAAAGAAAGAAAAGGTGGAATGAGAATGATAATTTTGAAACACCTGAATTTGAGCAAAGTGTTTTCAGAAACCCTTCCTTTTCAGAAGAAAATTGGTATATTCCAATTCCTGTTGAATATACTGATAATTTCTTTCAACCTAAGAGTTCTCCCTCGATTCATGCCATACATTTAGTGTTTAAAATATTAGCACGAAAAGATAAATGTTCAATTTTTTGATTGTTTATGAAGAAACATGTTATCAATCTTCAATAGAAGATCAATGTACTCGAGTGCCAATAAAATTCAGACTAGGGCCAAGATTAAATGATGTGACAATTACAAAACACAAAGCTAAATATGACAAACTGATGTTGGAAGTGGAAGATACATCCACTAAAATGACAGATTTGGTCCATAGTTACAAAATGCAGATTATCCATATGATTATACACCGCCTAGAGGATCTCGTCCCATACTAGAAGACAATGTATGGAAACGAAGATCGTCTGAACGAAATTCAGATGATATGAACACTCCTACAGATAGTGCACAAGAAGGAACTCATAAAGAACATCTTGCAAAATCATTTGAAGAGAAATTGAAAATTTTAAAAAATGATATCAAACAATTCTCGGTGCGAGGAAAGAAATACACTTCTGACAGTTCGAATGAAAATGTTGCCAGCATTAATGTGGTAGAAACACGGTCTACTTCTTTGGCACAAGAGTTAAATGAAGAAGATGCAACAAAATGAATTACGAGCAATCATACGACAGCGAGATGAACAAATCAGTCGTCTTGAACAGAAAAGGGAAGAGTTGGTAACAGCTTTGCAAAATCCACAAACAAATCCATCACCTGTCATTGAAATTGTTAGGACAGAGGCTATCCAAATTTTAGAAGACAAAGGAGAGCCAATAGATGTTGAAGAAAGCACTCAAAAGAAAAAGGATTCCCCTCATAGTGGAATTCTAGAAAAAGATATCACACAACTCGTGGAACAAAAGATAAAAGAAACAATGGCTCAGGTAAAGGCTGGATCATTAATTCCAAAGGGTAGACCATATCCAGAGGAATTTGATTCTGTCCAATACCCTAAAGGTTTTGTTCCTCCTGTCTTTAAAATGTTTGAAGGCACTGGTAATCCCCAACAACATTTAGCACATTTCAGAGCAAGCTGCTGTAATGCGGGGGGAAGTGACGCTCTTTTATTTTGACAATTTGTTAACAGTCTCACGGGAGTTGCTTTTGACTGGTATGCAGAACTTCCTAATGGGTCTGTTAAAACTTTTGTAGAGCTTGAAAGTCTTTTCATACAACAATTTGCTGAAGCTCAACATCACACTACAGTTGGTGATCTAGTAGTGGAAAAACAGAAAATAGGAGAAAGTTTAGTGGATTACATTTTACGCTGGAGAAATCTCAGCATGAAGTGTGAACCACAACTTCAAGAACAACACACTATTGAAATCCTGCTTAAAAATATCCATGGTCCTATAGCATTTATGCATAAAGGATTTACATTAAAAACTTTTGAAAAATTGCAAGTAAAGCTGCCAATCTTCAAGAAGAAGCTAAGCTGATGAGTGTAACAGAAAAGAACAAAAAGACAAAAACTGTCAAGACATTTGAAAAGAGACTGGGAAATGTTGTGGAAAAAAGTAAACAAGTGATGCAGGTTCAACCTGAACCAAAGAAGCAACGACAGAATCCGTCAACGTCACAGACATCTCAATTACAACTTTAACAACCAATCCCAGTATCAACAGATAAAAGAACAATGGCCGAAAGAATGAATAAAGAATATTCATTTAAAACGGAAGCCGTCGGCAAAATATTCCGTAGCTTGCTTAAAATTCTAGAATTTTAGCTACCAAAAGCTAAAAGGCCAGCAGAAGTCGACATGAAGGACTACCCTAATTATTGTCCTTATCATAGAATGCTCGGACACAAGATTAAAGAATGCTTCGTCTTTAAAGACTGGTTAGAGCGCAATTTTAAAGAAGGAAATATAGTAATACCGAAAGAATATTTGAAAGAACCTGACAAAGGTTCAATCAATATGATTTCAGCGGAAAAATTTAGTTCCAAAAACAAGAACAAAGACACTATTTGAGGTAAATCTTCTGAAGAGATCATTACTGAATATTAGGTTGCAAAGCCTCCCAAGAAAGAAAAGAAAAAGAAAAATAAAGAACCAAAAAGGATTAGAGGTCTTCCGGATATAGGGACTGCAGCTCCTTTTGTACCCTCTCGTTCTTATGTCTCCTCGTCTTCTACTAGGATTGTTATATCGGATGAAGGATGAAAAATCCTTAAACCGATGACTTTGTATGACTTCTTTTTTGCTCCTACTGTGAATAATAATAATAATTCCAATATTGCTTACATTATGTCTATTTTGGGTGATGTTTCTGAAAATGATCATTCAAATCCTAATCCTGTAGACAATACACAAATCGTATATGATCTTGATCAATCTAAAGACAACCAAAACGACAAAAACATTGATAAAAATTTTGACAACGAAAAAGATGAGAATGACACTGCTACGCTCTAATTACAAGGAACCCCAATTTCCATAGAATTGGAATCTTCAGACTCAGAGACAAAAGAGTTGAGTAACCAATTTGAAGAGATAATTGAAATCAATTTGAGGAGTGGAAAGGTTCTACCTCCTAGAATGGCTCCACAAGAAAAGGAAAAATAAATAGTCACATCAGAAAAGATCATTCCTCCAATACATCCTCAACTCCCTGAAAGAGATAAGGATGATCTTCATAACAAAGTGGACTATAATGTACTAGCTCATTTGAGGAAATTACCAGCAAAATTGAGCATCTATGACGCTCTTATGCTTTCTAAAGAAATGAGAGAGTCATTGATAAAAGCCCTTTTAGATCCAGACATTTGCTTAGCTTAATTTACTAGTATTACTCTGAATGAAGTTTGTCCATTAGAAGAATCGATGAAGATTACCTTCTCTGATAATGACTTGTTGCACGGAAAAACTGAACATAATTGTCCACTGTATATCGTAGTAAACATAAATGACACGACACTTTCAAGGGTTCTTATTGACCCAGGTGCCTTAATCAACATTATGAATCTGAGAACTCTTGCATATCTGGATATTGATGCCTCCCAATTATCAAGATATACGATGATGTTACGAGGATTTAATCAACAAGGAGAACGAGCTCTGGGATATGTAATGTTGCTCTTAAAGATATACGACTTGATGACAACGACAAAATTCCATATCATTGATTCAGATACCTCTTTTAATGCCTTATTTGGCAGACCATGGCTTCATGATTAAAAAATGGTTCCTTCTTCGTTGCATCAATGCATAAAATATATACGAAAAGGACAAGAATGTTGTAATTGCAACCGTTTTCGATCCATGAAATCCGTATACATGAAGATGCAACATACTACACTCCTATAAAGAAAACAATATTGTCCAAAGAGACAATGGTGGATATGAAAGAAAAAGATAAAGAAAAGAAAATAAACAAAAAGATCATTTTTCTTAAACAAAAACAAAAGGAGTTAATTCCCGTCAGACTCATACTCGAGGCCGAGGCTGAGGATGAGGATGAGGGAAAGAAGATCTGATTGTTACAATGAAGAAACCATTGAAATTCAAAATTCACCTGGACTCTGAAGAATAAACGACATTGATGGTTTTAAGGGAACCTCAATTCAAAATACCTCTAGAAGAAGAAGATAAAGAAAGACAATTTGAATTTATGTATGACAAAATCAATCATTATATACATTCTATGACTCTAACTCCAATCTCTACTGCTAAGATTGAGAATCTAGTAGTCAAAGAAGTATGTAGTGATGGCAAAAAGCCAATTAAGTTTAAACTTGGCTCTACTTCTTCTAGAACTGAAATTGATGTAAAAATAGAAGATGAAAATCTTCCGAAATCAATGAAAATTCCTTTTGAGTTGTACTCTCCTTGGGCACAAAAATTTATTTAAAATAGTTTAATTCTCAAATAATGGTCTTTAAAACAACCACATTTTATTGAACAAATGTGGAAAAATAACTAAAGGAATCCTAATTCCAAAGAAGGTGTTGGATTTGGTACTCTAGAACCATTAGATGATACAAAATTTTGCCTGGTCGTCAATGAAGAACACAATTCCGAAATGATATCTGATCTTCCAATCGAAGATGCTCCTCTAGAATTGAAAGAAGAAATTAAATCAACAATTGATGAATTAAAAGAAATAAAATTAGGAACTAATGAAAATCTGAAACCAACTTTCATTAGTTCATTCCTTAATGATGAGGAAGCAAAAGACATAATTCAATTGTTGACAGAATACAAAGACTGCTTTGCTTGGACTTATGATGAGATGTATGGTTTATCTCCAGAAGTCGCAGTCCATAAACTTGGGATAAATCAAATCACAATCTCTGTTAAACAAGCTCCAAGAAGGATGCGTGTTGAAATAGAGCAACAAGTCATTACAGAAGTTAAAAATTTGATAGAAGCCGACTTCATACGAGAAGAAAATTATTCGACATGGTTAGCCAATGTGGTGCCAGTTAAAAAGAAAAATGGTCAGATAAGGGTTTGCATAGACTTCAGGGACTTGAATAAAGCATGTCTAAAAGTTGAATTCCCTTTACCAATTCCTGAATTAATGGTTGATATAGCATCAAAACATGCAATATTTTCCTTATGGATGGATCATCAGGATATAATCAAATAAAAATGTTTTCGGAGGATGAAACAAATACAACCTTCCAGACATCCATAGGGGTATATTGCTACTAGGTTATGCCATTTAGGTTAAAGAATGCTGGTGCAACCTATCAGAGAGCCATGACATGGAACTTCGATGAATTAATACACAATCAAGTCGAATGTTATGTGGACGATCTGGTTGTCAACAGTAAACAAAAAGATGATCATTTATACGATTTGAGAATTGTCTTTGAACGACTATGACAATACAATCATAAAATGAATCCCTTAAAGTGCGCTTTCGGTGTCACTTCAGGAAAATTTTTAGGATTTGTAGTTCGACATCGTGGGATAGAAATTGATCCTCTCAAAATTGAAGCTATCCTAAATATGCCTCCTCCTAAAAATCTAACTCAATTAAGATCATTCCAAGGAAAGTTAGCTTATATGAGACGTTTTATTTCCAATCTGTCAGGTAAGTGTCAGCCTCTTACTGACTTAACCAGAAAAGATACCAAATTTGTGTGGGATGAAAAATGCCAACACGCCTTTGAAAATATCAAACAATACCTGACAACTCCTCCTGTCTTAGCAACTCCTGTAGTAGGAAGACCTCTAATCCTTTACACCACAGCACTGGACAATTCCCTTGAAGCATTATTGGCACAAGTAAATGACGAGGGAAAAGAAAATGCATTATACTATTTAAGCCGTTGTCTAGTTCCGATAGAAATAAAATACCCAAAATTGAGAAACATTGCTTAGCCTTGATTTTTGCAGTTAAAAAACTAAGGCACTATATGCTTTCTCATAAAGTAACACTTATTTCAAGAGTTAACCCACTACAATATTTAATGACACGACCGACACTTTCTGGAAGATTAGCAAGATGGGCAATGATCTTACTCCAATTCGACATAACATTTGTACCATTACGTGCTATCAAAGGACAAATCTTGGCAGATTTCTTAGCAGCACACCCAATTCCAACTGGATCACCTCTCAATGACGATTTACCTGATGAACAAATATCAAAAATAAAAAGTCTCAATGAGAACGATGGGAACTCTACTTTGACGGAGCATCATCTGCGTGAAAAGATAAAGACAAACAGGAAATTGTACCAGGCAAAGCTAGAGTAGGATTCATTTTTATCACTCCAAACAAAACAATGATGCCTTTTTCGTATCATCTGACAGAACCATGCACAAATAATGAAGCCGAGTATGAAGTGTTCATAATTGGTCTAGAATTGACAATACTAATGGAAATTAAAAATATTGACATCTATGGAGATTCTCAGTTAATTATCAATCAAATCGCTGACAAATATAAGACTCTGAAACCTTGACTTGAACAGTATTCTCGTTACACTCTGAAGCTGCTTCAACAAATTCCTTATGCGACATTTTTCTTAATCCCGAGAAGAGATAATTCTCTAGCGGATGCTTTAGCAAAACTTGCAAAAGAGTTTGCCTGTCTAGAAGAAGACGACATACCAATTCTATAAAAGGACGACAAGTTCTTTCTCAAATTGACATGGATAGTCTGAATAAAATTGGTGAAAACATGACAGTGACAACAAATCACGAAAAGGATGATTGGCGACAACCAATTATTCAATATTTACAAACTGGAAGGTTACCTAAAAACACTTCTATTGAAACTCAAATTAAACAAAGAGCATTATCATATGCTCTAATAAATGATGTCCTTTATAAACGATCTTTTGACCAAACATAGTTAAGATGCTTAAATCAAGTTGAAGCTTAAGAGATTGTTAAAGAAGTCCATTCAGGTTTATGTGGCGCACATCAATCTGGACTTAAAATGAAAATAAAAATAAAAAGAATGGTATATTATTGGCCGACAATGATGGCTGATTGTCTTGACGTTGCAAAGAAATGTCATCAATGTCAAAGACATGGAGCAGTTCTACACCAGCCTCCAAATGTCTTACACCCAACTATTGCATCTTGGCCGTTTGAATGTTAGGGAACCGACATAGTGGGCCCTATAGATCCTCCATCATCTAAGGGTCATCTATTCATTCTAGCAGCCACTGATTTTTTATCCAAATGGGCAGAAGCAATACCTCTTAGAGAAGTCAAGGCAGAACAAATCCTTTATTTCTTTAAGACGCATATTGTTTATAGATTTGGAATCCCTCGAAGGGTCATATCAGACAATTGATTGGCCTTTAAAAATGCGAAAATGAACAACTTTATCCAAAGACATGGGATAGACTGGAGGTATTCCATAATCTATTATCCTAAAGCCAATGGTTTAGCTGAAGCCTTCAAGAGGACATTGGTTCAAATTTTGAAAAAGATATTAATCAACAGCCTAAGACAATGACATGAAAGATTAATAGAAGCTTTATGGGCTTATAGAACTATATACCGAACACCAACATGGTCAACACTGTTTTCTTTGATATATATGGTTCTAAGGCTATACTACCACTCGAAATTCAAATCCCTTCTCTCAGTATTGTGATAGCAAATAAAATAACTGAAGAAGAGAATGTCAAACTACGACTTCAAGAACTCGAGAGTTTAGAAGGCAAACGTCTACAAGCTCAGCAAAATCTTGAACTGTATCAAGCAAAAATGATACGGGCCCACGACAAGTTAGTTCGCCCCATAACTTTTCGAATGGGTGAATTAGTTTTAGTTCTTCGAAGACCTGTACTAGCTCATCGAAAGATAGGTGGCAAATTTAAACCAATATGGGAGGGCCCATCTATAATTGAAAAGACATATTTTGGAGGATCTTACCAACTGGTGGATTGTCAAGGAGAAAGAATCTTGCCTCCAATCAATGGTCGTTTCTTAAAGAAATATTATACGACATGAAAAATGATGACTTGTTTATAAACTGGGATAATAAAAAAAATCTCTTCTTGATGCGATGCGACTTTATATATGCTTTAAAATACAAGAATTTGATACCACTTTTTAGAATATTTAATTCCTGACAAATGGCTTAAAAAATTTGATGTGCGAGGTTTACTTTTATTAATTTATATTTAGATTTTATAATAATTATTGTAAAAGTCACTATTTTAAACGCAAGTATACGTATCGTTCAAGTAATACAAGGCTCTAGTGGAGTCCTGGTTATCGATCCCACAGGGATAGTAAATTTATAAAAAGTAAGAAATGTAAAAAATATTTTGAAATTTTCAAATTAAATGTAATATATATATATATATATATATATATATATATATATATATATATATTTTTTTTAAAAAAGGAGCAACACGAGAGGGCTCCCTACATGTTACTAATAAAAGGAGAGTACAAAATCATTGATGGAAATGCTCCCAACTAACAAAAAACCTAATGGAGGCCATTCCACTAAAGACCACAAAAAACAATAAAACTAAAAGCTTGGGTGAGTGAAAATATATGTATACATATGTAAATATGTATAATTGTAAAGTAAGTTAACAAACCCCACGGCACCCAAGAAATTCCATCGAACACGGGGTGTCTCCAATCGATATGTGGGAGCTGAAGCTTATCTCCATTAATTAAAATTTTAAGATCAAAAGGGGGGTTGAGGCAACTAAAACCTACTGGGATCCGGCCCCTAACTCGCTAACCAATGGGCCACTTTGTTACCCTCCCTAGGAATTGAAGAAGAGGTAAAATAGGTGGGTTTAGCTTGATTAATTTGTTTTCTCCAATAGTCTTGCATCCGGGTTGTAGAACGGTTTCTTGAAGAATGTTAAGTAGAACAGTGGAATCAACTTCTAGCCAAATATTCGACCGGTTAGCAATTTTGGCAATATGCATAGCATACTCCACAACGATAAATTCGAGTCTCCAATGCATCTCTAGCTTTCACGAGTGCATAGAAGAAAAGTAGGCGATTACCATAAGAGTTTCGAAAATTCCTCCCACTCCTGCATTATCCTTAGAGAAACTGCCATCGGTATTAATTTTGATGGTTGGGTTAGTGGAAGCCATCTAACCAAGCTTAACTTTTTTCCAACATTAGGTAGGAGCTCGAGTGTGCAACAGATTGATGAAACCCTTGTGTTTAATGATTTTGTGTAGATATGTTTTACGGTTATTGGCTACTTTATCCACGAGTAGCAGCTATCCCATCAAATTTGGCACTATTTACGGCCATCCACGAAACCACATCACAATGCGGTGTAGAGTATTAACCTTCCGATTTTCCCTATTCATCCAAAGTGTATGAATATCTTCCCGGCAATAAGTATGGTTCTTCCGGCCATTGGTTAGATGCGGCCATACGGTTACGGAAAAGGAGCGATTAAAATATAGATGAGGGATGGATTCATCATGTTGATGGCGAGAGAACACATTTAGAAGGCCCCTAAGACCTTTTAGTTTAAGAATATCATCGGTTGGGATGATGCCATGGAAGGTTCTCCGAGCACAAAAGGACATGGAAGGGGACAAAAATTTATTCCAAATGGAGTTTCCCCGGGGAACAGAAGGCCAATTGAAAAGACTCCTGTAAATAGTTTTAGTTATATTTTGATTGTGGTGATTACTCCAACAAACTTTATCCGGACTACTTTGATCAAACTTGATGGTAGAAATGCTGCCTATCTGAATGATCTCGTAAAATGGCCTTGAGTCGTGGAAGAGACCAATTGCTCCCATACCAAAACTCACGAGACCTTTGTAGTTGAATCGGTAGGATTATCTTTAGCAACTAACCAATCCTTGGGACACCGGTTATCCAACCAAAAATTCACATCACCTCTCCCGGCTCCCGGATAAAGAGATTTTCAGCAGAACTTCTCACCTTAAGTAGATTGACCCGGATTCGGAGTCACCTAATTTCACGACCACTTGAGTGGGATGGGAGAACCTGCGGTATTTACCCATCATAAATTTAGCCCACGGTGAGATTTGGGCTCGAAATTAATCCATAGTTTGCACATATTAATCTGCTGAATTTGAGGAAAGCTTTTGAATCCAAGGCCACCGGCGGCCACTTGGTTTTGTGACCTTTTGCCAAGAAGTCCAATGCTTCAGGTTCTCTGACCAGCCCATAAAAATCTATTAAAAGCCCTTTCCAACTGTAGTTGGGTGCTTTTCTTCATAGCAATCATTTGAAGAAGATAGGAGGGGAAGGTTGTGAGGATACTTTTGAGGAGTGTGATTCTACCACCATTTGATAAGAAAGAATTAGTCCAACAGCTCAATTGAGAACTGACTTTGGTGAGAATCTCCTCAAATTGGATTTGTTTGGTTCTGCCCAAAGTGAGAAGGACACCCAGGTATTTAAAAGGAGGGGTACTGCATTGAAATCCAGTGTACTCCAGAATCCATTGCTTGATCTGGATAGGTGTCAGCTTGGAGAATACCAATTGGCACTTCTCAGGATTGAAAAGCATTCCGGATTGTTGTTGGAAAGAGTCAAAACAATGTTTTAACATTTTCACGAGCAGTTTTGTGTGCCTTGGAGAAAACCATGATGTCATCTGCATAAAGGAGGTGAGAAATAACAATGTTTGATTTATGATGGTACCTGGCATAGCTTTTATTCAGAATGGTCTGATTAATCATCCTTGAGAAGTAATCAGCAGCCAATATGAAGATGAGAGGAGAAAGTGGATCTCCCTGCTTTAATCCTCTGGTGGCATGGAATTTGCCTCTGGCAGTCCCATTCAATAAGATAGAATGTTCATTTGAATGGAGCCACCTGGAGATGAGATTGCGGAAGCATTGCTTGAAAGCCTCTAGCAATCAAAACATCTTGAATAAACTCCCGGCTAATGGTATCATAGGCTTTTTGTATATCCGACTTGTATATAAGATTACCTCCCCTATGAACTTTATCTAAATCGAGCAAAAGTTCCTGGGCAAGTAACACATTATCAGAGATTGACCTGCCCTTCACAAAAGCTGATTGATTCATGCATATTAACCTATCAAGATGAGGTTGAAGTCGCCCCACAATTATTTTGCTGATAACCTTACTGATTACAGATGCCAAAGAGATGGGTCTAAAATGATCCCAGTTATGCATAAGATTATTTTTGGGAATCAACACAATGTTTGAAGCACAAAAATAGTTTGGGAAGATCATTTCCAATGAAGAAACTTTGGATAATTGCCACCACATCACCACCAACCAAATTCCACTCCTTCTGATAGAAATCTGCTGTGTAACCATCTGGTCCTGCAGTTTTAGAACTATCAATTGATTTTATAGCATTCCAGATTTCTTGCTCAGTTGGGATGGTAGTTAACTCAAGTACATTGGTGTAATGCAAGTTGTCTCGGAAAAGAGATCTATCAATAGGCAATGCGGTTCCGGGAGGAGGATTAAGTAGCTCTGTCAAAATGTGTAATAGCATCCAAACCAATCTCGGTGTCCTCCATAAGTTTCACGCCATCGACTGTGTGGATAGAGTGAATAGTATTACATTTCCTTCTATATTTTATACGAGCATGGTAAAGCCGAGTGTTCCTATCCCCATGAATAAAATGGTTCAAAGCGGCTTTTTGTTTTAGATATTGCTCCGGCTTATCGGTAGCTAACGATAAATTATTTTGTGCGGTGAAGTAATGTTCATCCGTAGCGATTGCCAGCTTGGATTTTAGACTCAATTTGATTGAGCTCATTCTCGACCACTTGGACGACTTCATGGAGGTTTCCTATAAAGTTCCAATTCCATTTCCTAAGAGCTTTACCGAGATTTATCCGTAGTACGCTTAATCCGATGAGAGGATGCGGATGATCGATACGGTGCGGTTTTCTGAACAATCTTGTGGAACTCGACATAGGAGGACCAAACATTCGGATATCCGAAAGGAGGGGGAGTATTAGAGCGAGTGGGGGAGGTAATAGATATAAGGAGAGGTCTATGATCGAACCAGCAAGACTCGGGTGAGTAACATAAGTAAGAAGCCAATTAGAGAGCCAAAGGTTGTTAACCAACATCCTATCAAGCCTCTCCCAGATAATCCCTCTCTTCCATGTAAAAGCAGGTCCTCTAAATCCAAGGTCATAAAGATTGGCTGCATGAATATTATCATTGAAGATGGTCATATCAGAGAGCTTGGGAGGTCTACCCCCAATTTTTTCATTTGAATACCCCACACTCGTTAAAATCACCCCAACAATCCGGGGTGAGTGTACTTGGACACCGATGTCCTGTAGCTGACTCCACAGGATAACTTTATCTTCCTTTTTATAGCCAGCATAGACAAAGGTTATTAAACCATCCCTGCCATTAATCTGAAAGGAAGAATGTATAAATTGCTTGTTGTCAATAAGGATAGACCAGTTCACCTCTTTTCTACAAAAAATCCAAATTTTATTATTGCAGTTAGCATAGTGGTTGTAGCCTTGTAGCTTACTGATGATTTTCTGAGGATATTTATTAACCAAAGGTTCCAGGATGGTAATGCACCATAATTTATATTTTTTGTTTAAATGTAGCAATCTTTTAAAAGATAGGGGATTAGCAATACCCTCAATATTCCAACGAGAGGAAATTTATCATTAAATGGGATGGGGATTAAAAGAGGATTGAGATCTAGATCTAGATCTCCCCCAGTAACGAAATTCCAGCTAACTCCCCACGAAAGAGGAGTTCCAAGTTTTTGTACTTCATCGAGATTGTTCTTCTTCTTTTTCCCGGAGGTTTGGGTGTGCCATTTGCCTTCCATCTCTTCCTGCATAACACCGATTCCAGCATTGGAGGGAAGCCGGTATCCCCTTGCTGTTCAATAGGTTGAGTTGGTGTGACTATTCGACTTCCTCTTCCTCCCTTCGTAACTATGTGGGGATCTTTCCCCAAAGCGGACTCGAAATATCATCGAAACATTTCGATAACTCCGAGTGAACTAGAGGGGTGCCATTATCCATATGGATCGTGGGTTCAACGGTCATCTCCCCAACGAAGGGGGATTTGACATATCGGTGTTCTCCCCACCTCGGCTCGGAGGGGTAAAGCAAGTTTGAGAGAGCGAGTTCACAAATTCTCTCCTTTCTCCCGAGCCTCGTTGCACTAAAACGAGTATCACGCAGTTGCTTGTGTTGAGTTTCCTTTGTTATGGGTCTTCTAGATGGGGGATGAATTCTGTAGCACTTTTCCATTGTATGTCCAAACATTTTGCAATGAGAGCAATAATAAGGTTTTTGCTTGCATTATAACTTCTTGCCACTGTCCTTCCTTAGGCTGATCCAATCCAAATTTTTTTTACCTCGAGCGGTGAAATATCCCTCTCAATCGGATCCTAGCCATTTCAGGTTTAGCTTTATTAATTGTAGCAGCATCCGAGTCTTAAAGGAGTTCCGATAGACCTCCCAATTTGGAAAAGAGCATCCTGATTAAAAAATGCAGTATGGAAGATTGGGTAGTTTAAACCAGATTGGCACAATTGGAGGGTCCTTGCTAGGATCAAAATCTGCTTGTCCATTTGATTATTTTCATCTCCACTCCAGCAATAGTCACCAAATGTTTAGCAAATAACATAGCATAATCCTCCTCAACGGTGAAGTTGATAAGCGAGTGTCTTCCATCCAGCGAGTCCCAGCTTCCACTTCCCTTGAAAATTCAATGATTCAAAGTATTTCCTCACTAGCTCCATCTTAGGATGTCCCAAACTAAATTTCCCAATCAAAGTGAGTTTCACTTCATCATCAAGCACGGCCAATTCCTGATCGGTGAAAATCACGGCAGGATGGCCATCCTTTTCTTCCGGAGGTCCGATAAAAGGGCAAGAAATTCTTCCACTCGCTGCATCATGCAATCTCCGTGGGAAAAAAGTCCGGAAGGATCCGTGATGGAAGGGGCAGATCCTACAACACCGGCATAGGTGGCTTTTGCCCACTCAATGTTGGTGGTAAGATCAATGGGGTGAGCCATCGGACCACCCAACACCACCAACGAGCTACCAATGGAACGAGTAGACCCAAACAACAACGAACCGGAAAATGGAAGTTGCACACAGACAAAAAAATAAGGAAGGAGTAAGCAAACAAGAGTGAGCACAACCCTGAGTGGGTACACCCACAGCCTTAGAGCAAGAGAAAACCACCCCAAGAAGAGCACAATGGAACAGTAGAATTTGAAAAACAAAAGACCCGGGAACCACAAGAAGCTGCCAGAAGAGCAACAAAGGAGCCCGGGAACACTTCACCTCCAGACCAGCACTCACTAGACTTACCTGCACCACCACCCTCCAGGCCGCCGCCGGCAAAGTCATGCTAGAAACCCTAGCAGAGCACACCTTGCCGCCAACATCTTTTTTCATATATCTGGACTGCTCACACTCAATTTCTACAAGCTTTGGAAAGGGAAGAACTTTTTCTCCAACAGAAAGCTACTGTTAATAAATATCTCTTTGGGGACAGGAATTCAAAGTACTTCCATGCTATAATTAAACATAGGAGGAAAATTAATGCCATACTAAAAATAAAGGATGCTGCTGGTAATTGGGTCACTGATCAAACAACTATTTCTCAAAGTGCTGTCCAGTATTTTCAAAATATGCTTGTTGCTCAACCTACATCAACCAATTCCTTCTTTGCTGAGGTTTTTTCAGAAAACCATGATTATGTTAATCAGCTCAACTTGACTTTACTTCCAGATGAACAGGAAATTTAGCAAGCTTTAAAAAATATTGATGGAAATAGGACTGCTGGTCCTGATGGCTTCACTTCAGCCTTTTATCTAAAAGCTTGGGAAATTGTGAGAACTGATCTCATTCAGGCTGTACAATCCTTTTTCCTAGGGACTGATCTTCCAATATATTTTGCTGCATCTAGTATTGCTCTTATTCTTAAGGATAATCAAAAATCACATTGGGCAGATTTCAGACCTATTAGTCTCACTACTACTTTTTCTAAAATCATTAGCAAGATTCTTGTGGGGAGACTACAACCACATCTCAATCACTTGATTAGCTCTAACCAATCTGCTTTTGTGCAGGGTAGAACCATTATTGATAATTGTCCGCTGGCTCAGGAATTATTACTGGATATTGATAAAAGATGTAGGGGGCATAATTTAATTCTCAAATTGGATCTCAAAAAAGCTTATGATACCATCAGTTGGCAATTTATAGATCTTGTACTTAAGGCACAGGGTTTCCATCCTTCTTTCTGTACATTAATCCAGAGGTGGCTATCTAATGCATACTATAGTGTCCTTGTCAATGGTAGCAGCTGTGGTTTCTTCAAAGCAGGCACGGGTTTGAAACAAGGAGATCCACTCTCTCCCACCATATTCATTTTGGGATTCGACTACTTTTCTAGGATTCTGAATGCTGCTCATACTCATTACCCCTATCTCCATTTTAAACATGGTTCTTCCCAAATTATCAGTCACTTGGCATATGCTGATGATGTTATCCTTTTCACTAATGGTAGCAAGCTTGCTGTCAGAAAAACATTACAAATAACTGATCACCTAGCCATGGTAGCAGGTCTTGAACTAAATCAAAGGAAGTGTCAGTTTTTAGTTGGCGAAGGGTTTAAATATCAGCAGTGGGTGAATGATTTCACTGGTTTCTCTGCTGCAGATCTCCCTTTAAATATTTAGGGTGCAGTTAACTAAAGGAAGGAGAAAACAATCCCATTATGATGAAGTAGTACAGAAGATCACAGCAGCCTTAAACTGTTGGACAACTACTTTTTGTCTAATGGTGGTAGGTTAACTTTACTGAAGAGCATATTATCAAAATTTCCTCTCTATAATTTATAAATGGTTAGATTGAAAAAGAGTACTCAGAAAATGATTGAAACCATTTTTATTAAATTTCTATGGGAAGGCCAGGCTAAACAATATCATTGGGTAGTATGGAACAAAGTTTGTAAACCAATAAAGGCTGGGGGATTGGGCATAAGGAGCTTCCAACAGATGAGCCACCTTTTTTACTGTAAACAGTGGATCAAATTCAGAAGGCAAGATACCATGTGGGCTAAATTTTTAAAAGACAAGTATTGCTGGAAGTCACACCCAAATGTTGTTTTGCCAAGATTGGGGAATTCCAAACACTGGAAAAATTTGCTGAAGGTTAGAGAAATAGCTAACCAGTACTTTAGCTGGGAGGTTGGCAAGGGGGATGTGAATTTCTATTATGATAACTGGATTGGTGATGGTACTTTAAACTTCACTGCTGAGTTTAATCATCAACTCACTGTATCTGATTTCTGGGTGGATGATCATTGGAATGCCAACATGCTTAGAGATGTTTTGGATGAGGACAGTGTACAGCAGATTATCCACATTCCGATTGATTCAACTAAACCTGACAGGATTCTACTGAAATAGTCTAATAAACACTCCTTCAACAGCATGATCCACAGTTCCTTACATGTCTGGCCTGATACTAATTGGGGAGAAAAAATGCTGGACTAGGCTTATATCTCCCTCAATGTCATACTTCTGCTGGAGATTGTTTCATAATTATCTTCCATTAGATGATATCTTGAAG
Source organism: Papilionanthe hookeriana x Papilionanthe teres (assembly GCA_022702705.1). NCBI lineage: Eukaryota > Viridiplantae > Streptophyta > Magnoliopsida > Asparagales > Orchidaceae > Papilionanthe > Papilionanthe hookeriana x Papilionanthe teres. Next base: position 28,032,228 of record CM040422.1, read on the forward strand.
CTAAAAGGTTTAAGAACTGCATCTAGATGTTGGTTATGGCATTCTCAGGAAGAGTCGGTTTCTCATCTTTTTCTCAAATGCACGGTCACCAAACAGTGTATGGAATATAGTGTTACCGCAATTCAAATTAAACCATCTCAATTACAACTCGGCTTAACTTGGGGGCTTGCTGGGAGGATCTGGAAAGATGAGAAAGGGTTTCACATCCCTTTAGTTATCTGCTGGTTTGTATGGATGGCCAGGAATCAAGCTAAAAATGACAATAAAACCTGTACTATCAATAAGATTGTGGCAAATTGCTGTAGTTTTCTATGTAAACACTCACTGCTGGACTCCTCTCCTAGAAGGAAACCTATTTTGTTGAAATGGTCTCTACCTTCTCAACCATGGATAAAAATTAATATTGATGGCAGCTTCACTACTTCACATTGCAGAATTGGAGTTGTTTTTAGAAATTCCTTGGGACAGTTATTGTGGTTCTTTCAAGCACCTATTATTTCTTCATTAGCTCTTGAATCTGAACTTCAGGCTGCACACTGGGCACTGATTACTGCTAAATCATTGAACTATCATTTTGTATGGATTGAATCTGACTCACAACAATTGATTAACATACTGCAAGGCCTCTCCCCTCCTCCTTGGAACTTGGTATATCTTTTCAGAACTATTCTCTACCTTTGGTTCCCTCACACTTAAATGGACCCATATCTTCAGAGAGGGTAATCAACCTGCTAACTGGTTGGCCAAAAATGCTACGACTACTAATACCATAGTTTTTTCTCGTTACACCTTTTGAGCCTCTAAGGCCTTTACTTTGGGGATTTGATCGATACTCCCTACATCGATGTATGTAACTTTTGTTCGAATAAATTTTCCTTTTCTTAAATATATATATATATATATATATATATATATATATATATATATATATATATATTCAAATTTGATTAACTAACAATTTTTACTATAAACAAGTAAGCAGTAATAAAGTAAAGTAAGCAGCATTAAAATTTAATGCAAGTATAAAAATGACTTTCTCCTTTTCAACTAATCCAAGATTTATAGAATAATTATCTTTTGTAGGGAATTTAGATTATGATATTGTACCAAATAGAAGCATTCACATTCTTTACCCTTTGGTCCAGGTGCAAAGAACATTGACTAATCTATAGATCAGCTCAGGATGTTTTATTAGTAGAAAAAGTTAATCTAGGCTCACACTACTAGATGTCCAAGAGTGGCTATGGTCAGCCTTACCAGTGACCCGTTACCTTTCTATAAACCAAATTATTAGAATTTAGTATGTCACTCTAAAAACTAATTAATTTTACGCCCAATAAATAATATCTTCCTATTTATTAGTACTTCACCTTAAATAATCTGCGTATAGCCTGTGATTACCTAAGGATTCATGTGATATCTACTAGTTAAGAATTTATCTCCTGATAGGTCTCAAAATTCTTCAGCAAATTTTAACAATTTAAATGACCAATTTAAAAAGTAAACTAAGATCAGGTATTAATATCATCACAATGTATTTAAAATATTTTAAATTTAATTCTCTACAAAATTTAATTATTTTATAATATTTTCATAGTTGAAAAGAGAAAGATAACTAAAAACTCAGAACACATTGAAATAACACAACAAAACATATTTATGAAACTTTGAACCAAAGTACAAATACTTATCTGATGTGTTCGTTCAAGTGATCCGCTGACTTCTACTGGCTCCAAAGAGATGATGAAAGACTCCAACAGCAATAACACACAATAAATACTCAAAATAAACTCACTAGATACAAAGTAAAGTGGAATCCTAAGTATGGAAGAGACTAAATAAAATTAAAGAAGGGAGAGAAGATGCTAAAATGGGCATGTGTACTAAGAGGGGGGGATGGTGAGATTTTTTCTATAGAATGGGCTCCTATTTATATAGCTCTGAATTTGACCAGGGGTTGCTTAAGGCACCTCTTCAAAATTCGTCCAAATTTAATGCATCTTCTAGAAGGTAACTGTCGCTCCTAGGCGCCTGGATCTGGCGCCTGCGCAGGACTCTGTGACCAGGTCTTTCGCACCTCTTCACTTTGGATCGCACCTCTTCGCTATACATACCTTTTCCTTGTGTCCAAATACATTGTATCACATGTCCTAATATTAGGAGTAACTTCCAGTCTTCTGGAAGCTCCAATAACCGCTTAACATCGTCAAAATAACTGCCCAAAGTCGTCAAAAATCTTGACAGCGTTTGTATCGAACTGGCGCTTAAGCGCTCGATTCTGGTGCCAAGGCGCCAAGCCAATAATTCCAATATTTTGCTCCATAAGCTCCATTTTTGCTCCTTTTTGCTCCTTTTTCCTTTTTTTTCTTTCTTGGACTCTTTTTTAATCATCTACATCCAAAAACATGAAAATACCTTTCATTAAAGCATAATATCCTTAAGAATTGAATAATAAAAAAGGCATAAAAGGGTTATTTTTTAGGTAGATCAAATTTCCCCAAACTTAAATGTTACTTGTCCTCAAGTAACCCTTTTAATTACATAAAATAGACAACATTTTAGAATGAATTTAAAATATTTAAGATTCCTTATAATTTTTGGATTTATAAATGCTCTAGCAAATCATTAACCAAATTTCACTAATTAAGTTTAATTTTAAAAATTAAAGAACATTTAAATACCAAATCATAAGACTTCTAATTTTTCATTTATTTCAAGAATAATTGTAGCTCATCATATTAAGGTCACATAGAATATTTACAAGAAAAAGATTTTCATGAAATATTTTTCTCGTAAAAATATTTGTACATAGAAATTAAGTTAAAAATGTAATTATTTTTCTTACTATAAGATAATTCAAGTGAAGCCAATTTTTGATTAGGCATTTCCTCAAGTTTCTCCTCACTTTCTTTTCTTCATTTTTTTTTTCTGGATTGTTTTTCAATCCTTTTTGTTTTTTTTTTAAGTGAGGATTACTATTTTTGGATAGCCTGATAATGATTTTGAACTTTACTATCCTTAACTTATATTCAAAAACTTATACATTCTTACATAATAAATATGACATTATTAGTTTATTATTTTTCAAAACTTATTTCAATATTTTCTTTTTCTAGCAATAATCTTGATTCCTTAGTATTTCAAAAATACAATTCTCTTTACTATAAATAGAAAAATTTTGATCTTATTATTCTTTAAGCTAAATAATTCTATTCTTAAAATTAATCAAAATTTTTGAAATTTTAGTTAAGTTTACTAAATTACTTATAAATTCAAAAATTTAGGTAATCTTAAACAGATTTTTCATTTCTTATGTTATGTTAATATATTTTTAAAGAAAATATAAGTTCTTTAAGGACAAATAATATTTAAATTTGATAAATGTTTTCCCTTCCCCCAAACTTCAGCTTTAGTATAAATATAAATCATGAAATTTTCTAAAGCATGAGAGAGAGAAATAAACAAGAATTAATCTAAGTACAATAATGATGTAGTAAGGAAAAACTAACTTCTACTTCTACACATGGTTCAATATGAATATAACAGTGATTAAGCATATATAGAAACGTTTTGCAGAGCAGGAGTTACTTTCTAAAATAAAATCTTTTTATTTATTTGTTTTTATTTTTAAACATGCAAACATACTAACTATTCATGAACACTAAATAGTAGGCTAAAACAAAAATAAACTTATATAAAATTCATTCACATTTCATTCTTTAACACACATCAGATAATCTAAAAATAATTTTAACATAAAAAGTTCACATAAACACTAACAACTATCATCACACTTAACAACACAAGAAACAAGAAACATACTAAAAATAGAATCGACAATCTCCAGAGGTAAGTCAAGCTACTAATCACTGTCTGTAGCATCATCATCGTCATCACCAAAAGAAAACTACATATCCTTTGGATCAACATATGGTGAAAATCTAGGACAAGTAGGGAACTGAACATCGTGCTCACCCTTCAGAAATCTCATTAAAGACTCAGAGTACTCAACATCGTAATCACTCTTTCTTTGTGTATACTCAGAAAGATGATCAATCTTCTTATCTATAGTATCTACTCTATAATGAGTTAAGAATAACTCATTCTGCTGCTCTATAAACTGATCATGCATGGTTTCCCAAAATGTAGATGGTGGCTCAAGCGAAGTAGCTGGTCTAGAAGTAGAAGCTCTACCTGAAGTAGGTAATGAACCAGAAGGTGCAGTAGAACTCTTACCTCGAAGTCGATCATATATGTTGACGCTCTCTCTTCCTATAGGCTTTGTAGACTTGAGCTTTTCCTCAGAATGCTCAGCAACTACTCCAGCACTTTGACATAGAGAATAGATTAGAGATAGAAAACCAAGTCCAATAGAAGTCCTAGAACGAGCAGTAGCTTCTACAGAATCATAAATAATGCTCCCTACATCAATAGGCTTCTTCTCTTGAATGAAGTAGTTGAGAATAGCTCTATCTTTAGAAACCTCGCTCAGATGAATGGATGAAAGGAGACGAGCAGAAATAAAGTAGCGCCATGCCTTTGAAATACCATTAAGCTTAGAAGATGAAATATTTACCCCTTTTCCATTCTGAATCTTCCAGGCTCCAATACAATCAGTCAGGTAGGAAATGATCATATCCAAATCTCCCTCAGATGGAGATAATCCAGGGTAATAACACTCTATATTTGGCGATATGCCATAAAAAATATTGATGCGTTTAGGAGTGAATCCTACTAGAACTCCTCGAACAAAAATCTCATATTCTTCAGCATCCACTAAATTAGCATAAAACTCTCTAACAACCGGGATAACGGCAACAACTGTGAAATAGCAGAATCGTTGCCAGTTGAGAGCAACGATTGTTTCCTCTATTCTTCCTCCAGGATTATAAAAACTTCGCTCCGAGATAAATTTCTGAGTCGTAGCAAAATCATTGTATCGGAAGTGTGCAACAGCAATGATGAACTTGCTACGATCAAAATTTTCTCGCTCCTTTCCTCTCTTAGATTTGGGTGCCATCTAAACATGAAAGAAAAACACGAAATAAATTCAACGGATCTAGGAAAATAAACTAATTTAAGCTTTTCAAACTTGAAAGAGCTTAAAAATTCATGGATTTAACCTTCAAAATCAAAATTTTTCTCAAAATTTTGGTTTTTCTCAATGAGAGCAAAATCCATGGTGAAAATAAAAAATAATGAGTTTAGAATGCAGATCTGACCTCGGGATTAAGAAATCGGGTGATTTCAAGCTAAAAAACTTGAAAATTCGGCTTTAAATGGGATCTCTAGGGGTTATTTTCACGAAAAATAGTGGAGAAGGAAGCTTAGGCATCAAACATGGCATGGGGGGTGTTTAATAAAATGGGTTTTTGGGTTCAGGCCGAATCGGCGCCTAGGCGCCAGACTTGCCTTTCCAAAAATTTAATTTAAATTAAATATTTTCCACCAAATCTTATCAAATTTTGACTCCTGATTACTCTTATGAGAGTATTAATCCAATTTATATCCTCCAAACATTTTCACAATCAATTTAAAATGATAGTATAGATCCACAAAAATGTATCCAAATTCTTCAATTCTAATCCCTAATTTCCATTTTAAATTCAATAATTTTCAGTATAAGACTGTATCAAGGTTCATAGTATTATAAATAACACAAACAACAACATATTCAAAACAAATATTCAAATCCAACAACACACATTGAACAATTAAGCAAACACACAAATTTGATATTCAACACATATACCATCTATTTAACACCGATCTTCAATTACCTTCTCTTTCGCAATAAAGTTCACTAGGACCGAAGGGATAAAACACCAAGGCCCTTTAAAATTCCAAAGTCATCTTTTCATCAATCCTCTTGTTCTTCGCGTACATTTCTACTTGAGCATCTTGATAGGCCGCCATATGATCAGATTGAAGTTTGGTTCGCCATTACAAGTTTTCGTATTGTTGGTACATCTCATGGAGATGATTACCAATACTTTGAAGTTCTACTTCAATATTATCCAATCGACTAAACATTTTCTCCATACTAACAACAATAAAACCATTAAAATAAGGCTGAGGATCTTTAGGAGATTTTTCTCTTACCTCATTTCCATGATTTCCTCTATCCATTGCCTCCAAATCCTTCTTAACTCTGCCAAAATGAATTGCTCTGGTCAAAATTAAGGTTACTATGGGATTGGGGATGAAGAATAGGCTATATATAAAGAGATTTCGTGTGAAAAACTGAAGAATTTTGGTTTTTCCACGATCTGTAACCGTGGCGCTTAGGAGCCTGAATCTCGCTCCTAGGCGCCGGATCATCGATACGCAGGCCATTCTAGCGCTTAGGCACAAACTTTTAGCGCCTAGGCGCCGGAACCTCGATTAACTCTGATTCACCTATCTTCAAATTTTGCAAGTTTCGGTCGTAAAAATAGATCTAAAAACGGGTATTATCAACACACAAACATAATTACGAAAACTTCAAATCACAAACAATCACAAATGAAGGTTAACTTGATCTCCTTTTTACTCACATTTGACATGGAGTGGTCCAAGTCAAAATTCTATATACATCAAGAAAATGTTTAGCTTAAGCCAATACAAACATGTTAGCCTTCTATTTCCATAAGTTATATACAAATTTAGTCAAAACCAAGGCATAACCATACAATAATAATTAAACTCATACTAATAAATATGGGTTGCCTCCCATAAAGCGCTTGATTTAATGTCAACAGTCTGACCTAATTAATTGAATTAATTAGGTAGACTCAGCTCATAAGCCTCTTTGTAATTTAATTTCATTTCTTCCACATAAGGCTTCAGTCTTAATCCGTTAACTTTAAATACTTTTCCAGCTTTGGGATCTTTAATATCCAAAGCTCTATAAGGGTAAAATCTCTCACATATAAATGGTCCCATCCATTTAGATTTTAATTTTCTAGGAAAAAGTTTTAAATGAGCATTAAATAATAATACTTCTTGTCCAGGCTCGAATATTTTCCTTGAAATCATTTTGTCATGCAATTTCTTCATTCTTTCCTTTTAAATTCTTGCATTTTCATAAGACTCATTTCTTATCTCTTCCATTTCATTCACTTGTAATAATTATTTTACTCCTGCAGTATTCAAATTATAATTGAATTCCTTTATCACCCAATAAGCTTTATGTTCGAGTTCAACAGGTAAGTGACAATGTTTACCATAAATTAACCGATAAGGTGACATTTCGATAGGTGTCTTATAAGCTGTTCTATAAGCCCATAATGCAGAATCAAGTCTATTAACCTGATCAGTTCTTTTAGGATTAACAGTCTTTTCTAATATTCATTTAATTTCTCTGTTCGACACTTCGACCCATTCCACTTGTTTGAGGATGATAAGCGATTAGCAATTCTATGTTTAATTCTAAATTTTTCCAGCAATGATTGAATTCTTATATTTCTGAAATGACTTCCCCCATCTGTGATAATTATCCTGGGCATTCCAAATCTTGTAAAAATCATTTTCTTTAAAAATTTAGAAACACTTTTGGAATCACAATTAGCTAAAGCTAAAGCTTCGATCCACTTTGAAACATAATCAACTGCTAAGAAAATAAATTTTTCCAGATGATGGTACTAAAGGTCCCATAAAGTCTAAACCCCATACATCGAAAATTTTTATTTCTAATATAAAGTTTAGAGGCATTTCATCTTTTCTGGATATATTTCCCATTTTTTGACATCGATCACAAGTTTTCACATAATGTCCAACATCTTTAAATAAAGTAGGCCAATAAAATCTAGAATTTAAAATTTTAAATGCAGTTTTATCAACTCGAAAGTGTCCTCCAAATTCAGAATCGTGACATTTTTGAATAATTGCAAAAGTTTCTTCATAAGGTACACATCTTTGAATCACAAAATCTCTTCCTATTTTGAATAAATGAGGATCTTCCCAAATATATGATTTAAAATCATTCTTGAATTTCTTAATGTATTTGCTATTCAACCCATATGGTAAAATATTGCTAACCAAGTAATTAACTATATCTGCATACCAACATTTGTAATCCTTGAATGACATATAATTGCTCATCCGGGAATTTCTCATTTATATTTTCTTCATAAATCTTCTCATTATTATTTTTTATTCTTGATAAATGATCAGCAATTTGGTTGTTAGTTCCTTTTCTGTTCACAATTTCAAAATCAAATTCTTATAAGAGTAAAACCCATCTGATCAATCTAGGTTTAGCATCATTTTTAGATATTAAATACTTAATAGCAGAATGATCAGTATGTACGATACATTTTGTTCCAAGAAGATATGGTCTAAATTTATCAAAGGAATATACTATTGCTAAAAGCTCTTTTTCAGTAGTAGTGTAATTTATTTGAGTTTCATTAAGTTTTACTAACATAGTATATAACTCTGAAAATTTTCTCATATTTTTGTCCTATGCATAATCACTTACATCACACATTAATTCAAAAGGTTTATTCTAATCAGGTGCAACAATGACAGGTGCAGTGATTAATTTTTCTTTCAGAATATTGAATGCATTCAGACAGTCTTCATTAAATTCAAATTTAGCTTCTTTTTCCAATAAATGGCAAAGAGGTTTAGCAATTTTAGAAAATTCCTTTATATATCTCCTATAAAATCCAATATGACCCAGAAAACTTCTCACATCAGTAACGGTAGTAGGCGGTTGAAGTTCAACAATAATTTTTACTTTTGCCTAATCAACTTCCATCCCTATTTGTGAAACTTTATGTACAAGTAAAATTCCTTCTGTGACCATAAATTGACATTTTTCCCAGTTTAGAACTAAATTTATTTTTTCACATCTCTTCAAAACTTTCGTTATATTATCCAAGCAAGATTCAAAAGAAATTCCAAAAATTGAAAATTCATCCATAAATACTTCAATTCCTTTATTAATCAAATCACATAATATTTACATCATACATCTTTGAAAAGTTACAGGTGCATTACATAAACCGAAAGGCATTTTCTAAAGGCAAATGTTCCATAAGGACTTGTAAATGTTGTCTTTTCTTGATCCTTTGGATCAACGGGTACTTGATAATAACCAGAATATCCATCCAGAAAAGAGAAATATGAGTGTCTAGCTAATTTATCCAGCATTTGATCCAAGAAAGGTAAAGGAAAATGATCCTTTCTAGTGGCGTTGTTTAATTTTTGATAGTCAATACAAATACGCCATCCAATAACTTGTCTTGTTGGGATTAATTCATTTTTTTCATTAACAATGACAGTTACTCCTCCTTTCTTCGGAGCACAATGAATAGAACTCACCCATTGGCTATCCGAAATAGGATAAATAATTCCACCATCTAACCATTTCAAAATCTCATTCTTGACAACCTCTTTCATAATTGGATTTAATCTTCTTTGAGGTTCAATAGTAGGTTTAAAATTTTCTTCCATTAAAATCCTATGCATACAAAGAAGGGCTTATTCCTTTTATATCTGCAATAGTCCAACTAAAAGCTTTCTTATAATTCTTTAGAACTTCTATTAATTTCTCTTCTAGATCATTGCTTAATTTTGAAGATATAATTACAGGTAAAGTTAATGAATTTCCAAGAAATGTATACTTTAAATGTGCAGGTAACGTTTTTAATTCAAGTTCAGAGGCTTTTTCAATCGAGGATAAAAGTATATCATTTTTAGTTGTGTCTAAAATTTCCCAATTTTCATGAATATAATGAGTTTCTTTAGATAAATTTTCTTCATTTAATGACTCATTATATAACATATATTCTTTATCTTTATCATCAAAAATGACCTTACATTTTTCTTGATAATGCTTTTCAATTATATAATAAAAAATATCCATCTGATAGGATTTTTCTTTATCAGAATACCTCATTGATTTCAAAACATTGAATGTTATCTCTTGATCATTAGCTCTCATTGTTAATTCTCGTTTTTGCACATCAATCATAACTCGACCGGTAGCTAGAAAAGGTCTCCCTAAAATGATATGCATTTCTTTATCTTCTTCCATATCTAGAACAATGAAATCCACAGGGAAGATAAATTTATCTACCTTAATAAGAACATCCTCTATAACTCCTTTAGGATAAGTGATTGATCGATCCGCTAACTGCAGAATTACAGTGGTAGGAGAAATCTCTCCTTAATCTAACATTCGAAAAATTGAAAATGGCATGAGATTAATACTGGCTCCTAAATCACATAAGGCTTTTCAACAGAATTTTTCTCCAATAACACATGGTATAGTGAAACTTCTAGGATCTTTAAGTTTTTGAGGTAATTTCTTCTGAATTATTGCACTACATTATTCACTTAATGCAACAGTTTCATAAGCTTCAAATTTTCTCTTCTTGCTTAAAATATCCTTCATAAATTTTTCATAGCTTGGAATTTGCTCCAAAGCTTCAGCAAAAGGAATGTTGATAGTAAGTTTCTTAAAAATTTCAAAGAACTTAGAAAATTGATGGTCAAGCTTTTGCAGTTTAAGTCTTTGAGGAAAAGGTGGTGGTGGTATTTCAACTTCCACTTCAATAGGTAAAACAGTCTGATCTTTACTTGGAGAAAGGGTATCTTTAGGTTTTTCAATCTTTTCAACTTCTTTCTCTTTTTCAATCTTATTCCGTATTTTTTCTTTTAATTCCTTTCCACTTTTGAGTTGTACAGCTTTTTCTTGTTCATGTTCTTTTCCAGATCCTTTAGGATTAATTTCGACATTGCTAGGCAATGTTCCTTGAGGTCTGTAATTAATGAAATTAGCGATTTGACCCATTTGATTCTCAATATTACGAATAGCAGTGTTTTGACTTTGTAGTTGATTGCTTAGTTGCAAGATCAATTCTTCTACATACAACTTTTTCTGCTGATTGTTATAACCAGGAGGATAAGTTGGTCTATAGTTTGAATTTCCTTGATTATTCTAATTTAGATTAACTTGATGTCCATTACTCCAATTAAAATTAGGATGATTTTTCTAACCAGGATTATAATAATTAGAATAAGGGTTATTAGTTTTACTAGCAATAGTTTGCAAAGTTTCCATTGTTTGAGAATCATCAGAATTTACAGAATTGTCATTACTTACATGCTATATATTAATAGCAAAATTATCTAATTTCTTAAATATCGCAGCCACTTGTGAATCTAAAATAGAAAAGGCTTCATTATCTTGAATACTTGCCATTCTTTTAGAATTAACCATTTCAGAAGGCCATTGAAAATTATTTTTAGCCATTTCTTCAATTAAAGTATAGGCTTCTTTAAATGTTTTAGCCATTAAAGAACCACCAGAGCATCAATAATAGATCTAAGTGATCCAATAAGTCCATTATAAAATGTTTGAATAATTAACCAATATGGTAAAGCATGATGAGGACATTTTCTTAATCGATCTTTAAATCTTTCTCAGGCTTCATAAATTGTTTCTCCATTAAATTACGTAAATCAAGTAATATCATTTCTCAATTTAGCAGTTTTAGAAGGAGGAAAATATTTAGCAAGGAATTTTTGTGCCATATCAGCCCATGTTTTAATAGAACAAATTGCTAAAGAATTAAACCACATCATTGCTTTATCTTTTAAGGAAAAAGGAAAGATTCTAAGCCTAATAACATCATCAGAAAACATTATTATATTTAAAGGTAGCACAAAGTTCTAAAAAACTAACAAAGTGTAAATTTGGATCCTCATTAGGTGTTCCTCCAAATTGATTATTTTGAACCATTTGAATAATAGAAGGTTTAAGCTCAAAAGAATTAGCATCTACAGCTGGAATTTGAATACTAACATGAAGTTCATCAGCTGTAGGGTTTGCAAATTTCCTTAATGGTTATAAATATTTTGTTCATTAATTTTGATTGGATTTTAATTATTGTTATGTAAGTTAGCCATTTCTTGATGTTTTGAAATTTGTTTTCCTTTTTTAATTTTTTTTATTGTTCTTCTAATTCAGAATCTAAAGGTAGTAATACTTCAGATCCAGAACTACGCATAAAATTTAAAAATATTTTTGTTTTGTTTTGTTTTTTTCTTTTTACTTTTTATATACTTTTTTTATACTATCCCCGGTAACGGCACCAAAAACTTGATGCGATGCTACTTTATATATACTTTAAAATACAAGAATTTGATACCACTTTTTAGATTATTTAATTCCTGGCAAATAGCTTCAAAAACTTGATGTGTGAGGTTTACTTTTATTAATTTATATTTAGATTTTATAATAATTATTGTAAAAGTCACAATTTTAAACGCAAGTATACGTATCGTTCAAGTAATACAGGGCTCTAGTGGAGTTCTTGTTCTCGATCCCACAAGGATAGTAAATTTATAAAAAGTAAGAAATGTAAGAAATATTTTGGAAATTTCAAATTAAATGCAATTTATATATACTCTTATATATATATATATATATATATATATATATATATATATATATATATATATATATTCAAATTTGATTTACTAACAATTTTTATTATAAGCAAGTAAGCAGTAAGCAGTAATAAAGTAAAGTAAGCAGTAATTAAAATTCAATGCAAGTATAAAAATGACTTTCTCCTTTTCAACTAATCCAAGATTTATAAAATAATTAACTTTTGTAGGGAATTTAGATTATGCTATTGTGCCAAATAGAAGCATTCCTATGCTTTCCCCTTTGGTCCAGGTGCAAGGAACATTGACTAATCTATAGATTGGCTCAAGATGTTTTCTTAGTAGAATGGGTTAATCTAGGCTCACACTACTAGATGTCCAAGGGTGACTATGGTCGGCCCTACCAGTGACCCGTTACCTTTCAATAAACCAAATTATTAGAGTTTAGTCTGTCACTCTAAAAACTAATTAATTTTACTCCCAAAAAATAATATCTTCTTATTTATTTGGACTTCACCTTAAATAATCCACGTATAGCCTGCGATTACCTAAGGATTCATGTGATATCTACCAGTTAAGAATTTATCTCCGGATAGGTCTCAAAATTCTTCAAGAGATTTTAACAATTTAAATGGCTAATTTAAATAGTAAACTAAGATCAGGTATTAATGTCATCACAATGTTTTAAAATATTTTAAATTTAATTCTCTACAAAATTTAATTAATTTATAATCTTTTCATAGTAGAAAGGAGAAAGATAACTAACTACTCAGAACACAATGAAATAACACAATAAAACATATTTATAAAACTTTGAACCAAAGTACAAATACTTATATGAAGTTTTCCTTCAAGTGATCCGCTGACTTCTACTGACTCCAAAGCGATGATGAAAGACTCCAACAACAATAACACACAATAAATACTCGAAATAAACTCACTAGATACAAAGTAAAGTGGCACCCTAAGTATGGAAGAGACTAAATAAAACTAAAAAGGGGAGAGAAGATGCTAAAATGGGTATGTATACTAAGAGGGGGGGGATGGAGCGATTTTTTCTATAGAATGGGCTACTATTTATAGAGCTCTGAATTTGACCAGGGGTTGCTTTAGGCACCTCTTCAAAATTCATCCAAATTTAATGCATCTTTTAGAAGGTAACTGTCCCGCCTAGGAGCCGGGATCTGGCGCCTAGGCGTCGGACTCTGTGACATGGTCTTTCGCACCTCTTCACTTTAGATCTCACCTCTTCGCGATCCAGACCGTTTCCTTGTGTCCAAATACATTGTATCACATGTCCTATATATTAGGAGTAACTTTCAGTCTTCTAGAAGCTCTATTAATCGCTTAACATCGTCAAAATAACTGCCCAAATTTTTCAAAAATCTTGACATCATCTGTATCAAACTGGCGCTTAGGCACCGGATTCTGGTGCATAGGCGCCAGGCCAATAATTCCAATATTTTGCTCCATAAGCTCCATTTTTGCTCCTTTTTCCTTCTTTTTCTTTCTTGGACCCTTTTCTAATCATCTACATCCAAAAACATGAAAATACCTTTCATTAAAGCATAATATTCTTAAGAATTGAATAATAAATAAGTCATAAAAATGAGTATTTTTTAGGTAGATCACTTCTCAAAACCATCTTTGTGATATGAATTTTGAGTTTGTGAAACATCTGTTTCGCTTATTAAACAAATGTTTATAAGCATCGTTCCTTAACATAAAAAAGTCTAAAATGTTACATTATCCTGTTGTTTTCAGAAAAAAAATGTCTAACGAAAGACTTCTTTTCATGTTCCGAAGTGATGTTTGTCTGGCGTTGGAACGACGATGTGTTGAAAAAGGATCTAGAATCCACTTCGATTTTGAGTTCTCTCAAGTTGAATTACTCTATGACGGACCTTTACTATCCATTGCTAATCAGCATGAAGTAAGAGAAAAACCATCCGTAGTGGAGTTCAAGCTTTGTCAGCAAGCTAACGAGACAGAAAATCCTATTGGCAATGGAAAACTGAAGTCAGATGGAATGACATCCACTATCGGAGTAAATAAATCAGCTTCTGGAATGACAAGTGCACAAAGGAGAAACCGCAATAAAGGGCTCAAGAAGCTGGTAGAAAAAGAAAGACAAGACACAAAACCAATGGAAGAACATGACAAATTCAAGTTTCCAATACTTGAGAACAACTCCGAAGAGACATATTATGTCTTATGAGAAGAAATGATCGAAGAAGAGGAAAAGATTGAAAGAACAGTATTCACTCCCGTTCCTTATGAGCCAGCATTGGATCTCTCGATGACAGAAATAGTAAATGAAAATTGGATTGCTTCTCGAGAGGAAGTGAGACGTATCAGAGCTATCAGGAAACAAACATTTGAACAATTTCAATATATTAATGGCCGAACCATTAATATATTGGAGGGCATTTAATTGTTCACCCAAGTTTTTGACGAAGTGGAACAAGGTGCCATTGTCGAGCATGTGATGGATGCACGTGATCAAGGTCGAGCTGAACAACTGAAAAGAAGGACATATTCCGAACCGAACAGATGGATTCGTGGAAAAGTTCGCATGACAATTCAAAATGGATGTTGTTACAACTACGCTGTGGACAAGGACGACAATCCCCCAGGGATACTATGACATGAGCAAGTAGATCCACTATCGACAGCCATCATTCAAATTATCAGACGGCTCATAATGTGGAATATAATGCCTGTTGATTGTATTCCAGATAGTTGCATTATGAATATATATGAGGAGGGCGACTGTATACCACCTCTTATTGACAGTCAAGATTTTGAAAGACCCTTTTGCACTCTCTCCCTCATGAACATATATTCTATTCTATTTGAAATAGAAATACAGATTGTGGGCCCTGGAGAATTTCGTGGATCTTACCAGATTCCCTTACCACGAGGATCAATTTTAGTCTTGCAAGACAATGGAGCTGATGTCTCAAAACACTGCATACCGAGTGTGAGTCGACAGTGCATATCGATAACACTAAGGAGAATGCACCCTGAGAAACGTTCTGAGGGATATCGACCGATACCAGAACTGGAAGAACTACAATTCTTAGAGCTGCCATGACCACATGAAGGTTTAAACACCTAAGACATATTTTATGCACAATGTCTCGGAGTATTAGACATTTTGTGGACTCACACTCGGTATGAGAATTACATCGTCAGGTCCAAAAATGCCAAAATGAACTGAAATGACATGATGAACAACTTGCGATAACTATTTTGAGAATTATCATTTGACCTACATAAGTCAAATCCCCAGTGGATATCCCCAACAAATATCTTAGCGAGTTCGCCACTCTCTCCAGTTATTGGATGTAAGTCCTTTCCTGATACGAAAATCATGACTTTCCTCTAACTAATATCAACATTTCGAGAAATGGAATATGACATCCATTTTCTCTTCTCAATTATTAGATGTAAGTCCTTTCCTGACACGGAAATCATGGCTTTCCTCTAACTAATATCGACATTTTGAGAAATGGAATATGACTTCCATTTTCTCTCCCTAGTTATTGGATGTAAGTCCTTTCCTGACACGGAAATCATGGCTTTCCTCTAACTAATATCGACATTTTAAGAAATTGAATATGACATCCATTTTCTCTCTCCAGTTATTGGATGTAAGTCCTTTCCTAACACTGAAATCATAGCTTTCCTTTAACTAAAAATCGACGTTGACATTTTGAGAAATGGAATATGACATCCAATTTCTCTTTTGGGTTATTGGATGTAAGTCCTTTCCTGACACGGAAATCATGGATTTCCTCTAACTAATATCGACATTTCAATAAATGGAATATGACATCCATTTTCTCTCTCTCCAGTTATTGGATGTAAGTCCTTTCCTGACACAGAAATCATGGCTTTCCTTTAACTAATATCGAAATTTTAAGAAATGGAATATGACATCCATTTCCCTCTCTAGTTATTGGATGTAAGTCCTTTCCTCACACTGAAAACATGGCTTTCCTTTAACTAAATATCGACATTGACATTTCAAGAAATCGAATATGACATCCATTTTCTCTTTCCGATTATTGGATATAAGCCCTTTCCTGACACGAAAATTATGGCCTTCCAATAAATACCCTTCCCAGAACCAACATATAAAACATCTGACATTCTTCAGACCACTTCGGTCAACGCCAATATGTGCAGCATACTTATGCAGTATTTCGCACATATTGGGGGCCCATTTGTTGACCTCATTTTTATGATAGGTCAACCTTTTGACCTAAAAGGACAACTTGGTCAAAATGGTCAATCTTGATGACCCAATGACCAACCCTGTTGACCCAATAGGTCAACCTTTTGACCTAAAAAGTTAACTTTGGTCAAAATTGTCAATCCTGACCCAATGACCAACCCTGTTGACCCAATAGGTCAACCTTTTAACCTAAAAAGACAACTGGTCAAAATGGTCAATACTGACCCAATGACCAACCCTGTTGACCCAATAGCTCAACCTTTTGACCTAAAAAGTCAACTTTGGTCAGAATGGCCAATCCCGACCCAATGACCAACCCTGTTTACCCAATAAGTCAACCTTTTGACCTAAAAAGACAACTTTGGTCAGAATGGTCAATCCCGACCCAATGACCAACCCTGTTGACCTAATAGGTCAACCATTTGAACTAAAAAGTCAACTTTGGTCAAAATGGTCAATCCCGACACAATGACCAAGCCTGTTGACCCAATAGGTGAACCTTTTGAACTAAAAAGTCAACTTTGGTAAAAATGGTCAATCCTGATCCAATGACCAACCCTGTTGACCCAATAGGTCAACCTTTTAACCTAAAAAGTCAACTTTGGTCAAAATGGTCAATCCTGACCCAATGACCAACTCTGTTGACCGAATAGGTCAACCTTTTGACCTAAAAAGTCAACTTTGGTCAAAATGATTAATCGTGACATAATGACCAACCCTGTTGACCCAATAGGTCAACCTTTTAACCTAAAAAGTCAAATTTGGTCAAAATGGTCAATCCTAACACAATGATTAATCATGTTGACCCAATAGTCAACCTTTTGACCTAAAAAGTTAACTTTGGTCAAAATAGGTCAATCCTGACCCAATGACCAAACCTGTTGACCCTAATAGGTCAACCTTTTGACCTAAAAGGTCAACTTCGGTCAAAATGGTCAATCCTGACTCAATGACCAACCCTATTGACCCCAATAGGTTAACCTTTTGACCTAAAAAGTCAACTTTGGTCAAAATGGTCAATTTTTTACCAAATGACCAAATATTGACCCAATAACATGTTTAAGACCCTAAAAATGACAAAATTAATCAAATAATTAATTTCAAAATTATTTTGATTAATTAAATGAAATTAACTAATAATTTAATTTTTAATATTTTAATTAATTAAATGAGATAATTAATTAAAATGAAAAATTAAATTAAAAGTCATAAATGACAAAATGCACCAAAATGAAATGAAGATGACAAAATTAATCAAATAATTAATCTCAAAATTATTTTGATTAATTGGCTAATGATTTAATTTTAAAATTTTATTTATTGACATAATTAATTAAAATGAAAAATTAAATTCAAAAGCCATAAAATGCACAAATTAATTAAAAATGATGGAATTAATCAAATATTTAATTCCAAAATTATTTTTAATTAATTAATTGACCAATAATTTAATTTTCATATTTTAATTAATAACATAATTAGTTGAAATAAAACTTAAATTGAAAAGTCATGAAAAGAGACAAAATTCAAATTTAATGACATGAATATTAATCAGATAATTAATTTGGAATTATTTTCAATTAATAATTGATTAATAAAATAATTTCCAAATTTTAATTAATGAAATAATTAATTAAAAATGGAAATTAAATCAAGAGGGGTATTAAATGGAAATTTTAAACCTATGACATTTTGGTTTTCTGAAAATTCCAAAAACTCTTTTATGACATCACACATGACCTCATATGGGTTAGACACAACCCATATGACCCATTAAAGAGAAAATAACCCATAAATGACTCATAGTTAACCATGGTAAAGGGGCATAATGACATGAAAGTGAGGTGGCAAAATTATGGTGATTTGAAGTGTGACTCATCCTCTTTGCAAAGTGAGGTGTCTTGCCATGGTGAGATGTGTTTAGCCACCTCCCTAGCCACCCAATGATGAAAAGATAAGGCTTTAACCAATCTCCACACCATGGTTAAGCTCATCATATGATTTAATAAAAATGTTAAGATAGGGAGCTAATGTTTCACCACCCCATGAAATGAAAAATGAGGTGTTGTAAGGAGAAGGTCTCAACCATTTGAGTCACCATTAACCTCTCCCTTAGCCAATGGAATGGAAACAAAAAGATCAAAAGCTTATCATGACAATTTGGATCCATAAATGCCATGAAATGTGCACTTTCTTATGTGGCAAAATTCTCATGGGAAATGAAGAGGTGATTGTTGAATTACATGGGGGAGGTTGTACTCCACAGCTCTAACCATATCATGATCAATTCCTAAGCTAACCAAGGTTGAAACATAGCCATTCATGGCTATAAAAGGACCCCTTGGCTGAAATTTTGAAGATGAGAGAAAAAATCCATAGAAGCCTATAGGCTGCCCAAATCCCTTAGCTCCCAACACAAAAAGTCTTTCTAAGGACCTCAACAACCTATTCCAACCAAGATCAAGCCATAGGATCATCCCAATCAAGCCAATTTGGCCAAAACCCAAGTTCAGCACAAACTATCGATTTTGCCAAAATTGCTCACCAAGGCTAGCTACAAAACCAAATTGAAGTGACAAAGATCTTCTTTGAGAGTCCTAGATGCTGACCATCAGGCCTGATCAAGCTCGAAAAACTTGTGGCCAAGGTATGGATTTATTTTGTCCAAAATAATGCATATAATTGAAATATCATGGGTTAAACTAGCCCAGAAATGTATCATCGCCGTATATATATAATCTATACGTACAAATGATTCCATAGGTTCAAAAATCACTCAATTTCATTGAGAAACGAGTGAGATATTGAGCTTTGAAATTGGACGGTTCGAAATATTTTCAAATTTATGGGGATTAATCTCCGTCGTCCGTTCCCGTGTTTTGGAATGGACGGCTTTGATCTGGAGATCCCGTGTCCGCTGTTTGGATCCAGACAGCGGATCTTCCCGCCCTTCAACGCGTACGAGGACACGCGTCAAGCTCTCGATTTTTTGGGCTAAGGTTAATCCAAATTAACCTTAAAAACTTCAAAAAATCATATTTTTAACCAGATCTCCTAAAAATAAAATAAAAATACCTCTGGAAAGCTCTTGAAGAGAAGAAAATTATGAGACAAAAATCATAATTTTATTCTCAGTATTCAATTTTTAAATAATTAAATACTCTCTGGCATATTTTAATTATTAAAAATTATTTACAAATCAGAAAAATGTGAAATCTTTAGGGAAGAACCTTTAAGTCCTTAGACACATTTCCTGATTTTTCTAAGGCTAGGATAGCTCTCTAGGATGTGATTTTCTAATTTCCATAATATTTTCTAATTATTTACAAAAATAATTATAAAATTTTAAAAATTGGAGAATCAAAATTCAAAATGATTGAGAATCTAAGGGTGACAGATAACAATCCTAAAACAACAATTCTCAAGCTATCAAATCAATCTAAAAGACATTTCAAAACAAGGTTAAGATTTATTAATTATAAAATTAATATTTCAAAACCTTTTCTTAATCCATTTCATAATGGACTAAGCCAATGATGAATCCAAACTCAAATGAACTTAAATCAAACATTAATTAGGGTTAAAGACAACTTAAGCCTAATTAACTCATTAAATCTTAAGGTTTAATACAAAATCAAAATTTTAATTAAGTTTAAGGACATATTAAACTTAATTAACCTATTAAACGTTAACTAAATTTGGTTTAATACAAAAATCAAAACATTAATTAAGTATAAAGACATAATAAACTTAAATAACCCATTAAACCTTAACTAAATTAGGTTTAATACAAAATCAAGACTTTAATTAAGTTTAAGGACATATTAAACTTAATTAACCCATTAAACCTTAACTAAATTAGGTTTAATACAAAAATCAAAACTTTAAGTTTAAAGACATATTAATGTTAATTAAACCATTAAACCTTAACTAAATTAGGTTTATTACAAAACCAAACTTTAATTAAATTTAAGGACATGTTAAACTTAATTAACATATTTAAACATTAGGTTTAAGACAAACCTAAACCTAATTAAGTCTAACCCAATAGACCTAATTAAACATTAAGTCTTAACTAAATTAAACTTAATCAAACCTAAACCTAATTAGGTCTAACCCATTAGATCTAATTAAACTATTAAGTCTTAACTAAATTATACTTAATCAAATCTAAACCCTAATTAAGTCTAACCCATTAGACCTAATTAAACAATTAAGTCTTAAATAAATTAAACTTAATCAAACCTAAATCCTAATTAGGTCTAATCCATTAGACCTGATTAAACCATTAAGTCTTAACTAAATTAGACTTAATTAAACCTAATCCATCCTAAAATCAAATAAAAATCAAATTTAAATCATAATTAAGTCTACCACACTAGACTTAATTAATCTATTAAACCTTAACCAATTAAGGTTTAGTCAAACTCAAACCAAAAATAACCCTTAACTTAGGTTCAACCCAACTTGAACCCAAGTTTAACCTCTAACTTAGGTTCAACCCAACTTGAACCTAAGTTCAACCTTTGACTTAGGTTCAACCCAACTTGAACCCAAGTTCAACCCTTAAGTCTAGGTTTAACCTAACTTAATTCAAACTTAAATCTAACTTGAGTTCAACCCATATTGAACTTAAGTTAACCTTAAGTCTAGGTTCAACCTAACTTGAACCTAACTTAATTCAAACTTAAATCTAACTTGAGTTCAACCCATATTGAACTTAAGTTAACCTTAAGTATAGGTTCAACATAACTTGAACCTAACTTAACTCAATTCATATTGAACTTAAGTCAACTTTAAACCAAATCAAATCTGAACTCTAATTAAGTCTACCACATCAGACTTAATTAAATCATTAAACCTTAACTA
Organism: Papilionanthe hookeriana x Papilionanthe teres; assembly: GCA_022702705.1. NCBI lineage: Eukaryota > Viridiplantae > Streptophyta > Magnoliopsida > Asparagales > Orchidaceae > Papilionanthe > Papilionanthe hookeriana x Papilionanthe teres. Next base: position 28,053,724 of record CM040422.1, read on the forward strand.
ACTAAGTTTTAATCCAATCTAAACTCTAATTAAGTCTGTCACTTTAGACTTAACTAAACTATTAAACCTTAACCAAATATGGTTTCATTCAACTGAAACCATTATTAAGTCTACCACATTAGACTTAATTAAATCAGTAAACCTTAACTAAGTAAGATTTGATCAAATCTAAACTCTAATTAAGTCTTCCACATCAGACTTAATTAAATCATTAAACCTTAACTAACAAAGGTTTAATCCAATCTAAACTCTAATTAAGTCTACCACATTAGACTTAATTAAATCATTAAACCTTAACTAACTAAGGTTTAATCAAACCTATACCTTAATTAAGTCTACCACATTGGACTTAATTAAATCATTAAACCTTAATCAACTAAAGTTTAATGAATTCTAAACCAAGTCTAAACCCTAATTAAGTCTAATACACTAGACTTAACTAGCTAAGGTTTAACTAAATTAAGTCTAACTAATTAGGCTTAATTAATGTAGACTTAATTAAAACTTAAGCCTTACCAAGAAAGGACTTAGATGGTCGTTAATTCTTATTAAGTCTAATTTAATTAGACTTAATAACCTTTAAGTACTATTTAAACAAGGCTTAAAACTTAATTAGGTCTATTCAAGTTAAACCTAACTTTTAACTTAAGTCGAAACAAACATGAACTCAAGTTAATTTAATCTACTTTGAATATAACTTAAATTCATACAGACATGAACTCAAGTTAATTCAATCTACATTAAATCTAACTTTAAATTCTAACTTAAGTTCAAACAGACATTAACTTAAGTTAATTCAGTCCACATTGAATCCAATTTTCCAAATGAACTTGAACTCAAAATTAAAGTATTAAATTAATTTGAATTTATGTCAAAACTTAAGTTTGATGTTCATCAAACTTAACCCGACATCAAATATAAATAAAAGATTGAACAGACAAAAATCAACATAATCGACATAAATTTGACATTTCAAACAAAAATCAACGTAATTGACATAAATTTGACATTTCAAACAAAAATCAATGTAATTGACATAAATTTGACATTTCAAACAAAAATCGACATAATCGACATAAATTTGACATTTCAAACATAAATTGACATAATCGACATAAATTTGACATTTCAAACAAAAATCGACATAATCAACATAAATTTGACATTTCAAACAAAAAGCGACATAATCCATATAAATTTGACATTTCAAACAAAAAAATTGACATAACCGACATAAATCTAACATTCCAAATAAAACTCAACAAAATGTGACATTAATTTGAAATCCTAAATATAATTAAACATAATTCGACATTAATTAACATTTTAAACCAAATTCATCAAACAGCGACATTAAATGACATTAATTGACACTTCAAACCAAACTTAATCTATATGATTCGACATAAACCGACATTCAAGACATGCTAAATCAAACTTGGACATCCTACAAATTCTGAGACAATGAACATTTCATGATATTATTTCTGACAGTGTTTCCTTTGCAGGATGAAGACAAGTTTCGTTTAGATTTCATTTGCATGTTATAGGGTGTGCTAACTCTGTTTTGCAGGATGACATTTTTGAAATGAGACGAACAACAAAACAAATAACATTGAAAAAACAAGGCAAAACAACGACATTAACAAAACAACAATGACAAAACCAAAATTTTTAGGTTAGCCACAAAACCTAAACATTCAACAAACCGCAAAATGACATAAAACCGACATGACAAAATGAATTTTGGGATTAATAGTGGGTACATCTTTCCCTAAAAATAAAATTTCTAGAAAATAAGTGATCAACAATAATCAGAAGTTTTCTTAGACAATTACAAATTGCCTAAGATGTAATTAACTATAAAAGCTTGCTTCTATAGGAGAAGTAAAAGAATCCGCGATAGAAATCTCTGATTAAAACTTCGTGATCTTCCTTATATAGAAACTCTAGGATATGACATTCTAGAATCTTCTTTTATAAGAATTATCATAAACTTCTTTCTTTCTCTGCATTATATTGGCCCTAAAATTTCTTCATTCCTTTATAGGATTTATAGAAATATGATTAGGGCAATATTAAAACAGAGTGGCGACTCCTTGACATTGACATGATACGGGAATTGATAGCGATGCAAATCGACCAGTGAGGAGGGATTTTCGTTGCCATCATTGGGCTGAATGGAATCCAGTGAAATCTGAAATCCACTTCTTCAATTGAAGACTGACATTACTGCTTGGAAAGAATTGAGATTTTTGCAGGTTCAGTTCCGTACCCACATACATAGTTGAAGTGATGTAGTGTATGGTTGACTATCCCCGATAGATATAAGTGCAACAGATGCCAAAAACTTGGTTCCACTGGATAAATACGCTGATGATTTAAGATATGAAAATAATGATTTTATAATATGTGATGCTACGCAAGTATACGTATTGTTTATCAAGTAATATAGGAATTTCTGATTAAGCCCTGAGATATCGAACCCACATGGAAATTGTGAAATCTTTAAATGAATCAGAGAAATTATCTTTTTACTTTCTTTAATTGTTTTCAAAAAAGTATGTCTTGATTTTGAAAAGTTTTGAAGGTTGATATGTCTTTTGAAATTTTCTTAAAAAAAATGCAAAGCAAGAAATTAAAATTACAATAATTAATAACAGTGGATGTAAAGTACTATTAACTAGAATATCTTTTTCTTTCCTTCCGTGAAATAGTAATAATTCTTAAAGTATTGTTGTGGAAGTATTCAAATTTTTGTTGTGACAGATAGAAGCAAATGTGTTCTTTACCCTTACTTGGTTCTATAAAGAACATATGTTAATTTGAAATTTATATTATTTTGAACATGGTTAGGCAGGGATGATACCAATCTCTCACTCTAGAGTTCCCTCGATTCCCACCACTTGGGGGCTAACTTCTCAAAACAAAACTCAAAACTTCAAACAAAATTAGGGGGTTTTAGCCTGTCACTATAAAATCCTCTAAATTTACTCCCTTTTATAAAAATATCTTCTAATATTACATTCAATTATATGGACTACAGTTCTCACCCATATAATTTCATGTGATTCTTACTAACGTTTATGAAACAATACCGCATTGGATCTTATATAATCTTGATACACCTAAAATATATAGTATTTTTATGCACATTTTTATACCTATTTTTAATGATATTGCACTTTAATGGAAGGTATTTTCTGTTTTTCTTGCAGGTATGATGAAAATGGATGGTCATGATGAAAGGAGCTAAATTGGATCAAATTTGGAGCAAAAAAATGAAAAATAAAAAATTTGGCACAAGCGGCTAAGCGCCGCTGGGCCGGTGTTTAGCTGCCACATTTAAAAATCGAGATTCAAATGGATTTGGCATCAATTTCAAAGGGGATGGGATGCAACTTTTGGTGGTAACGTCCATAACTTCCTTTGGGCGGCAAGTTGAATGAAGGGGTGCGTTCCTTGGTAGATACATCGAATCTGGACACATTTTGAAGAGACACCAAGGCACCTTTTGGTTTACTATTTAAAGAGAGTCTTAGGAAAGATTTGGAGAGGAAATTTGAGGAGACTCTTCCACTGCATTTTAAAGAGTACTTCCATTATTCTTCCACTGAATTTTAAAAGTTTTAATTAAGAGTAGGAGTAGAGAGTAGAAAAGAGAAAACGGTCAGAGTGAAGTATTCTTCTTCCCGCTTATTTTCTTTCTTTTAGATTAGTTTTTATTGAAGTCTGAAGTCTGTATTCTGATTCAATGGAGTTGGGAGACTTGCTCTGAGAAGTAGTTTAGCTAAGAGTCAATTTTTCAGAGGAACGTCCTTAGTCTTGTGGAGAGGATTTTCAAATAAGTGTTTACTTTTATTTAGTTTATTAATACTTGTTTTCGTTTATTATTTTTCTTATCGTTGTTTTTAATTTCAAATCAATGTGTTTTTATATTTTCTCAATGCATTCTGAGTAGTTTACTTTATCTTTTTCTTTCTTAAATGAAGAAGTAATTAATTTAAAGAGAATTGTTGTGAAAATTATAAGTGTTTAAAAGTGGGAAGAAGTTGTGAAGATTGAATCTAAAAACTTTGTTTACTTCTTAATTTGACATGTTAAGTTGTAAAATTTATTGAGATTATGTAAGATCCAATGTGGTATTGTCTCATAAAAGTTAGTAAGAATCACATGAAATTATATGGGTGAGAACTGTAGTCCATATAATTGAATTGAATATTAGAAGATATTTTTATAAAAGGGAGTAAAATTAGAGGATTTTAGAGTGACAGGCTCAAACCCCCTAAATTGTTTTGAAGTTTTGAATTTTGTTATGAGAAGTTAGCACCCAGGTGGTGGGAATCGAGGAAACTCTAGAGTGAGAGATTGGTATCTTCCCTGCCCAACCATATTTAAAATAATATAAATTTCAAATTAACCTATGTTCTTTATAGAACCAAGTAAGGGTGAAGAATACATTTGCTTCTATCTGTCACAACAAAAATTTGAATACTTCCACAACAATACTTTAAGAATTATTACTACTTCATGAAAGGAAAGAAAAAGATATTCTAGTTAATAGTATTTTACATCCAGTGTTATTAGTTATTGTAATTTTAATTTCTTGCTTTGCATTTTTATTAAGAAACTTTAAAAAGACATATCAACCTTCAAAATTTTTCAAAATCAAGACATACTTTTTCAAAAACAATTAAAGAAAGTAAAAGATTATTTCTATGATTCCTCTAAAGATTTCACTTTTTCCCTGTGGGTTCGATATCTCGGGGCTTAATCAGAAAGTCCTATATTAAACGATACGTATACTTGTGTAGTATCCCATATTATAAAATCATTATTTTCATATCTTAAATTATCATCGCATTTATCCAACGGAACCAAGTTTCTAGCATCCGTTGCACTTATATCTATCGGGGATCAAGTTTTTGGCGCCGTTGTCGGTAAAATTAATTTAAATTGCATTTATAGAGAATTAAGAAATTATAAATTTTTACTTTTCTTTGTTTTTGTTAGTGTGTTGTATTTTGTTTTGTTTTATTATTGTATGCGTAGTTTAGGTTCTAAAGGACTTGTGCTTTACAATTCTGAATTAAAAAGAACTATCAGAAAAATCAAAAAAATTAAAAATACAGAAAAAGAAAAAAATATTCAAGAAATGGCAAATCATAAAATCAAAATGTTGGCATCCATCAAGACTTAAGACCTTTAAGAGATTATGTTAACCCTACAGTAGATGAACTTCGTGGTTGTATTCAAAACCCTGCTGTAGCTGCTAATTCTTTTGAGCTTAAACCTGCTATTATCCAAATGATGTCAAATAATCAGTTTGGGCGAGCAACAACTGAAGATCGTAATTTGCAATGTGCTAATTTTCTAGAGTTGTGTGCTACTTTTAAATATGATGGTGTTTCAGATGATGCTATTAGACTTAGACTTTTTCCTTTCTCACTAAGGGATAAAGCTAAAATGTGGTTACATTCGTTAGCAACTGGATCAATTAGAACTTGGGGTGAACTGTCACAAAAATTCCTTGCTAAATATTTTCCATCATCTAAGATTGCTAAGTTGAGAAATGATATAACATCTTTTTGGCAGTTTGAAGGGGAATCAATACATGAAGCGTGGAAAGATTTAAAGATCTCCTCAGGAAAAGTCCATATCATGCGATACCAGATTGGTTAATAATTCAAACTTTTATAATGGATTAGTTGGATCTCTTAGATCAATCATCGATGTTGTTGCTGGTGGATCATTAATGTCTAAACCATTTTCTGATGCTTATGCTTTAATTGAAGAAATGGCTACTAATAAGTTTCAATAGTTTTCTGAAAGGTTAAATCCTAAAAAGGTAGCCAGTGTTTATGAAAATGATGCTTTTACAATGTTAGCAAATCAAGTTGCTACTGTATCAAGGAAGATAGACCAATTTGGGATGAATTTTTCTCAGCCAAATCACATGATTAAAGAAAATTCATTAGGCCAAATGGTTGTTTCTTATTCTTCACTAGAAACTGTGAATGCTATAATCAAACCTAACAACCCATATTCCAATTATTATAACCCAGTTTGGAATAATCATCTAAATTTTAACTGGAATAACAATAATCAGGGTGGTGTTAATCAACAATGGGGGAACACCCAAGTAAACCCATTGGGGAATTGGAACAACCAAGGTAATAATAATAATAGATTAACTTATCCTTCAAGATATAACAATGCTTTAAAAAATAAGGAGAAGAAGTTGTTTATGGAAGAAGTAGTATCACATATGGGAAATCAATTACAAATTCAAGGAGCAACAATCAGAAATATTGAAAATCAATTAGGACAAATTGCAAATGTCTTATGTAATAGATCATAAGGAATGCTTCCATGTATTACTGAAGTGAATCCAAGAGAAAAGAATAAAGAGCAAGTGAAAGCAATTCAACTGAGAAGTGGAAAAGAATTGGAAGGTAGAGTTCAAAAAGAAACTAAAGTAGAGAAAGAAGATATTGAAAGACCTAAAGAGGATGCTCCAAAAGGTTTTGAAAGACCTATTTCTCCACCTAAGGTTGATTTAGAAAAACCACCATCTCCATTTCCTCAGAGACTTCGTTAACAAAAGTTGGATAAGTAATTTTCAAAATTCTTGGAGACATTAAAGAAACTTACCATTAATATTCCATTTGTTGATGCCCTAGAACAAATGCCAAGCTATGTGAAATTTATGAAGGATATTCTTAATAAAAAGAGGAAGTTTGAAGAAAATGAAACTGTTGCGCTTAGTGAGGAGTGCACTGCGATAATTCAGAAAAAGCTTCCTAAAAAACTTAAAGATCCTGGTAGTTTCACAATTCCATGTGCAATCAGAGAAAGTTTCTGTGGAAAAGCTTTATGTGATTTAGGTGCAAGCATTAACCTTATGCCTCTATCAATATTCAAAAGACTGAGACTAGGAGAAATAACCCCAACTACTGTAACTCTGCAATTAGCAGATCGTTCAATCACATATCCTAAAGGAGTTATAGAAGATGTTTTGGTAAAAGTGGATCAATTTATTTTTCTTGTGGATTTCATTGTGTTAGATATGAAGGAAGAAAAAGAGAAACCCATAATTTTGGGGAGACCTTTTCCAGCAACAGGCAGAGCCATGATAGAGGTGCAAAAAGGGTAATTAACGATGAGGGTTAATGATCAGACTGCTACATTTAATATTTCAAAATCGATGAAATATCCTGCAAGAGGTAAAGAAGATGAGTGTTTTGGGATGGATGTTATCAAATATTTAATTGAATGTCATTTCAAATCAACTTATGAAGAGAAAATTGAAAGAGAAGAATTTAAATATAAGCAAGAAGAAGAGTTATTTGATTCTGAAAATTTCAATAGGAAGATTTAAAGTATGTTCGTGAAAGTTTTGAAGTGTTGGATATGACTGAGAAAGATAAATCTTATGGTCCATCAATTGAAAAACCTCATGAACTTGAGTTAAAAATGTTTCATGATCATTTGAAGTATTTTTTTCTAGGTGAATCCTCAACCTTCCATGTTATAATTTCCTCTCAATTAACTCAAAAAGAAGAAGAGAGTTTGCTTAAAATTCTGAAGAAGCACAAGAAAGCCTTTGGATGGACAATTGCTGATATTAAAGGAATCATTCCTTCAATTTGTATGCACAGAATTCTTATGGAAGATAATAGCAAACCGCAGGCTGATCCCTAAAGGAGATTAAATCCTATCATGAAAGATGTTGTTAAGAAAGAAATTTTAAAGTGGTTGGATGCTGGAATTATCTGCCCTATTTCAGATAGTGCATGGGTTAGTCCTATTCATTGTGTTCCTAAGAAAAGAAGAGTAACTATGACTGTTAATGAAAAGAATGAAATGATACCAACAAGATAAGTTAAAGGGTGGCGAATATGCATTGATTATAGAAAATTAAACCTTGCCACAAGGAAAGATCATTTTACACTCTCTTTTCTAGATCAAATGTTGGATAGACTAGCTGAGCATAAATACTTTTGTTTTCTATATGGATATACTGGTTACCACCAAATTCAAATTGCTCCTGAGGATCAAGACAAAACTACGTTTACCAGTCCTTATGGTACGTTTGCTTTTAGAAGAATGCCCTTTGGTTTATGTAATGCCCCTGCTACATTTCAGAGATGTATGATAGCTATTTTTGTGATTTAATTGAAAAAGGGATTGAAGTTTTTATGGATGAATTTTCAGTGTTTGGAATTTCATTTGAATCATATTTAGAACATCTATCTAAAGTTCTAAAACGCTGTGAAGAAACTAATTTGGTCCTTAATTGGGAAAAATCCCAATTTATGGTAGCAGGAGGAAGTGTTTTGGGACATCAGATTTCAGAAAAAGGTTTAGAGGTAGATCCTGCAAAAATTCAAGTTATATTTAATTTACCTTGCCCAACCAATGCAAGAGGAATTAGAAGTTTTTTAGGACATGCTGGATTCTACAGGTGTTACATCAAAGATTTTTCAAAGATTACAAAACCTTTGTGCCATTTACTGGAAAAGGATGCAATTTTTAATTTTGATGATGATTGCCATAAAGCCTTTGAAACATTAAAAGAAAAATTAATCACTACACCTGCAATAAATTTCACCAAATTGGGAAAAACCTTTTGAATTAATGTGTGATGCTAGTGATTCTGCTATTGGTGCTGTTTTGGGTCAGAAATATGATATAATTTTAAAAGAAATTTATTATGCTAGTAAAGATCTTAATGAAGCTCAAATTAATTATACCACTACTGAGAAAGAGTTATTAGCTATAGTATTTGCCTTTGATAAATTTCGATCATATTTAATTTAATTGGAACTAAATGTGTTGTGTATGCTGATCATTCTGATATTAAATACTTAATGAAAAAAAATGATGCAAAACAGAGATTGATAAGATGGATTCTTCTTTTGCAAGAATTTGATTTTGAGATAGTAGATAAGAAGGGTTCTGATAATCAAATTGTTGATCATTTGTTCAGGCTTGAAATAAAAAATCTTTCTTTGATATTGAAGAAATTAATGAACATTTTCCTGATGAAAAATTGTTCACTGTTAAAGAATGGAGTGTTCCGTGGTATGCAGACATAGTAAACTTTATTGTTAGTAATATTATACCCTATGGTTTGACATATCATGAAAGAAGAAATTTCTGTCTGATGCTAAGACTTATTTATGAGATGACCCATTTTTATATAAACAAGGAAAGGATCTTATAATTCTAAGATGTGTACCCTTAGAAGAGACTTATGAAATTATAAAAAAATGTCATGATTTTGATTATGTGGGACATTTTGGAAGTGATAAAACTGCTTATAAAATATTACAATCAGGATTTTATTGGCCTACAATTTTTAAGGATGTGAATGTTTATATTAAAAATTGTGATAGATGTTAGTGTGTAGGCAATATTTCTAGAAGAAATGAGATGCCCCTCAATTATATGTTGGAAGTTGAAATATTTGATGTTTGGGGATTAGATTTATGGGACCATTTACACCATCTTTTAGAAATGTTTATATTTTGATAGCAGTAGACTATGTTTCCAAATGGATTGAAGCTATTACTTTACCTCGATGTGATGCTCAAAGTGTAGCAAAGTTTTTAGAAAAGAATATATTTTGCAGATTTGGAATACCAAGAGTAATCATAACTGATGGAGGAAGTCATTTTAGAAATGCGATTATTGGGAAGTTAGCGAAGAAATATCATATTAATCATCGCATTGCTATCGCTTATCATCCGCAGACAAGTGGTTTGGTTGAATTATCCAATCGTGAAATTAAAAGAATATTGGAAAAAACTATTAATCCAAATAGAAAGGATTGGTCAATTAAACTTGATTATGCTTTGTGGGCCTATAGGACTGCTTACAGAACATCTATAGGAGTGTCCCCATATAGGCTGATTTTTGGAAAAGCTTGTCATTTACCTTTTGAACTTGAGCATAAGTCTTATTGGGCTATTAAAGAGTTCAATTATAATTTGAAAGATGCTGCTGAAAAAAGATTATTGCAATTGAATGAGCTTGAAGAAATAAGGAATGAATCTTATGAAAATGCTAAGATTTGCAAGGAAAAGATGAAGTTATGGCATGATCGAAAGATTCTTAACAAAAATCTTATACCAGGACAACAAGTTTTGCTGTATAATGCTAAATTGAGAATATTTTCTGGAAAACTTAAGTCGAGGTGGATGGGTCCATTCATTGTGATAAAAATTTATTCTTATGGAGCTGTAGATATTCAAGATCCTAAGACTGGAAAAATATTTAAAATTAACGGACATAGACTTAAACCATATTTTTTAGTCAATAAATCTAAATCTGATGAGAATTTAATGTTGGGTCGCTCAGAATGAGTTCTGGGTATGTCAGGCTGAAGACGTTTAAACAAGTGCTTTGTGGGAGCCAACCCATATTTATCAGTGTGCTTTGCTTTTTTTTTGTGTGTGTTTTATTTGCTTTGTTTGGTTTGTTTTTATGTTTTTAGTGGTAGTAATTTGGAGTTTTTAAACTTAAGTGGAGTTTATTTGACCTTAATTGATGATTTTGGAAAGTCAGAATGAGAATTTAGACACTTAGCAGACCTGTGCTAAATTGTGCACTGGCGGCTAAGCGCCGACTAATTGGCGCTTAGGCTCCACAGTTATAAGAAAAAACGTGAAAAATGTGAATTTAGAGCCTAGATTGTGGGGAGAAGTTGTGGGAGTTATTTAGGAGATTCTAAACGTGTTGGAGAATATTCTAGCATCTCCCAAGTCTATAAAAAGGTCCTGACTTAAGGAAAACACTTGCCCCATGTCCTTATTTCATTTCTAAATTCTAAGGAGAAAATTTTGAGCACCATGTCTTCCTGGGAGAAGGAGATGAAGAAGAAGTAAGATTCTAATAAAAGTAAGTTCATTAGTGATAGTGCTAAGGAGTTATTTAATGGATATCTGGTTGTTAGCATTCAAGGTATTGCAGAGATGATTGCAAAAATTGAAGCCCGAGTGACTTCAATGGAAGCAAAGATCAATGATATTACTTTACATCTGGATCACATAGGATGGCAACTCAAGATGCAATTCAATCATTCAAGGTATGTGGAAGAAACAGATAAGGCGATGTTTGTGAAGAACAAATGGATTGAAAAAGATGATATAAGAATGAACAATGATTTTTTGTTCTATCAAATTTATATTTCTGAAGGGTCAAATGAGAATAATAGTGGTCCTGGTTATATTCCTCCTAATGGAGAGTGGAATTAAAAGTGTTTTGTTTCTATTTGTTTAGTGTCTTATGTGTTATGTTAGTGTTCTTGTGAGTTCATGTTTGGTGTGTTTAATGTTTTTATATATGCCTCATGATGTAATGGGTACATCTTAGAGATGTACACTTATCAGTTTAAGATTATAGTGGCTTGTATTTTGAGAATTTTATCCTTTATGTTTGGATAAAAATTCTAGTACTGTATTAAGTATTATATTTGTTTTAATATAAGTTTGTTTTTGTGAAATTTGTGTGGAATCAATGGTTATTAAATTTTGATTTGGAGTATTAGAAGATTCATGTGGGGAGAAATAATTATTGTTGACAAATTAAGGGTAATTAACCAAGTGATTTAGTGCATATACCTTAATTATAAAAATTTGGATATTGGCGGCTAAGCACCAAAGTGCCTGCGCTTACACGCCAGATTTCACGGCTAAGCGCCGATAGTTCGTGCTTAGGCGCCAGTTCGTGAAAATTGATTCCCTAAAGTTAAAAACCCGAAAATTGCCATTTTCAATCGCCCCATCGTCTTCAACCTTTGCTTTGCCGCGAAAGAGGAGCCTAGGGTATCATATTGTGGATCATTTAGGAGCTGATCTCAACAAAAATTGTTAGATTTGGATTTCTTGAGGTAAGAGCACTACTCCTAAGTAAAAATTTTTTATTTTCACCATGTATTTTTAGTACATATTGGAAGATCTTAAAATCACTATTCATGGTGAAAATTTAAGGAAAAGCTTGATAAATTCTTGGATTTAGTGAAAATATCTTTTGGAAGATAATTTAGCAAGTTTAATTTGATTTTGGAATTTATGGTGAATTTTTCGTGAATTTTTAGAGATGGCTCCAAAGTCAAAGCGCGCATGAAAAAAGACGAAGTTTGATTATGAAAAATTTGTTAGTTTGAGGGCTAAGGAACGATACGTCGATGCATTTCAATCACGTAAGTTGATTCCTGAGCGAGTGTTTAGAAAGCCAGGAGAGGTGATTGAAGATATGATTGCAAGAAGAAAATGGCAGAATTACTGTTGCTTTTCTACTGTTGCTGTTGTTTCTGTGGTAAGAGAATTTTATGCCAATTTACCTGCTGCAGAGGAAAATCAAGTGATGGTTAGGAGGTATGAAGTAAACTTTTCTCCGAGTGCAATCAATACCTTTTATGGACTACCTCCTGACATATTCTGTTTTTATTCTAACTATCATCCTTCGGAAGGAGAATTAGATGAGATTATGGAGTTTCTGACTGATGGAAGAGGATTATGGAAAATTACAAATGAAAGAAGAGTGCACTTTCTTGCTTCCAAATTGAATGCCATTTCTAAGGCATGAGATTATTTTGTCTCATCTAAGTTGTTACCTTCAAGTCATACCAGTGAAGTGATGAGAGAAAGAGCAGTGTAAACCATTGTATTCAGCATGGGAAGCCTATTGATATTGGAAGCATAATTTTTTATTATGTTTTGAACTGTACTAGATCAACCACGACTGTAGGTATGGGATTTCCTTCCTTGATTCATTCACTATGTGAAAGATCTTGAGTGAAATTTGAAACCTGGGAAGAGGTACTTCAGCCATTGAGACCAATTACTAGTGTAAACGTTGGTGCTTACACTGTACATTCAGAGTTTGGTTGGAGAGGAGGATTTGGTAGGGCTTCTACTACTTCCGCTTCTGCTGCTTCTGCTTCTCGTGCTACTATTTCACGTGCTTCGTCATCTACTGATTCACAGACTAGTTTATTAAGAAAATTTTTGAAAAAAGTGAGTCTTACTTGAGAGCATGTGAGAGATATGGATGGTAAGCTGGATAATGTTGAGAGATATATTGTAAAACATGATGAATATGAGGCGAATTATCAGTAATATTTGGATATACTGATTAGAGGAGATCAGAGTGCTGAGATGCCACCTCATCCATTCTATATACCTTATGTGCCATCCAGAGATTGGAACGAGCAAGATGATGATGATGATGAGGATGAAGAGTAGATGTATGTTGTTTGTTTTAGTTGTTGTATTGATGTGTTGTGTCACTGTGTACTTTATCTAGTATTTTGTTTGATGATTGTGTTGTGATGTGAACCTTAATAATATGAAGATTGTAGTTGTACTGTTTATCTGTTATGCATATTCAGGTATTGTTGTTGTTTTAATGTTGATTCATATATTGCTGTGTGGTAGTGTGTAATGGTAAATGTTATTATGTGTATGTTATGTTAGAGTTTTTAGTAGTATGTATTTTCAATTTCAAAAACTGTTAGGAAATTATAAACCACTATTAGAAACTTCTACTTAGGAAAACTACATGTTTAAAATTCTTCAAATTCCACTATCATCTGTTATCTGTATCAGTGTGTTATTTTAGTTGGTGTGTATTTGCTTTGAAAACCTCCACTACCGTTGAAGTCTTCTGAAATTTTTACTTTTTTTATTATTATTAAAAAAAAAAGAAAAATGTTTTGAAAAACTAAATTTGATTTCATTTTACTCCTGTATTTAAATTGTTATACTTGCATATTAGGATATTAAAAATTCCTGTAAGCATGATATGTTAGTTTTTATTTCTCACCCATGTATCATTTCTTATGCTTAAATGTTTTATTTTATTTAAAAATTTAAAGTTTGGGGGGGATTTTAAAAACAAAGATTTTCAAAAACCTAAAACTTTATTTTATTCTCAAGAATACTTAAAAATAAATCTTACTTTTGATTGAGAACAATTATGTACATGAAGTTATATTAGGGGAACAAAATTTTGAATATAGAAATGAATAAAAGAATTAAGTTAAAATTTATAGTAATCATGAAAAACTTAAAGTTAAAATTTTCTTAATGAAAAGGTGTTAAATAAAGTTAAACTATCTTTAGTAAAAAGTTTTGTATTTTTGGATAATAGAAGATTTGACTTTTATTCTTGAAAGCTTAAATTTCTTTTATTGAAGAGAAATTCTCATCAACTTTTTACTAAAGATAGTTTAACTTTATTTAACACCTCTTTATTATGAAAATTTTAACTTTAAGTTTGTTATGATTACTATAAATTTTAACTAAATTCTTTTATTCATTTCTATATTCAAAATTTTGTTCGTCTAATATAACTTCATGTACATAATTGTTCTCAATCAAAAATAAGATTTATTTTTAAGTATTCTTGAGAATCAAATAAAATTTTAGGTTTTTGAATATCTTTGTTTTTAAAATCCCCCCCAAACTATAAATTTTTAATTAAGATAAAATTTAAGCATAAGAAATGATACAGGGGTGAGAAATTAAAAACTGACATATCATGCTTGCAGAAATTTTTAATATCCTAATATGCAAGCATAACAATTTAAATACAGGAGTAAAATGAAATCAAATTTAGTTTTTCAAAACATTTTTCTTTTTTTTTATAATAAGAAAAGTAAAAATTTCAGAAGACTTCTACGGTAGTGAAGGTTTTCGAAGCAAATACACACCAACTAAAATAACACACTAATACAGATAATAGATGATAGTGGAATTTGAAGAATTTTAAACATGTAGTTTTCCTAAGTAGAAGTTCATAATAGTGGTTTATAATTTGCTAACAGTTTTTGGAATTAATGTACACACTACTAAAAACTCTGACATAACATACACATTAAAAACATTTACTATTACACACTACCACACAGCAATATATAAATCAATAATAAAACAACAACAATACCTGAATATGCATAATAGATAAACAGTACAACTACAATTTGCATACTATCAAGGTTCACATCACAACACAATCATCAAACAAAATACTAGATAAAGTACACAGTGACACAACACATCAATACAACAACTAAAACAAACAACATACATCTACTCTTCATCCTCATCATCATCATCATCTTGCTCGTTCCAATCTCTGGATGGCACATAAGGTATATAGAATGGATGAGGTGGCATCTCAGCACTCTGATCTCCTCTAATCAGTCTATCCAAATATTACTGATAATTCTCCTCATATTCATCATGTTTTATAATATATCTCTCAACATTATCCAACTTACCATCCATATCTCTCACATGCTCTCGAGTAAGACTCACTTTTTTCAAAATCTTTCTTAATAAATCGATCCGTGAATCGATAGATGACGAAGCACGTGAAGTAGTAGCACGAGAAGCGATGCGACGAGCGTGCGTAGAAGCCCTACCAAATCCTCCTCTCCAACCAAACTCTGAATGTACAGTGTAAGCACCAACGTTTACACTAGTAATTGGTCTCAATGGATGAAGTACCTCTTCCCAGGTTTCAAATTTCACTCCAGATCTTTCACAAAGTGAGTGAGTCAAGGAAGGAAATCCAATACCTGCAGTCATGGTTGATCTAACACAGTTCAAAACATAATAAAAAATTATGCTTCCAATATCAATAGGCTTCCCATGCTGAATACAATGGTTCAATACCGCTCTTTCTCTCATCACTTCACTGGTATGACTTGAAGGTAACAACTTAGATAAGATAAAATAATGCCATGCCTTAGAAATGGCATTCAATTTGGAAGCAGGAAAGTGCACTCTTCTATCATTTATAATTTTCCATAATCCTCTTCCATCAGTCAGAAACTCCATAATCTCATCTAATTCTCCTTCCGAAGGATGATAGTTAGAATAAAACAGAACATGTGAGGAGGTAGTCCAAAAAAGGCATTGATTGCACCTGAAGAAAAGTTTACTTCATGCCTCCTAACCATCACTCGATTTTCCTCGCAGCAGAGTAAATTTGCATAAAATTCTCTTACCACGTAAACAACAACAACAGCAGAGAAGCAACGATGAATTCTGCCTGTTTCTTCTTGCAATCATATCTTCAATCACCTCTCCTGGCTTACTAAACACACGCTCAGGAATCAACTTACATGACTGCAATGCATCGACGTACCATTCCTCAGCCCTCAAACTAACAAATTTGTTAGAATCAAACTTCCTCTTTTCTCGTGCACGCTTTGACTTTGGAGCCATCTCTAAAAATTCACGAAAACTTCACCATAAATTCCAAAATCAAATTAAACTTGCTAAATTATCTTCCAAAAGATATTTTCACTAAATCCAAGAAATTTATCAAGCTTTTCTTCAAATTTTCACCATGAATAGTGATTTTAAGATCTTCCAAAATGTACTCAAAATACATGGTTAAAATCAAAAATTTTTACTTAAGAGTAGTGCTCTTACCTCAAGGAATCCAAATCTAACAATTTTTGTTGAGATCAGCTCCTAAATGATCCACAATATGATACCCTAGGCTCCTCTTTCGCGGCAAAGCAAAGTTTGAAGACAATGGGGCAGTTGAAAATGACAATTTTTGGGTTTTTAACTTTCAGGAACCAATTTTCACGAACTGGCGCTTAAGAGTGATCTCTCGGCACTTAGCTGTAAAATCTGGCGGGTAAGCGCCGACACTTTGGCGCTGCCAATATCCAAATTTTTATAATTAAGGTATATGCACTAAATCCCTTTGTTAATTACCCTTAATTAGTCCACAATAATTAATTCTCCCCATAAATCTTCTAATACTCCAAATCAAAGTAAAATAACCAATGATTCCACAAAAATTTCACAAAAACAAACTTATATTAAAAAAAACGTAACATTCAATACAATACTAGAATTTTTATCCAAACATAAAAGATAAAATTTTCAAAATACAAGACACTATAATCTTAAACTGATAAGTGTACATCTCTAAGATGTACCCATCACATCATCAGGCATATAGAAAAACATTAAACACACTAAACATGAACTCACAAGAACACTAACATAACATATAAGACACTAAATAAATAGAAACAAAACACTTTTAATTCCACTCTCCATTAGGCGGAATATAACCAGCACCACTATTATTCTCATTTGACCCTTCAGGAATATAAATTTGATAGAACGGGCGGTCATTGTTCATTCTTATATCATATTCTTCAATTCTTTTGTTCTTCACATACATCGCCTTATCTATTTCTTCCACTTACCTTGAATGATTGAATTACATCTTGAGTTGCCATCCCATGTGATCCAGATGTAATTTAATATCATTGATCTTTGCTTCCATTGAAGTCACTCGGGCTTCAATTTTTGCCATCATCTCTGTAATACCTTGAATTCTAACAGCCAGATATCCATTAAATAACTCCTTAGCACTATCACTAATGAACTTACGTTTATCAGAATCTTGCTTCTTCTTCATCTCCTTCTCCCAGGAAGAAATGGTGCTCAAAATTCTCTTCTTAGACTTCAAAAATGAAAATAGGACTTGGGGCAAGTGTTTTCCTTAAGTCAGGACCTTTTTATAGACTTGGGAGATGCTAGAATATTCTCCAACACGTTTAGAATCTCCTAAATAACTCCCACAACTTCTCCCTCACGATCTAGGCTCTAAATTCACATTTTTCATGTTTTTTATAACTGTGGCGCCTAAGCACCAACTAGTCGACGCTTAGCTGCCAGTGCGCAATTTAGCACAGGTTTGCTAATTGTCCAAATTCTCATTCTGACTTTTCTAATACATCAATTAAGGTCAAATAAACTCCACTTAAGTTTAAAAACTCCAAATTACTACCACTAAAAACATAAAAATAAACCAAACAAAGCAAATAAAACACACAAAACAAACATAAAGCAAAGCACACCGATAAATATGGGTTGCCTCCCACAAAGCGCTTGTTTTAACATCTTCGACTCGACATACCTGTAACACATTCTGAGTGACCCATCATTAAATTCTCATCAGATTTAGATTTATTGACTGAAAAATATGGTTTAAGTATATGTCCGTTAACTGTAAATATTTTTCCAGTCTTAAGATCTTGAATATCTATAGCTCCATAAGAATAAACTTTAATCACAATAAATGGACCCATCCACCTGGACTTAAGTTTGCAGAAAATATTCTCAATCTAGCATTATACAGCAAAACTTGTTGTCCTGGTACAAGATTATTGGTAAGAATCTTCCGATCATGCCATAACTTCATTTTTTCCTTATAAATCTTAGCATTTTCATAAGATTCATTCCTTATTTCTTCAAGCTCATTCAATTGCAATAATCTTTTTCAGCGAAGCATCTTTCAAATTATAATTGAACTCTTTAATAGCCCAATAAGCCTTATGCTCAAGTTCAAAAGGTAAATGAGAAGCTTTTCCAAAATCAGCCTATATGGGGACATTCCTATAGGTGTTCGTAAGCGTAGTATAGGCCCACAAAGAATAATCCAGTTTAATTGACCAATCCTTTCTATTTGGATTAACAGTTTTTTCCAATATTCTTTTAATTTCACGATTGGATAATTCAACCAAACCACTTGTCTGCGTATGATAAGCAATAGCAATGTGATGATTAATATGATATTTCTTTGCTAACCTCCTAATAATCGCATTTCTAAAATGACTTCCTCCATCAGTTGTGGTTACTCTTGGTATTCCAAATCTGCAAAATATATTCTTTTTTCTAAAAACTTTGCAACACTTTGAGCATCACATCGAGGTAAAGTAATAGCTTCAATCCATTTGGAAACATAGTCTACGCCTATCAAAATATAAACATTTCTAAAAGATGGTGTAAATGGTCCCATAAATCTAATCCCCAAACATCAAATATTTCAACTTCCAACATATAATTGAGGGGCATCTCATTTCTTCTAGAAATATTGCCTACACGCTAACATCTATCACAATTTTTAATATAAACATTCACATCCTTAAAAATTTTAGGCCAATAAAATCCTGATTGTAATATTTTATAAGCATTTTTATCACTTCCAAAATGTCCCCCATAATCAAAATCATGACATTTTTTTATAATTTCATAAGTCTCTTCTAAGGGTACACATCTTAGAATTATAAGATCCTTTCCTTGTTTATATAAAAATGGGTCATCTCATAAATAAGTCTTAGCATCAGACAGAAATTTCTTCTTTTCATGATATGTCAAACCATAGGGTATAATATTACTAACAATAAAGTTTACTATGTCTGCATACCACGGAACACTCCATTCTTTAACAATGAACAGTTTTTCATCAGGAAAATGTTCATTAATTTATTCAATATAAAAGAAAGATTTTTTTATTTCAAGCCTGAACAAATGATCAACAATTTGATTATCAGAACCCTTCCTATCAACTATCTCAAAATCAAATTCTTGCAATAGAAGAATCGGTCTTATAAGTCTCGGTTTGCATCATTTTTCTTCATTAAGTATTTGATAGCAGAATGATCAGTATGCACAACACATTTAGTTCCAATTAAACATGAACGAAATTTATCAAAGGCAAATACTATAGCTAATAACTCTTTCTTAGTAGTGGTATAATTAATTTGAGCTTCATTAAGAGTTTTACTAGCATAATAAATTACTTTGAAAATTTTATCATATTTCTGACCCAAAACAACACTAATAGCATAATCACTAGCATCATATATTAATTCAAAAGGTTTTTCCCAATTTAGTGAAATTATTACAGGTAAAGTAATTAATTTTTCTTTTCATGTTTCAAAGGCTTTATGACAATCATCATCAAAATTAAAAATTGCATCCTTTTCCAATAAATGGCATAAAGGTTTTGTAATCTTTGAAAAATCTTTGATGTAACGCCTATAGAATCCAGCATGTCCTAAAAAACTTCTAATTCCCCTTACATTAGTCGGGCAAGGTAAATTAGATATAACTTGAATTTTTACAGGAGCTACCTCCAAACCGTTTTTTGAAATCCGATGTCCCAAAACAATTCATCCTGCTACCATAAATTGGCATTTTCCCTAATTAAGGACCAAATTAGTTTCTTCACAGCATTTTAGAACTTTAGATAGATGTTCTATACATGATTCAAATGAAATTCCAAACACTGAAAATTCATCCATAAAAACTTCAATCCCTTTTTCAATTAAATCACAAAAAATAGCCATCATACATCTCTAAAATGTAGCAGAGGCATTACTTAAACCAAAGGGCATTCTTCTAAAAGCTAACGTACCATAAGGTCTGGTAAACGTAGTTTTGTCTTGATCCTCAGGAGCAATTTGAATTTGGTGGTAACCAGTATATCCATTCAGAAAACAAAAGTATTTATGCCCAGCTAGTCTATCCAACATTTGATCTAGAAAAGGGAGTGGAAAATGATCTTTCCTTGTGGCAAGGTTTAATTTTCTATAATCAATGCATATTTGCCACCCTGTAACTTGCCTTGTTGGTATCTTTTCATTCTTTTCATTAACAGTCACAGTTACTCCTCCTTTCTTAGGAACACAATGAATAGGACCAACCCATGCACTATCTGAAATAGGGTAGATAATTCCAGCATCTAACCACTTTAAAATTTCTTTCTTAACAACATCTTTCATGATAGGATTTAATCTCCTTTGGGGATCAGCCCGAGGTTTGCAATTATCTTCCATAAGAATTTTGTGCATATAAATTGAAGGATTGATTCCTTTAATATCAGCAATTGTCCATCCAAAGGCTTTCTTGTGCTTCTTCAGAATTTCAAGCAAACTCTCTCTTTCTTTTTCTGTTAATTGAGAGGAAATTATAACAGGCAAGGTTGAGGATTCACCTAGAAAAACATACTTCAAATGATCAGGAAGCATTTTTAACTCAAGTTTAGGAGGTTTTTCAATTGATGGACCATAAGATTTATCTTTTTCAGTCATATCCAACAATTCAAAACTTTTACGAACATACTTTAAATCTTCTTCTTAAAAATCTTCAGAATCAAATAACTCCTCCTCTTGCTTATATTAAAATTCTTCTATTTCAGTTTTCTATTCATAAGTTGATTTGAAATGACATTCACTTAAATATTTGATAACATCCATCCTAAAACACTCATCTTCTTTACCTCTTGCAGGATATTTCATCGATTTTGAAATATTAAATGTAATAGTCTGATCATTAATCCTCATCGTTAATTCCCCTTTTTGAACATCTATCATGGCTCTGCCTGTAGCTAGAAAAGGTCTCCCTAAAATTATTGGTATCTCTTTGTCTTCCTCCATATCTAACACAATGAAATCTACAGGAAAAATAAATTGATCCACTTTTACCAAAACATCTTCTATAACTCCTTTAGGATATGTGATCGAACGATCTGCTAATTGCAGAGTTACAGTAGTTGGGACTATTTCTCCTAGTCCAAGTCGTTTGAATATTGATAGAGGCATAAGGTTAATGCTTGCACCCAAATCAAATAAAGCTTTTCTATAGAATTTGTCTCCGATTGCACATGGATTTATGAAACTACCAGGATCTTTAAGTTTTTCAGGATGCTTTTTCTGAATTAACGCACTCTTCACTAAGTGCAACAGTCTCATTTTCTTCAAACTTCCACTTTTTATTAAGAATATCCTTCATAAATTTCGTATAGCTTGGCATTTGTTCTAGGGCTTCAGCAAATGGAATATTAAGGTTAAGCTTCATTAATATCTCCAAGAATTTTGAAAATTGCTTATCCAACTTTTGTTGACGAAGTCTGAGGAAATGGAGGTGGTGGTTTTTCTAAATCAACCTTAGGTGGAGAAATAGGTCGTTCAAAACCTTTTGGAGCATCCTCTTTAGGTCTTTCAATCTCTTCTTTCTCTACTTCACTTTCTTTTTGAACTCTACCTTCCATTTCTTGTCCACTTCTCAGTTGAATTGCTTTCACTTGTTCTTTATTTTTTCTCTCGGATTCACTTCAGCATTACTTGGAAGCATTCCTTGGGATCTATTACTTAAGGCATTTGTAATTTGTCCCAATTGATTTTCAATATTTCTGATGGTTGCTCCTTGAATTTGTAATTGATTTCCCATATGTGATACTACTTCTTCCATAGATAACTTCTTCGCCTTAAATTGTAAAACATTGTTATAACCTGAAGGATAAGTTAATCTATTATTATTGTTACCTTAGTTGTTCCAATTCCCTAATGGGTTTACTTGGGTGTTCCCCCATTGTTGATTTACACCACCCTGATTATTGTTATTCCAGTTAAAATTTGGATGATTCTTCCTATCTGGGTTATAATAATTGGAATATGGGTTGTTAGGTTTGATTATAACATTCACAGTTTCTGGTGAAGAATAAGATTTAACCATTTGGCCTAATGAATTTTCTTCAATCATGAGATTTGGTCGAGAAAAATTCATCCCAAATTGGGTTATCTTCCTTGATACAAAGAAGAACTTGATTTGATAACATTGTAAAAGCATCATTTTCATAAACACTGGCTACCTTTTTAGGATTTAACCTTTCATAAGGCCATTGAAAATTATTAGTAGTCATTTCTTCAATTAAAGCATAAGCATCAGAAAATGGTTTAGACATTAATGATCCACTAGCAGCAGCATCGATGATTGATCTAAGAGATCCAACTAATCCATTATAAAAAGTTTGAATTATTAACCAATATAGTATCACATGATGTGGACATTTCCTGAGGAGATCTTTAAATCTTTACCATGCTTCATATATTGATTCCCCTCCAAACTGACAAAAAGATGTTATATCATTTCTCAACTTAGCAGTCTTAGATGGTGGAAAATATTTAGCAAGGAATTATTGTGACAGTTCACCCCAAGTTCTAATTGATCCATGTGCTATCGAATGAAACCACATTTTAGCTTTATCCCTTAGTGAGAAAGGAAAAAGTCTAAGTCTAATAGCATCATCCGAAACACCATCATATTTAAAAGTAGCACAGAACTCTAGAAAATTAGCAAGATGCAAATTAAGATCTTCGACTGTTGCTCCCCCAAACTGATTATTCGACACCATTTGGATAATAGCAGGTTTAAGCTTAAAAGAATTAGCAGCTACAGCAGGGTTTTGAATACTACCATGAAGTTCATCTACTGTAGGGTTAACATAATCTCTTAAAGGTCTTAATTCTTGATGGATGCCAACATTTTGATTTTGATGGTTTGCCATTTCTTGAATATTTTTTCTTTTTCTGTATTTTTAATTTTTTTGATATTTTTTATAGTTCTTTCTAATTTAGAATCGTAAGGCACAAGTCCTTCAGAACCTGAACTACACATACAATAATAAAAAAAAACAAAATACAACACACTAACAAAAACAAAGAAAAGTAAAAAATTATAATTTCTATATTCTCATTAAAATGCAATTTAAATTAATTTCCCCGGCAACGGCGCTGAAAACTTGGTACTGTCCGGTAAATATAAGTGCAACGGATGCTAAAAACTTGGTTCCACTGGATAAATGCGCTGATGATTTAAGATTTGAAAACATTGATTTTATAATATGGGATACTATGCAAGTATACGTATCGTTTATCAAGTAATATAGGACTTTTTGATTAAGCCCCGAGATATCGAATCCACGGGGAAATTGTGAAATCTTTAAAGGAATCAGAGAAATTATCTTATTACTTTCTTTAATTGTTTTCGAAAAAGTATGTCTTGATTTTGAATAGTTTTGAAGGTTGATTTGTCTTTTGAAATTTTCTTAATAAAAATACAAAGCAAGAAATTAAAATTACAATAACTAATAACACTGGATGTAAAATACTATTAACTAGAATATCTTTTTCTTTCCTTTCATGAAGTAGTAATAATTCTTAAAGTATTGTTGTGGAAGTATTCAAATTTTTGTTGTGACAGATAGAAGAAAATGTGTTCTTTACCCTTACTTGGTTCTATAAAGAACATATGTTAATTTAAAATTTATATTATTTTGAACATGGTTAGGCAGGGAAGATATCAGTCTCTCACTCTAGAGTTCCCTCGATTCCCACCACCTGGGGGCTAACTTCTCATAACAAAACTCAAAACTTCAAACCAAATTAGGGGGTTTTAGCCTGTCACTCTAAAATCTTCTAATTTTACTCCCTTTTATAAAAATATCTTCTAATATTACCTTCAATTATATGGACTACAGTTCTCACCCATATAATTTCATGTGATTCTTATTAACTTTTATGAGACAATACCGTATTGGATCTTACAAAATCTCAAGAAATTTTACAACTTAACATGCCAAATTAAGAAGTAAACAAAGTTTTTAGAATCAATCTTCACAACTTCTTCCAACTTTTAAACACTTATATTTTCCACAACAATTCTCTTTAAATTAATTACTTCTCCATTTTAAAAAGAAAAAGATAAAGTAAACTACTCAGAATGCATTGAGAAAATATAAAAACATATTGATTTGAAATTAAAAACATCGATAAGAAAAATAATAAAAGAAAACAAGTATTAATAAACTAAATAAAAGTAAATACTTATCTGAAAATCCTCTCCATAAGACTAAGGAAGTTCCTCTGAAACTTTGACTCTTCGCTAAACTACTCCTCGCAGCAAGTCTCCCAACTCGATGAATCAGAATACAGACTTCAGACTTCAATAAAAACTAAACTAAAAGAAAGAAAAGAAGTGGGAAGAAGAAGACTTCACTCTGACCCTTTTCTCCTTTCTACTCTCTACTCCTACTCTAAATAAAAACTTTTAAAATGCAGTAGAAGAACAATGGAAGTATTCTTCAAAACGTAGTGGAAGAGTCTCCTCAAATTGCCTCCTCTAAATCTTTCCTAAGTCTCTCTTTAAATAGTAAACCAAAAGGTGCCTTGGTGTCTCTTCAAAATGTGTCAGATTCGATGTATCTACCAAGGAACGCACCCCTTCATTCAAACTTGCTGCCCAAGAATGTTATGGACATTACCACCAAGAGTTGCATCCCATTCCCTTTAAAATTTGCACCAAATCCATTTGAATCTCGATTTTTAACTGTGGCGGCTAAGCGCCGGCCCAGCGGTGCTTAGCCGCCAGTGCCAAATTTTTTATTTTTCATTTTTTTGCTCTAAATTTGATCCAATTTTGCTCCTTTCATCATGACCATCCATTTTTATCATACCTACAAGAAAAACACAAAATACCTTCCATTAAAGTACAATATCATTAAAAAATAGGTATCAAAATGTGCATAAAAATACTATATATTTTAGGTGTATCATGGACAGCCTTTACAGCACCTTTAGATGCCTTGAAAAATATAATTATGTCATCTGCATATGATAGGTGGCAGATAGTAATATTGGACTTGTGGTGGTATGATAGATAAGGTAATTGAATAAAAAGTTTATCCAACAATCTTGATAGATAATAAAATGCAAGAATGAAATTGGTAGGTGATAGAGGAACCCCTTGTTTGATACCTCTATTGGCACTAAAGAAGCCATGGCACTTACCATTTACCATAACTGAGTGAGCGTTGCATTTCAACCACCTTCTAATAAGTTGAACAAAATCTGAATGGAAAACCCTGGCAGATAGTGTATTAAAGATAATGTCCCAGCTGATTGTGTCTTAAGATTTTTTAATATCAAGCTTAAAAATCACATTATGACCTCTGCATTTCCTATCCAAATCCAGTAGAAATTATTGTGCCAAAAGAATGTTATCAGAGATGGATCTCCCTTTCACAAAGGCTACCTGATTTGCTTTAATGAGAGTATTTAGATGGGGTTGAAGTTTGTGTACTATGATTATGCTGAGAACCTTAGATATAACATAAGTTAAACTAATGGGCCTAAAATCACCCCAAGTTTGTCTATTCTTGTTTTTTGGAAGCAGTATAATGGTGGAAGCATAAAAATATTTGGAAGGATCCATGCCTTGAAAAAATGCTTGCACAGCCTGTTCCACATCTTTGCCAGTAACAGACCAGCTTGCTTTGTAGAATGAGGAAGAAAAGCCATCAGGTCCAGCTGCTTTAGCACCATCAATAGAATCCAAGGCATTTTTAATTTTAGTTTCCACACGTATATTAGTTAGGCTTAGTTCCTGCACATAATGAAAGTTATCCTGAAATAACAATGACTGAATTGGGGAAGAACAGTTGGTCACCTGTGTGAAAAGTTGGCTAAAATGATTCACAACATCTTCTGCAATATCATCAGCATCAGTGATTTTGTTCCCAGTAGTTGTAGTAATAGATAAGATCATATTACATTTCCTTTTAAAATTAATATAAGCATGGTAGTATCTGGTGTTTCTATCCCCATCACTGAATTTGGTAGAAGCATCTTTTTGTTTGATGAATTCTTCTTGATATCTGACTTGTGATAGTAGCTCTTCAGTAGCTAAATGCAATTCTGCTTCAATGTTGTCCCTATTAAGAAAACCAGCTTCAATATTAGCCACTGTTGTTTCTGCAGTTTGAGTTTTTGCATGGATATTGCCAAAAGTGGACCAATTCCAACTCTTTAGGTGCCTAGCTGTCAGTTTTTCTAGATTCCATAAGTTACCCGAAGGTGTACTTCCCTTGATTGGTTTCCAAACTTTCTCCAATTCTAACACGAAATTAGGATGCATGATCCACATGTTTTGAAATCTGAAATGTCCCCCACCACTCCCATCAGAATTTTGAATAGAAACTAACAGTGGTCTATGATCAGAACCAGCCATAGATAGGTGAGTGACAATGGTATAAGGGAAAATTTGGAGCCAAAGTGAGTTCACCAACATTCTATCAAGTCTTTCCTAAGTTTTACATCTTCTCCATGTGAAGGAAGTACCAGTGAAACCCAGGTCAAATAGACCAACATCAGCTATAAATTGGTTGAATTTGGCCATGGAAGACAATGAGAGAGAAGTGTCACCTTTCTTTTTAGAAGCAGAAGAGAGATTATTAAAATCTCCCCCCACAATCCAAAAGGAGTTCGCAGTTTGGGCAGTACACACAAGATCATGCCAAAGAAGTTGTTGTTGAACAGGAATACAACCAGCATAGATGAATGTAGCAAAACCCAGCTACTCCCCAAGTAAGAATTACAAATGGATAAATTGATGATGGTCCAAAATGACTAACCACTGTAGTTCTTTCCTAGCAAAAACCCAGATCTTATTATTAATATTAACAAAACAAGAGAAATAAGGAAAGGATTTGACAATATGATTAGTGTTTTTTTAATCATGGGTTCCAAAAGATCAAAACACCATAGCTTATGCAATTTTACTAGTTGTTTGATTCTACTAAGGGAGGATGGGTGGGCAACCCCCTGATGTTCCAACACATGAAATTGATCATTGAGAGGAATTTTTCCCCTTCCCCCTAGTTATGGGGTGTAGGCCAAATGAGGGGCTGTCTGGGGGATCTCTTGAAGGCTGAAATTCCAATAAGCCTTGTAGTTCATTTTTGCCTTTTTTCCTTTTGTTATTTTTCTGTATCTGTCATTCAGTCTGCATGCCTTCTACCATCTCATTAATCCTTTCCCCTGAGAATTCATGTCTATAATCCGAAACATGAGTTCTTTTATCTTGAACCAATGGGCTAGATATTGCTATGGGATCAGAGAGCCCAGTATTAGCCACCTGATCTTCCTGTACTACCTCTAGACAGACAACATTTTCATCTGGGCTAACAACAGCAGCTCCAGGGGGTTCCAGATTGATAACCTCCTTGGAGACTTCCTCAATGTTAGAAACTTCCTGCTCTACCTCAAGAGAGATAGGAGGTATGCCTTGATTGGCAACATTCACCCTACTGGGACCAGCATTTCTCCTTCTGGTAGGGGGATGGAGTTTGTAATAATTCTCCTGAATATGGCCAAACATTCTGCAATGTTGGAAATATTGAGGTTTAAATTCCACTTCAACTTCTTGCTAGAAGCCCTCTTCAGGTAAATCCTCATCAGTTCTAATACAAATCTTCTTCAAATCTAGGAGGGTTATATCCCTTTCCACCAAGACCCTAGCAGCTGCTTGTCTTAACATATCATAGGTATGAGTATCAATTTTTAATGGAGTGCCTAAGGCTTGACTGACATTGTAGAGTGCATTGTGATTATACAGTTGGATAAGTAAATTGGGGAGTTTGAACCACATGGTAATTATTGGTGGGTCCTTTAATGGATCAAAATCTGGTGTCCAATTCAACACTTTCATATATGTACCAGCTATCAAGATGGATTGCTTGGCAAATTTTTTCATAATTCTCCTCATTTGAGAGTCTAATGAGCATATGTCCCCCATCCAACAAACCAAGTTTCCAATTTCTAACTAGGTATAAATCTTCAAAGAATTTTCTTACATAGTCCATCTTGGGATGGCCCATCTGAAATTTTTCAATCAGACAGAACTTTACAGCCTCATTTAAACATTTCATGTCCTGCTTGGAGAAGAGGATAGCAGGCTGGCCCTCCTTGTTTTCCAAAGGTATGATGAAGGGGCAGTTCCCCTTCCCAGCAGCAGTATCATGCATAGCTTGAGGGAAGACCAAATGGTCATAAGATTTGTGAGGAGCTTGCCCTTTCCCCACCACACCAGCATAAGTGGCTTTTGCCCACATAGCATTGGTGTTGATATCAATGGGGAAAGGCCTAGCCATTGTATTCCAGCTACAGCACCAACTCCACCCAGAACCAGGACAGCAGCAAACACAAAATAAAATAAAAGGGGAAAAACTCAACAGATCCAAAAAACCACGAGGAATGAGTTACAAAGAGAGATCTACCACCCAGGGAGGCAAAAGGAACAGTGAGAAACTAGAGAAGGACCAAAGTGCCAACAAACAGACAAGGCACAGAGAAGCACAATCAAAAAGAAGAAAGAAACTTGGGCAATGGAATAGTAACCACCCAAGAAATTCAAAAAAACTAGAGCTCGGGAAGGCCAAAACCAAACAAACGACAGCAAACCCAGCACCAAAGAAAAACTAGGGAGGGAAAACCAGAACAACCACCTACCAGCACCGGCCAGGGTCACAACCGTCAGAGACCCCATGCAAACCCTAGCAGAGCCTCTCTCACCTCAGCCGCCACCATGATGATAATATATATATATATATATATATATATATATATATATATATATATATATATATATATATATATATATATATATATATATATATATATAAACAAAAGCAAAATATAAAAAAATATATTTATTTAAATTAATTAAATATCTTTCTTATATTTTTATGCAAAGTTCAGGAACTGAAGAATTAATACCTTATAATTCTAAATTAGAGCGTACTATAAGAAAAATTAGAAAAGAGAATAGATTTCGTAATTTGCAAGAAATGGCTAATATATCTCAATATATTGATCAAAATGTTGAAAATGAAAATCAAAATCATTAAAGACCTTTAAGAGAATATGCTAACCCAACAGCTCATGAAATTCATCTAAGCATTCAATTACCTGTTGTAGCTGCAAATTCTTTTGAATTAGAACCTGCATATATACAAATGGTTTAAAATAATCAGTTTGGAGGGTCTCCTACTGAAGATCCTAATTTACACCTAGCTAGTTTTTTAGAACTTTGTGCCACCTTTAAATGTGATTGTGTTTCTGATGATGTTATTAGACTTAGGCTCTTTCCTTTTTCTTCAAGGGATAAGACTAAGATTTGTTTAAATTCATTAGCAATAGGATCTATTAAAACTTGGGGATAAATGGCTCAAAGATTTTTAGCTAAATATTTTCCGCCATCAAAAACTGCAAAACTTAGAAATAATTTAACTTCATTTACTCAACTTGATGGGGAAACTATTTATGAATAGTCCTATTCTTGAGATCTTTCTGAATCTTCAGTCTCATTTAGCACACTTACTCTTAAAAATATTGTTTTCTTCGGGGGAGCATAGTAGACGTCGTCTTCGTGGATGCCTCCTTCATGTATTGAGAATGGCTGTACGTCTCCCTTGATATAATGTTCTTTTCCATCTTTATAGTACTCGATGCATTGGTGAAGTGACGACGGGACCATATTGTACTCATGAAGCTACAGTCGACCAAGTAGAGAGTTGAATGAAGAATTTACATTGATGATGAGATGGATATTCAAGGTTGTTACTAGATTTCAAACTTTCATTTGTAGTGTTATAGATTTGAGGGCTCTTTCTCCTTTTTGGTTGAATCATCTTAACATCATCTTATCCGTAGTAGGCTCTCATGTGTCAATATCCATGTAAGCTAACGTTTGTAAACTCATTATGTTAAGCGACGCTCCAGAATCTACTAATACTCTAGAAATCACAAACCTGCCAATAATGACAGAAATGTAGTGCAAACGGTTGTGCTCGGTAGAACCGAGTAGCAAGTCTTCGTTGGTGAAGGTTACGTCAGGTATTCCTTCAAAGTACAAACTCCATCCGAGGATGAGCTAGCCAATTAAGCTAAGAAAATGTTTGGATCAAGTAGTGCCTTGACCAGATTTTCACTCATCTCCTTTGACAGATCAGAGTGTCGTAGATGCTTAGTTCGACTGACAACTTCCTAAGATGAGCTAATATATTGTAATCCACTTTGTTTGAATTCTTAATCTCGTTTCCAATTTGTACTTCTTCTTTTGTTGGAGGCAATTTGTTGACCTCATTTTTACAATAGGTCAACCTTTGACCTAAAAACTTAACTTTGGTCAAAATGGTCAATCCTGACCCAATAACCAACCCTGTTGACCCAATAGGATCTAAAAGTCAACTTTAGTCAAAATGGTTAATCTTGACCCAGTGACCATCCTTACTGACCCAACAGGTCAACCTTTGACTCAAAAGTTCAAATTTCATCAAAATGATCAGCCCATGACCCCAATGATTGACCCAATGATCAACCATTGACTACCAAGTCAATTAAGACACTAAAATACTCAAATATTGCCTATTTGACCATTTCAAGACATTACATGACCATTAAAGACAAATTTAGTCAACCCTTGACTTAAAAAGGTCAAATTTAGTCAAAAATGGCTAACTTTAACTTCAGAATAAACTTCAAAGAAACACATTGAAAAAATCAATTTAATATCAATCAAAATAACCAAAAGTTTATCCAAGCACCACCACATTGACCATTGGGATAACTGTCGGCATATTTCTAGGTTGAGTGTTGTATTTTTAGAAATGGGGTCGCCTACAGAAGTTGTCGGCGAATTTTAAATTTAAAATTTAATTTAAATATATATATAATTTAGAAAGTAGTATTTGATTTTGAAAATAATTTTAACTTTGAAAATTTTAAGATATGAAATCAAACCGATCTCACATCCAAATAGTTTATATAAACGAGAACCGCATCACAAACCGTGTATCTATCCCGAAGAATAGACACACTGCTTGATGATAGGGCTCGATTAAATAAACTAGAAGATTTGTGACATCCGTTTGGTCTGCGAACCAATTTTATAAGCCGACAAGTTCCCCTGCTTAATATAAATGAATTAAGCAGGGTTTATATTACTCGGGTTCTTAAAGTTCCCTACAAGAGCAAGCCCCTATAGTTAATTACATCTTAAATGACGAGAATCATTTAAGAAAACTCTCGATAATGATCAGTGGTTTTTCTCTCAAGAATTTCAAAGTTTAGGGTTTTCAAAGGATTAAATTTTGGAATTTCAAAAGGGGGTGGATCAAATTTGGAAAAGTTATTTTCAGGAGTCCAAAGAAAGAGAAGTAAAAGAAGCTAAGGATCCAAGAAGAAATCTTGGCAACTTCCCAAACTATCCTATTGTTTGGTTTAGATTTGGGAGTTTATTTAATGTTGCAATCCTGCCAAATTTATTTATTTAGGTCTTATATTTGTATGATATAATCACACAAATAGCCTCGAAGATGTGAGGGTTTATGTCGTACCAAACGACCACCTCGGAGTCCTAAGACCGGTTAGGGCTTAATTTTCATGACATGATCATGCAAATGCCTAAAAAAGAGTTGAGGATTTTTGTTACACTAGGCAAACTACCTCGAAGTCCTATGGCTTGGTTATTTAAAACTAAGAAAGTTTTGCTGAAGTAGATCCGAGTTTTGCTGATGACGATGGCCGTGCTGCCCACTATGCTCCAAACTCCTTGTTGTTGCAGAGGTTTAGTTTTAGAAGTCATAAATCAGGAGATGAGAGAAGCGTTTTGGTTTAGAGAAAATCTTGAAATCCAAGTGTTTTTAATATTTAATTAAAACAAATCTTAAAGTTATTTTAACATAACCGATTAAGATCCCACGGTTCCGTCATCCCGGCACCGTTATTTTAATTGAATTCACTTAGTCCAGATGAATTTGCTAAACTCAACTGAATGAGTTCCACACTTTCATTTAGACTGTGGGAAATCCAGTTAGCAACACGTGGGTTACATCATCCGAGGTATTCCCGATCATTCAACGAGACATTTTAATTTAGTTACAATTGTAGTTTTGTTGTTCTGTTTGTGATTAAATCTTGAGTTATTTTATATTTTGGAATGTTGTGGCGGTGAATTTTATCTTGCAATGACTTTTATTTTAGTTTTTGTTTTAGTTCAGGGACTATCCTAAAGGTTTTTGTTTTCATGCAACAGTCTTGTTTATCATGCAAGAAAAAGTAAAGTACAGTGCATGTAAGTAAATTGCAATAAAATAAAAGCGTACCTGGAGGGTCTTCCCGTCATCCCAAGCTGCACTTGAAACACATGTTAAGGCATTTAAATATTTTGCAAGTAATACCTAGGTAAAGCTAAGGGAAAGGGTTTTGGTTGTCTACCAAGTTCCTAATCCTATAACTAGTCATCTCCTATGACGTCTAGGTTCTTGGTTTGGTTTAAGGATGATTTTTCTTCATTAAAGAACAACTAGATTCAATTCTTCTTCTAAAACATCCTGTCATATTGAGGAAGTTCTTAGGACGAGTCCTAAACATCTTTTCAATATTTCTGGGATTGTTTTGAGTCCAAGTAAATTAGTTACACAGGTGAATCAATCATCCAGGGGTTTAAGTTTTCCCTTGCTCAGTGAACTAGGACATTTGAATATCCTATAAGTGAAGTAACACTTCAATTGATACTTCATTTAAGAGTCATAATAATAAGAGCTTTAAAAGGGCAAATCAACTTATTAAGTATTTTTAATGATTTAAACTTAATGCTTTTATTTTAATTTTGACTTAATTATAAAAAAATTAGTTTAAGTTTGGAATAGTGTACAAGTCTTTTTTTTTATTTAATTTAGATATTTACGTTTTAAGTGATGTTAAATCTTAGATTTAACCTTTATATTTTAAGTTTACTTTAAGTGTTTGGTTTAACTCTTAATGATTTCATTTAGGTGTGTTGTTAAATGATTTTAATACAATTTAATTTTAATTTAATTTAAGTTTAATTTAATTTAATTTAATTTAATTTGATTTGATTTAATTTAATTTAATTTAATTTAATTTAATTTGATTTAATTTAATTTTAATTTAATTTGGTTTAATTTAATTTAATTTAAATTTTAATTTAATTTAATTTTAAATTTTAATTTAATTTAATTTTAAATTTTAATTTAATTTAATTTTAATTTGATTTAATTTATTTTGATTTAATTTTAATTTTTATCTTAATATATTAAATATGATTTAATTTAATTGTTAAGGTGTTAAATTGATTTTGATTTTGATTTAATTTAATCTCAACATCTTAAATTTAATTTAGTTTAATTGTTAAATTGTTTAGCATTTTAAATTTTAAGTTAGGATTATCCTTTTAGTTAAGAATTAAATATTATTGAAGTGATTAATTTAGGGATTCATAAATTAAAGAATAAATATCCTCTTAATAAAATCCCTATTTTAATAATTCCAATTTCTATTATTCTTCCAAAATTTCAATTAATTAATTAATTAAAGTTTTATTTTAATTATATTTGAAATGGTTAAGTAGGTTTCTACCCTCAATCATTTAAGTTTCAATCATTCAAAATCAGTTTAAAATCAAATATTTTACCCTCCCCTTTTTATTAATCCTAAAATTTTAATTAAGGGTTGAAATTTTTAATTACCCTTTTGCCCTTCAAGCTTAATAATTTTATAACTCACTAAACTAAGCTTAAATGAACTTGAAATTTTTATGTAACCTCACTCACATGTCAATTAAGACATTAGACGAGAAAATGTGATTTTTTGTATTTATTTTATTTATGTAATTATTTTTAATAGAAATAGGGGTTTTCAAGGAAAATTCAATAACATGACTAAGGGAATGTTTCTGTCCATAAGAAAATTATGGGATGTTCCTAATGACTAAAGGACCATTTAGGCCAATTTTGGTGATTTTTTTAATTATATTTTATTTATTAGAATTATTTTGAGTTATAGAGTATTAATTATTTTAAAAAAGAAATAAAATTTGAAAAATGGATTTTATATTTTTTAAAAATCTCTCTGACCTTCAGGAAATCAGAGAACCAAATTTTATATTTTTCTGATTTTTCTTTGATTTATTAGAATTATTTTAGTCGAAATGTTAAAGAAAATCATTTTTTTAATTCAAAAATTGTTTTAAGCCTTTAAAATTCAATATCTTACCCTAGAGGCTTAGGAAAAATATTTGGTTTGTTCCTAGGTGATTAGAATTCAAAATGTGACATTTTGGTGATTTTTAATATTTTTATGATTTTTATTATTTTTTTAATTATTAAAAATATTAAAATAATGATAAAAATCAACTTTTTTAGAAAATTACAATTTTAATTTCTCTAAATTCCTTTGATATCAGAGAAGCCCCAAATCCATTTTTGTGAATTTTTTAAAAAGTATTTTGTGAGTTATGAATTTTTAAAGTTTAATTTTGGTTATGTGACTTAATTAATCCATTTAGTGGGGTTAAATATTTACAATTGATTTCAAATTTTTATGTGATGTTCCTCTGATTCTAAAGATCAGTGGAGAATTGTTTTCAAGTTAATTTGATTTGTAGTTAACCCTAATTAATTAAAGTTCAATTTTGGGTGTTTAAGCTAATTAGGGTTGTTCCATGTGAATTAACTCAAAACCTATTTTTCCTAGGTTTCTCTGGTCATAAGAAACATCACCAAATTTTCCTAGAATTTATTTCTCAACATGTTAATTATTGGAAGTAAAATACTCAAAATAGTAACATGAACATGGAAAATTAATAACTTCTCATAGGGATGGCCTCTGACCTTGCAAAATTCAGGGAATGTTCCCAAGTTCATAGGCTTCAAAAGCCCTATTGTCTCATGCCATGGTGAATTGCCTATGCAAATGAAGAATTAAAACAATACAATGAGTAAATAAATCATTAAAAATAAAATACTTGATGAAATGACTTGATTTCTTTTCCACATTATTCTCCTCTGTTCACTGAGCAAGAGGGTATTTTTATTTTATTTTTGTGATTTTTCTATGAAAAGATATGGATTTTTGAAGTTCTCGTAATTAAATAAATAGAAAATAGCCCTAATTTCCTACTTATCCACGCGGCACCATGCTATCCTCGGCAGCTCCGAAAGGCCACGCGGCGCGCTCTAATTCGGCGCTGCCATCTGAGTCAGCACTGCGGGGGCTCGCCATTCATGTATCATCTCCCGGTCTGACGCCATCTGAGCTGTCCGTCCAATACACGAGCGAATGGACGACATCCTTTATCGTCCCTGATCGACTTTGCCCGAGAGCCGTCCATCTTCCAGGCTTGATATCTCTCTCGATTCTTAACCAATTTCTACGTTCTTATACTCTATGGATTCATCTTGACGAGACGAACACATCCATACGGTTTATGTGGCATGAAATTAACCCAATCAAAATAGAGAATGTCCAGAAGCTCGAGAAGAAGAGAGAGCTCATACCTTTGCTCAGAGAAGTGTGGCTTCGATCTGAGAGTTGTGTCACCTACGATTGAACCTAAGCAAGCTCCAGATGAAGTCTCTGGCCCTGGGGAATTCCCTAGTCCTGATTTCCACCAGACCCGATTTCAACCTTTGGAGGCTAGAACAAATGGGTGGCCTGGAGAAGGGGGTTTCACTGGGGAACTCCTTCTCTTGGTCTTGTGCAGGTGTCGGTGAGTTTAATTTGATTTTGGTGGAGGATTTGAGAGTGTCCTGTTCTGGCCTAAGAATTGAGCTCCAAAATTGAGCTCAATCAGTGGGAGTTAGGGCAGGAGAACAGTGGGGATGGATTGCTCTTGGCTAGGGGAAGCTTTGTGAGGAGTTTGGAGGGATTCTGTGAAGGTTTGGTTCAGCCAACCTTTTGGCCGAGAGGGATTGGCTGGCTTAAATAGCCATGGCCATGGCTTCCCAGGGGGAGTTAGGTGCTTGGATCAACTGCTCAGGGCAAGGGAAGAACAGCTGCAATGGCCATTGTGCATGGGACAGCTCAGCAGGTGGGAATTCCAAACTTTGGCTCATCCCAAGGTTTCGGCCATGGAATTTTCTGGCAACTGTGGTGGCTGGCCGGCCAGGGTCAGGTCAACCTCAG
The DNA here is from genome assembly GCA_022702705.1 of Papilionanthe hookeriana x Papilionanthe teres. Taxonomy (NCBI): domain Eukaryota; kingdom Viridiplantae; phylum Streptophyta; class Magnoliopsida; order Asparagales; family Orchidaceae; genus Papilionanthe; species Papilionanthe hookeriana x Papilionanthe teres. Next base: position 28,090,163 of record CM040422.1, read on the forward strand.
GCTCAGGGAAGTCAGGGCTTGATTCCTGTGGGTTCAATTGAGTTTTGCCAAGTGTAAAGGGGCTGGATAAAAGTGGCATGGAGGAGTGTCCATTTTGGCCTTATTTGGTCCAAGCCATGGTTTTGGGTTTGGTTCATCTCCCCATGGCCTGATTTTGGGCTGAGGAGGTCAGGTGGGTTAGGCTCACATGTGTGGTGAAGTCCACATCAATTTTGTTTAAGTTAATTTTAGGTTAGGGTGAGACATTAAAAGGGTTAAAAAGTTTTAGTGAAGCTTAGAAAAGGTACCCCTCCCCTTGCCATTAATAGCTTGGTGAAAAGTCAAACCATCCATGGCTTCATGTGGCTTATACATGGCTTCATGGCTCACATTTGGCTTGGCAAGAGTTTGGTCAATTTTCATGGAAAAGGGTTTTAGGAATTTTTGGAAATTTTGGGGTTATTTGATGGGATTTGGCATAATACCATTTTGGTTTGATTTTCATGATGGATTTAGCACTTAGGGAGTGATATTAATTGGGTGAGGATGAGATGAGATTGTAATGTGGGCTTTAGGATGGGTTTAGGCTTTTAAAATTTGGTAAAGGTGGGCTTTTAAAATGGTTTAAGGGAATGGGTTTTTAGATGAAAAATTTTGCAAAGGGCCATGCTAAATAAATATTGAGTTTGGTTTAGGGATGTGTCATGAGTGATTTGAGACAAATTTGAGGTGATTTTGAATTGAATCGAGTCCAATTTGGGTCCCTCAGTGATAGGGTCAAAATAGGTCAAAATGGACTAACTTGGTTAAGGTTGGGCTAATGTTGAAATTGATGTAAAGTCAATTTTGAGAAATGTTTATGGGAGTGTAACAAAGAGTTTTCAACCTTGGTTGGGCTTTAATTTTTGGATTTGGGCTTATTTGGGTTCATGGTGGATTTAGGCCTATTTAGGGAATTTTGGGTTTGGGTTGAATTTTAGTAAGGTTTGGGTCCAAATTTTGGGCAAATTATGTTAGTGTATTGTTTGTGGAGATGTTAGGGAAGATTTAGAAAAGGTTTGGGGTTAATTGGAGTTAAATTGGGTTGGTTTGGGCTAAGTTTGGGTTATGGGTCAAAATTGGGCTTTAAGCTTAAAAATGAAATTGGATTCAAATGTCAATCAAATTGGGCATGGATTTGGTCTAGATTGATATTGGAGATATTGAATTGAAGTTTAGAATTGAATTGGACCAAAATTGAGGTCAATCGGAAAGGTTTGGTTTGACATAGGGTTCATTTGGGTTTGACTTTTGGGTAAATTGGGGGTTTTGGCAAAAGTGGGGTAAATTGACAAAATTGGCCCATGGTGTAGTTGAACAAAATGAAATTTAGAATATTTGGCATTTTCTGGAATTTTATGGGAATTATTGGAATTTTTGAATTTTTGGGCTAAGAAGGGCATTTTGGGTATTTGGAGGGTAATGGGGGTACTTTTGGATTTTTTGGTATTTTTGGCTATGGATGATCAATTTGAGTGGGGGGAAATGTTTAGGGCTGATTTTGAGGAATTTTGGGTAATTTAGGTGATTTTGCAAATTTTGGGTAGTTCCAAGGGCATTTGGTAGGTTTGGTGGGTCCGGGGCCCCGGGGTCAAAAATTGAAATTTTGAAAAAATGAAGATTGATCAAATTTGAGTGAAATGGAATCACTGTGTTTGAGCCATGAAGCCATGAAGCCATGTTAAGCTCATATGAGTCATGAGAGGACTCATTTGAGGCATTCACTATGTTGTTCCTAACCCTCTTAGCCAGGGGCTTAGGGGTTAAGGACCATCCATATGAATTACCTACATGAGTCAGGAGGTCAAGTTGGGTGAGAGTGTGGTTTTAGGACTTGGAATGTGTGTGAGAGTGTAGTGTATGTGCAAGTCAACCCTCACTGCACCGGGCCACCTGTGGTATTCCTAAGGCCAAAAGTCCCATAGGGAACTCATCCTTTAGACCTCCACATTCGATTTCAACCCTCTAGGTGATTAGGGGTCTACAATCAAGCTTCAGGGGTTTGCAGGGAGTTAAGAAGTAGTTTGAATTTCTAAGTGGTGGATTCCATTTCTAGTCCTCTAGGATAGTCAAAGGAAAAGCCTAAGGCTAGATCTTAAGTACTAAAAGGAGAAGAGAAGACCTCATCAAAAATGAGGTCAACAAATGGACCCCCAATAGGTGTGGTGTGCTAACCAAGTACACCGCGCGTATTGGTGTTAACCGAAGAGATCGACAAAACCAACACAAATGTCCAAGTGACACACTTAGGACAGAGTAGAAGAATTTCCGCATGGGGTGTATCAGGTATATTTCCAAGACTGGAGGTATCTGAACTCTCGTTGGGGAAAGGAAAAAAAGGTGAATTCCAAATCACAAGATTTGGAGAATTTCGATTTAGATTTCGTTTCATTTTATGTTCAAGTTTTGATGTGTGAGTTTAGATTTGGAGTTTTAATTTAGATTGAGGTTTAATTTAAGATTAATTTGACGAAATCTTGAATTTGAAATTTGGATTTGAAATGAGAATTGAAACCTAGGTTCCAACCTCGGGATTGCAAAGAAAAACTGGAATTTAGGTACCAACCTCGGAGTGAGAATTGGTGTTTAAGTGTCGATTGAACAGGATAAGAATCAGAATTTAAGTACTGATCCCGAAAGAGGATGAGAATCAGAATTTAGGTACTGATCTCGAAAATGGTGAGAATTGAAATTTAAGTATCAATCCTGGCAGAGAATCAAAATTTAAGTATCGATCTCAAAAGATGGGGAGCAGAATTTAGGTACTGCCCCCGGAAGACAACTGGAATTTAGGTACCAGTCTCGAAAGTTTACAATTGAATTTTAGGTTTCAATTCAAATGAGAATCGAAATTTAAGTATCGATCTCGGAATGAGAACTGGAATGTAGGTACCAGTCTCAGAAAGTTTAGAATTGAAATTTTGGTATCAATTCGAATGAGAATCGAAATTTAAGTATCGATCTCGGAATGAGAACTGGAATGTAGGTACCAGTCTCAGAAATTTTGAATTGAAATTTAGGTATCAATTCAGATGAGAATTGAAATTTAAGTATCGATCTTGGAATGAGAACTGGAATGTAGGTACCAGTCTCGGAATTTAGAATTGAAATTAAGGTATCAATTCGAAAGAGAATCAAAATTTAGGTATCGATCTCGAATGAGAGTCGGAATTTAGGTACCGACCTCGAAGGAAGAGAACTGGAATATAGGTACCAGTCTTGAAAATTTAGAATTGAAATTTAGGTATCAATTCGAAAGAGAATCGAAATTTAGGTATCGATCTCGAATGAGAGTCAGAATTTAGGTACCGACCTCGAAGGAAGAGAACTGAAATTTAGGTACCAGTGTCGGAATTTAGAATTGAAATTTAGGTATCAATTCGAAAGAGAGTCGAAATTTAAGTATCGATCTCGAATGAGAGTCAGAATTTAGGTACCGACCTCGAAGGAAGAGAACTGGAATTTAGTTACCGATCTCGGAATTTAGAATTGAAATTTAGGTATCAATTCGAAAGAGAATCGAAATTTAAGTATCGATCTCGAATGAGAGTCGGAATTTAGGTACCGACCTCGAAGGAAGAGAACTAGAATTTAGGTACCAGACTCGGAATTTAGAATTGAAATTTAGGTATCAATTCGAAAGAGAATCGAAATTTAAGTATTGATCTCGAATGAGAGTCGGAATTTAGGTACCGACCTCGAAGGAAGAGAACTGGAATTTAGGTACCAGTCTTGGAAGTTTGAAAGAGGACTAGAAGTTAGGCTCTACCCTGAAAGATTTATCTGTATGAAGAGGGACCCAGTCTCATGCCATCAGAACCAAATCGAACAAAGTTCGTGGCTCCGTGTCAATAGAACTAGTCGATCCTCTAAGACACAGAAGAAAGAGAACTAAAAGGAGCTGGTAAGTGTACCAAGCTGAAAAGACTTGACTTAGCAATAAGTCGAGGAAAATATTCAAATTTCAAAAGAGTTTCAAACAGATTTCGAATGAGAGAAGAAATGAAAGATTCGAATCGAAGGATTCAGATCGGAATTCAATTTGAGATTTAGATTCATTTATTTTGTCCTTTAACGATTCCATTTTATTTTTGTTATTATTTAATGTTCATGTGAATTTGAAGTTCATTTTAATATTCAGATTTTTTTAGGAAAAAAAATTCTCATTTATTTTTTTTTCTTTTCTGTTCTTCGTTCAAAGTTCATTTAACTCTAATGGCGTTTCCCAGTCAATTTGCACAAAAAGAGGTGAAGGCAAAATATGACGTAGTCACTTTCATTCCATCTTGCTGAAAGTACACCATACAACTTGATCTAGTCATGATGACATTTTCCTTAGAAATTTAATGTCTCATACAAGCCATGTAAATCCAAAACGGATTGTGTAAGATTCTTGTTGATCCATCCAAAAGCGTCTGTCAAAAATCCATGTCTGAATAGTAAGAAACATGGGCAATAATATCACCTTCCAAGCCATCCTTGGTAGGAATGCCCATGGATGTGCATTGGAGGTGTGCTATTTCCCATGTAACTCACAGCTCGTAGGGCCGGAAACTCTCCAATTCTGGATCTGGCTGAAAGTGGTAAGGCAACTTTCTGTCGTCCATTCTTCTAAAAGTAACTAAGATCAGCTCCACAAGCACTCCTGGAATGCAATGCTTCGCAACGTCTGCTCTGTTTTCTTTTAACACAAGGACGGAACCTACCGGTAGTGGTATCTCCACCGGCCCTCGGAACTCACCGGGGCATGCAATCCGGAGGTCAGATCTGAACATGATGTTGCACTGGCTGAGGAAAGACACTGTGCAGAAGGGTCTAACAAAGTCATGATGGTCTATATGCGGTGGTATGCAGTCGCCTTCCTTGTAGATGTTGATAATGCAGTTGTTGGGTATGCAACTGCGCAGCAGTACCCTCCATGTTATCATCCCTTTCACCATTATCTTGATGACTCTTGGCATTGGATCCACCTCACCGCGACGGAGTATCCCTGGCGGGTTTCCTTTCATGTCTATGGCAAAGTTGTAGCAACATCCGCATTAAATTGTAACTCTTCCCTTTCCCGGCATCCACCTTCGGGGTTCTGAATATGTCTTTTCTCTCAAGCGGCCAGCTCGGCCCATTTTTTGTAATTCAAGGATGCAGTCTACAATTTGTTGGTGCTCATAGTCTTAGAAAACATCTGTATGTAGGTTGAGGCCTTCCAAGATGTTGACCCTCTTGTTTCAAATTTTTTCAAAGTACTCAAAGGTTTTCTTTTCTACTAGCTGCATTTTCTCCAGCTCGTATTCCGGGATTATCTGAAGTCCTCGGTGTCTAGTAACATACTGCGGGATGTATGGTTCAACCCCAGCACGTTCTTCTGTATGTCTCGGTTCCTCGGGGATAGTCTCCGTAGGGACATCCTCCGTGGTTGCTTTCGCAACAAGACTCTTCGAATCTGGTACATATGCTCGGCGTCGAGGTGCCGACTCTATTTCTATTTTTCTTGGTATTTCTTTTATCTGTTCTGACCTTCTTGGAATTGACTTTCTTCTTTCTGGTTCCTGACAAACTGGTCTCCTTGGAGCATTTGCACTAACAGTATCCACTGTCTGTTCATGTTGATCTTCTGCTAACTTGGTCAGCATTTTGCGAATACGATGATTTTTATTTCTTCGCTGGGTAGCAGTGAGAGTATCTCTCCTTATCCCTTGAATTTCTGTAGGTGCGGCGCTGACAAGCCTACCCTCTGCTGTGGCAACCACGGACTTAACTTTCTTATCTTCTATGGTTGCATGTGCGGCGTTCGCTTTTCTTTTCTTGTTGCTGGATTGGTGGCTCGGGCCACCCATTTTCATCACTGTCTGGCTGTGAAGTTCTTCTCGATCAACTGGGATCCAATCATTTTCTTCATATTGTAAGCCTACTGGTGTGAAGTCTGAGTCAATCTCTATCACTGCTCCATCCCTCACCCTTTTTTCATCAAGTGCTAGACTCACGCCATTTCTAAAGTTTAGAACCAACCGCCCGTTCGACATTTCCCTGCGAAAAAAAAAACAATGAAAGGATTAGGGGCTGTACTAAGAACAAGAACATGAAGAAAATATTTATTAATGAAAAGTTTTTTTTTTATTCGTATTTTCTTTTAAAATTTAAACAGGAGTAGGAAAAGGAGTGAGAAATGATCGAGAACAAGATTTGATTTGAAAGGAAGGATTTGACATTTTATTATTATGGTTTCCCATGTTTTCTTTTTAACATTTTTGTCGATGAGATTTTTTTATCATCCATTTTATTTTGTTTTGGGTTCGGACCTGACCACAAAGTGATTACTTCACCCGTGTTTCTAGGGATAAGATTCTATTTTAAAGGCCACCCTTCGAAACATCAGGTTGCGTAATACTTCTTTAAATACCGTCCATTGATTGGAAGCATAGGTCGTTCTCCACGGCAATTCACCAGTTGGTAGGAACCTCCTGAGTAGACTGTCTCGACCACGAACGGCCCTTCCCTTGTTGGTTTTAATTTACCTCCTACCTTGTGATGTGCAAGAATAGGTCTTCTGAGAACAAGAACTAAGTCACCGACTTTGAAAGTTCTTGGGCGGACCAGTTTATCATGGGCCTGGATCATCTTGGCTCGATACGAGTTCCAAATTTTGTCGTGCGGAAAGTCTTTTCCCTTCCAAGCTTTCCAATTCTTCCAGTCGTAGTCTGGTATTTTCTTCTGTGGTGATTATTTCTGCAACCGCAATTCGGAGTGACGGAAGCTGAACTTCCAGGGACAAGACGGCCTCGGACCTGTACACTAAAGCGTAAGGCGTAGACTGAGTAGGAGTTCTAAAAGTCATCCTGTAGGCCCATAAGCCTTATAACAACTTCTCGTGCCAATTTCTCTTGTTGTCGTCCAAAGTTTTCTTTAAAATCTGAACGAGAGTTTTATTAAAAGCCTTGGCCAAGCCGCCTGCTCTTGTGTAGTAGATCGTTCAGTATCGCCAATCGATCCCGTGTCTTCTAACAAAATTGTTGATCTTTGTACTTTTGAATGCAGACCCATTATCTGAAATGATCCTGCGTGGTACCCCAAAACGGTAGATAACTTGGTTCTTGAAAAACTGTAGCACGTGGTGTGCCTTTACTTCTCTGAGTGCTATAGCTTCTGCCCATTTAGAAAAGTAGTCTGTAGCTGCAAGAATGAAGCGATGTCCTCTTGAAGAAGGCGGTTCTATCGGACCCACTATATCTGTGCCCCAACACTTAAATGGCCACGACGCAATTGTCGGATGTAGTACATTTGGAGGTTGGTGTAGAACCACTCCGTGCACTTGGCACTGGTGACAACTTTTGGCAACTTTCATACAGTCGGTCATCATTGAGGGCTAGTAGTACCCTAGTCTTTTAATCTTCATTTTCATTTTCGGACCCGACTGATGAGCGCCACAAAGTCCTGAATGCACTTATTTAACGATTTCACGAGCCTCGGACCCGCTCAGGCATCTTAGCCACATCTGATCAAAAGACCTTTTGTATAATGTATTGTTTATTAATGCGTAAGACAGAGTTTTTTTCTTGATTTGATTGTCTAATGACTTATCGTCCGGTAAGTTTCCTGTCTGCAAGTAGTCTATTAATGGTTGTCGCCAATCTTCTGTATTTTCTGTCACTGCTGCAATTGTTTCTTCCGCTCTTTCTGATTTGTGTATTGTATCCATGTCGAGCTGTGATAAGACCTGTCGTCCTTGAACTGACACTTCAACTGACTCACCCTGCAAACAGGCAAACTCCTTCGCAAGGCGGGCTAACGCATTGGCGAGAGCATTTTCTTTTCTAGGAATTTGGTAGATTGTTACATTTGGAATTTGCTCCAACAGTTTCATGGCGTACTGAAAGTACTGCTCGAGTCTTGGCTTTAAAATTTTGTACTGTCCGGCGACTTGTTGAATGATCAACTGAGAATCTCCGTAGATGTTGATGTCCATTATTCCCATCTGAATGGTTAATTCTAATCCGGTTATAAGTGCTTTGTATTCTGCCTCGTTGTTTGTACATGGTTATGTTAAGTGGTAGGAGTATCTTAACATCCCCCGCTCCGGTGTTATAAAGATTAGTCCGATTCCTGCCTTACCGGGCACTATCATTTGCAATTCTTTGTTCTTCTGTGCTGAGGACGCACCATTAAAGTATAATTCCCAACGTTGATCTTCAGGGTCTTCTAGGCTCATTATCTGCTCGTCAGGCAAATCGTCGTCGAGAGGCGAATTCGCCGATAAAGGGTGTGCTGCGAGGAAGTCTGCTAGGACTTGTCCATTTACGGCGTGAAGAGGAACGAAAGTTATGTCAAATTGCAATAGTATCATCAACCACCTAGCAAGTCTGCCAGAGAGCGTCGGTCGGGTCATCAAGTATTGCAACGGATTAACTCTCAAAATAAGGTTGACCTTATGAGAAAGCATGTAATGCCTGAGCTTTTGAGCGGCGAAGATCAGGGCCAAGCAGTGCTTCTCAATAGGAGGATACCTTACTTCCGTCGGAATTAGACGATGGCTTAAGTAGTAGAGAGCATTTTCTTTTCCTTCATCATTGACCTGGGCTAGCAGAGCCCCAGGGGAGTCATCTAAAGCCGCAGTATAAAGTATCAACGGTCTACCTGAGACTGGGGCTGCTAAGACAGGAGGTGTCATTAAGTATTTTTTGATGTCATCGAAGGCTTTTTGACATTTGGAGTCCCAAGTAAACTTGGCATCCTTCTTAACCAAAGCAGAAAAAGGCTGATACCTTCTTGACAAATTCGATATAAAGCGCCAAAGATATGCCAACTTTCCTTGAAATGATCGTAGTTGTTTCAAGGTTTTAGGAGGTGGCATTTCTAAGATAGCTTTAATCTTCTCTGGATCGATTTCAATCCCGCGATGTCGGACAACAAATTCTAAGAATTTCCTGGAGGTGACGTCTAAGGTGCATTTTAAGGGATTCATCTTAAGGTTGTATTTTCTTAGTCGCTCGAAAACAATTCTCAAATCATACAGGTGATCTTCTTTCAGTTTGCTTTTGATGACCACATCATCCACGTAGCACTCAAGTTGGTTGTGAATGAGATCATCAAAAATCTTCATCATCGCTCTTTGGTATGTTGCTCCTGCGTTCTTTAGTCTGAACGGCATTACTGTGTAGCAATACACTCCGATCGGCGTTCTGAATGTCATGAGCTTTTCTTCTTCTGATGCCATCTTTATCTGGTTGTATCCCGATGATCCATCCATGAATGAAAATATTTCATGCGTTGAAGCAATGTTGATCATCAGTTCTGGGATTGGTAGTGGAAATTCATCCTTTGGACATGCTTTGTCTAAATCTCTGAAGTCTACGCAGATTCTGATCTGACCATTCTTCTTTCTGACTGGTACCACGTTGGCTAACCAAGTAGGGTATTGTTCTTCACGGACAAATTTAGCGTCTCTTAGCTTCTTAACTTCAACTATTACTTGTTGTTCAATTTCTAGACGCATTCTTCTGAAGGCTTGTCTGACTGGAACAGAAGTAGGATCTACTCCTAATTTGTGAACTGCAACTTCTGGAGCTAATCCTGGCATTTCGTCGTAACTCCAAGCAAAACAGTCCTTGAATTCCATTAGTAACTTGATTATCTCTTCGGAGTCTTCTTTATTGAGTAAGGAGCTAACAAAGGTAGGCCTAGGCTCTTCGCTAGTACCTAAGTTAACTTCCATTAACTCGTCTATTGTAAATTTGATTTTTTCCTCGAATTCTGATGGAGCATCTCCGATTGGTAGATCTTCGAGATTTTCTGAAGCTTCCAAGCAGTCTTCATTAGGCTCGCATGTGACAACCAAGAAAAATTTCGTATCATCAACTGATCCTACTGTGCCGAATCCGAGACCATGTTTTGAATTGGGAGGCCGACCGGCATTATTCCATAATCTTTCAAAATGTTGTGATTGACCTTTTGTCCATTGTCGAGGTAAGAAACCACGTTGAATTAAATTTTGAACATAGGGAGAGTACCACTCAAATGTTTATTCCATTAATTCGGAAGAAGTAACTTCTTCAAATTGTACATCACTTTCAGTTTTGGAAGAAGAAGCACCACGGTAAAATTTGATTGGCTTAGTACCACCACCATGCACTTCCTTGACTACCATACCCTCGATCTTATTGGAATGGATTGGGGTCAGGGTCATAGTATGAACATGATGGTTAATCTTCTCGTACATTGATTTATATTCTTCATTCTTTTCATCTTCGAGAGAAATCTTGAACTGGGGTTTCTTTTGACTTATTGTCGCTGCTTCTTTCTTGATTTCTTCTTCTTCTTCGGAAGTGTTCTCCCAATCAACATTGATGACCGGTTTCATCTGTCCAACTGTTCCAACATTTCTTCCACGTCCTCGTCCCCGGCCTCGACCTCGGGTGCGAGTTCCGGAGAAATCTTCACCATCTCGTCGTAAGGGAGTGGTGCGTAACTGTTGGACTAGAACTTCAGGTTCTTCATCATCTCGAATTTCTTTTGCTTCATTTGGTATGGTATTTCTAGAAAAGATTGTTTTCTTCGGGGGCGCGTAGTAGGCCGCATCTTCATGAATCCCGATCTCGTGTACGGAGAATGGTTGCAAGTCACCTTTGATACATTGTTCTCCTCCATCGTAATACTTTATGTATTGGTCAGAAACGACGGTACCATCCGGTTTTCATGGATCCATGGCCGACCCAGTAGAGCGTTGAACAATTTCTCAGAATCAATTATGTGGAATTTTGCGGTTGTCTTTGCTAAATCACCGGTCTTCATTAGTAGTGTTATCGATCCAAGAGATCTTTCTCCTTTTTGATTGAAGCCTCTTAGTAGCATCTTGTCTGCTTCAAGCTCGCGAGCATCAATTTCCAAATATGCTAGCGTCCGAAGATTCATTATGTTGATTAATGCTCCTTGATCAACCAACACTCTGGAGAGCATAAACTTTCCAATAGTGATGAAATGTATAACGGTCGATTGTGATCAGCTGTTCCAAGTAATAGATCATTATCCGTGAAGGTAACACCTCGCTGTTCTCTTAAAGAGCAAACCTCGTCGAAGGAATTACCAACCATTTGGGCTAAACAAATCTCTGGATCAAGTAGAGCCTTGATCAGAGCCTCCCTCATCTCCTTTGACAGGATCAAAGAGTCGTATATGCTTAGTTTGGCTGGTAGCTTCCTAAGATGGGCTAGCAAATTGTAGTCCACTTTATTACCATGTTCCTCAGTTTCTTCCCGAATGGGCAATTCCTCTGTCGGGGTTAGCTCTTTTTGAGCAACCACCTGCTTTCCTTTATCCTTTGGACTCATTCTCAGGGGTAAAATTTTTCCACTTCTTAAATTTACTTCAGTTATTTCTTCTGAATTTGGTGTTGAATCTGCCGGTGTATCCTCTTGAATTGGAACCACTAGCTCTTCTGAAGTTTCTTCGGTGTCTGATGGTTCTAATTCTATCGTGATCGGAGCTCCTCGGAATTCATAAATGGACTCGTTGCTTGTCGAGCTTTCGTAGCCTCCTTTGTGAACATCTTCTTCGTCGTGGTCATCAAGGTTGTGTATGATTTGAGAATCGTTATTTATGTTGGAATCGAGATCCGGATTAAGCCGGTTGTCGTTAGTTACGTAATCGTTAAAAATAGTCAAAACGTAGCCAACGCCATAACCCTTATCATTATAAGATCCTGCCGGAGCGAGCAAATAATCATACAGAGTCAGGAGTTCGAGGGATTTCTCCCCCGAATCGGAAACAACCATCCTAGGATAAGCAGCCCCTAGTCTACCCATCGGAGCCTCGATCTTCTTTTCTTCCATGATCTTCTCCTCCTTCTGGGGCGGTTCTTCAATTGCAAGTGATAGTGCCGGCTCGACAGGTTTCAAACTCTGAGTTGAAGCGCGTACCGAAGCGGCCCGGATGTGATCCAAAAATTTCTTCGATGATCTTGTCCGTACGTAACTCCATCCATCATCGGTCGTGTAAGGGTCTATCGTAACAATGGGATCCGTTGAAATAACATCGACTTAACCTCCTTTTTGGGGTTCTTTCATGTATTCCTTTGGGATCGTTATGTTCCCTTTTCGGAGATTGTCATCAAGCCAACTCTTGAAAGTGATGCAATCCTCTATCTTGTGTCCAAGCATCTGGTGGTAAGGGCAATAGTTTGGATGATCTTTCTTATTGACTTCCTTCAGCTTCTTGGGCTTTGGCAGCTGAAAATCTGGTGTCTTCATTAAGCTGCGAAATATCTTCGCTACTGCTTCAGTTTTGAATGGGTATTCTCTATTTAGAAGTTCTCTTAAAGTACGCGATGAACGAGGCTGTTGACCTCAATTTTGATGAGGTCTTCTCTTCTTCTTTTTAGTACTTAGGATCTAGCCTTAAGCTTTTCCTTTGACTATCCTAGAGGATTTGAATTGGGACCCCCCACTTAGAAATTCAAACCACCTCTTAACTCCCCGCAAACTCCACAGTACTTGATTGTAGACCCCTAATCACCTAGAGGGTTGAAATCAAATGTGGAAGTTTAAAGGATGAGTTCCTATAGGACTCTTTGGCCTTAGGACTGCCCTGGGTGGCCTGGTCTGGTGAAAGGGCTGACTTACACACACACTACACTTATACACTACACTTTCACACACCTCCTAAAACCACACCCATACCTAACTTGACCTCCTGACTCATGAAGGTGATTCACATGGATGGTCATTAACCCCTAAGCCCTTGGCTAAGAGGGTTAGGAACAACATAGTGAATGCCTCAAATGAGTCCTCTCATGGCTCATATAGGCTTAACATGGCTTCATGGCTCAACCAAAATGATTTCATTCCACTTACATTTACCCAATCTTCAATTTTCCAAATTTTTTAATTTTTGACCCCGGGGACCCTACACCCGCCTGTCCTACCTAAAACCCTTGAAATTACCCAAATTTTTCAAAAATTCTCCAAAATCATCCAAATTCCTCAAAACCAATCCCAAACATTCCCACATCACTCAAATTGATCATTCATAGCCAAAAATACCAAAAATTCCAAAAATACCTCCCAAAACCCTCCAAATACACAAAATGCCCCTCTTAGCCAAAAAATCCAAAATTTCAGAAAATTCCTAGAAAATTCCATAAAATCCCAAATATTCCCAATTTCATTTTGTTCAACTATACCAGGGGCCAATTTTGTCAATTTACCCCACTTTTGTCAAAATCCCCAATTTGACCCATTTTTAACCCAAAGTGAACCCAATGTCAAACCAAACCTACCCAATTGACCTAAATTCTGGTCCAATTCAATTCTAAACTTCAATTCAACATCCCCAACACCAATCTAGACCAAATCCAAGCCCAATTTGATTGAAATTTGAATCTAATTTCACTTTTGACCTTAAAGCCCAATTTGGACCCATGACCCAAACTTAGCCCAAACTCACCCAATTCAACTCCAATTAACCCCAAATCTTTTCTAAACCTTCCCTAACATCCCCACAAACAAAACACTAACATGATTTTCCCAAAGTTTGAACCCAAAACCCACTCAAATTCAACCCAAAGCTAAAAAGACCCAATTTTGACCTAAGCAGCTGATCTCAAGCCTTAACCCCGCTGGGAGGCCCTCCAGCCTCTTCTATTTAAACATCACCCCTCTCGGCCATGGAAGAGGTGCTGAACCAAACTTAAGGAAACTCTGCCAAAATCATTCCAGACCACTCTCCACACATAGAGCACTTGATTCCCACTGGATTACAGCCTCAATTCCCTTCAGCTGAGCTCAATTTTGAGTTCAAATCTCAGCACAAAAACTAGTACACTTCTTCACAGTGGATCAATTCCCAAATTGATTGGTCCTACACCTTCACCAGACCAAGGGAAGAAGTTTACCAGCAAAAGCCCCCTCATTAGGCCAGCCATTGCTTCCAGCCTCCAAGCTTTGTGATCGGGCTTGGTCGAAATCTTACTTAGACAATTCACCAGGCCAAGGGACTTCATTTGGAGCTTGCTTGGACCCAATCGAAGGTGACACAACTCTCAGATCGAAGCTTCACTTCTCTGAGCAATGGTATGGACTCACTCTTCTTCCTGAGATTACAGAGATTCTCCATGTAATTTGAGTCAATTTAAATACATGTTTACCGTATGGATGTGTTCCTCTCTTCAAGACGAATCCATAGAGCATAAGAACACAAAAATTCATTGAGAATCGAGTGAGAAATTAGGGTTAGAAGGTTGACGGTCACGGGTTCACACCAGTCGTAGACGATGATCAAGAGCCGTCGGATTGCGCGTGTATCGAGTGGACGGCCTGGATCGCGCCGGACGGAGCAATGGAACATGAACCGCGGGCCGCGTGGCATCCCAGTCAGATGGCGACGCCAAATCAGAAGACGACGCGTGGGGCTTCGGAGATACCTAGCTTGACGCGGCGCCGCGTGGATAAGTAGGAAATTAGGCTATTTTCCTATTTATTTAATTCCCTAAACTTCAAAAATGCATAACTTTGTGAAGGAAAATCAGAAAAATAAAATAAAAATACCCTCTTGCTCAGTGAACAAAGGAGAATAATGTGGAAAAGAAATCATTTAATTTCATTGAGTATTTGATTTTTAATGATTTATTTACTCTCTGCATATTTTCAATTCTCCATGCATGTATACAATTCACCATGGCATGAGACCATAGGGCTTTTGAAGCCTCTGAATTTAGGAATATTCCCTGAATTTTCCAAAGTCAGAAGCCATCCCTATGAAGAGTTATTGATTTTTCAATTCTAGGTTGCTAGTTTGAGTATTTTAATTCCAATAATTAGCATATTGTGAGATAAATTCTAGGAAAATTTGGTGATGTGTATTATGACCAGAGGACCCTAGGAAAAATAGGTTTTGAGTTAATTCACTTGGAATAACCCTAATTGGCTTAAACACCCAAAATGGAGCTTTAATTAATTAGAGCTAATCATACATCAAATTGACTTGAAATCAATTCTCCACTGACCTTTAGATCAGAGGAACCCACCATAAAAGTTTGAAGCCAATTAGACTTGGTTAGCCCTATCAAATGGGTTGATTAAGCCATTTAGCCAAAATTAAACTTCAAAAATCCATAACTTTCAAAATACTTCTCAAAAATTCACCAAATTGGTTATGGAGCCTCTCTGATATCAGGGAAATTTAAGAAAATTAAAATTACAATTTTCTAAAAAAGTTGATTTTTTGCATTATTTTAATATTTTTAATAATTAAAAAATAATAAAAATCACAAAAATAATAAAATTCACCAAAATGTCACATTTTGAATTTTAATCACTTAGGAACAAACCCCATATTTTTCTTAAGTCTCTATGATGAGATATTAAATTTTAAAGCCCTAGGGTAATTTTAAAATTAAAAAAATGTATTTTCTAGCATTTCCACTAAAATAATTATAATAAATCAAACAAAAATCAGAAAATTATAAAAATTGGTACTCTGATTTCCTTGATATCAGAGAGATTTTTTAAAAATATAAAATTCATTTTTCAATCTTTATTTTATTTTTAAATTAATTAATACTCCAAAAGTCAAAATAATTATAATAAAAATAATATAATTCAAAAAATCACCAAAATTGGTCCAAGTGGTTCTCTGGCAATTAGAAATGTCCCATAATTTTCTTAAGGACAGAAACTTTCCCTTGGTCATGTTATTGAATTTTCCTTGGAAATCCTTATTTTCCACCAAAAATAATTACATAAATAAATTAAATACAAAAAAATCACATTTTCTCCTCTAATGTCTTTATTGACACATGAGTGAAGTCACATAAAAATTTCAAAATCATTTGAGCTCAATTTAGTGAGTTATGGAATTAGTAAGCTTGAAGGGCAAAATGGTAAATAAAATTTTAACCCTTAATTAAAACTTTAGGCTTAATAAAATGAAAGAGTAAAATATTTGATCCTAATCTGATTTGGATGATTGAAATTTAAATAATTAAAGGGTAGAAACCTACTAAACAATTTAAAAATAATTAAAATAAACCTTAATTAAATAATTAATTAAATTTGGAAGAATAATAAAAAAATTGGAATTATTAAAATAGGGATATTATTAGGAAGAGATTTGCTCTTTAATTTAAGAATCCCTAAATTAATCACCTCAATAATATTTAATTCCTAATTAAAATGATAATCCAAATTTAAAATTTAAAATGCTAAAAGGCTTAATCATTAAATTAAATTAAAGTTAAATTATTTAAATTAAATCCTTTTAAAATTTCAATTAAATTAATACTTTAACAATTAAAATTAAATAATTTTTTAAAACATAAAAAAAATAAAATATTAAAAATAAAATTAAATTAAAATTTAAATTAAATTAAAATCTAAAATAAAAAATTAAATTAAAATTAAAGTTTAAATTAAATTAAATTAAATTAAAATTTAAATTTAAATTAAATTAAATTAAATTAAAATCTAAAATTAAATCAAATTAAATTAAATCAAATTAAAACACATTAAATTAAGTTAAATTAAATTAAATTAAATTAAATTAAATTAAATTAAATTAAGTTAAATTAAATTAAATGAAATTAAATGAAATTAAATTAAATTAAATTAAATTAAAATAAAAAAATAAAATCAAGTTGAAATTAAAACTAGATTAAATTAAATAAATTAAATTAAAATTAAAACTAAACCAAATTAAATTAAATTAAAGTTAAATTCAATTGAATTAAAAATAACATCACCTAAGACATAAAGAATTCAAAAATAAATCTAAAACAACTCGAACACTATTCCAAACTTAAATCCATTAACTCGAAATTAAATTAAATCATAAACCATTCGAATATCAATTTGCCCTCGAAAGCTTTTGTTGTCATAACTCCTAAACGAAACGTTAAGTGAAGTGTTACTTCACTCATAGTGATATTCAAATGTCCTAGCTCACCGAGTAAGATAACAACAAAACTTCGAACTCCCGGACGATTAATTCGCTTCGTATAATTAAATTCTCTTCGACTTAAAAATAATCCTAGAAATATTGAAAAGATGTTTAAGACTCTTCTTAAGCACTTCCTCGATATGATAGGATAATTTTAAGAACAATTGAACTTAATTGTTCTTTGATGAAGAAAATCGTCCTCAAACCAAAACACAAGAACCTAGACGTCATAGAAGGTGACTAGCTATAGGAATAGGACCTTGGTATAAAACCATAACCCTTCCCTTAGCTTTACCTAGGAACTTACTTTAAATGCTTAAATATTCTAATTGTGTTTTAAGTGCATTAGGATGACGGAAGACCCTCCATGTACGCTTTTATTTTATCGCAATTTACCTTATTGCAATTTATTTAATCGCATCGCACTTACCTTTCTTGCATGATAAACAACTCGTTGCATGAAAACCAAAACCTTTAGGGTAGTCCCTAAAACCGAAACCAAAACTAAATTAAAACTCATTACAAGATAAAATTCACCGCCACAACATTTCAAAATATAAAACAACTCAAAATTTAATCACAAACGTAACAACAAAACTACAACTACAACTAAATTAAAACGTCTTGTTGGATGATCTGGAATACCTCGGATGATGTAACCTACGTGTTGTTAACGGATTTCCCACTGCCTAAATGAAAGTGTGGAACTCATTCAACTGAGTTTAGCAAATTCATCCGGACTAAGTGAATCCGATAAAAATAACGATGCCGAAGGATGGAACCGTGGGATCTTAACCGGTGTTGTTATAATTAACTTTAAGATTTTTTTAATTAAAATATTAAAAACACTCGGATTTTAAGATTTTCTCTAAACCGAACACTTCTCTCATCTCCCGATTTATGACTTCTAAAACTAAACCTCTCGCGACAACAAGGAGCTCTGAGCATGGTGGGCAAAGACGGCCATCGTCATCAAGAAAACCCGAGTCTACTTCAAAGAAACTTTCTTAGAATTAAATAACTAAACCATAGGACTTCGAGGTAGTTTCGCTTAGTGCAACATAAATCCTCAACCTCTTTGTTAGGCATTTCGTATTGCAAATTAAGCCCTAACCGGCCTTAGATTCCGAGGTAGTCGTCCGATACGACATAAGCCCTCACATCTTCGAGGCTATTTGTGTGATCGCATCATACAAATATAAGTCCTAATTAATTAAAATTGGAAAAATCAAAACATTAAATAAACATTAGGGTCTTTCTAAATTCAAGCCAAACAAATAGGATAGTCGGGAAATTACCAAAGTTCGCTTCGAATCTGTGATTTCTCCTACCTTTCTTCCTTTGAATTCCCAAAATAAAAATGTTCCAAATTTGATCCATTCCCTATTGAAATTCCAAAATTCAATCCTCGAAAACTTAAACTTTCAAATTCTTGAGAGCAGTAACTACCGATTATTATCGAGAGTTTTCTTAGGTGATTCCCATCACTTAAGATGTAATTAACTATATGGGTCGCTCTTATAGGGAATTTTAAGAACCTGTGTAATATAAACCCCGTTTAATGTTTTCATATTAAGCTAGGGAACTTGTCGGCTTATAAAATTGGTTCGCGTACCAAACCGTATGTCACAAACCTTTCTAGCTTATTTAATCGAGCCCCATTATCAAGCAAGGTGTCTATTCTTCTAGATAGTATACACTAGGTTTGTGGTGCGGTGCTCGTTTATATAAACTATTCGGGATGTGAGATCAGTTTGATTTCATATCTTAAAATTTTCAAATTTAAAATTATTTTAAAAAAATCATGTACTACTTTTTTTAAATTATTTATTTAAATTAAATTAAAATTTCGCCGACAATTCTGTAGGCGACCCCTTTTCAAAATACAAAACACACATAAACCCAAAAATATGCCGACAGAGGCAGTTGTTCATAATGCTGAGGCGACTGATAGCTCGAACGAGGTTGCTGATAACCCTGCTGAGGTTGCTGATGCCCTGTTGAGGTTGTTGGTATGTTCGTTGCGGTGGTTGGTAACCA
The DNA here is from genome assembly GCA_022702705.1 of Papilionanthe hookeriana x Papilionanthe teres. Taxonomy (NCBI): domain Eukaryota; kingdom Viridiplantae; phylum Streptophyta; class Magnoliopsida; order Asparagales; family Orchidaceae; genus Papilionanthe; species Papilionanthe hookeriana x Papilionanthe teres. Next base: position 28,109,141 of record CM040422.1, read on the forward strand.
GGCCGCTGGCCACTCTAGCGGTATCTGCATTGGCTGCTTGCCTTTATCTACTGCCGCGACGATTCTGGATTTCTTCTCAAATGTTTTTATAGGCTTCTGCTTATCACTCTTGTCTACGAAACTTAACTGCTTTGCCTCTTCTTGCAAGCTCCCGACCTTGCTAAGTAACTTCTCGAAAGTCTTGATTGTAAATCCTTTAAGGAGGAGTGCTATCGGGCCATGAATACTTTTAAGTAGGATGACGATCGCATGTTGTCCTCGAAGCCGTGGTTCACACTTCATGCTTAAGTTTCTCCATCGAAGTATGTAATCCACTAAAGTCTCGTTCGGCTTTTGTTGCTCCACCACTAGATCACCGATAGCTGATGTCGTGCCGAGCCCCGCAAATCGCTTAACGAAGAGATTCTCCAGCTCCGAAAGGTCTTTGCCGAACCGTTCGGCCACCTCGCGTACCCGCCGAAGGCAATCCCCGATAAACCGCCGACGATCCGACGAAGAGTAGAGCGTCACTCCCACCAAAGACATGCAAGAACTAGCACGAAAATGTGCAATGTGCTGTCGAGGGTTTCCGGTTCCATCAAAAGTCTTCAACAGAGGTGGTACGAAGCCTTTCGGGTATTGGACTGCATTGAACTCTTCGGGGCAAGGTCTACCTGTCTGAATAGATGCTCCACTTTTGGATTGTGCTAAAGCTTCTCGCACCTGCTATTCTACCATGCTTTTAATGTCCTTTTCGGGAATCATGCTTTGTGCAGGATCTTTCTTTGGTTGTTCGTCTGTGTTGACGGATGTGATCTCTTTTCCTCCATCCGCAATATGGATAATTTCTGGGGGTGTCTCTCCCTGAGGTTGGGCCTGACTCTGGAGAGAGGCTAAGATAGCAGCCATCTCTTCCATCCTCTTAGCCATCTGGGAAATTGTATCATCTCTTTCCCGAAGCTGTGCTCTCAACACTTCCGGTTCATCTCTTCCGCAGCCTGCCGGAGCACCTTGTGAAGCCGACGATGCTCGTGTCTCAACCATGTCGATCTCGCATACACCTCATCCATGAACTCGATGAGTCAATTTCGTCTCCTAATTCTTCTTCTTTTCTTCTCGCTAACCGTCGGATGTCACTCCTTAACTTGTCCATGGCATCCTCTAGTGGCCCTTTTTGCACGGTCTCGCAGTTGTCTCGTGATGGTTGTTGAACTTCCTTCCCGGGAATCACCTTTATTGCGGTAGCACTTTCTTCTGATTCAAGTCTCCCGACAAAACTTTTCTTCTCAAGACATTGTTTTGGTCTTAGTTGGCCAGTAGTAGGTCGCCATACCATCCTTCTGTAGCTCGAAGCCTAGGACCGGATGGTCTACTCGGCTATATGCCGGAAGGTGGTATCCTCCCTAATTCGTAGACCCAATACAACAACGGTGGACCGGATTTTATCTTCTCTTCGATTTCTCTCGTGGCAAGCAATGTGCTCTATTCGCGGTCCGAGGCGGGATTTAGCCGGCACCCGTCCAATCCTTCTTAAGATTTCGACACATGGCATCTTTCTTTCTTTGCCAATCTTTCTATCACAACTCAGGCCAAGAAAATGGCGTAGTATTATCCCTTTTCCTTTCGTAATCGTCGTAGTACGCAGTGTCGTGGTACATGCACGGCGATCCTACGGACATCCTCTTCATCCGATGCGGCGAGAGAGGGTGAAACCTCGCTCCCTTCCAACGTAGGTATATACTCGTGAAGTTCTTCTCTTTCCTCGTGGATTTCTTCTAGAAAAGCAACTTCAAGCAGCTTCTAGCTTTCGATCTTAACGATCTTTCCGCTTCTATTTCTTCTTTCGAGTCCGAGTTAGGGGTGCAACTCTCGAACCGGACCCAATCTAAAAAATAGATGGTATCAGTAGCGAAATCTATACCCTCCACGTGATGTGCTCATCACGTACTTAAATTTCTTTCTCCTTCGCCGCGTAAGTCGGGTAGGTGCAGAGATGACTGCACCTGCGGGGTAGAGACAACAAATCCTCCTACGAACAAAGTAGTACTCCTCTCACTGGAACCCTCTGCAGTGGAGGGAATTTCGAGCCGACTTCGAGTCGAACTCAATCACGGGCTCTTCGCTCTCGACACTTTGTCCATTAGTGCGAAGAGAGTGACGTCGCCGAACTCGACATCCGTGTTACCAAATCCTCGTCCGAAACGGATGATCCCATTGTCGGGCAGCTCATCCTTGTAAACTGTGAAGTCCATTCCATTGGTGAAGGAGAAGATTAACTTTGGGGCAGTCATTTTCTGCAGGGCAGATTCTGAGTATTAGTCCCGAATTATGCTTCCTTTTGTCGCAAAGTTTAGGACAAAAAAAGAAAGAGTCCGAGCACATTTTTGTTTATGTATTTATAAAAAAAGATTTATTTATTAAAAGAGTCGTTCATTAGAGGATTTGTTTATTAGGAACGAAATGTTCAAAGGTGTAGAAAAGGTAAAGGATCCGATTCAGAATTGGACAGGAAGAGAAAGTCTTATGCAAGACTTCTCGACTCGAAGGACCGCTCCTAAACTAACACCTATTGGGGGTCCATCCCACCTCGAAAAAGAGGTAAAATGATCTCGGAACCTCTCTGTTTAGGGGTGTCTAGACAGTGGCTCCTAAATCCGAGAGGAGTTGGCTATACTCGTTTAAGACAGAAATGAACGAGGAATCCCAACGGAAGAATGGTAGTTTTGGTCCACTAGGGACATGGACTCACTATTGACTTATGAAAGAAAAAGCATCTGATCAAAAATGGAGAGAAGACTAGTCCCCAGCGGAGTCGTCAGAAGTTGTCGGCATATTTTTAGGTTGAGTGTTGTATTTTTAGAAAAGGGGTCGCCTACAGAAGTTGTCGGCGAATTTAAAATTTAAAATTTAATTTAAATATATATATAATTTTGGAAGTAGTATTTGATTTTGAAAATAATTTTAACTTTGAAAGTTTAAAGATTTGAAATCAAACCGATCTCACATCCAAATAGTTTATATAAACGAGCACCGCATCACAAACCGTGTATCTATCTCGAAGAATAGACACACTTCTTGATGATAGGGCTCGATTAAATAAACTAGAAGATTTGTGACATCCGTTTGGTCTGCGAACCAATTTTATAAGCCGACAAGTTCCCCTGCTTAATATAAATGAATTAAGCAGGGTTTATATTACTTGGGTTCTTAAAGTTCCCTATAAGGGCAAGCCCCTATAGTTAATTACATCTTAAATGACGAGAATCATTTAAGAAAACTCTCGATAATGATCAGTGGTTTTGCTTTCAAGAATTTCAAAGTTTAGGGTTTTCAAAGGATTAAATTTTGGAATTTCAAAAGGGGGTGGATCAAATTTGGAATAGTTATTTTCAGGAGTCCAAAGGAAGAGATGTAGGAGAAGCTGAGGATCCAAGAAGAAATCTTGGCAACTTCCCAAACTATCCTATTGTTTGGTTTAGATTTGGGAGTTTATTTAATGTTGCAATCCTGCCAATTTTATTTATTTAGGTCTTATATTTGTATGATATAATCACACAAATAACCTCGAAGATGCGAGGGTTTATGTCGTACCAAACGACCACCTCTGAGTCCAAAGACCGAGTTAGGGCTTAATTTATCATGACATGATCATGCAAATGCCTAACAAAGAGTCGAGGATTTATGCTCGCACTAGACAAACTACCTCGAAGTTCTATGGCTCGTTATTTAAAACTAAGAAAGTTTTGTTGAAGTAGATCCGAGTTTTGCCGATGACGATGGCCGTGTCGCCCACTATGCTCCAAACTCCTCGTTGTTGCAGCAGGTTTAGTTTTAGAAGTCATAAATCGTGAGATGAGAGAAGTGTTTTAGTTTAGACAAAATCTTAAAATCCTAAGTGTTTTTAATATTTAATTAAAACAAATCTTAAAGTTGTTTAAACGTAACCGATTAAGATCCCACTGCTCCGTCATCCCGCACCGTTATTTTCATTAAATTCACTTAGTCCAGATGAATTTGTTAAACTCAACTGAATGAGTTCCACACTTTCATTTAGACCATGGGAAATCCCGTTAGCAACACGTGGGTTACATCATCTGAGATATTCACTATCATTCAACGAGTCGTTTTAATTTAGTTACAATTGTAGTTTTTTTGTTCTATTTGTGATTAAATCTTGAGTTATTTTATATTTTGGAATGTTGTGGCGGTGAATTTTATCTTGCAATGACTTTTATTTTAGTTTTAGTTTCAGTTCAGGTACTATCCTAAATGTTTTGGTTTTCATGCAACAGTCTTGTTTATCATGCAAGAAAAAGTAAAGTACAGTGCATGTAAGTAAATTGCAATAAAATAAAAGCGTACCCTGAGAGTCTTCCCGTCATTCCAAGCTGCACTTGAAACACATGTTAAGGCATTTAAATATTTTGCAAGAAATACCTAGGTAAAGCTAAGGGAAAGGGTTTTGGTTGTCTACCAAGTTCCTAATTCTATAACTAGTCATCACCAATGATGTCTAGGTTCTTGGTTTGGTTTAAGGATGGGCTTTCTTCATCAAAGAACAACTAGATTCAATTGTTCTTCTAAAACATCCCGTCATATTGAGGAAGTGCTTAGGACGAGTCCTAAACATCTTTTCAATATTTCTGGGATTGTTTTGAGTCCAAGTAAATTTAGTTGCACAGGTGAATCAATCATCCAAGGGTTTAAGTTTTGTTCTCTTGCTCAGTGAACTAGGACATTTGAATATCCTATAAGTGAAGTAACACTTCACTTGATACTTCATTCAGGAGTCATAATAATAAGAGCTTTAAAAGGGCAAAACAACTTATTAAGTATTTTTAATGATTTAATCTTAATGCTTTAATTTTAATTTTGACTTAATTATAAAAAAAATTAGTTTAAGTTTGGAATAGTGTTCAAGTCATTTTTCTTTTATTTAATTTAGATCTTTACTTTTTAAGTGATGTTATATCTCAGATTTAACCTTTATATTTTAAGTTTACTTTAAGTGTTTGGTTTAACTCTTAATGATTTCATTTAGGTGTGTTGTTAAATGATTTTAATAAAATTTAATTTTAATTTAATTTAAGTTTAATTTAATTTAATTTAATTTAATTTATTTTAATTTAATTTAATTTAATTTGATTTAATTTAATTTTAATTTAATTTGGTTTAATTTAATTTAATTTAAATTTAAATTAAATTTAATTTTAAATTTTAATTAATTTAATTTTTATTCAACTTAATTTGATTTAATTTATTTTGATTTAATTTTAATTTTTATCTTAATATATTAAATATGATTTAATTTAATTGTTAAGGTGTTAACTTTATTTAGATTTTGATTTAATTTAATCTCAACATCTTAAATTTAATTTAATTTAATTGTTAAATTGTTTAGCATTTTAAATTTTAAGTTAGGATTATCCTTTTAGTTAAGAATTAAATATTATTGAAGTGATTAATTTAGGAATTCATAAATTAAAGAATAAATATCCTCTTAATAATATCCCTACTTTAATAATTCCAATTTCTATTTTTCTTCCAAAATTTCAATTAATTAATTAATTAAAGTTTTATTTTAATTATATTTGAAATGGTTAGTAGGTTTCTACCCTCAATCATTTAAGTTTCAATCATCCAAAATCAGTTTAAAATCAAATATTTTACCCTCCCCTTTTTGATTAATCCTAAAATTTTAATTAAGGGTTGAAATTTTTAATTACCCTTTTGCCCTTCAAGTTTAATAATTCTATAACTCACTAAACTAAGCTCAAATGAACTTGAAATTTTTATGTAACCTCACTCACATGTCAATTAAGACATTAAAGGAGAAAATGTGATTTTTCTGTATTTAATTTATTTATGTAATTATTTTTAATGGAAAATAGGGGTTTTCAAGGAAAATTCAATAACATGACCAAGGGAATGTTTTTGTCCCTAAGAAAATTATGGCATGTTTCTAATGACCAGAGGACCATTTAGGACAATTTTGGTGATTTTTTGAATTATTTTTTATTTATTAGAATTATTTTGAGTTTTGGAGTATTAATTAATTTAAAAAAGAAATAAAAGTTGAAAAATGGATTTTATATTTTTCAAAAATCTCTCTGACCTCAGGGAAATCAGAGAACTAAATTTTATATTTTTTTTTATCTTTTTTTGATTTATTAGAATTATTTTTGTGGAAATGTTAAAGAAAATCATTTTTTTAATTCAAAAATTGTTTTAAGCCTTTAAAATTCAATATCTTACCCTAGAGACTTAGGAAAAATATTTGGTTTGTTCCTAGGTGATTAGAATTCAAAATGTGACATTTTGGTTATTTTTAATATTTTTATGATTTTTAATTATTTTTTTAATTATTAAAAATATTAAAATAATTATAAAAATCAACTTTTTTAGAAAATTACAATTTTAATTTCCCTAAATTCCTCGGATATCAGAGAAGCCCCAAAACCATTTTTGTGAATTTTTTAAAAAGTATTTTGTGAGTTATGAATTTTTAAAGTTTAATTTTGGTTATGTAACTTAATTAATCCATTTAGTGGGGTTAAACATTTCTAATTGATTTCAAATTTTTATGTGATGTTCCTCTGATCCTAAAGATCAGTGGAGAATTTTTTTCAAGTTAATTTGATTCGTAGTTAACCCTAATTAATTAAAGTTTAATTTTGGGTGTTTAGGCCAATTAGGGTTGTTCCATGTGAATTAACTCAAAACCTATTTTTCCTAGGTTTCTCTAGTCATAAGAAACATCACCAAATTTTCGTAGAATTTATTTCTCAACATGCTAATTATTGGAAATAAAATACTCAAAATAGTAACATGAACTTGGAAAATCAATAACTTCTCATAGGGATGGCCTCTGACCTTGGAAAATTCAGGGAATGTTCCCAAGTTCTAGGCTTCAAAAGCTCTATGGTCTCATGCCATGTTGAATTGCCTATGCAAATGAAGAATTAAAATAATACAGAGAGTAAATAAATCATTAAAAACAAAATACTTGATGAAATGACTTGATTTCTTTTCCACATTATTCTCCTCTGTTCACTGAGTAAGAGGGTATTTTTATTTTATTTTTTTGATTTTTCTATGCAAAGATATTGATTTTTGAAGTTCTGGTAATTAAATAAATAGTAAAATAAATCTCTAATTTCCTACTTATCCACGCGGCGCCACGCCATCCTCGGCAGCTCCGAAAGGCCACGCGGCGCTCTCTGATTCGGCGCTGCCATGTAAGTCAGTGCTGTGGGGGCCCGCCATTCATGTATCATCTCCCGGTCCGACGCCATCTGAGCCGTCCGTCCAACACACGCGCGAATGGATGGCATCCGTTCATCGTCCCCGATCGACTTCGCCCGAGAGTCGTCCATCTTCCAGGCTTGATATCTCTCTCGATTCTTAACCAATATCTATGTTCTTATACTTTATGGATTCATCTTGAAGAGACGAACACATCCATATGGTTTATGTGGCATGAAATTAACCCAATCAAAATAGAGAATGTCCAGAAGCTCGGGAAGAAGAGAGAGCTCATACCTTCGCTCGCAGAAGTGTGGCTTCGATCCGAGAGTTGTGTCACCTTCGATCGAACCTAAGCAAGCTCCAGATGAAGTCTTCGGCCCTAGTGGAATCGCCTAGACTCGATTTCCACCGTACCCGATTTCAATCTTCGGAGGCTAGAACAAATGGGTGGCCCGGAGAGGGGGCTTCACCTGGGAACTCCTTCTCGGTCTTGTGCAGGTGTGGGTGAGTTTTATTTGATTTTGGTGGAGGATTTGAGAGTTTCCTGTTCTGGCCTGAGAATTGAGCTCCAAAATTGAGCTCAATCAGTGGGAGTTAGGGCAGGAGAACAGTGGGGATGGATTGCTCTTGGCTAGAGGAAGCTTTGTGAGGAGTTTGGAGGGATTCTGTGAAGGTATGGTTCACCAACCTTTTGGCCGAGAGGATTTGGTCGGCTTAAATAGCCATGGCCATGGCTTCCCGTGGGAAGTTAGGGGCTTGGATCAACCGCTCGTGGCAAGGGAAGAACAACCGCAATGGCCATTGGGCATGGGGCACTCAACAGTGGGAATTCCAAACTTTGGATCATCCCAAGGTTTCGACCATGGAATTTTCTGGTGACTGTGGTGGCTGGCTGGCCAGGGTCAGGTCAACCTCAGGCTCAGGGAAGTCAGGGCTTGATTCCAATGGGTTCAATTGAGTTTTTCCAAGTGTTAAGGGGCTGGATCAAAGTGGCATGGAGGAGTGTCCATTTTTGCTTGATTTGGTCGAAGCCATGGTTTTTGGTTTGGTTCATCTCCCCATGGCCTGATTTTGGGCTGAGGAGGTCAGGTGGGTCAGGCTCACATGTGTGGTGAAGTCCACATCAATTTTGTTTAAGTTAATTTTGGGTTAGGGTGAGACATTAAAAGGTTAAAAAGGTTTAGTGAGAGCTTAGAAAAGGTCCCCCTCCCTCGCCATTAATAGCTTGGTGAAAAGTCAAACCATCCATGGCTTCATGTGGCTTATACATGGCTTCATGGCTCATATTTGGCTTCGGCAAGAGTTTCGGTCAATTTTCATGCAAAAGGGTTTTAGGAATTTTTGGAAATTTTGGGGTTATTTGATGGGATTTGGCATAATACCATTTTGGTTTGATTTTCATGATGGATTTAGCACTTAGGGAGTGATATTAATTGAGTGAGGATGAGATGAGATTGTAATGTGGGCTTTAGGATGGGTTTGGGATTTTAAAATTTGGTAAAGGCGGCTTTTAAAATGGTTTAAGGGAATGGGCTTTTATGTTTCAAAATGGGCTTTTAGATGAAAAATTTTACAAAGGGCCATGCTAAATAAATGTTGGGTTTGGTTTAGGGATGTGTCATGAGTGATTTGAGACAAATTTGAGGTGACTTGGAATCGAATCGAGTCTAATTTGGGTCCCCTTGGTGATAGGGTCAAAATAGGTCAAAATGGACTAACTCGGGCTAAGGTTGGGCTAATGTTGAAATTGATGTAAAGTCAATGTTGAGAAATGTTTATGGGAGTGTAACAAAGAGTTTTCAACCTTGGTTGGGCTTTAATTTTGGGATTTGGGCCTATTTGGGTTCATGGTGGATTTAGGCCTATTTAGGGAATTTTGGGTTTAGGTTGAATTTGAGTAAGGTTTGGGTCCAAATTTTGGGCAAACTATGTTAGTTTTTTGTTTGTGGAGATGTTAGGGAAGATTTAGAAAAGGTTTGGGGTTAATTTGAGTTGAATTGGGTTGGTTTGGGCTAAGTTTGGGTTATGGGTCAAAATTGGGTTTTAAGCTTAAAAATGAAATTGGATTCAAATGCCAATCAAATTGGGCTTGGATTTGGTCTAGATTGATATTGGGGATATTGAATTGAAGTTTAGAATTAAATTGGACCAAAATTGAGGTCAATCGGAAAGGTTTGATTTGACATTGGGTTCATTTGGGTTTGACTTTTGGGCAAATTGGGGGTTTTGGCAAAAGTGGGATAAATTAACAAAATTGGCCCATGTTGTAGTTGAACAACATGAAATTAAGGATATTTGGGATTTTCTGGAATTTTATGGGAATTATTGGAATTTTTGAATTTTAGGGCTAAGAAGGGCATTTTGGGTATTTGGAGGGTATTGGGGGGTACTTTTGGATTTTTTGGTATTTTTGGCTATGGATGATCAATTTGAGTGGGGGGAAATGTTTAGGGCTAATTTTGAGGAATTTTGGGTAATTTAGGTGATTTTGCAAATTTTGGGTAGTTCCAAGGGCATTTGGTAGGTTTGGTGGGTCCGAGGCCCCGGGGTCAAAAATTGAACTTTTGGAAAAATGAAGATTGATCAAATTTGAGGGAAATGGAATCACTGTGGTTGAGCCATGAAGCCATGTTAAGCTCATATAAGCCATGAGAGGACTCATTTGAGGCATTCACTATGTTTTTCCTAACCCTCTTTGCCACGGGCTTAGGGGTTAAGGACCATCCATATGAATTACCTACATGAGTCAGGAGATAAAGTTGGGTGAGAGTATGGTTTTAGGACTTGGAATGTGTGTGAGAGTGTAGTGTATGTGCAAGTCAACCCTCACTAGACCAGGCCACCCAGGGTATTCCTAAGGCCAAAAAGTCCTATAGGGAACTCATCCTTTAAACCTCCACATTTGATTTCAACCCTCTAGGTGATTAGGGGTCTACAATCAAGCTTGTGGGGTTTGCAGGGAGTTAAGAAGTAGTTTGAATTTCTAAGTGGTCGATTCCATTTCTAGTCCTCTAGGATAGTCAAAGGAAAAGCCTAAGGCTAGATCCTAAGTACTAAAAGGAGAAGAGAAGACCTCATCAAAAATGAGGTCAACAATAACCTAAACCCCAAATTTGGTTAACATAACCAATTTAAACCCCAAATTGACAAAATCATCAATTTGGTGACCAAATCAACCATGACAAGGTTGAAGATGTCACATTTGACAGTTTTAGACTCAATTTGACCAACCCAAGTCAGCTTAAATCAACCAGGGTCAACTATGGTCAACCTTTATCAACTTTGGCCAAGATACCTAACCTTGAACAAAAAATGATAAAAATTATAAAAATTAATCAAAGTATTAATTTTAAATCATTTTTATTAATTACTTGATTAATTAAATAATATTTGAAATTTTAATTAATTTTTGAATTAATTAAAATAAAAATATAATTAAAAGGTTTAAAATGTGACAAAGTTTTAACCTTTAACCTACAAATGACAAATATTGATCAAATAATTGATCCCAAATCATTTTTGATTAATTAATTGATTAATAAAATGAATGTTTAAAATTTTAATTAATTTTTAATTAATTAAAATATGAAGGTTTAAAGACATGATAAATTTAAACCTTTAACTTAAAAAAGACATAAAAATTAATCAAATAATTAATTAAAATTTATTTTAATTAATAAATTGATTAATGAAATAATTTCCAATAATTTTAATTAATGAAATAATTAATTCAAATGGAAATTAAAATAAAAAAAATAAAAAAAATAAAAAAAGAAGAAGACATAAAATGACATTTTGACATATGACACAAAAATTTCCTATAATTAATTTTAAATTAAAATTAAATTATGGGGAGTCACTAATGGGTTACCTAAACCCCATTAAGTCCACAATGACATGGTTAACATTCTACCGAACCTATAACTCATCACCTTTAACCAAGGTTAAGAGTTATCATAATATTTTTATGATGGTTAGGCTTATGTGTCACCTTCCCATCAACTCACCCATTTGCATGAGGTGAGGTGGCCGACCACCTTAAGGGTGATTTTGTTATTACCCTAAGCATCCAATGAAAAAAGAAATTAGCATAAATTACACTTTAACCATCGTAAAGTTAAATGATGAGGAGGTTATGCATGGAGTGAGTCACCTACCTTACTTGTCATTCCATCGTGGATGAAAGAAATATGTGTCATCTTCTTTTAAACTTGCTTGATGATTCACCTCCTCTCATAAGGTGAGGTGGCTAACCAACATGTGTGACACCACAAACATGTTATGGACTCACGAATGAGAGTAAAACACTAAGTAAACTCTCTTGGATACCATGCTTAACCCATGTTATCTTTCATCATGACAAAATTATAAAATTTTTTTAATGAGAGGATTATGTGTCATCCCCACATTAAAAATTAAATGACATGTTGGAAGGAGAAGAGCTTGCCATCTTCACTCACCATCCACCTCCTAGACTACCCAATGGAAGAGAAACAAGAATCTAACTCATGCCACACCATGGTTAGAAGCCATAATGGCTAAGGCATGCATGAGATGACTAAGTAGCTAATGTGTCACCATTCCCCTAAATCAAAAAAATAAATTTGGAAATCTCCTAGGGGAGGTGAATTCAGCAAGGTTCATCAAGCCCAAGCCACCTCACAAGGGGTCCAATGAGGGCAAGAAATAATCCAAACTCAAAGCCTTCACCATGGTTAAGCCTATGATGCCTAGGCTTGGAGATTGGCAATTCATCATTGTCATAGCCTAAATTTTCCCCACAAGACATTAATGAGGCAGATAACAACTCCCCCAAATGATCCTCATTAGCCAAAACTCATCCAAAGCCCTCCCATGGCTATAAATAGGACCCAAACCCAAGCATATGAAAGAGAGAAAAAACAACTTGGAAAACCTAGATAGGCTGGTCAAATCCCTTGACTTTCTACAGCAATATTGTGCCTAAGGTTCCCAAATTTAGTGTCATAGCAAAATCTAGCCACATTGACTCACCCAACCTAGCCAATTTGGCTTAAAACCCACTTAAGGTGACTCACGCCACCTACATAGTGGAATCCCAAATTCAAATTGAGTTGAAATCCACCTCAAGGAAGCTAAGTGGAAGCACCTCGAACAATCAAATCGACTCCAAATGAATTAAGGCAAAGGTATGGAAGCAATTATCAAAATTATTGTGTTTAATACATATTCCGAAATCTGTACCATTTGCCCTCTCAAAACCCATACATCACCATATGGATGGGTGCTTCTCATCGAGATGATCATTTTAAAAAAAATTTCACTCAATTCCGTTGAGAATCGAGTGAGATATTGATCTTGAAAGTCGACGGCATATATGAAGAGAGAGGGTAATTCTGGATAATTCTAGAATTTATTTCCAGATTATCCTTAAAAACTTCAAAATTGCATAACGTTGTGTAGACAAATCACAAAAATAAATTAAAAATACCTCTAGAAAGAGGAGAAAGAGTAGAATAATGTCAAAGTAAAATTTTGAATTTTTAAATTATATTTTATTTTTAATTAATTAATTACTCTCTGGAGTAATTTAAGTATTAAAAATTAAATATAATTCCAAAAATTATGAAAATTTCACAAAATTATCCTTCTGTTATGACACATCTCCTAATTTTCCTAAGGATAGAAAAATTATTTAGGATATTTTTCTTTAATTTCTAAGATACTTTGTAAATAAAAATAATTATAAAAATTAGAAATGAAGGAAAATAAAAGTGAAAATGGCTAGAAATTTTAGGGTGGCACATGAAGACTCTAAAGACAATGATTTTAACCTATTAAGCAATTTTAAATGACGATTCAAAATTTAGGATTTAAAATTCCATTATTAATTAATAAATTGAAAATCCTAAAAATCACTCTTTCACCCAACTTAGCCCATTCCACAATGGGTTGAGTCAAAATTAAGTCTAACTCCAAATAGACTTAAAGCAAGTCTAATGACATCAAAATAGACTTAAATCAAAGTTTAATTAAACTTAAAAGACATAATTAAGTTTTCTTAACTCTTATTAAACCTTAAAGACATTAGGTTTAATATAAAATCAATTTTTTTAATTAAACTTTAAAGACATATTTAAGTTTAATTAATTCTTATTAAACCTTAAAGACATTAGGTTTAATATCAAATCAATTTTTAATTAAACTTAAAAGACATAATTAAGTTTAATTAACTCTTATTGAACCTTAAAGATATTAGGTTTAATATAAAATCAATTTTTTTAATTAAACTTAAAAGATATAATTAAGTTTAATTAATTCTTATTAAAACTTAAAGACATTAGGTTTAATATAAAATCAAGTTTTAATTGAACTTAAAAGACATTATTAAACTTAATTAATTCTAATTAAAAACATTAGGTTTAATACAAACCAAATCTTAATTAAGCGTAAAACATCACAAAGCTTAATTAAACCTACTAAACCTTAACTAAATTAGGTTTAATACAAAACAAACCTTAATTAGTTCTAAAATACTAATTAAACTTAATTAAACCAATTAAACCTTAATCTTATTAGGTTTAATTTAATTAAATCATAATTAAGTCTAACCTAATTAAACATAATCAATCCTTAAGCCTTACTTACATTAGGCTTAAGTAATCCTTAAACCCTAATTAGGACTAACCCAATTAGACTTAATTAATGTTTAAGCCTTGCTTACATTAGGCTTAAGTAATCCTTAAACCCTAATTAGGTCAAACCCAATTAGACTTAATTAATCTTTAAGCCTTACTCACATTAGTCTTAAGTAATCCTTAAACCATAATTAAGTCTAACCCAACTAGACTTAATTAATTCTTAAGCCTTACTTACATTAGGCTTAAATAATCTTTAAATTATAATTAAGTTTAAACTAACTAGACTTAATTAATCCTTAAACCTTACTTACATTAGGCTTAAGTAACTTAAGAAACCAAAGTAAACCTAATTTTAATAAGACTTAACTTATACTTAGGTTCAACCCAAGTTAAACCTAAGTCAAATTTAAACTTTAGGATCAACATACATGAACCTAACCTTAACCTATACTTAGGTTCAACCCAAGTTAAGCCTAAGTCAAACTTAAACCTTAGTTTCAACACACATGAACCTAACCTTAACCTATACTTAGGTTCAACCCAAGTTAAACCTAAGTCAAACATAAACCTTAGGTTCAACACACATGAACCTAACCTTAACCTATACATAGGTTCAACCCAAGTTAAACCTAAGTCAAACTTAAACTTTAGGTTCAACATACATGAACCTAACCTTAATCTATACTTAGGTTCAACCCAAGTTAAACCTAAGTCAAACTTAAAATTTAGGTTCAACATACATGAACCTAACTTTAACCTATACTTAGGTTCAACCCAAGTTAAACCTATGTCAATCTTAAACCTTAGGTTCAACACACATGAACCTAACCTTAACCTATACTTAGGTTCAACCCAAGTTAAACCTGAGTCAAATTTAAACTTTAGGTTCAACATACATGAACCTAACCTTAACCTATACTTAGGTTCAACCCAAGTTAAACCTAAGTCAAACTTAAACTTTAGGTTCAACATACATGAACCTAACCTTAACCTATACTTAGGTTCAACTCAAGTTAAACCTAAGTCAAACTTAAACCCTAGGTTCAACATACATGAACCTAACCTTAACCTATACTTAGGTTCAACCCAAGTTAAACCTAAGTCAAACTTAAACCTTAGGTTCAACATATATGAACCTAACCTTAACCTATACTTAAGTTCAACTCAACTTGAACTTAAGTTAAACCTTTTAGGTTCAAAATACATGACCCTATCCTTAACCTATACTTAGGTTCAACCCAACTTGAATCTAAGTCAAACTTAAACCTTAATTAATTCTAACACATTAGACTTAATTATTCTACTAAACCTTAACGAACTAAGGTTTAATCAAACCTAAACCTAGATTCAACCTATATTGAACCTAAGTCAAACCTAAACTTAAGTTCAACCATATTAGACTTAAGTCAAATCCAAACTCAAGTTCAACCTGACATGAACCTAAGTTAACCCAAACCCAACTTAAGTTCAACCCATATTGAACTTAAGTCAAACCCAAACCTTAGGTTTAAGCTAACTTAAATCTAAGTCAAACCCAACTAAAGTTCAACCCATATTGAACTTAAGTCAAACTCAAATATTAGGTTTAACTTAATTTAAACTTAAATTAAATCTAACTTAAGTCTAACCCATATTAGACATAAGTCAAACCACACTTAGGTTTAACCTGACATGAACCTAAGTTTAACATAAACCTAATTAGGTCTAGCCCATTAGACCTAATTAAACCATTAAGTCTTAACTAAATTAGACTTAATCAAACCTAAAACCTAATTAGGTCTAACCAATTAGACCTAATTAAACCATTAAATCTTGACTAAATTAGACATAATACAACCTAAAACCTAATTAGGTCTAACCCATTAGACCTAATTAAACCATTAAGTTTTAACTAAATTAGACCTAATCAAACATAAACCCTAATTAAGTCTACCACATTAGACTTAATTAATCTATTGAACCTTAACCAACTAAGGTTTAATCAAACTTAAACTCTAATTTAGTCTACCACATTATACTTAATTAATCTATTGAACCTTAACCAACTAAGGTTTAATCAAACTTAAACCTTAATTAAGTCTACCATATTAGACTTAATTAATCTATTAAACCTTAATTAACTAAGATTTAATCAAAATTAAACTATAATTAAGTCTACCACATTAGACTTAATTAATCTATTAAACCTTAACCAACTAAGGTTTAATCAAACTTAAACCTTAATTAAGTCTACCACATTAGACTTAATTAATCTACTAAACCATAACTAACTAAGGTTTAATCAAACCTAAACCTTAATAAGACTTAATCAAACCTATTAAACCTTAACCAATTAAGGTTTAATCTAACCCAAACTTAACTTAAGTCTAACCTATATTAGACTTAAGCTAAACCATACTTAGGTTCAACCTGACATGAACCTAAGTCTAACCTAAACCCAACTTAAGTCTAACCCATATTAGTCTTAAGTCAAACCATACTTAGGTCCAACCTGACATGTACCTAAGTCTAACCTAAACCTAACTTAAGTCTAATCCATATTAGACTTAAGTCAAATCATACTTAGGTTCAACCTGACAAGAACCTAAGTTTTACCTAAACCCAACTTAAGTCTAACCCATATTAGACTTAAGTCAAATCATACATAGGTTTAACATAACATGAACCTAAGTCAAACCTAAACCTAAATTAAGTTCAATTCACATTGAACTTAAGTCCAAACCTAAACCTTAGGTTCAACTTAACTTGAATTTAAACCAAAACCTAACTTATGTTCAACTCATATTGAACTTAAGTCAAAATCTAAACCTTAGGTTCAACTGACAATGAACCTAACTAAACTCAACTCGACATAAACCTTAGGTCCAAATGATAACTAACTCACTTCAACTTGACATAAATCTTAGGTTCAACTGACAATGAACCTAACCAAACTCAAATTTACATAAAACTCAAAACCAAATCCAAATCGACATAAAACCAAAAACTAAACTCAAATCAAGATCAAAACCTGAAACCAAATTTAAACAGACAAAAGTCGACATAATCCTTAAGTTTAACCCAAATTAAACCTAAATCGACATAAACTTTAGGTTCAAACCAAATTGAACCTAAATTGACATAAACCTTAGGTTCAACCCAAATTAAACCTAAATCAACATAAATTATAGGTTCAACTTAAATTGAACCTATATCGACCTAAACCTTAGGTTCAACCCAAATTGAACCTAAATCGACATAAACCTTAGGTTCAATCCAAATTGAACCTAAATCTACAAAATTGAATCTAAATCAACAAAAACCTTAGGATAGACAAATTTGAACTCAAATCAACATAAATCTGACATTTCAAAAATAAATCAACATAACCGACATAAATCCGACATTTCAAGCATAACTCGACATAACTGACATAAATCTAATATTTTGAACAAAAATCGACATAACCGACATAAATTTGACATTCCAAACAAAACTCAACAAATTCGACATAAATCTGACATTTCAAACAAAACTCAACATAATTCAACATTAATCAACAATCTAAACATAATCAAACATAATTTGACATTAATTAACATTTCTAACATAATTTGACATTAACCGACATTTTAAATCAAATTCAACAAACAATGACATTAACCGACGTTAATTGACATTTTGAACGAAATTTGACAAACACTGACATTAACCGACTTTAATCGACATTTCAAACCAAATTCAACAAACACCGACATTAAATGACATTAATCGACATTTCAAACCAAAATCAATAGAACTCAACATAAATTGATATAGTTCAACATAAATCGACATGATCAAACTTAACACAACATGAACTGACATAGTTCTTAAGTTCGACCTGTATCGAATTTAACTTAACATACGACATCATAATTCTTAAGTTCGACCCACATCGAACTTAACTCTACATAAAATTAAACTCAAATTGACATAAAACTCAAAATCAAACTCCAATCGACATAAACTGACAAAAAATCCAAAATCAAATCCAAATTAACAAAAAAAATCCAAAATCTAACTTAAATTAACATAAATCTAAAACAACATCTCAACCACATTCGGACATCTGATAACTTTGGATCAACAGACACTTTGACCAGGTGAGCTAAACATCTTGATATGACATTGTTTCTAACTTTATTTTCCTTGCAGGATGAAGACATGAAGTTTAGTTTAGATTTTCTTTGCATGTTATAGGGTGTGCTAACTCTGTTTTGCAGGACGTCGACGACGGAACATTGACGACAAAACCAGGACTTTTAGGATAGCCACAAAACCTAAACTTTTTATAGACAACAAAAGAAAAATGGCATGACAACAAAGAAAATTGGACTTTTAGGTTAGCCATGAAATCTGAAATAAAATGATAAAATCATTAACATTGACATCGACATAACATCAACATTATCAAAAACATACAACGACATTTCTATATCATAATAAAATGATGACATGACTAAATGACACGACGCCACAAAACCAAAATTTAAAACAAAAGGGAATCATAAACAAAATAACAAAAATAAACAAATAATGATATCTTCTTGACATCATAGAAGGTATCTCATGACATAATAACATCTTCTTATAGGAGATAAAATATCTCATGACAAATTGAGATATTAATACGATATCTTATGACATTACGACATCACATTAAGACATGATATAAAATGACATGACATTATGATTCACATTAAAACATGACATAAAATGACATGACATTACGACATCACATTACGACATCACACAACATACAAACTATAACATCCTGACATAATACATGACATGATATGATACTAAACCAAAACAAACAAAAGACCGACACTTGACATAACACGACAAAATCATTGACATTGACATCAATATGATATCTAACATAAAACTGACACTTCCAAAACAAACAACAAATCAAAATAACAACAGCCAGACAAAATAATGATAAATCAAACGGAACGACAATAAAACATAATAATGGCAAAATGACCTTAACAAAACAATGATGAAATTAAAACAAAGAAAACAAACATAAAACCAAGAAAATATCATCATGACAATGTAACATCTTGATAAAATGACACCACGACATCATGACATAACAAAAGGCAATATGACAAAATAATATTACAATAATAAAAATGACATTACGATGTGACATAAAACAACATGACATACAAACTACGACATCCCGACATGACATATGACATGACATACAAAATGACAAAATGATATTAAAACAACAAAACAAAACACAACAAAGCCGACATACACCCAACATAAACAAAACTTTCTGGTAGTATTGATTCTTCAGAAACGCATTGCCATAACAACACTTACATTTTTTAAGGATAATTGTTAACCTTAATTAGGAGTTTTCCTAGGCAGTATTAATTGTTCAGAATGTAATTAACTATAGGAGCTTGCTCCTATAGGAGATTAAAGATCTCAGGATAGGTATTTCACCTACAATACCTCTCTGGTTACTCATGTGATTTTCTCATACGAAAAACTTTAGTAATTACATAATCTGAAGATTTATTTTATGAGATTATCATTTGATCTTTTTTTCTCTCAACCTCTATCATGATTAATCCTTCTTCAAATTCTCCAAAGACTTCTGACAATAAGTCTAGGTAGGATAAGAATTAGGGTGATAGAGAAAGAGAGTGGCGACTCCTTGACATTAACATGATACAAGAATTGATTGCGATGTAAGTCGACAAAAAGATTTTCATCGCCATCACAATTCTTCTTGAGTGACTATCTGTTTTCCTTTCTCCACTGGAACTATTCTAAGAGGTAGTATCATTCCACTTCTGAGAATCACTTCCTTTATTTCTTCCTCCTCTAGACCCAGAGGTTCTGCTGACATTGTAGCTGATTCTTTTGGTATTGTTTCTGTATCTGAGAAGTCTAAGTTGATTGTAAGAGAATTTTCTTTGAACTCGAGGACTGGCTGCTTACTTCCCATACTACCATAACCGGTGTTGTTGATATCTTCTTCATCTTTACAACATTCTCATTAGGAACTAATATGTTGTGATTAGTTATGTTATCACTAGAGACAGTAAGAATGTAGCCAAGATCGTTACTCTTATAATTATAAGACCCCAGACGGGCGAAGACGAAATTATATAGATTTATCGGTTCGAGGGATTTCTCCCCCAAATCTGAGACAACCAATTTAATAGGGGCATCCCCTATCCTAAACTTTGTGTTATCGACCTTTGTCTCATCCAGGACATCTTCCTTCTTGGTCTTCTTCTGTGGAGGTTTCTTCAGTGTGATTTCCATCTTTGGATTAGGAGGTAGCAGACTTCGTGCAGCGGCTTACTCCAAAGCGGTCTATATCTGATGCAGAATCTTCTTGGAAGACTTGGTCCAAACTGTGCTTCATCCATCTCTATCAGTGTAAGGATCTATCAGGTAGAATGGCTCATCTGAAATCATATTTACATTACCTCTTTCAGTTTCTTTCAGATATTCATTCAGGATTGTTATGTTTCCTTCTTTATGGTTATTCTCAAGCCAATCCTTAAAACTGAAGCATCCCTCTGTCGTATGTCTGAGCAGCCTGTGGTATGGAGAAAAGTTGGGATGGTCTTTCTTGTTCATCTCTTCCAGCTTCTTAGGCTCTAGCAATCTAAACTCGGGCTTCTTCATCAAATTTCTAAACATCTTTGCTACAACATTTTCTTTAAAGGAGTAGTTCCTGTTTAGCCGTTCTACAATTTTCGAACCCTATCTTTCATCTGTCCTATATAACCTCTGTTGCAGTTCAGACTGATTATTTTGGTGAGGGTGGGACTGACTATACTGTTGAGACTGACTGTACTATGGAGGCTAACTATATTGGGGCAACTGACTGTGCTGTTGTGGTGATTGCTGAGCCTGAATCCTCATCGGTTTCTTCCCTTCGTTGACCATTGCCACTACGCCATATCTCTTCTTATATGCTTTTACTAGTCTCATTTTCTTTTTCTTCTCCGTAGGCTCCATATGCTTGACTTCTTCCTGTAAACTGTTGGCCTTACTGAGTAGCTTCCTGAAGGATTTAATGGTAAGACCCTTAAGCTTGAAAGCTATAGGACCATGGATACTCTTGAGTAGTATTTTGATTGCGAGTTGCTCCTGTAGCTGGGGCTCACACTTCATGCTTAAGTTCCTCCATCTCAGAATGAAGTCCACTAGATTCTCATCGGGCTTCTGCCGCTCCACTACGAGATCTCCTATAGTAACATGGTGCTGTGGGCTGAAAATTTTAACAAAAATATTTTATATTTCTGCAAAGGTCTTCACTGATCTGTTGGGTATTTCTGCAAACCAATCGAAAGCTATTCCTAACAAGCTACTGACGAACTGTCGGAACAAAAGGGCTTGACTTCCTCCTGTGTGTCGGCATATTTTTAGGTTATGTGTTTTGTATTTTGAAAAGGGGTCGCCTATAGTTTATATAAGAAAACTCTCGATAATGTGAACTTTAGATTTTAAATTTAATTTAAATATATATATATAATTTAGAAAGTAGCATTTGATTTTGAAAATAATTTTAAGTTTAAAAATTTTAAGATATCAAACTAAACCAATCGCACATCCCAAATAGTTTATATAAACGAGCACCGCACCACAAACCGTACATCTATCCCGAAGAATAGACACAGTGCTTGATGATGAAGCTCGGTTAAATAAACTAGAAGATTTATGACATTCGTTTGGTATGCGAACCAATTTTATAAGCCGACAAGTTCCCCTACTTAATATAAATAAATTAAGCAGGGTTTATATTACCTGGGTTCTTAAAGTTCCCTATAAGGGCAAGCCCCTATAGTTAATTACATCTTAAGTGGCGGGAATCACTTAAGAAAACTCTCGATAATGATCAGTGGTTTTGCTCTCAAGAATTTCATAGTTGAAGGTTTCCAAACAATTGGACTTTGGAAATTTCAATTGGGAATGGATCAAATTTGGGTTAGTTTATTTTAGGAATCCAATTGAGGAGAAGAAGGGGATGTCACGGACCCAAAGTGAACTTCGGTGACTTCCCAACTATCCTATTATTTGGCTTCAATTTGAGAATGTATTTAATGTTTCAATCCTACCAATTTTGGTTAATTAGGACTTATGTTTGTATGATATGATCATACAAATAGCCTCGAAGATGTGAGGTTTTATGTCATACCAAACGACTACCTCGGAGTCCTAAGACCGGTTAGGGCTTAATTTGCATAACATGATTACACAAACGCCTAACAAAAAGTTGAGGATTTATGTTGCACTAGGCAAACTACCTCAAAATCCTATGGCTTGTTATTTAATTCTAAGAAAGGTTTTGCTGAAGTAGACCCGAGTTTTTCTGAAGAAGATGATTGTGCTGCCCACCGTGCTCCAAGCTCCTAGTCATTGTCGCAGAGGTTTAGTTTTAGAAGGTGAAAATCAGGAGATGAGAAAAGTGTTTTGGTTTAGAAAAATTCTTAAGGTACAAATGTCTTTAATGTTTTATTAGGGGAATCTTAAAGTTGATTATAACAACACCGATTAAGATCCCACGGTTCCATCATTCTGGCACCGTTATTTTTATCGGATTCACTTAGTCCAGATGAATTTGCTAAACTCAACTGAATGAGTTCCACACTTTCAGTTAGACCGTGGGAAATCTTGTTAGCAACTTGTAGGTTACATCATCTGAGGTATTCCCGATCATCCAACGAGACATTTAATTTAGTTGCAATTGTAGTTTTGTTGTTCTATTTGTGATTAAGTTTTGAGTTGTTTCGTCTTTTGAATGTTGTGGCGGTGAGTTTTATCTTGTGTTGATTTTAATTTAGTTTTGGTTTCAGTTTTTTGGCTATCCTAAAAGGTTTCAGTTTTCATGCAACAATCTTGTTTAACATGCAAGAAAGGTAAAGTGCAGTACAGGAAAATAAATTACAATAAAGTAAATTGCAATAAAATAAAAGGGTACCTGGAGAGTCTTCTCGTCATTCCAAGCTACACTTAAAACACATGTTAAAGCATTTAAATATTTATAACAAGTACATAGGTAAACCTAAGGTAAGGTTTTGGTTATTTACCAAAATCCTAATCCTATTGCTAGTCGATTCCTATGACGTCTAGGTTCTTGTATTTTGTTAAGGATGATTTTCTTCATCAAAGAATAATTAAATTCAATTGTTCTTCTAAAACATCCAATCATATTGAGGAATTGTTTAGGATGAGTCCTAAACATCTTTTCAATATTTTTGGGTTTATTTTTTATTCCAAATGAATTTTATTGAACAGGTGAATTAATCATTCCAAAATTTAGTTTAGTTTGTTTCTTGCTCGGTGAATTAGGATGTTTGATTATCCTATAAGTAAAGTGACATTTCACTTGATGCTTTACTTAAGAGTTATAATAATGAAAACCTTTAGGGGGCAAATCAGTTTGTTAAAGATTTTAATGATTTAAAATTAGAATTGGTGATTTAAAGTGATTTAATTTAGTTATGAAATTTTAATAATTTTAAGTTTGGAATAGTGTTCAAATTGTTTTAAATTTAGTTTAAATCTTTAAACCTTTTTTTTATTATCTTAATGTTTTAGATTAATTTTGATGTTTTAAATTTACTTAGAAGTGTTTGAATTATTCATATATTTTTGATGGTTTGATTTAGGTTAATTATGATATTTTAGGTTAGTTTTGATTAGCTTAATTTGTTTTATATGCTTAATTATGAATTGTTTTAATATTATTTAATATTTCAATTTTGCTTTAAGTTTGTTATTAAGTGATGTTGGATTAATTTTTAAATTTAATTTAATTTAATTGTTAAATCACTTAATATTTTAAATTTTAATTTAATTAAGGGTTATTTTCTTTTTAATCATTTAATTATTAATTTCAATTATCACTTTTAATTTAATTAAAAGTTAAATATTATTAAAGTGATTCATTTAGGGATTTTAGTTTAAGTTATTATAGTCTCTCTAAATTATATCCCCATTTTAATGATCCAAATTTTAACTTAGTCATCCAAAATTCAAATTGTTTAATTAATTAAGGTTTACTTTAAATATTTTCAAGATGATTAATGAGTTTCTACCCCTTAATTTTCTTGGTTTCAGTCTTCTAATAAAAATTTTAAGATCAAATATTTCACCCTCCCCTTGATTAAACCTAAATGTTAATTAGGGTTAAAATCCTTTAATTACCTTTATGCCCCTTTAGGCTTATTTATTTCATAACTCACTAAATTGAGCTCAAATGAACTCGAAATTTTTATTTCACTTCACTCATATGCCAATTAAGATATTAGAGGAGAATATATGATTTTTCTGAATTAATTTAATTTATATAATTATTTTAATGAAAAATAGGGATTTTCAATAGAAATTCAACAACATGACCAAGGTAAGGCTTCTATCCTTAAGAAAATTATGGGATGTTCCTAATGACTAGAGGACTACTTGGACCAATTTTAGTGATTTTTTGAATTATATTTTACTTATTATAGTTATTTTGAGTTTTAGAGTGTTAATTAATTATAAAATAAAATAAAGGTTGCTTAAATCTTTCTGACCTCAAGGAGTTTAGAGAAACAAATTTTATAATTTTTGTATTTTTCTTTGATTTATTAGAATTAATTTAGTGAAAAGGTTGGAAAATTCATTTTTTTAATTCAAAAATTGTTTTAAGCATTTAAAATTCAATATCTTTACTTTGACACTTGGGAAAAAAATTTAGTTTGTTCCAAAGTGATTAGGAGTCAAAATATGACATTTTTATAATTTTTAATATTTTTGTGATTTTTATTATTTTTTAATTATTTAAAATATTAAAATATGGTGAAAAATGAAGATTTTTAGAAAATTTTAATTTTAATTTTCTAAAACTCATGTGATATCAGAGAAGCCCCAAAACTAATTTGGTGAATTTTTAAAGTGTATTTTTGGAGTTATGAATTTTTAAAGTTTAATTTTACTCATGTGGCTTAATTAATCCGTTTAGTGGGGTTAAACATTTTCAATTAATTTCAAATTTTTGTGTGAAGTCCCCCTGATCCTAAAAATCAATAGAGAATTATTTTCAAGTTCTTTTGATGTGTGGTTAACCCTAATTAATTAAAAATCTTTTTTGTGTAATTAGGCCAATTATGGTTATTCTTAATGAATTAACTCAAAATATAATTATTCTAGAGTCCTCTGGTCCTCAGAAACTTCCCCAAATTTTTTTAGAATTTTCTAAATAATATGCTAATTAATAGAATTAAAATACCAAAAACAGTGACATAAACTTGAAAAATATATAACTTTTTATAGAGATGGCCTCTGACCTTGAAAAATTTAGGGAATATTCCCATGATCAGAGGCTTCAAAAGCCCTATGGTCTCATGCCATGGTGAATTCTCTATGTAAATGGAGAATTAAAATACTGAAATGAGTTAATAATTAATTAAAAATAAAATACTCATCAAATTAACTCAATTCTTTTTTCACATTATTCTCCTCTGTTCACTGAGCAAGAGGGTATATTTAGTTTATTTTTGTGATTTTTCTACACAAAGATATGGATTTTCTAAGTTATGGGTATTTAAATAAATCAAAAAAATCCATATTTTTCTACTTATCCACGTGGCGCCGACTCATCCTCGGCAGCTCCAAAAGCCCACGCGTCGCACTCCCATTCGACGTCGCCATCTGACTCAGCGCTCCGGGGGTCCGCGGTTCACGTACTGTTCTCTGGTCCGGCGTAATCTGAACCGTCCACTCGATACACGCTCGACCGGACGACGCCTGGTCATCGTCTACGACTGGTGTGCACCCGTGACCGTCCACACTAAAACCCTAAAAACTCTCTCATTTCTCAACGGATTTTCTTGTTCTTATGCTCTATGGATTCGTCTTGAAGAGACGAACACATCCATATGATTTACATGCTATGAAATTAAGCCAATCAAAATAGAGAATAACTGGAAGCTCGGGAGGAAGGAGAGGTCTATACCTTGGCACTGAGAAGTGAAGCTTCAATCAGAGAGTTGTGGCACCTTCGATTGCACCCAAGGAGGCTCCAGATGAAGTCTCTGGCTCTAGGGCATTGCCTAGGTACAACTTCCACCAAGAACAATTTCAAAGCTTGGCCGACAGAGAGAATGGCTGGCCTGGTGAGGGGGCTTCCACTGGGGAACTCCTTCTCTTGGTCTTGTGCAGGTGTGGGTGAGTTTAATTTGATTTTGGTGGAGGTTTCAGAGTTGTCCTGGTTTTTGGGTGGATTTTTGACTAGAAATTGAGCTCTGTTAATGGGGATTAGGGCAAAGGGACACTCGGGGATCAATTGCTCCAGGTTAGGAGAGGGTCCTGGAGCAATATTGGCTGAGTTTTGTTAAGCCTGGTTCATCACCCTGATTGGCCGAGAGGTGGTGGTGTTTAAATAGAGGTGGCTGGAGGGCCTCCCAGGGGGAGTTGAGGCTTGGGATCAGCTGCTCTATGCAAGGGAAGAACAGCCATGGAGTATAATTGAGTTGGGACAGCTCAGCTAGTGAGTTTGAATTTTTTTAATCAAATGGGTGCTCTCAGCCATGGTGTTTTCCGGCGACTGTGGTGGCTGGCTGGCCAGGCATGGGTCACCTTCGGGGTCAGGGAGGTCAGGGCTCGAATTTGGTGCAAGCAATGGAGGTTGGCCATGTGTAAAGAGCTTGGCTTTAAGTGGTATGGTGAGGGGGTCATTTTAGGTTCAATTTGGTCAAGTCATGGGTTTGGGTTGAGTGCACCACCCAAGGCTGGTTTGGGCTGAAGAGAAAGTCACTTGGGTCGGCTTGATTAGTGGGGTCAAGTCACAATCCAAGTACAATTAAGTTTAAGCATAGGTTAAGGGAAGCATAGGAATTTTTAATCAAATTTAAGGGAATCGTTAAAGGGCTCCCCTCTCTTGCCATAAATGGATTGATGACAAGGCCAAGCTATCATGGCTTCATATGGCTTGTGAATAACTCCATTGTGGCTTCATTTGGCTTTGGAAAAGTCAAGTCATTTGCATGAAGAAGGATATTGGTATTTTTGATGATTTTAAGGGAGATTTTCATGAGGCTTAATTTAGAAAGATTTGATGATTAATTTGGAACTTAGGGAGTGATTTAAATCAAAGGGGTGATGAGGGGAAACTTCATGTGGGCTTTGGAATGGGTTTTGTGCTTTAAGGATTTGGTGGAAGTGGGCTTTTAAATGCTTTAAGGGAGTGGGTTTTTAGATTTTGAAATGAACTTTGGTTGAAAATATGGTAAAGGTTTGGGTCAAATAAATTTTGGGTTTAGTTTAGGGATGTGTCATGAACATTTTAGAAAAGATTTGGTATCATTTAGAGTGGAATTGGATTTAATTTGAGCTTTTTTGGTAAAGGGGCCAAAGTGGGTCAAATTGGGCTAACTTGGGCTAAGGTTGGGCTAATGTTATATTTGATGTAAAATTAATGTTGAAAAATGTTTATGGGAGTGTCACAAAGAGTTTTCAATTTTGGTTGGGCTTTGATTTTGAGATTTGGGCCCATTTGGGTTTTTGGTGGGTTTAGGCCAAAAATGGGGATTTTGGTTTTGGGTTGGTTTGGGTGAAGTTTGGGTTCAAATTTGGGGCAAATCTTGTTAGTGTTTTGTTTGTGGGGATATTAGTAAGGTTTTAGAAAAGATTTGGGGCCAATTGGAGTTGAATTGGGTTGGTTTTGGGTTATGTTTAGGTCATGGGCCAAAATTGGGCTTTAAGCTTCAAATTGGAATTGGATCCAAATGTTAATCAAATTGGACTTGGATTTGTTCTAAATTGATATTGGGGATATTTAATTGAAGTTTAGAATTGAATTGGATCAAAATTGAGGTCAATTGGGTTGATTTGGTTTGACATTGGGTCCACTTGGGTTAAGAATGGGTCAAATTGGGGGTTTTGGTAAAAGTGGGTTAAATTGACAAAATTGGCATATAGTGTAGTTAAACAAAATGAAATTAGGAATATTTGGGATTTTATGGAATTTTCTGGGAATTTTTGGAATTTATGATTTTTTTTTTAAGAAGGACATTTTGTGTATTTGGAAGGTATTGGGGGGTATTTTTGAAAATTTTTGTATATTTGGTCATGGGTGATCAATTTGAATGGTGGGAAATGTTTAGAATTGATTTTGATGAATTTTGGGTAATTTAGGTAATTTTTGCAAATTTTGGGTAGCTTCAAGGACATTTGGTAGGTTTGGTGGGTGTAGGGCCTCGGAGGCCAAAAATTGAAATTTTGAAAAAAATAAAGATTGATCAAGTTTAAGTAGAATGGAATCACTTTGGTTGAGCCATGAAGCCATATCAAGCCTATAAGAACCATGAGAGGACTCATATGAGGCATTCACTATGTTGCACCTAACCCTCTTAGCCAAGGGCCTAGGGGTTAAGGTCCATCCACATGAATTACCTACATGAGTCAGGAAGCCAAGCTAGGTATGAATGATTTTAGGATTTGGAATGTGTGTGTGAAAGTGTAATGTGTGCATGTCAACCCTCATCAGACCAGGCCACCCAGGGTAGTCCTAAGGCCAGAGAGTCCTATAGGGAACTCATCCTTTAAACCTCCACATTTGATCTTAACCCTCCAAGTGACTTAGGGGTTTACAATCAAACTTATGGGGTTTGCGGGGAGTTAAGAGGTGTTTGAATTTCTAAGTGGTGGGTTCCATTTCTAGTCCTCTAAGATAGTCAAAGGGAAAGCCTAATGCTAGATCCTAAGTACTAAGGATAGAGAAGAGAAGAGACCTCATCAAAAATGAGGTTAACACTGTGTTGCAACAACAGGCTCTGAAGTGTGTTATGTGCTGACGAGGGTTTTCTGTCCCATTGAATGTCTTAAAAGGCGGGGGAACGAAGCCTTTAGGGTAAGGCACGACATCAAACTCTTTCGGGCAAGGTCTACCCTTTGAAACTGATGCTCTACCTTTGGATTGAGCCAAGGCTTCCCGGACTTACTGTTTGACCATTTGTTTGATATCCTTCTCTAGTAGGCCTGGAGTTGAATCCTTCTTCGATAGTTCATCTTCACTAGCAGAAGCGACTTCTCTTCTTTCATCTGTAATGTGTATCACTTAGGGTCAGTTAACTTCTGGAGATGCCACTGGTCGTGACTGTGACTGTCCGTGTAGCGTCGCTATGGCATTCATGGCGACGATCATCTCTTCCATCTTCTTTTCCGTACAAATAATCTGTTCATCTCTTGTCAAAATAGCCCTTTGAAGCTCATCCGTGGCGTTCTCCTCACTAAGAGCGTCGTGCACAGACGATATGGACCTGGTTTCAAGCACATTAATTTCCATGGATTCTTCCTCCATCTAATCCGACAGGTTTTAATCTTCACCATCAACATCTATTCCTCGTTCTCTTGCTAATTTTGAAATTTTAGCTCTGAGATTTCAAGCTTTATCATCGACTGCTTTCTCTTTAATCAACTTCAGATCTGTAGGCTTCCCTCGACTGTCACTTCTCTCTTCAACTGACTCAGAAGTGATAGTGGTAGTGGCAACGGGAACATCAGACTCATGATCTATTTTATGATCGACAGACTTCTCGGAGAGTACTAGTGCAATGACCTTTAGTAACCACACTTTTCTCTTAAAAGCTGACGTCTTGAGACGGAGTGTCTCGGCGGGGACATCAGAGTGGTGAGGAGAAATGTGCTCTCTAAGGTGTAGACCATGCACAGAGGTAAAAAAGCCTACCCTATTCTTCTTCTTATGGAATTCCTTATAATCTTTGGTAGATGGTACTCTCAGACTAAGCTGAAACTTGACCGATCTATGCACTGTAGGTGTCAGAGTGGGAGTAGTAGCATCTGTAGCGCTGGCATCAACACGCCTCGCCAAATGGTGTCTAACAAAAACTTAGACGGGCCTTTCCTTTATCATAATCTCATTCTTCATTTCTGGGGATATTGCACATTCCATCCTTTTGAGGAGCTTGGCAGCGGAAAATCCTTCTTTCTCAGCTAATCTCTGGAAAACTGTGCAGACTCGGGTGGTGGGTTCTAGCCTCTCCCTCACCTGATCACGACCATGTGGTGATGGTAGAGTAGCAGTAATCCTGTGGAGGGTCTCATCTTCAATAGTATCAACCAAAAGTTGGAACCTAATCCCTCGACGGAGAGGAGAGGTCTCTGATAAATCGAGTTTCTCCTGTTAAGGAATCTCATTAATTACTGGTGGACTTGTAATTTATGCCCTGGCGGCTTTGATATTCTTGCGACTACGGTTCGTCCTTTGAGACCTAGTCTGCAGGAGAACTATAGAGCTGGAACCAATCTCAAAAACTAATGGCGCGGTATGGAAAGCATTATAAATCATCTTCATATAAAATTTCTTTCCCCTTAGCAGACGGGAAGGTTGGTGTAGTGACGGCAAAACCAGTAACGGTAGGGGTAAAAACTCTCCTAGGCACGGAGACAAGTGACTTGACGGGGGTGGTAGCAACCTTCACCTTCTTAGCAGAAGTGAAGTCCTAGTGGGAGTTCAGATCGAACTCGACAAACAGTTCTTGAACTTCAGGGGCAGCAACTTTCACGATAATGGACGGGGCTTTTCCCAGCACGACTTTGAACATAATGAAGCTGGTCCCAAACTGGAAAATTGGAATGACAAGACAGGCCTCGCGGGAGGTGGGTAAGTTGCAGGAGAAGGTAAGTGTCGGGGTCGACATCGTGACTGTCGAAAGAAACATTCTGAAAGTTAGCGAAGGCCAAAACCTTGTAATCATAGTGCAAACACTACGAAAAGGTCATTCTGTGAACTAGTTACAATTTATTTTTAATGTTTTATTTCACCTTTGATTTTCATGTATATTTGTTAAAGGAGTATAAGATTTAAGAAAGAATGGTTCGATCTGCAATAGCAAAATCGAACCCGGGAGGCATAAAGAGAATAGTGAAGTGTGGGACCCCACCCGGGATCCCCTTCACAACGTACACTACTCTGGTGAAACTTGTTCACCAACACACCTATTGGGGGTCCAACCCCACAAAATCAAGAAGAATCCTAAAGATTCTTGAACCCCTCTGTTTAAGGATGGTTAAATAGACGGTCCTGAAATCGAGGAGAGTTGATCATACTTTTCCAAGAAAGAAATGGGTAAAGTATGTCAACGGAAGAATAGTAATCTGGTTTATGGGGACATGAACACTTTACCGATATATGAGTAAAATTTCCTGTTCTTAATGAAGAGAGAAATTATTTGATCCCCGAATATTTATGCTTAAGTTTTTCACTTTATATTTTTTTTCAATGATATTATCTCTTTCTTTGCAACGGCGCCAAAAAACTTGACCTTGAAGAAAATAAGAAATATTTTTTAATTGTTTTATAATATGGGATTCTACGCAAGTATACATATCGTTTATCAGGTAATATAGGACTTTCTGATTAATCCACGAGATATCAAACCCACAGGGAAATGTCTAAAAATATAAAGAAATAAAAAATTTAACTTTTTACTTTTTAAATTGATTTTGTAAAGTATGTTTTAAAATAGATAATTTGAAAAAATTTTTTGATGTTTTTGTAATAAAAGTTAAGCAACCAACTAAAATTAACAAGACTACTAAATGTTATGAAAGCAATGAGAATAAAACATATTTTTCCTCTTTTAATGAATCAGTAATAATTATGGAATTTCATTGTTGATGTATTTAAATGTGTTGTACTAAATAGGAGCAATTATATTCTTTACCCTTAGATCTATAAAGAAAATTGGTTAATTTGAAGCTTTAAAATTTTGTAGATGGGTTAGGCAGGGAAAACACCAGCTGTCACTCTAGAGTTTCCTCCATTCCCTTCACCTGGGGCTAACATCCTATAACAAAATTTTTCACCTTAAACCAAATTAGGGGGCTTTAGCCTGTCACTCCAAAGTCCTCTAATTTTACTCCCCATTAAAAACATATCTCCCTATTTATTTGCATTCAATCATATGAACTACAATTCTCATCCATAAAATTACATGTGATTCTTCCCAATTGTTGATTGAGCAATACTGCATTAGTTCTTACATAATCTTGCAACAAATTTTAACATCTTAATTAGCCAAATCAAGAAGTAAATTAAGTGCACGGAAATAAATCATCACAAGTTGTTCCAACATTAAACTTATATACTTCACACAACTTCCTTCCATAATTTAATTACTTCATCATTTAAAAGACAAAAGATAAAGAAAACTACTCATAACTCATAGAGAAAACAAAAACACAAATCGATTTGAAAGTAGAAATCATAGTGAAAACACAACAAGTTTTACTTAAAAACCAAATGTAAAAACAAAGATGAACACTTATCTGAAAATCCTCTTCTCAAGACTTTGGAAGTTCCTATGAAATTTTGCTTTCCAGTAAAAGTCTCTATAGAGATTGGAACCCAACTCTGTTGACTCCAACTCTGACTTTAGACTCCAATACAAACTAGATAAATGGATGAAAGAAATTGGTGAGAAGGAGGCTTCACACTAACCCCTTTCTCCTTTAAAACTCTCTTAAACTAATAAGACTTAACTAACTAAATCTAAACAGTAAATTGAAGAGTCTCTAATGACTAAGAAAGAATAAAAGAAGACCAAAAGAAGAATCAAGGAAGACTTTGAGTTGATTTCATGTCTTCATTTTAATAATTCTCCAAAAGGTGCTTTGGTGTCTCTTCAAATCTTGTCCAAATTCAATGAATCCACAAAGAGATGCATCCATCCATTCAAATTTTAAATGAATTTTGGCATTAATGGGAAGTTAATGAAGTTTAAACTAAAGGATGCTTCAAAAACCCCTTAAAATTTGCGCCAAAATTATTTAAAATTCATCGCTTTGACAGTGGTGCCTATGCGACAGCCATCCGGCGCATAGGCGCCAGAGGCCAAATTTGCACACCTTCTAATTTTTGCTCCAAATTTGATCATTTTCTGCTCCTTTCATCATAATCACTCATTTTCATCATACCTGCAAGAAAAACATCAAAATACCATCCATTAAAGTATAATATCATTAACAATAGGTATAAAAATGTTCTTAAAAACACTATATATTTTATGTGTATCAAAATCTACCAAACGTAAAATGTTACTTGTCCTCAAGTGACACTAAAATCATATAAAAACCAAAAAAGCAAATTATGTAAATGAGTTTCTTTAGGAAGGTTTCAAAATTTTGATCTAGAAATGAAATAGACTAATTTAGAAAAAATTTTAGTAAATGAGACCAACTTAAAGTTTAGAGAGTTCTTAAGTAAAGGATCGTGAAAAACATAAGTTCCTATCTAATCGAGAAATATTTGTAGAATTTTCAACATATAGAATTAAAACATTTTATTTTTCTCACTTAAAAACTTTTATTTGAATATAATTTTACTCACTATATTATAATCTTAAGCTTTAGATTTTCTCAAAACTTATATTTTAAACTTTAGGAATGGAACCAATTTTTTATTATGCCCTTAAATCCTCAAGCTTCTCCTTCCGTTTCTTTTCCTTTTCCTTTACTTTTTTTCCTTACTTTTTTTCTTTCTCTTTATTATTTTTTTAATAAGGCAAGGATTATTGTTTCTGGATGGGCCTTTAATGATTTTGAATTCCTCCCTTCTATTTAAAATAAAGGTCTGATATGTATCTTTCACTTAAAAGTTATAATAATAGTGTTGAAAATTATTTATCAATAAAAGAAATTTATGTTTTGAAAAATAAAAGTCAAATCTTTTATCTTTCCAAAAATACAACATTTCTTACTAAAGATAGTTTAACTATATTTAACATTTCTTTACTAATAAAATTTTAACTTTAAAATTTTCATCATTACAATAAATTTTAACTAAATTCTCTTACTCATTTCTATATTCAAAATTTTGCTCCCCTAATATAACTTCATATACATAATTGTTTTCAATCAAAAATCAAATTTCATTATAAGTATTCTTGAGAAAAAATAAAATTTAATTTTTGAATTTTTTTTAAAATTCCCCCCAAACTTTAAATTTTTAGTTAGGGTTAAACATTTAAGCGTAAAAAATAATACACGGATAAGAAATAAAAACTAAAATACCATGCTAGCATGAATTTTCATATCCTAAATACGCAAGTATAACAGTTTAAAAACAAGGAATAAAAAGAAATCAAATTCAGTTTTTCATTTTTTTCTTAAAATAAAAGTTTCAAAAGACTTCTACAGTAGTGAAAGTTTTCAAAGCAAATACACACCAACTTAACATGACTAAAATCATAACAACAGTAGATAATATGTAGTGGAAGATTTTGAAAAGTTTAAACATGCAATTTAAATAGGGATTTCTAATAGTGTTCAAAATTTTCCTAACAGTTTGGAATTAAATTATACACTACTAAAAAATCAAACACTAGATACACATTTAAAACATTTACTTTCACAAACATATCAGAAACATAAAACATAAAACATCAATTTATCATATAAACATCTGAATGTGTATAAAAGAAATAGTCCTAACAATGCTCTACACAATATCAGAGTTCATACCAAAATACATCACATAAAAATTTAATCAACACATCACAAATGAGAACATCAAATAAAAAACATCACAACACATAAGAAAATCACATAACAATATCACAAACTCAACACAATAATCTTAATTATCATTTTCATCATCATCATCTTCATTCTAATCTCTGGATGACAAATAAGGTATATAAAAAGGATGAGGGGGCATCTCAGCACTGTGATCACCTCTAATCACTCTGTCCATGTACTGCTGATATTTCTCTTCATACTCATCATGTTTCATAATATACCTTTCAATGTTTTATATCTTACCATCAATATCTCTAACATATTCTCTAGTAAAGACTCACTTTCTTTAAAAACATTCTTAACAATCCATTTTGTGAATCTCTTGAAGATGATGCATGTGAAGTAGAAGCTTGAGAAGTAGAGGCAGCAGAAACAGAAGCACTAGAAGCTCTAACAGATCCTCCTTTCCAATAAAATACTGAATGCACAGTGTAAATGTGAGAATGTTCACATTTACACTGGTAATGGGTTTAAGTGGTTGAAGAACAACTT
The DNA here is from genome assembly GCA_022702705.1 of Papilionanthe hookeriana x Papilionanthe teres. NCBI lineage: Eukaryota > Viridiplantae > Streptophyta > Magnoliopsida > Asparagales > Orchidaceae > Papilionanthe > Papilionanthe hookeriana x Papilionanthe teres. Next base: position 28,144,069 of record CM040422.1, read on the forward strand.
CCGAAGTTTCAAACTTAACACCAGACCGCTCACAAAGTGAATGAATCAAATAAGGAAATCCCATACCTACAGTAGCAGCAGCTCTGACACAGTTCAAAACATAATAAAAAATAATAGCTCCATTGTTTAAAGGCTTTCCCTGTTGAATACAATGGTTCAGAATAGCTCTTTCTCTCATAATTTCAATAACATAACTTGAAGGCAACAACTTTCATGAGATAAAGTAATGCCATGCCTTTGAGGTGGCATTTAATATAGACCTTATCTCCATTAGTAAGAAAACACATTATCTCATATAACTCTCCGTCAGAAGGATGATAGTTGGCATAAAAACAAAACATCTCAGGAGGTAATCGATAAAATGTATTAATTACCGCAGACAAAAAATCTACTTGCTGACCTCTAACCATCACCATATTTTCTTCTGTTGCTAGCAAGTTTACAGAAAACTCTTTAACAACAGAAACAAAAGCACCAGCAGAGAGCAACAGTAATTTTCCCAATTTCTTCTAACGATCATTTCTTAAATCTCTCCCACTGTTTTACTAAAAACTCATTCAGGAATCAAAAGTGTGTTGACGTATCTATTCTCCACTCTCGAATTGACAAATTTGTAGGAATCAACTCTCTCATTCTCTCTCGAGCGCTTCGACTTTCGAGCCATCTCTAAAAATTCACAAAAAATTCACCATAAATTCCAAAATCAAACTAAACTTACTAATTTAACTTCCAAAGGTAATTTCCACTAAATCCAAGCAATTTCTCATGATTTTCCTCAAATTTTCACCATGAATTGTGATTTTCAGAATTTTCAATAATGCACTCAAAATACATGGTGAAAAGAAAAAAATTTTAATTAGAAGAAGTGCTCATACCTCAAGGAACTCAAATCCACAGAAAACCAAATCACAAGGCTACATTTAATTTAATTCCAATCTCTAGTAGGCATAATATATCTAGAATCACAATTATTTCTATTTGAACCATCTGGAATATAAATGTGATAAAACGGCAAATAATTAAAAACTCTTACATCTTCTTCTTCTAACCATTTGTTCTTCGGATGCATCGCTCTATTTGCTTCTTCCACTTGACTTGTATGACTGAATTGTATTTTGAGTTGCCAACGAATATGCACTAAATGAGCATTAGTTTCATTCACCTTTGCTTCAATTGATTCCACATCGGCTTCATTCTTTACAATCCTTTCTGTAATTTCTTGAATACTAACTGCTAGGAATTTGTTTAATAACTCTTGTGCACCCTCACTAATAAACTTCTTTTTGTTGGCTTCCTCCTTCTTCTTAACTTTGCTCTCCCAAGAAGACATTTTTGCACTCAAAATACTCTTCTTTAGACTCAAGAATGAAAATAAGAACTGGGGCAAGTATTTCTTTAATTTAGGACCTTTTTATAGACTTGGGAAGGAATAAAACCAACCCTAGACGTGTTAAAAATTCCAAATAACTCCCAAATTTACTTCCCCATGACTTTGGCATCTAGAGACCATTTTTTCACATTTTTTGTAACTCTGACGCCTAAGCACCAATCTGTGGCGCATAGCTGTCAGTGCTCATTTTAGCATAGATCTGCTAAATGTCCAAATCATTATTCTGACTCCTCTAAGTCATCAAATAAGGTCCAAATAACACCACTATAACATAAAATCTTCAAATTACTACCGTATAATCACAAAAACAAACCAAACAAAGCACATACATCAAACTTAAAGTAAAGCACACCGATAACTATGGGTTGCCTCCCACAAAGCGCTTGGTTTAACGTCTTCAGCCTGATATAACCAGAGCTTATTCTGAGTGATCCAATATCAGATTATTATCAGGTTTAAGTTGATCGACTGAAAAATATGGTTTATATCTATGTCCATTAACTTTAAATGTTTTTTCTGTCTTAGGATCTTGAATATCCACAGCTCTATAGGAATAAACTTTCATCACAATAAATTGGCTCATCCACCTAGATTTAAGTTTTCAAGTAAATATTTTCAATTTAGCAATATAGAGCAAAACATTTTACCCTAGCTTAAGATTTTTAGAAACGATCTTCCGATCATGCCACAACTTCATCTTTTCTTTATAAATCTAAGAATTTTCATAAGATTCATTTCTTATCCCTTCAAGCTAATTTAATTGCAATAATCTCTTTTCTCCAGCATCATTCAAATTATAATTGAACTCTTTAATAGCCCAATATGCTTTATGCTTAAGTTCAACTGGTAATTGACAAGGTTTTCCAAAAAATAGCCTATATGGGGACATTCCTATAGGAGATCTGTAAGCAGTCCTTTAGGCCTACAAAGCATAATCCAGTTTAATTGACCAATCCTTTTTGTTTGGATTAACAATCTTTTCCAATACTCTTTTAATTTCACGGATGGATAATTCAACCAAACCACTTGTCTACGGATGATAAGCAGTAGCAATGTGATGATTAATATGAATTTTCTTTGTTAACTTTTCCATAATCGCATTTCTAAAATGACTTCCCACATCAGTTATGATTACTCTTGGTATTCCAAATCTACAAAATATATTCTTTTTTGAAAACTTTGTAACACTTTGAGCATCACATCGAGGTAAAGCAACAGCTTTTATCCATTTGGATACATAGTATACTGCTATTAAAATGTATATGTTTCTGAAAGATGGTATAAATGGTCCCATGAAATCTTATCCCCAAACATCAAATATTTCAACTTCCAACATATAATTGAGGGGCATCTCACTTCTTTTAGAAATATTGCCTACACATTGACATCGATCACAATTTTTAATATAAGCATTAACATCCTTAAAAATTGTAGGCCAATACAATCCAAAATAGAAGATTTTATATGCAGTTTTATCAACTCCAAAATGTCCTCCATAATCAGAATTATGACATTTTTGAATAATTTCATAAGTTTCTTCTAACAATACACATCTTCAAATGATTAGATCATTTCCTTATTTATATAAAATTGGGTTATCCCAAAAAAAGTTTTGGCTTCAGATACAAATTTCTTCCTCTCCTGGTATGTCAAACCATAGGGAAAAATATCATTAACAATAAAGTTTACAATGTCAGCACACCACGGAACAAGCCACTCATTAATAGTGAATAATTTTTCATCAAGAAAATTTTCACTAATTTCTTCAGCATTACAGAGAGATTTTTCATTGTCAGGCATGGACAGATGATTAGCAATTTGATTATCAGCACCCTTCCTATCTACCTTAAAATCAAATTCTTGCAACAGAAGAATCCATCTTATCAGTCTTGGTTTTGCATCCTTCTTTTTCATTAAATACTTAATAGTAGAATGATCAGTATGCACCACACATTTAGTTCCAATTAAATATAATCAGAATTTATCAAAAGCAAATACTATAGCTAATAATTAATTTGAGCTTCATTAAGAGTTTTACTAGCATAGTAAATTACTTTGATAATCTTATCATATTTCTGACCTAAAACAGCTACAATAGCATAATCACAAGCATCACACATTAATTCAAAAGGTTTTTCTCAGTTTGGTGAGACTATAATAGGTGCAGTGATTAATTTTTCTTTTAATGTTTCAAAAGCTTTTAGGCATTCATCATCAAAATAAAAAATTACATCTTTTTCTAGTAAATGGCATAAAGGTTTCAAAATTTTTGAAAAGTCTTTAATATAACGCCTGTAGAATCCAACATGTCCTAAAAAACTTCTAATTCCCCTTACATTAGTTAGGCAAGGTAAATTAGAGATCACTTGAATTTTTGCAGGATCTACTTTCATACCATTTTCTGACATATGATGTTCTAAAACTATTCCTCCTCCTATCATAAATTGGCATTTTTCCAAGTTAAGGACCAAATTAGTTTCTTCACAGCATTTTAGAACATTAGACAGATGTTTTAAACATCATTCAAATGAAATTTTAAACACTGAAAAGTCATCCATAAAAATTTCAATTCCTTTTTCATTTAAATCACATAAAATTGCCATCATACATCTTTAAAATGTAGCAGGGGCATTACAAATGTACCAAATGGACTGTTAAACATTTTTTTCTCTTGATCCTCAGGAGCAATCTATAATTAGTGGTAACCAGCATATCCATCCAGAGAACAAAACTATTTATGCCCAGCTAGTCTATCCAACATCTGATCTAGAATGGGAAGTGGAAAATGGTCTTTCCTAATAGCTGACCCGACCCGCAACTACGCAGTAAATTAACTTCTAAAAGATGGCCAAAAACTTGACCTGATTTATAAATAGTGGCTAGTATGCAAATTCTTAAATGATATAAAAATTAGAAAATATTTTACACACTAGAGGTACTACGCAAGTATACGTATCGTTTCAAGTAATATAGAGTTTTCTTTAAAAACTCCAGTATCGATCCCACGAGGAAGTGAAGTAAGAGGTCTTTAGTCAAATTCTAGTCTACTACTAATAGTCCTTAGTTTGGAATGTCGATTAAAATTGTGTTTTATCTAGCAACTACTCCTAAATACAAGATTTAAATGTAATAGTAACTATAACTAAATGCAAATAATAATTCTAAAGATAACCCTTTTTGGATGAATTGGTTTGGAAAATTTTGAGATATTAAAAACTACTATTCTTATGTAATGAAATAGATAATGTATAGGAATGAGATGCATTTAATATTGTATGTGTCAAATAGGAGCAATCTTATTCTTTACCCTTTGGTCCAGGCATAAAGAACATTAACTAATCCTATGCTTGGTTACTGAATATACGGCTAGGCTGGGAGGATACCAGCTCTATCTTCGGAGCTCTCACGTTCCCCTCACCTGAGGGCTAACAATCTACACTTCAGCACCCAAACGATAGGACTGAATTGAGGATTTTAGCCCGTCACTCTAAAATCTCCAATTCTACGCCCGATTAATATTATTTCCCTATTTATTTGCATTCAATCCCCATGAACTTCACCATCCATGGAATTTGAATGTGATTCGTACTTAGTTGTAGAAAGCATAACCCTCTTGGATTGTATGTTTTCACAACGAATTTTAACATTACAACAGGCCTTAAATGCAATGTAAATTAAGTGCTAGTAAAAACCATCACATTTATGATTAAAATAACTTTTAGCAAGCATCCCAATATCCTAAACATAAATTCTACAAATTGCAAAAGAAAAGTAAAAGGAAAACAATGGCATAATCTTCTCATGACACTATTTTTAAAGAAGAAGAAAAAGTAAGAGAGATACGTCATAAAGCATGAAGAAAACACAAAGGAAACATCATTTAACCAAAGCAAATTTACTACGCAATTGTTTACAAAATCATTGAATAATGAAGAACAATACTTAGCTTTTTCCCTTTGAAAGAAAGATGAAGATCTCTCCAACAAAGTCTCCCGTCGATCCATGCAATGCTAGCGAAATCCCTTACAAATTCTCACAAAATCTCCTCTCCAATCTCTCCAAAAGGGTAGAAATCTACATTTCTACTCCTATTCTAAAATCCCTAAACATTCTCCAACTTTTTTTTCACTTTTTCCCTATAAATTCCTCACTTTTCTAACCTATATTCACCATTTTAAAAAGTATGGATGAAGATTGAAGAGTTTTCATAAGCACCCCTTCGAAAAAGCATCCAAATACATCGAATTTCGGCCCAAAACCGCCAAAAGTCGGTTCATACTCGTCTGGGGCGCTGTCGGCGGGTTCGAGCTCACTATCGGTGAGTTTTTTGGCCATTTTTTGGTGCACTTAGTAAAATCTCACCGTGGGCGAGATTGAGCCAGCCGTCGGCAAGCAGGCTCTGCACAGCTCCACCGTTTTGCTCTGTTTCGCTCTGTTTTAGCTCTAATTCGCCCTGTTTCAGTTGCATTGCTTTCGTAACTGATAGCCCTACAAAATAAACATAAAAACAAAATTTCTTTAAAGTGTAATCTCATTCAAAAATACGTAAGAAGTGTAAAAGAGATTAAGCATCAAAAGACTTCTCGAAAGGTGTCAGGGCAGAATTTCATTTCTTGCTCGTTTTTGCTCCAAATTGCACCGTTTTTGCTTCTTTTTGCTCCAATCACCATTTATTGTACCTAAAACCAAAAAACATACAAATACCTTCCTTTAAAGTGTAATATCATAAAAAATTAGTAAACTCATATAGCAAAAATCGTATATATTTTAGGCGTGTCAGTAGCAAGGTTTAACTTTCTATAATCAATACATATTATCCATCCTATAACTTGTCTCGTTGGTATAATCTACCATTCTTTTCATTAACAATCATAGTAACTCCTCCTTTCTTAGGAACACAGTGAATAGGACTAACCCATTCACTATTTGAAATAAGGTAGATAATTCCAGTATCTAACCACTTTAAAATTTCTTTTTTTAACAACTTCTTTCATGATAAGGTTTAATCTCCTTTGAGCATGAACCCGAGGTTTGTAGTTATCCTTCGTAAGGATTTTAAGCATACAAATTGAAGGACTGATTCCTTTAATATCAGTTATTGTCCATCCAAAGGCTTTCTTATATTTATTTAAAATTTCAAGTAAACTCTCTTCTTTTTTCTCAATCAATTGAGAGGAAATTAAAACTAGCGAAGTTGAGGAATCACTTAGAAAGGCATACTTAAATTGGTTAGGAAGCAACTTTAGATCAAGTTCAGGAGGTTTTTCAATTGATGGACCAAAAGATTCATCTTTTTTAGTCATGTCCAACAATTCAAAATTTTCATGAACATAATTTAAGTCATCCACATGAAAATCTTCAGAATGTTGTAATTCTTATTCTTGCTCGTATTCCACTTCTTCACTTTTAGATTTTTCTTCATAAGCTGATTTGAAATGACATTCACTCAATTATCTGATAACATCCATCCTATGACATTCATCATCTTTACCTCTAGTTCAATATTTCATTGATTTTGAAATATTGAATGTTACAGTTTGATCATTGACTCTCATTATTAATTCTTTTTTTTGCACATCTATCATTGTTCTGCCTGTGGCTATGAAAGGTCTCCTTAAAATTATGAGTATCTCTTTATCTTCTTATATATCTAATACAATGAAATCAACATAAAAGATAAATTGATCCACTTTCACCAAAACATCCTCTATAACTCTTTTAGGATATGTGATCGAACGATCCGCTAATTACAGAGTTACAATAGTAGGGGTTACTTCTCTTAATCCCAGTCTTTTGAATATTAATAATGGCATAAGGTTAGTGCTTACACCCAAATCACATAATTCTTTTCCATAAAATCTGTCTCCAATCTCACATGGAATTGTGAAACAACCAGGATCTTTAAGCTTTTCAAGAAGTTTTTTCCTGAATAATTGCACTGCACTCTTCACTAAGTGCAACAGTTTCATTATCTTCAAAATTCCTTTTTCTGTTGAGAATATCCTTCATAAATTTCACATAGCTTGGCATTTGTTCTAAGACTTCAGCGAATGGAATGTCGATTGTAAGCTTCTTAAATATCTGAAAATTGCTTATCCAACTTTTGTTGATGAAGTCTCTGAGGAAATGGAGGTGGTGGCTTTTCTAAATCAATCTTAGGTGGAGAAATAGTTCTGTCCAAACCATTTGGAGCTTCCTCTTTTTGTTTTTTCAATCTCTTCTTTCTCTACTTCAATCTCTTTTCGAATTCTACCTTTCAACTCTCTTCCACTTCTTATTTGAATTACTTTTATTTCCTCTTTATTATTACCTTTTGGATTTACTTCAGTAATACTAGGAAGCGTTCCTTGAGATATATTACTTAATGAATTTGTAATTTTTCCCAATTGATTCTCAATATTTCTGATTGTAGCTCCTTAGCTTTGCAATTATTTTCCCATTTGTAACACCGCTGATGGCGGTGTCATCGCCGTGCTAGAGACTTTCTGGTTATCGATGTCGATTTGGAGTCGCCACTCTATTTATCTATAATAATGCCCTAATCTTTAATAATTCTTACTTGTTTGGGATTTGTAAAAGAATCCTTCGATAATAAAAATTTTGAAAGAAATAAGGGCTAATAATATAGAAAACTGTAAAAAAAGAGATGTTGGTGATAATGCTTAATATAAGATTCTAGAATTGTCTTATCCTAGAAAGTTCTATAAGGATAATGAAATTTTGATAACCAGAGATTTCTATCTGGGTTCTTTAAATCTCTTATAGGAGCGAGCGTTTATAGTTAATTACATATTAGGCAATTTATAATTGTTTAAGAAAACTTCTGATTAATGTTAATCACTTGTTTTCTAAAGAGTTTTTAAGGAATGATGTACCAACTATCGATCCCGAATGTTGTTTTGTCATTTCCATTTTATCTTGTTGTCATGTCATCTTGTAGTTTATTATTTCTGTTTTGTTGTTTATTTCTTTGTTTTGTTGTTTGTCATTTTTGTTTTGTGGCTATTCTAAAAGTTTTGATTTTGTTTTTTTTGTCTTGGTTTTGTCATTTGTTTATTTTGCTTTATTTTGTCAATGTTGTTGTTTTGATGTCATTGTGATATTATTTTGTTTTATTGTCTTTTGTTTTAGAAATTTCATCCTGCAAAATAGAGTTAGCACACCCTATAACAAGCATAGAAAATCTAAAACGAAATTTGTCTCCATCCTGCAAAGAAAACATTGTCAGAAAATTATTCGGGTAAAATGTCTTGTTATTTTATTGGATGTCCAAATTTGGTTAAAATGTCAGTTTTAGATTTATGTCAATTTTTTATTTATCTTGAATGTCGATTTAGATTGGATTCTGGATTTTAACTCAATTATTTTTTTATTAAAATTTTATGTCAATTTAGATGTTGAGTTATGATTTATTAAATTTGGCTTAAGTCAATCTTTTAATTTTGTTGATTTAAGTCCAATATAAGTCAAATTTTGATTTAGGTTGAACTTAACATTGAGTTAGATTTGTTTTAAGTTGACCTTAATATTTTAAATCAACCTTATTTTTGTCGAGATAAGTTCAAAATAAATTAAACTTATTTTTGGATTAAGTTTGATTTGGGTTGAACTTATTGTTGAATTAAGTTTGATTTAGATCAAAATTAATAAATTTAGTATTGGATTTGATTTAAGTCGAACTTAATATTGAATTAGGTTTGATCAAACTTAATATTAAAATAAGTTCAATTTACATTGAACTTAATATTGGATTAAGTTCGATTTGGGTCAAACTTAATGTTGAATTAAGTTTGATTTAGATCAAACTTAATATTTGGTCAAGTTAGATTCAAGTTAGGTTGAACTTGAACTTATGGTTGATTCAAGTTTAATATGGATTGAACTCAAGTTTGATTTAGGTTTGATTTAGGTTAAGTTCAAGTTAGATTGAACCTAGACTTACGATTGACTTAAGTTTAATATGGGTTGAACTCAAGTATGATTTAGGTTTGATCAAAGTTAGGTTCAAGTTAGATTGAACCTAGACTTAAGATTGAATTAAGTTCAATATGGGTTGAACTCAAGTTTGACTTAAAGTTGAATTAAGTTAGGTTCAAGTTGGGTTAAACCTAAACTTCAGGTTGACTTAAGTTCAATATGGGTTGAACTCAAGTTTGATTTAGGTTTGATTAAAGTTAAGATTGATTGTTCTTAATTAAGATTGATTTATAGTTAATTAAACATGATTTGGATAAGGTTTAATTGATTAACTAGACTTAGTATGGGTTAAGTTTAATTGGTATAGGATTAATCAAACCTAATCTAGCTAAGGTTTAATTGAATAATTAGACTTAAAATGGGTTAAGTCCAATTAGTTTAGGATTAATTAAACCTAATTTGGGTAAGGTTTAATTGATTAATTAGACTTAATATGGGTTAATTCTAATTGGTTTAGGATTGATTAAACCTAATTTAGGTAAGGTTTAATTGATTAATTAGACTTAATATGGGTTAAGCCTAATTGGTTTAGGATTAGTTAAACTTAATCTGGGTAAGGTTTAATTGATTAATTAGACTTAATATGGCTTAAGTCTAATCTTAATCCTAATGTAAGTAAGGTTTAAGTTACTTAATTAGGTTTAATATGGGTTAAATCTGATTAGGGTTTAAAGGTTGCTTAAACCTAATCTAAGTAAGGTTTAAGTCAATTAATTAGGTTTAATATGGATTAAACCTGATTAGGGTTTAAAGGTTACTTATTCATAATGTAAGTAAGGTTTAAGTTAATTAATTAGGTTTAATATGAGTTAAACCTGATTAAGTTTAAAATGTTACTTAAACCTAATGTAAGTAAGGTTTAAGTTAATTAATTAGGTTTAATATGGGTTAAACCTGATTAGGGTTTAAAGGTTACTTAAACCTAATGTAAGTAAGGTTTAAGTTAATTAATTAGTTTTAATATGGGTTAAACTTGATTAGGGTTTAAAGGTTACTTAAACCTAATGTAAGTAAGGTTTAAGTTAGATAATTAGATTTAATATGTGTTAAACCTGATTAGGTTTTAAAGGTTACTTAAACTTAATGTAAGTAAGGTTTAAGTTAATTAATTAATTTTAATGTGGGTTAAACCTATTTAAGTTTAAGGGTTACTTAAACCTAATGTAAGTAAGGTTTAAGTTAATTAATTAGGTTTAATGTGGATTAAATTTAATTAGGGTTTAAGGGTTACTTAAACCTAATGTAAGTAAGGTTTAAGTTAATTAATTAAATTTAATGTCTTTAAACTTAATTAAAATTTAATTTTATATTTTAATGGGTTAATTAAATCTAATTTAATGTTTTAGACTTAATTAAAATTTGAAATTTTCCTAAGCCTAATGTAGTAAAAGCAGGGGGACTAATTAGGTTTATTTATGGTTTAAACCTAATTAGATTTTAATCTTTATTTTAACCCTATTTTAATTAAGGTTTAATAGAGTTATTATTAGAATTAATGTTGGATTAATCCTAATTATGTTCTAATTTAAGTTCATGCAATGTTTGGACTCAAATTTAACAAGTTCATGCAATGTTTGGACTCAAATTTAACCTAACTGATAGTATCATGAGTTAAGTAAAAATGTGTTTTTAATTTTAGAAATATTTTAGGGTTTTTAAATTTTAAAACTTTAAAATTTTAACCCTAATAATAAAATTGTCATTTTAAATTTTTAAAAGGTTAGAGTTTGTCTTTTTAGGGTTCAAATTTGTTCCCCTAAATTTCTAACTAGTTGCCAATTCAAATTCCTTATTTTCTGAATTTTAGAATTATTTTTAAAATTAATTTCCAAATCTCATGAAAATTAAGAAAAGTTACTTTAGAGAATTTTCCTAACATTAGAAAAATTAGAGATTTTTCCTAAGGATCTAAAGATTAATCTCCCAAAGTTTCATATTTTACTGACTTATAAATAATTTTTAATAATTAAAATACTCCAAAGAGTATTTAATTAATTAAAAATTAAATATAAATCAAAATTCAAAATTTTAATTCCACATTATTCTCCTCATTACCCTGGATTCAGGGGTATTTTATTTCATTTTTATGATTTTTGAATAAAAAGATAAGAATTTTCAATTTTTTAAGGTTAATTTGTTTTTATTAACCTTAAAACAAATTAAAAAAAGGAGGGAGTGACGCATGTCCTCGGCAGCGTCTAAAACACGCTTAATCCCCTATGAGGATCTGAACAACGGATCCATGGGGATTTAATCTTGGCCGTCCATTCTCAAAACACGGGAACAGACGGTCCTGGTTCATCATTTTCATCCCGCTTGATCCCGCAGACCGTCCATGGTCAAGAAACAAATTCTCTCTCAATTCTTGATGAAATCAAGTAAAATTTGTTCCTATAGGATCTATGTGAGATGGCAAACCCATCCATATGGTGATGTATGGGTTTTGAATAAGTTCGTTTCACAATATTCCCAACCCCGAATGCCATTAGGGTTAGCTCAATAATACCTTGGCCACAGTGGATGAAATTTCGATCTGATTGGTTCTACACCTTCGTGATGACCTCAGCAAGCTTACCCCAAAGACAATTTGGAGTGAAATCGTGTCTACATATGATTTTGATCAAGAGGTGGTTGGGTTTAGGTGAGCTTGATCAATTAATGGCTTAAAGGCTATAAGGATGATGGATTTTGATTGGGTTCATCTTTGTATGGTCATAGGAAGCTTCAGGGAAGGTTGATTTGAAGTTTTGGGTAGTTTGGTTTTGAAATTGAAAAATACCCTATTTAGGCCATTTTTTGTGCTCTCAGGTTGGCTAAATTGAGGAGATATGGTGGGTTTCAAGGCCAGGTTTCACTTGGGATCAATTGCTTAGGTCTGAGACAACAATTTTGGTGTTGAAGGTCTGAGGATTTGGGCAGTGGTTGGGGGTATCCTATTTTGGTCCTTTTCCACCATGTGCTCGGGGTTGGTCCCTTTTTGAGCCATAGGAAGCTCATGGCTGAGCTTGGGCTTGCTGTGGATTATTTGGGGAAGGTGTCAACCTCCTCATTAATGTTTAGAGATAGGATTTTGGTTATGTTCGTGATGAATTTTGCATTTCCCAAGCTTAACCACCATTGGAATTAATCATGGTGAAGATTATATTTCAATTTTGGCTTACTTCCATTGGATAATTTGGGAGGTTTGTGGATAGCTTAGAATGCCTTAGATCAGACTTCCCCACATGTACTTTACTGATCATTTAATGTTGGTGAGGAGAAGATGACACATAAGCTTGCCTTATCATCTTTTCATGATTTAACTTATGATCAATTGCTCATGATGGACTCATCCCCTGATAAAATTGAGATGGTATTTGTTATTGGCTGGAGGAGAGGTTTGTGATGACTTAAAGAAGGTAATCTATCCTTCACCCAACATGTCATTTAGGATTTAATAGGAGAATGACACATAAACCCCTTTTCTTTAATTTTCCAAAATTGGTATTTATGAGATCATTCCATGATGTAGGGATGATCTAAGTTATGATTTTCCTTCATTGGATGAAGTTTGAGGTGTTTAGTGACTCAACAAATATTCTTCCAATGCTTTATAAGGGAATGACACCCATCTCCCTTCAGGATTAAAATGTCATCATGTCTTTTAACCATGGTTAAATGATGTGTCATGGGTCATTTAATGTGTTTACTCATATGTAATGGGTCTCATGGGTTATGTATAACCCATGTGAGGTCATCATGATGTCATTATTAGGTTTTTAATTTTTAAAAATCATTTATTATGTCATTAATGGTGTCATATGTTCAAATTTCATTTTTATTGCTTTTTAATTATAATTCCATTTTTAATTAATTATGTCATTAATCAAAAATGTTGGAAATTATATTATTAGCCAATAAATTAATCAAAATAATTTTGGATTAATTATTTGATTAATTTTATCATTTTGGTCCAAAATTAGGTATCTTGACCAAATTCGATACATGTTGACTATGGTCGACCAATATTGATCCAAGTTGAGTTAGATTAACCCATTTTTGTTCAAGGGTGACTATTTTTGACTTTTCTAACCTTGTCATGGTTTGGTTAGTTATAAAGTCCAAAGATATTGTCATTTGAGGTTTTATTTGGTCATGTTGACCAATTTTAGGGTTTAGGTTAACCCAATGGTCAATGTGATGACACTTGGATTAACTTTTGATCACTTTAGTCAATATCAAGTTGATTATGTCAATTTCTGTCTCTGAAATCAATTTTATTGTCAGGGGGGTATGGGTTAGCCATTTTGACCAATTTTACCCTTTTAGGTTAAGAGTTGACCAATGGGCTAAGGTAATTGTCTTTGTATTATGCATGGATTGTTTTGATCAAATCTTGATTATTTATATCAATGAATGATCAAGAAGTTCAATGCAACAATCTTTGGGTCATGGTTTGATCATTTTGACCAAAATTAACTTTTTGGTCAAAGGTGACTAATGAGGTGAAGATGGTGGTCTTTAGGTGTTAGGTTAATGATTTTGGTTAATTTTGACTTTTGGGGTCAAAATTTAACTATTTGGGTCAATGGAGTGATTATTGGGTCAAGGATAGACCATTTTGACCAAAGTTGATCATATGGGTCAAAAGTTGACACGTTGGGTTAATAGTTCATCAGATCAGGATTTGTCATTACTGATTTGATCATTTTAAAATGTCATCAAAGTTTATGTTAAAAAGGTTTCATAGGGTCTCATCCTAGATATTAGGGTTTAGTGACCATCATTAAGAGTTAGGGAGTTAATTTTGGTAGACTTCCCACTCAAATATAGTTTATAAATAGTCCTCACAAAAGTGAGGTCAACAACCACTTGTTCAGTAGACAACTTCTTCTCCTTAAATTGTGACCACTTCTTTAGTAGACAACTTATTCTCCTTAAATTGTGAGGTATTGTTAAATCCTGGAGGATAGGTTGGTCTATAATTATTATTCCCTTGGTTGTTTCAGTTCCTCAGTGGGTTTACATGTTTGTTCCCCCATTGTTGATTACTACCACCCTGATTGTTGTTATTCCAGTTATAGTTTGGATGGTTCTTCCAACCTGGGTTATAATAATTGGAATATGGGTTATTAGGCTTATTTATAACATTCAAAGTTTCTGATGAAGTTTGAGAATCAACCATTTGGCCTAATAAATTTTCTTCAATCATGGAAATTGGCTGATAAAAATTCATTCCAAATTGGTCTATCTTTCTTGAAATTGCAGGAACTTGATTTGCTAGCATTGCAAAATCATCGTTATCATGAATATTTGCTACCTTTTTAAGATTTATCCTTTCAGAAATCCATTGAAAACTGTTAGTAGTCATTTCTTCAAATAAAGCATAAGCATCAGTAAACTGTTTAGACATTAATGAACCACCAGCAGCGGCATCGATAATTGATCTAAGAGACCCAACTAATCCATTGTAAAAAGTCCAAATTATTAACCAATTTGGTATCGAATGATGTGAACACTTTCTTAAGAGATCTTTAAATCGTTCACATACTTCATATATAGATTCACCTTCAAACTGACAAAAAAATGTGATATCATTTCTAAGCTTCTAAGTCTTTGATGGTGGCAAAATATTTAGCAAGCACTTTTTGTGCTAAATCACTCCAAGTTCTAATAGATCCAGGTGCTAATTAATTTAACCATATCTTAACTTTATCCCTCAGTGAAAAAGGATAATGTCTAATTCTAATAGCATCATCAGAAACACCATCATATTTAAAAGTAGCACATAATTCTAGAAAATTGACAAGATGTAAATTAGGATCTTCAGTTGGTGCTCTCCCAAATTGATTATTAGATACCATTTGGATAATAACATGTTTAAGTTCAAATGAATTAGCGTCTACAGTAGGGTGTTGAATACTGCCATGAAGTTCATCAACTGTAGGGTTAGCTTAATCCCTCAAAGATCTGAATTCCTGATGGACGTTAATATTTTGATTTTCTTGATTCGCCATTTCTTGAATATTTTTATCTTTTTCAGTATTTTTAATTTTTTTGATTTTTCTGATAGTTCTCTCTAATTCAGAATCGTAAGGCACAAGTCCTTCAGAACCTGAACTACGCACACACAAAAATAAAATAAGATAAAGTAAAACACACTAACAAAAGACAAAAAAAGTAATAGTTTCAATTTTTCTTAATCTTCTTCATATGAAATATTAATTAATTTCAACGGTGCCAAAAACTTGATCCCCGAATATTTATGCTTAAGCTTTTCACTTTATATTTATTTTCAATGATATTATCTCTTTCTTTGCAACGACGTAAATAACTTGATTTCGACAAATAAGAAATACATTTTAATTGTTTTATAATATGGGATTCTACGCAAGTATATTTATCATTTATCAAGTAATATAGGACTTTCTAATTATGCCCCGAGATATCGAACCCATAGGGAAATTTCTAAAACTATAAAGAAATAAGAAAATTAACTTTTTACTTTTTAAATTAATTTTGTAAAGTATGTTTTAAAATAGATAATTTGAAAAATGTTTTTGATGTTTTCTTTTAAGAAAAAGTAAAGCAAGCAATTAAAATTAACAAGACTCTAAATGATATGAAAGCAATGAGAATAAAATCTTTTTTTCCTCTTTTAATGAATCAGTAATAATTATGGAATTTCATTGTGGAAGTATCTAAATGTGTTGTGCCAAATAGGAGCAAATATATTCTTACCCTTACTTGGTTCTATAATGAAAATTGGTTAGTTTGAAGCTTTGAAATTTTGTAGATGGGTTAGGTAGGGATGATACTAGCTCTCACTCTAGACTTCTCTCTATTCCCTCCACCTTTGAGCTAACATCTCATAACAAAATTTTTCACCTCAAACTAAATTAAGGGTCTTTAGCCTGTCACTCTAAAGTCCTCTAATTTTACTCCCCATTAAAAACATATCTCCCTATTTATTTGCATTCAATTATATGGACTACAATTATCTTCCATACAATTACATGTGATTCTTTCCAATTGTTGATTGAGACAATACCGCATTGGTTCTTACATAATCTCACAACAAATTTTAACATCTTAATTGGCCAAATCAAGAAGTAAATGAAGTGCAGGGTAGTGGAATCATCACAACGTTTTCCAACATTAAACTTATATACTTCACACAACTTCCTTCCATAATTTAATTACTTCATCATATAAAAGGAAAAGATAAAGATAAGTACTCAGAACTCATGGAGAAAACACAAACACAACTTGATTTAAAAGTAGAAATCATAGTAAAAACACAAGTTTTACTTAAAAACAAAATGTAAAAACAAAGATAAACACTTATCTGAAAATCATCTCCACAAGACAATAGAAGTTCCTCTGTAATTTTTTTTTCCACTAGATAACTCCATAGTGGTTAGCGCCCAACTCTAAGGATTGAATCTCTTAAATTCTAATACAAACTATGATAAAATAAAGTAGAAGAGTGAAGAAAATTTGGCGAGAAGTAGACTCTCTTTTTTCCTCTTTCCCTAGAAATAACTTCAAGCTTTTCTCCAACTTCTCCCTCCAAAATTTTTCTTCAAAACTCTTCTTATGGGTGTGACACCACTTTCTAATCTTCAAGTCTCCATTTTTATTAATTCTCCAAAAGGTGCTTTGGTGTCTCTTCAAATTTTATCCAAATTCAATGAATCCACCAAGAGATGAATCCATCCATTCAAATTTTGATGAATGTTGACACTAATGGGAAGTTAATGAATTTTAAACCAAAGGATGCTTCAAAAACCCCTTCAAATTTGTGACAAAATTAATTAAAATTTATTACTTTAACTGTGGCGCCTATGCACCAGCCATCTGACGCATAGGTGCCAAAGGCCAAATTTGAACACCTTCTAATTTTTGCTCTAAATTTGATCATTTTTTACTCTTTTCATCGCAATAACTCATTTTCATCATACCTGCAAGAAAACATAAAAATACTTTCCATTAACTTGCAATATCATCAAAAATAAGTATAAAAATGTGCTTAAAACACTGTAAATTTTAGGTGTATCAGGCTCTTGACTTTTGAGGTGCTTCGGAGACTAGGCCAGCCGGCTAGGCTACGGGAGGGTGTCCAGAGGTCTAGTGGTCAGGTGAGTCAGGTATTAAATTGGATGGGTGATGGGTTTTAGCAAAGATTTATATGGTTTAAGCATTTTTGGAAAGTAATCCATGGCTCAACAAGGTTGGGCTTGGTGGACTTGGGGCAGTCCCAAGGGTTCACTTAATTGATGTCGTGAGCTTGGCTTTGTCACATTGGGCTAGGTTTGGTCACCTTGGGTCATGGGTTCACATTTGGGTCATTTGGGTCATAATTGGGCTAAGTTAAGTTTAGGTTCATTTGGGGTCAAGTGATTGAGTAATATGGTGTATATGATTGTCGGAAGGGTTTTAGAAAAGATTTAGGGTGGTTTTGAATTGGTTTGGGGAATTGATTTGGCTTGATTTGGTCATTTGGTCATATTTGGGACATTTGGGTTAGCTTGGGTTTAGGCTAGGCTAGAGTGGGGTTTTTTCTCAATTGATTGGTCAAACTGGTTTAGGGGGATGTCATGAGGATTTCCAAACATTAGTTTCTTGGCAATTATAAGGTTGGGGCACTCAATTTGATGGAATTTGTTCATGTGGCAAATTTGGGGAAAAAATAGGAATTTTAGATTTGGTTGGCTTGGGTGAGGTTTGGGCTCAAATGTGTTTCAGATTATGGATCAATTTGGTGTGTAGGAATGTTTTGAAAAGTTTAGAATTCAAATTTTAGGATTTTGATTTGGCTAAGGGGTTCAATTTGGGGGATTTAGGTCATATGGTCAAAAATGGGGCTTTCTAGTTTGACTTAAAATTGAGCTTGAAATTAGGTCAAATTGGACTTGGATTTGGTTTTAATTGAGCTTAGTCATGGTGAATTTGAGTTTAGAATTGAAATTGGGGAGGATTGGGGTGAATTGGGTAGACATTGAATGTGATGTGGGCATTTTGGGCTTAAAGGGGCAATTTAAGGCTTTTGGTCAAAATGGGTGAATTTGGTCAAATTGGGTCAAGTGAAGTGGTCTAAATTGATTTTGGGGACATTTGGGGTGATTTTGAAATTTATGGGAAGTTTTGGAAATTTTGATTTTGGAGGGGCATTTTGGGTATTTTGGGGGTATTTTGGGAGTTTTGGTAAATTTAAGGTGTTTTAGGTATTTTGGGTGATAAGGAATGTTTTAGGATGACTTTTGGAGAAAATTAAGTAATTTTGATAATTTTGGAATTTTTGTCAATGTTAGGGTTGCAGGGAAAATTTGGTAATTGGGGGGAAGTTTAGGGGTAAGGGGTTAAATGTTGGAATTTTTGGTAGAATTGGGGTTAAATGAAAATGGTAACCCATTTAAGCCATGTATCAAAAGAAATCCTACATTGGAACCTCCATGTTTTGGGTCTAACCCAAACCCAAGCCTGGAGCTAAGGTCTTAAGGAACCATCCACATGAGGGATCAAATGTGAGGAAATTTGGTATGTTTGGTTTAGGGTTGTGAGGTATTGTGTGAGAGTGTAATGTGCAAGTGTGTATGATAGCTCTAGATCAACCAAGGTCAGTCCTTAGGCTTGCCCATCCTATATAGAACTCCTCTCGAACTTCCTTATGCTTGGTCTCATCCTCCTAAGTACTTAGAGGTTAGACTTTAAGCATTTGAAAACTCCAAGTGAAGCAAATATATTTCTTAAATTTCTATGAGGGAAGAGTCCCATCAATGGTCTTCTAAGATAGTCACTAAGAGAGCTCTATGACTAGACCCTAGGCTAATCTAAGGAAATACTAGACATCAACAAATGTGAGGTTAATAATTGGAGGACGGTTCTAGAGCATCTAAAGTCTATAAATAAGAACCCGATGAAGAGATATTCACCCCATTCCAAATTTTCATCCTCAGATCCTATAAGAAGATTTTAAGCTACAAAAATGTCTTCTTGGGAGAGTGAAATTAAGAAGAAAGAGGATGCGAAGAAGAAGAAATTCATTTGTGAGAGTGCTCGAGAGTTATACAATAGATTTCTAGCCATTAGTATTCAAGGAATAACAAAGAAGATTGCAAAGATCGAGGCTGATGTGGCGTCAATCGAAGCAAAGGTAAATGAAACTAACATAAATTTAGCGCATATTAGATTGCAATTAAAGATGAAATTTAGTCATATGAGTCATATTGAAGAGGTAGATACAGTGATGTTTTTTAAGAACAAGTGAATAGAAGAAGATTCGATAAGAGTTTTCAACCATCGACCATTTTATTAAATTTGTATACCAAATGGTTTAGAAGGAACTAATGGAGGTTTTGGATATGTTCCACCTAATGAAGAATGGAATTAAGTTCTTATGTCATATTAAGATGTTAGTTAGTCTTGCTTAGTTCTTAGTGTTTAGTGTTTTATGCATTGTTTGTGTTATATGTTTTTTATGTCTTAAGTGTTTGTTTTGTGTTTTGTTTAATGTGTTAAACTGTGAGTAAAGATGAGATCTTATCCAAGAATCTTGGATTAAAGATTCGTAGTTTGTACTTTTTTTTTCTTTAGTAAAAAGTGTTTGTTTGTGTGAAACTTGTATTGAATCTAATTTTGTATTAATGTGTGATTCTCAAGATAAGAAGAATACAAGGAGAAGATATACTTATTAAGACTATTTAGGGTTGATCAAATGAGCTTAAAAGTGCATTTAGAAAAAAATAAAAACTAGAGAATTCGCGGTTAAGCACCGAAACCTCGCGCTTATGCGCTAGAGCTTCACGGGTAAGCGCCAAATTTTTGTGCTTAGGCGTCGGTTCGCAAAAATTGGTTCCGAGGTGTTAAAAAACTCAAAATTGTCATTTTTCTTCTCCCTGTCATTTTCTTCATTCGGAGTACGCGACCGATAGAGTTAGGGCATCTCAAAATTTGCAATTTTTGAGTCGTTTCAAGCCAAATTTGTTATATTTGATCTTCTTAAGGTAAGAGCACTACTCCTATGTAAAAATGTTTATTTTCACCATGTATTTGAGGATCATTGTGGAGAAATCCAAAATTTACTATTCATGGTGAAAATTTGAGAAAAAGCTTTGGAAATTACTTAGATTTAGTAGTTTAAGCCTTTAGAAGTTGAGTTTAGTGATTTTAGCTTAATTTTGGAATTTATGGTAATTTTTATTCAAATTTTAGAAATGGAACCAAAAAGGAGCAAAGGGAGAACCACTTTTGATTCAGACAAGTTTGTAAGTTCGAATGCTCAGGATCATTACGTGCAAGCACTACAATCACGTAAATTAATTTGGGTGTGAGGTTTTGACAAGCCTGGTGGTGAGATAGATGATATGATTGTTAGAAGACTTTAGAATAGATTTTGATATTTCTCGGCCATAACTGCTATTTTTATTGTGCGGGAGTTTTATGCAAACCTCCCTGAGGGAGAAGAAAATTTCGTATTGGTTCG
Organism: Papilionanthe hookeriana x Papilionanthe teres; assembly: GCA_022702705.1. Classification (NCBI taxonomy): domain Eukaryota; kingdom Viridiplantae; phylum Streptophyta; class Magnoliopsida; order Asparagales; family Orchidaceae; genus Papilionanthe; species Papilionanthe hookeriana x Papilionanthe teres. Next base: position 28,164,900 of record CM040422.1, read on the forward strand.
AGGGCACTTACTTCATTTCACTCCCGAGGTAATTAACGAGTTTTATCTGTTGCCTCCTACTACATTATATTTTAATTCTTAATATAATCCTACGGAGGAGGAAGTGGATGAAATTATTTCTACTTTGGCTGATGGAAGAGGATTGTGAAAAATTAAAAATGAAACAAGAGTTAACTTCCCTTCCTCAAAGCTGAATGCCACCTCTAAGGCATGACATTACTTTATATCATCTAAAATGATTCCTACCAATCATCTAAGTGAATTCATAAGAGAAAGAGCCACATTAAATTATTGTATTCAGTAAGATAAGACAATTGATATAGGAAAGATTATTTATGATTGTATTTGGAGTTCTGCCAGAGCTGCTACTACTGCAGGTATGGGATTTGTTTACTCATCCACCGATATTTATGCTTACGATATATATATATATATATATAATATTTTTAAAAAGGAGCTGCAGCTCCCTACTTGTTGCAAGCAAAGATAGTTACAACTCAAAAATTAGGGGGTGGTTCTAATACCAAACTAGTGGAACCAAATCCCCTAACAAAACCAAAATAAAAAGACCAACATGAACAGACTGGACCTATTACAGGACTGCCAAAATACTGAAATAGACTCAGCACCCACCCAAAAACACCAAACACCAGTAATACAACTAACATAACTGATCTTCAAAACTAGAATAGTGCAAAGAAGAAGAGGGCCAAAGGCATATCGGATTCGTGATGAATTTTCCAGTCTGAGATGGGGAATACTTAAAGAGTCCCCAACAATTAGGAGTTGTAGAGCAGTAGGGGGATTGTGAAACCAAAACCTCCAAGGTAGAAGCACCAGTACAAGCTAGCTAGTTTGATGGCTTATTCTCCTCTCTGAATATGAAGGAAAATTTGGCCTTAGGGGGTATGATGTGTTGAATTTGCTGTAACCAGTAATTGTGGTTCCAATTTGTGTGGGTAGCATTTTCAAGACTGTTCAGCAGCACAGTGGAGTCCACTTCAATCTATATTTTGGTCCAAGAGGCTTTCCAAGCTAATTGTAATGCCCAGTGCACAGTAATTACTTCAGCTTCAAAAGCATCTTGGCCATCAACAGGGGCATGAAAGAACAAAAGACACTTGCCAAGGTGATTTCTGAAAACTCCCCCCACCCTAGTACTATCTTTTGAAAAGCTACCATCAGTATTAATTTTGATGATAGGGCTGGTAGGGGGCTGCCATCTAATAATTTTGACAAGGGGCAAACTTTTGCAGTTGGTAGAGCAAGTTTAAGATTATTAGGGAACCTCTTGTGTGTAATGATCTTGATCAGATAAGATTTACAATTTTTCACCACCTTAGAGACAGTAGCGGGGAATACCTTCAAATTTAGTATGGTTTCTGGCCATCCAAAGGAACCAGATCACAACGAAATGAACAGTGTGGAAATTTTGATCATTCCAGTTTTGCCAGCAGATATAAAATAAGTCCCATTGAATGGTGGTTCTCCCCTTACTCAGATAAGAAACCAGATCCTTCAAGACAGCCTGGGAAAAGGAACAGCTGAAAAATAAGTGTGGTATGGATTCTTCGTATTGGTGACACAGCACACACTTTGAAGGTCCCCTCAATCCTTTCATTTTAAGTATATTATCTGTAGGTAAAATGATATGGAAAACTCTCCAACAAAGGAAAGACATAGATTGGGACAAAAATTTACCCCAAATTATTTTCCTCCAAGATACAGGAGACCAATGAAAGGATTTACTATAAATGGCTTTGGTAATACTCTAAAGATGGTAAATTTACCAATTAATTTTATCAAGTCTGCCTCTATTGAATTTTAAAGTGGAAATCTGGTGAGCTGAGTGATCCTGTAAGACTGCCCTGAGGTGTGGGAGTGACCAGTTTTGGGCATCTCAGAAATCAACAACCTTAAGAGTATGATCAGCATGATCCAATCTTGGAATTAGCTAGTCCTTTTTGCATCAGTTATCCAACCAAAAGTTGATCTCCCCATTGCCCAATTACCAAATAAATAAGTCCTCAGTAGTTCATCTATGTTTAAGCAAATTTACTCAGATTTTTTAATCCCTCAACTTTCTGACAGCAAGTGAAGGATTAGTGTGTCTGCAGTACTTCCCTTTCATGAATTTGGCCCACAGGGAGTTCTGTGCTCTGAAATGAATCCAAAGTTTGCATAAGTTGACCTGCTAATGATTAGGGAGGCCTTTAAACCCCAGTCCACCAGCCAAGACTGGTTTAGTAACTTTCTGCCATGAAGTCCAATGCAGTTGTTGTCTCTGGCCAGACCAGAGAAATTTGTTGAAGGCCAGTTCCAATTGCAATTGAGTGCCTTTTTTCATGTTTGTCATTTGCAACATATATGAAGGGAAGTGGTAATTATGCTCTTAAGCAAGGTAATTCTTCCTCCATTAGATTAAAAAGAGTTTGTCCAACAGTTAAGTTGGAAGTTGATCTTGGTAAGAATATCATCAAATTAGATTCTCTTTACCCTCACAAAGATGAGGTTGATCCCCAGATATTTAATGGGAGGGGTGCTGCAGGAGAACCCAATATAATCCATATTCCAATGCTTGATATTGGCTGGGGTCTTTTTAGAGAGAATCATCTGACATTTATCAGGGTTAAACACCATACTTGACTGAGTTTGAAACAAGTCCAGGCAATGTTTCACTTTTTTAACAGCAGTTTTGTAGGCACTTAAGAAAAGCATAATGTCATAAATGAGATGTGAGATTGCAATATTGGATTTGTGATGGTACCTAGAATAGTTCTGATTTAGGATAGCTCTATCAAGCATTCTAGAGAAGTAATCCAAAGCCAGAATGAAAATAGTTGGAGAAAGTGGATCTCCTTGCTTGAGTCCTCTAGCTGTTTTGAAATTGCCCCTACCTTGGCCATTGATCAGAATGGAGTGCTCATTTGATTTCAGCCACCTTCTGATGAGAGTGAAAAACTGAAGATTGAAACCTCTAGCAGTAAGAACTTCCATAATAAACTCCCAATTTATGGTGTCATAGGACTTTTGGATGCCCAGTTTGTAAATCAAATAGCCCCCCCTATGTATCTTCTCCAGATCCAGAAGTAGCTCCTGTGCAAGAAGGACATTATCAATGATGGATCTGCCTTTAACAAAAGTAGTTTGGTTTGGACTACTCAACTTATCTAGGTCAGGTTGGAGTATCCCCACCATAATTTTGCTGATTGTTTTGCTTATCACCGAGGTAAGACAAATTGGCCTATAATGTTCCCATTTTTTTTTAAGATGTTATTTTTTGGTACTAGCACAAAATTGGAAGCACTGAAACAACTTGGGAGGGGTTGGGCTTGGAAAAAGCTTTGGATAGCAGCAACCGCATCCCCCTAACCAAAGCCTAAGCTTTTTTATAGAAATCTGCTGTGTAGCCATCAGGACTGGCAGTTTTAGAACTATTCACTGAACTGATGGCAATCCATATTTCCTGCTCTGTTGGAATAGCTGTGAGACCCAGATTGTTAGTATACTGAAAATCTTCATGGAAGAGGGAATCATCTATAGGCATTTTGTGCACATTTGGGTGGTTGAGTAGCTTCTTATAATGCTTAACTGCATTTTAGGCTATATCAGTGATATCCTGGAGTTTCCTGCCCTCATCTGATTAAATAGAATGAATATTATTACACTTCCTTCTATATTTAATGTAAGCATGATAATATCTAGTGTTCCTGTCTCCATTAATGAAATGATTTATAGCAGCTTTCTGTTGCAACAACAATTCCATTCTTTCAGTAGAAATCATAAGGTTATGTTGAGCTGAGAGTAGTTGCTCCTCATTAGTAATGCCAGTTTGGACTTCAGCTTCTAGTTTTATAACCTCTCTTTCTGCCTCATTAACTGCTTGAAAAATGTCACCAAGAGAATTCCAACTCCAGTGTCTAAGAGCTTTGCTGAGTTTGATCTGCAGTAGACTTAACTTGATTAGGGGGGAAGGGTGATCAATATCACACCAGTTGTTGGTTACAAGGCTGTGAAAGTCAGCATGGGTAGACCACACATTCAGGTATCTGAAAGGGTGGGGGGGAGAACTTAATTGAGTAGGGGAGGTAATGGAGATAAGGAGTGGTCTATGGTCAGACCCAGCAAGGCTGAGGTGTGTCACATAACTGAGAAGCCAATTTGAATGACAATAGTTGTTTACCAGAATCCTGTCAAGCCTTTCCCAGATTTTCCCTCTTTTCCATGTGAAAGATGGACCCCTGAAACCAACATCAAATAAGTTTACAGCTTGAATGTTATCAGTGAATGTAGTTATCTTTGCAATGTTAGGAGCCCTGCCCCCAATCTTTTATTCAGTAGAACCAATGCTGTTAAAGTCACCACCTACTAACTAGAGGAGTTTAGTTGATCACCAATACTGTGTAGATTAGCCCAGAGGATCTATTTGTCATCTTTACTACATCCAGCATAGACAAAAGTAGCAAATCCACTTTGTCCATTGATATGAAAGGAAGAGTGTATGAACTGATGATTATCTATTAACATTGACCAAGAGATCTCCCTTCTACAGAAGATCCAAATCTTATTATTACAATTAGCATAGTGAGAGAAGCCATTAAATTTACTGAGTACTTTGTGGGGGTATTTATGAACCAAAGGTTCAAAAATTGCAATGCACCAAAGCTTATGTTTTTTGTTGAGTGAGATGAGTCTTTTTAGAGATAGGGGGTTAGCAATACCCATAATATTCCAACATAGGAAATTGATCATTAATTTGGAGGATGAGGAAAGGAGGGCCGGGATCTAGATCTAGACCTGCCCCTAGTCTTGGAAGTACCAGCCAACTCCCCCTCAGTTAAAGGGGTCTCTAGTTTCCGTACTTCAAAATTGATCTTCTTTTTCTTTCTTGATGTTTAGGTATGCCACTTCCCTTCTAAATAATTCTGCATATCACTCATTACATTGGCAGTTAGTACTTGTGCATCAGATTGTTCACCAGTGTTAGGTGCCACAGCTTCTAACAGGTGAACTGTAGATTGCGAGGGAGTGATGATTCTAACTTTGTCTTCTTCTCTTCTGCACCAATTTAGAGAGTCATCTCTATCAGAACTAGAAGGGGATACCAACATAGCAGGTGACCCACCAGATGAGTTACCCATCACAGGAGCAAAGTCTCTTTTGACCCTCTCATCATATAGATTGGTTTGGGTTTGGAATGGTTCAGTGGGAGTAATGGTCTGGGTAGAGCAAAATTATGAATTTGGTGAAGGATATTTAGAGGGTGAAATTGATCCAGAGCTTAGCCTCCTTGCAATAACTAGGGTGGGATTCTTCATTGGTGAAATAGGCCTAGTATCTGGCAACTGTTTAGAAGTGTCAGCCTCCTGCACCATAGCTACACTTGGTGCTGCAATAGCTGGCATATTGGAATTGACTTTAGCCATATTTACATCTCCTCTAGTAGAGGTGGAGTTTGTAGCATCTATTATTGGTGTGACCAAACATTTTACAGTGGGTGCAGAAATAAGGCTTTTGCTGCATGATGACTTCTTGCCACTACCCATCAGCAGCAGTCCCTATCCATATCTTCTTTATGTCTGGTAGGGAGACATGCCTTTCTATTTAGATTCTAGCCATTTTTGGTTTAGCCTTATTGAAGGTTGCAGCATCAAGCTTGAGAGGGGTTCCAAGGGATCTCCCTATTTAGAAAAGGGCAGTTTGATTAAAATATCTGTATAAGAAATTAAAGAACTTGAACCAAATTGGCACTATAGGAGGATCTTTGCTAGGATCAAAATTTGGTGTCCACTTTATTATCTTCATCTCCATACCAGCAATGTTGACCACCTGTTTAGCAAAAAACTTTGCATAATCCTCCTCTGTTGAAAGATTAATTAGCAGATCTCTGCCATCTAGGAGACCAATCTTCCAGCTGCCCTTAAAGTTCTGTAATTCAAAGTAGCTTCTAACAAAGTCCATCTTTGGATGACCCAGCACAAACTTACCTATTAAAGTTAATTTAACTTCAGCATCCAACTCCTCCAGCTCCTGCTCAGTGAAGATAACAGTAGGGCAACCCTCTTTCTCCTCTATAGGTCTGATGAAGGGGTAGGAAGATCTACCAGTAGCTCCATCATGCAGCTTTTGTGGAAAAATTAGCTTAGCAAGATCAGAAAGGGAGGGAGCATTACCAAATAGCGGCTTAACGCAGTAATGTTTGCTTCCAAAAGATAGCCAAAAAGCTTTGACTCAATTTATAAATAGCGGATAGTGTATAAAATTAATATTATATAATTTAGTAATATTTTTACACACTAGGGGTACTACGCAAGTATACGTATCGTTTCAAGTAATATAGTGGTTTTTAAACAAAGACCCCAGTATCGATCCCACAGGGAAGATTTATAGAAATAAATTTTCTATAAAGTGAAAGCGAAATAAAATAGTAAAAATATTTTTATTTTGATTATAAATTACTATTACTTTACTAGATGCAATTAAAGAAAACAATAATAAGAAAATGATTTTATGAACTTTATATAAAATAAACAACTTTCTTTCCTTCAATTAATCTAAGATTTTTAAGATAATTCAATATTCGTTGGAGAATTTAATTTATGGTATTGTGCCAAATAGAAGCATTCCTATTCCTTACCCTTTGATCCAGGTGCAAAGAACATTGACTAATTTACAGAATAGGTCCGGATGTATTGTTCGTAGAATGGGTTAATCTAGGCTCACACTTCTAGATGTCCAAGGGTGGCTATGGTCGGCCCTACTAGTGACCCTTTCCTAATCTATAAATCAAATTATAAGAATTTAGTATGTCACTCTAAAAACATATCAATTCTACGCCCTTTAAATATTATCTTCCTATTTATTTGCACTTCACCATGAATAGCACGCACATGGCCTTCGACTACCCAAGGATTCATGTGACATTTACAAGTTAAGAGTTCTTTTCCTTCAAGGTTTTCTAAACTCTTCAACAGGTTTTAACAATTCAAACGGCCAATATAAAAAGTAAAGTAAGATCAGGTATTAATGTCATCACAATGTTTTGAAAATATTTTGAATTTTAATTCTCCATCGAATCTTTATATTATCTTATCTATCTCTTCATAATTGAAGTAAGAAAGTAACTAACTACTTAGAACACATTGAAAATAAATAACAAAACATGATAATTAAACTTTGAATCAAATGTAAAAATATACTTATCTTAAATATTTCTTATACATATCTTCTAATTCCTACCGACTCCACAGTGTAATGAACTCCGTATGCAATAACTTGAAAATAAACTCACTAAACTAAACAAAAGTGGCCCTAAATTTCTCTCTCTAATTCTCTCTCTAAGGATAAGAGATCCTAAAGTAGATAAGAGAAAGGGGTACAATGGGAGGGGCACGTTTTCTGAAGAAATGGACCTCTATTTATAGGCTTCAAGAGTCGCCTCGAGGCACCTCTTCAAAACATGTCCACATTCAATGAATCTTCTAGAAGGTCGGTCTGGCGCCTAGGCGCCGGAATCTGGCGCCTAGGCGCCGGACACCGCGTCCAGTTCTTCGCACCTCTTCGCGATTAAAACCTTTTTAGAGTGTCCAAATGCAATGTATCACATGTCCTATTATCAAGGAACAACTGTCAGCCTTTTAGAATGTCCAATAACCGCTCACTCCGTCAAAATAACTGATCAAACGTTGTCAAAAACTTGACAGTTTTCGTATCGAGTCCGGCGCTTAGTGCCGCTCGGTGCCTAGGTGTCGGCTGCGCCAGGCGCCGTGCCATATTTTTTTATACTTTTGGTATTTTGCTCCATTTTTGCTCATTTTTCCTTCTTAGATCTTTTTACATTACCTACATCCGAAAACACAAAAAATACCTTTCATTAAAGCATAATATCCTTAAAAATTAATAAGAATTAAGACATAAAGAAATAGGTATTTTTTTATAGATCAAAATCCCCCAAACTTAAATGTTACTTGTCCTCAAGTAACTCTTTTTACTACATAAAATATAACTTTTGAAAATAAAAGATAAATATTTAACATTCCTTATAATTTTTTATTTTATAAAGTCTTTACTAAATTATTAACGCAATTTCACTAACTAGGTTTAATTTTAAGAATTTAAAGAATATTTAACTACCAAATCATAAGATTTCAAACTTTTCATTCATTTTGAAAATAATAGAAGTCTATTATATTAAGCTTTCATAGATTATTTACAAGAAAAAGATCTTCTTGAAAAATCTTTTCTAAATAAATATTTATGCATAAAAATTAAGTAAAGTATGTAATTAGTTTTCTTGTTATAAGATAATTCAAGTGAAGCCAATTTTTTATTAGGCATTTCCTCAAGCTTCTCCTCTCTATCTCTCTTATATATATATATATATATATATATATATATATATATATATATATATATATATATATATATATATATAGGATTACTATATCCGGATAGCATCGTTAATGGTTTTGAACTTCACTATCCTTAACTTATATTTTCAAAACTTATACATCTCAACTTAATTATTATATCATAAATAAAAATTCAAAAAGAATTCCAATCTTTTCTTTTTCAAGTGATAATTTTTTATTACTTAATATTTCTAAAATTCTATTATTTCTACCAAGAATAGAAAATTTTTTTTTTCTCATTCTTCTTTAAGTTAAATAATTCTATTCTTAAAATCAATCAAAGTTAGTAAAATTTTGGTAAATTTCACTAAATTGTTTATAATTTCAAAAATAATGTGATCTCAAATAAATTCTTCATTCCTTGAGTTATGTTAAAAGTTTCTATTTTTAAGAAAGTATTAGCTCTTTAAGGACAAATAAAATTTAATTTTGAATGGATTTTCCCTTCCCCCAAACTTAAGTTTTGGTATACTATGATAATTTGAAAGTATGAGAGAAAGAAAATCATAAGTATTTTTAGTAAGTATGTAAAAAAACAATCTTAAAAAGAAAAATTAACTTCTAATCATGCTTTTATGAATAATTAAGATAAAATTGAAGCATGTATATAGAAAAGTAAGCAGGCTAATTTTATGATGATATTAAATTTGAAACAGAATTAAAACACAGCAAAATAATTAAGTACTTTAAACTAAAACAACATATAAACTAATTCTAAATTCAGTCTCAACACAACAGAATCCTAATACTAAACAGTCAACATACATCAAATACAAAACTAACAAACAATCCATTTAAAGTGTAGATCTGACCTTGAGACGAAGAAATCGAGTGGTTTTGCGCTCAAATCCTTGATGTTTTGACCTCAAAATGGATCTAGATGATGTATTTTCACGAAAATGGGGAAGAAGATGAAGCTTAGGCGTCAAAAATGGCTTTTGGGGGTTATTTAAGTAAATTTTCGGGTACAGGCCGAATTGGCGCATAGGCGCCGAATTCTGGCGCCTAGGCGCCGTACTCGCCTTTCACAAAAAAATTTTTAAATTTTATTTCTCCACCAAAATTCATAAATTCAACTTCCAATTACTCATATCGAGTAGAGCTTCAGTTCTAACTTCCACAACATTTTTCAAAAATTTATAAAAATTAAATATTGAATCCACCGATCAAACATAAGGTTTTCAATCAAACTCACTAATTTCCATTTAAAATCTTCAATTTTGACTCAATACATTCCAGATAAGTACTACATTTGATTCAAGTTCCTAATACACACTCAATCATAACAATTTCAAAGCAAATACAACACACATTGAACATGAAAGCAAAAATACTAACAAACACAATCGATTCTCTAAATCGATACAACGACTTAACAAACCATAATAACTATCTCTTTACCAGAATATTCTACAAGGGAAATTGTGAATTCCACTTGGAAAGAATACTAACGCTCTCGGGAAATCTGTAGCCATCTTTTCATCAATCCACTTGTTCTTCGCATACATTTCAACTTGAGCATCTTGATAAGCCGCAATATGATCAAATTAAAGTTTTATTTGCCATTCTAGATGTTCAACTTGATGAAACATCTCATGAAGGAGATCTCTAATCCTTTTAAAATCTTCTTCAAACTTATCCAAACGACTAGAAATTTTCTCTAAACTTACAGCGATGAAACCATTGAAGTAGGGTTGAGGATCCCTTGAGACCTTGTCCCTAGCCTCTTCTCCATGATTTCTCCTTTCCATTTCTTCAAAAATTTCTCAAATCTCTCAAGAATGAAATGTAAGGGACGTAATTTTGATTGTTTGATGGTTAGGGAGAAAGATGGGTTGATTTAAAGGGAAAAATCGTGTGAAAAACTAAAAATTTTTTGTTTTTAGACAACCCAGTAACCGTGGCGCTTAGGCGCCGAATCTGGCGCCTAGGCGCCGGACCAATTGATACATAGTTGATTCTGGCGCTTAAGCACTGAATTCTGGCGCCTAGGCGCCGGAACTATGTTCAACTCTGTTTCTCCTAATCGTCAAATTTTCAAAATTTTGTTCTCCAAGATAGGTAAATTATACTAGTAAGAGTAATTTAGACTCAATAACTCACATTGTAAACTATCATAATGAAGGTTAACTTGATCTCCTTTTTACTCATATTTAAAATAGAGTGATCCTATTTTTTAATCTTACATACCTCAAAATAATTTTCAGCCTAAGTCAACCAAGACTTATGAGCATCAAATTTTTCTAAAGTAATATAAAATTAATCAAGATCGAGGCATAACCTTACATTAAAACACAAAAACACAAGATAATTATGGGTTGCCTCCCCAAAGCGCTTGGTTTAACGTTGTCGACCCGACTTAAGTAAATCTTTAATCGAGTTGACTCAATTCATAAGCCTCTTTATAAATCATCTTAATATCTCCCAACTAAGGCTTCAATCTTAATCCATTTTCTTTAAAAAATTTTCCAGTTTTGGGATCTTTAATATCCACTGCTCCATAATGGTATACTTTCTCAACAAAATAAGTTCCAATCCATTTAGATCTTCATTTTCCAGGAAAAAGTCTTAAATAAGAATTAAACAGTAAAACTTTTTGTCCAGGCTCAAAAATTTTTCCTGAAATTTTGTTATCATGCAACATCTTCATTTTCTCTTTATAAATTCTCGCATTTTCATACGATTCGTTTCTAATTTCTTCCATCTCATTTAGTTGCAATAATCATTTTTCTCCTGCTTTATTCAAATTAAAATTAAACTCCTTTATCGCTCAATAAGCTTTATGTTCAAGTTCTACGAGTAAGTGACAATTTTTACCATAAATTAACCTGGTAAGGTGACATTCCGATCGGTGTCTTATAAGCTCGTTCTATAAGCCCATAATGCAGAATCAAGTCTATCAACCCAATCAATTCTTTTAGGATTAACAGTCTTTTCTAAAATTCTTTTAATTTCTCTGTTTGATACTTCGACCATTCCACTAGTTTGAGGGTGATAAGCAGTTGCAATTCTATGTTTGATTCCAAATTTTTGTAGTAATGATTGAATTCTTATATTCCTAAAATGACTTCCACCATCAGTGATAATTACCTTAGGCATTCCAAATCTTGAAAATATCATTTTCTTTAAAAATTTTGAAACACTTTTGGAATCACGAGCTTGGTAAAGCAACAACTTCAATCCACTTTGAAACATAATCAATCGCTAATAAAATATAAATTTTTCCAGATGATGGAACAAATGGTCCTATAAAGTCTAATCCCCATATATCAAAAATTTCAACTTCCAATATATAGTTTAACGGCATTTCATCTTTCCTAGATATATTTCCCATCTTTTGACATCGATCACATGTTTTCACATATTGTCTCACATCATTAAATAAGGTAGCCAATAAAATCCGTAATTTAAAATTTTAAATGCAGCTTTATCTATGCCAAAGTGTCCTCCAAAATCAGAATCATGACATTTTTTAATAATAGCAAAAGTTTCCTCATAAGGTACACATTTTCGAATCATAGAATCTTTACCAATTTTAAATAAATGAGGTTCTTCCCAAATATAAGATTTAGCATCATATTTAAATTTCTTAATAAATTTGTTATCCAAGTCATAAGGTAAAATATTACTAACTAAATAATTAACAATATCAGCATACCACAGTGTTTTGTATCTTTGAATAACATATAAAGATTCATCAGGGAATTTCTCATTTATATTTTCTTCTGAAATAATATCATTTTTAATTCTAGACAAATGATCGACAATTTGGTTTTCGCTTCCTTTTCTATCTACTATTTGAAAATCAAATTCTTGTAGAAGTAAAACCCATCTTATAAGTCTAGGTTTAGAATCCTTCTTAGATATTAGATATTTAATAGCAGAATGATCAGTATAAACTATGCATTTAGTACCAAGAAGATAAGGTCTAAATTTATCAAAGGCATATACTATAGCTAGAAGCTCTTTCTCAGTTGTAGTGTAATTTCTTTGAGTTTCAGTGAGAGTTTTACTAGCATAATATACAACTTTGAAAACTTTCTCATATTTTTGTCCTAATACAGCTCCAATTGCAAAATCACTTGCATCACACATTAATTCAAAAGATTTATTCCAGTCAGGTGCAACAATGATAGGTGCAGTTATTAATTTTTCTTTTAGCACATTTCTTCATTAAATTCAAATTGTGCATCTTTTTTCTAATAAATGACAAAGAGGTTTAACAATTTTAGAAAAATCCTTTATATATCTTCTATAAAATCCAGCATGACCTAGAAAACTTCTCACATCGAATAAGTAGTAGGTGGTTGCAATTCAGCAATAATTTTCACTTTTGTTTAATATACATCCATCCCTTTTCGTGATACTTTGTGTCCAAGTACAATGCCTTCTGTGACCATGAATTGACATTTTTCCCAGTTAAGAACTAAATTTGTTTCTTCGCATCTATTCAGAACTTTGGCGTGTTTTCCAAAAAAGATTCAAAATAAGTTCCAAAGACTGAAAAATCATCCATGAATATTTCAATTCCTTTGTCAATCAAATCACAAAATATTGACATCATACATCTTTGAAAAGTTGCAGGTTCATTACATAAATCAAAAGGCATTCTTCTAAAAGCAAATGTTCCATAAGGACTTGTAAATGTTGTCTTTTCTTGGTCCTCAGGAGCAATAAATAATTGATGATAACCAGAATATCATCCAGAAAATAGAAATATGAGTGTCCAGCTAATTTATCAAGCATTTGATCCAAGAAAGGTAAAGGAAAATGATCCTTTCTAGTGGCTTTATTTAGTTTCCTATAGTCAATACAAATTTGCCATCCAGTAACCTGTCTTGTAGGAATAATTTCATTTTTATCATTAAAAATGACAGTTACACCTCCTTTCTTCGGAACACAATGAATAAGACTTACCCATTGACTATTCGAAATAGGATAAATAATACCAGCATCTAACCACTTAATAATTTCTTTTTTTACAACCTCTTTCATAATAGGATTTAATCTTCTTTGCGATTCTATAAGTAGGTTTAAAATATTCTTCCATTAAAATTCTATGCATGCAAATGGAAGGGCTTATTCCTTTTATATCAGCAATAGTCCAACCAAAAGCTTTCTTATAATTCTTTAACACACATAGTAATTTTTCTACTTGATCTTTACTCAGTTCAGAAGAAATAATAACAGGTAAAGTTAACGAATTTCTAATAAACGCATATTTTAAATGGGAAGGTAACATTTTTAATTCCAGTTCGAGTGCTTTTTTAATTGAGGGTAAAAGTATATCATTTTGAGTTATGTCTAATGTTTCCCAATTAACTTTAATAAAATGAGTCTCTTGTTCTTCTACTATTTCATCTTCAACAGTTAAAAATTCAAATTTTTCTTCAGAAATAACCTTACATTTTTCTTGATAATGTTTTTCAATTAAATAATCAATTATATCCATTCGATAACATTTCTCTTTATCAGGGTACTTCATTGATTTAAGAACATTGAATTTAATATCTTGATCATTGACTCTCATGGTAAATTCTCCTTTTTGCACATCAATCATATCGTCCGGTAGCTAGAAAAGGTCTCCTAAAATAATAGGTATCTCTTTATCTTCTTCCATATCAAGTACTATGAAATCTACAGGGAAGATAAATTTATTCACTTTAACAAGGACATCCTCTATAACTCCTTTAGGATAAGTGATAGATCTATCAGCTAACTGAAGAGTTACAGTGGTGGGAGTAATATCTCCTAAATCCAATCTTTGAAAGATAGAAAATGGCATGAGATTAATACTTGCTCCTAAATCACATAAAGCTTTTCCGCAAAATTTTTCTCCAATAAGCACGAGGTATAGTGAAACTTCCAGGATCCTTAAGCTTTTCGGGTAATTTCTTTTGAATTATTGCACTCGCATTCTTCACTTAATGCAACAGCTTTCAAAAGCTTCAAATTTTCATTTTTTGCTTAAAATATCCTTCATAAATTTTACGTAAGTTGGCATTTGTTCCAAAGCTTCAAGAAAAGGTATGTTAATAGTAAGTTTCTTAAAAATTTCAAAGAACTTAGAAAATTGATGATCAAGTTTCTGCTGTTTAAGTCTTTGAGGAAAAGGTGGTAGTGGTTTTTCAACTTCCACATTAACAGGTATAACAGTCTAATCTTGTCTAGGAGAGAGAGTTTCTTTAGGTTTTTGAATCTCTTCAACCTCAATCTCTTTTTCACTTTCATTCTGCAATCTTTCTTTTAATTCCTTTCCACTTCTAAGTTGCACAGCTTTAACTTGTTCATGTTCTTTTCTAGTTTCCTTTGGATTAATTTCAACATTACTAGGAAGTGTTCCTACAGGTTTGTTATTAATTAAAGTAGCAATTTGTCCCATTTGATTTTCAATATTACGAATAGCAGTATTTTGATTTTATAATTGATTATTCATTTGCATAATTAATTCTTCTATTGATAACTTTTTCTGTTGATTATTAAATCCAGGAGGTTTATAATTTGAATTAACTTGATTATTCCAATTTCCAGTGGGATGAGATTGATTATTACCCCATTGTTGTTGGGAATTATTCCAGTTAAAACTAGGATGATTTTTCCACCCAGGATTATAATAATTTGAATAAGGATTTTTTTTTTACTTGAAATAGCTTGTAAAGTTTCAATAGTTTGAGGATCTTCAATATTAGCATAATTATTATGTGAAATATAATTGCAAAATTATCTAATTTCTTAGACATTGCTACAACTTGTAAAGCAAAGATAGAAAAGGCTTCATTATCTTGAATACTGGCCATCTTTTTAGGGTTAATCCTTTCGGAAGGCCATTGAAAATTGTTATTAGCCATTTCTTCAATTAAAGTGTAAGCTTCTTCAAATGATTTAGACATTAAAGAACCTCCAAGCAGAAAGATCAATAATTGATTTTAAATATCCAATTAATCCATTATAAAATGTTTCAATAATCATCCAATCGGGTAAAGCATGATGAGGACATTTTCTTAATAGTTCTTTAAATCTTTCCCAAGTTTCATATATTGTCTCCCGTCAAATCGACTAAACGAAGTAATAACATTTCTTAATTTAGCAGCTTTAGAAGGAGGAAAATATTTAGCAAGGAATTTTTGTGCCATTTCAGCCCATGTTTTAATAGAACCGCCGCTAATTAGTTTAACCACATCTTTGCTTTATCTCTTAAAGAAAAAGGATAGAGTCTAAGTCTAATAGCATCATCAGAAACATTGTTATATTTAAAGGTAGCACAAAGTTCTAAAAAAACTAACAAGATGTAAATTTGGATCCTCATTTGGTGATCCACCAAATTGATTATTTTGCACCACTTGAATAACAAACGGTTTAAGTTCAAAAGAATTAGCATGTACAGTGGGTATTTGAATACTACTATGAAGTTCATCAATTGTAGGGTTAGCATAATCCCTTAATGGTTTAAAAACATTTTGATCTTTAAGTTCAATTGGATTTTGTAAAGTAGCCATTTCTTGAAATTTTTTAATTTGTTTTCCCTTTTTAATTTTTCTAATTGTTCTTTCCAATTCAGAATCTAAAGGTATTAATCCTTCAGAACCAAATCTTCGCATAAAACAAGCAATAAATATAAAATTTAACTATCCTATTTCTTTCTTCCTTTGATTTCTTCCCCGACAACGGTGCCAAAAACTCGACTCGACTCGCCTCGCTTAACGCAAGAATGTTTGCTTCCAAAAGATGCCAAAAAGCTTTCGACTCGATTTATAAATAGCGGTAGTGTATAAAATTAATATTATATAATTTAGTAATATTTTTACACACTAGGGGTACTACGCAAGTATACGTATCGTTTCAAGTAATATAGGGTTTTTAAACAAAGACCCCAGTATCGATCCCACAGGGAAGATTTATAGAAATAAATTTTCTATAAAGTGAAAGCGAAATAAAATAGTAAAAATATTTTTATTTTGATTATAAATTACTATTAATTTACTAGATGCAATTAAAGAAAACAAAAATAAGAAAATGATTTTATGAACTCTATATAAAATAAACAACTTTCTTTCCTTCAAATAATCCATGATTTTTAAGATAATTTAATATTCGTTGGAGAATTTAATTTATGGTATTGTGCCAAATAGAAGCATTCATATTCTTTTCCCTTTGATCCAGGTGCAAAGAACATTGAATAATTTACAGAATAGGTCCGGATGTATTGTTTGTAGAATGGGTTAATCTAGGCTCACACTTCTAGATGTTCAAGGGTGGCTATGGTCAGCCCTACTAGTGACCCTTTCCTAGTTCATAAATCAAATTATAAGAATTTAGTCTGTCACTCTAAAAACTTATCAATTCTACGCCCTTTAAATATTATCTTCCTATTTATTTGCACTTCACCATGAATAGCCCGCACATGGCCTTCGAGTACCCAAGGATTCATGTGACATTTACAAGTTAAGAGTTCTTTTTCCTTCAGGGTTTTCTAAACTCTTCAACAGGTTTTAACAATTCAAACGACCAATTTAAAAAGTAAAGTAAGATCAGGTATTAATGTCGTCACAATGTTTTGAAAATATTTTAAATTTTAATTCTCCATCGAATCTTTATATTATCTTATCTATCTCTTCATAATTGAAGTAAGAAAGTAACTAACTACTCGTAACACATTGAAAATAAATACCAAAACATGATAATTAAACTTTGAATCAAATGTAAAAATATACTTATCTCAAATATTTCTTCTACGGATCTTCTCGATTCCTACCGACTCCACAGTGTAATGAACTCCGGATGCAATAACTTGAAAATAAACTCACTAAACTAAACAAAAGTGGCCCTAAATTTCTCTCTCTAATTCTCTCTCTAAGGATGAGAGATCCTAAAGTAGATAAGAGAAAGGGGTACAATGGGAGGGGCACGTTTCTCGAAGAAATGGACCTCTATTTATAGGATTCAAGAGTTACCTTGAGGCACCTCTTCAAAACATGTCCACATTCAATGAATCTTCTAGAAGGTCGGTCTGGCGCCTAGGCGCCGGACACCGCGTCCAGTTCTTCGTACCTCTTCACATTGGCTCGCAGCTCTTTGCGATTAAAACCGTTTTGGAGCGTCCAAATGCAATGTATCACATGTCCTATTATAAAGGGACAACTGCCAGCCTTCTAGAATGTAATGTATCACTCCGTCAAAATAACTGATCAAACGTTGTCAAAAACTTGACAGTTTTCGTATTGAGTCTGGCGCTCAGGCACCAGTTTCTGGCGCCTAGGCGCCAGGCCATATTTTTTTATACTTTTCGTATTTTGCTCCATTTTTGCTCTTTTTTGCTCTTTTTTCCATCTTAGACCTTTTTACATTACCTACATCCAAAAACAAAAAAAAATACCTTTCATTAAAGCATAATATCCTTAAAAATTAATAAGAATTAAGACATAAAGAAATAGGTATTTTTTATAGATCACATATGTGGCTTTAGCACAAGCAATATTGGTTTCCAGGTCAATAGGGCAGGCCATGGAAGGTCTGCTCAAGACCACAGAACCCTGAACCTCGACCAACTCTCACCAAACGAAACAAGCAGCTTAAGAGACAGAAAACAAAATGCCAACTAGCGAGACAAACTCCAACCAAAAGGAAAGAAGCCTCCAAGCCGAAACCATAGAGAAAGACAGAAAACCAACCCGGAAGTTCCGACCACCAACTGAACACAGCAACACAGGGCCAGACCATTGGAACAGTACCAGTGAGAAATCAATGGAACAGTAATATTTGAACTAAAAAGAGCCCGAGAAGACCCTTCCACCCAAAAGAAGAGCCAAAGAGAAGCACCAAACCAACTACCAGCCAAAAGTTAGCCACCACCCACCTTTCCACTCACCTGAGCCACCACCTGAGGAGCAGTCGTCGGCAGAGTCATGCTAGAAACCTTAGCAGAGCAACACAAACCTCGACTGCCATTAATGATATATATATATATATATATATATATATATATATATATATATATATATATATTGATACTCCTTTTAATAATTTTATAATGTGGATACTACTCAAATATGCGTATCGTTTATCAAGTAATATAGGACTTTCTGATTAAGCCCTATGATATCGAATCCACAGGGAAAGTATAAATAGAAAATATCTTTTTACTTTTTAAGAAAGATCTTATAAAAACTAAATATAATATTCTAGGAAAGAAAATTTAATTATTTTTATTAATTTTTTATAATTTTTTGAAATGAAAGTAAGCAACTATTTTAACTAAACTTTTGTAAGATGTAAGCAAATGCAAATGAAATATCTTTTTTCTTCTTATGAATCAGTAACAAGTTATGGAAATTATTGTTGTGGAAGTATCTAAAATATGTTTGACAAATATGAGCAATTATATTATTTACTCTTACTAGAGATACTATAAAGAACATAAGTTAATCTACTATTTTAAAAATCTTGAAGACAGGTTAGGCATGAAAGATATTAGCTCTCACTCTAAAGTTTTCTCGATTCCCTCCACCGGGGGCTAATATCCCATATCAAAACATAAAACACTAAATCTAATTGGGGGCTTTAGCCTATCACTCTAAAGTCATATAATTCTACACCCATCAAATTATATCTCCCTATTTATTTACACTCAACCATATAGATTACATTCTCACCTATAAAATTTCATGTGATTCTTTCCAATTGTTGATTAAGAAAATACCATATCAGTTCTTACATGTTCTCACAACAAATTTTAACATATTAATTGGCAAAATCAAGAATTAAATGAAGTGCAAGTTTTTGAATCGTCATAACTTCTTCAAACATTAAAATCCTATACTTCACACAACATAATTCCACAACTTTATTACTTCATCATATTAAGGATAAGAGATAAAGAAAACTACTCAGAATTCATGGAGAAAATACAATCACAACTTAGTTTAAAAGTACAAATCTTAGTGAAAACACAAGAAGTCTTAATTAAAAACCAAATGTAATAGTAAAGATAAAGACTTATATGTAAATCTTCTCCACCAAACTCTTGAAGTTCCTTTGAAAAATTTGATTTCCCTTACAATACTCCTTAGAGGTTGGTACCCAATTCTAAAGGTTCTAATTCTCACTTTTAATCATAATAAAAACTATAATAAAGCAAAGTAAATATGGTGAAGTGGAGAGGTGTTTTCTAAAATAACTCTCTAACATAAAACTCACTCTTAAACACAAACCATACCCTTCAACAATAACCATAATTCTGATCTTCAGGTCCTCTTTTTATACTTTTTCAAAAGGTGTCTTCGTATCTCTTCAAATTGTGTCTAGATTCACCATATCTTCCAAGAGATGCATCCATTTAGGAGTATTTTGAATTAAATTTGGCGCCAAAAGGAAGTTACCCACGTTCTTACTAAGAGGTGCTTTGAAACCCTCTTCAAAATGGCACCTAAAATTAAATAACTCATCTTTTATAATTGTTGCGCGTAAGCACAGGGTATCGACGCTTAGCTGCAAGTTTGCTAGCACGTAAGCTCCAGATTTGGTTGCATGGCCGCGGGGCCTTAGCGCGTAAGCACAGGTTCAAACGCTTAGCCGCCACACAACATTTTTTCAATTTTCTTCATTTTTGCTCCAAATTTGATCATTTTTCCACTTTTTTCATCATAATCATCCATTTAATCATACCTGCAAGAAAAATACACAAAACACCTTCCATTAAAGTGCAATATCATCAAAAATAGATATAAAAATGTGCATAAAAATACTATATATTTTGGTTATATCAAAATCCCCGAAACTTGAAATGTTACTTGTCCTCAAGTGACACTTTAATCATATAAAAATCGTACAACTAAATTATGTGATGAGTTTCTTTAGTAGTTTTTAAAATTTTGTTCTAGAAATGTAGTAGTTCAACTTAGAAAAAAATTTTAGTAAATGAGACCAATTTAAAGTTTAGAAATCTCTTAGGTAAATGTTAATGAAAAATACTAGTTCCCATCTTATTCAGAAATACTTATAGATTTTCAAAAGATAGGACTTAGGCATTTTATTTTCTTTACTTAAAAATCTTTCCTAAAAATAATTATACTAACTATATTATAATTATAAGATTCAAGATTTTCTCAAATATTATGCTTTAAAAAGATCTAGTGTGGAACCAATTTTTTATTAGACCCTTAAATCCTCAAGCTTCTCCTTTCTCTTCACATAATCTTTTTTCACTTTCGTTTTCTTTTCTGTTATTTTATTTTATTTTATTTTATTTTATTTTCATAAGACAAGGATTAATGTTTCTGGATAGGCCTTTAATGATTTTGAATTCCACCATTCCTTTCCTAAAGCTTAAGGTAGATATGTATCTTTAACTAATAAATATAATAAAAGTTTTGAAAATTATTTTCAAGAAAAGAAACTTAAGTATTAAAATTAAAAGTCTAATCCTTCTACTTTTTCAAAAATATAACTTTTCCTGCTAAAGATAGTTACAAAATATTCATCATTTCTTCATAAAAAAATTAACTTTAAATTTTTCATTATTACTACACATTTTAACTAAATTCGTTTACTCATTTCTATATTAAAAATTTTAATTCCCTAATATAACTTCATACACATAATTATTTTTGAGTCAAAATTAAATTTTTAGTACATTTGAGAACAAATAAAATTTTAAGTTTTTGAAAATTGTTTCTCATTCCCCCCAAACTTCAAAATTTTCATTATAATGAACAATTTAAGCATGGTAACAAAATACATGAGTAGGAACAGAAAATTATAAATATTAAACTAGCATAAATTTTTAATATCTTGAATATGCAGGTTTTAAAAAACTTGAATGAAATTGACTAGATTAAAAACTTTAAAAATTTTCATTTTATAAAAAGAAATTCAAAAGACTTCTAAAGTAGTGGAGGACATAAAAGTTAATTCACACACTTAATCTTAGAATCATAACTGAGACATATATATGGCAGTAAATTGAATAGTTAACCATGAAATTAATTAGTGGATTTTAATAGCATTTTAAAACCTTTCTAAATTGTTTCTGAAAAGAGTTCTAAACTAACAAAAATATACTAACAAATCACTAACACATTTACAACCACAAACATTCACATCACATATCACAAACACACAACATCCACAACTAAAATAAACACAAACTAGTGTGTCTCAACAACTATTATAACAAAATGAAAGACATAGAGTAGTCCTCTTTAACATCCACAAATGAAAATAAACAACACAACAAAACTAAAAAGTACATACAAACATTACATAACATAACATAACAAACAAAATATCAATCCTAATCATCTTCTTCCTCTTCATTATCCCCTTCATTCCAGGTACGAGTAGGCACCTATGGGCTATATTGTGGATGAGTAGTTATCACAGCACTAAAGTCACCTCTAATCAATCTATCCATATAATTATGATAATTCCTCTTATACTCACTATGTCTCTGAAGATATTCCCCAATATGGTCTACTTTCCCCTTTATATCATGCACTCAATCCATAATAGTTAACATTTTCTCTTATTTTATTCAAAAGCTCAGTTTGCGAATCAGAAAACTGACATGAAGATATTTGTGATGTGGAATCACGAGATGTAGATGCAGCAGAAGCAGATGCACTGGAATCCCTAGAAAATCCTCCTCTCCAGCGAAAAATTGAATGCTTGGCATAAGTATTCAAATTAGAACTGGTAATAGGCTTAAGTGGCTGAAGAACCTCTCCCCAATTCTCAGATCTAACACCAACATACTCACACAATGAATGTATTAAGGAAGCAAATCTCATACCTGTAGCGGTGGCATCTCTGGTAGAATTCCAGATACAATCATAAATAATCTTTCCAATGTCTATCGAATTCCTCTGTTGAATACAATAGTTCAATGTGACTCTTTCTCTAGTCACTTTGCTCAGATGATTTGTAGGAAGCAGCTTGGATGATATGAAATAATGTCAGGCTTTGGAGTTGGCATTCAACTTTGATGCAGGGAAGTTATCTCTTCTTTCATTAGTAATTTTCCATAATCCCCTCCCATCAGTCAAAGCAGAAAAAATCTCATCCAGTTCTTCCTTAGTAGGATTGTAATTTGAATTTAAAAAAGCATACTAGGCGGCAGTAGGTAAAATCCGTTAGTTACCTTAGGAGTAAAATGTACTAACTGTCCTTGCACAAAAACAAAGTTTTCTTCTAATTTTGAGAGGTTTGCATAGAATTCCTGAATAACAAAAATAATAGATACGGTGGTAAAACAACAAAATTTATCCCAGAGGTGATTTATAATTATGTCTTTAATTTCTCCGCATGGTTTATCAAATACTCGCTCTTGGATCAGTTTACGTGACTATAAGATCTGAACATTACGTTCTTGAGCTTTAGAACTAACGAACTTGTCAGAATTGAACGTGGCTCTCTCTTTGCTCCTCTTTAGTGCCATTTCTAAAATTTGCATAAAAATCACTATAAATTCCGCATTTAACTCAAAATCATTAAACTCAACTCCTAAAGGCTTAAACTACTAAATCCAAGTAATCTCTCAAGCTTTTTCTCAAATTTTCACCATTAATAGTGATTTTTGTATTTCTCCAAAATACACTCAAAATATATGGTTAATATAAAAAATTTTCACTTAGAAGTAGTGCTCTTACCTCAAGAAGATCTAATCAAACATTTTTCACTTAAAATGGCTAAAGATTTGCAAATGTGGTGATGCCCTAGCTCTCCAAATCGTTAAATCCGAAGGTAGAAGATGACTGTGAAGTGAAAAAATGGCAAATTTCAGGTTTTTAAACCTAAAAACTGATTTCCGCGAACCGGTGCCTAAGCGCGAAAGTATGGCGCTTAGCCGCGGAGCTCTGGTGCGTAAGTACGGGGTCTCAGTGCATAGCCGCCAACTCGCTATATTTCAATTTTTTGTTAAATACACAATTTCACTCACTTAATCAACTACTAAATCATTTAATAAGTATTTTATCACCTTATAATCTTCTTATCTCCGAAATTACACTTCTTTAGATAAAAAACGATTCAACACAAGTTTTACACAAACACAAACTTTTACTTAAATAAACTCATACAAATTACAAGTGAAGATCACAGGTCTTTAATATAAGATACTTGGATAAGATCTCATCTTTTCTTCTCACAATAAAACACTCAAACTAAACACTAAAGACTAATAAAAACTTAAAAAAATTAACACACAACATACATAAACATTAAACATTAAACACTTAACACAATTAATTAAATACAAAGCACAAATAACCAATACTTAACACACTACAGAACTTAATTCCAGTCTCCATTAGGTGGAATATATCCTTCATAATTTCCTTCAGAACCATTTGGCACATAGATTTGATAGAATGGATGATGATGACGACATCTGATAGAATCTTCTTTAATCCATTTATTTTTTAGATACCTCACCTTGTCTGCTTCTTCATTATAACTAGTGTGACTAAATTGCATCTTTAATTGCCATCCAATATGTGCTAAATGTGCATTAGTTTCATTTACCTTTGCTTAGATTTATGCAACATCGGCTTCGATCTTTACAATCTTTTTTGATATACCTTGAATACTAATGGCCAAAAATAATTTATATCTCTCTTGTGCACTTCACAAATAAACTTCTTCTTGTTTGAATCCTCATTCTTCATTTCACTTTCCCAATAAGACATTTTTATCACTTAAACTCTTCCTTTAAGGTTTTGGGATAGAAATTTGAAATGGGATGTAATTCCTTTAATCTGATCCGTATTTATAGACTTTAGATGGCCTAAAACCGTCCTCCTACGTTCACAAACCGTCCATTAATGTGCCACACAACTTTCCCATGATAATGGCATCTAGAAACTCATTTTTCATTTTTTTCATAACTCCGACACCTAAGCGCCAACTACTGGTGCTTAGCCGCTAGTGCCCAATTTAGCACAGATCTGCAAACGTCCAAATACACGTTTTAACTCATTCAAATGATTAATTAAGGTCTCATTAATCTTCACTAACATAATTTAAGCAAAATGCTACCATATAACTCTTACTTCAAACCAAATAAAACACACAAAACAAACTTAAAGCAAAGCACAATGATAACTATGAGCTGCCTCCCATAAAACGCTTTGTTTTATGTTGTCAGCCTGACATACCCAATACTTAATTTGGGTGACCCAACGTCTAATTCTCATCAAGTTTAAGTTGATCTACTGAGAAATAAGGTTTCAGTCTATGAACATCTTTAAATATTTCTCAGTTTTTGGATCTTTAATGTATGCAGCTCCATAGAGATAAACTTTTATTACACTAAATGGGCCCCGTCCACCTGGACTTAAGTTTTCTAGTAAATAATCTCAATCTAGCATTGTATAGCAAAACTTGTTGTCCTGGTTTAATATTCTTAGTCAAAATCCTACCATCATGCCACATCTTCATCTTTGATTTATATATCTTAGCACTTTCATATGATTCATTCCTTATCTCTTCTAGCTCATTTAATTACAATAATATTTTCTCACCAGCATCATTCAAATTATAATTGAACTCTTTAATAGTCCAATATGCTTTATGCTCAAGTTCAACTTGTAAATGACAAGCTTTCCCAAAAATTAAACTATATGGGGACTTTCCTATTGGAGTCCTGTATGTAGTCCTATAAGCCCACAAAGCAAAATCCAATTTGATTTTGGATTAAAAGATTTTTCCAAAAGTCTTTTAATTTCATGATTGAATAATTCAACCAAACCACTTGTCTGAGGATGATAAGCAGTAGCAATTTTATGGATGATATGATATTTCCTTACTAATTTCCCCATAATTACATTTTGAAAATAACTTCCCCCATCAATTATGAGTACTCTTGACATTCCAAATCTAGAAAATGTATTCTTACTATAAAAATTTTGTAACACTTCAAGCATCACATCGAGGTAAAACAACAGCTTCTATCCATTTATATACATAGTGTACTGCTAACAATATGTATAATTTTCTAAAAGATGGTATAAATGGTCCCATGAAATTTAATCCCTAAATGTCAAATATTTCAACATATAATTGAGGGGAATTTCATTTCTTCTAGAAATATTTCCTACACGCTGACATCGATCATAATTTTTAATACATCCTTGATGCGATGCGACTTTATATATGCATTTAAATATAAGAATTTGATACCACTTTTTAGAATATTTAATTCCTGGCAAATGGCTTCAAAAACTTGATGTGCGATGTTTACTTTTACTTATGAGTTTATATTTAGATTTTATAATAATTATTGTAAAATTCATAATTTTAAATACAAGTATACATATCGTTCAAGTAATACAGGGCTCTAGTAGATTCCTGGTTATCGATCCCACAGGGATAGTGTTTTTATAAAAAGTAAGAATTGTAAGAAATATTTTGGAATTTTTCAAATTAAAAGTATATATATATATATATATATATATATATATATATATATATATATATATATATATATATATATATATATATAATATTTTCAAATTTAATTTACTAACAATTTTTACTATAAATAAGTAAGCAGTAAGCAGTAATAAAGTATAGTAAGCAGTAATTAAATTTCAATGCAAGTATAAAAACGACTTTCTCCTTTTCAACTAATCCAAGATTTTTAGAATAATTATCTTTTGTGGGGAATTTAGATTATGGTATTGTGCCAAATAGAAGAATTTATATTCTTTACCCTTTGGTCCAGTGCCAAAAACATTGACTAATCTATAGATCGGTTCATGATGTTTAGATCGGTTCATGATGTTTTTTTAGTATAATGGGTTAATCTAGGCTCACACTACTAGATGTCCAAGGGTGGCTATGGTCGGCCCTACCAGTGACTAAACCAAATTATTAGAATTTAGTCTGTCACTATAAAAACTAATTAATTTTACGCCTAATAAATAATATCTTCCTATTTATTTGCACTTCACCTTGAATAACCCGCATAAAGCCTTCGACTACACAAGGATTCATGTGATATCTCTTTTTTAAGTGAGGATTACTATTTTTGGATAGCCTGTTAATGATTTTGAACTACACTATCCTTAACTTATTTTCAAAAATAAATAGATTCTTACTTAATAAATATGACATTTTTAATAATTTATTATTTTTCAAAACTTATTTCAATCTTTTCTTTTCCAAGCAATAATCTTGATTCCTTAGTATTTCAAAAATACAATTCTCTTTACTATAAATAGAAAATTTTTTATCTTATTATTCTTTAAGTTAAATAATACTATTCTTAAAATCAATCAAAATTTTTGAAATTTTTGTTAGGTTTACTAAATTATTTATAAATTCAAAAATTTAGGTAATCTTAAAGAGATTTTTCATTCCTTATGTTATGTTAATATATTTTTAAAGAAAATAGTAGCTCATTAAGGACACATAATATTTATATTTGATAAATGTTTTCCCTTCCCCCAAACTTCAGCTTAGTATAAATATGAATCATGAAATTTTCTAAAGCATAAGAGAAAGAAATAAACAGG
The DNA here is from genome assembly GCA_022702705.1 of Papilionanthe hookeriana x Papilionanthe teres. Classification (NCBI taxonomy): domain Eukaryota; kingdom Viridiplantae; phylum Streptophyta; class Magnoliopsida; order Asparagales; family Orchidaceae; genus Papilionanthe; species Papilionanthe hookeriana x Papilionanthe teres. The sequence continues at coordinate 28,191,820 of CM040422.1, forward strand.
AATTAATCTAAGTACAATAATGATGTAGTAAGGAAAAACTAACTTCTTCTTCTACACATGATTTAATATGAATATAACAGAAATGATTAAGCATATATAGAAAAGTTTTGCAGAGCAAGTGTTAATTTCTAAAAAATCCTTTTTTTATTAATTTTTTTATTTTTGAACATGCAAAATTACTAACTATTCATGAACACTAAACAATAGGCTAAAAAAGAAATAAAATTTTATAAAAATTCATTCATATTTTAGTCTTAAACACACATCAGATAATCTAAAAACAGTTTTAACATAAAAAGCTCACATCAACACTAACAAATAACATCACACTAAACAGCACAAGAAACAAAAACACACTAAAAACAGAATCAACACATCTCCAGAGATAAGTCAAGCTACTAATCACTATTTGTTGCTTCATCATCACCAAAAGAAAACTCCATATCCTTCGGATCAACATATGGTGAATATCTGGGACAAGTAGGGAATTGAACATCGTGCTCACCTTTCAGAAATCTCACTAAAGACTCAGAATACTCAGCATCGTAATCACTCTTTCTTTATGTATACTCAGAAAAATGATTGATCTTCTTATCAATCATATCTACTATACAATGAGTTAGGAGTAACTCATTCTGCTGCTCTATAAACTGATCATGCATGGTTTTCCAAAAAAGTAGATGGTGGCTCAGCAGAAGTAGATGGTCTAGAAGTAGAAGCTCTACCTGAAGTAGGTAATGAACCAGAAGGTGCAGTAGAACTCTTACTTCGAAGTTGATCATAGATACTGACACTCTCTTCCTATAGGCTTTGTCGACATGAGCTTTTCCTCAGAAAGCTCAGCAACTACTCCAGCACTTTCACATAGAGAATAGATCAGAGATGGAAAACCAAGTCTAATAGAAGTGTTAGAACTAGCAGTAGCCTCCACAGAATCATAAATAATGCTCCCTACATCAATATAATTCCTCTCTTAAATGCAGTAGTTGAGGATAACTCTATCTTTGGTAACCTCGCTCAGATGATTGGATGGAAGGAGACGAGCAGAAAGAAAGTAGTGCCATGCCTTTGAAACAGCATTCATCTTAGAAGATGAAAAATTTACCCTTTTTCTGTTCTGAATCTTCCAGGCTCCAGTACTATCTATCAGGTAGGCAATGATCATATCCAAATCTCCCTCAGATGGAGATAATCACGAGTAATAACACTCAATGTTTGGCGGCAGGCCATATAAAATGTTAATACGTTCAGGAGTGAATCCTACTCCAACTCTTATGACAAAAATCTCGTATTCTTCAGCATCCACGAAATTAGCATAAAACTCTCTAACAACCGGGATAATGGCAACAACAGCGAAATAGCAACATTGTTGCCAGTTGAGCGTAATGATTGTATCCTCAATTCTTCCTCCAGGATTGTAAAAACTTCACTCCGAGATAAATTTCTAAGTCGTAGCAAAATCATTGTATCGGAAGTGTGCAGCAGCAGTGACGAACTTGCTACGATCAAAATTTTCTCGTCCCTTTCCTCTCTTAGATTTGGGTGCCATCTAAACGTGAAATAAAAACATGAAATAAATTCAATGGATCTAGGAAAAAAAAACTAATTTAAGCTTTTCAAACTTGTAAGAGCTTAAAAATTCATGGATTTAACCTTAAAAATCAAAATTTTTCTCAAAATTTTGATTTTTCTAAATGAGAGCAAAATCCATGGTGAAAATAAAAAATAATGAGTTTAGAATGTAGATCTGACCTCGGGATGAAGAAATCGGGTGATTTTAAGCTCAGAAACTTGAAGATCCAGCTTTAAATGGGATCTATAGGGGGTATTTTTGTGAAAAGCAATGGAGAAAGAAGCTTAGGCGTCAAAAATGGCGTGGGGGGTTTAAGAAGATGAGTTTTCAGGTTCAGGCCGAACCGGTGCCTAGCCACCAAATTCTGGCGTCTAGACGCCAGACAGGCCTTTCCAAAAATTCTATTTAATTTTTATATTTTCCACTAAATCTTATCAAATTTGACACTTAATTACTCTTATGAGAGTATTAATCCAATTTATATCCTCCAAACATTTTCACAATCAATTTAAAATGATAGTTTAGATCCACAAAAATGTATCCAAATTCTTCAATTCCAAACCATAACTTCCATTAAAAATTCAATAAATTTCAGTACAAGACTGTATCAAGGTTCATCGTTTCATAAATAACACAAGCAACAACATATTCAAAGTAAATATTCAAATCCAACAACACATATTGAACAATTAAGCAAACACACAAATTCGATATTCAACACACTAACACATGACTCGATCACACCTAAAACACATATAAGATCTATTTAACATTGATCTTCAATTACCATCTCTTTCACAATGAAGTTTGCTAGGACCGAAGGAATATAACACCAACACCCTAGGAAATTCCAAAGCCGTCTTTTCATCTATCCACTTGTTCTTCGTGTACATTTCTACTTGAGCGTCATGATAGGCCGCAATATGATCAGATTGAAGTTTGGTTTGTCATTCCAAGTGTTTGTATTGGTGGTACATCTCATGGAGATGATTACCAATACTTTGAAGTTCCGCTTCAATCTTCTCCAATCGACTAAACAATTTCTCCATACTAACAGCAATAAAACCATTAAAATAAGGCAGAGGATCTTCGTGAGATTTGTCTCTTACCACATTTTCATGATTTCCTCCATCCATTGCCTCAAAATCCTTCTTAACTCCTCTAAAATGGATTGCTCTGGTCGAAATTAACGTTTCTATGGGATTGGGGATGAAGACAAGGCAATATATAAAGATATTTCATGTGAAAAACTGAAGATTTTCAGTTTTTACATGATTTGTAACCGTGGCACTTAGGCGTCGAAATCTGGCTCCAAGGCACCGGATCATCGATACGCAGGCCATTTTGGAGCTTAGGGGCCAACCTTTGGTGCCTATGCGCCGGAACCTTAATCGACTCTAATTCACCTATCGTCAAATTTTGCAAGTTTCAGTCGTAAAAATAGGTCTAACAAACGGGTATGATCAATAACAAACGCAATTACAAAAAAATTCAAATCACAAACAATCACAAACGAAGGTTAACTTGATCTTTTTTTTACTCGCATTTGACATGGAGTGGTCCAAGTCCAAATTCTATATACTTCAAGATAATGATTAGCTTAAGCCAATACAGACTTGTTAGCCTTCTATTTCCAGAAGTTATATACAAATTTAGTCAAAACAAAGGCATAACCTTACAGCAATAATTTAACTTACACTAATAAATATGGGTTGCCTCCCATAATGCGCTTGGTTTAACGTCGTCAACCCGACCTAATTAATTGAATTAATCAGGTAGACTCAGCTCACAAGCCTCTATGTAATTTAATTTCATGTCTCTCATACAAGGCTTCAGTCTTAATCTGTTAATTTTAAATTCTTTTTCAGTTTTGGGATCTTTAATATCCACAGCTTCATAAGGGTATACTTTCTCAATTATAAATGGTCCCATCCATTTAGATTTTAATTTTCCAGGAAAAAGTTTTAAACGAGCATTAAATAATAATACTTCGTGACCAGGCTCGAACATTTTCCTTGAAATCATTTTGTCATGCAATTTCTTCATTCTTTCCTTATAAATTCTTGCGTTTTCATAAGACTCATTTATTATTTCTTCCATTTCATTCAGTTGTAATAATCATTTTTCTCCTGCAGTGTTCAAATTATAATTGAACTCCTTTATCGCCCAATAAGTTTTATTTTCAAGTTCAACAGGTAAGTGACAATGTTTACCACAAATTAACCGATAAGGTGACATTCTGATAGGTGTCTTATAAGCTGTTCTATAAGCCCATAATGCAAAAACAAGTCTATCAATCCAGTCAGTTCTTATCAACCCAGTCAGTTCTTTTAGGATTAACAGTCTTTTCTAATATTCTTTTAATTTCTCTGTTTGATACTTCAACTATTCCACTTGTTTGAGGATGATAAGCTGTTGCAATTCTATGTTTAATTCTGAATTTTTCCAGCAATGATTGAATTCTTATATTTCTGAAATGAATTCCTCCATCTGTGATAATTATCCTGGGCATTCCAAATCTTGTAAAAATCATTTTCTTTAAAAATTTTGAAACGCTTTTGGAATCACAGTTAGGTAAAGCTACACCTTCGATCAACTTTGAAACATAATCGACTACTAATAAAATATATTTTTTTCCAGATGATGGTACAAAAGGTCCCATAAAGTCTAAACCCTATACATCAAAAATTTCGATTTCTAATATAAATTTTAGAGGCATTTCATCTTTTTTGGATATATTTCCCATTCTTTGACATCGATCACAAGTTTTCACATAATTTCCAACATCTTTAAATAAGGTAGGCTAATAAAATCCAGAATTTAAAATTTTAAATTCGATTTTCTCCACTCTAAAGTTTCCTCCAAATTCAGAATCGTGACATTTTTGAATTATTGCAAAAGTTTCTTCATATGGTACACATCTTTGAATCACAGAATCTCTTCCTATTTTAAATAAATGAGGATCGTCCCAAATATTTGATTTACAATCATTCTTGAATTTCTTAATATATTTGTTATTCATCCCATAAGGTAAAACATTGCTAACCAAATAGTTAACTATATCAGCATACCAAGGCATTTGCAATCCTTGAATGACATATAATTGTTCATCAGGGAATTTCTCATTTATATTTTCTTCATAATTCTTCTCTTGGTTATTTTTAATTCTTGATAAATGATCAACAATTTGGTTGTCAGTTCCTTTTCTGTTTACTATTTCAAAATTAAATTATTGTAAAAGTAAAACCCATCTGATCAATCTAGGTTTATCATCTTTCTTAGATATTAAATACTTAATTGCAGAATGATCAGTATGTACGATATATTTTGTTCCAAGAAGATATGGTCTAAATTTTTCAAAGGCATAAACTATTGCTAACAGCTCTTTTCAAGTAGTAGTGTAATTTATTTGAGTTTCATTTAATGTTTTGCTAGCATAATATATAACTTTTAAAATTTTCTCATATTTTTGTCCTAATACAGCTCCACTTGCATAATCACTTGCATCACACATTAATTCAAAAGGTTTATTCCAGTGAGGTGCAACAATGATAGGTGCAGTGATTAATTTTTCTTTTAAAATATTAAACGCATTCAGACAATCTTCATTAAATTCAAATTTAGGTTCTTTTCCTAATAAATGGCAAAGAGGTTTAGCAATTTTAGAAAAATCCTTTATATATCTTCTATAAAATCCAGCATGGCCCAGAAAACTTCTCACATCAGTAACAGTAGTAGGTGGTTGAAGTTCAGCAATAATTTTCACTTTTTCCTGATCAACTTTCATCCCTATTTGTGAAATTTTATGTCCAAGTACAATTCCTTCTGTGACCATAAATTGACATTTTTCTCAGTTTAGAACTAAATTTGTTTTTTCACATCTCTTCGAAACTTTTGCTATATTTTCCAAACAAGATTCAAAAGAAGTTCCAAAAACTGAAAAATCGTCCATAAATACTTCAATTCCTTTATCAATCAAATCATAGAATATTGACATCATACATCTTTGAAAAGTTGCAGTTGCATTGCATAAACAGAAAGACATTCTTCTAAAGACAAATGTTCCATAAGAACTTGTAAATGTTGTCTTCTCTTGATCCTCAGGAGCAACAGGTAATTGATGATAACCATAATATCCATCCAGAAAATAGAAATATGAGTGTCCAGCTAATTTATCCAACATCTGATCCAAGATAGGTAAAGGAAAATGATCATTTCTAGTGGCGTTGTTTAATTTTTGATAGTCAATGCAAAATTCACCATCTAGTAATTTGTCTTGTTAGGATTAATTCATTTTTTTCATTAACAATGACAGTTACTCCTCCTTTTTTCAGAACACAATGAATATGACTTACCCATTGGCTATTTGAAATAGTATAAATAATTCCAGCATCTAACCATTTCAAAATTTCTTTCTTAACAAGCTCTTTCATAATTGGGTTTAATCTTCTTTGGGGTTCAATAGTGGGTTTACAATTTTCTTCCATTAAAATCCTATGCATACAGATTGAAGGGCTTATTCCTTTTATATCTGCAATTGCCCAACCAAAAGATTTCTTATAATTCTTCAGAACTCCTATTAATTTTTCTTCTTGATCTTTGCTAAGTTCTGAAGATATATTTACAGGTAAAGTTAATTAATTTCCAAGAAATACATACTTTAAATGTGCAGGTAACATTTTTAATTCCAGTTCAGGGGCTTTTTTCAATTGAGAGTAAAAGTATATCATTTTTAGTTGTGTCTAAAATTTCCTAATTTTCATGAATATAATGAGTTTCTTCAGATAAATTTTCTTCACTTAATTTTTCAATTGCTTCATTTATTCTTTATCTTTATCATCAGAAATGACCTTACATTTTTCTTGATAATGCTTTTCAATTATATAATTAAAAATATCAATTGTACGGCTTATTTTTAGGTTGAGTGTTGTATTTTTTAAAAGGGGTCGCCTACGAAGTTGTCGATGAATTTTAAATTTTAAATTTAATTTATATATATATATATATATATAGTTTTAAAAGATAGCATTTTATTTTGAAAGTAATTTTAAGTTTAAAAATTTTAAGATATGAAATTAAACTGATCTCACATCCCAAATAGTTTATATAAACGAGCACCACACCACAAACCATGTATCTAACCTAAAGAATAGACACACTGCTTGATGATGGGGCTCGGTTAAATAAACCAAAAGATTTGTGACATCTGTTTGGTCTGCGAACCAATTTTATAAGCCGACAAGTTCCCCTGCTTAATATAAAGGAATCAAACAGGTTTTATATTACCTGGGTTCTTAAAGTTCCCTAGAAGGGCAAGCCCCTATAGTTAATTACATCTTAAATGACGGGAATCATTTAAGAAAACTCTCGATAATGATCAGTGGTTTTGCTCTCAAGAATTTCAAAGTTTAAGGTTTTCAAAGGATTGAGTTTTGGAAATTTCAATAGGGAATGGATCAAATTTGGAACAGTTATTTTCAGGAGTCCAAAGGAAGAGAAGTAGGAGAAGTTGAGGATCCAAGAAGAAATCTTGGCAACTTCCCAAACTATCCTAATTTTTTGCTTCAATTTGGGAGTTTATTTAATGTTTCGATCCTACAAATTTTAATTAATTAGGGCTTATATTTGCATGATATGATCATACAAATAGCCTCGAAGATGTGAGGGTTTATGTCGTACCAAACGACTACCTCGGAGTCCTAAGACCGGTTAGGGCTTAATTTACATAACATAATTATGCAAATGCCTAACAAAAGGGTTGAGGATTTATGTTGCACTAGGAAAACTACCTCGAAGTCATATGGCTTAGTTATTTAATTCTAAGGAAATTTTTGCTGAAGTAGACTCATGTTTTACTGAAGACGATGATCGTGCTGCCCACTATGCTCCAAGCTCCTTGTTGTTGCAAAGGTTTAGTTTTAGAAGTCATAAATCAGAAGATGAAAGAAGTGTTTTGGTTTAGAGAAATCTTAAAATCCAAGTGTTTTTAATATTTTAATTAAAACAAATCTTAAAGTTGTTTAAACAGAACCGATTAAGATCCCACGGTTTCGTCATCCCTACACCGTTATATTCATTGAATTCACTTAGTCCGGATGAATTTGCTAAACTCAACTGAATGAGTTCCACACTTTCATTTAGACCGTGGGAAATCCCGTTAGCAACACGTGGGTTACATCATCCGAGGTATTCCCGATCATTCAATGAGACGTTTTAATTTAGTTGTAATTGTAGTTTTGTTGTTCTGTTTGTGATTAAATTTTGAGTTTTTTTATATTTTGGAATGTTGTGGTGGTGAATTTTATCTTGCAATGACTTTTCAATTTAGTTTTGGTTTCAGTTCAGGGACTATCCTAAAGGTTTTGATTTTTCATGCAATAGTTGTTTATCATGCAAGAAAAGTAAAGTACAGTGCATGTAAGTAAATTGCAATAAAGTAAATTGCAATAAAATAAAAGCGTACCTGGAGGGTCTTCCCGTCATCCCAAGTCGCACTTAAAACACATGTTAAGACATTTAAATGTTTTAACAAGTACCTAGGTAAAGCTAAGGAAAGGTTTTGGTTGTCTACCAAAGTCCTAATCCTATAAGTTAGTCATCTTCTATGACGTCTAGGTTCGTGTGTTTTGGTTTAAGGATGATTTTCTTCACTAAAGAACAATTAAGTTCAATTGTTCTTATAAACATCCCATCATATTGAGGAAGTGCTTAAGACGAGTCTTAAACATCTTTTCAATACCTCTAGGATTGTTTTAAGTCCAAGAGAATTTAATTATACAAGTGAATTAATCATCCAAGAGTTTAAGTTTTGTTCTCTTGCTCAGTGAACTCGGACATTTGAATATCCTATAAGTGAAGTAACACTTCACTTGATACCTCATTTAAGAGTTATAATAATAAGAGCTTTAAAAGGGCAAATCAACTTATTAAGTATTTTAATGATTTAAACTTAATGATTTAATTTTAATTTTGACTTAATTATAAATAATTAGTTTAAGTTTGGAATAGTGTTCAAGTTATTTTAGATTTAATTCTTAATGATTTCATTTAGGATTGTTGTTAAATGATTTTAATTTAATTTAATTCAATTTAATTTTAATTCAATTTAATTTAATTTTAATTTAATTTGATTTGATTTTAGTTTAATTTAATTTAATATAATTTAATTTGATTTAATTTAATTTAATTTAATTTAATTTAATTTAATTTAATTTAATTTAATATTAATTTAATTTTAATTTAATTTAATTTAATTTTAATTTTATTTTAATTTAATTTTGATTTTAATTTAATTTAATTTAGTTCAATTTTAATTTTAATTTAATTTAATTGCAATTTATTTTTAATTTAATTTTAATTTTAATTTAATTTAATTTAATTTAATTTTAGTTTAATTTTAATTTGGATTATTATTTTAATTTTTTTTAAGAAAGAATTAAGTATTATTGAAGTGATTTATTTAGAGATTTTTAAATTAAAGAATAAATATCCTCTTAATAATATCCATACTTTAATAATTCCAATTTCTATTATTCTTCCAAAATTTCAATTAATTAATTAATTAAAGTTTTATTTTAATTATATTTGAAATGGTTAGTAGGTTTCTACCCTCAATCATTTAAGTTTCAATCATCCAAAATCAGCTTAAAATCAAATATTTTACCCTCCCCTTTTTGATTAATCCTAAAATTTTAATTAAGGGTTGAAATTTTTAATTACCCTTTTGCCCTTCAAGCTTAATAATTCTATAACTCACTAAATTAAGCTCAAATGAACTTGAAATTTTTATGTAACCTCACTCACATGTCAATTAAGACATTAGAGGAGAAAATGTGATTTTTTTGTATTTAATTTATTTATGTAATTATTTTTAATGGAAAATAGGGGTTTTCAAGGAAAATTCAATAACATGACCAAGGAAATGTATGTATCCTTAAGAAAATTATGGGATGTTCCTAATGACTAGAGGACCATTTGGACTAATTTTGGTGATTTTTTTGAATTATATTTTATTTATTAGAATTATTTTGAGTTTTGGAGTATTAATTAATTTTAAAATAAAATTAAAGTTAAAAAATGGATTTTATATTTTTTTTAAGTCTCTCTAACCTCAAGGAGTCCAGAGAAAAAATTTTATATTTTTTTGATTTTTCTTTGATTTATTAGAATTATTTTAGTGAAAATATTAAAGAAAATCATTTTTTTACTTCAAAAATTGTTTTAGGCTTTTAAAATTCAATATCTTATCCTAGAGACTTAGGAAAAATATTTGGTTTGTTCCTAAGTGATTAGGAGTTAAAATGTAACATTTTGGTGATTTTTAATATTTTTATGATTTTTATTATTTTTTAATTATTAAAAATATTAAAATAATGATAAAAATCAACTTTTTTAGAAAATTATAATTTTAATTTTCCTAAGTTCCTCTGATATCAAAGAAGCTCCAAAACCATTTTTGTGAATTTTTGAAAAGTATTTTGTGAGTTATGAATTTTTAAAGTTTAATTTTATCTAATTTGCTTAAGAGGCTTAATCAACCCATTTGGTGGGGTTAATCAAGTCCAATTGACTTCAAATTTTTATGTGATGTTCCTCTGATCCTAAAGATTAGTGTAGAATTGTTTTCAAGTTAATTTAATGTGTGGTTAACCCTAATTAATTAAAGTTCAGTTTTGGGTATTTAGGCCAATTAGGGTTGTTCCATGTGAATTAACTCAAAACCTATTTTTCTTAGGTTCCTCTGGTCATAGGAAATATTATCAAATTTTTCTAGAATTTATTTCTCAACATGGTAATTATTGGAATTAAAATACTCAAAACAGTAACATGAACTTGGAAAATCAATAACTTCTTATAGGGATGGCCTCTGACCTTGGAAAATTCAGGGAATTTTCCCTAGATCAGAGGCTTCAAAAGCCCTATGTTCTCATGCCATTGTGAATTGGTTATGCAAATGGAGAATTAAAATACCACAGAGAGTAAATAAATCATTAAAAATAAAATACTTAATGAAATGACACGATTTCTTTTCCACATTATTCTCCTCTGTTCACTGAGCAAGAGGGTATTTTTATTTTATTTTTAGGATTTTTTTACACAAACTTATGCATTTTTGAAGTTCTGGGTATGTAATAAACAGGAAAATAACCCTATTTTTCTACTTATCCACGCGGCGTCGCGTCAACCTCGGCGGCTCCAAAGGGGTGTGTGTCACGCTGTGATTGGGCGCCGCCATCTGAGTCAGCCGTCCCGGGGCCCGCCTTTCATGTAACCTCTTCCGGTCCGACGCGATCCTAGCCATCCATCCGATACACGCGCGATCCAACGGCTCCTGGTCATCATCTACGACTGGTGTGCACCTGTGACCGTCCACACTAAAACCCTAAGAACTCACTCGATTCTCAACGAATTTTTGTGTTCTTATGCTCTAAGGATTCGTCTTGAAGAGACGAACACATCCATACGGTAAACATGCATTGAAATCGATTCATATCAAATGGAGAATCTCCGGAAGCTCGGGAGGAAGAGAGAGCTCATACCTTTGCTCGGAGAAGTGAAGCTTCGATCTGAGAGTTGTGTCACGTTCGATTAGGTCCAAGGAAGCTCCAGATGAAGTCCCTTAGCACGGTGAATTGCCTAGGTACAAAAGTGACCACGGCCGATCCACAAAGCTTGGAGGCCGGAAGCAATGGCTGGCTCTGGTGAGGGGGTTTTTACTGGGAAACTTCTCCTCTTGGTACGGTGAAGGTGTAGAGTCAATCAATTTGAGGATTGACTCACCGTGGTGAAGTGTCCCGGTTTTGGGCTTGAATTTCAACTCTGAAATTGAGCTCACAGAGAGGAAATGGCAGGGCGATTTCAGTGGGGATCAAGTTCTCCAGGTGTGGTGGAGAGTCTGGAATGATTTTGGCAGAGTTTCTGTATGGTTTTTTTTCAATTCCTCCCTTGGCCGAGAGGAGGTGGTGTTTAAATAGGAGTGGCTGGAGGGCCTCCGGGGGGTTTTAATGGTTTAGATCGACTTGCTTAGGTCAAGGGAAGAACAACCATGGCAACCATTGGGCATGGGGCGGCTCGGCGAGATGGAATTTCAATGTTGGGCTCCTCCCGAGGTCTTGGCCATGGGGTTTTCGGCGAGTTGTGGTGGGCGGCCGGCCAGGGTCATGTCACCATCTTGACCAGTGAGGGCAGGGCTTGGCAATGGTGAAGTCAATTGGAGTTGGCCATGTGTAAAGGTGGTGAATTGAAATGGCATGGGGAGAGGCTCATTTTAGGTTCAATTTGGTCCACCCATGTATTTGGGCTTGGTTCACCTTCCCATGGTCTAATTTTGGGCCAGGGGGGATCGGTTAGGTCGGCTGCATGGAGTGGTGAAGTCCCCATCCATGGTGAGGTGGCTAAACTTGGTTTAGTGTGTGACATGGTTATGGTTAAAAAGGCTTAATGAAGGATTAGGAAAGGGGGCCCTCCTTTTTCCATTGATGGCTTGGTCACATGTCAAACCTTCCATGGCTTCATACGGCTTGTAAATGGCTTGCTCATGGCTCCATGTGGCTTGGTACAAAGCTTTGTCATTTACATGAAAGAAGGTTTTCAATTTTGGGGATTTTATGGGTGATTTTGGCATGAGGCCTAATTTAGGATTATTTGATGATTGATTTAGGTCTTAAGGGATGATATCAATTAATGGGGTGATGAAAAGGATGTCATATGGGCTTTAGCATGAAGTTTGGGCCTTTAAAATTTAGTGGAGATGGGCTTTTAAAATGGTTTAGGGAAGTGGGCTTTTGGATTTTAAAATGGATTTTAGGATGAAAGTTTGGTAAAGGCTTGGGCCAAACAAGTGTTGGGTTTAGTCTAGGGATGTGTCATGAATGATTTGGAATTTGTTTGGAATAATTTGGAGTTGAATTGGGTTTAATTTGGGACTTTTGGTAAAGGGGCCAAAGTGGGTCAAATTGGGTTAACTTGGGCTATGGTTGGGCTAATGTTGGGTTTGATGTAAAATTAATGTTGAGAAATGTTCATAGGAGTGTCACAAAGAGTTTTCAACTTTGGTTGGGCTCTAATTTTGGTATTTGGGCCTATTTGGATTTGGTTTGGGTGTAGGCCCATTTAGGAAATTTTGGTTTTGGGTTGAAATTGAGTAGGGCTTGGGTCCAAATTTTGGGAAAATTATGTTAGCGTTTTGTTTGTGGGGATGTTAGGGAAGGTTTAGAAAAGGTTTGGGGTTAATTGGAGTTGAATTGGGTGGGTTTGAGCTAGGTTTAGGTCATGGGCCAAAATTGGGCCTTAAGCTTCAAATTGAAATTGGGCCCAAATGTCAATCAAATTGGACTTGGATTTGGTCTAAATTGATATTGTGGATATTGAATTGAAGTTTAGAATTGAATTGGACCAAAATTGAGGTCAATTGGGGTGATTTGGTTTGACATTGGGTTCATTTGGGTTTAAAATGGGCTAAATTGGGGGTTTTGGTAAAAGTAGGGTAAATTGACAAAATTGGCCCATAGTGTAGCTGAAAAAAATGAAATTAGGAATATTTGGGATTTTCTGGAATTTTCTGGGAATTTTTGGAATTTATGAATTTTTGGGTCAAGAGGGGCATTTTGGTAATTTGGAGGGTATTGGGAGTATTTTTGGAAATTTTGGTATTTTTGGCTATGGCTGATCAATTTGAGTGGGGGGAAATGTTTAGGATTGATTTTGAGGAATTTTGGGTAATTTAGGTGATTTTGTAAATTTTGGGTAGTTCCAATGGCATTTGGTAAGTTTAATGGGTGTAGGGGTCCCAGGGGTCAAAAATTGAAATTTTGGAAAAATGAAGATTGATCAAATTTAAGTAAAGTGGAATCACTTTGGTTGAGCCATGAAGTCATATTAAGCTCATATGAGCCATGAAAAAACTCATTTGAGGCATTCAACATGTTGTTCCTAACCCTCTCAGCCAAGGGCTTAGGGGTTAAGGACCATCCATATGAATTACTCATATGAGTCAAAAGGTCAAGTTGGGTGAGAGTGTGGGTTTTAGGATTTGGAGTGTGTGTGTGAGAGTGTAGTATATGTGTAAGTCATCCCTCACTGGACCAGGGCCACCTAGGGTAATCCTAAGGCCAAAGAGTCCTATAGGGAACTCATCCTTTAAACCTCCACATTTGATCTCAACCCTCCAAGTGACTCAGGGGCGATGACTTGGGGGTTTACAATCAAGCATATAGGGTTTGCAGGGAGTTAAGAAGTGGCTTGAATTTCTAAAGGATGGGTCCCAATTCTAGTCCTCTAGGATGGTCAAAGGAAAAGCCTAAGGCTAGATCTTAAGCACTAAAGAGAAAAGGGAAGACCTCATCAAAAATGAGGTCAACATCAATCTGATAGCATTTTTCTTTATCAGGGTACCTTATTGATTTCAGAACATTAAATTTTATCTCTTGATCGTTAACTCTCATCATTAATTCTCCTTTTTGCACATCAATCATAGCTCGTTTGGTAGCTAGAAAAGGTCTCTCTAAAATGATAGGCATTTTTTTATCTTCTTCCATATCTAGAACAATGAAATCCACAGGGAAGATAAATTTATCTACCTTAACAAGAACATCCTCTACAACTCTTTTAGGATAAGTGATCGATCGATCAGCTAACTGAAAAGCTATAGTGGTAGGAGAAATCTCTCCTAAATCTAACCTTCGAAAGATTGAAAATGGTATGAGATTAATACTAGTTCCTAAATCACATAAGGCTTTTCCACATAATTTTTCTCCAATTGCACATGGTATAGTGAAACTTCCAAGATCTTTAAGTTTTTGAGGTAATTTCTTCTGAATTATTGTACTACATTCATCACTTAATGCAACAGTTTCATAAGCTTCAAATTTTCTCTTCTTACTTAAAATATCCTTTATAAATTTTGCATAGCTTGGCATTTGCTCCAAAGCTTCAGCAAAAGGAATGTTGATGGTAAGTTTCTTAAAAATTTCAAAGAACTTAGAAAATTGATGATTAAGCTTCTGCTATTTTAGTCTTTAAGGAAAAGGTGGTGGTGGTCTTTCAACTTCCACTTCAATAGGTACTACAGTCTGATCTTTACTTGGAGAAAGGGTATCTTTAGGTTTTTCAAACTCTTCAACGTCTTTCTCTTTTCCAATCTCATTTCGTGTTTTATCATTTAATTCATTTCCACTTCTAAGGTATACAGCTTTTGATTGTTCATGTTCTTTTCCAGATTCTCTAGGATTAATTTCGACATTGCTAGGTAATGTTCCTTGAGGTCTGTAATTAATGAAATTAGTGATTTGACCCATTTGATTCTCAATATTACGAATAGCAGTGTTTTGACTTTGTAGCTGATTGCTTAGTTACAAGATCAATTCTTTTACAAACAACTTTTTCTGCTAATTGTTATAACCAGAAGACCAGAAAGGTAAGCTGGTCTATAGTTTAAATTTCCTTAATTGTTCCAATTTGGATTAACTTGATTATTATTCCATTATTGATGTCCATTACTCCAATTAAAATTAGGATGAATTTTCCAACCAAGATTATAATAATTAGAATAAGGGTTATTAGTTTTACTAGCAATAGCTTGCAAAGTTTCCATTATTTGAGAATCATCAAAATTTGCAAAATTATCATTACTTACATGTGATATGTTAATAGAAAAATTATCTAATTTCTTAGATATCGCAGCCACTTGTGAAGCTAAAATAGAAAAGGCTTCATTATCCTGAATACTGGTTATTCTTTTAGGATTAACCCTTTCTTCAATGAAGGTATAAGCTTCTTCAAATGTCTTAGCCATTAAAGAACCACCAGCAGCAGCATCAATAATAGATCTAAGTGATCCAATAAGTCCATTATAAAATATTTGAGTGATTAACCAATCTGGTAAAGCATGATGAGGAAATTTTCTTAATAGTTCTTTAAATTTTTCCCAAGCTTCATAAATTGTTTCTCCATCAAATTGCGTAAATGAAGTAATATCATTTCTTAATTTAGCAGTTTTAGAAGGAGGAAAATATTTAGCAAGGAATTTTTGTGCCATATCTGACCAAGTTTTAATAGAATAAGTTACTAATGAATTAAGCCACATCTTTGCTTTATCTTTTAAGGAAAAAGGAAAGAGTCTAAGCCTAATAGCATCATCGAAACATTATTATATTTAAAGGTAGCACAAAGTTCTAAAAAACTAAGCAAGGTGTAAATTTGGATCCTCATTAGGTGTTCCTCCAAATTGATTATTTTGAACCATTTGAATAATAGAAGGTTTAAGCTCGAAAGAATTAAGCATCTACGGTAGCATTTGAATACTAACATAAAGTTCATCAGCAGTAGGGTTTGCATATTCCCTTAATGGTTAATAAATATTTTGTTCATTAATTTCGATTGGATTTTGATTATTGTTATGTAAGTTAGCCATTTCTTGATATTTTGAAATTTGTTTTCCTTTTTTAATTCTTTTAATTGTTCTTTCTAATTCAGAATCAAAAGGCAATAAACCTTCAGATCCAGAACTATGCATAAAATTTAAAATCTTTTTGTTTTGTTTTTGTTTTGTTATTATGTTTTCTTTAATGTTTCTTATCTTTTTTTTACTTTTTATTCTATTATATCCCCGGCAGTGGCGCCAAAAACTTGATGCGATGCGACTTTATACATGCTTTTAAATACAAGAATTTGATACCACTTTTTAGAATATTTAATTCTTGGCAAATGGCTTCAAAAACTTGATGTGTGATGTTTACTTTTACTTATGAATTTATATTTAGATTTTATAATAATTATTATAAAAGTCACAATTTTAAACGCAAGTATACGTATCGTTCATGTAATACAGGGCTCTAGTAGAGTCCTAGTTATCGATCCCACAGGGATAGTGTTTTTATAAAAAGTAATAAATGTAAAAAATATTTTGGAATTTTTCAAATTAAAAATAATATATATATATATATATATATATATATTTATATTTATTTATTTATTTATTTATTTATTTATTTATTTATTTATTTATTTATTTATTTATTTTCAAATTTAATTAACTACAATTTTTACTATAAGCAAGTAAGCAGTAAGCAGTAATAAAGTAAAGTAAGCAGTGATTAAAATTCAATGCAAGTATAAAAATGACTTTCTCCTTTTCAACTAATCCAAGATTTTTAGAATAATTATCTTTTGTGGGGAATTTAGATTATGGTATTGTGCGAATAGAAGCATTCCTATTCTTTACCATTTAGTCAGGTGTAAAGAACATTGACCAATCTATAGATCGGTTCGGGATGTTTTATTAGTAGAATGAGTTAATCGAGCTCACACTACTAGATGTCTAAGGGTGGCTATGGTCGGCTCTACCAGTGACCCCTTCCCTTTCTATAAACCAAATTATTAGAATTTAGTTTGTCACTCTAAAAACTAATTAATTTTACGCCCAATAAATAATATCTTTTTATTTATTTACATTTCACCTTGAATAACCCGCATAAAGCTTTCAACTACACAAGAATTCAGGTGATATCAACTAGTTAAGAATTTATCTCCGGATAGGTCTCAAAATTCTTCAACATATTTTAACAATTTAAATGGCCAATTTAAAAAGTAAACTAAGATCAGGTATTAATATCATCACAATGTTTTAAATAGTTTAAATTTAATTCTCCTACAAAATTTAATTAATTTATTATCTTTTCATAGTTGAAAGGAGAAAGATAACTAACTACTCAGAACACATTGAAATCACACAACAAAACATATTTATAAAACTTTGAACCAAGGTATAAATACTTATCTGAAGTGTTACTTCAAGTAAACAGCTGACTTCTACTGACTCCAAAGCAATGTTGAAAGGCTCCAACAACAGCAACACACGATAAATACTCAAAATAAACTCACTAGATCAAAGTAAAGTGGCACCCTAAGTGTGGAAGAGACTAAAAAAAACTAAGTAAAACTAGAGGGGGAGAGAAGGTGCTAAAAGGGCCTTGGGACTATATGGTGCCAAAAAAGTGCGATTTTCTCTGTAGAATGGGCTCATATTTATAGAGCTCTGAATTTGACCAGGGGTTGCATAAGGCATCCCTTCAAAATTCGTCCAAATTCAATGCATCTTCTAGAAAATAGCTGTCGTACCTAGGCGTCGGGAACTGGCAACTGGGCGTCGGACTCCGTTACTAGGTCTTCACACCTCTTCACTTTGGATCACACCTCTTCGCTATTAAAACTGTTTCCTTGTGTCTAAATGCATTGTATCACATGTCCTATATATTAGGAGTAACTTTCAGTCTTCTAGAAGCTCCAATAACCGCTTAACTCTGTCAAAATAACTCCCCAAAATCATAAAAAAATCTTAACAGTGTCTATATCGAGCTGGCGCTTAGGCACCAGATTTTAGCGCCTAGGAGCCGGATTCTGGAGCCAGGCCAATAGTTCTAATGTTTTGCTCCATAAGCTCCATTTTTGCTCTTTTTTGCTCATTTTTCCTTCTTTTTCTTTCTTATACTCTTTTTTAATCATCTACATCCAAAAATATGAAAATACCTTTTATTAAAGCATAATATCCTTAAGAATTGAATCATAAATAAGGCATAAAAATGCGTATTTTTTAGGTAGATCAATCCTTAAAAATTGTAGGCTAATAAAATTCAGATTGCAGAATTTTATATGCAGTTTTATCAACACCAAAATGTCCCTCAAAATCAGAATCATGATATTTTTTGTATAATCTCATAAATTTCTTCTAAAGACACACATCTTTGAATAATTAGATCATTTCCTTGTTTATATAAAAATTGGTTGTCCCAATAATAAGTCCTAGCTTCAGATAATAATTTCTTCCTCTGTTGGTCTGTCAATCTATAGGGTAATATGTCACTAACAATAAAGTTCACAAGGTCGGCATACCAAGGAACACACCACTCATTAATAGTGAACATTTTTTCATCAGGAAAATGTTCATTAATTTCTTCATCATAAAAGAGAGATTTTTCATTATCAAGTCTGGATAGATGATCAGCACCCTTCCTATCTACTATCTCAAAGTCAAATTCTTGTAAAAGACGAATCCATCTTATCATTCTTGGTTTTGCATCCTTCTTTTTCATTAAATATTTAATAGCAGAATGATCAGTATGCACCACACATTTAGTTTTAGTTAGATATGATCTAAATTTATCAAAAGCATATACTATAGCTAATAACTCTTTCTGAGTTGTGGTATAATTAATTTGTGCTTCATTAAAAGTTCTACTAGCATAGTAGATTACTTTAAAAATTTTATCATGTTTTTGTCCTTAAACTGCTCCAATAGCATAATCACTTGCATCACATATTAATTCAAAAGGTTTTTCCTAATCTGATGAAACAATAACTGGTACAGTGATTAATTTTTCTTTTAATAACTCAAAAGCTTCCAAGCATTCTTCATCAAAATTAAAAATTACATCTTTTTCAAATAACCGGCATAGAGGCTTAGCAATTTTTGAAAAATCTTTAATATTATGCCTGTAGAATCTAACATGTCCCAAAAAACTCATAATATCCCTTAAATTTGTTGGGCAAGGTAAATTAGCGATTATTTGAATTTTTGCATGGTCTACTTCCATACCTTTTTCTGAAATTTGATGCTCCAAAACAATTCCTTCTACTACCATAAATTAGCATTTTTCCCAATTAAGGACTGGATTTGTTTTTTCACAGCATTTGAGAACTTTAGATAAATGTTTTAAACATGGTTCAAATGAAAATTTCAAACACTAAAAAATCATCCATAAATACATCAATTCCTTTTTCAATTAAATCACTAAAAATTGCCATCATATATCTTTGAAATGTAGCGGAGGAATTACATAAACCAAAGGTCATTCTTCCAAAAGTAGAAGTGCCATAAGGACTATTCTTCTCTTGATCCTCAGGAGCAATTTGTATTTGGTGATAACCAGTACATCCATCCAGAAAATAAAATTATTTATGCCCAGCTAGTATATCCAACATTTGATCAAGAAAGGGAAGTGAAAAATGATCTTTTCTAATGACAAGATTTAATTTTATATAATCCATGCATATTTGCTATCCTGAAACTTGTCTTGTTGGTATAAGTTCATTCTTTCATTAACTATTACAGTAACTCCTCCTTTCTTAGGAACATGTGAATAGGACTAACCCGTGCACTATCTGAAATAGGGTAGATAATTTTAGCATCCAACCACTTTAAAATTTTCTTTCTTAACAACTTCTTTCATAATAAGATTTAATCTCCATTGAGGATCGACCTTGGATTTGCAGTTCTCTTTCATAAGAATTCTGTGTATACAAATTGAAGGATTGATTCCTTTAATATCAGCTATAGTCCATCCAAAGACTTTCGTATATTTCTTCAAAGTTTCAAGCAAATTCTCTTCTTATTCAATAGCTAATTTCGAGGAAACTATAATAGGCGAAGTTGAGGAAATACCTAAAAGGACATTTTAAATGTTCAGGAAGAAACTTTAATTTAAGTTCATGACGTTTTTCAATTGATGGATAAGAAGATTCATCTGTATTTGTCATGCCCAAAACTTCAAAACTTTCTTGAACATAATTTAAGTCTTCCTCAATTAAATCATCAGAATATTGTGTTTCCTCTTCTTGCTCGTGTTCCAACTTTTCACTTTCAAATTTCTCTTCATATGTTGCTTTGAAATGACATTCACTAAGATATCTCATTACATCCATCTTGAAACATTCATCATCTTTACCTCTGATAGGATATTTCATTGATTTTTAAATATTAAATGTCACAGTTTAATCATTAACACGCATAATTAATTCCCCTTTCTGCATATCCATCATTGCTCTTCCTATAGCTAGGAAAGATCTCCCCAAAATAAAAGGTATCTCTTTATCTTCCTCCATATCAAGCAAAATGAAATCAACAGGAAAGATAAATTGATCAACTTTTACGAACACAACTTCTATAACTCCTTTAGGATATGTTATCGAACGATCTGCTAACTGCACAGTTACAGTAGTAGGGGTTATTTCTCCTGATTCTAATCTTTTAAATATTGATAATGACATAAAATTAATGCTTGCACCTAAATCACATAACGCTTTCTCATAAAATCTTTCTTCAATTGCACATGGAATTGTGAAGCTACTAAGATCTTTAAGCTTTTTAGGAAGTTTCTTCTGTTTTATTGCACTACATTTTTCACTAAGTACAACAGTTTCGTTATCTTCAAACTTCCTTTTCTATTAAGAATATCTTTCTTAAACTTCACATAGCTTGACAATTGTTCTAAGGCTTCAGCAAATGGAATATTTATAGTAAGTTTCTTAAAAATCTTTAAGAATTTTGAAAATTGCTTATCCAACTTTTGTTGTCGAAGTCTCTGAGGAAATGGTGGAGGTGGCTTTTCTAAATCAATTTTAAGTGGAGAAATAGGTCTTTCCAAACCTTTCAGGGCGTCCTCTTTTGTTTCTTCAATCCCTTCTTTCTTTACTTCAATCTCTTTTGAACTCCACCAACCAACTCTCTTCCACTTTTTAATTGAATAACCAAGAGGTGCTTCGAAACTCTCTTCCACTAAGAAGTGGAAGAGAATTAGAAGGTAGAGTTCAAAAAGATATTGAAGTAGAGAAAGAAGAGATTGAAGAACCAAAAGAGGAAGCTCTGGAAGGTTTGGAAAGACTTATTTCTCCACCAAATATTGATTTAGAAAAGCCACCACCACCATTTCCTCAGAGACTTTGACAACAAAAGTTGGATAAGCAATTTTCAAAATTCTTGAAAAAACTTTAAGAAAATTACAATTAATATTCCATTTGGTGAAGCCTTAGAAAAAATGTCAAGCTATGTGAAGTTTATGAAGAATATTCTCAACAAAAAAAGGAAGTTTTAAGATAAAGAGGCTGTTGTAATTAGTGAAAAGTGCAGTGCTATAATTTAGAAGAAACTTCCTAAAAAACTTAAAGATCCTGGTAGCGTCACAATTCCATGTGCAATTGGAGACATATTTTATGGGAAAGCTTTATGTGATTTAGATGCAAGTATTAACCTTATGCCATTGTCTATATTTAAAAGACTGGGATTAGGAGAAATAACCTCAACTACTATAACTCTGCGGTTAGCAGATCGTTCAATAGCATATCCTAAAGGATGTATAGAAGATGTTTTAGTAAAGGTAGATCAATTTATCTTTCATGTTGATTTTATTGAGCTAGATATGGAGGAAGATGAAGAGATATAAATTATTTTAAGGAGACATTTATTAGCTACAGGAATAGCAATGATAGAATTGCAAAAAGGGAAATTAACTATGCGTGTCAATGATCAAAATGTTACATTTAATATTTTAAAATCAATAAAATATTCTGCAAAAAGGAAAATATGATGAATGTTATAAGATGGATGTTATAACATATCTTAGTGAATGTCATTTCAAAGCAACTTATGAAGAAAAATCTAAAAGTGAAAAATTGAAACACGAGCAAGAAGAGGAAGTACTATATTTTGATGATTTTAATGAGGAAGATTTAAATTATGTCCAAGAAAGTTTTGAAGTTTTGGACATGACAAAGAAATATGAATCTTTTAACTCCATCAATTGAAAAGCCTCATGAAATTGATTTAAAGTTACTTCCTACATATTTAAAATATGCATTTTTAGGTGATTCAACAACTTTGTCAGTCATAATTTCCTCAAAATTAACTATAGAAGAAGAAGAGAGTTTGCTTGGAACTTTAAAGAAATGTAAGAATGTCTTTGGATGGACCATAGTTGATATTAAAAAAACTAATCCTTCAATTTGTATGCACAGAATTCATATGGAAGAACACTGCAAACCCAAGGCTGAACATCAAAGGAGAATAAATCCTATTATGAAAGAAGTTGTCAAGAAAGAAATTTTAAAGTGGTTAGATACTGGAATTATCCACCCTATTTCAAACAGTGCATGGGTTAGTCCTATTCACTATGTTCCTAAGAATGGAGGAGTAACTATAATTGCGAAAAAAAAGAATGGTAGTCGGTTCGCACGAAGGAGAAATGCAAGCCATGCGATTCACGAAGGCGGCAGATCACGAAGGCGGCAGAGCACAAAAGGAAAAAATCTTGTGATTAGAGAGAAAGGCATTTAGGCAGTGAGACGGGATTCAATCACACCTAATTTTGTTGTTTCAATGCAGGATTAGCAGAGAAAGAAAAGAATATTAAAAAAAAAAAGATCCGGTGCTTACATTAATCATGTGAACTATATTCATTATTAAGAATGATCTTTTAACTTTAAAGAGGAGAATATATAATTATCATACAACTTACAGAAAAGCAAACGAAAATCCAGTGAAGAGGCTTAGAGGTAAATCTGTTTATTTCCCTTAATGTCTTCATTTATTATTTGACGAGTTATTATAGAGCTCAAATGTTGGTCTCGTAGCAGAAAGGTTGCTTGACGAAGCGCAGATATCCTTCTCCCTGTTTAACGTAAGCGTTCAGCCGTGGAATTTGCTGGATAAGAGCCCAATCTTCCCCTCCTCTCAGACATCTTCTAAGCACTCTTTCATTGCACCATAAGTGAATCAGAAAATCATCTTCATCTTCCTGTGCTTCTCTTCCACTCAGCCTCTCTTCAATAAGCCTCAGTAACCACTCTGGTAGACAATCCATGGAGTCATCAACGAGTTCCAGCTGCTGCAACCCATCCAAACTCTCCACATATTTTAAAGCGTAGCACTCTCTCAATGCAAGGCGTTTCAGTGCAGGAAGATTCGAGATCCTCTCCAAGCTTTGATTTAAATGCATGTCAACCCATTCAGCTATGAGAGTGAGATTAACCACTTCTTTAAGCCTATTAGCTCCTGTAACATAAAGCTTTTTCAAACCAGTTCTACCCAGTCCAGTAGGAAGTGATCTCAGCTTAGGACAGTCTACAATGATCAGTTCATGCAATCGAGGAAATAGCACGAGTTTCTGTGAACCGTCATTCTTGTCTTCTTGTTCATACGAAAAGAACCATTCATCGAGATTCTCCATGCGATGGATTGTAAGAAGTTGGAGCATTGGGAAAGCTATTTTGCACTCAGACCATGCTGCTGCTACACCTCCACCAAGAAATTCTTTTCCAATGCTCTTAACTGCATTAGCTCCAGCAATATAAAGTATTCTCAATTGTGGCAATTGACCTAGCGGTGGAAGCAGAGGACACGAAATGTTGTCCACTAGATCTAAGATTGATAAATATGGAAGATATGATCCAAGAGACATTGACAGCATCCATTTCGGGTAACTTAGGCCAAAG
The DNA here is from genome assembly GCA_022702705.1 of Papilionanthe hookeriana x Papilionanthe teres. Taxonomy (NCBI): domain Eukaryota; kingdom Viridiplantae; phylum Streptophyta; class Magnoliopsida; order Asparagales; family Orchidaceae; genus Papilionanthe; species Papilionanthe hookeriana x Papilionanthe teres. The sequence goes on from CM040422.1 coordinate 28,215,653, forward strand.
AATCCTATGATGTACAGTTGTTCCAGGGATTTGGGAGGGACTAATTCCTCAAAGAGCTTTTCAATTAAAAACGGTTCCTCATTTTTGTGATCATTATTATGAACAAGACTACAGGAAAGCAGCAGCTCCTTTAGTTGAGGAAGTTCTCGAAGAACTAAAGAGCCTGAATGAGCCCTTTCCAGGTTGTATATATTGAGGATGCTAAGTTTGGAAAGAGAGCTAAGCTCCTTCAATGTACTGTGCATTATTACCTGTTTTCCTCCGACCTGATTACTGATACCGTCATCTCCCACAACAAATCCTTTGAGGCCATTGAGCTGCTTCAATCTCTCTATGCCTCTGGGTATGAACCTAAGTGGCGTATCAGAAAGAGCTAAACGCCTTAGATTTTGTAGCTGAGTAATACTTTGCGGCAAATATGTCAAATTTTTACATCCACAAAGACTCAGAAATTGCAAGTTAGTTAGACGCCCAATTGATTCGGGCAGCTCTCTTATAAGTGTTCTGTCGAGATCAAGATGTCTCAAATGAACTAAATCTCCAATGGCATTAGGAATGCTTTCTATCTCATTTTCTGTAAGGTCAAGAACTCGAAGATGCATAAATCTTACCAACTGGTTAAAATCAACTGCTTCAAATCCACTGAGAATGAACAAAGTTCTCAAACATTTCGGCTCAGGTATTGCACCAAGGACACCAGTAGCTTTCCCTTTCCCTGTCAAAGCTAGCCGTCTTGGCTTTTTCAATGGTATGGTTCTTTTCTCTGTAACATTTCCGCTAAAACCTTCATCCCGGGATATGAACTGAGCAAGAGCTCGAAACAAATCATGCATTTTGCATGATGTACCATCATAGTTAAGAGGATTCAGCTGCAGAAGGTTTCTCCGAGTTAACTCGTAATAGTATTCCTCTGCCGTATCTTCCATTAAAGAATCTCCCTCTTCTTTTATGAACCCTTCTGCAACCCAAAGTCTAACAAGATCTTCACGGAACAACATCCAATCCGCAGGGAATAAAGAGCAATACAGAAAGCATTGCTTCAAAGGAGATGGCAGGTCATCATAGCTGAGGTATAATGCACCCCTGAGCTCTTCAGGAAGTTTGCTCATGCACCATGCATTATTGTTGAGAACCTTCTTCCACTCATGTACAACCGGTTCCTTCCTTGCTAGGACTCCAGCCATGGACTTTATAGCAAGAGGAAGACCATGGCATTTTTCAATTATTTGAATACCTATTTCTCTCAGATTATAAATCAGTTCCTCTCTTCCACCGATCATTACAAGCCTTCTTTTGAGCATTTCCCATCCAGTTTCAACTGGAAGTTGAACAACAGGATGAATGTACACACTTCCCATTTGCTTGGCAACATTTTCATCTCTGCTTGTGATTAAGATCAAAGCATCAATCAGCGCGCTATGAAGTGGGTTTCGAAGCAAATCAATCCATACATCAGCTCTCCATACGTCATCAAGTACCAGAAAAATACTCTTCCCGGATATGGCTGATCTTACCAAAGGCTCAAGCTCTGCTTTAGTATTAGCATCTCCATATTTCCCATTAGCTCCTCTTATCACTTGCTTCAGCAAATCAATCTCATTGTAATTTTGTGACACACAGATCCATTCTTTGATCTGGAACTCAGCTTGAATCTTGCGGTGGTTGAAAATTTTCTGAGCTAAAGTCGTCTTCCCTATCCCTCCCATGCCCGTAATTGCAAAAACGCTAAGTTTCCTCACTTGCCCTCTAGTCATCAACTTAATCAGTTCTTTGGTTGCATCCTCGATCTCTCTGCCAACAACTTCAAGCTCAGCTGCTATTGGAGAAGTCTGATGACTGTTCACCATGGTGGGATTTGTTTTAGAGTTATGATGATCTAAGTTGAACTGTAACCGGTCTTTGTAGATCTCCTGGAGTCTACCATTGAGGTTATTAATCATTTCACCAATCTTATAGCGATGTGGAGCACTGAGAAAGCAAGAAAAGAATGAGGTGTTGCAGCAGCATTTCGAAGAGGAAGAGGGATGTTCATCAAGCAATTGGGAGCCCTCGATCAAGCAGAGATCGATGATGTCCTCTGCATCGTACATGACATCTCTGAGCTCGCTAATCCAGTTGTTTATGGCGGAGTCTTCCAATCTTCTCCTCTCAGCGTCATCCAAAACTTTTTCAATCCTTACCATCAGCCTTTGGAGCTTTTTCAGATCTTCTTTAACGCCGAGCAACATGGCTGCTTTCTCCTCAATAAAACTCGTCAGCCTCTCCAAGCACTTGCCAACAAAAGCATCTATGATCATCGACATCTTGCCCCTTCAGAGATTGAAGCTACAAGGAAAGGTTGAGTTCCTTGAGAGAGGCACTGGAAAACGATATCTATCTTATTTGATGAATCGCTAAAACACATGTGGTAGAATATTTCCTATCTAAATTAGATTAATCATTATTTTTAATATTTCTGTTATAGGGTCCTAAACAATTAGGAGGTGTTTGGTAGCATTATATTACTCATTATAAGAATTTGAATACAAGTTTAACAGAGAAAAATAATTACATCGAAGAAGATTCTTTGAGTGAAATTATTTCTACAATAATTATTGGAGCCGTTACCAAAGCCATGTGAAATGCCGGCAGCTTGTTTCGAGGCATGGACATATTGGTCAGTATTTGGGCCCCACACTGACGGCACTCCGCTGCACTTCTCGTTGTATATCCCTATTAGTCTGTTTATTCCAATAAACGAAATAAAATTTAGGCAAATATTCCTCTATGACCTATAGGGGGAGATAATATTTTGTTTATTCCATAGGTTTTGAAACCTTATTCCATATGGGATAAAATTCTTATAGCTACGTAACAATCCTTGTTGACTCTAGTTTACATTTTTTTTGAGTAAAAAATTAAATAAAAAGGATGTAGCTTTGTGTGAATATTGAACTAGCACGCGCAACCAATACCGCTACAGGGTTGTGTCAAAAAATTTATTTGAAATGCTCCTGATTTAATATTGCATCAAAAATTGTTTGTTTAATAAGGGTGAATACAACGCTCGGTGAATGGTGACATAGGAAAGAACGTAAGAAACAGAGAAGATCGGGGGATTCGCAACTTTCCATTAATCTGCCATACAAGCTGTCGGTACAGTAAAAGATAATAAAAAAAAGGAGATTTAAGTGGTTGAAAAATGAATGGTTTGAGATTATTCTGTTATAATTTGATAGTCCAGATTTGTTGCGTTATAAGTTGCAAGTGGAAGTGTGAAGCAAGAATGTGCAATTGTATTTCTTACATCCCCTCAAGCTGAGGATTTCAGTTGAAGTGATTAGCTTGGAACCATGTTGCTGAAATCAGGAGGTGAAGCTGGCCTTCATGAATATGTCGGCAAGTTGATCTTGAGTTGTGATATGATGAAGAATGATGTGGTATTCCTGGACGGAATCCCAAATGAAATGTCAATTAACTTCGATGTGTTTGGTGCGAGCGTGATAGACTTGGTTGTTTGAAAGTGCAATTGCTGAGATGTTGTCGCAGTAGAGAACAGTTGGTTGAAGTTGATGCGTGTGAAAGTATGTGAGAAGGCGTGAAAGCCAAATGATGCCCGCGGCTGCCAAGGCAAGAACTTGATATTCTTCTTCAAATAAGGAATGAGCAACATTTGCTTGTTTCTTGACAAACTATAGCACAGGTGTTCTGCCGAGGAAAGCTAAGTAGCCGGATGTAGATTTGTGATCAGTGGAGTTTTCAGCCCAATCTGAGTTAGTGTAAGCTTTAAGAGTGAGGTTGGAGCGGTGGATTGCAACTCTAAATGATATCGTGCCATTAATGTAGCGAATGATTTTTTTGAGTTGATGGAAATTAGATTGAGTTGGAGTCTCTTTTGAGTTGATGGAAATTAGATTGAGTTGGAGTCTGCATATGTTGGGAGGCAAGGTTGATGACAATGGAGATTTTTGGACAAGTGAGAGATGTTGGAGAGATCCTACTAGCTGATGGTAGAAAGTAGGATTTGGCATATGTTGTAGGTCACGGGATGCAGTGCGAGGTTAGGAGGAGCAAGAGTTTTTGACCGGTTTAGAGTTGGCCATGCCAGCTTGTATGAGAATATTGGTGGCATAGTTTGATTGAGATAAGTGAAGTCCATAGTAGGTTTTGATGGATTTGATGCCGATAAAGTGTGACACTGGTTCAAGGAATTTCATGTGACTTTGGGTGTGGAGTTTGTGAATATTGGATTGGATGAGGGTGGGTTGATTTCGGTGAAAAGTATATAATCAATGAAGATAAGCATGTAAGGATGATATGAATTTATGAGGAGACAAAAAAAAGAAGGATCAACAGAACTAGGTTTCAACCGAATTTTTTGAAGATAAGTGGAAAGTGTAGCAAACCATTGGTGTGGCGCCTATGTGAGGACGCATAGAACTTTTTTGTGAAGAGAAACATGGTACGAATGAGTTGCATCGATAAAACCTTGGGGTTGGGACATGTGAATGCCTTATGTTAGATGACCGTGGAGAAAGGCATTCGAGACATCAAGTTGGAGAATTGGCCAATAATGGTGAAGGGCAAAGAAAATGAGAACTCGAATGGTTGGTAATTTAACGATGAAGCTGAAGGTTTTGGTGTAATCAAGACCGTGTTGTCTCTTGAATCCTTGGGCTACCAAGTGGACTTTATAGCGAGCAATTGAGCCATCGTCGTTGAGCTTTGTGTAAAATGTCCATTTGTAGTCTAGAACATTTTGATTAGGAGACGGTGAGACTAGTGGCCATGCACGTTGAGATTGGAGAGCTTGGAATTATGTGCACATGGCTTACTAACAGTGAGGGTGTTTAATGGCAGAGGAGTGGCATGTCGAATCGGGTTGGGATTGATGGTTGAGATTAATAATTTAACAAGGTTTTAGTGAGCCGATTTTGAGACGAGTTTGGATGGGATGATTGGATGAAGCTTTTAGTGGTGTATAGAAAGATGCTGCAGTTGTTAGGTTTGGTAAGGAGATAGTAGAAGGGTGAGTGGGAGGGAAAGGAGTTATTGTTAGTTTTAGCTATTGATGAGAGTTCGGTATGAACAGCTGAATTTTTTAGGTGGAGATGGGGATGAGTAGGACCGGTGGAAGAGTGGGAGGTGATTATGGTGGTTGCATAGTATAGGTGTTGGGTTCATGAAATGGAAATATTTGTTCATTGAATACGATATGGAGAGATGTATGGATTCGATTGGTGAGGGGTTCGAGCTAGCAACATCCTTTTTGGGAGGTGACCTAGTTGAGAAAAATCCATGGAGTTCATATGGTAGCAAGTTTATGCTTGGCGTAGGGATGGAGCCAAAAATATATAAGGCATCCAAATATTCTATGGTGACCGTAGGATGGTGGACAATGATAAAGTAGTTCATATGGGGGGTTTGTTGTTTAAAGTAGTGGATTAATAAGATAGGTGGAGGTGAGTATTGTATTGACCCATAGATGAACAAGATGGGAGATAATATTCATGAGAGTGTGAATTGTCCTGATGAGGTGGTAGTGTTTACATTCACGAACCGTTTTGTTTGAGAGTGTAGGGACAGGTGTATTGGTGAAGGATACAATTTTGTTTGAGATGAATTTGTAGAGTGTTATTAAGGTATTCTCTGCACCGTCACTGCAGAGATTTTTTATTTTATTGGAAATTGGTTTTAACCATTACTTAGAATTCTATAAATTTTGTGCTTTTGCCATTTTTGTTGCAAAGATAATACACCCAAGTGTATCAAGAGTGGTCATCACTGAAAAACCAAGTAACATTTGTAGCCTTGTAGAGATAAGGGTGGAGAAGGTTCCCATACATCTCCATTAATAAGTTATAGTGGAAAAGAGGACTTAGTAGTACATACAAAAAATTGTATTTTGGGACTCTTAACTACTTTCCAATAATTAAAATATAAATATTTTGAGAAAATACATAAAGATGGGTTTTTAGAAGTGATTTTTTATTGCGATCAAGGTGATGGATGTTCGAGTCGTTGGCGTAAAAATTGCAAGGAGTGCAAGTGATTTTGATGGTCGCTTAATGGTTGGAGAGGTGATGGGGCAGAGTCTGGCAATGCTTGGGCCTTTAATGATGATGCGGTTGGTTTTTAGATTGATGAATTGATTGCCATCGGAGGTAAAAGTAATGGAGCAAATGTTAGCTTTGGTTAGTTTATGTAGGGAGAGAAGATTATAAGCTAAATTGGGAATAAGATATAATTGAGGTAGGTGAAGCTTACTCAGAGGGGTGAGCAGAATAACTTGACTGACTTGTGCAATGGGTGATTGTTGGTCATTTCTGATTGTAATGGTATTGTCTCTGTAATAGCCTTGAGTGTGTATGAGCTAGTTTAGTTCAATATCTAGGTACTCGGCAACACCACTATCAAGGAACCATTTGTCGTTGATTGATTTGGCGTTGAAGGTGACAAGTGTTTTAGGGGTTTGCTAGGTTTTGTCATGGCGAAAAAAGAACTTTTGTGTCTAGTTTTGCGGTATATTTGGCAAATGGGTGGAGCTTCGTTGGTGTGTTTGAAGTTGGGATGGTTGAGGTGAAGTGAGAGGAGGATCTGATGCCATTGTCATTGGGAGCGTAGGTTTTATTGTGGTTTCATTCTCGACCTCGAGATGCGATGAGGGCGTTAGACGTGGAGGATTCCTTAGCATTTTCATTTGCATGGTTTATTTTTTCACGGCACAGTAATTTGTATAGATCACCCAGAGCGATAGTGGTTGATGATTTGTTAATTTTGAAGGCGTGATAGGAGGAGGGCAATCCATTGAGGGTGTAGTGTATGATGACCTTTGGGATTTATTGAGGCGCCAACGATTACTAATGTATTAACCTTACCTTTGATTTTAGATAAATATTGGGTCGTAGGATTGTTAAGTAAACTGCGATTGTGAAGTTTGTTTCTTAGCTGGATGATTCTAGACCAGTTTCAGAATTGAAGCCGACGTTTAATCGTTGTCCAGATATCTTGACAAGTATCCAAATGTAGAACATATGTTAAAATTGATGGGGGATAACGGAAAAGAGAGTTGTTGCTAGGCTTTGGTCTATTAACATCCCTTTGCTAAAATCTGGATTGAGGTTCGGAATACCGGTTCCATCGGGTAGTTACTTCACCAGACAAGAACGGGTTCCATTGAGGAACCTATCATATCCACTTGTTCAAAATAGTTTGTGTACATGTGCCTTCCAAGTTGGGTGGTTATCGGTGGCAAGTTGAGTGGATATTCAACTCCGAATTTTGCTTAAAATAAACTTTAGTAAGTTGGGAATCGGTTTGTCATGTGGTAATGGAGTTTGCTCATTTGTAGGTTGGTTGTCGGAGGAAGCATTGGAGGAAGAGGATGCCTTGCCAGTCAAAGATGGGAATATGTCATGAGGCTATAGATGCTTTGATAACACAAAGAATGTTGAAAGAACTAGAGAAGAGCAAAGGGATTCACAACTATTCATTATTTGGCCATACAAGCTTTCAGTAAATTAAAAGGTAATAAAAGGAATCGGGAGATTTGAGTGGTTATAAAATGAGTGGTTGAGATCATTTGGGTATAACTGGACAGTCCAGGTTTGTTGTGCTACAGGTTGCAAGTGGAGGTGTGGAGCAGAAATGTGCAACGATATTTATTATAACACAAAACATTGATCCAACAAGCTCTTAAGCTATATATATAATCCATAACTTTAGCTGATCCAACACGATGAGAATGATGAAAGATGGGTATGACGTCACATAAATTGAGAGGCCGTTCGATGAAGACGACACGCAAAAACTGAGATTATCGCCGAGCTAGTACAAATTATTTGGGCAGCATCAAAAGCTGCTCATAGAAATTTGATTCAAATAATGGATTATGCAAGCATTCTCGGAGCATCAAAATTATCTTAAAAAAGAAATCTCTGATGTAGGAAGGAGTAAATAAGATAAAAACGATGAACGAATCAATGGAGCACATGTTAGAATTACCTCGAAGATACCAAATTGCACAAAAAAATATCCTATTACAAAAAAAAAAAAAAAGAAGCACAAGCTTATGATAAATAAAAAATATTTGACACGATACTTATATTACAAGGGATTTGTGTGGTATTAATTTCAGTGATGACACAAGACAAGAGGAATAATGAGTTTGTGCAAGGTGTATTGTACACATAAAAAAAAAATATATATTGAATTGAATTATAGACATAATATATATATTGTTGACCACTTTTTTTTTTTGTCAATGTTCTTATCCTGACCATGTCCGTGGTTGATAGGGTTTTGGTTTGGATGACCTGAGTCAGTTCTAATTGGCTCAGGTCTGGCTAACTTGGGCCCTGTGTTAGCTTGGGTGTGTTTTTTTGTAAAAATATGGGCTTGATTTTGATTGAGTATAACATTAAATAAAATCAACCCAAAATTAAAACAAAATGAGATATTTCTAAATTTAGGCCTAAATTTTAACTTGCCTGACATTAAAATAAAATGGTCACGAATCAAATTTAAAATTAACCCTCTAGTTCAAAATAAAATTTAATCTAAAATTTTAAATTTAATTTAAACCTAAAATCTAACTAAGAAAATTAGTTAAGCATTAAACTATCATAAATTAAACTTGAGGTCTAATTAAATTGAAATCAATAAAAAATCAAACTTAAAAATTGTATAAATTTAAATGTGCACAAACCTACACTCCACACACAAACACACACACACACACACACACACACACACACACACACACACCCACACACCCACACGCATATATACATATACATATATATACATATGGCGGCTGGCGTAATTGCTCTGCTAGGTTTCGGTGAGGGATAGATTCCTGGCTCCTTGCATGGTTAATGGTAAGCTGTTGGAGGTGTTTTTGGTGCTGGTTGCCTGCGGGGGGTCCTCATCTTAGCGTTTGGCACTTCCCGTGTTTTTGTCATTTCAATTTTGTTCTACTGGTTACTGTTCCATTGGTTGGTGCTGGTTTCTTCTCTTGGTTGGTTGGGTTTGGCTGCTTCTGGCGTTGTACTCTTCTGCTTTATTGTGTTTGTGACTATGGATTTAACTGCTGCTGAACCCAACTTTTAGGGGGAAAGGCTCCTATGTTGAAGCTGTTGGTCATGAAAGTGGTTCAACGCTTGGGGATAAACTAGTTTTCCCTCAGATTTATCATGATGTAATAGTTGGCAGGGCAGTTTGCAATTTGATTATGAAGGTTTCCAAGAAGCAGGCAAACCTGCCCTTATTTTTACTGAAGTTGAGATGGCCTCTCTTACTGATGCTCACAAATTCATTTTGGTGAAAAATTTTAGTTTGGGCATGATCCCCGACAAATATATGTGCTTACGATTTAGATATAAAAATTATGATTTTATAACATGGGATACTACGCAAGTATACGTATCGTTTATCAAGTAATATAGGACTTTCTGATTAAGCCTCAAGATATCGAACCCACAGGGAAATGTAAAAACTTTTTAAAGAAATAAGAAAATTATATTTTTTGTTTTTAAATGACTTTTGAAAAGTATGTTTTGATTTGTAAAGTTTGAAAGTTGCTTTTGGTATTTTTGATAAAAAACTAAGCAGGAAATGAAAATTATCAGAACTTTAAAACACGATATAAAACACTAGGAAATCAAATATCTGTTTCTTTCTCTTATAAAGCAATAATAATTATGAAAGTATTGTTTTGGAAGTATTTAAATGTGTTGTGACAAATAGGAGCAAATTTATTCTTTACGCTTACTTGGTTCTATAAAGAACACTGGTTAATTTGAAATTTTAAAATTTAAAAAATGGTTAGGCAGGGAAGATACCAGCTCTCACTCTAGAGTTCCCTCGAATCCCTCCACCTGGGGGCTAACTTCTCATAAAAAAATTTAAAATATCAAACCAAATTAGGGGGCTTTATCCTGTCACTCTAAGGTCCTCTAATTTTATTCCCCATTAAAAACATATCTCCTAATATATTTGCATTCAATTATGTGGACTACAATTCTCACCTATATAATTGCATGTGATTTTTACCAATTGTTGTTTGAGACAATACCGCATTGGATCTTACATAATCTCACAACAAATTTTAACATCTTAACTGGACAAATTAAGATGTAAATTAAGTTCATGGAATTAAATCTTCACAACTTATTCCAACTTTAAACACTTATACATTCCACAACAATCATACATAATTTAATCACTTCTTCATTTAAGAAAGAAAAAGATAAAGAAAAGTACTCAAAACTCATGGAGAAAACACAAGCACACATTGATTTGAAAATATAAATCATAATGAAAACACAACAAGTTTTAATTAAAAACTAAATATAAAAATAGAAGTAAACACTTATCTGAAAAATCCTCTTCATAAGACTCCGGAAGTTCCTTTGAAACTTGACTTTCCACTAAAACACTCCTCAGATTGGGTCGCGCAACTCTGATATCTCAGAAACAGACTTCAGACTTCAATAAAAACTACATAAAAGGAAGGAAGAGAATTGGTGAGAAGAATGCTTCACTCCAACCCCTTTTTCCTTTCTTACTCTCTACTCCTACTCCTACTGATTTCTCTCCCTCACATACTCTCTAAACTCTGTAATAACTCTCCTCTTAAAAGACTCTCATCTAAATTACATGACATAATTTTAATAATAATCCAAAAGGTGCCTTGGTGTCTCTTCAAATTGTGTCCCGATTCAATGTATCCACCAAACCTTACATCCCTTGGATCACTTCTGCTGCCAAAAGGAAGTTAAGGAGGTTACCATCAAAATTTGCCTCAAACACTCCTTGGAAATGGTGCCAAATTTGATTAAATTTGATTTTTATAACTGTGGCGCCTAAGCGCCGACCAGGCGACGCTTAGCCGCCAGTGTTCAATTTTTCATTTTTTCATTTTTTGCTCCAAATTTGATCCAATTTTACTCCTTTCATCATAATCACTCATTTTCATCATACCTGCAAGAAAAAACACAAAATACCTTCCATTAAAGTGCAATATCATAAAATATGTATAAAAATGTGCATAAAAACACTATATATTTTAGGTGTATCAAAATCCCCACACACTTAAAATGTTAATTGTCCTCAAGTGACTCTTAATCACATAGAAAATTTTAGAATGCAAATTATTTAATGAGTTTCTTAGGAAGGTAACAAAAATTTATTCTAGAAATGGAATAGTCTAATTTAGAAAAAATTTCAGTAATTAAGACCAACTTAGAGTTTAGAAAGTTCTTAGGTAAAAGATAAGGTAAAATATAGGTTTCTATCTAATTCATAAATACTTGTAGATTCTTCAAAACATAGGATTCACACATTTATTTTTCTCACTTAAAATCTTTATTTGAAAATAACTTTACTTACTATATTATAACATTAAGCTTTTGATTTTCTCAGAACTTATATCTTATACTTTAGGTATGAAACGAATTTTTGATTAGGCCTTTAAATCCTCAAGCTTCTCCTCCCTTTTCACATACTTTTTTTATTTTTTATAAGGCAAGGATTACTGTATCTGGATAGGCCTTTAATGATTTTGAATTCCACCATTTCATTTAAAATAAAAGTCTGATATACATCTTTCACTTAAAAATCATAATAATAGTATTTGAAAATTACTCCTCAATAAAAGAAATTTAAGCTTTGAAGAATAAAAGTCAAATTTCTATTTATCAAAAAATACAACATTTCATACTAAAGATAGTTTAACAATATTTAACACTTCTTTACTAAGAAAATTTTAACTTAAAAATTTTCATTATTACTTTAAATTTTAATTAAATTCTCTTATTCATTTCTATATTCAAAATTTTATTCCCCTAATATAACTTCATATATATAATTATTTTCAATAAAAAATAAATTAATTTTAAGTATTCCTGAGAACAAATAAAATTTTAGGTTTTTGAAAAATTTTCTGTTTTTAAAATTCCCCCGCCAAACTTTAATTTTTAGTTAGTATAAAACATTTAAGCATAAGAAATGATACATGGGTGAGAATTAAAAACTAACATAACATGCTTGCAAAAATCTTAATATCCTAAATATGCAAGTATAACAACTTAAAAACATGAGTAAAAAGAAATCAAATTAAAAAAAATTTCTTTTTTCAAAATTTTTATAAAAAGAAGAGTAAAAATTTCAAAAAACTTCTATAGTAGTGGAGGTTTTCAAAGCAAATACACACCAACTGAAAATAGCTGAAATCACACCAATACTAGATAACAAATGGTAGTAGTAGATTTTGAAAAGTTTTAAACATGCAGTTTTTAAATAATAGTTTTTAATAGTGTTCCATATTCTCCTAACAATTTTGGAATTAAAGTACACACTATAAAAACTCTGACACGACATACACATCAAAACATTTACTACTACACATATATCACACAAAACAACGTATAGAATATCAATCCAACAAAGATACATCTGAATATGCATAAAAAAATAGTCCAACTATAATCAGCATATTACCAGAGTTTATACCACAAACACAACATCAAAATAAAACACAAGACACAACATACATCAGTACATTAATAGAAACTCAGTAACACATAAAAAAATAAATCTACTAATCATCCTCATCATCAACATCATCTTGCTCGTTCCAATCTCTAGATGACACATAAAGTATATAGAATGGACGAGGGGGCATCTCAGCACTCAGATCACCTCTAATCAATCTATCCAAATAATGCTGATAATTCTCATCATATTCATCATGTTTTACAATATATCTTTCCATATTATCCATCTTACCATTCATGTTTCTAACATGCTCACGAGTAAGACTCACCTTCTTTAAAATCTTTCTTAACAAACTAGTCTGTGAATCACTAGATGATGAAGCTCACGAAGTAGTATCACGGGAAGTAGAAGCAGCAGAAGCAGAAGTAGAAGTAGTAGATGCCCTACCAAATCCTCCTCTCTAGCCAAACTCTGAATGTACAGTGTAAGCTCCAACGTTTACGCTGTTAAGTGGTTTCAAAGGTTGAATCCCAAGTTTCAAATTTCACACCAGGCCGCTCACATAATGAATGAATCAAGGAAGGAAATCCCATACATGCAGTAGTGGTAGATCTGACACAATTCAAAATATAATCATAAATGATTGCTCCAATATCTATAGGCTTCTCTTGCTTAATGCAATAGTTCAACATAGCTCTCTCCCTTGTAACTTCACTAGTATGACTTGAAGGCAAAAGCTTAGATGAGATAAAATAATGTCATGCTTTAGAAGTGGCATTTAACTTAGAGGATTGAAAATTATCTCTTCTATCATTAGTTATCTTTCATTATCCTCTTCCATCAGTCAGAAATGAAATTAGCTCATCTAACTCTCCCTCAGTAGGATGATAATTAGAGTAAAAACAAAACATATCAGGAGGCGGTCGATAAAAAGTATTGATTACTGTAGGTGAAAAATCAACTTCTTGCCTCCTCACCATCACCAAGTTCTCTTCTGCTGCAGGTAAGTTTGCATAAAACTCTCTGACCACAGAAACAACAACAACAGCGGAGAAGCAACAGTAATTTTCCCAATTCCTTCTAGAAATCATCTCTTTAATAACTTCTCATGGCTTACTGAACACACACTCAAGAATCAATTTACGTGACTGTAGTGCGTTGACGTATCGTTCCTCAGCCATTGCACTAACAAACTTGTCAAAATCAAATCATTTCTTTTCTCTCGCAAGCTTTGACATTAGAGCCATCTCTAAAACTTCATGAAAAAATTCACCATAAATTCCAAAATTAAACTAAAGTTGCTAAATTAACTTCTAAAAGTAATTTCCACTAAATCCAAGAAATTTCTCATCATTTTCCTCAAATTTTCACCTTGAATAGTGATTTTAGGATTTTCCAAAATGTACTCAAAATACATGGTGAAAATAAAAAAAATTTACATAGGAGTAGTGCTCTTACCTCAAAGAATCCAAATCTAACAATTTTTGTTGAGATTGGCTTTTAAATGATCTAATATATTGATGCCCTAGGCTTCTTTTTCATGAAAATCGGAGGTTGAAGACGATAGGGGTAGTTAAAAATGACGATCTTTGGGTTTTTAACTGCTGAAAATCAATTTTCACGAATCGACGCCTAAGCGCGAGGCCTTCGGCACTTAGCCGGGAAATCTGGCGCTTAGCCGCCATTGCCCAGATTTTCACAAATTAAGAAAATGTAATAAACCACTTAGTTAATCACCCTTAATCTTCTCAAAATAATTGTCACTTCCCCATAAATCTCCCAATTCTCTAATTTCAAATTTTAATATCCATCGATTCCAATCAAGTTTCACACAAACACAAACTTATATTCATTAAGAACAAACCAAACTTAATACAAACTAAAAATTTCTATCCAAACACTTTGGATGAAATTTCCTAGATACAAAAGGACTTAATAATCATAAAGATAGGTTTACATCACTAAGATGTAACAATTACACATTAAAGTGCAACAAAACACAAACATAAAACATTAAAAACTTAAAACATCAAACATATAATACATAAGATACACAAAACAAAGCACAAGATCAAACTAACATTTAATTCCACTCTCCAGTAGGCAGAATATATCCAGAACCACTATTATTTCCATTTGACTCTTCTAGAATATAAATCTGATAGAACGGGCGATGATTGGACACTCTTACATCTTCTTCTTCTAACCAGTTGTTCTTCAGGAACATCGCCTTATCCGCTTCTTCCACATGACTTGTATGACTTAATTGCATCTTGAGTTTCCATCCCATATGCTCCAAATGTACATTAGTTTCATTAATCTTTGCTTCGATTGAAGTCACTCAGGCTTCGATCTTTGCAATCTTTTCTGTTATTCCTTAAATACTAATGACGAGAAATCCATTGAATAATTCTTTAGCACAGTCAATAATAAACTTAATCTTGTCAGAATCCTCTTTCTTCTTGATCTCATTCTCCCAGGAAGACTTGATGCACGCAAAACACTCTTCTTAAGACTCATGAATGAAAATAGGGCTTGGGGCAAGTGTTTCTCTTAATCCAGGGCCTTTTTTATAGACCTTAGAAGTGCATAAACCGCCCTTAAACATTTTAAAACTCCAAAATAACTTCTAAAACCACTTCCCCATGATCTAGGTTTCTAGAACCTCATTTATCACATGCTTTATAACTTCGGCGCCTAAGTGCCAACTAGGCGGTGCTTAGCCGCCAATGCTCAATTTAGCACCTGTCTGCCAAATGTCCAAAATTTTATTTCAACTCCTCTAAGTCATAAAATAAGATCAAATAAACACTACTATAACATAAAAACTTCAAAATACTACCACAAAAACATAATAACAAACCAAACAAAGCACACAAAACAAACATAAAGCAAAGCACACCGATAACTATGGGTTGCCTCCTACAAAGCGCTTGGTTTAACATCTTCAGCCTGACATACCCAAAACTCATTCTGAGTGACCCCATCAGATTCTCATCAGATTTAAGTTGATCGACAGAAAAATAAGGTTTAAGTCTATGACCGTTAACTTTAAATATTTTTCCAGTCTTAGGATCTTGAATATCCACAACTCCATAGGAATAAACTTTTATCACAATAAATGGACCCATACACCTGGACTTAAGTTTTCCAGAAAGAATTCTCAATCTGGCATTATACAGTAAAACTCTCTATCCTGGCAAAAGATTTTTAGTAAGAATCTTCCGATCATGCCATAACTTCATCTTTTCCTTATAAATCTTAGCATTTTCATAAGATTCATTCCTTATCTCTTCAAGTTCATTTAATTGCAATAATCTCTTCTCAGTAGCATCTTTCAAATTATAATTGAACTCTTTAATAGCCCAATATGCTTTATGTTTAAGTTCAATAGGTAAATGACAAGATTTTTTAAAAATCAGCCTATATGGGGACATTCCTATAGGAGTTTTGTAAGCAGTCCTATAGGACCACAAAGCATAATCCAGTTTAATTGACCAATCCTTTCAGTTTGGATTAACAGTCTTTTCCAATATTCTTTTAATTTCACGATTAGATAATTCAACCAAACCACTGTCTGAGGATGATAAGCAGTAACAATGTGATGATTTATATGATATTTCTTTGCTAACTTCTCAATAATCACATTTTTAAAATGACTTCCCCCACCAGTTATGATTAATTTTGGTATTCCAAATCTAGAAAATATATTATTTCTTAAAACTTTGCAACACTTTGAGCATCACATCAAAGTAAAGAAATAGCTTCAATCCATTTGGAAACATAGTATACTGCTATCAAAATATAAACATTTCCGAAAGATGGTGTAAATGGACCCATGAAATCTAATCCCCGAACATCAAATATTTCAACTTCCAACACATAATTGAGGGGAATCTCATTTCTTCTAGAAATATTGCCTACACACTGACATCTATGATCCATAAAAAAATACCTATTTTTATGCCTTGATTTTTATCAATTTCTAAGGATATTATGCTTTAATGAAAGGTATTTTTGTGTTTTTGGATGTAGGTGATGTAAAAAGGTCCAAAAAAGGAAAAAGGGTGAAAAAGGAGCAAAAAGTAGCAAAAATGGAGCAAAATACAAGAATTATAAAAAATTATGGCCTGGCGCCTAGGCACCAGAAGTTGGGGCCTACGTGCCAGACTCAATACAGAAACTGTCAAGTTTTTGATGACTTTTGAATGGTTATTTTGACGGAGTGAGCGGTTATTGGACATTTTAAAAGTCTGACAGTTGTTCCTTGATAATAGGACATGTGATACATTGCATTTGGACGCTCCAAAATGGTTTTAATCACGAAGAGGTGCGAGCTAAAGTGAAGAGGTGTGAAGAATTGGACGCGGTGTCCGGCGCCTAGGGGCCATATTCCGGCGCCTAGGCGCCTGATTCTGACGCCTAGGTGCCAGATTGTGGGGCCTAGGCGCCAGACAGACCTTCTAGAAGATTCATTGAATTTGGACATGTTTTGAAGAGGTGCCTCAAGGCAACCCTTGAAGCCTATAAATAGGAGTCCACTCCTTCAAAAAATGTGCCCCCATTGTATCCCCTATCTCTTAGCCACTTTAGAATCTCTCATCCTTAGAGAGAGAAATAGAGAGAGAAATTTAGGGCCACTTTTATTTAGTTTAGTGAGTTTATTTTCAAGTTGTTGCATTTAGAGTTCATTACACTGTGGAGTCAGTAGGAATCAGAAGATCAGAGAAGGAATATTTGAGATAAGTATTTTATTTTTGATTCAAAGTTTATTTATTATGTTTTGCTGTTTATATTCAATGTGTTCTGAGTAGTTAGTTTACTTTCTTCCTTCAATTATGAAAAGATAAATAAGATAATATAAAATTCGATGGAGAATTGAAAATCAAAATATTTTCAAAACATTGTGATGATATTAATACCTGATCTTACTTTACTTTTTAAATTGGCCATTTAAATTGTTAAAACCTGTTGAAGAGTTTTGAGACCTAGAAGGAGAAGAACTCTTAACTTGTAGAGGTCACATGAATCCTTGGGTAGTCGAAGGCCATGCGCGGGCTATTCAAGGTGAAGTGCAAATAAATAGGAAGATAAGATTTAAAGGGCGTAGAATTGATAAGTTTTATGGGTGACAGACTAAATTCTTATAATTTTATTTGTAGATAAGGAAAGGGTCAATAGTAGGGCCTACCATAGCCACCCTTGGACATCTAGTAGTGTGAGCCTAGATTAACTCATTCTACTAACAATACATCCAGACTTGATCTGTAGATTAGCCAATGTTCTTTGCGCCTGGATCAAAGGGTAAAGAATAGGAATGCTTCTATTTGGCACAATACCATAAAATAGATTCTCCAATGAATATTAAATTATCTTAAAAATCTTGGATTAATTGAAAGGAAGAAAGTTGTTTGTTTTATATTGTTTTCACAAAATCATTTTCTTATTATTGTTTTCTTTATCTGCATCTAGTAAATTAAAAGTAATTTATAGTTAGATTAAAATACAAAAAGATTTTGAAATACAATATTTAAAAATTTATTACCCTTTTTCCCCATGGGATCGATACTGGGGTCTTTGTTTCAAAGCCCTTTATTACTTGAAACGATACGTATACTTGCGTAATACCCAAAAAAGTATATAAAATATTTTCCTTTAAAATTATATTTTTCTATATAAACATATATTTAAAAAGTATTAATCACTAACGGCCTAGCATTCAGTAGCAATCAAGTTTTATTTAATACTATTGCCGTAAATTAAAATTTGGTACACGTCTATATAGCAAGTCATTGCGAGTCAAGTGTTTCGCGCCTTTGCCAGAAATTAAATTTTCTAGCAGTGGTAACAAATTCTTGTATTTGGAAATATAAAAATCGGGTCAATCTATCACAATTTTTAATATAAGCATTCACATCCTTAAAAATTGTAGGCTAATAAAATCCAAATTGTAAGATTTTATATGCAGTTCTTTCAACTCCAAACTGTCCCCCCTAACATCAGACAGAAATTTCTTCGTTTCCTGGTATGTCAAATCATAGGGTATAATATTACAGACAATAAAGTTTACTATGTTGGTATACCACGAAACACACCACTCATTAACAATGAATAATTTTTCATCAGGAAAATGTTCATTAATTTCTTTAGCATCACAGAGAGATTTTTCATTTTCAAGCCTGGACAAATGAGCAGCAATTTGATTATCAGAACCCTTCCTATCTACTATCTCAAAATTAAATTATTGCAAAAGAAGAATCCATCTAATCAATCTCGGCTTCACATCCTTCTTCTTCATTAAATATTTGATAGAAAAATGATCAGTATGCACCACACATTTAGTTCCAATTAAATTTGATCGAAATTTATCAAAAGCAAATACTATAGCTAATAACTCTTTCTCAGTAGTGGTATAATTAATTTGAGCATCATTAAGAGTTTTACCAGCATAATAAATAACTTTGAAAATTTTATCATATTTTTGACCCAAAACAATACCAATAGCATAATCTCTAGCATCACACATTAATTCAAAAGGTTTTTCCCAATTTGGTGAAATTATGACAGGTGTAGTGATTAATTTTTCTTTTAATGTTTCAAAAGCTTTTAGACAATCATCATCAAAATAAAAAATTGCATCCTTTTCCAGTAACTGACATAAAGGTTTTGTAATCTTTGAAAAGTTTTTGATGTAACGCCTGTAGAATCCAGCATGTCCCAGAAAACTTCTAATTCTCCTTACATTGGTCGGGCAAGGTAAATTAGAGATAACTTGAATTTTTGCAGGATCTACCTCCAAACCTCTTTCTGAAATTCGATGTCCCAATACAATTCCTCCTGCTACTATAAATTGGCATTTTTCCTAGTTAAGGACTAAATTAGTTTCTTCACAGCGTTTTAGAACTTTAGACAAATGTTCTAAACATGATTCAAATGAAATTCCAAACACTGAAAGGTCATCCATAAAAAAATCAATCCCTTTTTCAATTAAATCACAGAAAATAGCTATCATACATCTCTAACATGTAGCAGGGGCATTACATAAACCAAAGGACATTCTTCTAAAATCAAATGTACCATAAGGATTGGTAAACATAGTTTTCTCTTGATCCTCAGAAGCAATTTGAATTTGGTGGTAACCAGTATATCCATCCAGAAAACAAAAGTATATATGCTCAGCCAGTCTATCCAACATCTGATCCATAAATGAAAGTGGAAAATGATCTTTCCTTGTGACAAGATTTATTTTTCTATAATCAATGCATATTCGCCACCCTGTAACTTATTTTTTTGGAATCATTTAATTCTTTTCATTAACAGTCATAGTTACTCCTCCTTTCTTAGGAACACAGTGAATAGGGCTAGCCTATGCACTATCTGAAATAGGGTAGATAATTCCAGCATCCAACCACTTCAAAATTTCTTTCTTAACAACATCTTTCATGATAGGATTTAATCTCCTTTGGGGATCAGCCGAGGTTTGAAATTATCTTCCATAAGAATTCTGTGCATACAAATTGAAGGACTGATACCTTTAATATCAACAATTTTCCATCCAAAGGCTTTCTTGTACTTCTTCAAAATTTCAAGCAAACTCTCTTCTTCTTTTTCAGTCAATTGAGATGAAATTATAACAGTCAAGGTTGAGGACTCACCCAGAAAAACATACTTCAAATGATCAAGATGCATTTTTAACTTAAGTTCAGGAGGTTTTTCATTTGATGAACTATAAGATTCATCTTTTTCAGTCATATCCAACAATTCAAAATTTTCATGAACATAATTTAATTCTTCCTCATGAAAATCATCAGAATGATGTAGCTCCTCTTCTTGCTTATGTTCCAATTCTTCTCTTTTAGGTTTTTCTTCATAAGTTGACTTGAAATGACATTCACTCAAATATCTGATAACATCCATCCTATAACATTCATTATTTTTACCTCTTGCAGGATATTTCATCGATTTCGAAATATTGAATGTAACAGTTTGATCATTAACCCTTATTATTAATTATCCTTTTGTACATCTATCATTCCTCTGCCTGTGGCTAGGAAAGGTTCTCCCAAAATGATGGGTATCTCTTTATCTTCCTCCATATCAAGCACAATGAAATCAACAAGAAAGATAAATTGATCCACTTTAACCAAAACATCTTCTATAACTCCTTTTGGATATGTGATCGAACGATATGCTAATTATAGAGTTACAGTAGTTGGGGTTATTTCTCCTAATCCCAGTCTTTTGAATATTGATAGAGACATAAGGTTAATGCTTGCACCCAAATCACATAAAGCTTTTCCATAGAATCTGTCTCCGATTGCACATGGAATTGTGAAACTACCAGGATCTTTAAGCTTTTCAGGATGCTTCTTCTAAATTATTGCACTGCACTCCTCACTAAGTGCAACTGTCTCATCATCTTCAAACTTCCTCTTTCTGTTGAGAATATCCTTCTTAAATTTCACATAGCTCGGCATTTGTTCTAAGGCTTCAGCAAATGGAATATTAATGGTAAGCTTCTTAAATATCTCCAAGAATTTTGAAAATTGCTTATCCAACTTTTGTTGACGAAGTCTCTGAGGAAATGGAGGTGGTGGATTTTCCGAAACATCCTTAGGTGAAGAAATTGGTCTTTCCAAACCTTTCATAGCCTCCTCTTTTGGTTCTTCAATCTCTTCTTTCTCTACTTCAGTTTCTTTCTGAACACTACCTTCCAACTCTCTTCCACTTCTCAGTTGAATTGCTTTTACGTGCTCTTTATTCTTATCTCTTGGATTCAGTTCAGTATTACTTGGAAGCATTCCTTGGGATCTATTACTTAATGAAATTTCAATTTTCCCCAATTAATTTTTATTATTTCTGATGGTTGCTCCCTCAATTTGCAATCGATTTCCCATATGTGACACCACTTCTTCAATAGAAAACTTCTTCTCCTTTAATTGTAAAGCATTGTTAAAACCTGGACGATAGGTTAGTCTATAATTATTATTTCCAGTTACACAATGGGTTTACTTGGTGGTTCCCCCATTGTTGATTAGTACCACCGTGATTATTGGTATTCCAGTTAAAGTTTAGGTGGTTCTTCCAACATGGGTTATAATAATTAGAATATGGGTTATTAGGCTTTCTTATAACATTCAAAGTTTCTGGTGAAGAATAAGAATCAACCATTTGACCTAATGAATTTTCTTCAATCATAAAATTTGGCTGAGAAAAATTCATCCCAAATTGGTCTATCTTCCTTGAAATTGCAGCAACTTGATTTGCTAACATTGCAAAAGCATCATTTTCATGAACACTGGCTACCTTTTTAGGATTTAACCTTTCAGAAGACCATTGAAAATTATTAGTAGCCATTTCTTCAATTAAAGCATAAGCATCAAAAAACTGTTTAGACATTAATGATCCACCAGCAGCAGCATCGATAATTGACCTAAGAGATCCAACTAATCCCTTGTAAAAAGTTTGAATTATCAACCAATCTGGTATCAAATGATGTGGACATTTCTTGAAGAGATCTTTAAATCTTTCCCATGCTTCATATATTGATTCACCTTCAAACTGAAAAAAAGATGTAATATCATTTCTCAACTTTGCAGACTTCGATGGTGGAAAATATTTAGCAAGGAAATTTTCTGCTAAATCACCCCAAGTTCTTATAGATCCAAGTGCTAACAAATTTAACCATATCTTAGTATTATCCCTTAGTGAGAAAGGAAAAAGTCTGGGTCCAATAGCATCATCCGAAACACCATCTTATTTAAAAGTAGCACATAACTCTAGAATATTAGCAAGATGCAAATTAGGATCTTCAGTTGTTGCTCCCCCAAACTAATTATTGGACACCATTTGAATAATAACAGGTTTAAGCTCAAAGGAATTAGCAGCTACAGCAGGGTGTTGAATACTACCATGAAGTTCATCCACTGTAGGGTTAGCATAATCTCTTAAAGGTCTGAATTCTTGATGGATGCCAACATTTTGATTTTGATGATTTGCCATTTCTTGAATATTTTTATCTTTTTCTATATTTTTAAATTTTTTTTTATAGTTCTTTCTAATTCATAATTTTAAGGCACAAGTCCCTCGTAACCTGAACTATGCATACAACAATAAAATAAAAAAAAACACAACGGACTAACAAAAACAAAGAAAAGTAAAAATTTAAAATTTTCTTAATTTTCTTTAAAAATGTAGTTTTAATTAATTTCCCTGGCAACGACGCCAAAAACTTAATCCCCGACAAATATATGTGCTTACAATTTAGATATGAAAATTATGATTTTATAATATGGGATACTACGCAAGTATACGTATCGTTTATCAAGTAATATAGGAATTTCTGATTAAGCCCTGAGATATCGAACCCATAGGGAAAGGTAAAAACTTTTTAAAGAAATAAAAAAATTATATTTTTAGTTTTTAAATGACTTTTGAAAGTATGTTTTGATTTGTAAAGTTTGAACGTTGTTTTTCGTATTTTTGATAAAAAGCTAAGCAGGAAATGAAAATTATCAGAACTTTAAAACACGATATAAAACACTAGGAAATAAAATATCTTTTTCTTTCTCTTATAAAGCAGTGATAATTATGAAAATATTATTGTGGAAGTATTTAAATGTGTTGTAAAAAATAGGAGCAAATTTATTCTTTACCCTTACTTGGTTCTATAAAGAACACTGGTTAATTTAAAATTTTAAAATTTTAAAAATGGTTAGGTAGGGAAGATACCAGCTCTCACTCTAGAGTTCCCTCGATTCCCTCCACCTGGGGGCTAACTTCTCATAACAAAATTTAAAATATCAAACTGAATTAGGGGGCTTTAGCCTATCACTCTAAAGTCCTCTAATTTTACTCCCAATTAAAAACATATCTCTTAATATATTTCCATTCAATTAGATGGACTACAAATCTCACCCATATAATTACATGTGATTTTTACAAATTATTGTTTGAGAAAATACCACGTTGGATCTTACATATTCTCACACCAAATTTTAACATCTTAACTGGCCAAATTAAGAAGTAAATTAAGTTCATGGAATTAAATCTTCACAACTTATTCCAACTCTAAACACTTACACATTCCACAACAATTCTACATAATTTAATTGCTTCTTCATTTAAGAAAGAAAAAAATAAAGAAAACTACTCAAAACACATGGAGAAAACACAAGCACACATTGATTTGAAAATAGAAATCATAATTATTTCCTTTCATGGTTTGTATGACTTTTCTTTTTCATTATGATTTAATTAAAAACTAAATATAAAAACAGAAGTAAATACTTATCTGAAAATCCTCTCCACAAGAATCCAGAAGTTCCTTTAAAACTTGACTTTCCACTAAAACACTCCTCAGAGTGGGTCGCCCAACTCTGATGGCTCAGAAACAGACTTTAGACTTCAATAAAAACTAAATAAAAGGAAGGAAGAGAATTGGTGAGAAGAAGTCTTCACTCCAACTCCTTTCTCCTTTCTTACTCTCTACTCCTACTTCTACTAATTTCTCTCCCTCACATACTCTCTCAACTCTGTAATAATTCTCCTCTTAAAAGACTCTCGTGCAAATTACATGACATAATTTTAATAACAATCCAAAAGGTACCTTGGTTTCTCTTCATATTGTATCCCGATTCAATGTATCCACCAAACCTTGCATCCATTGGATCACTTCTGCCACCAAAAGGAAGTTAAGGAGGTTACCATCAAAAGTTGCCTAAAAAACCCCTTGGAAATGATGCCAAATTTGATTAAATATGATTTTTATAACTGTGGCATCCATGCACCGACCAGGCGGCGCTTAGCTGCTAGTGTCCAATTTTTCATTTTTTCATTTTTTTGGCTCTAAATTTGATCCAATTTTACTCCTTTCATCATAATCACTCATTTTCATCATACCTACAAGAAAAATACAAAATACCTTCCATTAAAGTGCAATATCATCAAAAATAGGTATAAAATTGTGTATAAAATACTATATATTTTAGGTGTATCAGGGCATCCCCGGATGGAAGTAATTAGAAGGGTGTTTGATGATTTTAAATTATTAGACAGTTGGAAAGTGGGCCTTTTCGATGGGAGTCATATAATGATTTATCTTACTACTGAGGAGAACTATGTTTAAATTTTTCCTCAGAAATACATTCAAATTGAGAAGAGCGAATGAAAATCCTAAAATGATCCTTAGACTTTGACCTCACACAAGAACCCCCTATCACTCCTATTTGGTATAATTTGCCTAGTCTTAAACTACCTTTTATTAATTATAAAGTGATATATTTTATTGACCATCAATTAGGTAGACCTCTAAAATTAGATATCTCAACCTTAAATCTAACTTGGCATGCTATTGCTAGAGTATTGGTTGAGAGGGACATCACTCTTTCTAAAACGGAGGAAATTTGGTTAGGTACAAATCATAATGGTTATTGGAAACCCATTGTGGTGGAGAAAATACCATTTTATTGTAATCACTGAATAATGTTTGGGCATTCTCAAGATAAATGATACAGACTACACCCTGCATTAAGATCTATTAAAAGGGGCTCAGGGGATCATGTGGGCCTCCCTAAGATTCCTGTTTGCTCACCTAATGATCCCAATTCTTTGCAGCAATTGGTTACTCCCTTTGTGGTCCATGTTAAACCCAATGTTGAACCCATTGTTGAAAATAGATCTATGGATAACATGGAGGGTGGCCCTTCACAGAATCTTGCTGGACCTTCAATTGATCCCAATACTACTACCCTACAACCATTAATTCTCCCCAAAGGGGTCTCTGCCGAGCCACTTGGTGGGATTGATATATTGGTGAGTTCTAATACTGATAATGTTTATCACTTGGAGCTGGTAGAATCCTTACCTGTTTTCCGTTTGGGAGCCCTTCAGCATATTAAGGATGCTACCATTTCTAGGATGGCAGATGCTTTGGAGGAGGAGTGACAGGTCCAAAGGTTAAAAAAAAAAGAAAACTTCTATTGTTCTTCCATCTTCAAGGGACCTAAACTTGCCTATGATTGAGGATGTAGCTTCAGTATTCCCTAAGCCTGTTGATGGTGTATGATGCGGTGGACTTTATATGCAAGAATGTTTGAACTCAGATTTATATATGTTTATAATGATTTTGTAAAGTCCGAACAC
Source organism: Papilionanthe hookeriana x Papilionanthe teres (assembly GCA_022702705.1). NCBI lineage: Eukaryota > Viridiplantae > Streptophyta > Magnoliopsida > Asparagales > Orchidaceae > Papilionanthe > Papilionanthe hookeriana x Papilionanthe teres. The sequence goes on from CM040422.1 coordinate 28,241,273, forward strand.
TCAAAGCAAGTATACGTATCATATCAAGTAATACAGGGCACTGAAATCCGTTACTCAATTTGCAATTAAGTAACGAAAAAAGTGTTTCACAATATATAATATATCACTGAAATCCATTACTCGATTTGCAATTAAAGTTTACTACTTACTACTATTACCACTATGCAAAAAATAGTAATAATTAATTAAACTACAATTACTTCTAACAACTTTGAAAATAGAATTAACTAGCATACACACTAAACTATGTATTTGAAAGGTTTTTAATATATGAGAAAAGTATTTTTCTCCTGCAATGAGAATATGATGTGTGGATTGATATGGAACAAATATCTTTGTTATTGTGCCAAATAGGAGCATGGATGATTCTTTCCTCTTAAAAGAGTACCCCCTCATCTAAGCATGAAAAGAACATTGACCTATCCTAAGTTTTGTAACTAAATCTAAGGCTAGGCTGGGAGGATACCGACTCTCACTTCGGAGCTCCCACTCACCCTCACCTGAAGGCTAATCTTCAATGTTTAGTCACTAATCTTAGAACCAATTTAGGGATTTCATCCTGTCACCCTGAAATCTCCACATTGAAGTCTATTAAAACACATTTTCCTATTTATTTGCACTCAATACCAACGAACTACTCAATTCATCCATGGAAATTGAATGGATCTTTCATTATTGTTGTAGGACATTAAATCCTTTCAGAGTTAATGTTCAACAACATATTTTAACATTTCAATTGGCCAATCAAAAAATAAATTAAGTTTAAAATGAAAAACTATCACACTTTCTTCAATACATTAAAAGCACATCAAATCCACATCAATCCATCATCACATCTCTATGCACGCAGAAAAACAAGGGAGACTACTCAAAATTCATGAAGAAGATACAATAAAACATGGATTTTATATAAAAAAGAAAAGTCATACAAACCATGAAAGGAAATAAAACTTATCTCTTTCTTTTCCCCAATGCAATTCCCTTGAAGTTCCTTTGAATTCTTTTCTCTTTTCTTTACAACACTTGATTCTCTCTTTAGAATGGAAAGGAAAAAGCAATCTCTCACTTTAATTCTTCTCCTCACTTCTTAGAGAATAATTCCTCTCAAATCCTCACTTCTACACACTCTTCTCTTAAACCCTAACACTTAACACACACTAAACCACTAAGAGAGAGAAAGAGAAACCAAGAGAACCCCCTTCTTTTCGTCCAAAAACATTTAGTTATAAGTTAGGAATGAAATCCCAAGAGTTTCCATAGGCATCCCTTAAAAAGTCACAAAAACTCATCAAATTTGAATTCCACCGACATCAGGCGCCGATGGCACTCTATCCTACCAATAAATTCTAAAGTCTCTGGAAAATAGCGCCGGTGGCGCCCATTCTGGCGCTATAGGCGCCAGAACATGTTTTCCACCATTTTGCTCCATTTTGCTCCATTTTGCTCCTTTTTGTTCCGAATTCATTCATTTTTGCTTCCTTTCACTCCAATCATCTAAAATTATTATACTTGCAGAAAATCATCAAAAATACTTTTCTTTAAAGTGCAATATCACAAAAATGGGTAAAATTATATAACAAAAACCTTATAGATTTTTGGTGCATCAAAATCCCCCAAACTTTAACTATTACTTGTCCTTAAGTAATCCTTTTACTACATAAAATTATAACTCTAGGCAATGTATTTCAACTGTAAGACACCAAAATTTTTCATTTAAAAGAATATATTGGTTAGATTTTCAGAAAGAAATTTAGTAACTCAGGTCAACACTACATTTATAAGAATATTCAACAATTAAGTCTATGGGTTCTAGTCTTCTATTTATTTCAAGATGAACCATAATTTGTCACATTAAGAGTGCCTCAAAAGACAGTGAAAAAGGAGTTCATGCAAACTTCATTAGAATGTAGGCAAATACTTTAAATATAAATTCAGAAATGAAATCAAGTTCTCCCTTTAGGTTGACAAAAGTGAAGCCAATTTTTTATTAGGCATCTCCTCAAGCTTCTCCTCATAAATATTTTTCTTTCTTTTTCTTTTCTTTTCTTTTTCTCTTTTCTTTTAAGGATTGTTTTTCAATCCTTCTTTTCTTTTCTTTTTCTTTCTCTTATTTTTTTTAATGAGGCTTACTATATCTGGATAGCATTTAATGATTTTGAACTTCACTCTCCTCTTTCTAAACTTCAAACCTGAAACATCTCCTTACTTTATAGTTAAGTACAAGCTTTTTTATTCATCATAATGTCACATTATCTTCTTAACACATAATACTTTAAGTCTCTTAACATTTCAAAAATACAGTTTTCTTTACTTTAAATAGTTGACTATATTCAAATCCTTTCATACCAAATATCTTGCTTCTATAAAATTAACCTTTATTACTAAAAATTTTCATGCTATCCTTCCATAATATTCAACTGAAATAAAAAGTTTTAGTTACTTACAGTGAGGTTCAACTGCCAGAAGTTATGCTAATAATCTTTGAAAATATAATAATTAAGAACAAATAAAAGTTAATATTTCTCTACCCTCCCCCAAACTTAAATTTTTCAGTAAATTTGAAACAATAGAGAGTAGAAGAAAACTAACCTTTCTGTGCTAAGATCTTGAAATCTTCATCAGCTATTTGGTATTACTCAAAAATTACAACTAGCAGGCATGAAAAAGTTAGTAGCAGTGATATAACAATTTTAAATATTTGCATGGGTAAAGAGAAATTAACATTAAACATCCAACATAACACTACAATACTAAATAAACAATCACAATACTACACCGTCCAGTTAACAATTTTAATGTTTCAGTACAATATAACAGTACCAACAGGGTTACAACATATGAAAATAAATTCTACATCATAGCAGTACAACAACAGGGTTACACATCAAATGAAAAGAAAATATCTACTACATCACATCAGTACAACACAACAGGATAAGAACAATAGAAATAGAAACAAACAATCTACTAGTCTCCATCACCAGGATCAGCAGGGTCATCAACAGGGTCATCAGCAGGGTCAGGTCTATATGGTGTATAGCTGGGGCAAGTAGGAAATATCACATCAGACTCCCCCCTCATAAATCTGACCAGAGCATCATAATAGACAATATTGAACTCAACTCTCCTCTACAGATAATATTCATTCACATCACTCCTTGCCTCAAGCACATCCATCCTACCATGGAGTCTATCCACACTAGCACTCTGTAGTCTCAGTTGCTCCATAATATCAGATAGGGTAGGCGGCTCAGATGTAGATGGAACATCATCACTCATAGTAGGAATATCAGTACTCCTACGCTCAGCTCTGGCTCCCACATGAGACTCATAAGTACGATAATAGTCTTTGTAATTGGTCTCAAAGGTATAGCCACTTCTTCAGAACTACTGAACTCTACTCCAAACTGAACACATAGGGCATGAACTAAGGCATGATGTCCTAATCCTCCAGTGGTCTCACCTCTAGCAATAGTCTGAATGTTCTTGTAAATAATAGCTCCAATATTAATCTTTTTCATCTTCTGAATACATTAGTTCAAAATCGCTTTATCTCTTGTAGCTTCTCTGTGGTGATAAGATGGTAATAGTCTCACAGAGATAAAATAATGTCAAACATTTGATGCAACATTCAATGTGGAAGCGGGGAAATTAATCAACTGTTTTTGACTTACTTTCTATTCCCCTCTTCCGTCAGTCAGAAAAGCAATAACTTCTCTCATATTCTCCCATCGAGTGTCAAAGTATTTCTATTCACAAATGAATGGTTCCCAAGTCTGATAGAAAGCATTGATAAGTTGAGGAGTAAACTCAACCATTTTTCCTCTAACAAGCATATATTCAGTCTCAGTCCAGGGTACATTTGAATAGAATTCTCTAACCACTCCCATAACTGTATTCGCAGTAAAATAACAGAATCACTCCCAGTCCCACTCTGGAATTAATTGTTCTACAGATCCACCAGGACTATCAAAAGCTCGATCTTGGATACACTTCTTGTTGTAAAGGTAAGAGTTAAAGCAAAATTAGGCTTTGATTTTAACGAACTTCTCCTCATCAAAATCCAATTTCCTCTTCCCTTTACTCAAACTTTGAGCCATGTGAATTTCTAAAATTTGCAAGAAAATTCCAATAAATCCCAAATTCACAATGTAACAAACTCTAAACACTATTCTAAACAAGTATGAGCAAATTTCATCATGGAAATCTCAAAATCTCTTTAAAACTCCAAAAATTCCACCCTAAGTAATCTAAAAGATTTCCATGGTGAAAATCCAAAAATTTTAACTTAAAGTGAAGCTCTTACCAAGAGAAGTGTAGATCCGACCTTGAAAAGCTTTGAAATACCGTGAATCTGAGATCTATCAAGCCCTAGATCTTCAAAATCGTGAAATTGAAGGAGAAGACGAAGGCAATGGAAAAATTTATAGGTCCCAGGGTAAAAATCGTGAAAATGAGGGTTTTTGGCCTTTTACTGGGTTCGGGCGCCGACGACACTCTATTTAAATTAAATAGCCAAACTCTCTGGATTTGGCCGCCGGCGGCGCCAGTCCAAAATTTTTTTGGGTCCGAAAATTTTTTCGTAATTTCGATCGTTTCGACTTCCACAATGGTGTCTAACACTTCAATAGGCATTTAAATCATCTCATAAGCAATAATCAACACAATTCTTTACACAAACAATACTCAACAAACTTATATATATAAAATCTAAGTTTCAACATAATCACCAAATATGTTCATTCAAACCAAACCAACTCTTAGATGTTTAGAGTTGCATGTACTCTACGATAGGAAAACACTAAAATCTAAGCACACAATGAAAGTATGCATATCCAAATCCAAATTCAAAGCAAAGCAAAGTAAATACTACGCACACCAAGCATACTTAATCAAAGCAAACTAAACACACAACAAACATAAGTAGAATCCATCAATTACCCCACATCAATTTCAGAACTATCCTCTCCTCTAATGTCTCCAATCGATTGATGATGCATGAACAAATTATAAAATTGATGAAATGGAAATTCGTCAGACGATTCCTCAGCAATTACCGCGTTCTTCTTTGTCAAGTTAATCAAGCCCATCTCAATTCGATCAGTGTGATCGAATTGTTCTTTCATTCTCCAATCTATATGATTGAATAAATCAGAAATATTATTGATTGCATTCATAACGTTTTGTACCTGTTTCTCCAACTGTTTGATACTCTTCAATATCATTCTGGAACCTTCAGGAAAATAGGGTTGAATTAGTTGTGAAGTCTGTGTTGGTTGATCAGCAAGCAACATCATGTCATCTTCATCTCAACTGTTTGGTAGTTATAAGGATTAGTTGGATCAATAGGCCTCCATGGAGGAAGAACCTTTTCCCAACTTTCATAAGGAACTTACGATTGACTAAATAATAGAAATATGGTGGACGGAGGTCCAATCCCATATTTAAATCCATGAACAATTAATCCCAAAACTGATTTCACAATGATATTACCAATGTCAATTGGCCTCCCATTTTGAATGCAGAAATTCAAAATGGCGCTTTCCTTGGTTACCTTGCTAATCTTCATTGTTGGAAATAACTATGCCGAAATAAAGTAGTGCCACTGCTTCGACACTGGATTGATGTAGATGGGAAACTAATGTATCGATTCTCTCTAATTTCCCACTCCTCATTCTCATCCATTAAATATCGATACACATCATTCATATTGTCTCATGTGGCATTGAAATTAGAATAATGGCAAATGGGTACGTTCTCGATCATAAAGAGATCGTTAATTCATGTAGGAGTGAATTGCACAAATATACCACACAAAAATACGAACCCTTGGTTGATCCCGTGAAGATTTACATTGAATTATTTCATGACAGGAACAACAATGACAGCGGTAGTGTAGCAAAGCACTTCCCAACGTCTCTCCTTAATAATCTCTTCAATCCTAGTAGTAGGATTATCCATACTTCGATTTATGAAGCCTCTTTCCTTGATAATCCTTCTCTTCATCATCACTTTGTTGAACAAACGCTGTGCTTCGAAATTTTTGAACTTCCTTTGGTTGAAAACATGAGATTGAGGGGTTTCAATGGAATAGGAATCCATGGGATACGAATTGGGAATGTTAGCTATCATTTTTTCTGGAGTTAGGAAGTCAAAAATGGAGTTTAGGGAGTTATAAGGATGATGATCCCGCCCAAAACAACCAAAACTTGTATTTTGAAACTTAAAAACCATTAACAGGTTTTGGCTGCCGGCGACGCTCAAACCTGGAAGTTCAGTTTATGGTCTATGATAGGCCGCTAGCGGCGCCCATTCTGGCACCGGCGGCGCCAGTGGTAAAAAATTCACACCGAACTTCGTTTAGCCCAAAATATTCCAATTTCTTAATTCGATCCAATATTTATCCATTATAAAATTATTTAGGAGTAATTAGGATTCAAAAACAATTATTTAAAAAGCACAATTACAACAAACAAGCAAACACACCACAAAGATACATATGGGTTGCCTCCCATAAAGCGCTTAATTTAACGTTGTCAGCCCGACAAACCATTCAGTTAATCGAGATGACTAAGCATTAAAACCATTTTAAAGTCAGGTTGAAGTAAGACTTTAATTGATGCCCATTAACTTTGAAAATTTTTCCAGTATCAGGATCTTTAATATCAACAGCTCCAAAAGAATGAACTTTTACAACTGTAAAAGGTTCTAACCATCTAGACCTGAGCTTTCCAGGAAATAACTTCAATCTTGTGTTGTATAATAAAACTTTTTGTCCAACTTCCAAGTTCTTTTTCAATTTCTTTGGATCTTGCCACAATTTCATTTTCTCTTTTTAAATCCTATCATTGTGATAAGATGCATTTGTAATCTCTTCCAATTCATTCAATTGCATAAATCTTTTCTCTCCAGCATTTTTCAAATTAAAATTCAACTCTTTTATCGCCCAATATGCTTTATGCTCCAATTCATCCGGTAAATGACAAGTCTTACCAATTACTTGTCTATAAGGAGACAATCCAATAGGGGTTTTAAAAGCAGTCCTATAAGCCCATAAGGCAGTATCTAATCGAGTAGACCAATCTAATTTATGATTATCCACAGTTTTCTCCAAAATTCTTTTAATTTCATGATTAGACACTTCTGCTACACCACTAGTCTGGGGATGATAAGCAGTAGAGATTCTATGAATAATTGTATATTTCTCAATTAATCTCTTAATTCGATTATTCCTGAAATGGGATCCACCATCAGTTATGATCACTCTCAGCATTCCATATCTTGTAGATATATATTTTTTTAAAAATTTTGAAACACTCCAATCATCAAATCTAGGTAAAGCAATAGCTTCAATCCATTTCGAGACATAATCTACGACAACCAATATATATAAATTTTTAAATGAAGGAGTAAATGGTCCCATAAAATCTAATCCTCATACATAAAAAATTTCAACTTCCAAATTATAATTTAGAGGCATTTCATTTCTTCTAGAGACATTACCTACTCTCTGACATCGATCAAATGATTTAATATATCTATAAACATCTCTAAAAAGAGTAGGCCAACAAAATCCAGATTAAAAAATCTTACAAGCAGTTTTATCAACACCAAAATGACCTCTAAATGCAGAATCATGACATCATTGAATAATCAAATTAGTTTCTTCTTGTGGCACACATTTCCTAATAATAGGATCCTTACACTGTTTATATAGATAGGGCTCATCCCAAAAATAAAATTTTGCATCATATTTAAACTTCTTTTGTTGTTGCCTTGTTAAATCAGGTGGTACAATATCACTTACAATATAATTCACAATATCAGCATACCAAGGCAAATTACTTCCCATAATAGTATAAAGTTGCTCATCAGGGAAAATTATGTAATTTCCTTCTCAAATTCAAATAATTTATCATAGTCTATTCTTGACAGATGATCAGCTATTTGATTATCAGCTCCCTTTCTATCAATTATCATGAAATCAAATTCTTGCAGAAGAAGTATCTATCTAATTAGTCTAGGTTTCACATCTTTCTTTTGCATTAAATATTTGATAGCCGAATGGTCTGTATGCACAATACTTTTAGTTCCAATTAAATAGGGTCTAAATTTTTCAATAGCAAATACTATAGCTAATAACTCTCTTTCAATAGTGGTATAATTAATTTGAGCCTCATTAAGAGTTTTACTAGCATAGTAAATGACTTTGAAAACTTTATCATTCCTTTGCCCAAATGCTACTCTGATCACATAATCACTCGCATCACACATAAGTTCAAATGGTCAGTGATTAATTTTTATTTCAATAATTCGAAAACACTCAAACATTCATCATTAAAATCAAACTTTTTATCATTTTCTAAAAGTCGGCACAAATGGTAATTTTTGAAAAATCTTTAATATTTCACCTGTAAAATCCAGCATGTCCTGAGAAACTCCTCACCTCTCTCACAGTAGTGGGTGGCGGCAATCTCTCAATCACTCTAATTTTAGCAGGATGGACCTCCATACCATGTTCAGAAATTTTATGCCCAAGCACAATTCCTCCTGCAACCATAAATTGACATTTCTCTCAATTCAGAACTAGATTTTTTTTCTCACAAAGCTCCAAAACTTTTGCTAAGTTTTCCAGGAAAATTTTAAATAAAGTCCCGAATGCAGAGAAATCATCTATGAAAACTTCTATTCCATTATCTATCATACTACTGAAGACAGACATCATACATCTCTGAAATGTTGTAGGTGCATTACACAGTTCAAAAGGCATTCTTCGAAAATCAAATGTTCCATAAGGGCTAGTGAATGTTGTTTTTTCTTGATCCTCAGGAGAAATAAGTATTTGATGGTAACCAGTATATCCATCCAGAAAGCAGTAGTACTTGTGTCCAGCAAGTCTATCTAGCATTTGATCGAGAAAAGGAAGAGGAAAGTGATATTTTATGGTGGCGGCATTTAATTTTCTATAGTCAATATAACTTCGCCATCCATTAATTTGTCTTGTGAGTATAATTTTATTACATTCATTCACTTCAACAGTCACTCCTCCCTTTTTCGGTACACAATGTATTGGACTCACCCAAGCACTATCCGAAATAGGATAAATAATTCCAGCATCCAACCATTTTAAAATCTCTTTCTTAACTACTTCTTTCATTATAGGATTCAATCTCCTTTGTGGATCAACTCTTGGTTTATGTTCTTCATCTAATAAAATTCTGTGCATACAAATCGAAGGACTAACTCCTTTAATATCTGCCAAAGTCCATCCAAAAGCTTTCTTGTATCTTTTTAAAGTTTCCAATAACTTCCGTTCTTGATATTCGTTTAGCTCCGAAGATACAATAACTGGCAAAGTAGGTGATTCTCCTAAAAACATAAACTTTAAATGATTAGGGAGAATTTTCATCTCAAGTTCAGGAGGTTTTATGATAGATGGAATTAAGCTCTTATTTCCACCTTCCATAGTGTCTAATACTTCAGATCTCTCCTGAACATACTCCAAATCTTCATTCTTCTTATTATCTGAATTTTCTTCATCTGCAGTTTCTTCTATAAACATATTTTCATATTCCACTTCTTTTTCAAATATATTCTCAAAATGATCGTTTCTCAAATATTCACAGACCTCCATCCTAAACTATTCATTATCTTTTTCCATTGAGGGATACTTCATAGATTTTAAAATATTAAAGGTCACCTCTTGATCATTAACTCTCATAGTTAATTCTCCTTTTTAAACATCAATTACTGCTCTTCCCGTAGCAAGGAATGGTCTTCCCAAAATGAATGAAATTTCTTTATCTTCCTCCATATCAATCACAATAAAATCCACAGGAAAGATATATTTATCCACTTTCACTAACACATCTTCCACCACTCCTTTAGGGTAAGTAATGGAACGATCGGCCAACTGAAGAGTCACAGATGTAGGAGAAATTTCTTCTATTCCCAACCTTTTGAAAGTTGATAAAGGCATAAGATTAATACTTGCTCCCATATCACATAAAGCCTTTCCGAAAAATTTTTCACCTATAGCACACGAAATAGTGAAACTACCAGGATCTTTAAGTTTTTCAGGAAGCTTCTTCTGAATAATTTCACTACACTCTCTGCGAAGTGCAATATTTTCATGATCTGTAAACTTTCTTTTCTTTCTCAGGATATCCTTCATAAACTTGGCATAGTCAGGCATCTATTCTAATGCTTCAACAAAAGGAATATTTATCGTTAATTTCTTAAGGATCTCCTAAAATTTTCCAAATATGTTATCCCTATTTTATTTCTTCAATATTTGAGGAAATGGAGGTGGTGATTTTTCAACTGTTATCTTCATTGGCTCAAGAGGATAATCCAAGTCTAGATAAATCTTGTTTGAACCTTTTTCGATTTCCACCTTCTCCTTTTCTATTTCAACTTCTTTTTACACTCTAGTTTCCAATTCTTTTCCACTCCTTAATTGAATAGCGTTAAGTTGTTCCTTTTTTGATCTTTTAGATTGATCTCAACATTACTTGGAAGCGTTCCAGAAGGTCTATTATTAAGTGCAGTGAAAATATGTCCGAGTTGATTTTCAATATTTTTCATAGCAACACCTTGAGCTTGTAATTGATTTCCCATATTCAGAATCATTTCTTCAGTCGACAACTTCTTAACCTTAAATTGTGGGTTACTATTAAATCCAGGAGGATAACATGGTCTAAAATTGATATTTCCCTGATTGTTTGAATTTCCAATTGGATTTATAGAACTGTTAGCCCAATGCGGGTTAACATTAGCATTGCTATTATTCCAATTGAAAATTGGGTGATTCTTCCAACCAAGATTATAATAATTTGAATAAGGATTGTTAGGTCTATTAATAGCATTGAACGTCTCATAAGGTGTTTGAGATTCTGTTATCTGTCAAAATGAATTTTCCTCAAACACTTGAGGTGGTTGAGAATAATTCATTCCATATTGATCTATTTTCTTTAAAAGGGCTGCAATTTGAGAAACTACCATAGTCATCATATCTGAATCATGAACACTAGCTACTCTCTTAGGATTTACCCGTTCAGAGGGCCATTGAAAAATATTAGTAGCCATTTCTTCAATTAATGCATATGCTTCATCAAAAGGTTTTGACATTAATGATCCACCAGCAACAGCATCTATAATAGATCTTAATGATCCCACTAATCCATTATAAAATGTTTGAATTATTAACCAATCTAGTAAAGCATGATGTGGGCACTTCCTAAGAAGATCTTTAAATCTCTCCCAAGCTTAATATATTGACTCTCCTTCAAACTGACAAAAAGATGTCATATCATTTCTTAGTTTAGCTGTCTTTGATGAAGGGATATATTTTGATAGAAACTTCTAAGATAAGTCTCCCCATGTTCTAATAGATCCAGGTGTTAACAAGTTTAAACATGCCTTAGCTTTATCCCTTAATGAAAAAAGAAAACGTCTAAGTCTGACAGCGTCACTAAACACTCCGTCATATTTAAAAGTAGCACAAAGTTCTAGAAAACTAGTGAGATTTAAATTTGGATCCTCATTAGGTGTTCCTCCAAATTGATTATTTTGTACCATTTGGATAATAGTAGGTTTAAGTTCAAATGAATTAGCAGCAACGTCAGGATTTTGAATAGTTATGTGAATTTCATCTGCTGTTGGGTTAGCATAATCTCTTAAAGGAATTGGCAAATTTCCAATATCATTTCTCTAATTATCTTGATTATTCGCCATTTTGCAAGGATTTTCAAGTTGTTTTTTTTATTTTCTAACTTTTCTGATAGTACGCTCTAACTCCGAATCGTAAGGCACTAAACCTATAGATCCACTACGACGCGTATACAAGCACACAAATACTTTAAAAAAGTAAACAAACACACAAATACACACTACAAAGTAAAGTTTTTCTGTTACTATATTATCAATAAATATCATTTATACTTTTTACTTACTTAGTTAGTTACTCCGTTACCTTCCCCGACAACGGCGCCAAAAACTTGATGCGGTGAACTTTATATGCAAGAATGTATGAACTCAGATTTATATATGTTTATAATAATTTTGTATAGTCCGAACACTCAACGCAAGTATACATATCATATCAAGTAGTACAAGGCTCTAATGGAGTCCTGGTTATTGATCCCACAGGGAAGTTTGGAGTAGAAGAAAGTGTTTCACAATATATAATATAACACTGAAAACTGTTACTCAATTTGCAATTAAAGTTTACTACTTACTACTATTACCTCTATGCAGAAAATAGTAATAATTAATTAAACTACAATTACTTCTAACAACTTTGAAAACATAATTAACTAACAGACACACTAAACTATGTATTTGAAAGGTTTTTAATATATGAGAAAAGTATCTTTCCTCTTGCAATGAAAATATCATGTGTGGATTAATATAGAACAAATATCTATGTTATTGTGCCGAATAGGAGCATGGATGATTCTTTACCCTTAAAAGAGTACCCCCTCTTCTAAGCATGAAAAGAACATTGACATATCCTAAGTTTAGTCACTAAATCCAAGGCTAGGCTGGGAGGATACCGGCTCTCATTTCAGAGCTTCCACTCACCCTTCACATGAAGGTTAACCTTAGATGTTTAGTCACTAATCGCAGAACCAATTTGGGGATTTCAGCCTGTCACCTTGAAATCTCCTCATTGAAGTCCATCAAAACACATTTCCCTATTAATTTGCACTCAATTCCCATGAACTAAGCAATTTATCCATGGAAATTGAATGGATCTTTCATTATTGTTGTAGGACATTAAATCCTTTCAGAGTTAATGTTTAACAACATATTTTAACATTTCAATTGGCCAAATAGAGAAGTAAATTAAGTTTGAAATGAAAAACCATCACAATTTCTTCAATACATTAAAAGCACATCAAATCTACATCAATCCATCATGACATCTCTATGCAAGAAGAAAGATAAGGGAGACTATTCAGAATTCATGAAGAAGATACAATAAAACATGAATTTTATATATAAAAGAAAAGTCATACAAACCATGAAGGAAATATAACTTATCTCTTTCTCTTCCCCAATGTAATTCCCTTGAAGTTCCTTTGAATCCTTTTCTCTTTTCTTTACAACACTTGATTCTCTCTTTAGAATGGAAAGGAAGAAACAATCTCTCACTTTACTTCTTCTCCATCACTCCTTAGAGAAGAATTCCTCTCAAATCCTCGCTTCTACACACTCTTCTCCTAAACCCTAACACTCAACACACACTAAACCACTAAGAGAGAGCAAGAGAAACCAAGAGAACCCACTTCTTTTCATCTAAAAACAGTTACTTATAAGTTAGGGACGAAATCCCAAGAGTTTCCATAGGCATCCCTTTAAAAAGTCTCCAAAACTCTTTAAATTTGAATTCCACCAACTTCGGGCTTCGACGGCGCCCGATAGGACACCGGTGGTGCTCTATCCTGCCAATAAATTCTGAAGTCTCTGGAAAATGGAGCCGGTGACTCCCATTTTGTCGCCAGCGGCGCCAGAACATGTTTTCCACCATTTTGCTCCTTTTTGCTCCTTTTTGCTTCGAATTTTTTCCTTTTCGCTTCTTTTCACTCCAATCATCTAAAATCATCATACCTGCAACAAATCATCAAAAATACATTTCTTTAAAGTGCAATCACAAAAAATGGGTAAAATTACATAGCAAAAATCATATATATTTTTGTTGCATCAGTGTACAATGTTTTGTCTCTTTGAAGCATTTCTGAAACATACAACAAATTAAGAAAAAGAAAAAAAATCTCAATGAACTCAGAATGTTACAGGATGATTGTATTGCTACACCGGGAGGTAGTTCTCTCAACCAGGTACTAGATTCTCTTTCGAGGACTAGAGGAAAGGGCAAAACTAGTCATCATGATTAATCTTTTATGTTGGAATGTGAGGGGTATTGCTCACCCTCAATCCTTTCACAGACTGCTACATTTGATTAGGGTGTATAAATTATGGTGCTTTGATCTCTTAGAACTAATGGTTTCTAAGAACTCTCACTCAATTATTAAAAAATTTCAAGGTTTTCAGCATTATCCTAATACGAGCCAAAAGATTTGTATTCTTTGCAAGAAGTAAGTAGTTCAGTTTGTTTTGATAGATCATCCTCAATTTGTCCATTTAGAGTTTACCATTGGTGATTTTGATTGCTTTGCTACCATGGTGTATGCTGGTGCTCTTTAATTACTCTATTTGCTCTTTGGGATAAATCTCATTAATCAGCTCTACCATGACTAGTAATTTGATAGTGTGGGGTGATTTTAATTGTATTACTTCTTCCACTGAATAATCTGGTAGGAGTTCAGTGTATATCAATAAGATCACTAAATTTAATGACTCAATCCAGGAAGTTGGTTTCATGCCCCAAATTCACTTGGAGAAGAGGGAAGCTTTGAGAGAGATTGGATCATTTCTTAGCCAATGATTACTGGTTACAAAACCTTTTATACACCACTATCACCCCTCTATCAATGGCTGATTCAGATCGTAAGCCTCTTTTGGATTCCATCAACAATCATCTAAATAATTGATCTACCCCTTTCAGATTTTAAAATATTTGGGCTGCACACACTAATTTTTTAAGGGTGATCTCTAGTGCTTGACATGCATGAACTAGCAGAAATTCTTGGATTAGGTTGTGGGGTCTCTAGAAAAATATTGGATATCAGTTGAAGAAATGGAATTGGTCTCATTTTGGAGATGTTTTTTAAAAAGGTTGAAGAAGCTGAATCAGAGGTTAAAAGCTGAATAAGGATTGAGAGTCTGGTCTGACTCAGGAACAATCTCTTTACACTGCTTATGAACTTTTACTGGCTGCCATTTCTACTTAAGAACTATTTTTGAAACAGAAAGCTGCCTTGTCAAGATTTTTTGAGGGGGATAAAAATACTAAATACTATCATGCTTGCATTAATTATAAAAGAAGATGCAATGCCATTTTCAGAATTCAGAATTCAAATGGGGAGTGGCTTCATAATACTAATGAGATTGCAGAGGATTTTGTCCATTTTTTAAGGATTTCCTTACTCATCCTAATACTTCTAGACCTATTATGGCTGATCTCTTGAGATAGGAGCTGACTTACACTAATCAACTTCATCTTTCCTTTATCCCAAATGAAGGTGAAATCTGGAAAGCAATCATTTCTATGGAAAGTAATAGTGCAGTTGGTCTTGATGGATTTACCTCTGAATTCTATAAGAAGACTTGGTCTATTACTAAACATGATGTCATTATGGTACGTTCAAGATTTCTTTAGTGATTTTAACCCTCCAAATTACTTCTGCTCTGCCACTATGGTCCTCATTCCAAATGATTCTAATAGAAGTAGATGGGATGGTTTTACACCTATAAGCTTGGTTAATGTCATAAGTAGTGTAATCAATAAAATTATGTACAGACTCCAACCTCATCTCCTGATCCCTGAATATTTATGCTTACATTTTTCTATTTATATTTCTTTTTAATGATAATATCTCTTTCTTTGCAATGACGCCAAAAACTTAACTCTAAAGCAAATAAGAAATATATTTTAATTGTTTTATAATATGGGATTCTACGCAAGTATACGTAACGTTTATCAAGTAATATAGAACTTTCTGATTAAACCCCGAGATATCAAACCCACAGGGAAATGTCTAAAATTTTAAAGAAATAATAAAAATAACTTTTACTTTTTAAATTAATTTTGTAAAGTATGTTTTAAGATAGAAAGTTTGAAAATTATTTTTGGTATTTTTTTATAAAAGTAAAGCAGAAAATTAAAATTATCAAGACTCTAAAATTGATATGAAAGCAATGAGAATAAAATATATTTTTCCTCTTTCAATGAATCAGTAATAATTATGGAATTTCACTATAGAAGTATCTAAATGTGTTGTGATAAATAGGAGCAATTATATTCTTTACCCTAACTTGGTTCTATAAAGAACATTGGTTAATTTGAAGTTTTGAAATTTTGTAGATGAAGATACTAGTTCTCACTCTAGAGTTCCCTCTATTCCCTCCACCTGGGGACTAACATCTCATAAAAAATTTAAAACATCAAACAAAATTAAGGGGCTTTAGCCTGTCACTCTAAAGTCCTGTAATTTTACTCTCCATTAAAAAGCATATCTTCATATTTATTTGCACTCAATTATATGAACTACAATTATCACCCACACAATTGCATGTGATTCTCTCCAATTGTTGATTGAGATAATACCGCATTGGTTCTTACATGATCTCACAACAAATTTTAACATCTTAATTGGCCAAATGAAGATGTAAATGAAGTGCAAGGAATAGAATCATCATAACTTCTTCCAACATTAAACACATATGCTTCACACAACTTCCTTCCATAATTTAATTACTTCTTTGTTTGAAAGGAAAAAGATAAAAAAATCTACTCAGAACTCATGAAGAAAACACAAACATAACCTGATTTGAAAGAGGAAATCATAGTGAAAATACACCAAGTCTTACTTAAAAACCAAATGTAAAAACGAAGATAAACACTTATATGAAAATCCTCTCCACAAGACTCCGAAAGTTCCTGTTCCTCTGAAACTTTTGCTTTCCACTAGATAACTCCTTAGAGGTTTATAAGAATTGAATCTCCTAAATTCTAAAACAAACTATGATAAAGTAAAGTGGAAAAGTAAAGAAAACATGGTAAGAAGAAGGCTCTCTTTCTTCTGCTTTCCATTAAACCACTTCAAGCTTTTCTCTAACTTCTCCCGCCAAAATTTCTCTTTAAAAACTCTTCTCCATTTTTGATCTTAAGTCTTTATTTTAATAATTATCTAAAAGGTGCTTTGGTTTCTCTTCAAATTATGTCTAGATTCAATGAATCTACTAAGAGATGCATCCATCCATTCAAATTTTAAATGAATTGTGGCGCTAGTGGGAAGTTAATGAAGTTTAAACCAAAGGGTACTTCAAAAACCCCTTCAAATTTGCACCAAAATTAATTTAAATTCGTCACTTTAACTGTGGCGCCTATGTGCCAGCCATCTGGCGCTTAGGCGCTAGAGTGCAATTTTTTACACTTCTCAATTTTTGCTCCAAATCCGATCCTTTTTTGCTCCTTTCATCACAATAAATCATTTTCATCATACCTGCAAAAAAATATAAAAATATCTTCCATTAAAATGAAATATCATCAAAAAATAAATATAAAAATGTGCTTAAAAATACCATATATTTTAGGTGTATCAAAATCCCCCAAACTTAAAATATTACTTGTCCTCAAGTGACACTATAATCATATAATAATCAAGCATGCAAATTATGTTAATGAGTTTCTTTAGGAAGGTTTCAAAATTTTGTTCTAGAAATGAAATAGTCTAATTTAGAAAAAAAATTAGTAAATGAGACCTGGGTTATAGTAATTGGAATATGGGTTATTATGCTTACTTATAACATTCAAAATTTCTGGTAAAATTTGAGAATCAACCATTTGGCCTAAAGAATATTCTTCAATCATGGAAATTGGCTTAGAAAAATTCATCCCAAATTGGTCTATCTTCCTTGAAATTGCAGGAACTTGATTAACTAGCATCGCAAAAGCATCATTTTCATGAATATTGGCTACCTTTTTAGGATTTAACCTTTCAGAAGGTCATTGAAAATTATTAGTAGCCATTTCTTCAACTAAAACATAAGCATCATCAAACTGTTTAGACATTAATGAACCACCAGCAAGGACATCGATAATAGATCTAAGAGATCAAACTAATCCTTTATAAAAAGCCTGAATTATTAACCAATCTGGTCTTTAAATCGTTCTCATGCTTCATATATGGATTCACCTTCAAACTGATAAAAAGACGTAATATCATTTCTAAGCTTCGTAGTCTTTGATGGTAGAAAATATTTAACAAGGAAATTTTGTGCTAATTCACATCAAGTTCTGATAGATCCAGGTGATAGCTAATTTAACCATATCTTAACCTTATCCCTTAGTGAGAAAGAAAAAAGTCTAAGTCTAATAGCATCATCCGAAACACCATCATATTTAAAAGTAGCACACATTTCTGGAAAATTGGCAAGATGTAAATTAGGATCTTCAGTTGGTGCTCCCCCAAACTGATTATTAGATATCATTCAGATAATAACAGGTTTAAGTTCAAATAAATTAACAACTAAAACAGGGTGTTGAATACTACCATGAAGTTCATCTACTCTAGGGTTAGCATAATCTCTTAAAGGCATGAATTCTTGATGGATGTTAACATTTTGATTCTCTTAATTCTCCATTTCTTGAATATTTTTATCTTTTTTGGTATTTTTAATTTTTTTGATTTTTCTGATAGTTCTCTTAATTTAGAATCGTAAGACACAAGTCCTCAAGAATCTGAACTACACATACAAAATAAAATAATATAAAAGAAAACAAACTAATAAAAGCAAGGAAAAAGTAAAAATTTTGATTTTTCTTAAACTTTCTTTAAATTAAATTTTAATTAAATGCTCCCCGGTAACGGTGCCAAAAACTTAATCCCCGTATATTTACGCTTACATTTTTCTCTTTATATTTCTTTTTAATGATAATATCTCTTTCTTTGCAATGGCACCAAAAACTTAACTCTGAAGCAAATAAGAAATATATTTTAATTGTTTTATAATATGGGATTCTACGCAAGTATAAGTATCGTTTATTAAGTAATATAGGACTTTCTGATTAAGCTATGAGATATCGAACCCACAGGAAAATGTCTCAAATTTTAAAGAAATAATAAAAATAACTTTTTACTTTTTAAATTAATTTTGTAAGGTGTGCTTTAAGATAGAAGTTTGAAAATTGTTTTTGGTATTTTTTTATAAAATGTAAAGTAGGCAATTAAAATTATCAAGACTCAAAAAATGATATGAAAGCAATGAGAATAAAATATTTTCTTCTTTCAATGAATCAGTAATAACTATGGAATTTCATTGTGGAAGTATCAAAATTTGTTGTGCCAAATAGGAGCAATTATATCCTTTACCCTTACTTGGTTCTATAAAGAACATTGGTTATTTGAAGTTTTGAAAATTTGTAGATGGGTTAGGCAGGGGAGATACCAGCTCTCACTATAGAGTTTCCTCTATTCCCTCCACCGTGGAGCTAACATCTCATAACAAAATTCGAAAACATCAAACCAAGTTAGGGGGCTTTAGCCTGTCCCTCTAAAGTCCTATAATTTTACTCTCCTTTAAAAATCATATCTCCCTATTTATTTGCACTCAATTATATGGACTACAATTCTCACCCATACAATTTTATGTGATTCTCTCCAATTTTTGATTGAGACAATACCACACTGGTTCTTACATGATCTCACAAAAATTTTAACATCTTAATTAGCCAAATGAAGAAGTAAATGAAATGTAAGGAAGAGAATCATGACAACTTCTGCCAACATTAAACACCTATACTACACACAACTTCCTTCCATATTTTAATTACTTCTTCATTTGAAAGGAAAAAGATAAAGAAAACTACTCAGAACTCAGGGAGAAAACACAAACACAACTTGATTTGAAAGAATAAATCATAGTGAAAACACACCAAGTCTTACTTAAAACCAAATGTAAAAACAAAGATAAACACTTATTTGAAAATCCATTGTACAAGACTTTGTAAGTTCCTTTGAAACTTTTGCTTTCCACTATATAACTCCTTAGAGATTGGTACCCAACTCTAAGGATTGACTCTCCTAAATTCTAATACAAACTATGTTAAAGTAAAGTGGAAAAAGTAAAAAAATATGGCTAGAGGAAGGCTCTCTTTCTTCCTCTTTCCCTTAAACCACTTCAAGCTTTTCTCCAACTTCTCCTGCCAAAATTTCTCTTCAAAACTCTTCTCCTTTTTTGATCTTAAGTCTGTGGTCCTTAGATCCTTAAGCTTTAGAATATCATCTGTGGGAAGGATTTTGTGGAAAAGCATCTAAAGGAAGAAGGACATGGAGGTGGTAAGGAATTTATTCAAGCAAATGTTACCCCAGTGTAATGATTCCCACCCGAATAAAAAGTGATAAATAAAGGCAGAAGTAGATTGAGACTTAACCTTCTTAAGATGAATTATATCATTTGCTAGATTACAAATTAGGGTCTTCAAAATTTCAAAAATTTGATTAGGGTGGAGGACATCAAGGATAATGGATTCATTCCAAGCATTATCACTCCAATAATCAGCAACTGTAAGATTAATATTGACATCCAGGAGCACCTTATTAATAAGCTTTCCTTCTATAGTCCAATTTTCTAACCAGAAGTTGATCTGTCCAATCCTCAGCTCCCAAATAAATAACTCCTCAGCTTTGGTTCTAGCTTTCAGTAAATTTAACCAGAGCTTTAAGTCTCCCAATCTTCTGCTAACCAATGAGGGATGAAAATCTCTACAATACTTCCCCAACATAAATTTGGTCCACAAAAAATCCTGCTTTCTAAACCTTATCCAAAGTTTCCTTTAAACCCAAGGCCACTAGCTGCAATTGGTTTACACACTTTTTGCCAGCTAAACCAGCGCATTTTCTTCCTTTGTCCAGCCAAAAAAAACTTGTTGAAAGCCCTTTCCATTAATAGTTGAGTACTCTTCTTCATTATAGTCATTTTCATGAAATAAGAAGGGAAAGAAGTGAGTATGCTTTTAGTAAAGTGATTCTCCCCCCATTAGACATAAAAGAAGAATTCCAACAGTTGAGTTTAGTTTGTATATTTGCAAGGATGCCTTCATATTATGACTTTTTGGTTATGCCTTTCAAGAGTTGCACACCCAGGTAATTCAAAGGGAGGTATGTGGCAGTGAAATTAGTAAAGTTAATTACCCATTGTCTGATGGGAATTTTTACTTGCTTACTAAAAGGAATAAGGCACTTTTTATGATTGAAACTTATACCAGAAGTAACTTGGAATTTTTGTGAGCACTTAAAAGGAGATTTGACTGCTAACTTAGAAGCTCTAGAAAAAATAGCAATATCATCAACATAAGCCAAATGTGAGATGTTTAAATTAGAAATGTGGTTGTATTGCATGTGAGGGGAGTTGGAAAACTTCTTGTTCAAAGTCCTTAAAAGTTAATCAAGAGAAAGGTTAAAAATGGTAGGGGACAAAGGGTCCCCTTGCTTTAGCCCCCTGGTAGCTTTAAAAAACTCATGTTTTTTGCCATTGATTAAGATTGAATTCATACTATTTCTCAAACACCTTATAATTAGTCTAATAAAATCTTTAGGCAATCCTCTAGCTCTCTATACGTCCTCAATGAAGTCCCATCTGATAGTATCATAGGCCTTCTTTAAGTTCAGTTTAAATATGATATTGCCACTCCTGCACTGTTTATCCAAATCCAATAGAAGCTCTTGGGCTAAAAGAATATTATCTGCTATATTTCTTCCTTGCACAAATGCAGTTTGGTTCTCATAGATCTGATGAGGGAATCAAGGCTGTGACCTGTGCAGTATGATTTGCTGATTGCTTTGCTGATAACATTGGTCAAACTAATAGGACTGAAATCATCCCAGCTCTACTTGGAGGAGTCCTTAGGAATCAAAACTAAAGTTGCAGAACAGAAATAATTGGGAGGGTCAAGTCCCCAAAAAAAATCCTGAACAACTTTAATAATCTCTTGTTTGACAGTTGGCTAGGACTTCTTATAAAATTCAGAAAAGAAACCATCAGGGCCAACATCCTTATTACTATCAATTGAGATGATTTCTTTCCAGATTTCCTCTTCATCGGGAATGGATGAAAGATGGTAGAAATTAGAAGGAAATGGGTCATAACTGAAAACTTCTGTCTTGATAGGAATTCTGGGAGAGCTTGGATGTGTACGAAGATTCTGAGAATAATGAATAACATCCTTGGCAATCTCACCAGTTGTGTGTAGCCAGTTACCAGCTGAGTTTTTAATCTAGAAGATAGCATTGCATTTTCTTCTATGATTGATACATGCATGATAGTATCTAGTATTTCTATAACCCTTAGTAAATCTGGATAAAGCAGCTTTTTGTTTCAAAACTCTTTCCTGTGTAGAAATAGCAGTCAATAGAGTCTCATTGACATAATGTGGTGCTTCTTCCTATATTAGCCCCGCTTCCAACTCCATCTCAAGATTCTTAACATTAAATTCATCCTGTTCAACTTTTTTAAGGACATAACAAAAAATGGACCAATTCTAGTCCTTCAAAATGTAACTCAATCTTTTCTGAAGTCCCCACAGTTGCATTCATTATATATTCTTTTTGTCAAGAAGTAGAGACCACCTTGGAAAATTCTAGTGAGAAGTCCAAGCATTTGTAAATCTGAAAGAGGAAGGCCCCTTACTAAAATGATTTTTAATTTTACTTAACAAAGGCCTATGATCAGATCCATACATGGCAAGGGGGAGATGGTGGAATGTAGAAATTTTTGTAACCTAAGACCATTAGCCAGAAAGTGATCCAATCTGTCCTAGAGCCTCCCTCTTCTCCAAGTGAATTGAGGACCTTGAAAGCCAAGGTCATGCAAACCAACCTCTTGAATGGAGTAATTGAACTTTGTAATCTTTTGAATGTCCACAGGCCTCCCACCTGATTTTTTAGCGGGAGAAGCAATACAATTGAAATCCCCACCAACCAGCCAATTAGAATCCATAGATTAACTGACCAAAGAGTTGATCTCAAAGTACTTTCTGAGATTCAAAAGATCAGCCAACATATACAATTGTGGCAAAAAAATCAAAATCACCAATTTTAACCATCAGATGAACAAACTGAGGATGGGTAATCAGAACAGACCAATCAACTTCCCTTCTAAAAAGAATCCATATTTTCTGACTAACATTAGCAAAATGCTGAAATCCATGAAAGTTCTTGAGAGTAAATTTAATTTTTTTTTTAAATCATAGGTTCTAAGAGAGAAAAACACCATAATTTATGCACCCTAATCAGATGAAGGAGTCTGTGGAGGGAATTTGGGTGAGCAATTCCCCTCACATTCCAACAAAGGAGATTAATCATGATGGCTAGCTTTACCCTTTCCCCAAGTCCTAGAGAGAGAATCAAGCACCTGATTTAAAGTGCTTCCTCCTGCATTTAAAGTACTATCATTCTGCAAACATTTTAATTCATTAGCACCTTTCTTTTTCTTCTTCTCCTAATGTATGATCCTGTCATGTTCAAGGGAGCAGGGTTCACCCTCCTCAATCAATGGCAATCTTGAGTCTTTAACAGAAGGCAGTGGCAGTTCAGTGTTCCCTAATGGAGTATTAGAAATTAGAGCTTTCTTAGTTTTCCAGGATCTTTGAACTTGCCACTCATCTTCCATGGCAGTAACCATATTAGTGATATCATTATCTTTAATAAAGTGCTCAGCATACAGGAGTGCTCTAGAGAGACATTAGGCCTAACTAATTGAGGGTTCTTCTATAAAATAGTTTCATCCATAGGCCTTGTATATGTTACAACAACCTCATTAGGAATTTCTTCTAATTGAGTGTGTTCTGAAATGGGAGGTAGTACAGACTTGGTAGCTACCATTGTTAGATAAGAGCTTGTAATTGATTGGAATCCTACACGGGACCAGAGCTAACCTGTCCCACTTGGGCCAATTCATAAGGTCTCAAATCAGGATGTAACCTATAACATTTCTCTTGATTTTGTCCAAACATTCTTCAATGCTTGCAATATAAGGGTTGTTTCTCCATAATAATAGGCTGCCAATAACCATTATTGGAAGATCCAAGCCACACTTCATCAAGTGTTGGTAAGGTAATATCTCCTTCCATTAGAACTCTAGCTGTAGATGGTCTACTAACATTACAAGAGGAGATATCTACCTTTAAAGGTCTCCCAAGAGAATCCCTAATACTGTATAAGATCTTCTGATTGAAGAAAGGAAGTTTAAGGTTAGGAATCTTATACCAAACTGGTATAAGATCTTGTGCATGACCAAAATCCATGGTCCACTTCAGCAACTTCTTTGGTTTACCCTCTATCATAAGGATCTTCTTAGAGAATATCTGAGCACAATAATCCTCCTTTGATAACTGAATCATGATATGTCTCCCATCAAATACTCCCACTTCTAACTCTCTGCAAGCTTGAACTCATCAAAAGCCTTTCTGATTACATCCATCCTTAGATGGCCAAACTGAAACTTCCACACCAAGGTGAAATTATAAGTCTCAGAGAATTTGGCAAGTTCAACATCTATGAAAAATATAGTAGGTTTCCCAGCTTTCTTAGTGGCTAATGAATTCACAAGAAGCCCACCCTTCAACGGCATCATGAAAAAGTTGTGGGAAGGCATGTTTGTCCCCCAAAGTGGAGCCACCATCAATACGACCATCAACCTCAGCATATGATCCTCTTCCCACAAAGTTAGGGTTAGCCTTGGTCAATTCAGTAGCCATGAAAAGAGCTCAGCTGCAACAACGAGCAAAGGAGAAATCAATAGAACAATAACAACGCCCACACAATTTAAATACAAGAACTCGATAAAGATCAAAACAGGCAAACCACCACTCAGAAAACCCACCAAAGTAAACGGCCTCCACTCCTAAGTAAACGGCCAGCCACCAGTCAGCAAACCGTCGGAGGCGCCATCTAGGAAGAAACACAAGCAGATATATATAAACAAAAAATTGCCTAATAGGGAGCACTATATTAAAATAAAATAAAGATAGTTACACTGCTTTTAAATAGGGCATTGACAAATTGTCCCCATGCAACAAAAAGGCTAAAGAGGGAGGGGGATACTATCAATTACAATAGATGCAGTATTCGTCCCTGTAGTAGCTAACCAGTGTGCAGGTCCATTTCCCTCTCTAAGAATGTGAAGGAAGGAGACCATGGAGGAATGAGTGTAAGGAGCCAATCTATTCTTCCATCGGTTTATGTGAAAAGGAGGTGTGGCAGAGTGTGCCAAAATGTTATTGCAAGTGAGGGAGTCGGATTCCACCAGTAGGGGGCCCAACTTGTATCTATGAGCAATAACAATGGCCCAAAATATAACAATCATTTCAGCCTCTAAAGCATCTACTGCCACAATAGGTTAAGAAAAGTAGTGGAGGCACTTCCTCTGGGGGTCTCTAAAGATTCCACCAAAGCTAGCTACCTCCCTACAAAAAATGCCATCTGTGTTAAATTTAATCCAGGATCTTAGGGGAGGGGACCACTCCACATGTGAAGGGCCAACCCTAGACTGGAAGGGGGAGGGAGGGCTCCAATTAATACAAACATTGGGGAATTTTTGGTGAAGAACAAGTTTCTGGATGTAAGAAAAATCGTTGGCAGCAACAAGCTGCATAGTGGAGAGCTTATCTTCATATTTAGATTGATTCCTACTCATCCAGAGAAACCAGGCAGTCAAACAAGGAATCACCAAAAGTTTAGCAGCATGCCACTCCCTCCAGCAAACAGAGAAAGAAGACCAACTCAAAAGGAGGGTGTTAATAATAAGTTTATCCAACAAGGTGGCCCAAACTGCCTGTGAGAAAGAATAAGTGCTCCAGGGACTCCTCAGCATTTTGTCATAAATAACATTAGGATGGGCCCCTCAAATCCTTGAGCTTCAAGATATCATCAGTGGGGAGAATCTTAAGCCAGAGTCTCCAGCTGAAGAAAGACATGGATGGGGTCAGAACCCTCCCCAAAATAGCACTACCCCAACCAGTATGAGTCCAGCTAGTCACCCTCTCATAAATGAAGGATGACAGCTTTTGGGAATTGCTTTGTCCGGTGACAATCTTGTCTTTTTGACAGGGAAGATTGGAGTTTTTTGCAACAAATTAACTTATACATTATTCAGAAAAGTGCTTAATAACTTGCAATTCCACTGATTATCAATCCAGTAATCCTTGACTGGGCAATAGTAAGTGGGATGGGGTTGGATGGACTCCAGTTCCTCCCCATTTCACAGCCACTTATCCAGCCAGAAGTCAACCTGGCCCTCCCCCAAATCCCAAACTAATATCTCCTCAGCAGAATCTCTGATTTGTAGCAATTTAGACCATAGTTTAGAATCCCCCTGCTTAGGAGTGACAGAATTAGGATGTATGGACCTACAATATTTCCCTTTCAAGAAAAGAGCTCAAAGGCTATCCTGGGCTCTGAATGTGATATATAATTTATAAAGGATAACATGGCTCAGATGTGGAGAGCTTTTAAACCCCAGACCCCAGCAAAATGGGGCTTGCAAAGTTTTTCTCAAGGGAGCAAATGGAACTACTTCTTCTGCCCAGCCCACAGGAATTGGTTGAAAATTCTAACAAGGAGAGTTTGGGTGCTTTTCTTCATAGTGAACATTTATAAAACATAAGAAAGAATAATAGTCAGTATGCTCTCTAGCGAAGTAATCCTGCCCCCATTGGAAAGGAAAGAGTTGGTCCAACATTGAAGTTGGCTTTTGATCTTGTCGACCACCTCATTGAATATAGTTTGTTTAGTTTTGCCCTTAAGAAGTTGTACACCAAGATAATTGATAGGCAAGTATACTTGTTTAAAGCCAGTGTAATCAGAGATCCAGTGTTTAATAGTTGGGTAAGCATTGGTGCTAATAAAGTATTGGCATTTCTGTATATTAAGCTCCATTCCAGAAGCCAATTGAAAATGCTTGAGGACCTGAAAAAATAGCTTTGACAGCAGGCTTAGAAGAATTAGAGAAAATAATTAGATCATCAACATAGGAAAGGCGGCTAACACCAATATTAGATTTATGATGGTAGGCATGATAAAGAGAAGTGGCCATCAGATTCTCTAGCTGCCTTGAGAGGTAGTCAAAGGCTAATATAAAGATGGTGGGTGAGAGGGGGTCACCTTGTTTGACGCCCCTAGTAGCACTGAAAACGCCATGAATCCTGCCATTGACCAGAATAGAATAAGCATTGCAATTTAGAGATCTCCCAATTAATTGAATGAACTCAAACTAGAAACCCCTGACAGCAAGATTGTCCAAAATGAAATCCCAGTTGATAGTATCATAGGCCTTCTTAATGTCTCACTTAAAAATCACATTATGCCCTTTGCACTTCCTGTCTAGGTCTAGTAGCAACTCCTGAGCAAGTAGAATGTTGTTAGAGATAGACCTCCCCTTCACAAAAGCAACCCGGTTGGCCTTAATTAATTGCTGAAGGTGAGGTTGAAGTCTAAAAACCAAGATTTTGCTGAGAATTTTAGACATAACATTAGTGAGGCTTATAGATCTGAATTCTCCCCAGGTTTTTCTCAGTTTGTTTTTAGGAATAAGAATGATAGAAGAAGTAGTAAAATATTTAGGTGGGGTGATCCACTGAAAATTTGATAGCTTTTTTACTATTTATTTCATACCTGTTTTAATGATATTGCACTTTAAAGAAAGGTATTTTTCATGATTTCATGCAGGTACAATGATTTTAGACATTTGGAGCAAAAGGAAGCGAAAAGGAGTAAATTTGGAGCAAAAAGGGAAAAAAGTACATTTTATTGAACTAACGTCGAAAAGCAATTATATAATATTAATTGTGAACTACATCGTTAGTAATATTTTACCACTTGACTTAACAATGCAACAACAGAAAAAATTTAAGCATGATTCTAATTTTTATTTCTGGGATGATCCTTATCTATACAAGTAATGTAAAGATCTTATTATTAGGATATGTGTGCCTTATGAAGAAATGAAAAAAAATATCCGAGAATGTCATGATTCTGAATTTGGAGGACATTTTGGAATTAATAGAACTGCACATAAGATTTTGTAATCTGGATTTTATTGGCCTACACTTTTCAAAGATGTTTATAGATTTATCAAAACTTGTGATCGATATCAAAGAATAGGCAATATATCTAGAACAAATGAAATGCCTCTTAATTTTAATTTGGAAGTTGAAATTTTTTATGCTTGGGGATTAGATTTTATGGGACCATTTATGCCTTCATTTGGAAATATATATATACTGATTGCTATTGATTATGTATCAAAATGAATTGAGGCAATAGCTTTACCTAGGTGTGATGCTAGAAGTGTTTCTAGGTTTTTAATGAAAAATATTTTCACAAGATATGGAATGCCTAGAGTAATCATCACTGATGGAGGATCCCATTTTAAGAATAATCCAATTCAGAGATTGGTGGAAAAATATAATATTATGCATATAATCTCTACAACTTATCATCCCCAAACTAATTGTTTAGCAGAGGTATCTAATCATGAAATTAAATAAATTTTGGAGAAATTCATTAATCCTAAGAAATTGGATTGGTCTTGTAGATTAGATACTTCTTTCTGGGCATACATAACTGCTTATAAAACTCCTATAGGAATGTCCCCTTACAGATTAATCTTTGGAAAAACTTGTCAATTGAATTAGAATATAAAGCATTTTAGGCGAAAAAGAATTTGAATTTTAATCTGACAGATGCTGGTGAGAAAAGACTTTTGCAATTGAATGAATTGGAAGGAAGCAGAAATGAATCATATGATAATGACAGAATATACAAGGAGAGAAGAAAAATATGGCATGATCGGAAGATTGTTAAAAAGGAATTTGAACCAGAACAAAAAGTTTTACTATACAATACAAGATTGAAATTATTTCTTGGGAAACTGAAATCTAGATGGACAGGACCATTCATTATTGTGAAAATATATCAATTTAGAGCTGTGATTATCGAAGACCCTAAATCTGGAAGAATATTTAAAGTTAATGGCCAAAGATTAAAAACATATTTTGAAGGCAATAGACCTAATTTTAAAGAGGTTTGAATGTTAGATCAACCTAAATAACTGGAAGTTATGTAAGGCTGACGACATTAAACTAAGCGCTTTGTGGGAGGCAACCTATAGTTATTGAGTGTTTGCTTTATTTGATGTGTTATTTGTGTTTCTTTGTTACTTAATTATGTCTTATTCTTCCTTAATTATCATTAACAACATTTATGAAATGAATCAAATTGAAGTTTGGAAAGAATTTGGTCAAAGTGAAGTTTCACAAAATTTGAACTAGCACCGAAATGCACTGTTATCAGCGCCGGACCACGCCACTATTCAGAAAATTGTTTCTCATCTTTAAATTCAAGTTTTGATGGTTCTAGGTGGTAAACCATCCATTAGAACTCCCAAAAACCACCCCTAGATGCATAAACTACCAAAGGAACGAAAAGGAAGATCCCAAATCTCGTCCAAATGGATTCCGACTCGATGGAAACTTCAAGATTTCAAGTGTTCAACTGTAGAAAGTTCGTCAGTTTCTAAGCGCAATGCTTATTCAAAAAAAAATATCTCGAAAATGAGATAGATTAAGGAGCGAGGCTTTATGAATCAAGGTACGAATTCTCCTACCATTAGAATTGATGAAATTATTGTTCACAGACGTGGGGAAGTATTGTGTTATACTACCACCACCGTAGTTATCCCGGTTGTGAAAGAGTTTTATGCAAATCATCATGGAATCAACCAAGGATCAGTTTACATGCGAGGGAGGTTTATCACATTTACTCCTGCATAGATTAATGATTTATACATGATTGAGAATGGGTTAATCTGCCACTATTTGAATTTTGCCTCGACGAAGGACAATATGAATGATATATACAAATATCTGATGGATAAAAGTGATGAATGAGATATAAGAGATAACAAGTATGTAAGTTTCTTGACCACACTGTTAAATCCTACGTCGAAAGACTTACATTATTTCATATGTGCAAAATTACTCCCAACTACGAAAATGGCAAAGTAACTAAGGAGTGCACTATTCTGAACTACTGTATTCAAATGGGAATTCCTATTGATGTTGGTTCGATAATTGTTAAGTCTGTTTTGGGATTGATCGTTCATGGATCAAAGTATGGGCTTAGACATCCTTCCACCATATTTCTCCTTTGCAGTCAATCACAAGTTCCATATGAGAACTAGGAAAGAGTACTTCTACCTTGGAAGCCTATAGACCCAGCAGATGCATATAGTAACCAGACTGTTGGTGATATGAATGACATGAGCATTATTGAAGATCAACCATCTCAGAGGTCAACACATATTCCTCCTTACTTTCCTGAAAGTTCACAGATCATCTTGAAGAAAATTAAAAAATTGGAGAAGGAAGTGTAACATTTGATAAATGCAATCAACAATCTATTTGATTTCTTTGATCATTTGGATTGGAGAATGAAGGAGCACTTTGCTCATTGTAGATATGTTGAAGGAAGTTTGATGCGGTTGATGAAAAAGAAAGGTTGGATTGAAGAGGATTCTACTTAAGAATTTTCGTTTCGTCCATTCTACAATTTGTTTGTTCATGCTCAATCAATTAGACATCTTAGAATTGATGATAGTTTTGAGGAAGAATGAAGACTTGATTATTTTATTTCTGTGTTTGTGTATCTGATTGCTTTGCTTTACTTTACTTTGCTTGGATGTTATATTTGTACTTGCGTTCTTGTTTTAGAATTATATGGCTTGATGATGTGTAGTATTTAGTGTTATGTGTTTGTGTCTGAGACATGGATTTTATATATGAAAGTAATGTTTTTGTGTTGTTTGTGTTAAAAAAAATATCATTTTTCATGGCTTTAGAATGTTATTCAATGCTTAATTAGACTAATTAGACGTTAGAGTGGGCTTGAAAAGATCGAAATTGCAAAAGAAAGTCGGAAGCCCAGTTTTGTAACTGGCGCTGAATGGCACTGTCACCAATGTCAGACCATAACAAAAGACAGAGAGTTTGGCCATAAGAGCAGAATAATGCACCGAACGGCGCTGCTGCTAGCGCCGAACAGCACTAGACCAAAAAAAGGCTCGAAACTCCAAATTTCTAGATTTAACCCTGGGACCCGCCATTTTTTTCCCAAACCATCATCTTCTACCTCCAGCCAAGGCTACTTTTTGCACTTAAGGCTCACAAGCATTTGGATTTGAAGCGATTTCATGGCCGAAAAATTTGGATTTCATCTTCTCTTGGTAAGAGCTACACTTTAACCTAAAATTTTTCGATTTTAACCGTGGAAATATCCTACATTAGGAAGATTTGAAATTTTGAAGATTTTGGAGAAACTTTAGAGATTTTTCATGGATTTTGAGTTCTTATCTTTTTAAATTTACCTTGGAGCCCATTAGATTACAATTTTAACATTGATTTGGATAATTTGATATTATTAGACAAATGGCTCCAAGAATTTCAAAGGGGAAGAAAAAATTTGAGTATGATGAAAGCAAATTTGTGAATTTCAAGGCTTATTCACACTTTAGTATGTTTCTTAGCAATAAGAAATGTATTCAAGAGAAAGCCTTTGAAAATCCTGGAGGTATGCTTGAAGAACTTATTACAAATCGTAAATGGGAGATTTTCTGTTATTTTACGCTGAAGCGTTGCTGGGAATTGTTAGAGAATTTTATGCAAATCTATATTATTTTGAGAGTGAATACATACTGGTTAGAGAACAAATGGTTGAATTTACCCCTGCTCGCGTTAATGCATTTTATCAGTTAAGTTCACCTTTTTCTTGTGAATATGAAAATTTTCCTATTACGAATGAAGCATTGGATATGATTGTGAACTTTTTGACTGACAGAAAAGGGGAATGGGAAGTTAAACAAAGACTAAAAGTCAACTTCCATTTTCTACTTTGAATCCTGTATTAAAAGCTTGACACTATTTCATTTGTGTAAGACTTTTGCCTACCACCCATCACAGCAAGTTACTGTAGATAGAGCTGTTCTGAATTACTGTATTCAGAACATGAAAAATATAAATATTGGGGCTATTATTCATAAAATTATTTTGAAGAGCTCAAAAGGAGAGACTACAGGTGAACTAGGACACCCCAGCCTGATTCATGCCTTGTGTATTCATTCAGGTGTAGCAATTAAAGATAATGATGAGGAAGTCCATCCCCTCAAGCCCATTACTAAACTAAATTTGAAAACTTATGAAGCCCATGTAGCATGGAAGTGGAGTAAGAAAATTGATGAGCCTTCTTCTAGTCATGAAAGACCATCATCATCTGGGGAGCCTACTCTGCATGATGTTGTGGATCAGTTGGAAAGGTTGAACACCAGAGTAGAGGGACTAGAAGTAAGGAACAAGATAAATGATGATTATCAAGTGTATGGGAGAGAATATGAGATAGCTTATCTTGACGCACAGATGAGATTATTTCAGGGGAGACACTAGTGATGTATTTCCTACTTACCTTGAGTATACTTCATACCAGCCTGAAGAACCTCATGATGGTGGAGCTCCTGTAGATGAAGATTGGTAGTTTTACAGTTTTATTTTCATTTTATTTTGAATTTGTGTTTTGTATATGTGATGTACATGAGACTCTTTCTGATTAGTATTTGTGATGTCATGTGTGTTTGGTTGCACTTGTAGCAGCTTTATGTTGATTTGTGATGTATGTGATGTGATAGTAGAGTTTTCATGTGTTTGGTTTGTTAGTTTAATCTGTGATAGTAACAGTTGGATGTTATTGTTGTGTGCACTGTTTGTGCTGTATGTTTTCTTAGCTTCTCCCTTATAAACTTCTAACCCATATTTGTGTATAGAAATGCTCTAAATTATTTCAGGCCTACTGTTCTACTTTATGAAGAAACTCTGCTTAAACTCAAAGGTATGAAAAGCCCAACATATTGAGGTATGAGTTATATGTTTAAATCTTTTCTTTCTTCCCATGTTAATTTTATTGATATTCAAAAATCTAAGTTTGGGGGAGGAAAAGAATTAACCATTAATTGTTCTCATTTAAATTTATTTTCAAAATTATTAGCATGATTTCCTGTAATATAACTCAATTTCAGGTAACTGTATTTTAATTTTATTTAAGTATTTTGTAAAGTTGAATGAAAGTATTTGGTTATGAAAAGTAATTTTTTAGGATAAGATATTTGGTATAAGAGAATAGGACTATAGTCAACTATTCAAAGTAAAAAAGCTGTATGTTTAATAATTGAGAATCTTAAAACCTATGTGATAGGGAAAGATAGAGACTCTATGATGAATCATTAATAAGCTAAAGAAATACCTATAAAGTAAAGGAATGTGGTGAGTTTTGAAATTTAGGGTGAGAAGGGTGAAGTTCAAAATTATTAAAGGCAATCCAGATACAGTAATCCTCACTTAAAAGAAAAGAAAAGAAAAGAAAAGAAAAGAAAAGAAAAGAAATAAAAGAAAGAAAAGTGAGGAGAAGCTTGAGGAGACGCCTAATCAAAAATTGGCTTCACTTGAAACTACCTAAAGGGAAAAACTTAATTACTTTCCTGAACTTATATGTGTGGATTAGCATCTTTACTTATAGTGTTCTCATAAATTTCTTTTCATGTAATCCTTTTAAGTGCCTTAATAGGACAATCTACAGTCATTTTTGAAATGAATAGAAGGCTAGAACTCTTAGACTTGATTACTAGATAGTCTTACACTTGCAGAGTTTACTTGAATTATTCAAAGTCTTTCTGAAAATCTTACTATAGTACTTATCTAAATCAAAATTATGGTATTCTAGAAAGAAAGTTCATCACAGTGGATCATTATTTTATGCATTAACTAAAATTACTTAAGGACAAGTAATAGTTAAGTTTGGGGAATCTTGATCCACTGAAAATTTGATAGCTTTTTACTATTCATTTCATACCTATTTTTGATTATATTGCACTTTAAAGAATGGTATTTTTCATGATTTCATACAGGTACAATGACTATAGGCCTTTGGAGAAAAAAGAAGTGAAAAGGAGCAAATTTGGAGAAAAAAGGGACAAAAGTGCATTTTATTGAACTAGCGCGAGACAACGCTAATTTACAGAGAGTTACAACCATATTGGTGAAATAATGC
Organism: Papilionanthe hookeriana x Papilionanthe teres; assembly: GCA_022702705.1. NCBI lineage: Eukaryota > Viridiplantae > Streptophyta > Magnoliopsida > Asparagales > Orchidaceae > Papilionanthe > Papilionanthe hookeriana x Papilionanthe teres. Next base: position 28,275,049 of record CM040422.1, read on the forward strand.
GCCGAACGACGCCCTATCCAGCGCCGGACCGTTCCCTATGCCGAATTCAAACTAAATTCAATGTATTTGGCCGGATTTTGGAGGGTTACTTGAGGAAACTCTTAGGGAATCAGTTTTGGACGAATTTAAACTCCTGTGGAGCCAAGTTTGAAGAGGAGAGGAGAGTTTTTAGAAGAGTTTAGAGTTTAGAGAGAGTTTTCCATTTTGTTTAGGAGATCTAGGTTTTGTGTTTTCTCTTCAAAGGAGTGTAAGAGGAGAGGGAAAGTGGGAGATTTCTTCTTCCTTACTTATCTAAAGAGAGAATTGTGTGTTGTGTGAAGAAAGAAGAGGAGTCAAGAGAATTCCTTGAGATTCGCTTGGGGAAGAGTTTGAGATAAGTTGTCTTTACTTTACTCTATTTGTATGACATTGGTTTTATATATAAAATCCATGTTTTGTCATCTTTTCCTCATGAGTCTTCAGTAGATTCTTTGTCTTTTTCCTTTTCATGTGATGTGTTGATGTAGTGATATGGAAATGATGTGCCAATTTATTATGAAGAATTTGTGATGACCTTTTCACTTCGAACTATATTTACTTTTTAATCTAGCCAATTAAATTGTTAAAACTTGTTGGGAAAAATGTATTTCGAAAGGATTATGAGTTTCACAACATAAGTGAATGTCACATTCAATGTCCATGAATGAGAGACGTAGTTCATGGGGAATGAGTGCAAATAAATAGGGAAATATACTTTGATGGGCGTAGAATTAGAAATTTCAGAGTGACAGGCTGAACTCTGCAATTTGGTTTTAATGTTTGGAAACTGAAGCAAGAGTTAGCCTTCAGGCGAAGGGAAGTGGGAGCTCTGGAGTGAGAGCAAGTATCCTCCCAGCCTAACCACGAATTTGGGGACTAAACTTAGGATTAGCCAATGTTCTTTATACGCTGAAAAATGGGTAAAGAATATGAATGATCCTATTTGACACAATACATTTGCATCACTGATCTATGTCACAATAATCAACACATTAAGATTAGAAAGGAGGAAGACTCTTTTTTACAACTGTACTTTGTTATAAATTTAGTCTTGTGTTAGTTTAACTTGTTAGAGTCTAGAACGTACTTTGGTAAAAATAGTAACTAAAATTGTTTGTCTTTATTTTAAGAAGTGGACTTACTTGTAATTGTGTTGTGATTCAATAAGTGATTTATGTGATATGCAATAAAATTAAAGTCACTCTGTGCGATCGATATCCAAGTCTCCACTAGAGCCCTGTATTACTTGAGCAATACGTATACTTGCAGTTAATTGTGTGACTCATTATCAAACTAAATCAATATATATATTTAAATCTGAGTTCATAAATTTTGGGAAATTAAAAAGTCACACCATGGGGCTACTCCATGAAAGAAGTTTTGGACTTCTTGTGTAACATCCTTCTTAATCTTGGACCATATGGCTTTATAGAAGCTAGCAGTGAATCCATTAGGACCAGCTGCCTTGTTGCCATCAATAGAATCCAAAGGAGTCTTGATCTCCTTCTTCTGGGGCATATATGTTAAATTCAAACCTCTTATGTAATTTTGACAGTCAGTAAATAAGTTGGCTTCAAGTGGAACTTAAGGGACTGGCTTCTAGTAAATAGCTTTTTAAAGTGGTCCACATCATCCTGAGCAATGTCCTTATCAATACTGAGCTTAAGCCTAGTAGACTTTGTGATGGAGAGGATCATGTTACATTTTCTCCTGTAATTTATACAGGCATGGTAGTAACTAGTATTCTTGTCCCCATTGAAAAATTTAGTAATAGCAGCTTTCTACTTAAGAAAGGTATCATGGTATCTAGTTGTAGGAGGAGCTTCTCATTGGCTTAATGAAAATCTGCTTCAGAATTCCTGCCCCACTGTAACCCTTCTTCTACTTGTTTCACATCTTCCTTAGCCTTTTTTAGGTTCTCATTCACATTGCCAAAAGTTTCCCAGTTCCAGGATCTGAAATGAACAACAGTCTTCTTTTGAAGCTTCCACAGGTTGAGCCAAGGATTGTCCTCAGCATCAAACACCCTAACCTTCTCAAGTTCAGTAAGGAAATCAGAGTGAAGAGTCCACATGTTCTGAAATCTGAAGAGGTTACCTCCAGCACTTGTTGCATTACTGAAGGAACAAAGAAGAGGTCTGTGATCAGAACTTGTCATAGAGAGATGTGTTATAATGGTGTAAGGAATAGTCTGAAGCCACAAAGAGTTGCCCAGCATTCTATCCAGCCTCTCCCAAGTCTGACCCCTCCTCTAGGTGGAAAGGGGACCCTGAAAACCCAAGTAATACAGGTCAGCATCAGAAAAAAAAACTTGTTAAACATGTGCATAGGAGAAGAAAGTGGAGGGTTTCCTTAGTAGGAGATGTGATGCAATTCAAATCTCCCTCGATAATCCAGAAGGAATTAATGGAGGGAGCAAGCTACAAAATATCATGCCAAAGAATCTGTTGTTGAGTGCCACTACATCCTACATAAATGAAAGTAGAAAATCCCTTTTGTTCTCCCAATAAAAATTGGATGTGAAAAAATTGAGCATTGTCCTAGATAATAGACCATTGCAATTCAATTCTAGCAAATAACCAAATTTTATTGTTAAGATTAGCATAATGAGTAAACTGAGGGAATTTTTTAGTAATCCTTTGAGGATGTTTAGTCACCATAGGCTCTAGAAGAGCAAAACACTAAATATGATGTAATTTAACAAGGTATTTTAGACTACCGAGGGAGGAAGAGTGAGCTGCCGCTCTGAAATTCCAGCATAGGATATCGATCATTGAGAGAGTGTTTTCCCCTTACCCTTGTCTTGGGGTAAGGGATAGTTGTGCTAATGTTTTGAAAATCCTCTAAAATCTAAGCTTCCAGCAAGGCCTGTACATTTAATTTATGCTTTTTCTTTTTACTGCTCTTTTGAGTTTGCCATTCAGCATTCATCTCATTAGACAACTGAAGATTTAGATAAGCAAGCACATGAAGATCCCCCAAAACTGAAATAGGATCCTGCAATTGAGTATCAGCAACTTCCAAAGGAGGGGGAGAGTAAATAATATCAATCAGAGGAGTTGATTTTGTAACTCCTTGCAAATCAGACCCCAATGCCTCATTTCTATCAGCAAAAACTGGAGCCTCGGGCAAAGTAACCACAGGAATATCCTCAATAGCTAGGGCAGAAGGGGTAATTATATCTTTAGCTATAGTAGAAGATTCACCTCCCTTAGTCTACTTCTTTTTAAGAGATTAAGTCTATATCAACTGTCTTTAATGTGGTCAAACAATTTACAGTGAAAATAGTAGAGTGGTCTAGTCTCAACCTCAATCTCTTGCCAAAATCCCCCCTCCTTAGTCTCAATCCACACCATTTCCAAGTCAAGAAGAGTGATGTCTCTTTCCACTAGGACTCTAGCACCAACAGGTCTGGCCATGTCAAAGGTGGGAGAATGCACCTTTAAAGGTGTACCAAGTGTCTGGCTGATATTGAAGAGTGCATTCCGATGTTATAATTGGATAGGCAAATTAGAAAACTTGAACCACATGGGAACAATTGGGGGGGGAGGTCTTTGGAAGGGTTAAAGTCAAGCATCCATTTTAAGAGTTTCATAGTAGTGCCTGCAGTAAGAAGGAATTGTTTCCCAAATTTCCTTGCATAATCTTCTTCATTGGACAACCTTATAACCAAATGTCTGCCAATCAGGAGTCCTAGCTTCCAAGTACCAATGAGGTTGAGGTCATCAAAAAATTTCCTCACATGTTCCATCTGTGGGTGGCCAAATTGAAACTTCATAACCAAATTGAATTTAACTGCCTCTTCATTTCCTATGTAGTAAAGATGACTGCGGGCTTCCCATCCTTCATTCCTAGAGGTCTGATGTAGGGGCAGTTACCTTTGCCAGCAGCAGTGTCATGAAGTTATTGAGGAAAGACCAAATGGTCAAAATTCTTGTGAGGTTGCTGGCCCTTTCCCACAACACCTGCATAGGTAGCCTTTGCCCGGAGCTCGTTCTCCTTGTTAATTAAATCCTCGTAACATCATTATATCTCTTGATAGCTGGTGCAACTTTTTTAATTTGCCAAAATTTATGAACTCAAATTTACATATATATATTGATTTAGTTTTATTATGAGTCACAAAATTAAACGCAAGTATATGTATCCCTCAAGTAATAAAGGGCTCTAGTGGAGTCCTGGATATCGATCACATAGGGAGGCTTTAATTTTATGGCATAACACAGAAATCACTTATTGAATCACAACACAATTGCAAGTAAGTTCAATTCTTAAAATAAAGACAAATAGTTTTAATTACTATTTCTACCAAAGCATGTTCTAAACTCTAGCAAGTTAAACTAACAGAAGAATAAATTTATAACAAAGTTCAGTTGCAAGAAAGAGTCTTCCTCCTTTCCAATCATAATGTGATGATTATTGTGACATATATCATTGATGCAAATGTATTTTGCCAACTAGAAGCATTCATATTCTTTACCCATATTTCAGCATATAAAGAACATTGGCTAATCCTAAGTTTAGTCCTGAAATCCGTAGTTAGGCTGCGAGGATACTGACTCTCACTCCAGAGCTCCCACTTCCCTTCGCTTAAACGCTAACTCTCACTTCAGTTTCCAAACATTAGGACCAAATTGAGGATTTTAGCCTGTCACTCTGAAATCTCCAATTCTACGCCCATCAAAGTATATTTCCCTATTTATTTGCACTCAAACCCCATGAACTATGTCTCTCATTCATGGACATTGAATGTGACCTTCACTTTTGTTGTGGAACTCATAATCCTTTTAAAACATATGTTTCCTAACAAGTTTTAACAGTTCAATTGGCCAAATCAAAATATAAATGAAGTTCGAAGTGAAAAGGTGATGCGACTTTTTATATGTAAGAATTTATGACCTCAGATTTATATATTTATAATGATTTTGTAAATTCACAAATTCAAACGCAAGTATATGTATCATATCAAGTAATACAGGGCTCTAATGGAGTCCATTTATCGATTCCACAGAGAAGCGAGGTAAGAGGTTCTTAGTCAAATTATAGTCTACTACTAACAGCCTTAGTTTGGTGGGGTGATCTAAGTGTTTTTTCTAACAACTACTCCTAAATGCAGATGATTATATGTAAGGATAATAACTACTCCCTAATGCAAATATTAATACTAAAGATAACCCTTTTAAGGGAAATTAGTTTGGTGAATTTTGAGATAATAAAAACTACTATTCTCATGTAACGAATTGGATAATGTATAGGAATGAGACGCATTAAATATTGTATGTGCCAAATAGGAGCAATCCTATTATTTACCCTCTTCCGAGTACCCCCTCTTGAGAATGCTATAAAGAACATTGGCAAATGCTAGGCTTAGTCCCTAAATCCAAGGTTAGGCTGGGAGGATACCGGTTCTCACTTCAGAGCTCCCACTTCCCTTCACCTGAAGACTAACCCTAGCTTTAGTTACCAAACTTTAGGACCAAATTGGGGATCTCAGCCTCTCACCCTGAAACCTCTAATTCGACGATCATGAAACCATATTTCCCTATTTGCACTCAATCCCCATGAACTACGTAATTCATCCACGGACATTGAATGAGGTTCCACTTTGTTGAGAATTACACTGCCCTTTCAAGTCAATGCAATTACAACAACTTTTAATAGTACAACGAGCACTTTTTGAAATCTAAATGAAGTGCAAGTAGAAACCATCACATTTATAATTAAAACATCTTTTAGCAAGCATCCTAATATCCTAAACATGAATCCTAATAATTGCAAAAGAAAAGTAGAATGGAAATAATTGCATAATCTTCTCATGCCACTATTAAGAAGAAAGAGTAAGAGAAAGACATAACAAAACACGAAGAAAACACAATGAAAAAACTCATTTCAAAGCAAATCCACAAAATAAGTGTTTACAAAATCATAAGATAATGAAGAACATAATACTTAGCTTCTTTTCCCTTGAAAGAAAGATGAAAATCTCTCCTATAAAGTCTCCCACGGATCCATGCAATGCTAGAACATTCCCTTACAGATTCTCTCAAAATCCCCTCACCAATCTTTCCAAAAAGGTAGAATCTACATTTCTACTACTATTCCAGGATCTCTAATCATTCTCCACGTTTTTCCTATCCTTATCTTACATTTTTTGGCTTCAAATTCGGTTTAAAATAGTGTAGGGACGAATTTCTTAAGAGGTACATTAAGAAACCTTCCAAAAAGCATCCAGATTTGATGTATATGGCAAATAACCGCTCAATTTAGCATCCAGACCATCTTAGGCGCCGCTGGCGCTGAATAGGGTGTTGCCGACTCCCTATTTTGGTGGTCTCGAGTCTCTGGTGCCACCGACGCTTGTTTGGGCACCGCCGGCACTTGTTTGGGCACCGGTTTTGGGGCGCTGCCGGCGCCCATCCTGTGCAGCTCCACCATTTTGCTCCGTTTAGCTCCATTTTAGCTCCGATTCACCCCATTTTAGTTGCGTTGCGTTCCTAACAGATAGCCCTACAAAATAAGCATAAAAATAAGTTTTCTTTAAAGTGTAATCTCATTCAAAAATATGCATGAAGTGTAAAATAGACTAAACATAGAAAGACTTATCGAAAGGTGTCAAGCCAAAATTTGTTTTCTTGCTCGTTTTTGCTCCAAATTGCACCGTTTTTGCTTATTTTTGTTTCAATCAACATTTCTTGTACCTAAAACCAGAAAACATACAAAATTCCTTCATTTTAAAGTGTAATATCACAAAAAATGAGTAAAATTATATAGCAAATACTGTATATATTTTTGGTGCATCAAAATCCCCAAACTTAACTGTTACTTGTCCTCAAGTAACACTATTACTTTAAAAATAAAATAGGTTGACTTGTGGTTGTGGATTTCAATAGAGTTTCCTATAATTTCATCTCAGAAATATTATAGTATAACATAGGAGAAATTCTAGCAAATCAACCTAGGACTAGAGTGTAAGAATATCTCATGTTCAACTTAGGAATCCTGATTTTCTATTTACTTCAAAAGTTATTGAAATTTGTCAAACTAAAGATTCATAGAAAGTATAAAAAAGGAATTTAAGCACCTTATCTATACCAATTTAACCAATACCTTTTAAAATAAGAATAAGCTTAGGATTGTTTTTAAGCCTTTTCATTTAAAAAGGTTTAAGTGAAACCAATTTTTTATTAGGCTTCCCCTCAAGCTTCTCCTCACTTATTTTCTTTTCTTTTTTTTTTAATTTTCTTTCGGGATCATTTTCAATCCCCTTTTTTTTCACTTTTTTTTTCTTTCAGGAACATTTTTAATCTCTTTTTTTATTTTTTATGTAAGGATTAATATATCTGGATAGGTCTTTAATAATTTTGAATTTCACTATCCTCTCTCTAAAATCCAAAACTCAAAACTTTCCCTCATTTTTTATAAGTGTAAGTATTAGTTCGAAAAAGGTTTTCAATAAAGGCTCAATTCTCTTTAAAAATAAATCTAAGAATTTTAGCTTTTCAAATATTCAACTCCTTTCTACCATAAATAAAAAAATCATTTTTCCAATGTTTCCTAAAATATATCTTAACTCTAGAATAGTTTCTTCACATAGGATTTCAACTAAGTTATTTTTCTAACATTCCTAAAATCAAAATTATAGTAACCTAAAGGTAACACCACATACCACAAATCATTTTAAAAGTGATATCAAATTAAATACAGGCTACTGAGGACAAATAAAGTTACATTTTAAAAATTTTTCTTCCCCCCAAACTTAAATTTTAAAATATTTTGCAATTAATTCCATAAAATGTTGCAGGAAGAAAAATTAAAGGTTGAATCTACTTACTACTACAATATCCTATCAAATTCATATACATGCATAATCAGGATAGAATGACTATAGGAGAAAGTAAATCTAACCTAAAACATGCTTATAATAAAATTAAAATAAAAGGAAGTATTTTCACATTAAAATTTTGTTTTTCTTCCTCCCCCAAACTTAATTTTTAACATATATAGCATTCAGTATAGAAAATATAAGCAAGAAGAAAAACAATTTAGAAATTTTGTCTACCACAAATGTCTATCAGAATCATCTACAAGTATTCATCAAGAAAGAGCAATATGCAGCATAAAGTAAATCTAAACTAAGCATGCCATAATGAAATTCACTAAATAAAAGTTTAACTAGCATAGCAGGTATCAACAAGGGAATATAGAAATGTACTTCAATTATTATATAAAATTGTAACACAAGCACAAACACACATAAGATAAATGAGGTTAATTCATCCTTTAACTTATCCAATCTCACTACCTTACCTCCAATTTCTAACGGAATCACTACACTAGTAAATTAGGTACTTTTAAATGATTTTATAGATTATAATCCCAAAGAAAAGATTATCCCTGATAAATTGGTTCCTAGGCACCAATCTCAGGCATCATATAATCCCTATAATTAAGCACCTCTAACTGTTATAAATCGTAGTGTAAGATCATCCACAAGTTATTCATCAAATAGGTTCATGACTCCTATCAAATGAAAACAAAGTTAGAGAAAGGATGTAACAAAATTGAGATGAAGCTGTCATTGTTCAAATTCATGTTATCTCTTGTAAAATTCAAGTCCAAGTAAGACCCGAGTTATAGTAAACTCGTCAATCCAACTACTATAAGAGAACATACAAGTCTAACCATAATAAAAAGTTAAGGAATCACCTCCCTCATGACACACAAAGATCAAATCAATTTACTAACAATCCAAACATCTACCAATCAAAAATTAAACTTATCAATCCATAATGACACATAAAGATCAAATTAATCCACTCTAAAGCAAACACCATACAACACTAACAATAATGACTCTCAAGCACACTAAATCAAAGCACACTGATAACTATGGGTTGCCTCCCATAAAGCGCTTGGTTTTAACATCGCGGGCCCGACAAATGATTCCTCCTGGATCAAAATTCCAATTAAGTAATCCTCCATCAATTGTCCAATCCATTTCAGATCCAAGAATTCCTAAAAAATCCTCAAATTATAATTTTTCATTTAGCTCTTCCTTTTTAGATGGATTTATATCATTGTTCCTCAAATTTCTTTCCAGATCCAATATTCTTCTATTAATTTTCTAAATTTGCAAATTAATATCATCATTGAAGTTTATAAGAAATGGATCTCTTTAAGATAATTCAAGATCTTCCAAATTTTAGATCGGATTCTCTCTAGATAATTCAGATTCAGGATCAAATTCTTCTATGTCACTCTTTTGTTTCAAGTTATCTTTCAATTCTTCCCCTTTATAATTATTAAATGATGGAGGATCTATCTTAGTTGAGGAAATAGGTTTTTCTACTTCCTTAGGAATTTCTTCCAATGGTCTTTCAATATCCTTATCCTCTTTTCTCAACTCAAAGTTCTTTTGAAATTTATCCTCAAATTCTCTTCCAAGTCATAGTTCAATAAATTTATCTTGTTCATCATTCAATTCAGGTTTTTCTTGTAATTGAGTTGAATATGAAGATATAAAGACTGGTGGTGTAGATGAATTCCCCAAATAGGCAGGCTTTAAAATTGTATGGGGGTACATCCATCTTAAGTTCATGAGATTTTTTAACAAATGGAATTACAAGTGCACTTCTTTGGCAGCTTCCATCATTTCACACCTCTTTTGAACATACATACAGTCTTCTTCAGATAACATTTTTTCAACTCATCATGAAAATCCTTTCTGACTTCATCTGTTATCTTACTCTCAAAACTTTCTTGGAAATGGTCTTTACTTAAATAATCAATTTCATCCATCCAAAAACATTCATCATTTTTTCTCTCAGCTGGAAATTTCATAGTCCTCAACACATCAAAAGTAACTTCCTAGTCATTAATATTCATAATTAACACTCCTTTTTGCACATATATCATAGTTTGTCCAGTAACAAGGAATAGTTGTTCATTATTATTCTCTTTAGGTTTGATTTCAGTGTTGCTAGGAAGTGTTCCTTGGGGTCTTTTGCTAAGTGAATTAGCAATTTCTCCCAGTTGATTCTCTATGTTTCTAATCGCAGCATTTTGACTTTGCAACTGGTTTCCCATTTGCAATACCACTTTGTCTATAAACATCTTCTTATCCTCAAATTGTTAATCAATATTAGAGTCCAGTGGATGCGAAGGCCTATATCTTGTGTTACTCTGACTATTCCAACTTCCATTAGGATTTGCATGATTGTTTTCCCATTGTTGGTTTCCACCCTCAGTAGTATGTTTCTAGTTAAATCTAGGATGGTTCTTCCAACATGGGTTGTAAAAGTTAGAATATGGGTTGTTTATGATATTTAAAGTCTCATATAATAAGTTGGAATCAATCATACGCCCTAATGAACTTTCCTCACTTACAGGAGTAAATTGAGGTTGGTTCATTCCAAATTGGTCCCTTGATATTGCAACAAACTGAGATTCAAGAATTTGAATCGCATCTATATCATGAACACTAGCTACATTTTTATGATTTACCCTTGCAGAGGGCCATTGAAATTCATTTTTAGCCATTTCTTCAATTAATGCATACGCTTCATCAAATATTTTTGACATTAATGAACCACCAGCAGCAGCATCAATAATGGACCTAAGGGATCCTACTAACCCATTATAAAAAGTTTGAATGATTAATCAATCAGGAAGAGCATGATGTGGACACTTTCTTAGGAGTTCCTTAAATCTTTCCTAGGCTTCGTATATTGATTCCCCATCATACTGACAAAATGAGATAATATCGTTTCTACGTTGAGTAGTCCTTGAAGGTGGAAAATACTTAGCTAGGAATTTCTGAGTTAACTCCTCCCAATTTTTAATAGAACTAGGTGCTAATGTGTAAAACCACATTTTAGCCTTATCCCTTAATGAGAAAGGAAAAAGCCTTAGCCTAACAACATCGTTTGACATGCCATTATAACGAAATGTAGCAAAAAGTCCTAGAAAACTAGATAACTGTAAATAGGGATCCTCCGAAGGAGTTCCCCCAAACTGGTTGTTCTGCACAAGTTGGATAATCACTGGATTTAGTTCAAATGAGTCAGCTTCTACAACAGGGTTTTGTATACATGAGTGAATTTTATCTATCGTAGGATTTACATAATCCCTCAATGATTTATGATGATTTTTCAAGTTATTATTTTGAATGTTTTCCATTTCCATTTCTAGTTTTTTAAGTCCTTTATGTTTTTTATTTTTTTTCTATTTTTCTAACTCGGGATCATAAGACACAAGTTCTACATATCCTTTGTTTTGCATACGCAACACAACAAACAATACATTAACAATAAAACAAATAAAATGAAAAATATATTGAACACAACAAAACATTTTCACAGACACCTTATTTTTCACACGAACAGTTTTTTTTCACAACACTTTTTCAAACAAAAAAAAACTTTTCACACAAACATAATTTTACGACACAAAAGTTTTCCAATTCCAAGCCTAATTACTTCAACTAAAATTCTCCTAAAATTCTTACTGAAGCTTCCCCCCGCAACGACTGCGACTTTTTTATATGTAAGAATTTATGACCTCAGATTTATATATTTATAATGATTTTGTAAAGTCACAATTTCAAACGCAAGTATACGTATCGTATCAAGTAATACAGAGCTCTAATGGAGTCCCGTTTATTGATCCCATAGGGAATCGAGTTAAGAGGTTCTTAGTCAAATTCTAGTCTACTACTAATAGCTTTAGTTTGGAAGGGTGAAATAAGTGGTTTTTCTAACAGCTACTCCTAAATGCAGATAATTATATGTAAGGATAATAACTATTTCCTAATGTAAATATTAATACTAACGATAACCCTTTTTGGGGAAATTAGTTTGGTGAATTTTGAGATAATAAAAACTACTATTCTGATGTAACGAATTGGATAATGTATAAGAATGAGATGCATTAAATATTGTATGTGCCAAATAGGAGCAATCCTATTTTTTACCCTCTTCGGAGTACCCCCTCTTTAGATTGCTATAAAGAACATTGGCAAATCCTAGGCTTAGTCCCTAAATCCAAGGTTAGGCTGGGAGGATACTGGTTCTCACTTCAGAGCTCCCACTTCCCTTCACCTGAAGGCTAACCCTAGCTTTGAGTTACCAAACTTTAGAACCAAATTGGGGATCTCAGCCTGTCACCTTGAAACCTCCAATTCGACGCCCATGAAACCATAATTCCCTATTTATTTGCACGCAATCCCCATGAACTACGCAATTCATTCACGAACATTGAATGTGGTTCCACTTTGTTGAGAGTTACACTACTCTTTTAGGTTAATGCAATTACAACAAATTTTAACACTACATTGAGCTCTTTTTGTAATGTAAATGAAGTGCAAGTAGAAACCATCACATTTGTAATTAAAACATCTTTTAACAAACATCCCAATATCCTAAACATGAATCCTACTCATTAAAAAAAGAAAAGTAGAATGGAAATAATGGCATAATCTTCTCATGCCACTATTTCCATAGAAGAAGAAAGAGTAAGAGAAAGACATCGCAAAACAGGAAAAAAACACAAAAGAAAAACTCATTTCAAAGCAAATCCACAAAATAAGTGTTACAAAATCATAAGATAATGAAGAACACAATACTTAGCTTTTTTTGCTTGAAAGAAAGATGAAAATCTTTCCCATAATGTCTCCCACGGATCTATGTAATGCTAGAACATTCCCTTAAAGATTCTCTCAAATCCCCACACCAATCTCTCTAAAAAGGTAGAATACTAAATTTCTACTCCTATTCTAAGATCTCTAATTATTCTCCACATTTTTCCTATCCTTCTCTTCCATTTTTTAACTTCAAATTCGGTTTAAAATAGTGTAGGGACGAATTTCCCAAGTGGTGCATGAAGAAACCTTCCAAAAAACGTCCAGATTCGATGTAAATGGAAAATAACTGCTCAATTTCGCATCCAAACCATCTTGGGAGCCGCCGACACCTATTAGGGTGCTGCCGGCGCCCTAATTTGGTGATCTCGGGTCTCTGACGCCGCCGGCCCCGGTTTGGGCGCCCCTGGCGCCTATACTGAGCAGCTCCACTATTTTGCTCCGTTTGGCTCCGGTTCAGCTCTGATTCGCACCGTTTCAGTTGTGTTGCATTCCTAACAGATAGCTCTACAAAATTAGCATAAAACTTTCTTTAAAGTGTAATCTCATTCAAAAATATGTAATAAGTGTAAAAGAGATTAAACATAGAAAGACTTATCGAAAGGGGTCAAGCTAAAATTTATTTTCTTGCTCGTTTTTGCTCCAAATTGCACCGTTTTTGCTTCAATCACCATTTCTTGTACCTAAAACCAAAAAACATACAAAATGCCTTCCTTTAAAGTGTAATATCACCAAAAATGAGTAAAATCATATAGTAAAAATCGTATATATTTTTGGTGCATCAAAAGGTCATCACAAATTCTCCATAATAAATTGACACATCATTTTCATATCACAACATCAACACATCACATGAAAAGGAGAAAGACAAAGAAATCTACTCAAGACTCAAGAGGAAAAGATGACAAAACATGGATTTTATATATAAAATCAACGTCATACAAATAGCGTAAAGTAAAGACAACTTATCTCAAACACATCCCCAAGTGAATCTCAAGGAATTCCTTTGACACCTCTTCTATCTTCACAACAACACAAAATTCTCTCTTTAGATAAGTATGGAAGAAGAAATCTCTCACTTTCCCTCTCCTCTCACACTCCTTAAAACAGAAAACACAAAACCTAGATTTCCTAAACTAAATGAAAAAGCACTTTCTCTAAACTCTTTCTACACTTAAACTCTTCTCTGTTTTCTATACTTGGCTCCAAAAGAGTTTAAATTCGGCCAAAACTGAATTCCCAAGAGTTTCCTAAAGTAACCCTCCAAAATCTGGCCAAATACATTGAATCTAGTTTAAAATCGGGATAGAGTGCGGTCCGTTGCTGGATAGAGCATCGTTCGGCACATTATACTGCCAATATGGTCGTGACTCTTAATAAAATAGCGTGGTCCAGCGCTGGTGATAGCGTCGTTTGGCGCTAGTTCAATAAAATACACTTTTGTCCCTTTCTGTTCCAAATTTGCTCCTTTTCGCTTCCTTTTGCTCCAAAGGTCTAAAATCATTGTACCTGTATGAAATCATGAAAAATACCTTTCTTTAAAGTGCAATATTATCAAAAACAAGTATGAAATGAATAGTAAAAAGCTATCAAATTTTCAGTGGATCAATAGTTGGGATGCATCAATATGCAAATCTGAAAGAGTTCTCAAATTCATTATGTAATCGAGGCACCTGGGTCAATAAGCACCTTTGAAAGTGTCGTGTCATTTATGTTTACTGTGATGTATAGTGGACAATTATGCTCGGTCGTTCCAAGTAACAGGTCATTGTCAGAGGGTAATCTTTGTCGATTATTCTAATGGACAAGCTTCAATTTAAGTGATGCTAGAAAGTTGAGCTAAGCAAATGTGGGGATCTAAAAGAGCTTTATCAATGACTCTCTCATTTCTTTGGAGAGTATAAGAGCATCATAAATACTTAATTTTACTGGAAACTTTCTCAAGTGAGCTAATACATTATTGTCCACTTTGTTTTGAAGATTCTCCTCATTTCTTTCAGGGAGTTGTGGATTTATTGGAGGAGCGATCTTTTCTGGCGTAACTATTTGTTTTTCCTTTTCTTGGAAAGCCATTCTGGTGTGCAGAACTTTTCCACTTCGCAAATTATTTACAACTATTTCTTTAAGTTTATTATTTGACTCTTTCGTCTCTAAGTCTGAAGATTTAAATTCTATGGAAATTGGGTCCCTTGTAGTTGGAGTGTGACAGTATCATCATCATCTTTGTTATTGTCAGAATTATCATTAATGTTATTTTCATTTCGGTTGTCATTAGACTAATCGAGATATTGTACGATTTGAGTATTGTCTACAGAATCAAAATTTGAATGATCATTTTCAAAAGTATCACCCAAAATAGATAAAATGTAAGCAGTACTGGAAGTATTATTATTCACAGTAGTGGAAAAAAGGAAGTCATACAAAATTATCAGTTTAAGGGATTGCCTACCTTTATTTAATATAATGATCCCCGGTAAATATATGTGCACCAAAAACTTGGTCCCGCACCTATATATATATATATATGGTGAAGATTTAGATATGAAAATTATGATTTGATAATATGGGATTCTACGCAAGTATACGAATCATTTACTAAGTAATATAGGACTTTCTGATTAAGCCCCGAGATATCGAACCCACAGGAAAAATTTGAAAATCCTTAAAGGAATCAGAAAATTATTTTTTTACTTCTTTTTTATGGCTTTTGAAAGTATGTCTTGATTTTGAAAAGTTTTGAAAGATGATTTGTCTTTTGAAATTTCCATAATATAATGTTAAGCAAGAAATTAAAATTATAATAACTAATAACACTGTATGTAAAACACTATTAACTAGAATATCTTTTTCTTTCCTTTTATGAAGTAGTAATAATTATTAAAGTATTGTTGTGGAAGTATTTAAATTTATTGTGACAGATAGAAGCAAATGTGTTCTTTACCCTTACTTGGTTCTATAAAGACATAGGTTAATTTGAAATTTTTATCATTTTGAACATGGTTAGGCAGGGAAGATACCAGTCTCTCACTCTAGAATTCCCTCGATTCCCACCAACTGGGGGCTAACTTCTCATAACAAAACTCAAAACTTCAAACCAAATTAGGGGGTTTTAGCCTGTCACTCTAAAATCCTCTAATTTTGCTCCCTTCCATAAAAATATCTTCTAATATTACATTCACTTTATATGGACTACAATTCTCACCCATATAATTGCATGTGATTCTTATTAACTTTTATGAGACAATACCGCATTGGATCTTACATAATCTCAGGAAATTCTACAACTTAACAGGCCAAATTAAGAAGTAAACAAAGTTTTCGGTAATCAATCTTCACAACTTCTTCAAACTTTTAAACACTTATACTTTCCACAACAATTCTCTATAAATTAATTACTTCTCCATTTAAGAAAGAAAAAGATAAAGTAAACTACTCAGAATGAATTGAGAAAATACAAATATACATTGATTTGAAATTCAAAACCATATGAAAAACAACAAACAAAAACAAGTATTAATAAAAAAAACTAAATGTAAGAACAAAAGTAAACACTTATCTGAAAATTCTCTCCACAAGACTCAGGAAGTTCCTCTGAAACTTTAACTCTTCACTAAACTACTCCTCAGAGTGGATCTCCAAACTCTGATGACTCAGAATAACTTCAGACTTCAATAAAAACTAAACTTAAAAGAAAGAAAAGAAGTGGGAAGAAGAAGACTTCACTCCGATCCTTTTCTACTTTCTACTCTCTACTCCTACTCTTAATAAAAACTCTCACAAAATAAAAGTAAAATACTATAAAAACTCTCTTCAAAATGCAAGTGGAAGAGCCCTTAATCTTTCCTAAGACTCTCTTTAAATAGTAAACCAAAAGGTGCCTTGGTGTCTCTTCAAAATGTGTCCAGATTCAATGTATCTACCAAAGAACGCACCCCTTCATTCAAACTTGCCACCCAAAGGAAGTTATGGAAGTTACCACCAAGAGTTACATCCCATCCCCTTTGAATTTGGCGCCAAATTTATTTGAATTTTGATTTTTAACTGTGGCGGCTAAGCGCCGGCCCAGCCGCGCATAGCCGCTAGTGCCAAATGATCATTTTTTATATTTTTTTGCTCCAAATTTGATCCAATTTTGCTCCTTTCATCATGACAATCCATTTTCATCATACCTGCAAGAAAAACACAAAATAACTTCCATTAAAGTGCAATATCATTAAAAATAGGTATAAAAATGTGCATAAAAATACTATATATTTTAGGTGTATCATATAACAATCTTATAGAAGGTGGAAAAACATAAGAGCTAGAAGATACAAAAGGTACAGTAGTATCTATATCTAGAAGACTTCTAATCCTTTTTGGTTCTTTTTTTTTTCTCTTTCATTCCTTTCTTGAAAGATTTTGTGACTTGAAAGTTCATAAGGATCTCCTAAGAAGATTTACCTTGAACAATGTTGTCTTTGTTCTTATTGTTGGAATTAAGCTTATCAACCGAAATCATATTGACCGAACCTTTTTCAGGCTCTTTCAAATATTCTTTCGGGATTACTATATTTCTTTCTTTAAAATTACGCTCTAACCAGTCTTTGAAAACAAAACATTGTTCAATCTTGTGTCCAAGGATTCTGTGGTAAGGAAAATAATTGGGATTGTCCTTCATGTCGATTTCTGATAGCCTTTTAGCCTCATATAGCTTGAATTCTGGTATTTTCAGGAAGCTACGAAATATTTTGCTAACAGCCTCTGTCTTAAATGGGTATTCTTTATTCATTCTTTTAGTCATCGTTCTCTTATTTGTCGGTACTGGAATTGGTTGTTGAAGTTGTATTTGAGAAGAATTTTATGGTGATGTTTGGTTATGTCGTTGTTCCTTTTGTTCAAGTTGAACTTGCATTACTTGTTAACCCTTCTCTACAACGTTTCCCGGCTTCTTTTCAAATGTTTTGACAGACTTTGTCTTTTCGATCTTTTTCGTTACACTCATCTGCTTAGCTTCTTCTTGAAGATTGGCAGCTTTACTGAGTAATTTTTCGAATGTTTTTATTGTGAATCCCTTGAGCATAAATGCTATAGGACCATGGATATTTTTAAGCAAGATTTCAACAGCGTGTTGTTCTTGGAGTTGTGGTTCACATTTCATGCTGAGATTTCTCCAGCGCAAAATGTAATCCACTAAACTCTCTTATGAATTTTGTTTTTCTACCACCAAATCAACAAATGTAGTATGATGTTGTGCTTCAGAGAACCGTTGAATGAAAAGACTTTCATGTTCTGCAAAAGCCTTAACAGATCCATTAAGAAGTTCTGCATACCAATCAAAGGCAACTCCTGTGAGACTGTTAACAAAATGACCGAATATAAGGGTGTCACTTCCTCCCGCATTACAACAACTTATTCTGAAGTGTGCAAAGTGTTATCAAGGATTATTGGTCCTGTCAAACATTTTGAAGAGAGGAGGAACAAAAATCTTTAGGGTATTGAACAAAATCAAATTCCTCTATATAGGGTCTACCCTTTGGAATTAATGATCCAGCTTTTACCTGAGCCATTGTTTCTTTTATTTTTTATTCTACCAATTGTGTAATTTCTTTTTCTGGAATTCCACTTTGGGGAGAATTCTTTTTCTTTTCATTTCTTTCTTCAATTTCTATTGGCTCTCTTTTGTCCTCCAAAATGTGTATTGCCTCCGGCCTGGTAATTTCAACTGTGGGCAATGGATTTGTTGGTGATTTTTGTAAAGCTACCATTTGTTCTTCCTTTTTTGGTTCGAGACGGTTGATTTGTTCAATTCATTAATGAATAATCGCTTGTAACTCTTTTGTGTATCTTCTTCTCTTAATTCTCATGCTAAGGAGGTAGATCATGTTTCCACCATATTTATTTCGGTGACTTCCTCATTTGAACAATTTGAAGAATTATCCCTCCTTCGTATTAAGAATTTTTTGATGTCATTTTTCAATTTCTTCAATCTTTCTTCGAATGATTTTATAGGATGATTTTCACAAGTTTTCTCCCGAGAACTGTCTAGAGGGGTACTCAGGGTATCCGAGATTCCTTCTAATGATTCTCGTCTCCAAACATTATTTTTGAGTATAGGACGAGATATCATGGGAAGTGTATCGTCATTGTGTGAATAAGAAAATTCTCCTCGTTGTAACATTTGGACCAAAGCAGTCATTTTAACAGATGTATCTTCTGTTTCTTATATTGACTTGTTATGCTTAGTTCTATCTTTTGTAACAATCACATCTTTAATTCTTGGCCCCAGACGAAATTTCATTGGTACATGAGTACATTGACTGTCAAATGGGAATTGCGAATCCCTTTTTAAATAAGTAGGATATTCAATCGAAAGAATCCTTCTTTAATTTTTGTAGAGACCGCACATCCCATTTTATCTAACAATCGAGAAATTGAACACCTGTCTTTCCATGCTAATCATTTAAACACAGAATATAAGGCATGAATTGACAGAGAATTTCTGGGTTGAAAAGTATGGTATTGGAACATATCAGTTTTCTTTTAAAAAGGAAGGGTTCCCGAAAACACTTTGTTCGAATTCAGATGTTTCAAAATTTTCATTTTCATTCCATCTTTTCTTTCTTTGAAGAGAACAAATTTTATTTTTATGTTGGGAATGAATTCTTGGAGTATTATTGGAACAAGATCCAACTTCATATATGGATGGAGGTGGGATGTTAATTTCTTCCTCATCATAGATTTTCTTTCCTTTTTGTCAATTTGTCTTTCCATTTCTTCAAATGTATATTATTCGTCAAGCATGTATTGAGGTAAGTCTTCTATAAAGTTAAGAAAATCTTCACAAGGTTCCAGATTGAATTCCTTGAATGATTGCATATCAGTTTGATATGTATTTTCTAATGCAAATTCAGCTTCATTAAATAATCCAAAATTATTTTGATAAAGGCAAACATCTTCTTCAATTGGTGTATTGAAATATTAATAATAGGAAAACACAGAATCCAGAAATTCCATTGCAACTTTTCTGAAAATTTAAGGAGAATAAAATGTTATGGACTCATTTATGAACTAGGAATTTATCTTTTTGTTTTATTTTATTGTTGTAAAATGTCAAAAATAACTCTTCAAAGAGTTGGATTTTGAAAAGATGTGGTCCTAAAAGACAAAGCATCAAGTGAAAACAAGTGATTTAACAAGAGATGAGAAGAAAGATACTCCCCAGCGGAGTCGCCAAATAAAATCTTTTGTCAGTGTTCGGAGCCGTGTCAGAGATTTTCTCGGTGTCGATGTCGATGTCGTATGTTTGGAGTCGCTACTCTATTTGTCGATCCACTGAAAATTTAATAGCTTTTTAAAATTCATTTCGTATCTATTTTTGATGATATTGCACTTTAAACAAATGTATTTTTTATGATTTCATGCAGGTACAATGATTTTAGGCCTTTGGAGCACAAGGAAGCGAAAAGGAGCAAATTTGGAGTAAAAATGGACAAAAGTGCATTTAATTAAACTAGTTTCGAACGGTGTTGTCACTTGCACCGAACCGAGTTATTTACAGAGAGTTGTGACCAATTAGCGGAACAACACGCAGAACGACATCCTATCCTGCGCCGGACTATGTCCTATCCCAATTTCAAACTAGATTCAATGTGTTTGGTCGGATTTTGGAGGGTTGCTTGAGGAACTCTTGGGAAATCAGTTATGGCCAAATTTAAACTTCTTTGGAGCCAAATTTAGAGAGGGGGAGAGTTAAGAGTGTAGAGAAAGTTTAGAGAGAATATGTCTTTTCATTTTGTTTAGAAAATATAGGTTTTGTGTTTTCTCTTCTAAGGAGTGTAAGAGAAAAGGGAAAGTGAGAGATTTCTTCTTCCTACATATCTAAAAAGAGAATTGTGTGTTGTTGTGAAGAAAGAAGAGGAGTCAGAGGAATTCCTCGAGATTCACTTGAGGAAGAGTTTGAGATAAGTTGTCTTTTCTTTATTCTGTTTGTGTGAAGTTGTTTTTATATATAAAATCCATGTTTTGTCATCTTTTCTTCATGAGTCTTGAGTAGATTTCTTTGTCTTCCTCCTTTTCATGTGATGAGTTGATGTTGTGATATGGAAATGATGTGCCGATTTATTATGGAGAATTTGTGACGATCTTTTCACTTCAAACATCATTTACTTTTTGATCTAACAAATTGAATTGTTAGAACTTGTTGGGAATCATATGTTGTGAAAGGATTATGAGTTCCACAACAAAAGTGAAGGTCACATTCAATGTCCATGAATGAGTGATGTAGTTCATGGGGATTGAGTGAAAATAAATAGGGAAATATACTTCAATGGTCGTAGAATTGGAGATTTCAGAGTGACAGGCTGAAATCATCAATTTGGTCCTAGGGTTTGGAAACCAAAGCGAGAGTTAGCGTTCAGGGGATGGGAAGTGAGTGCTTTGGAGTGAGAGATAGTATCCTCCGAGCTTAACCACGGATTTGGGGACTAAACTTAGGATTATCCAATATTCTTTATGTGCTTGGAAAAGGGTAAAGAATAGGAATGCTTCTATTTGATACAATACATTTGCATCACTGATCTATGTCACAATAATCATCATATTATAATTGGAGAGGAGGAAGACTCTTTCTTATAACTGAACTTTGTTATAACTTTAGTATTATGTTAGTTTAACTTTTTAGAAGTTTAGAATGTACTTTAGTAGAAATAGTAACTACAACTGTTTGCCTTTATTTTAAGAATTGAACTTACTTGCAATTGTATTGTGATTCGATAAGTGATTTCTGTACTACGCCATAAAATTAAAGCCTCCCTGTGGGATCGATATCCAGGACTCCACTAGAGCCCTGTATTAATTAAACGATACATATACTTGCGTTTAATTATGTGACTGATTATAAAACTTAATCAATATATATTTATATATATATATATATATATATATATATATATATATATATATAAATCTGAGTTCATAACTTTTGGCAAATTAAAAAAGTCACACTAAGTTTTTGGCACCGTTGCCGGGGAGGCAAGGTAAGAAATGGTAACCGCTAAAATTTAATATTGTAGTATTTGAAATCTTATATTTGAATTGCAAGTCATAATTATGTGTGTCTGTTTATTGTTAGTGTGCTTATTGTGTTTGTATGCTAGTATCATATCTATAGGTTTACTGTCTTACGATTATGAACTAGAGCGTACTATTAGGAAAATTTGATAACAACAAAAACAATCTGTAAATCCTCAGAAAAAAGCGAACAACTTAAACAATCAAAATAAAAATATACCAAGACCATTAAGAGATTATGTTAATCCAACAGCAGATGAATTCACTTAACTATCGAAAACCCTGATGTTTTTGCTAATTCATTTGAGCTTAAACCTGCTATTATCCAAATAGTACAGAATAATCAATTTGGAGGAACACCTAATGAAATCCTAACTTACATCTAACTATTTTTCTAGAACTGTGTGCTACTTTTAAATACGATGGAGTGTCAAATGATGCTGTTAGGCTTAGAATTTTTCTTTTTTCATTAAGGGATAAGGCTAAGGCATGGTTAAATTTGTTAGCACCTGGATCTATTAAATTTTGGAGAGAGTTTTCACAAAAGTTTCTATCAAAATATTTTCCGCCTTTAAAAATTGCTAAGCTGAGGAATGATATCACATCTTTTAGTTAGTTTGATGGAGAATCCATATATGAAGCTTGGGAAAGATTCAAGATCTTCTGAGAAAGTGTCCACACCATGCTTTACCAGACTGGTTAATAATTCAATCATTTTATAATGGATTAGTGGGATCTTTGAGATCGATTATCAATGATGTTGTTAGTGGATCATTAATGTCTAAACCTTTTGATGAAGCATATTTGTTAATTGAAGAGATGGCTACTAATAATTTTCAATGGCCCTCTTGGTGGGTAAATCTTAAGAGAGTAGCTAGTATTCATGTTTCAGATGTGATAACTATGACAGTCTCTCAAATTGCTGCACTTTCCAAGAAAATAGATCAATATGGAATGAATTATTCTCCAACAGCCCCATTGTTAGAAGAAAATTCATCAAAACAGATGATAGACTCTCAAATTTCTTATGAAATATTGAATGTCATAAATAATAAAGTCAATAATCCTTATTCAAATTATTATAATCCTAGTTAGAGGAATCACCCAAACTTCAACTGGAATAACACCAATGTTGTTGTTAACTCGCAATGGGGAAACAATCCTATAAATCCAGTTGGAAATCCAAACAACTAAGGAAATATCAATTATAGACCTCTTATCCTCCTGGTTTTAATAGTAATCTAGAATTTAAGGAAAAGATGTTGTCTACTAAAGAAATGATTTTGAATATGGGTAATCAAATTCAAGCTCAATATGTTGCGATGAAGAACATTACGAATCAATTGGGACATATCTTTACTGTGCTTAATAATAGAACTTATGGAAATCTTCCTAGCAATGTTGAGATCAACTCAAAAGATCTAAACAAGAAGAAAATTAAGGCAATTCAATGAAGGAGTGGAAAAGAATTGGAACCAAGAGTTCAAAGTGAAGTCAAAGTTGAAAGAGAGGAAGTGAACATTGAGAAAGGTTCTAATAAGATATATCCAGACGAATATCCGATAGAACCAATGAAGATACCTGTTGAAAAACCACCTCCTCCTTTTCCTCAAAGACTAAAGAAACAACTCAAGAATAATAGATTTGCAAAGTTTTTGGAAATTCTTAAGAAATTAACGATTAATATTCCCTTTGTTGAAGCACTAGAGCAGTTGCCTGATTATGCAAAGTTTATGAAGGATATTCTTAAAAAGAAAAGAAAGTTTAAAAACCATGACATTGTTGCACTTAGCGGTGAGTGTAGTGTAATTATTCAGAAGAAGCTTTTTGAAAAACTTAAAGACCGAGGTAGTTTCACTATCCCGTGTGCTATAGGTGAGAACTTTTTCGAAAGAGCTTTATGTGATCTTGGAGCTAGTATTAATCTTATGCCTTTATCAACTTTCAAAAGATTGGGAATAGGAAAAATTTCACCTACATCTGTGACTCTTCAACTTGTTGATCGTTCTATCACTTATCCTAAAGGAGTTACGGAAGATGTATTAGTAATGGTGGATAAATTTATCTTTTCTATGGACTTTATTGTATTAGATATGGAGGAAGATAAAAAAATTTCAATTATTTTGGGAAGACCATTCCTTGCTACTGGGAGAGCTATGATCGATGTTCAAAAAGGAGAATTAACTATGAGATTTAATGATCAAGAGCTAACTATCAATATTCTGAAATCTATGAAATACCCTTCAACTGAAAAAATATGATGAGTGCTTTTGAATGGAAATATGTGATTATTTGAGAGAAGATCATTTTAAAGAAGTATTTGAAGATAATATGGAATGTGAGGATGAAAATGAAATTGAAAATGAAGATGATTTGGATGATATGAAGAATGAAAAGTTAGACTTTGTGTAGGAAAAATTTGAATAATTGGATACTATGGAAAATAGAGATAATAGTTTAATTCCATCTTTCATTAAACCCCCTGAACTTGAGCTGAAAATTCTCCCTAATCATTCATATGTTTTTAGAAGAATTTTCTACTTTACCAGTTATTGTATCTTCGGATTTAAATGAATATCAATAACAAAAATTATTGGACACCCTAAAAAGATACTAAAAGGCTTTTGGTTGGTCCATAGCTGATATTAAAGGAATTAGTCTATCGAACTGTATGCACAGAATTTTGTTGAATGAACAACATAAACCTAGAGTTGATCCACAAAGGAGACTGAACCCGATATTGAAAGAAGTGGTTAAAAAAGAGATTTTAAAGTGGTTAAATGCTGTTATATCTTATTTGTGATATTGTTTGGGTAAGTCCAATTTATTGTGTTCTTAAAAAAGGAGGAGTGACTGTTGACATAAATGATCGAAGTGAAATTATGCCAACAAGACAAGTCACTGGTTGGCGAATATGTATTGATTATAGAAAATTAAACGCCGCCACTAGAAAAGATCACTTTTCTTTACCAGTTTTAGACCAAATGCTAGACAGACTTGCTGGATCCAAGTATTATTTGCTTTTTGGATGGATATACCAGCTATCACCAAATACCTATTGCTCTTAAGGAACAAGAGAAGACTACATTTACTAGCCCTTATGGAACTTTTGCTTTTAGAAGAATTCCCTTTGGATTATGCAATGCACATACAACTTTTCAAAGATATATGACATCCATATTTAAGAAATTAATAGATGATGGAATAGAAGTGTTTATGGATGATTTCTCAATATTTGGAGATTCATTTGATGCATGCATATGCAACTTAGAAAAAGTTTTAGAGGTATGCGAAAGAAAAAAAAATTAGTCCTAAACTGGGAAAAATGTCAATTTATGGTTGTAGGAGGAATTGTGCTTGGGTATAAAATGCCTGAATATGACATGGAAGTGGATCCTACGAAGATTCAAATTATAGAAAAATTACCACCTCCAACAACTGTGAGAGGGGTAAGAAGCTTTTTGGGACTTGTAGGATTCTACAGGCGATATATCAAAGACTTTTCAAAAATCACTAAGCATCTATGCCAACTTTTGGAAAAAGATATAAAGTTTGATTTTAATGACAAATGCTTAAAAGCTTTTGATCAATTAAAGGAAATTAATCGCTGCCCCTGTAATAGTTTCACCTGAGTGGGAGAAACCATTTGAATTAATGTACGATGCCAACGATTATGCTATTGGAGTTGTTTTAGGGGTAAACACATGACAAAATGTTTAAAGTTATATACTACGCTAGAATAACTCTTACTGATGCTCAAATTAACTACACCACTACAGAAAGAGAGTCTTTAGCAATCGTTTATGCCTTTAAAAAATTTAGATCTTACTTTATTGGAGCTAAATGTAGTGCGTACTAATCATTTTGCTATTAAATATTTAATGCAAAAGAAGAATGCAAAACCAAGACCGATTCGATGGATACTTTTAATGCAAGAATTTGATTTTGAGATCGTTAAAAAAAAGGGGTTGATAATTAAATATCTGATCATTTATCTAGACTTGAAAAACCTAATTTAGATTAATTTGAAAAGGAAATCACTGAAACATTTCCTGATGAGCAATTATATAATATTATTGAAGGAATTTACCTTGGTATGCTGATATTGTAAACTACATCGTTAGTAATATTTTACCCCCTGACTTAACAATGCAACAACAGAAAAAATTTAAGCATGATGCTAAGTTTTATTTCTGGGACAATCCTTATCTGTACAAGCAAAGTAAAGATCTTATTATTAGGAGATCTGTGTCTTATGAAGAAACTGAAAAAATTATTTTGAGAATGTCATGATTCTAAATTTGAATGACATTTCAAAATTGATAGAACTGCACAATAGATTTTGCAATCTGGATTTTATTGGCCTATAATTTTCAGAGATGTTTACAAATTTATCAAAACTTGTGATTGATGTTAGAGAATAGGAAATATATGTAGAAGAAATGAAATGCCTCTTAATTTTACTTTAGAAGTTGAAATTTTTTATGCTTGGGGATTAGATTTTATGGGACCATTTATACCTTCATTTGGAAATATATATATATATATATATATATATATAATAAAATGGCGGCTGGTTTGGAGAGAGGTGCTCTGCTAGGGTTTCCATGGAGTTGAGCGGCTGTCTGTGGTGCAGGGTGGAGGAAGGTGGTTAGTAAGAAGCTGGAAGCCTTCTCAGCTCTTTTCTTCCTTTGGTTGTGGGTGAGGGGGATTATTTCTCCCTTCCCGGGCTCATTACTTTTTGAATTTTTGCTGTGTTACTGTTACATTGACAATGGCTCAAGATCTCACTCGGGCAGATCCACACTTTGTTGGGAGGGGTACTTTTGCTGAAGTCATAGTGAGGAAAGAAGGTGGAACCACTCTAGGAGACAAGCTAGTATTCCCTCAACTATTTCATGATGCAATGGAAGGCAAAGCTGAGTGTGAATTTATTAGAAAATGCACTAGGAAGGCTGGGAAACTGGCTCTGATTTTCACTGAGGAGGAGATTCTGAAACTGTCGGAGCCCTATAAATTTACATTGGTAGGGAAATTCCAGTTTGGGCATCCTAAACTGGATATTTTGAGAAAAGTTGTTGATGGTTTCAAACTGGTGGGCGGTTGGAAATTAGGGGTTTTTGACGATAGGCACATCATGTTGCGACTTGCTAAGGAGGAGGATTATGCACGAGTATTTTCTAAAAAAGTTATCATGATTGATGGGAAACCAATGAAGCTACTCAAGTGGACAATGGATTTTGATCCAACTAAAGAACCACCTATAGTCCTCGTGTGGTTTAGTCTTCCTAATTTAAAACTTCCATTTAACAATCATAGAATCATCTATGACATAGGCGATGCTTTGGGAGGCCACTTAAACTTGATATCCCCTCTCGCTAATGTCACCGAATTTCCAATGCAAGATTCCTAGTAGAAAGAGACATTACTCAACCTTATTTGGATGGGGTTTGGCTAGGTACTGCTAATAATGGTTATTGGCAACCCATTGTTATGGAATATCAACCATTGTATTGCAAACACTGTCACCTTTTTGGCCACACCATGGAACAGTGTTTTAAACTACACCCTGAATTAAGACCTTATAATGTTAACAATAAAGTTACTAAGAAGACTGACAATTTACCTATATCTCCAGTGATTCCAGTTGGCCATGGTCCAGCTACTTCCCAGGTATTGAATAATGAACAACTTGCAATTCTAAATACAGATCTTAATGGGCCAGTTGATAAGGAGGGGGTGTGTAAAAATTTTGCAGATCAAATTGAACAGGCAACTATTGGGGAATATGCTGTTCTACCATTAGAGATTAGAGATAATGTTATGAAAAATGTATGTGTTACTGCAGCTGAGGATGTGAGTCCAGATTATTCTGATGTAGAAGGGGCTGCTCTCGGCATGGAAGCGAGGAGGAGGAGGACAAAGAAATTACAGCAAGATGATTTATCCATCACTTTTGTTAAGGAGCCTGCGAGCTTGCCACCACATCTAGGACCACGAAGTGCTTTGTACGGAGAATGGAGGATACTATGGAAGTGATCCCGATAACTCGATGCGAGTGCCACTTTCATAACCCCCTCGAGTCCCATGGTCGGGAATGCGCCCAAATTATCCTTGAGAATCTAGCAACCACTGTTGATGGTGTTTGGTCTCAACAGAAAAGTAGAAGAAGGAGAAAAGATATTATGGAGCTGCAAAATCTCTCTAAGTCTAATATTATTGGTATGGATCAGTCTAATGCAACACCCCCTAGAATCACTAGGGTCGGTAAGGCATTACATCATGATTAACTCTGATTTGTTGGAATGTTAGGGGTGTAGCAAGTCACGGCACCCTTAATAGATTATTATACTTCAACAGGACCTTTAAACCTTGGATTATAGCATTACTTGAACCTATGGTTCATATCAACATCTCTAAATTTACTAAAAAATTTCCAGGATTCCAGTTTCACTCCAACTGCAACAATAAAATCTGGGTCTTTACCAGAAAGGAGCTTAACTGCAATGTTCTACTTGATAACTATCAATTTCTACATTTACAGTTTGGATTGGATTATTTTCAGGGCAGTGCTACTATTATTTATGCAGGGTGTGCTCCAATGGATAGAGATTCTCTTTGGAAAGAGCTGTGGCTGATCAGTACTAATCACCAATCAAATTGGCTTGTCAGTGGGGATTTTAACTGCATAAGAGATCCTAGTGAGAAAAAGGGGGGTAGAACCCCTGACCTTAACACCATGTTACAATTCTCCCAGAATATCACTAATGCAGGATTATTTGATCTAGGCTACATTGGTTCCCCCTTCACATGGAAGAGAGGTAATCTGTTTGAGAGAATTGATAGAGTTTTAGCTAATGATCAATGGCTCGACACCTTTCCCATAACTCGAGTGCAGCATTTACACGGAGCAACATCCGATCACTCCCCATTATTGATACGGATATCCTTCGGTCCTTACAAAGGGCACTCTCGGTTTAGATTTCTCGATGTTTGGTGCACTCATAATAGTTTTTAAGCTGAAGTCCATAGAGCACGGAATGTTTTGGATCACGATAGCTGCAACCCTCTTGTGAGGTTGTGGAGATTGCAAAAGAACGTAGCTTTTAAACTAAGATTGTGGAATAAGAATCGGTTTGGTAATGTTTTTCGAGCAAGTTAAAGAAGCGAAGCCAAAGTTCATTTGTTAGAAGTCGCTAATGATTTGGGAGGGGTTCGAGCACAAGAACTTGAAATTGCCCGAGCATCGTTTTTCCAAGCCCTGGATAGGGAAGAGGCTTTTCTACAACAAAAAGCTGCTTGTGAATAAATACCTCTATGGGGACGGGAACTCTAAGTATTTTCATGCGGTTATTAAACACAGAAGAAAAATAAATACTATACTTAAAATAAAAGATGAGGTCGGCAATTGGGTTACCGATCAATCTTCTATTTCACAAAGTGCTTTGTATCACATTTTCGAATTTGTTTGTTGAACGTGCCTATATCCTCTAATACATTTGTTGCTTGAGATGTTTTCCGATCACCATGAGTATGTGAATCGACTGAATTTAACTTCCCTCCACGATAAACGAGGAGATAATGCGAGGCATTGCACAGCATTGATGGTAATAAAACAGCTGGTCCTGATGGTTTCACTTCAACATTTTACACTAAAGCTCGGGATATTGTGGGTGCTGATCTTATTCGAGCGATCCATTCTTTCTTTACGGGGTCGGATCTTCCTAAATATTTTGTCTGCAGCCAGCATTGCTCTTATACCCAAAGGCACTCAAAAAACTCAGTGGATCGATTTCAGACCTATCAGCCTTACCACCACTTTTTCTAAAATAATTAGCAAAATTCTTGTGGGGAGATTACAACCCCATCTTAATCAATTGATCAGCTCTAACCAATCTGCTTTTGTGCAGGGAAGAACTATTACTGATAATTGTCTTTTGGCTCAGGAATTGTTACTTGATGTTGATAAGAAATGTAGGGGACATAATTTACTTCTCAAATTGGATATTAAAAAGGCATATGATACTATCAGTTGGAAATTTATTGATCTGGTACTTAAAGCTAGAGGTTTCCATCCTGCTTTTTGTGCTTTAATTCAAAGATGGCTGTCCAATGCCTATTACAGTGTACTGGTTAATGGCTGTAGCTGTGGATTCTTTAAAGCTGGGAGGGGACTGAAACAAGGAGACCCACTTTCTCCAACCATCTTCATTTTGGCTTTTGATTACTTCTCTAGAATTCGAATTACGCTCAAACACTTTATCCTTATCTTCGGTTTAAGCATGGTTCTTCGCAGATTATAAGTCACTTGGCATATGCCGATGATGTCATCATCTTCACCAATGGAAGTAAGCTTGCTGTAAAGAAGATTTTGCAACTGACTGATCACCTTGCCTTAGTTGCAGGTCTGGAATTAAACCAAAGGAAGTGTCAATTTTTGGCTGGAAAAGGGTTCAAATATCAACATTGGTTGAAAGAGCACACAGGATTTTCTGCTGCTGATCTCCCCTTGAAATACCTAGGAGTGCAGTTAATTAAAGGAAGGAGGAAGCAATCTCAGTATGATGAAGTTGTTAGGAAGATTACATCAACATTAAACTGCTGGACTAATACCTTTCTGTCTAATGGTGGAAGATTAACATTGCTTAAGAGTATACTCTCAACCTTTCCCCTTTATCGATTACAAATAGTTAGAATGAAAAAGAGCACTCGAGAAAATGATAGAAACTATGTTTAATAAATTTCTCCGGGAAGGCCAAAACAAACAATATCATTGGGCTATATGGAACAAGGTTTGCAAACCAAACAAGGTTCGGGGGCCTAGAGGTCGAGAAATTTCCAACGGATGAGCCATTTGTTCTATTGTAAGCGATGGATTAAATTCGAAGGAAAGATACCATGTGGGCAAAATTCTTGTTTGACAAATATTGTTGGAAAGCTCACCCAAATTCTGTAGTTCCAAGACAAGGGGATTCTAAGCACTGGAGAAGTTTGCTAAAGTAAGGGATCCGGCAATCGGTATTTCGTTGGGAAGTGGGCAAGGGGAGGTGAATTTCTATTATGACAACTGGATAGGAGATGGCAATTTAAATTTTATCTGCTGATTTCAATCACCAACTAACGATTGCTAGATTTCGGATGGAGGATCAATGGAATGTCAACAAGCTGAATGAAATTTTGGATGAAGAGAGCATACGACGGATTATTCAAATCCCCATTAATCCAACTATACCGATAGAATCATACTTGAAGCGATCTAATAAATCTTATTTCAATCAAATGATTCATAACTCTTTTCAACTTTGGCCTGATACTACTTGGGGGGAGAAAATCTGGACCAGGCTTTTATCCCCCTCTATGTCTTACTTCTGCTGGAGAATGTTTCACCATTACCTTCCACTAGATGATATTTTAAAACTCAAAGGTCTAAGACTTGCTTCTAGATGTTAGGCGTGTCAAGCTCGGGAAGAATCACTTTCCCACCTCTTTCTCCATTGTCTTGTCACTAAACAGGTATGGATTACTTGTTTTACAACAATTCCACCTTAACCACCTCAATTACAATTGGCTCAATTGGGAAGCTTGCTGGGAGGACTGGAAAAATGAAGAATACTTCCATTTACCTTTAGTTATCTGCTGGTTTGTTTGGATGCATAGGAATCAAGTGAAGTATGACAACAGAACTTGTAGTATAAATCATATGGTGGCCAACTGCTGCAGTTTTCTGAGTATGAAGCCACTGTTGGAACCCACAGTTAAAAGAAAACCTACATTGCTGAAGTGGTCCCTTCCACCTCCACCATGGATAAAAATCAATATAGATGGGAGTTTCACTAACTCTGCTGCTGGAATTGGGGCAGTTTGCAGAAATTTTGAAGGTAAATTACTGTGGTACTTTCAAGTTCCTATCATCTCACTGTCAGCTCTCCATTCTGAACTACAAGCTGCTTATTGGGCCCTGATTACTGCTAAAGCCTTGAACTACCAATTTGTCCGGATTGAATCCGATTCTCGGCGAGTGGTTAACATAATACAAGGATTATCTCCTCCTCCTTGGAATTTGGTTTACCCTTACAGAACATTCTCTACATTTGGCTCCCTCAACCTCAAGTGGTCTCATATCTTTAGAGAAGGTAACCAACCTGCAAACTGGCTGGCCAAACATGCCACTACAACTTAAAGGATTATTTTTGCTGTTAAACCTGATGATCCTTTAAAGCTTTTACTTTTTGGGGATTTGACTGATATTCCCTTTATTAGATGTATGTAAACATTACCTTTTGATGAATGAATTTTCCTTTTCCTTTTAAATATATATATATATATATATATATATATATATATATATATATATATATATATATATATATATATATATATATATATATCGATTGCTATTGATTATGTATCAAAATGGATTGAGACAATAGAATTAACTAGGTACGATGCTAGAATTGTTTCAAGGTTTTTAATAAAAAATATTTTTCGCAAGATATGGAATGCCTAGAGTAATCATCACTGATGGAGGATCTCATTTTAAGAATAATCTGATTCAGAGATTTGCGGAAAAATATAATATTTTGCATAGAATCTCTACAGCTTATCATCCCTAAAATAATAGCTTAGTAGAGGTATCGAATCGTGAAATTAAATGAATTTTGGAGAAATTCATTAATTTTGAGAAATTAGATTAGTCTGCTAGACTAGACACTACTTTATAGGCATACAGGACTGCTTATAAACCTTTTATAGGAATGTCCCCTTACAGATTAATCTTTGGAAAAACTTGTCACTTGCCAGTTGAATTAGAATATAAAGCATATTGGGCGATAAAGAAATTGAACTTTAATTTGAAAGATGCTGGTGAGAAAAGACTGTTTCAATTAAATAAATTGGAAGAAATCAGAAATGAATCATATGATAATGATAGAATATACAATGAGAGAAGAAAAATATGGCATGATCGGAAGATTGTTAAAGAGGAATTTGAACCAGGAAAAAGTGTTTTATTATAGAATACAAGATTGAAATTATTTCCTATGAAACTGAAATCTAGATTGACAGGACCTTTCACTGTCATAAACATTTATCGGTTTGGAGCTATGATTATCGAAGACCCTAAATTTGGAAGAATATTCAAGGTTAATGGAAAAAGATTAAAAGCATTTTTTGAAGGCAATATAACTAATTTTAAAGAGATTTTAATGTTGGATCAACTTAAATAACTGGAAGTTATGTCAAGCTGACGATATTAAACTAAGCACTTTATGGGAGGCAACCGACAGTTATTGAGTGTTTTCTTTGTTTGATGTGTTATTTATGTTTTTTTGTTACTTAATTAAGTCTTATTCTTCCTTAATTATCATTAACAACATTTAAGAAATGAATCGAATCGAAGTTTGGAAAGAATTTGAACAAAGTGAAGTTTGGAAAATTTTGAACTAGCATTGAACGGTGCTGTTATCAATGTCGGACCATGCTGCTGTTCAAAAAATAGTTTCTCATATTTAAATTCGAGTTTTGGTGGTTCTAGGTGGTAATTCTTCCACTTGTGCTCCCAAAAACTGCCTCTAGATGCAGGAACTACCAAAGGAACGGAGAGTAAGATCCCAAATCTTGTCCAAATGGATTCCGACTTGATAGAAACTTCAAGATTTCAAGTTTTTAACTGTAGAAAGTTTATCAGTTTCGAAGCACAATGTCTATTCTACAAAAATATCTAAAAAATGAGTTTGATTAAGGAGTGAGGCTTTGTGAATCGAGGTACGAATTCTTCTACCACTAGAATTGATGAAATTATTATTCAGAGACGTTGGGCAGTGCCATATTACACTACTACTGCCGTAGTTGTCCCGGTTGTGAAGGAGTTTTATGCAAATCTTCATGGAATCAACCAAGGATCAGTCTAGTTGCGAGGTAGGTTTGTCACATTTAATCCTGCAAAGATTAACGATTTATACATGATTGAGAATGTGTCAATCTGCCACTATTCGAATTTTGCCCCAACGAAGGACAAAATGAATGATATATACAGATATCTGATGGATGAAAGTGATGATTGGGAGATAAGAGATAACAGGTATATATGTTTCTCGACAACACTGTTAAATCCTATGTCGAAGCACTTACATTTTTTCATACGTGTAAAATTGCTCCCAATAATGAAAATCAGTAAAATAACTAAGGAGTGCGCTATTCTGAACTACTGTATTCAAATGGGGATTCCTATTGATGTTGGTTCGATAATTGTGAAGTATGTTTTGGGATTGATCATTCATGGATCAAAGTATGGGCTTGAAAATCCTTTCACCCTATTTCTCCTCTGCAGTCAATCACAAGTGCCATATGAGAACTGGGAAAGAGTACTTCTACCTTGGAAGCCTATAGACCCAACAGATGAATATAGTAACCAGGCAGTTGGTGATATGAATGAAATGAGTATTATTGAAGATCTACCATCTTAAATGTCAACACCTATTCCTCATTACTTCCCTGAAAGTTCACAGTTCATCTTGAAGAAAATTAAGAAATTGGAGAAGGAAGTACAACACCTGATGAATGCAATCTACAATCTATATGACTTCTTTGATCATTTGGATTGGAGAATGAAGGAGCACTTTGATCATTTTGGGTATCTCGAAGGAAGTTTAACACGGTTGATGAAAAGGAAAGGGTGGATTGAAGAGGATTCTACCAAAAGATTCCTATTTCTTCTGTTCTATAATCTATTCGTTCATGCTCAATCAATTGGAGATCTTAGAGTTGATGATAGTTCTGAGGAAGAATGAAGATTTGATTATTGTATTTCTGTGTTTGTGTATTTGATTGCTTTGCTTTGCTTGGATGTTATAATTGAACTTTCTTTCTTGTTTAGTTTTTAGTGTTATTGTGTTGTGGTTGTGATCGACGCTGAATTTTAGAATTTTATGGCTTGATTATGTGTAATGTGTAGTGTTATGTGTATGTGTCTGTAACTTAAATTTTATATATGAAAGTGATTTTTTGTGTTAAAAAATATAATATTCCATGGCTTTAGAATGATATTCAATGCTTAATTAGATTAATTGGACGTCGGAGCGGGGTTGAAAAGATTAAAATTGCAAAAGAAAGTCGGAAGCCTAATTTTTGAACTGGAGCTGAACGACGCTGTTACTAGCGCTGGACCGCGCCAAAAGGCAAAGAGTTTGGCCATAAGAGTAGAAAAATGTGCCGAATGGCACTGTCGCTAGCGCCAGACAGCGCTAAACAAGAAAAAAGGCCTGAAACTCCAAATTTTCACAATTTAACCCTGGGACCCACCTTTTTTTACCCAAACCATCATCTTCTACCTCCAGCCAAGGCCAGTTTTCGCACCTAGGGCTCACTAGCATTTAGATTTGAAGCATTTTGTGACTAGAAAAGTTCGGTTTTCATCTTTTCTTGGTAAGAGCTACACTTTAACCTAAATTTTTTCGATTTTGACCATGAAAATCTCTACGTTAGGAAGATTTGAAATTTTGATGTTTTTAGAGAAACTTTGGAGATTTTTCATGGATTTTGAGTTCTTATCTTTTTAAATTTACCTTGGAGTCCATTACATTGCAATTTTAAATTTGATTTGGATAAATTTAATATTTTTAGACAAATGGCTCCAAGAAATTCAAAAGAGAAGAGAAAATTTGATTATGATGAAAGTAAATTTGTGAATTTCAAGGTTTATTCGCACTTTAGTACATTTCTTAGCAATAAAAATGTATTCAAGAAAAAACCTTTGAAAATCTTGGAGTTATGCTTGAAGAACTTATTGCGAATCGTCAATGGGAGATTTTCTGTTATTTCACTGCTGAGGCGATGTTGGGGATTGTTAGAGAGTTTTATGCAAATTTGTATTGTTCTGAGAGTGAATACATACTGGTTAGAGGACAAATTGTTAAATTCACCCCTGCTCGCATTAATGCATTTTATCAGTTAAGAGCGCATTTTTCATGTGAATACAAAAATTTTCCTGTTACAAATGAAGCATTATATATGATTTTGTACTTTTTGACTGACGGAAAAGGGGAATGGAAGGTTAAAAAAAGATTAAAAGTTAATTTTCCCCTTTCTACTTTGAATCCTGTATCAAAAGCTTGGCACTATTTCATTTCTAGAAGACTTTTGCCTACCAACCATCACAGCGAGGTTACTATAGATAGATCTATTCTAAATTACTGTATTCAGAATATGAAGAATATCAACCTTGGGGCAATTATTCATCAAAGTATTTTGAAAATTTTAAAAGGAGAGACTACAGGTGGACTAGGACTCCCCAGCCTAATTCATGCTTTGTATATTCAGGTAGGTGTAGCAATTGAAGAAAATGATGAGGTGGTCTATCCCTTGAAGCCCATTACTAAACCAAATTTGAAAACCTATGAAGCTCATGTAGGATGGAAGTGGAGTAAGAAAGCTGATGAGCCTTCTTCTAGTCATGAGAGACCGTTTACATCGAGGGAGCCTACTTTGTATGATGTTATGGATCAGTTGGAAAGGTTGAGCACCAGAGTAGAGGGACTAGAAGTAAGGAACAAGATAAATGATGATTATCAAGTGCAGTGGAGAGAATATGAGATAGTTTATCATGACGCATAGATGAGATTTTTCAAGGGAGACACTAGTGCTGTATTTCTTACTTACCCTGAATATACTCCATAACAACCTAAAGAACCTGATGATGGTGGAACACCTGCAGATGAAGATTGGTAGTTTTATAGTTTTATTTTCATTTTATTTGTGTTATGTATATGTGATGTACCTGAGACTCTCTCTGAGTAGTATTTGTGATGTAATATGTATTTGGTTTTACTTGTAGTAGACTTTATGTTGATTTGTGTTGTATGTGATGTGATAGTAGAGTTTTCATGTGTTTGGTTTGCTAGTTTAATATGTGATAGTAATAGTTGGATGTTAATGTTATGTGCATAGTTTATGTTGTATGTTTTAAAACTTCTTCCCTTACAAATTTCTAACCCATATTTGTGTATAGAAATCCTCTTAATTATTTCAAGCCTATTGTTCTACTTTATGAAGAAAAACTTGATGAAACTCAAAGGTATGAAGAATCCAACATATTGAGGTATGAGTTATATGTTTATATCTTTTCTTTCTTCCCATGTAAATTATATTGATATTTAAAAATTTAAGTTTAGGCGAGGGAAAGATTTAACTATTAATTATTCTCATTTAAAAGTATTTTCAAAATTATTAACATGATTTCTTGTGATAGAACTCAATTTTAGATAACTGTATTTTTATTTTATTTAAGTATTTTATAAAGTTGAATGAATGTATTTGGTAATGAAAAGTAATTTTGTAGGCTAAGATATTTGGTATAAGGGAATAGGACTATAGTCAACTATTCAAAGTAAAAAAAAACTGTATGATTAAAATATTAAGAATCTTAAAACCTTATGTGATAATAAAGGATTGAGCTGTATGATGAATCATTAATAAGCTAACGAAATGCCTATAAGGTAAAGGATTGTGGTAAATTTCAAATTTAGGGTGAGAAGGGTGAAGTTCAAAATTATTAAAGGCTATAAAGATATAGTAATCCTCACTTGAAAGAAAAAAAAGCAAAAGAAAAGAAAAGAAAACAAAATAATGTAAAAGCAAAATAAAAGAAAAGAAAGAAAAGTGAGGAGAAGCTTGAGGAGATGCCTAATAAAAAATTGGCTTCACTTGTACCTACCTAAAGGGAAAAACTTAATTACTTTCCTAAACTTATATGTGTGGATTAGCATCTTTACTAGTAGTGTTCTCATAAACTTCCTTTCATGTAATCCTTTTAAGTGCCTTAATAGGACAATCTAAAGTCATTTTTCAAATGAATAGAAGGCTAGAACTCTTAGACTTGATTACTAGATAGTCTTACACCTACAAAATTTACTTAAATTATTCAAAGATATTTTTGAAAATTTTACCATTATACTCATCTAAATCAAAATTATGGTATTCTAGAAAGTAAGTTCATTACAGTGGATCATTATTTTATGTATTAACTAAAATTACTTAAGGACAAGTAATAGTTAAGTTTGGGGAATCTTGATCCACTGAAAATTTGATAGCTTTTTACTATTCATTTCATACCTATTTTTGATGATATTGTACTTTAAAGAAAGGAATTTTTCATGATTTCATGCGGGTATAATGATTTTAGGCCTTTGGAGAAAAAGGAAGTGAAAATGAGCAAATTTGGAGCAAAAAGGGACAAAAGTGCATCTTATTGAACTAGCACCAAACGACGCTGTCACCAGCGCCAGAACACGTTATTTTACAGAGAGTTGAGACCAATTAGTGGAATAATGCGCCGAACGACACCCTATCCTGCACTGGACCGCGCCCTATCCCGATTTTAAACTAGATTCAATGTATTTTGCCAGATTTTGGAGGGTTGCTTGAGGAAACTTTTGGGAAATCAGTTATGGCCGAATTTAGACTTCCTTGGTGCTAAATTTAGAGAGGGGGGAGAGTTTAGAGTGTATAGAGAGTTTAGAGAGAGTGTCTTTTCATTTTGTTTAGGAAATCTATGTTTTGTGTCTTCTGTTCTAAGGAGTGTGAGAGGAGAGGGAAAGTGAGAGATTTCTTCTTCCTTACTTATCTAAAGAGAGAATTTTGTGTTGTTGTGAAGAAAAAAGAGGAGTCAAAGGAATTCCTTGAGATTGCTTGAGGAAGAGTTTGAGATAAGTTGTCTTTTCTTTATTTTGTTTGTATGACGTTGTTTTTTTATATAAAATCCATGTTTTGTCATCTTTTCATCATGAGTCTTGAGTAGATTTCTTTGTCTTCCTCATTTTCATGTGATGAGTTGATGCTGTAATATGGAAATGATGTGCCGATTTATTATGGAGAATTTGTGATGACCTTTTCACTTTGAACTTTATTTACTTTTTAATCTGGCCAATTGAATTGTTAAAACTTATTGGGAATCATATGTTCTGAAAGGATTATGAGTTCCACAACTAAAGTGAAGCTCACGTTCAATGTCCATGAATGAGTGACGTAGTTCATGGGGATTGAGTGCAAATAAATAGGGAAATATATTTTGATGGGTGTAGAATTGGAGATTTCAGAGTGACAGGCTGAAATCCTCAATTTGGTCCTAGGGTTTGGAAACTAAAGTGAGAGTTAGGCTCTGTTTGGCACAACTACAGCTGCTCTGCTTTTCAGATCCAGCTGCGCGACTTTCAACTCTAGCTGCGTAGCTTTTCATCCGTAGTCTACGACTTGCCAGAAAGCTGTCATGGGGAAGCAGCAGTGGGAAAGCTGGCTGTCTATTTGGGACAGCTGTTTTTGAAAATAGCTGTGGGGCAGCTGTTTTTGAGAAAATGACCAATTTACCCCTATTGAGTAAAACTGTTTAAAAAAAGAATTTAAGCGCCACATTCTCGTAACTTTAGAAGTAGAAATTCATTTCTAAACAGAACAGAAAGTGCCAAAAAATTTTTTATTTGGAATATTAAACATATACAATAGATTCTTATGTATTTACATTTCTAACACATAAACTATATTATTTAGGAAAATTTTCATAATATTTAAGTGGACTTACATAAGGATTGAGTTTTTTAATTGTACTCAAGTAAATGAAGTGTTAGATACGTAAACATTTGGATCATTTTATATGTAAATACATAAGAATTGATTTTAATGGACTAAAGTAAAGATATGAATAATTTTAGATACGTTATGAAATAAATTCAACAGCTAGAGAATAATGTAAAAGAATAGGGTTTGTGAAATATATGGAATCATTTGTTGTTATTGTTAAATACTTTGTATGCCTCATAATAACCGAGGTAATACTATTGAAGCCATTGCAATACTTGTTTGTAGCATCACCAAGTTATGATTTGAAGAAATATAGCAGCCAACTGCCTCTAACAAAGAACTTTTAACATAACAATCTTCATGTGAATAATATTGTCATAAAGAACAAACACATTTTACTATACGAGCAATTTTCCCGCAAAATTTAAGGTGTTAAAACATTATTGCAGTTCAGTCTCATAAACTCGACAACATCCAATATAAAGGCCCTAGGATGATTTGCTCACCCGTATCAAGAGAGTAAAAAAAAATTCAAGAACAATTACAATGATAATTAACAAGATTATCACATTATTCTTAACATTGATACGGTGCAGCTCCCGTGCTAGACTTTCCTCAAGTGATGTTGCCCATTCCCTATCATCATCGTCATGGGAATCCGCCGAACTGTCTGCCCAACGGAAGAAGTGACACTGTTCTGCGATGTCTCGCGGGCAACTATAGAATTGTCTTCCATAGCTGTGCTGCCGACGTGATGTCAGTTGTGAAGCCTGAAGGCCACAGTGGCAGAACAATCGTCGGGATGTTCCTGAATTCCTTGAGCTCATATTTTCCTGTTTCATATAAAAATTTAATATGCACTGGAAATTTTAAGAAGGGGTTTTTTGTACTTCTTTCTAAAGCAAATTAAACGAGTTGAGTTTTGAACAACTAAAGAACTTTATAGAGAACCTCAATAACATAGAGCAAAATTATCAAACCAAAGGAAAATTCTGAGCAATCAAGAGTGGAAGAAAAGTTGTAACTTCGATTCTAGGGCCATTTACATACATGTCACTTAATTCCTATGTATTTATATATGTAAATGCATAGGAATTGAGTGGTTTGTAAGTAAATCTTCCTTTATTCTGATAAAAGGTAACTTCAACTCTGCAAAAAGGATGGCGACAAAAAGTTTTCCACCATTTAAACTGTATCATACATGCAAAAAGGAATCCCATAGCAGATTGAAGAACAATGGCATCATCCACATTTAAACCCAATTTAAAGTAATACATTCTAAAGCAATGAACAATGCCATCATCCATATCTAAAATGTTAACAAGAAACTCCACACGAAAAGTTGAATGCTACACCTGTTATAATGGAAATCCTAGTTAACTCTATCAAAAGGCTTCTCCCAGCAATTTTAGACCTTATATGCCACATACAATACAACAATAGAAAATTGAAGGCACTGTAATGTTTCTGGCCAATATAAAAATTAAAATTTTGGTGTCAGGCAAGTAAATATATAAGAGTTAAATGGCATGCAAGGAAATCCTCTTTAATTCCATTTCACTTCTTTTTCTTGAATTTGAAAAAGCACTTTAGAAAATTTGGGAAGAAAATAGGATAGCCATTCAAAAAAAAAAAAACCATCGAAACAAGAGTTACCATCATAGATGCTGTCATAGTTACGGACGACCCAAGCTGCTCCATTGCTATTGCAGTAGAAGAGTGCATTTTTATTTAGCACCACAAAAAGGACACAATGAGTTATAGAAAAAATGTTCAAAAATATGGTGGAGCCACGGTTCAGATTTCCCTTATTTCCATCAAAAGACAATGAAAAGCAGAGATTTCATGCTACAACTTCATATAAGAGTTCATGCCATGCTCAGGTTCTGTCAGGAAAACAACATAAAATAAATATTCTCAACATTTCCCATGCTCAGCTTGCACTGGTAGGCATTGAGGATGTCCTGAAAATTATCAAACAAATAATAGTTCTTTTTTTTTTAAGCTGATAAACTGGGAGGAACCCAATCTCCACCTTTATATTTAAAGAAGTAAAACTAACACATTTTCCTGTTAAAGAGAATGGAAAGCACTTGTGGTACCATTACATAAGGCAACCAAACGCTCAGCTCCAGAGAGCCTTATACCAAGCTCATAAGGCAACCAAATGCGTATTAGAAGATCTAACAGGTTTGTGATGGCTTCCAGATGCCAACAAGGAAACCATGGCAGCAAACATTAAAAACACATGTTAAATATATAATTCAATCAATGCCAGAACTCATGTTAAATATATAATTCAACCAATGCAAACCATGGCAGTGATGGCTTCCAGATTTCCTTTAACATAAACAAACTTTTCATGCATTACAACATTGAGCCAAAAGCAAAAATGAAGTGGCACCTTCTATACACTTATGGTCACATGATAAAATAACATTGAAATACCACAAGTGCTCTCCATTCTCTAGAATTTCAAGGTTCCCTCTGACCCATGAAACATATGAAGCCACCAATCCACATAACATTCCTTTGGGGAGTTTTTACATAACATTCATGTCTTACCATTTGTACAGAACATTCCTTTGGGGAGTTCATTTCCCATATAAAGAACTATGAATTATCAAGGATTTCCGGTGGATATTTTGCATCAAATATCAATGCCAAAATCATCAATTATCAATGCCGAACTCAAAGTCCAGATATTTCAAATCAATGTACCCAAATCAAGCTATGTTGATTTATTCAGCCCAAGTCCAGCAAAATATACATGAAAGTTAGACCTAAAAACAAAATTATCTTGCTCTTCTAAGTTTTAAAAGCATGTTTAACATTACTCAATAGAAGGTAAAACTGAAGGCATCAATCATTTTCACTCTAATGAAATAAACAAAGAAGCTTACGCCTTCTTATGCTTAAGGATTACCTCATAACCAGTTTTATAGAAGCCATGATGTGTTAAAACAAAGGGAGAAAAAGAGAGAAAGAGAAACAAAGCTTAAATGAACAGAGAAGCTCCAAGTTACCGCTAAAAAAATGCAGAAACTTGTATAGTATACTCCAATAAAACTCGAATATAATCAAACTGCTCGCAGATCAATTTGTGTAGCCCAACAAGAATGAAAAGCAACTACAACAAAAATTGCAAGACATGAATGGTAACAGAACAGGGATAACTGAAATACACAAACCCAAATCCCCTACAATTTGCAAGACAAAATCCAGATCCGACATAAATAACAGGGAAGAAGGAAGAAGGAAGAAGGAAGAAGGGATAAAAGGCGTACGCCAGAGAAGGAAAACCCCCATAAAATTCGCCAGACATACCCGCAAAATGAAAGAGAAGCACGGATTTTCCATACTTGAAGAAGGTTTACTTAGGGTTCACGAGAGAAGAGATAGCAGGGAAGCAGCGAGAGGGGGACCAAAAGCGGGCTAAAGGGTAAAAAACTCATGGGCCGAAGCACGAGCGAGAAGAAGAGGCGTTCGGGGCAATTTCACATTTACCATATGTGAAAGCTGAGGCCGCGGGCCGATCCCGCGGCCGGCTTTTCTCCAGCTTTGACTTCGTACCGCCGCGAAGTCTCGCACCAAACAGGAGTTTTTCGCACTTCAACGCCGCACTGCGGTAAAACTGCGGCGGCAAACGAAGCCTTAGCCTTCAGAGGAAGGGAAGTGGAACTCTGGAGAGAGAGCCAGTATCCTCCCAACCTAACCACAAATTTTGGGACTAAACTTAGGATTAGCTAATGTTCTTTATGCACTTGGAAAAGGGTAAATAATATGAATGCTCCTATTTGGCACAATACATTTGCACCCCTAATCTATGTCACAATAATCATCATATTATAATTGGAGAGGAGGAAGACTCTTTCTTACAACTGAACTTTGTTATAACTTTATTCTTGTGTTAGTTTAACTTGTTAGAAGTTTAGAACGTACTTTGGTAGAAATAGTAACTATAACTGTTTGTCTTTATTTTAAGAATTGTACTTACTTGCAATTGTGTTGTAATTCGATAAGTGATTTCTGTGCTACGCCATAAAATTAAAGCCTCCCTTTGGGATCGATATCCAGAACTCCACTAGAGCCCTGTATTACTTGAGCGATACGTATACTTGCATTTAATTATGTGACTCATTATAAAACTATATATATATATATATATATATTTAACAGGAAAGGAAAATTTCATTTAATTAAAAGAGTTACATACATCTAATGTAGGGGAGATCATTGAGATCTCCAAAAGTAAAGGCTTAAGAGGCACAAAAGGTGTAGCAGAAAAAGAAATAGTACTAGTGGATGTAGCATGTTTGGCCAACCAGTTAGTTGGTTGGTTACCTTCTCTAAATATATGAGTTTATTTTAAAGTGAAGGTGCTGGAGATATGGAGAACTTTTCTGAACAGGTATACCAACTGCCAGGGAGGGAAGGAGAGACCTTGTGAAATGTTGACCAATGGCTTTGAATCAGATTCAATCCATAAAAAATGGTATTTAAGTGCTTTATCAGTAATCAATGCCCAATAAGAAGCTTGCATTTTAGAATCCAGAGCTGAAACTGAAACAATGGGTATATTGAAGCACCACAATAATTGACCCAGAGAATTCCTACACGCAGCTCCAATACCAGCAGATGAAGGGGTGTAGCTACCATCAATATTGATTTTTGTCCATGGCAAGGAAGGAGGGGATCATTTCGAGCAAAGCGGGTTTGCTTTTAGATGGGACTTCTAACGGTGAATGCTTGCGATGAAGCCACAACGATTAGCCACAATTTGATTGATAAAACAAAGTTTGCTATCAAACTTGGCCC
Source organism: Papilionanthe hookeriana x Papilionanthe teres (assembly GCA_022702705.1). Lineage (NCBI taxonomy): Eukaryota > Viridiplantae > Streptophyta > Magnoliopsida > Asparagales > Orchidaceae > Papilionanthe > Papilionanthe hookeriana x Papilionanthe teres. The sequence continues at coordinate 28,319,141 of CM040422.1, forward strand.
GATTTCTTGCCATCCATATGAACCAAAAGATAACCATAGGAACATGATACCATTTTTCATTTTTCCAGATCCTCCCAACAAGCCTCCACGAAACCCAATTATATTTGAGGTGAGATAAATTGAGATGTATTAGTACGGCCTTCCATACACGATTAGTAACTTCACGGCTTAAGAAAAGATGAGAGACGAGTTCTTCATGAGATTGGCATAACTAGCATCTAGAGGCAGTTCTTAAACCTTTTAGCTTCAGAATGTCATCTAATGGGAGGTATTTATGAAACAGTCGCCAGCAAAAATAAGACATTGATGGAGATAAAGCCTTGTCCAGATTTTCTCCCCCCAACTAGTGTCAGGCTAGTGATTGAAGGAGCTATAGATCATCTTGTTTAAGGATTGATTGGTAGATTGTTTCAAAACAATCCTATCTGGCTTAGTTGAATCAATTGATATAAGAAGTATCTGCTGCACGCTCAACTCATCCAGCACTTCTCTAAGTAAGTTGGTATTCCATTGGTCTTCAATCCGAAATCGATGCTTTGTTAGTTGTGTGTTAAATGCGGCGAGGAAGGTTAATGGGTTATCAATAGTCCGAGTTATCATAGTAGAAATTAATTTTCCCCTTGCCAACTTCCCAGTAAAAAAACTGGTTAGCAATGTCTCTAATTTTCAGCAAATGTTTCCAATGTTTAGAATCCCCCATTTTGGGCAAAACAACATTTGGATGGGACTTCCAACAGTACTTGTTCTTTAAGTAAGTAGCCCACATAGTATCTTGTTTTCTAAACTTAATCCACTGTTTACAGTAAAACAATTGGCTCATTTGTTGGAAGCATTTGAGACCCAAACCTCCAGCTTTGATAGGTTTGCAAACTTTATTCCACACAGTCCAGTGGGGTTGCTTTGATTGTCCCTCCCATAGGAATTTGTTAAAAAGTGTTTCAATCATTTTCTGGGTGCTTCTCTTCATCCTTACCATTTGCAAATTGTAGAGAGGGAAAGATGCTAAAATAATCTTCAGCAAGGTTAACCTACCTCCATTAGACAAGAATGTATTAGTCCAACAATTTAATGTTGAAGTAATTTTCTGGACAACCTCATCATATTGGGACTGTTTTCTCCTTCCTTTCATTAACTGCATACCTAAGTACTTCAGTGGAAGATCAGCTGCAGAGAAGCCAGTTACCTCCTTCGACCATCGTAGATGTTTAAAGCCTTTACCGCCTAAGAATTGACACTTCTTGTGATTAAGTTCCGACCAGTGCCATGGCTAAATGATTAGTTAATTGCAAGGTTTTCTCTGATAGCTGTTTTGCACCCATTGGTGAAGATGATTATATCATCAGCATAGGCCAAATGACTGATGCATTGAGATGATCCATGTTTAAAGTTGAGATAAGGGTAGTGAAGATGTCTAGCATTTAGAATTTTGGAAAAATAGTCAAATGCTAAAATAAATATAGTAGGGGAAAGTGGATCCCCTTGCTTTAATCCCCTACCTGCTTGAAAAAATCCACAGCTGCTACCATTGACAAGAATGCTATAATAAGCATTAGATAGCCATCTCTGTATTAAATGGCAGAAAGAAGAATTGAAGCCTTGAGCTTTAAGTACCATATCAATAAAGTGCCAGCTAATAGTATCATAAGCTTTTTTAAGATCTAGTTTTAAGATTAAATTCTGTCCCCTACACCTTTTATCAAGATCTAGTAACATCTCCTGTGCAAGCAAGCAATTGTCAACAATAGATCTACCTTGTACAAATGTAGATTAGTTAGAATCGATTAAATGATTAAGATGTGGTTGTAATCTTCCAACAATTATCTTACTGATTAGTTTAGAGAGTGTGGAGGTTAGGCTGATAGGTCTGAAATCACCCCAGCTGGTTTTATGATTATCCTTGGGGATGAGAGCAATACTAGCAGCAGTAAAGTATTTAGGTAAATCAGTCCCTAAGAAGAAAGATTGAACGACCTTAATGATGTCATTGCCCACAATGTCCCATGCTTTGAGGTAAAAATTTGAAGTGAAGCCATCGGGACCAATTTGTCTTATTCCCATCAATATTCTTTAAGGCATTCTGAATTTCCTTGGCATCAAGAATAAAAGTCAGATTAAGCTGATTGACATAATTATAGTTTTCAGAAAAAAATTCTTCAAACAGAAATTGGGAAGGGTTGGGTTGTGAAGCAAACAGTTGCTGAAAGTGTTGAAGAGCACTATTTGAAATATGTGTAGGGTCTGTAACCCAATTTCCTGTTGAATCCTTTATTCTGAGAATGGCATTTATTTTCCTCTTGTGTTTGATCATAACATGAAATACTTGGTGTTTCTATCCCCAAAAAGATACCTTGTAGTAGCAGCTTTTTGTTGCAGAAAATTTTCTTCCCTATCTAAAGCTTGTGCAAGGTTAGAATGAGCAATCAACAAATCCTGCTCCTGAGTCTCTCCCAAATCCTGTTGAGCTTCCAGTAATTGGACTTTAGTTTCAGCATCCCTGACTTGTTGGAACACATTACCAAATGTGTGTTTATTCCAGTGCCTGAAATGAACTGCCAGATTCTTATGAAGTCTCCAAAGTCTGGTAAGTGGATTACTGGTATGACAATCTGGGACCTTCCATGAGCTTTTGACTTCTTCAAGAAAATTAGGATGATCACACCAAATATTTAGGAATCTGAAGGGGGAGTGTCCTTTGTAAGGGCTGAAAGAGATCCGAATCAATAGTGGGGAATGATCGAAGTTGATCTATGCGGATGAAGTACTTGAGTGATAGGAAAAATATTCGATCGAGGAATCATTTGCTAGAACTCTATCCGACCTCTCCATAAGTTTGCATCTCTGCCAAGTGAAGGGGGATCCAATGAATCCCATATCAAAAAGTCCATCAGTGGTTATGTTGTGAGAGAACTGCATCATAGTTTGGAGATCTGGGGTTCTGCCTCCCTTTTTTTCACTAGGGTCTCTAATACAATTAAAGTCACCACCCACTATCCAGTTAGAGGGATTGGAAGCACTGATGCTGCAAATTTTTGCCCAAAGATGTGATCTGTTAGTGGAAGTACAACCATCATATACAAAAGTGGCACAACCATGGAATTGATCCAGCCCAAATTGAATGTGTAACAATTGATAATTATCAATAAGAGTAGCGCATTGCAATTCTTTTCTAGTAAATACCCAAATCTTATTATTGCAGTTTGACTGGAAGTGAAAACCAGGGAATCTTTTTGTAATTTTTGAAATATTAGTGTGAACCAATGGTTCTAAAAGAGCAAAGATCCAAAGTTTATAAGTCTTGTTCAAATGTAGCAGCCTGTTGAGGGTGCCAGGACCTGCAACACCCCTAACATTCCAGCAAAGAAGATTAATCATGTGGAGTGCCTTACCAGCCCTAGTAAGCTTAGGGGGAGTGGCTGAAGAATGATCCATACCAATGATGTTATCTTGTGATAAATTTTGTAGTTCCATAAGATCTTTCCTCCTTCTCCTACTCTTTTGTTGAGACCATGCTCCTTCAGCTTCAGTATTCAATCCAGTAAGTACAAGTTGGGCTGACTCACCTGTTATAGGTTCTGAGGGGGGAATGAAGATAGACACATTGTAGGCTCTGTGGGAGTAATAAAGGTACCACCTGCAGCTGAACTATCAGGTAGTGCCTCTACCAAAGTAGGATGGAGTTCTTCAACATTAAGTTGGAATGAATGACTTATATCAGGGGGGTCTCTAATTTCAATAACTTGATCAACATATTTCCCAGCAGCTGACAGGTCAAAACCACTTACAGCCCCAACCTTCCCAGGTTCTAGCAAAGGACTAGTAGCTGTAGGTTCAATCTGAACAGGATTTAAGGAAAGAACTGGAGTGTTATGATTGTGCTCTACCTGAGTAGTGGAAGTGTTCTCCATCTTTTTTGTGCCTTTCTTCTCCACATTATATGGTTTGAGTTCAGGGTGAAGTTTGAAGCATTGCTCCATTGTATGACCAAATAGATGACAGTGTTTGCAATATAAAGGTTGGTATTCCATTACAATGGGTTGCCAGTACCCATTGTTAGCTGTACCAAGCCAAACCCCATCAATGTATGGTTGAGTTATATCCCTTTCCACTAAAAATCTTGCATTGGAAATTCTTGTAACATTTGCTGATGGTATATCAAGTTTTAATGCCTGCCCATAGAATCAGCAATGTCATAGATGATCCTATGATTATTGAATGGAAGTTTCAGGTTAGGTAAGCTGAACCAAATAGGAACAATTGGAGGTTCTTTTATTGGATCAAAATCTAATGTCCATTTCAGTAGTTTCATAGGCTTCCCATTTATCATGATGACCTTTTTAGAGAAAATCTGAGCATAATCCTCCTCCAATGCTAGTTGTAACATGATATGGCGACCGTAAAAACCCCAATCTTCCAGCTGCCCACCAGTTTAAAGTCATCAACAGCTTTCCTAATTATAACCATTTTGGGATGCCCAAACTGAAACTTTCCCACCAGTGTGAATCGATATGGTTCAGATAACTTTGCCATCTCCTCGTCAGTAAAAATAAGAGCATGCTTACTCGCCTTCTTGGTACATTTCCGAATGAATTCACACTCGCCTTACCCTCCATAGCATCATGAAAAAGCTGGGGAAACACTAACTTGTCTCCAATGGTGGTGCCTCTTTCTTTTCTCACAATCACTTCAGCAAACGTGCCCCTTCCAACAAAATTAGGATCAACACTAGTGAGTGTTGTAGCCATCACCAATGTAACAGTAACTCACAAGAAAATTCAAATAAAAAAGAGTCCGGAAAGGGAGAAAACAAAGTTCCCCTCCAAAACCGAGAGAAAGACCACAAAGGGGATGCCTTCTTCTTGCTCCCACTAACTTCCTCCTTTACGGAAAAGCGACACCGCCACCACCTCCGTTAATCGGCTCCATTGAAACCCTAGCAGAGCTCCTACAGCTCGCCACCTCCATATATATATATATATATATATATATATATATATATATGAGTTCATAAATTTTAGCAAATTAAAAAGTCGCACCATTTATCTATAAGATTGCCCTAATCCTCAATAAATCTTATTTCTTTGGATCCCATAAAAGGATCCTTAGATAATAAGAAATATGAAGAAAGTAAAGGCCAATAAGATAGAAAATAGTAGAAAAGAAAAGATGTTTGTGTTAATCCCTATAAAAGAAAATTATAGAATGGCTTATCCTAGAAGTTCTATATTAGGATAATGAATTTTGGTAACCTGAGAATTCTAGATATAATATTCGTCTTGAGTTCTCAAATCTTCTATAAGAGCAAGCTCCAATAGTTAATTACATCTTAGATAATTATGATTGTCTAAAAAAACTTGTAATTAATGTTGATCACTTGTTTTCTAAGAAGTTTCAAGAACAAGGAAAGAGACGTCAACGTTCAATCCTAGAGGTAATGTGTCATACTACCCTTAAGAATTTGATTTTATCAATGTCATTTATTATATCATATTTATTTTATTTTATTTTGTTGGTTGTCTTTTTATTGTCATTTTGGTCATTTATTTGGTGGCTATCCTAAAAGTTTAGGTTTTGTGACCATCCAAAAAGTTCTAGGTTTTGTTTTGTTTTGGTTTTGTCATTTTAATGTTGTTTGTTTTGTTTTATTTTGTCAATATCGTTGTTTTGATGTCGCTGTGATTTTTTTTTTGTTTTATCAATTTTTCTGTCTTCAGAATGTCTTCCTGCAAAACAGAGTTAGCACACCCTATAACATGCAAAAATTTCTAAAATGAATTTAATGTCGTCATTTCATCTTTATCGTCCTACAAAATAGAGTTAGTACACCCTATAATATGCAAAGACTTATCCCACAAGAAAAAAAGTGTTAGTTGAATTTAAGAAAATGTAGATTAAACATAAGTTATATTTCAATGTCATTTTAATTTTGATTAGGCTTAAAATCTAATAAAAGGTTAGATTTTATTATTTTAGATTCGATGTTATTTGAATATAAAAGTCTTAAGTTGATTAGAAGTCTGAAAATTAGATTCAATGTCATTTGAATATAATATTTTTGGTTTAATCATTTGGTTAAGTTAGGTTCAATATAGGTTGAACCTAATGTTTAAGTTAACTTGGGTTTAACTCAAATTGAATTTTGGTTAAGTGAGGTTCAATATAAGTCAAACTTAATGTTGATGTCAGATTATGTTCAATTTGGGTTGAATCTAAAATTTATGTTGAGCTTGGCTTAGGTTTAAGTTTGTTAAACCTAAGGTTTAGTTTTGAATTAAGTTCAATTTATGTTGAACTTAAGTTAGTTTTGTCTTGGGTTTAATTTGGATTTAACTTAGATTTATGTCAGGTTGAGTCCTAAGCTTGACTTAAGTTAAATTAGGTTGAACTTAAGTTAGGTTGGGGTTGACTTAGATTCATGTCATGTTGAACCTAAGTTAGTTTTTACTTAAGTCTAATATGGGTTGAACTTAAATTAAGTTTAGATTAACTTAGATTCATGTCATGTTGAACCTAAATTAGATTTGACTTAAGTCCAATATGGGTTGGACTTAAGTCTGGGTTGACATAGATTCATGTCATGTTTAACAGAACTTAGTTTTGACTTAAGTCCAATATGGGTTAGACTTAAGCTAGGTTTAGTTTAACATAGATTCATGTCATGTTGAAACTAAGTTAGTTTTGACTTAAGTACAATATGGGTTGGACTTAAGTTAGATTTAGGTCTTTAGTTGGTTAAGGTTTAATAATTTAATTAAGTCCAACGTTTTAGACCTAATTAGGGTAAGTTTGATTAAACCTTAGTTGATTAAGGTTTAATAGTTTAATTAAGTCTAATGTGTTAGACTTAATTAGGGTTTAGGTTTGATTAAATCTTGGTTGATTATGGTTTAATAGTTTAATTAAGTTTAATGTTTTAAACTTAATTACAGTTTAAGTTTGATTAAACCTTAGTTGTTTAAGGTTTAATAGTTTAATTAAGTCTAATGTGTTAGACTTAATTAGGGTTAGGTTTGATTAAACCTTAGTTGATTAAGATTTAATAGTTTAAATAAGTTTAATGTATTAGACTTAATTAGAGTTTAAGTTTGATTAAACCTTAGTTGGTTATGGTTTAATGGTTTAATTAAGTCTAATGTGTTTGACTTAATTAGGGTTTAATAGTTACTTAGACCTAATGTAAGTAAGGTTTGATTAATTAGGTTTAATATGGGTTAAACCTAAGTAGGGTTTAAGAGTTACTTAAACCTAATGTAAGTAAGGTTTAAGTTGATTAGTTAGGTTTAATATGGGTTAAACCTAATTAGAGTTTAAGAATTACTTAATCCTAATGTAAGTAACCTTTAGGTTGATTAATTAGGTTTAATTTAGGTTAAACCTAATTAGGGTTTAAGAATTACATAAACCTAATGTAGGTAAGGTTTAAGTTGATTAATAAGGTTTAATATGGGTTAAACCTAGTTAGGGTTTAAGAATTACATAAACCTAATATAGGTAAGGTTAAAGTTGATTAGTTAGGCTTAATATGGGTTAAACCTAATTTGGGTTTAAGAATTACTTAATCCTAATGTAGGTAAGGTTTAAGTTGATTAATTAGGTTGAATTTAGGTTAAACCTAATTAGGGTTTAAAAATTACTTAAACTTAATGTAAGTATGGTTTAAGTTAACTAATTAGGTTTAATTTAGGTTAAACCTAATTAGGGTTTAAGAATTACGTAAGCCTAATGAAAGTAAGGTTTAAGTTGATTAATTAGGTTTAATATGGGTTAAACCTAATTAGGGTTTAAGAGTTACTTAAACCTAATATAAGTAAGGTTTAAGTTGATTAGTTAGGTTTAATATAGGTTAAACCTAATTAGGATTTAAGAATTACTTAAACTTAATGTAAGTAAGTTTTAAGTTGATTAATTAGGTATAATATGGGTTAAACCTAATGTGGGTTTAAGAGTTACTTATACCTAATGTAAGTAAGGTTTAAGTTGATTAATTAGGTTTAATATGGGTTAAACCTAATTAAGGTTTAAGAATTACTTAATCCTAATGTACGTAAGGTTTAGGTTGATTAATTAGGTTTAACATAGGTTAAGCCTAATTAGTGTTTAAGAGTTACTTAAAACTAATGTAAGTAAGGTTTAAGTTGATTAATTAGGTTTAATATGGGTTAAACCTAATTCGGGTATAAGAGTTACTTATACCTAATGTAAGTAAGGTTTAAGTTGATTATTTAGGTTTAATATGGGTGAAACCTAAGTAGGGTTTAAGAATTACTTAATCCTAATGTAAGTAAGGTTTAAGTTGATTAATTAGGTTTAATCTAGGTTGAACCTAATTAGGGTTTAAGAATTACTTAAACCTAATGTAAGTAAGGTTTATGTTGATTAACTAGGTTTAATATGGGTTAAACCTAATTAGGGTTTAAGAGTTACTTAAATCTAATGTAAGTAAGGTTTAAGTTAATTAGTTAGGTTTAATTTAGGTTAAACTTATTTAAGGTTTAAGAGTTACTTAAACCTAATGTAAGTAAGGTTTAAGTTGATTAATTAGTTCTAATTAGGGTTTAAGAGTTACTTAAACCTAATGTAAGTAAGGTTTATAGTGTTTAATTAGACCTAATTGGGGTTTAGTTTATCTTAAACCTAATGTAATTAAGGTTTAAGGTATTTAATTAGGTCTAATTAAGGGTTAGACCTAAATAAGATTTGATTTGTCTTAAACCTAATGTAATTAAGGTTTAATAGATTAATTAAGTTTAATATGTCCTTAAACTTAATTTAAGTCTGATTTTGGATTAAACCTAATGTAATTAAGGTTTAATGAGTTAATTAAGTTTAATATGTCATTAAACTTAATTAAAGTTTGATTTTGTATTAAACTTAAATTAATTAAGGTTTGATGAGTTAATTGAGGTTTTAATTAGGTCTAATTTGTTGTCTTAGACTTAAGTAAGGCTTGTCTTTAATCTATTTAGGGTTAGACTCAATTTTGGCTTAGTCCATTGTGAAATGGGCTAAGTTGGGTGAGGAGAGGATTTTTAGGGTGTTGAAATATTAATTTTTAATTAATAAATTTTAACCCTAATTTTAAAATGTTATTTAAAATTATTTAATGGTTTAAGAATTGTCATTTTAAGATTATTGCCTGTCAATTTAAATTTTTTAACCATTTTTCCAGTTTTAGTTTCCTTAATTTTCATTTTTAAAACTATTTTTAAAAATAATTACAAAGTGTTTTGAAAATTAGAAGATTTTGTCTTAGAGGATTTTCCTAGACTAGGAAAAACCAGAGAAAGTTCTTAGAGACCTAGAAATAAATCCTTGAAATTTTCATATTTTTTTGTCTTGTCAATAATTTTTAATAATTAAAATACTCCATAGAGTATTTAAGTGTTAAAAATTAAATATTAAGACTAAATTATGATTTTGATCTCATAATTTTCTCCTCCTCACCCTGAGTTTAGGGATATTTTTGTCATATTTTTGTGATTTTTCTATGTCAAGATATAAATTTTTTATTAGATTAAGGATAATATGTATTTATTAAATCCTTAATCTAAACAAAAATTTCTAGGGGCGCCGCGTGTCCTCGGATAAGTTGAAGACCCAGCTGATCCCCTGCGAGGATCCACACAGCGGAGCGGCCGTGTTTAAATCAGAGCCATCCATTTTTTAAACAAACAATCAGTTGGCGCTCGTTCATCTCCTTCATCTTCTCTGATTCTGCAGATCGTCCCTGATCTAGGAACAACATCTCTCTCGATTCTTGATGAAATTGAGTGAAATTTGTTTCTATAGGATCGTTTTGAGATGATTAACCCATCCATACGGTGATGTATGGGTTTTGAAATGGTTTGTTTCATAAAGTGTGAAACCCAAACACCATTAAAGTGGAAAATCCATACCTTGGCTTCAGTGTGCCTAGCTTTGAATTGGATGGATTGGAAGCTTCAATTTGTCCTGAGAAGGCTTTCCGTCAACTCAATTTAAGTTCAAATCGAGTCTTTGTATGACTTTGATCAAAAGGGGCTGGATGTTGTCGATTGATGTCTTAGAGGCTATGGGGATGGCCAATTTCGATTGGGATACTCCTTGTTTAGTCCCTAAATGGATTTAGAAAGGTCAATTTGAAGATTTAAAGAGTTTGGTTTCACACTCCCAAAGTGTCATGTTTTGAATCCTTTTGAGTTAGCCAAATTGAAGAGATTGGGTGGATTTGATGGCTTGATTTCATGAGGGATCAATTGTGTAGGTCCTAGGGAACATTTTTGTTGTTCAGGGCTAAGGGAATTAGGCAGTTTAGAGGCATCTACCAATTTTGGTCTCTCTCTTAACCTTCTCGTGTTTGGGCTTTATTTATAGCCATGGAAAAGCTTAGTTTGGCTAGGGTTGATTTGGGGGAGTTATTAACTTCCTCATGATGGTTTTAGGATAGAATTTTGGTTGTCTATAAGGGAATTTGGATTTCCCAAGCTTAACCCATATGGATTTCTAAGTGTGGTGAAGTTTTAACCCATGGCTTGACTTGCTTCCATTGGTTGGCTAGAGAGGTGTATAGATTGGTTTAAATGTTGTGGACCAGCCTCCCTCACATAAACACATATTGATCATTCAATGGGTGGGAAGAAAAGATGACACATGAGCCTCCTATTCATCCTTTTTTATCATTGGATTTAACCATGATAATTGGATAACTCAACTCAAGTTTTCTCTCTATTGGTTGAGAGGGAGGTGCATGGTGACTCAATAAAGGTATGCCATCATCTATGTTCCTTGTCATTTGAGTTTTGATGATAGGATGTCATGTAATCCTTCCATTTTCCCATTTTTATAATTTTGTCATGATGAAGCATAATGTGAGTTAACCATGGTATAATGGTGAGGTTAAGTGATGTCTCATCCTTATTCGCTTGTCCATGGCACACTTAAAGTGGCCAACCTCCTCATCTCATGCAATGGAATGATTTATGGTTTGAGTTTTGGAGAGGATGACACCTCATTTCCCTTTATGATTAAAGTGTAAATATGTCTTTTAACCATAGTTAAGGTGATATGTCATGAATCGCTTAATGGTTTGATTTATTTTTAATGGGTTCCATGGGTTGTGTGTAAACTATGTGAAGTCATCATGGTGTAATTAATGAGCTTGAAAAATGGAAAACCATTTATTATGTCATAAATGGTGTCATATATCTAAATTTCAGTTTTATGGATTTTTAATTGTATTTCCATTTTAATTAATTATGTCATTAATAAAAAATATTATAAATTATATTATTAGCCAATGAATTAATCAAAATAATTTTAGAATTAATTATTTGATTAATTTCATCATTTTTGGTTCAAAATTAGGCATTTTGACCAAATTTGATTAATATTGACTAAAGTTGACCATGGTTGACCTATGTTGACCTAGGTTGACCCATTTTGGTCCAAAGGTGACCAATTTTGACTTTCTTAACTTTGTCATGGTTTGATTGGTCATTAGGTCCAAAGATTTTGTCATTTAGGGTTTAATTTTGTCATGTTGACCAATTTTATGGTTTAGGTCAATCCAAGGGTCAATGTGGTGACTTTTGGATTTTGTATTGGTCTTTTTGACCAATTTTGTGTTGATTAGGTCAACATTTGACCAATGATGTCAATGTGGTAATCTCTTAGATCTTAGGTTCACCAATTTAACCAATTTGGTCTGTTTATTCAAGGTTTGACCTATGATGTCAATGTGATGGTTTTCAGGTCATGGGTTGATTGGTTAGGTCAAGATTTGACCAATGTGGTAGTTATTGGGTCATAAATTGACCATTTTGACCAAAGTTTACTTTTTTATGTCAAAGGTTGTCTAGTTTGGTCAATGTGGTGATCATTGGGTCAAAAATTGACCAGTTTAACTAAATTTGAGTTTTTAGGTCAAAGGTGACCTATTGGATCAATGTGGTGGTCATTGGGTCAAAAATTGACCAGTTTGACAAAAGTTAATTTTTTAGGTCAAAGGTGACCTATTGGGTCAATGGGGAGGTCTTTGGTCATAAATTGACCATTTTTTACCAAAGTTGACTTTTTACATCAAAGGTGACCTATTGGGTCAATGGGGTGGTTATTGGGTCAGAAATTGACCATTTTGACCAAAGTTGACTTTTTGGATCAAAGTTTGATCGGCTAGGTCAATAATTGATCAGATCATAGTTTGTCAGTACTGATTTGATCATTTTAAGATGTCATTAAAATTTGGGTTAAAAAGGATTTATAGGGTTACCCTAAACATTAGGATTTGAGATCTAAGAAGTTAATATTCGTATATCTCCTATCTTAAGATAAGATCTAAGAAGTCAATATTAGTATATCTCCTATCTTAAGCTGACTTTGAAATGATACTCACAAAAGTGAGGTCAACAAGTTGCTACTTGGGTTGTTAGGATAGTTAGCATATGAAAATATTGTGTACTAGCCAATATCTTTAGGTTTACCCTATCAGAAAGCTACTGGAAGCTATAGTTTTCCATTTCCTTAATGACTATGTAAGCTTCATTAAATGATGTGGTCATTAGGGATCCTCCTTAAACAACATCTCTAATGAATATAAGAGACCCAACAAGCACTTTGTAGAAGGTTTGAATAATCAGCTACTTGCAAAGTCATCGTATAGTCATTTCCTAAGCAATTCCTTAAATCTCTCTTAAGATTCATTGATGTTTTCCCTCTCTAATTAGACAAATGATGTATTGTTATTCATCAGCTTGGTAGTTTTTTAGTGTGGAAATTTCTTGGCTAGGAATTTTTGGGCTAGGTCATTCTATGTGGCAATAGATCTTGGGCTAAATGGTTTAACCACATCTTAGCTCCATCCCAAAAAAAATGGGGAAGAGTGATAGTATAAGGTCATTGCAGGGGATACTCTTATACTAGAATGTGGCACGCATTTCAAAAAAATCTGATAAGTGAAGATTAGTGTTCTCATATGGTGTTTCCCCAAACTGGCTATTTCAGACCATTTAAATGATGGTAGGTCTCAGTTCAATGTTGTTCGCTTCAATGTAAAGGTGAATCTCTTTTACTAATGGGTTGGCATAATCCCTAAGTGGATTTATGGTGGAATCTTGATGGTTAGCATCTCTATATGTTTCTTGGTGGACAATTGTGCTTTCTTAAAGCATCTACACCTCCACATAAAACAAAAGGAATAGAATCAACAACAAAAATTTATCTTTTCTTAGCTTTTTTTAATATTATAGCACCTGCAAGAAAACACAAAAAACAATACATGTAAGATTAAACACTACAAATAACAAAAATAAGAATACCAAAGTGCTAAACCTAGATTCTCAATAGGTTAACCATAGTTATTCTAAACTAAGAATTTTTATTAACTCCATTCACCGAAAATGAAGCAAAAAATTTAACAGCTCAAAAATTTGTAGTGAAGTAAGTTTGGTTGATTCACACAAACATACATGTCAAGTAATAATGTGGTTAAAGTGTACAATGTATCGATCCCAGGAGGAAAGTGCTAAGAATTATTCTAGAGGATGAATCTCTAGTTTACTAACTTCTAAATGTAGTTTGGTGTGATCAAAGTAAGATATGAATTCTTAAAATCCTACTAAAAAATGGAAATAAAAGCAACGAGTTCGGAAAATAGAGAAAAACAACAGCAGTAAAATCTTAAGGTTCTTCAAGAGAAGTGAGGCTTTCTCCTCCGTGATTTAGTTATTGTGATGGTTCATGATTTTCAGACTTTCCCTTATGTGATGGTTGTCAACAGGGATCAATGTCCTCCTTATTCCTATGCCTAATTCAAAACAAAGTAGAGTTCATGAAGTTGGGGCTCCCTCAATCCCTATAGCATTCCACAATACTTTTTTGATCCCTTTTCTAGGTTGTAAAATTTGAATAAAATATGTTTATTGTTACCTTTTAAGCATGGTCATGTATGTAAGAAAAATGAGAGGATTTCCTTTATCAATGCTTTGTACATAGGTTTTCTTTACATAACTATAAAGTTTGATGGAGAAAAGTAGAACAAAAAAAGATTTCCATAAACAAAATTTTATACACAAATTTTATTTAAATAAATGTTAAGTTTGATTGGTGAAAGCTGAACAAAAAAAAATTTTGTGTACAGTAACAAAAGAAAAGAAGAAAAGCTTAATGAACAATCAAGCCACCGTCGTTGCAACCTCCTTCGTCTACTCTCACAGATTCCTCACTAAAGTCTGTCAAATTAAAAAGAATGGTAGATAGCTACTCCAAGTCGGCCTCTTTTGAGTCGACCAAGCCTTCCTTCATAAACTATAGGTTGTCAATTATATGCCCACCCAGAGCTGTTGGGAAAGACCCCTGACATGCTCCTCGGTGATCATCATCCAGGTCGCCTCCGCCTTTAACTTCTTATTCTTCTCCTCCAAAACTGTGATGGTCTCCTCATACTCTCTATCTTCTCTCATCCAATTCTCGATAGAGAAGTTCAACCTTTTTTCCATCTGGATGATTTTTTTCTTAACCTCCCTCTTTTGAGAAATCACTTCAGACACTAGCTTTTTGGCACTCGCTTTCTTCTTCTCCATTCGACAAATAACCTTTTCTTAGTAATGGATAGCCAGCAATTCCATCAAATGGAAGCGATCACTTGTCTGACTAAAGTCCGCTCCTTCTAAGATCTTTAGCAACTGCTTAAAGGAGATGGACCTGATGACCTCTGCTAAGAGACAGGCTGTAATTTGCCATCACATGTGTATCAATATACCATATCTCTTAGTGTCCACTAGGGCAGAATGTCAGGTGGAACTTGACTAAATGTTAGAGCTCTCCACCATGAAAGGAACCCACCTAGGGGTAGAATACTTTTGTTTTTGGCAAGGGGAAGGGGTAGAGAAGAGGGAGGGGGAGAGGGTGGGGAGACGTCTTGGATGGGGCTGATGCAGAGTATCTCCTTCCTGTTGGTCAGACTCCGCCTCATCATTAGCATAGCCTCGTCATCAGCCTCAGTGCCAGAATTTAAAAATTAAATAGGTCATGGCCAACTCGCCACACCTCTTGACAACGTGTCTATAGAGAAGAACTTGAGCGGTCTGGTTTCTTCACCATCACCGGCTGGGGAGCATTCCCTATACTTCCTCCTATAAGAAATTTTGAGTATATGGATAGTCCTCCCTGTGAACTTTATAGGCCTCACACATGGAAAAAAATACTCAGTCAACCATGAATATTCAAAGATGAGAAAATAGTTAAAGTAATTTTGGAACATCAAAAATAAATATACACATATCTGTCGTGCCAGCCACAATCAGAATCGCTGATTATTGTGACCTAGGAGTAGCGGTCAAATTTGGATGGGCATTGTTCACCCTTGGTTTTTTCTAAGTCACTTTGGCAACAAACTCAACCCTTTGCTTCTCCTTTCCAGCGATAGAGGATTCTCATGACCCATTAACCATGGCACCAAATCTTTTACTCCACATGACCTTATTCAAAACATAGACATCCATATATTGATGCAACAACATCTCTTGGCCCTTGATCATGTGCATATACTCTCTTGTTGACCTCACTTTTGTGAGGATCATTTATAAATCATTTTGAGAAAGAAAGTCTACCAATATTGACCTCCTAAATTTTACTAATAGTCACTGATCCCCGATAAATATATGTGCTTACAATTTAGATATGAAAATTAGGATTTTATAATATGGGATACTACGCAAGTATACGTATCATTTATCAAGTAATATAGGACTTTCTGATTAAGCCTCGAGATATCGAACCCACAGGGAAATGTAAAAACTTTTTAAAGAAATAAGAAATTTATATTTTTACTTTTTAAATGACTTTTGAAAGTATGTTTTGATTTGTAAAGTTTGAAAGTTTTTATTTGGTATTTTTGATAAAAAGCTAAGCAGGAAATTAAAATTATCAGAACTTTAAAACACGATCTAAAACACTAGGAAATAAAATATATTTTTCTTTCTCTTATAAAGAAGTAATAATTATGACATTATTGTTGTGGAAGTATTTAAATGTGTTGTAAAAAATAGGAGAAAATTTATTCTTTACCCTTACTTGGTTCTATAAAGAACATTGGTTAATTTGAAATTTTAAAATTTTGAAAATGGTTAGGCAGGGAAGATACCAGCTCTCACTCTAGAGTTCCCTCGATTCCCTCCACCTGGGGGCTAACTTCTCATAACAAAATTTAAAATATCAAACCAAATTATGGGGCTTTAGCCTGTCACTCTAAAGTTCTCTAATTTTAATCCCCATTAAAAACATATCTCCTAATATACTTGCATTCAATTATATGTACTACAATTCTCACCCATATAATTGCATGTGATTTTTACTAATTGTTGTTTGAGACAATACCGCATTGGATCTTACATAATCTCACAACAAATTTTAACATCTTAATTGGCCAAATTAAGAAGTAAATTAAGTTCATGGAATTAAATCTTCACAACTTATTCCTACTTTAAACACTTATACATTCCACAACAATCCTACATGATTTAATTACTTCTTCATGTAAGAAAGAAAAAGATAAAAAAAACTACTCAGATCTCATGGAGAAAACTCAAGCACACACTGATTTGAAAAAAGAAATCATAATGAAAACACAAGTTTTAATTTAAAACTAATTATAAAAAATAGAATTAAACACTTATCTAAAAATCTTCTCCACAAGACTCTGGAAGTTCCTTTGAAACTTGACTTTCCACTAAAACACTCCTCATAGTGGGTTGCCCAACTCTGATGACTCAGAAACAGACTTTAGACTTCAATAAAAACTAAATAAAAGGAAGGAAGAGAATTGGTGAGAAGAAGTCTTCACTCCAACCCTTTTCTCCTTTCTTACTCTCTACTAACTCTAAAATACTTTAAAAACTATAAACAATAAAAGACAAAAAGTAAAACTAGAAGGGGACTCCTTGAAACTAATTCCAAGTCTTCATTATATAATTTTCAGAAAGGTGTCTTGGTGTCTCATCAAAACATGTTTAGATTCAACGTATCCACCAAAAGATGCATTCCTTCATTCAAATTTGCTGCCCATGGGAAGTTAAGGAAGTTACCACCAAAAGTTGCTTCAAACACCCCTTGCAATTGGCGCCAAAAATCAAGAAAATTTGTTTTTCAACTATGACGCCTAAGCGCCAACCAGGTTGAGCATAGCCGCTAGTGTCCAATTTTTCATTTTTTTCATTTTTTGCACCAAATTTGATCCAATTTTGCTCCTTTCATCATAATCACTCATTTTCATCATACCTGCAAGAAAAACATAAAATATATTCCATTAAAGTGCAATATCATCAAAAATAGGTATAAAAATGTGCATAAAAATATTATATATTTTAGGTGTATCAAAATCCCCCAAACATAAAATTTTACTTGTCCTCAAGTGACTCTTAATCACATAGAAAATTTTAGCATGCAAATTATGTAATGAGTTTCTTAGGAAGGTAACAAAATTTTGTTCTAGAAATGAAATAGTCCAATTTAGAAAAAAATTTCAGTAATTAGGACCAACTTAAAGTTTAGAAAGTTATTAGGTAAAGGATAATGTAAAATATAGGTTTCTATCTAATTCAGAAATACTTGTATATTCTTCAAAATATTGGATTCACGCACTTATTTTTGTCACTTAAAAATCTTTATTTAAAAATAATTTTACTTACTATATTTTAACCTTAAGCTTGAGATTTTCCCAGAACTTATATCTTATACTTTAGGTATAGAATCAATTTTTGATTAGGCCCTTAAATCCAAATCCTCAAGCTTCTCCTCCCTTTTCACATACTTTTTTTTTATAAGGCAAGGATTAATGTATCTGGATAAGCCTTTAATGATTTTTATTTCCACCCTTTCATTTAAAATAAAGGTCTGATATACATCTTTCACTTAAAAATCATAATAATGGTATTTGAAAATTACTCCTCAATAAAAAAAATTTAAGCTTTGAAGAATAAAAGTCAAATCTTCTATTTATCCAAAAATACAACATTTCTTACTAAAGATAGTTGAACTATATTTAACACTTCTTTACTAAGAATTTTTTTTTTCATTATTACTATAAATTTTAACTAAATTCTCTTATTCATTTCTATATTCAAAATTTTGTTCCCCTAATATAACTTCATATACATAATTGTTTTCAATCAAAAATCAAATTAATTTTAAATATTCTTGAGAACAAATAAAATTTTAGGTTTTTGAAGAATTTTCTGTTTTTATAATCCCCCCCCCCCCAAAACTTTAATTTTTAGTTAAGATAAATCATTTAAGCATAAGAAATGATACATGGGTGAGAATTAAAAACTAACATAACATGATTGCAGGAATCTTAATATCCTAAATATGCAAGTATGACAATTTAAAAACAAGAGTAAAAAGAAATCAAATTCAATTTTTTTTTATATATAAAAAGAAAGGTAAAAATTTCAAAAGACTTCTATAGTAGTGGAGGTTTTCAAAGCAAATTCACACCAACTGAAAATAACTGAAATCACACCAATACTAGATAATAAATGGTAGTAGTAGATTTTGAAAAGTTTTAAACATGCAGTTTTTAATAGTGTTACATATTCTCCTAACAGTTTTGGAATTAAAGTACACACTATAAAAACTCTGACACAACATACACATTAAAACATTTACTACTACATATATATCACACAAAACAACATATAGAATATCAATCCAACAAAGATACATCTGAATATGCATAAAAAAATAGTCCAACTACAATTAGCATACTACCAGAGTTCACACCACAAACACAACATCAAAATAAAACACAAGACACAACATAAATCAGGACATCAACAGAAACTTAGTAACACGTAAAAAAAACAAATCTACTCATCGTCATCATCATCATCATCATGTTGGTCGTTCCAATCTCTGGATTGCACATAAGATATATAAAATGGATGAGGGGGCATCTTAGCACTTAGATCGCCTCTAATCAATATATCCCAATAATGCTGATAATTTTCCTCATATTCATCATGTTTTACAATATATCTTTCCATATTCCATCTTACCATCCATGTCTCTAACATGCTCACGAGTAAGACTCACCTTCTTCAAAATCTTTCATAACAAACCAGTATGTGAATCACTAGTTGATGAAGCTCGCGAAGTAGTAGCACGGGAAGTAGAAGCAGCAGAAGCAGAAGCAGAATCAGTAGAAGCTCTACCAAATCCTCCTCTCCAGCTAAACTCTGCATGTACAGTGTAAGCTCCAATGTTTACACTGGTAATTGGTTTCAAAGGCTGAAGAACCTCTTCCCAAGTTTCAAATTTCACACCAGACCGCTCCAGACCGCTCACATAATTAATGAATTAAGGAAGGAAATCTCATACCCGCGGTAGTGGTAGATCTGGCACAATTCAAAATGTAACAAAAAATGATTGCTCCAATATCTATAGGCTTCTGTTGCTGAATGCCATAGTTCAACACAACTCTCTCCCTTGTAACTTAACTAGTATGACTTGAAGGCAACAACTTAGATGAGATAAAATAATGCCATGTTTTAGAAGTGGCATTTAACTTAGAGGCCTGAAAAATTAACTCTTCTATCATTAGTTATCTTCCATAATCCTCTTCCATCTATTAGAAATGTCATTATATCATCTAACTCTCCCACAGTAGGATGATAATTAGAATAAAAACAAAACATATCAGGAGGCAGTCGATAAAAAGTATTGATTACTGCATGTGAAAAATCAACTTCTTGCCTGCTCACCATCACCAAATTCTCTTCTGCTGCAGTTAAGTTCACATAAAACTCTATGGCCACAGAAACAACAGCAATAGTGGAGAAGCAACAGTAATTCTCCCAATTCCTTCTAGAAGTCATCTCATCAATAACTTTTCCTGGCTTACTTAATGCATGCTCAATAATCAATTTAAGTGACTGCAGTGCGTCAACGTATCGTTCCTCAGCCCTTGCAATAACAAACATGTTAGAATCAAATCTTGTCTTTTCTCTCGCGCACTTTGACTTTGGAGCCATCTCTAAAAATTAACAAAAAAATTCACCATAAATTCCAAAATCAAACTAAACTTGCTAAATTAACTTCCAAAAGTAATTTCCACTAAATCTTAGAAATTTCTTATCCTTTTCCTCAAATTTTCACCATGAATAGTGATTTTAGGATTTTCGAAAATGTGCTCAAAATATATGGTGAAAATCAAAAAATTTTTACTTAAGAGTTGTGCTCTTACCTCAAGGAATCCAAATCTAACAATATTTGTTGAGATCGGCATTCAAATGATCCAATATATTGATGCCCTAGGCTCCCTTTTCGCGAAAATCAGAGGTTGAAGATGATAGGGGTAGTTAAAAATGGCGATCTTCGGGTTTTTAACTGCTGAAAATCAATTTTCGCGAACCGGCGCCTAAGCGCGAGGCCTTCGGCGCTTAGTCGCAAAATCTGGTGCTTAAGCGCCGACACTCTGGAGCTTAGCCGCCAGTGCCCAGATTTTCACAATTAAGAAAATGCACTAAACCACTTAGTTAATCACCCTTAATCTTCTAAAAATAATTGTCTCTTTGCCATAAATCTCCCAATACTCTAATTTCAAATTTTAATATCCATCGATTCTAATCAAGTTTCACACAAACACAAACTTATATTCATTAAAAACAAACCACGCTTAATACAAACTCAAAAATTCTATCCAAACACTTTGGATGAAATTCCCTAGATACAAAAGGACTCAATAATCATAAAGATAGGTTTACATCACTAAGATGTAACAATCACACATTAATGTGCAACAGAACACAAACATAAAACATTATACACTTAAAACATCAAACCATAAAATATAAGATACACAGAACAAACCACAAGATCAAACTAACATTTAATTCCACTCTCCAGTAGGCGGAATATATCCAGAACCACTATTATTTCTATTTGACCCTTCTAGAATATAAATATGATAGAACGGGTGATGATTGAACACTCTTACATCTTCTTCTTCTAACCACTTGTTCTTCAGGAACATCACCTTATCCACTTCTTCCGCGTGACTTGTATGAATGAATTGCATCTTGAGTTGCCATCCCATATGCTCCAAATGTGCATTAGTTTCTTTAATCTTTGCTTCGATTGAAGTCACTCGGGCTTCGATCTTTGCAATCTTTTGTGCAATTCCTTGAATACTAACGGGGAGAAATCCATTGAATAACTCTTTAGCACTGTCACTAACAAACTTACTCTTGTCAGAATCCTCTTTCTTCTTGATCTCATTCTTCCGGGAAGACATGATTCCCTCAAAACACTCTTCTTAAGACATAGTAATGAAAATAGGACTTGGGGCAAGTGTTTCTCTTAATCCAGGGCCTTTTTATAGAAATTTGTAGTGCATAAACCTCCCTTAAACGTTTTAAAACTCCAAAATAACTTCAAAAACCACTTTCCCATGATCTAGGCTTCTAGAACCTCATTTATCACATGCTTTATAACTCCGGGGCCTTAGCGCCAACTAGGCGGCGCTTAGTCACTAGTGCTCAATTTAGCACAAGTCTGCCAAATGTCCAAAATTTCATTCCGACTCCTCCAAGTCATAAAATAAGGTCAAATAAACACTAATATAACATAAAAACTCTAAAATACTACCACCAAAACATAAAAACAAACCAAACAAAGCACACAAAGCAAACATAAAGCAAAGCACACCGATAACTATGGGTTGCCTACCACAAAGCGCTTGGTTATCATCTTCAGCTTGACATACCCATAACTCATTCTCAGTGACCCAACATCAGATTCTCATCAGATTTAAGTTGATCGACTGAAAAATAAGGTTTAATTCTATGACTGTTAATTTTAAATATATTTCCAGTCTTAGGATCTTGAATATCCACAGATCCATAGGAATAAACTTTTATCACAATAAATGGGCCCATCCACCATGACTAAAGTTTTCCAGAAAAAATTCTCAATCTGACATTATAAAACAAAACTTTCTTTTCTGGCACAAGATTTTTAGTAAGAATCTTTCAATCATGCCATAACTTCATCTTTTTCTTATAAATCTTATCATTTTCATACTTCTCAATAATCGCATTTTTAGAATGGCTTCCCCCATCAGTTATGATTACTCTTGGAATTTTGATGCACCAAAAATATATAAAATTTTTGCTATATAAGTTTACCCATTTTTTGTGATATTACACTTTAAAGAAAGGTATTTTTCATGATTTGTTGCAGGTATGATGATTTTAGTTGATTGGAGCGAAAAGAAGCGAAAAGGAATGAATTCGGAGCAAAAAGAAGGAAAACAGGTTCTGGCACCGCCGACGCCATTTTCCAGAAACTTTTACAATTATTCGGACGACAGAGCGTCGCCGGCGCCCTATCGGGTGCCATCTGCGCCTAATGTCGATGGAATTCAAATTTGAGGAGTTTTGGTGACTTTTGAAGGGATGCCTATGGAAACTCTTTGGATTTTGTTCCTAACTTAAAAGTAACTATTTTTGGACGAAAATGGTGTGGTTCTTTGTGGTTTTGGAGTGTGTCTTGTGTGTGTTAAGTGTTAGGGTTTAGGAGAAGAGTGTGTAGAAGTGAGAATTTGAGAAGAATTCTTCTCTAAGGAGTGAAGGAGAAGGAGTAAAGTTAGAGATTTCTTCTTCCTTTCCATTCTAATAAGGGAATCAAGTGTTGCAAAGAAGAGAGAAAAGGATTCAAAGGAACTTCAAGGGAATTGCATTGGGGAAAAGAAAGAGATAAGTTGTATTTTTTTTGTGGTTTGTATGACTTTTCTTTTATATATAAAATCTATGTTTTATTGTATCTTCTTCATGAATTCTGAGTAGTCTCCTTTGTCTTTCTTCTTGCATAGAGATGTGATGTTGGATTGATGTGGATTTGACGTGCTTTTAATGTATTGAAGAAATTGTGATAGTTTTTCATTTCGAACTTAATTTACTTTTCAATTTGGTCAATTGAATTGTTAAAATATGTTGTTGAACATTAATTCTAAAAGGATTTAGTGTCTTACAACAATAATGAAGAATCCATTCAATTTCCATGGATGAATTGCGTAGTTCATGGAAATTGAGTGCAAATAAATAGGGAAATGTATTTTGATGGACTTCAATTTGGAGGTTTCAGGGTGACAGGCTGAGATACCCAAATTGGTTCTAAGATTAGTAACTAAACTCGAAGGTTAGCCTTCAGGTGAAGGGTGAGTGGGAGCTCCGAAGTGAGAGCCGGTATCCTCTCAGCCTAGCCTTAGATTTAGTAACTAAACTTAGGATATGTCAATGTTCTTTTCATGTTTGGAAGAGGGAATACTCTTTTAAGAGTAAAGAAACATTTATGCTCCTATTTGGCACAATAACATAGATATTTTGTTCCATATCAATCCACACATCATATTCTCATTGCAAGAGGAAAGATACTTTTCTCATATATCAAAAACTTTTCAGATACATAGTTTAGTGTGTCTGTTAGTTAATTCTGTTTTCAAAGTTATTAGAAGTAATTGTAGTTTGATTAATTATTATTATTTTCTGCATAGTGGTATTAGAAGTAATTATTAAACTTTAAGTGCAATTTGAGTATCGGATTTCAGTGCTACATTATCTATTGTGAAACACTTTCTTCTACTTCGTACTTCCCTGTGGGATCGATAACCAGGACTCCATTAGAGCCCTGTATTACTTGATACAATACGTATACTTGTGTTGAGTGCTTGGACTTTACAAAATCATTATAAACATATATAAATTTGAGTTCATACATTCTTTCATATAAAGTCAGCCAGTCATATTCCAAATCTGCAAAATATATTATTTCTTAAAAACTTTGCAACACTTTGAGCATCACATCAAGATAAAGCAACAGCTTTAATCCATTTGGAAACATAGTCTACTGCTATCAAAATATAAACATTTTTGAAAGATGGTGTAAATGGACCCATGAAATCTAATCCCCAAACATCAAATATTTCAACTTTCAACATATAATTGAGGGGCATCTCATTTCTTCTAGAAATATTGCCTACACACTGACATCTATCACAATTTTTAATATAAGCATTCACATCCTTAAAAATTGTAGGCCAATAAAATACATATTGTAAGATTTTATATGCAGTTCTTTCAACCCCAAAATGTCCCCCATAATCAGAATCATGACATTTTTGAATAATTTCATAAGTCTCTTCCAAAGGTACACATCTTCGAATTATAAGTTCCTTTTCTTGTTTATATAAAAATGGGTCATCCCAAAAATAAGACTTAGCATCAGACAAAAATTTCTTCTTTTCCTGGTATGTCAAACCATAGGGTATAATATTATTGACAATAAAGTTTACTATGTGGCATACCACGGAAAACGCCACTCATTAACAGTAAATAATTTTTCATCAGAAAAATGTTCATTAATTTTTTCTGCATCACAGAGAGATTTTTCATTTTTCAAGCCTAGACAAATGATCAGCAATTTGATTATCAGAACCCTTCCTATCTACTATCTCAAAATTAAATTCTTGCAAAAGAAGAATTCATCTAATCAATCTCGGCTTCGCATCCTTCTTCTTCATTAAATATTTGATAGCATAATCATCAGTATGCACCACACATTTAGTTCCAATTAAATATGATTGAAATTTATCAAAGGCAAATACTATAGCTAATAACTCTTTCTCAGTAGTGGTATAATTAATTTGAGCATCATTAAGAGTTTTACTAGCATAATAAATAACTTGGAAAATTTTATTATATTTCTGACCCAAAACAGCACCAATAGCATACTCACTAGCATCACACATTAATTCAAAAGATTTTCCCCAATTTGGTGAAATTATAATAGGTGCAGTGATTAATTTTTCTTTTAATGTTTCAAAAGCTTTTAGGCAATCATCATTAAAATAAAAAATTGCATCCTTTTCCAATAATCGGCATAAAGGTTTTGTAATCTTTGAAAAGTCTTTGATGTAACGCCTGTAGAATAAAACATGTCCCAGAAAACTTCTAATTCCCCTTACATTGGTCGGGCATGGTAAATTAGAGCTAACTTGAATTTTTGCAGGATCTACCTCTAAACCTTTTTCTGAAATTTGATGTCCCAATACAATTCCTCCTGCTACCATAAATTGGCATTTTTCCCACTTAAGGACTAAATTAGTTTCTTCACAATGTATTAGAACTTTAAACAAATATTCTAAAAATGATTCAAATGAAATTCCAAACACTGAAAAGTCATCCTTAAAAACTTCAATCCATTTTTCAATTAAATCACAAAAATAGCCATCATACATCTCTGAAATGTAGCAGGGGCATTACATAAACCAAAGGGCATTCTTCTAAAGCAAACACACCATAAGGGCTAGTAAACGTAGTTTTCTCTTGATCCTCATGAGCAATTTGAATTTGGTGGTAATCAGTATATCCATCCAGAAAACAAAAGTATTTATGCCCAGCCAGTCTATCCAGCATCTGATCCAGAAATGGGAGTGGAAAATGATATTTCCTTGTGGCAAGATTTAATTTTCTATAATCAATGCATATTTGCCACCCTGTAACTTGTCTTGTTGGAATCATTTCATTCTTTTCATTAACCGTCACATTTACTACTCTTTTCCTAGGAACACAGTGAATTGGACAACCCATGCACTATCTGAAATAGGGTAGATAATTCCAGCATCCAACCATTTCAAAATTTCTTTCTTAACAACATCTTTCATGATAGGATTTAATCTCCTTCGGGGATCAGCCTGAGGTTTGTAATTATCTTCCATAAGAATTATGTGCATACAAATTGAAGGACTGATTACTTTAATATTAGCAATTGTCCATCCAAAAGGCTTTCTTGTATTGCTTCAAATTTTCAAGCAAACTCTATTCTCCTTTTTTAGTCAATTGAGTTGAAATTATAATAGACAAGGTTGAGGACTCACCCAGAAAAACATACTTCAAATGATCAGGAAGCATTTTTAACTCAAGTTCAGGAGGTTTTTCAATTGATGGACCAGAAGATTCATCTTTTTCAGTCATATCCAACAATTCAAAATTTTTATGAACATAATTTAATTCTTCCTCATGAAAATTTTCAGAATGATGTAACTCCTCTTCTTGCTTATCTTCCAATTCTTCTCTTTCAGGTTTTTCTTCATAAGTTGACTTAAAATGACATTCACTCAAATATCTGATAACATCCATCCTATAACATTCATCATCTTTACCTCTTGCAAGATAATTCATCGATTACGAAATATGAATGTAACAGTTTGAACATTAACCCTCATAGTTAATTCCCCTTTTTGTACATCTATCATTGCTCTGCCTATGGTTAGGAAAGGTCTTCCCAAATTGATGAGTATCTGATACACCTAAAATATATAGTATTTTTTATGCACATTTTTATACCTAATTTTGATGATATTGCACTTTAATGGAAGGAAATTTGTGTTTTTTTTGCAGGTATGATGAAAATGAGTGATTATGATGAAAGGAGCAAAATTGGATCAAATTTGGAGCAAAAAAATGAAAAATAAAAATTTGGTCACTGGCGGCTAAGCGCCCCTGGACCGGTGCTTAGCCGCCACAGTTAAAAATCGAGATTAACTTGAATTTGGCGCCATTTTTAAAGGGGATGGGATGCAACTCTTGGTGGTAACTTCCATAACTTCCTTTAGGAAGCAAGTTTGAATGAAGGGGTGCATTCTTTGGTAGATACATCGAATCTGGACACATTTTAAAGAGACACCAAGGCACCTTTTGGTTTAATTTTTAAAGAGAGTCTTAGGAAATATTAGGGGCTCTTCCATTGCATTTTGAAGAGAGTTTATACAAAGTTTTTATTGTAACTTATAAGAGTTTTCATTAGGAGTAGGAGTAGAGAGTAGAAAAGAGAAAAGGGTAGGATTGAAGCCTTCTTCTTCCCACTTCTTTTCGTTCCTTTAGTTTTGCTTTTATTGAAGTCTGAAGTCTATTTCTGAGTCATCAGAACTGGGAGACCTGCTCTGAGGAGTAGTTTAGTGAAGAGTCAAAGTTTCAGAGGAACCTTTTGAGTCTTGTGGAGAGGATTTTCAGATAAGTGTTTACTTTTGTTCTTACATTTAGTTTTTATTTAATACTTGTTGTGTTTGTTGTTTTTTTCTTATGGTTTTTAATTTCAAATAAATGTGTCTTTGTATTTTCTCAAAGCATTCTGAGTAGTTTACTTTATCATTTTCTTTCTTAAACTTTACCTTTAAAACATCTTTCTTATGCATTCTGAGTAGTAGCATTCTAAGAAGTTGTGAAGATTGATTCTATAAACTTTATTTACTTCTTAATTTAGCCTGTTAAGATGTAAATTTTGTGGTGAGATTATGTAAGATCTAACGTGGTATTGTCTCTTCGGAGACATCCGATAAAATTGGAATGATACAGAGAAGATTTAACACTACCGTTGCCGGTCCCAAGCCCGGATGTGAAAAGTGGAGGGTTGCGTTAGGTAGTCGACAGCCAGCGTAAAACTTGTCGAAAAAATCATGACATGAATCCTTTTGATCATTGTGTAAGTGCTAGGGCGTCCCCTGGAAGCGACGCGCTGTATGGCCTGGAATACGGTGGAAAGTGTGCAAAGGCCGCTACACGGCGCCCGGGTGTAGTGTCAAGTAAGCAAGGGTTCCCACATTACGGACGGATGCGGGTAAAGAAGTTAGTCCATGATACTAGTATTAGGATAGGATCTTGGAATATAGGTACTCTCAATGGTAAATTAATGGAATTGGTTGATATTATGATCCATAGAAAGATAAATATACTATGTATTCAAGAAACTAAATGGGTTGGAGAAAAAGCTAAGGAGATTGATAACTTAGGTTTTAAACTATGGTATTCTGGTAAGAGTCGTACTAGAAATGGTGTAGGTGTAATTATAGATAAGAGTTTGAAAGATAATGTTGTTAAAATTAATAGAGTTGGAGATAGACTTATAGCACTTAAGATTATTATTGATACTAAGATTTTTAATATTATAAGTGCTTATGCTCCTCAAGTTGGTTTAGATATAGGATCTAAAGATAAATTCTAGAATGATTTAGAAGACTTAATACACTTGATACCCCTTGAAGAAAAAATTTTTATTGGAGGAGATTTAAATGGACATGTCGGTAGAGTGGTAGAAGATTTCAGAAATATTCATGGTGGCTATGGTTATGGAGCGATTAATGAAGAAGGTAGAGCCATTTTAGATTTTTCTTTATCGTATTATATGATTATTACTAATACTTTATTTAAGAAAAGAGATGAGCATCTTATTACTTATAAGAATGGATCTAATAAAACACAAATTGATTATTTGCTTATGAGAAGAAGAGATCGTCGAGATTGTAAGGATTGTAAGGTCTTTCCAAGTGAGCAATTAAGTACTCAACATCGATTATTAGTTCTAGATTTTAAGATGAAGAGTTGTAAAATAAAGAATACTAGGATTCAACATCGTAGAATTAGATGGGGGCACCTAAAAGACACAAATAAAATTATTTTTATGAGTAAAATTCAAGATTTAAATATTTGGGATGTTCATGAAGACGCGAATGTTATGTGGGAAAAATTAACTAATATTATTAAACAAGTGGCTAAAGATGTACTTGGAGAATCAAAAGAAAAAGTTTCTATAAATAAAAATAGTTGGTGGTGGAATAATAATGTGCAAGAAAAGATAAAATATAAGAAGTTATGTTATAAAAATTGGTTTAAATGTAAAAACGTAGAGAATTGGGAAAAATATAAAACGGCCCGCAGAGAGTCTAAAAGAATAATATGTGACGCTAAAAATTCTACTTTTAGTGATCTTTATAACATGTTAGATACTAAGGAGGGTGAAAAATATATGTATAAACTAGCCAAACAAAGAGAAAAGAAAATTAAAGATTTAACTCAAGTAAAGTGTATTAAAGATGAAAATCAAAAAGTGCTTTTCTTAGAAAAAGATATTCAACATAAGTGAGTGAGTTATTTTGATATACTTTTTAATGATGTTCTTGAAAGTACGATCGACCTTAGTGATCTTAATATCGTTAATAATAATAAAACTTTTCATTTTTACCGTCGCATTAGTAAAAAAGAAGTTGATGAGGCTTTAAAGAAAACTAAGGGGGGAAAGTCTGTAGGACTTGATGATATTCCAATTGAAATGTGGAAATGTTTTGGTGATTTGGGGGTTTCCTGGCTTACTAAAGTTTTTAATATTATTTTAAAAACTAAAAAGATGCCTGAGGAGTGGAGAAAAAGCATTTTGGTCCCCATTTTTAAGAATAAAGGAGATGCACAAGAGTGTGCAAATTATAGAAGAATTAAATTGATGTGTCATACTTTAAAATTATGGGAGAGGGTAATTGAACATAGGTTAAGACGTAGTACGAAGATTTCTCATAATCAATTTGGATTTATGCCGAGTAGTCTACCATGGAAGCTATTCATTTATTGAGAGGTTTGATGGAGAAGTACGAGAGATAATAAGGAGGATCTACATTTGATTTTTATTGATTTAGAAAAAGCTTACGATAAGGTTCCTAGAGATGTTCTTTGGAGAGTCCTTGAGAAGAAAGGTGTTGATATGACTTATATTCAAGTCATTAAAGATATGTATGCTAGAGTCGTTACATGTGTTCGAACTGAAGGAGGATTGACCAAGTATTTTACTATTTACGTTGGTTTACATCAAGGATCGGCTTTAAGCCCATATCTTTTTGCTTTATTTATGGATGGTCTTACTGGCCATTTACAAGAGGATGTACCGCGGTGTATGCTTTTTGCTGATGATATCCTCCTTGTGGATAAGACAAGAGAAAAAGTCCAGGAAAAACTTGAATTATGGAGGTCTACATTGGAGTCTAAAGGTCTTCGTTTGAGTAGAAGTGTAACTTTAGTAATAGTAGGTCTAAATGAAAGAGTAGATCTCATTCAGTTGAGTTTAGCAAATTCATTTGGACTAAGTGAATCTGATAAAAATAACAGTGCCGGAATGATGGAACCGTGGGATCTTAACCGGTGTTGTTATAATCAACTTTAAGATTCCCCTAATGAGACATCAAAGACATTTGAACTTTAAGACTCTTCTAAACCAAAACACTTTTCTCATTTCCTGATTTTCACCTTCTAAAACTAAACCTCTGCAATAACAAGGAGCTTGGAGCACAGGGGTAGCACGGCCATCGTCATCAGCAAAACCGGAATCTACATTAGCAAAACCTTCCTTAGAAATAAATAACAAAGCCATAGGATTTCGAGGTAGTTTTCCTAGTGCAACATAAATCCTCAACTTTTCGTTAGGCATTTGCATAATCATATTGTGTAACTTAAGCCCTAACCGGTCTTAGGACTCCGAGGTAGTCGTTTGGTACGACATAAGCCCTCATATCTTCGAGGCTATTTGTATGATTATGTCATACAAATATAAGTCGTAACTAATTAAAATCGGTAGGATTGAAACATTAAATAATTATCTTAAATTGAAGCCCAACATTAGGATAGTCTGGGAAGTCACCGAAGTTCACTTCGGGTCTGTGACATCCCCTACTTCTCTTCCCTTGGACTCTCAAAATTGGTTCGCAGACCAAACGGATGTCACAAATCTTCTATTTTATTTAATAGAGCCCCATCATCAAGCAGCGTGTTTATTCTTTGGGATAGATACACGGTTTGTGATGCGGTGCTCGTTTATATAAACTATTCGAGATGTGAGATCGGTTCAATTTCATATCTTAAATCTTTTTTTAAACTTATTTTCAAAATCAAATGCTACTTTCTAAATTATACATATTTAAGTTAAATTTAAAATCTAAAATTCTTCGACAACTTCTGTAGGTGACCCCTTTTTATAAAATACAACACAACCTCAAAAATAAGCCGCACAACTTCTGGCGACTCTACTAGGGAGTATCGAGTATATCTCCAATACTGGAGATCCCTGAACTCTCGTTGGGGAAAAGAAAAGGAAATCCACCAGGGATACTCCGTCAGAGTGAGGTAGATCCGATGTCGAATATTATTAAAAGAATGGTAAAGAGGATGGTGACATGGAAGGTATTGCCCGCAGACTGCATACCCAACAGCTGCATCATTATCATCTACAAGGAGGGCGACTGCATTCCTCCACACATAGACCATCATGATTTCGTTAGACCTTTCTGCACAGTGTCTTTTGTCAACCAGTTCAATATCATGTTCGGATCTGACCTCCGGATAGCAAGCCCCGGAGAATTCCGAGGGCCAGTGGAGATACCACTACCGGTAGGTTCCGTCATGGTGTTAAAAGGGAATGGAGCGGACATCGCAAAGCATTGCATTCCAGGAGTGCTTGTTGAGCGGATCTCTGTTACTTTCAGGAGAATGGATGACAGAAAGATTCCTTTTTACTTTCAACCAGATCTAGAGTTAGAGAGCCTCCGACCTTAGAGCTGTGAGTTACATGGGAGATAGCACACCTCCAATGCACATCCGTACGACATTCCTGCCAAGGGTGGCTTGGAAGGTGATGTTATTGTCCATGTATCTCACTATTCAGACATGGATTTTCGTAGATGCTTTTAGAAATAACTTGCAAGAATCTTACACAATCCGTTTTGGATTTATATGGATTGTATGAGGTATTAAATTCTCAAATAAAATATCATCATGTTTTGGATCAAGTTGTATGATGTATCTTCAACAAGATTGGAATGAAAGTGACCATGTCATGTTTTGCCTTCACCTCTTTTTGTGCAAATTAACTGAGAAACGCCATTAAATTAAAAGAACTTTGAACAAAGAACAAAGAAAAAATCAAAAAATAAATTAAAACTCTCTTTAAAAAAAAATCTCTGAATGTCAAAACAAACTACTAATAAACACGAGCTCTAAATAAACGTGAACTCTAAATTGAAAATCAAGCTAAAAATCAAATTAAAACAAACGACGAAAACAAATTCCTGAATTTGAAATCCCCAGCCTTCGGCTATTCTCAAATCTCTTTTTGACTCTCCATATTTCCTTCCCTCTTTTGAGAAGGTCGACTGAATCTACTGACACAGAACCATAAAAATTTTCGATTTGGTTCTGATGGCATGGATTCATATCCTTCGTCAAATAAACAGACTTTGATCGATCCTCGTGGGACGTGAAACACTTTCATGTCTCATTCCAACTTCCACTAAACTCAAATCTCCACAGCAAATTTCAACCCTTTAAACCTTCGAGACTGGAACCAGATTCCAGTTCTCTTTAAACCTTCGAGACTGGAACCAAGAGAACTGGAATCTGGTTCCAGTCTTGAAGGTTTAAAGAGAACTAGAGAACTGGAATCTGTTTCCAGTCTCGAAGGTTTAAAGAGAACTGGAATCTGGTTCCAGTCTCGAAGGTTTAAAGAGAACTGGAATCTAGTTCCAGTCTCGAAGGTTTAAAGAGAACTAGAATCTGGTTCCAATCTCGAAGTTTTAAACGGTTGAAACTTGCTGTGGAGATTTGAGTTTAGCGGAAGATTTGGAATGAGACGTGAAAGTTTTTCACGTCCCACGAGGATCGATCAAAGTCTAATTATTTAGTGAAGGATATGAATCCATGCCATTAGAACCAAATCAAAAATTTTTGTGGTTCTGTGTCAGTAGATTCAGTCGACCTTCTCAAAAGAGGGAAGGAAATATGGAGAGTCAAAAAGAGATTTGAGAATAGTCGAAGGCTGGGGATTTCAGATTCGGGAATTTGTTTTCGTCGTTTGTTGTAATTTGATTTTTAGCTTGATTTTCAATTTAGAGTTCACGTTTATTTAGAGCTAGTGTTTATTTGTAGTTTGTTTTGACATTCAGAGATTTTTTTTTTTTAAAGAGAGTTTTCATTTTTTTATTTTTTTCTTTGTTCTTTGTTCGATGTTCTTTTAATTTAATGGCGTTTCCCAGTCAATTTGCACAAAAAGTGGTGAAGGCAAAACATGGCATGGTCACTTTCATTCCAATATTGTTGAAAATACATCATACAACTTGATCCAAAACATGATGATATTTTCTTTGAGAATTTAATATCTCATACAATCCATATAAATCCAAAACGGATTGTGTAAGATTCTTGCAAGTTGTTTCTAAAAGCATCTGCGAAAATCCATGTCTGAATAGTGAGATACATGGATAATAACATCACCTTCCAAGCCACCCTTAGCAGGAATGTCGTACGGATGTGCATTGGAGGTGTGATATCTTCCATGTAACTCACAGCTCGTAAGGCCGGAGGCTCTCTAACTCTAGATCTGGCTGAAAGTGAAAAGGAATCTTTCTGTCATCCATTCTCCTGAAAGTAACAGAGATCCGCTCAACAAGCACTCCTGGAATGCAATGCTTTGCGATGTCCGCTCCATTCCCTTTTAACACCATGACGGAACCTACCGGTAGTGGTATCTCAACTGGCCCTCAGAATTCTCCGTGTCCTGCTATCCGGAGGTCAGATCCGAACATGATATTGCACTGGTTGACAAAAGACACTGTGCATAAAGGTATAACAAAATCATGATGGTTATGTGTGGAGGTATGCAATCGCCCTCCTTGTAGATGTTAATGATGCAGCTATTGGGTATGCAGTCTGCGGGTAATACCTTCCATGTCACCATCCTCATTACCATTCTTTTAATAATATTCGGCATCGGATCCACCTCACTGTGATGGAGTATCCCTGGTGGATTTCCTTTTCTGTCTACCGTGAAGTTGTAGCAACACCCGCATTGGATCGTAATTCTTCCTTTTCCTGCCATCCATCTTCGGGGTTCTGAATAAGTTTTCTCCCTCAGACGACCAGCTCAGCCCATTTTCTAAAGTTCAATGATGCAGTCTACAATTTACTGTTGTTCATAGTCCAAAAACACATCCGTATGCAGCTCAAGGCCTCCCAAGATGTTAATCCTCTTGCCGCGGATTCTTTCAAAGTATTCAAAAGTTTTCTTTTCAACATTCTGCATCTTTTCCAGCTCATATTCTAGAATTATCTACAACAGGCAAGGTCTAGTAACGTACTGTGGGATGTATGGTTCAACCCCAGCACGTTCTCCTGCATATCTTGGCTCCTCGGAGATAATCTCTGTCGGGACATCCTCCAGGGTTGCTTTCGCAATAAGACTCTTTAAAACTGGTGCATTTGTCTCGCGTTGTGGCACAGATTCTGTTTCTGATCTCCTTGAGATTTCTTTTATCTTCTCTGTTGTTCTTGGAGTTGGTATCCTCTTTTCTGGTTCCTGACAAAAGGGCTTCTTAGAAGTGCTTGCACTGACGGTATCAGCTGTCTCTTCACGTTGATCCGCCGCTAGCTGGGTTAGCATCTTGCGGATGCGTCCATTCTTGTTTCTTCGCTAGGTCAGAGTGAGAGTAGCTCTCCTTACCTCTTGAATTTTTGTGGCCATGGAACTGACAAGCCTGCCTTCTACTATAGCAACCACGGACTTAACTTTCTTGTCCTCTCCCGTTGCTTGAGTGGTATTTACTTTTCTCTTCTTGCTGGTAGATGGCTGACTTGAGCCACCCAATTTCATCACTGTATGGCTGCGGAGCACTTCCCGATCAATCGGAGTCCAATCATTTTCTTCGTACTGTAGCCCGGCTGGTGTGAAGTTAGAGTCGATCTCAATCACGGCTCCATCCTTCATCCTTTTTTTATCGAGTTCTAGACTCACACCATTCTTAAAGTTCAGAACCAACAGCCCGTTCGACATTTCTCTGCGAAAAACAAGGAAAGGATCAGGGGCTGTACTAAGAACAAGAACAATAGAAAAATTTATTAATAGAAAATTTTATTTGTTTCTTTCAAATTTCAACAAGAGTAGGAAAAGATGAAGAAAGATCAAGAGTGAGACTTGATTTGAAAGGAAGGATAAAAACTTTATTATCATGATTTCACATGTTTTCATTTAATACCTTTTTTTAACGATTTTCTTTACCATACACTTTTTATATTTTTAGGTTCGGACCCAGTCATAAGTAATTACTGTGCCCGTGCTTCTAGGAATGAGGATTCATCCTTCGAAACATCAGGTTGTGTAATACTTCTTTAGATATCGTCCATTAATTGGAAGCATAGGTCGTTCTCCACGGTAATTCATCAGTTGATATGAACCTCCAGAGTAGACTGTCTCAACCACGAATGGCCCTTCCCAAGTTGGCTCAAATTTACCACCTATCTTGCGATGTGCAATAATAGGTCTTCTGAGAACCAAAACCAAGTCACCGACTTTGAATGTCCTTGGACGAACTAATTTATCATGGGCCTGGATCATCCTTGCTTGATACAGTGCCAAATTCTGTTGTGCTGAAAGTTTTTTCCCTTCCAAGCTTTCCAACTCTTCTAGTCGTAGTTTGGCATTTTCTTCTGTAGTGATATTGTTTGCAACTGCAATTCTGAGAGACAGAAGCTGAAACTTTAAGGGTAGAACGGCCTCGGACCCGTACACTAAAGCATAAGGTGTAGACTGGGTGGGGGTTCTGAAAGTCGTCCTGTAGGCCCATAAGGCTTCTAACAACATCTCTTGCCAATTTCTCTTGTTGTCATCCAAAGTATTCTTTAGGATTTGGACGAGAGTATTATTAAAAGCCTCGGCCAAGCCGTTTGCTGTCGGCATATTTTAGGTTATGTGTTTTGAAAAGGGAGTCGCCTACAGAAATTGTCGGTGAATTTTCATATTTTAAATTTAATTTAAATATATATATAATTTGGAAAGTAGTATTTTGATTTTGAAAATAATTTTAAAAATTTTAAGATATGAAATTAAACTGATCTCACATCTCAAATAGTTTATATAAACGAGCACCGCATCACAAACTGTGTATCTATCCCGAAGAATAGACACCTTTGTTTGATGGTGGGGCTCGATTAAATAAACTAAAAGGTGTGTGTCATCCGTTTGGTCTGCGAAACCATTTTATTTGCCGACAAGTTCCCCGCTTAATATGAAAACATTAAACAGGGTTTATATTACACAGGTTCTTAAAATTCCCTATAAGGGCAAGCCCCTATAGTTAATTACATCTTAAGTGACGGGAATCACCTAAGAAAACTCTCGATAATAATCGGTAGTTCGCTCTCGAGAATTTCAAAGTTTAAGATTTCAAGGGATTGAATTTTGGAATTTCAATAGGGAATGGATCAAATTTGGAACATTTTATTTTAGGAATTCAAAGGAAGAAAGGTAGGAGAAATCACAGATTCGAAGCGAACTTTGGTAATTTCCCGACTATCCTATTGTTTGGCTTGAATTTAGGAAGACCCTAATGTTTATTTAATGTTTTGATCTTGCCAATTTTTAATTAATTAGGACTTATATTCGTATGACACAATCATACAAACAGCCTCGAAGATGTGAGGGTTTATGTCGTACCGAACGATCACCTCGGAGTCCTAAGACCGGTTAGGGCTTAATTTACATGATATGATCATGCAAATGCCTAATGAAGAGTTGAGGATTTATGTTGCACTATGCAAACTACCTCGAAGTCCTATGGCTTGGTTATTTAATTCTAAGAAAGTTTTGCTGAAGTAGACTCAGGTTTTGCTGATGACGATGGCCGCGCTGCCCACCATGCTCCTAGCTCCTTGTTGTTGCAGAGGTTTAGTTTTAGAAGTCATGAATCAGGAGATGAGAGAAGTGTTCTGGTTTAAAGAAGGTCTTAATTTCCAAGTCTTTTTTATGTTTTAATTAAAACAAATCTTAAAGTTGATTATAACAACACCGGTTAAGATCCCATGGTTCCATCCTTCCGGCATCATTATTTTTATCGGATTCACTTAGTCCAGATGAAATTGCTAAACTCAACTAAATGAGTTCCACACTTTCATTTAGACCGTGGGAAATCCCGTTAGCAACACGTAGGTTACATCATCCGAGGTATTCCCGATCATCCAACAAGACGTTTTAATTTAGTTGTAGTTGTAGTTTTGTTGTTCTGTTTGTGATTAAATTTTGAGTTGTTTTATATTTTGAAATGTTGTGACGGTGAATTTTATCTTGTAATGACTTTTAATTTAGTTTTGGTTTCAGTTTTAGGGACTATCCTAAAGGTGTGAGTTTTCATGCAACAGTTGTTTATCATGCAAGAAAAGTAAAGTGCATTTGCAATAAAGTAAATTGCAAGAAGGTAAATTGCAATAAAACAAAAGCGTACCCGGAGGGTCTTCCCGTCATCCCAAGCTGCACTTAAACACAATTTAGAATACTTAAGCATTTAAAGCAAGTTCCTAGGTAAAGCTAAGGGAAGGGTTATGGTTTCCTATCAAGGTCCTACTCCTATAGCTAGTCATCTTCTATGACGTCTAGGTGCTTGTGCTTTGGTTTGAGGACGATTTTCTTCATCAAAGAACAATTAAGTTCAATTGTTCTTATAAATATCCCATCATATTGAGGAAGTGCTTAAGATGAATCTTAAACATCTTTTCAATACCTCTAGGATTGTTTTAAGTCCAAGAGAATTTAATTATACAAATGAATTAATCATCCAGGAGTTCAAGTTTTGTTATCTTGCTCAGTGAACTAGGACATTTGAATATCCTATGAGTGAAATAACACTTCACCTAATACTCTGTTTAGGAATTATGACAACAAGAGCTTTTGAGGGCAAATCGAAGTTCAAGTGGTTTGTGATTTGATTTATTTCTAATCAATGGGTTTAAGTTTGGAATAGTGTTCAAGTTGTTTTAGATTTATTTTGAATTCTTTATGTCTTTGGTGATGTTATATTTAATTCAATTTAATTTAATTTAATTTTAGTTTAATTTAATTTGGTTTAGTTTTACTTTCAATTTAATTTAATTTAATTTAATTTAATTTTAATTTTATTTTAACTTGATTTCATTATTATTATTATTTAATTTAATATCTTTTAATTTAATTTAATTTAATTTAATTTAATGTGATTTAATTTAATTTAATTTAATTTAATTTAATTTTAATTTTTAATTTAATTCAATTTTATTTAATTTAATTTTAAATTTTAATTT
Organism: Papilionanthe hookeriana x Papilionanthe teres; assembly: GCA_022702705.1. Taxonomy (NCBI): domain Eukaryota; kingdom Viridiplantae; phylum Streptophyta; class Magnoliopsida; order Asparagales; family Orchidaceae; genus Papilionanthe; species Papilionanthe hookeriana x Papilionanthe teres. Next base: position 28,357,078 of record CM040422.1, read on the forward strand.
TATTTTATTTTAATTTTAATTTAATATTTTATTTTTTATGCTTTAAGGATGATTTAATTTTAATTGTGAAAATATTAATTTAATTGAAATCTTCGAAGGATTTAATTTAAATGTTTTAACTTCAATTTAATTTAATGATTAAGTCTTTTAGCATTTTAAATTTTGAATTTGGATTATCATTTTAATTAGGAATTAAATATTATTGAGGTGATTAATTTAGAGATTCTTGAATTAAAGAATAAATTTCTTCCTAATAACATCCCTATTTTAATAATTCCAATTTTTTATTATTCTTCAAAATTTAATTAATTATTTAACTAAGGTTTATTTTAATTATTTTCAAATTATTTGGTAGGTTTCTACCCTTTAATTGCCTAAGTTTCAAACATCTAAAATCAACTTAGTATCAAATATTTTACCCACCCTTTTGATTAAACCTAAAATTTTTAATTATAGGCTAAAATTTTAATTACCATTTTGCCATTTAAACTTACTAATTTCATAACTCACTAAATTGAGCTTAAATGAATTTGAAATTTTTATGTGACTTCACTCATATGTCAATCAAGACATTAGAGGAGAAAATGTGATTTTCCTGTATTTAATTTATTTATGTAATTATTTTTGGTGGAAAATAGGGATTTTCAAGGAAAAATTAATAATATGACCAAGGGAAAGTTTCTGTCCTTAAGAAAATTATGAGACATTCCTAATGACCAGAGGACCACTTGGACCAATTTTGGTGATTTTTTTTAATTATATTCTTTTTATTATAATTATTTTGAGTTTTGGAGTATTAATTAATTCAAAAATAAAATAAAGGTTGAAAAGTGAATTTTATATTTTTCAAAAATCTCTCTGATATCAAGGAAATTAAAGAACCAATTTTTATAATTTTCTGATTTTTCTTTGAGTTATTAGAATTATTTTAGTGGAAATGCTAGAAAATGCATTTTTTAATTTTAAAATTACCTTAGGGCTTTAAAATTTAATATCTCATCATAGAGACTTAAGAAAAATATGGGGTTTGTTCCTAAGTGATTAAAATTCAAAATGTGACATTTTGGTGAATTTTATTATTTTTGTGATTTTTATTATTTTTTAATTATTAAAAATATTAAAATAATGCAAAAAATCAACTTTTTTAGAAAATTTCAATTTTAATTTTCTTAAATTCCCCTGATATCAGAGAGGCTCCAAAACCAATTTGGTGAATTTTTGAAAAGTATTTTGAAAGTTATGAATTTTTTAAGTTTAATTTTGGCTAAATGGCTTAATCAACCCATTTGATAGGGCTAACCAAGTCCAATTGACTTCAAACTTTTATAGTGGGTTCCTCTGATCCTAAAGGTCAGTGGAGAATTGATTTCAAGTCAATTTGATGTATGATTAGCTCTAATTAATTAAAGCTCCATTTTGGGTGTTTAAGCCAATTAAGGTTATTACAAGTGAGTTAACTCAAAAACTATTTTTCCTAGGGTCCTCTGGTTATAAGAAACATCACCAAATTTTCTTAGAATTTATTTCACAACATGCTAATTATTGGAATTAAAATACTCAGAATAGTGACCTAGAATTGAAAAATCAATAACTCTTCATAGGGATGGCCTCTGATTTTGGAAAATTCAGGGAATATCCCCAAATTCAGAGGCTTCAAAAGCCCTATGGTCTCATGCCATGGTGAATTGTATACATGCATGGAGAATTTAAATAGTGCAGAGAGTAAATAAATAATTATAAATAAAATACTTGATGAAATTACATGATTTGTTTTCCACATTATTCCCCTCTGTTCATGAGCAAGAGGATATTTTTATTTTATTTTTAGGTTTTTTCTACACAAAGTTATGAATTTTCAAAGTTCTGGTAATTAAATAAATAGAAAATAGCCCTAATTTCCTACTTATCCACGCGGCGCCACGCCATCCTCGGCATCTCCGAAAGGCAACGCGTCGTCTCCTGATTCGGCGCCGCCATCCGACTCAGCGCTCCAGGGGCTCGCGGTTCATGCACCATCGCGCTGTCCGGCTCGATCCAGACCGTTCGCTCGATACACGCTCGATCCGATGGCTCCCAGTCATCGTCTACGACTGGTGTGCACCCGTGACCGTCAACCTTCTAACCCTAATTTCTCACTCGATCCTCAACGGATTTTTGTGTTCTTATGCTCTATGAATTCGTCTCGAGGAGACGAACACATCCATACAGTAAACATGTATTGAAATTAACCCAAACTAAATAGAGAATCTCTGTAAGCTCGGGAAGAAGAGTGAGTCCATACCTTTGCTCAGAGAAGTGAAGCTTCGATCTGAGAGTTGTGTCACCTTCGATTGGGTCCAAGCAAGCTCCAGATGAAGTCCCTTGGCCTGGTGAATTGTCCATGTATGATTTCGACCACAGCCGATTACAAAGCTTGGAGTCTGGAACAGATGGGTGGCCTGGAGAGGGGGCTTTCACTGGTAAACTTCTTCTCTTCGTCTTGTGCAGGTGTAGGACCAATCAATTTGGGGATTCGCTCACTGTGGAGAAGTGTCCTAGTTTTGAGAGTGGATTTCAACTCTGAAATTGAGCTCACAGAGAGGAAATGGCAGGGGGATTTCAGTGGGGATCAAGTTCTCTATGTGTGGGGAGTAGTCTGGAACAATTTTGGCAGAGTTTCCTCAAGGTTTTGTTTTAGCACCTCCATGGCCGAGAGGAGGTGGTGTTTAAATAGGAGAGGGTGGAGGGCCTCCCAGGGGGTTTAAGGCTTGGGATCGGTTGCTCCATGCAAGGGAAGAACGACCATGGTGGCCACTTGGACTTGAAGCGGCTCGGCAAGGGGAATTTCAATGTTGGCTCACATGTGAGCTTTCGGCCATGGTGTTTTCCGGCGGCACAGTGACTGGCCGGCCAAGCATGGGTCACCCTCGGGTTCGGGTGGGTCGGGGCTTGATGTTTGTGAAGTCGATTGGTGGTCTGCCATGTGTAAAGGGTTTGAATCAAGGTGAAATGGGGAAAGGGTGTATTTTGGCTCAAATTGGTCAAATGCATGGATTGGGCTAGGTGCACCTCCCCATGGCTAGTTTGGGCTGAAGAGAAAGTGGTTTGGGTGAGCTTGATTAGTGGGAAAAGGTCACCATCCAAGTACAATTAAGTTTAAGCAAGGTTTAGTCGAGTCATGGAAGTGGCTAATCCTCTTAAGGGAATGTGGAAAGGTCTCCTCCTCTTGCCATCTTGGGTATGGTGAGGTGGAAAGTAGATCCCATGGCTCTCATGTGGCTCATGCATGGCTTCATGGCTCATCTTTGGCTTGGGAAAAGTTTAGTCAACTTTCATGAGGAAAGATGTTGGAATTTTTGATGGATTTAAGGAGAATTGTCATAAGGCTTGATTTGGATTTATTTGTTGATAGATTTTAGAACTTAGGAAGTGTTTTAAATAAAAGGGATGATGAGAGAAATTTCATGTGGGCTTTGTCATGGACTTTGGGCTTTTGAATTTGTCTTGGATGAGCTTTTTAGAAAGGTTTAAGAAAGTGGGCCTTGGGCTTTATGGATGGGAATTTTTTTGCAAAATGTTGGGCCAAATAATTATTGGGTATGCTTTAGGGATGTGTCATGAGTAATTTGAAATGAATTTGAGGTGGTTTGGGTTTGAATTGGGTTGAATTTGGGTTCATTTGGTAAAGGGCCAATGTAGGTCCAATTGGGCTAATTTGGGCTAATGTTGGGCTAGGGTTGAAATTGATGTAAAATTAATGTTGGGAAATGTTTATGGGAGAGTTTCAAAGAGGTTTCATCTTTTGCTGGGGTTGGATTTTGTGGTTTGGGTCTATTTGGGTTAAGTTTGGGTTTAGGTCAAAATTGGGCTTTTTGGTTTTGGGTTGAATTTGAGTGGGGTTTGGGTCCAAATTTTGGGCAAATCATGTTAGTTTTTTTTTTGTGGGGATGTTAGGGAAGGTTTAGAAAATATTTGGGGTTAATTGGAGTTGAATTGGTTTGGTTTGGGCTAAGTTTGGGTCATGGGTCCAAATTGGGCTTTAAGTTCAAAAGTGAAATTGGATTCAAATGCCAATCAAATTGGGCTTAGATTTGGTCTAGATTGGTACTGGGGATATTGAATTGAAGTTTAGAATTGAATTGTACCAGAATTTGGGTCAATTGGGTAGGTTTGGTTTGACATTGGGTTTACTTTGGGTTAAAATGGGTCAAATTGGGTATTTTGACAGAAGAGGGGTAAATTGACAAAATTGGCCCATGGTGTAGTTAGACAAAATGAAATTAGGAATATTTGGGATTTTTTGGAATTTTCTGGGAATTTTCTGATTTTTTGGATTTTTGGGTCAAGAGGGGCATTTTGGGTATTTGGAGGGTATTTTTGGAATTTTTGGTATATTTGGCTATGGATTATCAATTTGAGTAATGTGGGAATATTTGGGATTGGTTTTTGAGGAATTTTGGGTGATTTTGGAGAATTTTAAAAAATTTGGGTAATTTCAAGGGTTTTGGGTAGGCTAGGCGGGTCTGGGGTCCCGGGGGTCAAAAATTGAAAATTTAGAAAATTGAAGATTGGGTAAATGTAAGTGGAATGAAATCATTTTGGTTGAGCCATGAAGCCATATCAAGCCCACATGAGCCATGAAGGGACTCATTTGAGGCATTCACTATGTTGTTCCTAACCTCTTAGCGCAAGGGTTTAGGGGTTAAGGACCATCCATGTGAATCACCTTCATGAGTCAGGAGGTCAAGTTGGGTATAGGTGTGGTTTTAGGAGGTGTGTGAAAATGTAGTGTATAAGTGTAGTGTGTGTGTGTAAGTCAGCCCTCACCAGACCAGGCCACCCAGGGCAGTCTTAAGGCCAAAGAGTCCTATAGGAACTCATCCTTTAGACTTCCACGTTTGATTTCAACCCTCTAGGTGATTAGGGGTCTATAATCAAGTTTGTGGAGTTTGCAGGGAGTTAAGAAGTGGTTTGAATTTCTAAGTGGTGGGTCCCAATTCTAATCCTCTAGGATAGTTAAAGGAAAAGCCTAAGGCTAGATCCTAAGTACTAAAAAGAAGAAGAGAAGACCTCATCAAAAATGAGGTCAACATTCGCTCTTGGGTAGTAGATTGTTGAATAGCGCCAGTTGATCCCGTGTCTTCTGACAAAATTGTTGATCTTCGTGCTTCTGAATGCGGACCCGTTATCTGAGATAATTCTGCGCGGTAACCCAAAACGGTATACGACTTGATTCTTGAACAAATGTAGCACGTGATGTGCTTTCACTTCTCTGAGCGGTACTGCTTCTGCACACTTAGAAAAGTAATCTGTAGCTACAAGAATGAAGCGATGTCCTCTTAAAGAAGGCGGTTCTATCGGACCCACAATATCTGTGCCCCAACACTCAAACGGCCATGACGCGATTGTCGGATGTAGCACATTTGGAGGTTGATGTAGAACCACTCCATGCACTTGGCACTGATGACAACTTTTGCCAATCTTCATGCAATCGGTCATCATTGAGGGCCAGTAGTACCCTAGTCTTTTTATCTTAATTTTCATTTTCGGACCCGACTGATGAGCGCCACAAAGTCCTGAATGTACTTCTTTAACAATTTCACGAGCCTCGGACCCGCTCAGGCATCTTAGCCACATCTGATCAAAAGACCTTCTGTATAACGTGTTGTTTATTAATGCGTAAGACTGAGTTCTTTTCTTGATTTAATGAGCTAACGACTTATCGTCCGGTAGGTTTCCTGTTTGCAAGTAGTCTATTAATGGTTGCCGCCAATCTTCTGTAACTTCTGTTACTGCTGTAACTGATTCTTTTTCTTTTCCTTCTGATTTTTATATTGTATCCATGTCAAGCTGTGATAGGACCTGTCGTCCTTGAACTGACATTTCAACTGATTCATCCTGTAGGCAGGCAAATTCTTTTGCAAGGCGAGCTAACGCATCTGCGAGAGTATTTTATCTTCTGGGAATCTTGTAGATTGTTACATTTGGAATTCGCTCCAACAACTGCATGGCATATTGGAAGTACTGCTCAAGCCTTAGTTTTAAAATATTGTACTGTCCGGTGACCTGTTGAATGATCAACTGGGAATCTCCATAGATGTTGATGTCTGTTATCCCCATCTGAATGGTTAATTCCAGTCCGGTTATAAGGGCTTCGTATTCTGCCTCGTTGTTTGTACATGGTTCTGTTAAGTGGTAGGAATACCTTAACATCCCCCGCTCCGGTGTTATAAATATCAATCTGATTCCTGCCTTACCTGGCACTATCGTTTGCAATTCTTTGTCTTTCTGTGTTGAGGATGCTCCGTCGAAGTACAATTCCCAACGTTGATCATCGGGGTCTTCTAGGCTCATTATCTGCTCATCTGGTTGAGAGACGATTCTGCCGGTAAAGGGTGTGCTACGAGAAAGTCTTCTAGGACTTGTCCCTTTATAGCATGAAGAGGAACGAAAGTTATATCGAATTGCTATAGTATCATTGACCACCTAGCAAGTCTGCCGGAAAGTGTCGGTCGGGTCATCAAATATTGCAACGGATTGAACTTCGAAATAAGGTTGACCTTATGAGAAAGCATGTAATGCCTGAGCTTTTGAGCGGTGAGGATCAGGGCCAAACAATACTTCTCAATCGAAGGATACTTTACTTCCGTCGGAATTAGACGACGACTTAAGTAGTAGAGAGCATTTTCTTTTCCCTCATCATTGACCTGGGCTAGCAGGGCTCCGAGAGAGTCGTCTAGAGCTTCGGTATAAAGTATCAACGGTCTACGCGAGACTGGGGCTACTAAAACAGGAGGTGTCATTAAATACTGTTTGATGTCATCGAAGGCATGTTGATATTTGGAGTCCCAAGTAAACTTGGCATCCTTCTTAACCAAAGCAGAAAAAGGCTGACACCTTCCTGACAAATTCGAGATAAAGCGTCGAAGATACGCCAACTTCCCTTGAAAGGATCGTAGTTTTTTCAAGGTTTTGGGAGGCGGCATTTTTAAGATAGCTTTAATCTTCTCCGGATCGATTTCAATTCCACGATGTCGAACAACAAATCCTAAGAATTTCCCAGAGGTGACACCGAGGGCACATTTTAAGGGATTCACCTTAAGGTTATATTGTCTTAACCACTCGAAAACAATTCTCAAATCATACAAATGATCTTCTTTTAGTTTGCTTTTGATGACTTCATCATCTACATAGAACTCGACTTGGTTATGAATGATATCATCAAAAATCCTTGTCATTGCTCTTTGATAAGTTGCTCCTGCGTTCTTTAATCCAAACAGCATCACTATGTAGCAGTATACCCCGATTGGCATTCTGAAGGCTGTAAGCTTTTCATCATCTGGTGCCATCTTTATCTGGTTGTATCCTGATGATCCATCCATGAATGAGAAGACTTCATGTGTTGAAGCAATGTCGATCATCAATTCTGGAATGGGTAGCGGGAATTCGTCCTTTGGACATGCTTTGTTCAAATCTCTGAAATCCATGCAGATTCTGATCTGACCATTCTTCTTTCTGACTGGTACCACATTAGCTAACCAAGTTGGATATTGTTCCTCACGGACAAATTTAGCATCTATTAGCTTCTTAACTTCAGCTATAACTTGTTGTTCAATCTCCAGATGCATTCTTCTTAGAGCTTGTCTGACTGGATCGGCAGTGGGATCTAGTCCTAACTTATGAACTGTGACCTCTGGAGCTAATCCTGGCATTTCATCATAACTCCAAGCAAAACAGTCCTTTAATTCCATTAATAACTTGATTATCTCTTCGGAGTCTTCTTTATTGAGTAAGGAGCTAATAAAGGTCGGCCTAGGCTCTTCACCAGTACCTAAGTTAACTTCCATTAACTCGTCTATTGTAGATTTAATTTCTTCTTCGAATTCCGGTGGAGCATTTCCAATTGGTAGATCCTCGAGATCATCTGAAGCTTCCAAGAAACTTTAATCATGCTCGTAAGTGACAACTAAGGAAAATCCCGAATCATCAACAGATCCTACTGTGCCGAATCTGAGACCATGTTTTGAATTGGGAGGCCGACTGGCATTGTTTCATACTTTTTCGAAGTGTTGTGATCGACCTTTTGTCCATTGTTTAGGTAAGACACCACATTGAATTAAATTCTGAACACAGGGAGAGTACCACTCAAAAGGCAATTCCATTAATTCAGATGAAATAACATCTTCAAATTGTACATCTTTTTTAGTATTGGAAGAAGAAGCACCACGGTAGAATTTGATCGGTTTTGTACCACCACGTACTTCCTTAACCACCATACCCTCGATCTTATTAGAATGGATCGAGGTCAGGGTCATAGTATGTACATAATGGTTAATCTTTTCATACATTGATTTGTATTCTTTATTCCTTTCATCTTCGAGTGAGATCTTGAATTGAGGTTTCTTTTGATTTACTGTTGCTGCATCTTTCTTGATTTCTTCTTCTTCGGAACAGTTCTCCCAATCAACGTCGATGACCGGTTTTTTCTGTCCAACTGTTCCAACGTCTCTTCCTCGACCTCGTCCCTGGCCTCGACCTCGGGTGCGAGTACTGGAGAAACCTTCACCATCTCGCCGTAAGGGAGTGGTGAGTAACCGTTGGACTAGAATTTCAGGTTCTTCATTGTCTTGCACTTCTTTTGCTTCGTTTGGTATGGTGTTTCTGGAGAATATTGTTTTCTTCGGAGGCGCATAGTAGGATGCATCTTCATGAATTCCAATCTCATGTACGGAGAATGGTTGCAAGTCAACTTTGATACACTGTTCTCCTCATTCATAATATTTTATGCACTGTTGCAGAGACGACAGTACCATCCGGTTCTCATGGATCCATGGCCGACGTAGTAGAGCGTTGAATGATGTTTCATAATCAATTATATGTAATTTTGTGGTTGTCTTTGCCAATTCACCAGTCTTCATTAACAGTGCTATTGATCCGAGTGCTCTTTATCCTTTTACGATTTAACCCTCTTAATAACATATTGTCTGCTTCAAGTTCGCGAGCATCAATTTCCAAATTTGCTAACGTTTGAAGGCTCATTATGTTGATTGATGCTCCCGGATCAACTAACACCCTGGAGAGCATAAACTTTTCGATAGTGACTGAAATGCACAATGGTCGATTGTGATCAGCCGTTCCGAGTAGTAGATCATTGTCCGTGAAGGTAACACCTCGCTGTTCTTTTTAACGAGCAAACCTTGCCTAGGGATTTACCGGCCATTTGAGCTAAAAAAATTTCTGGATCAAGTAAAGCCTTGATCAGAGTTTCCCTCATCTCCTTTGACAGGATTAGAGCATCATAGATGCTCAATTTGGCTGGTAGCTTCCTAAGATGGGCTAGCACGTTATAATCCACTTTATTACCGGGTTCTTCAATTTCTTCCCCAATGGGCAGTTCCTCCGCTGGGGTTGGCTCTTCCTGAGCAACCACCTGCTTTCCTTTATATTTTGGACCCATTCTCGGGGGTAGAACTTTTCCACTTCTTAGATTGACTTCAGTTATTTCTTCTGAATCTGGTGTTGAATCTGCCGGTGTCTCTCCTTGAATCAGAACGACTGGCTCTTCTAGCGTTGCTTTGGAATCTGATGACTCTAATTCTATTGCAATCGGAGCTCCCCGAAATTCATAAATGGATTCGTTGCTTGTTGAACTTTCATAACCATCCTTGTGAACATCTTCTCCTTCGTCATGGTCATTGAGGTTTAGTATGATTTGAGAATCGTTATTTGTATCAGAATCAAGATCCGGATTAGGTTGGTTTTCGTTAGTTACGTAATCGTTAGAAACAGTCAAAACGTAGCTAACACCAAAACTCTTATCATTATAAGATCTCACCGGGGCGAGCAAATAATCATACAGAGTCAAAGGTTCGAGGGATTTCTCCCCCGAATTGGAAATAACTATCCTAGGATAAGCAGCCCCTAGTCTACTCTTTGGAGCCTCAATCTTCCTTTCTTTCAGAATCTTCTCTTCCTTCTGGGACAGTTCTTCAATCGCAAGCGATAGCACCGACTCGGCAAGTTTCAAACTTTGAGTTGAAGCGTGCACCGAAGCGTTCTGGATATGATCCAAGATTTTCTTTGAAGACTTTGTCCAGACTGTACTTCATCCATCATGGGTCGTGTAAGGGTCTATCGGAACAATAAGATCCGTTGAAATAACATTGACGGAACCTCATGTATTCCTTCAGGATTGTTATGTTCCCTTTCCGGAGATTGTCGTCAAGCCAAATCTTGAAAGTGATGCAATCCTCTATCTTATGTCCGAGCATCCGGTGGTAAGGGCAATAGTTTGGATGATCTCTCTTGTTGACTTCTTCCGGCCTCTTGGGCTCCGATAGCTGAAAATTGGGTGTCTTCATTAAAATGCGGTGTTGACCTCATTTTTGATGAGGTCTTCTCTTCTTCTCTTTAGTACTTAGGATCTAGCCTTAGGCTTTTCCTTTGACTATCTTAGAGGATTAGAATTGAGACCCACCTTTTAGAAATTCAAACCACTTCTAAACTCCCTGCAAACCCCACAAACTTGATCGTAGACCCCTAATCACCTAGAGGGTTGAAATCAAATGTGGAAGTTTAAAGGATGAGTTCCTATAGGACTTTTGGCCTTAGGACTGCCCTGGGTGGCCTGGTCTGGTGAGGGGCTGACTTACACACACACTACACTTATACACTACACCTACACACTACACTTTCACACACCTCCTAAAAAAACACACCCATACCCGACTTGACCTCTTGACTCATGTAGGTGATTCACATGGATGGTCCTTAACCCCTAAGCCCTTGGCTAAGAGGGTTAGGAACAACATAGTGAATGCCTCAAATGAGTCCCTTCATGGCTCATGTGGGCTTGATATGGCTTCATGGCTCAACCAAAATGATTTTATTCCACTTACATTCACCTAATCTTCCATTTTCCAAATTTTTAATTTTTGACCCCCGGGACCCTACACCCGCCTAACCTACCCAAAGCCCTGAATAGCCCAAATTTCTCAAAAATTTCCAAATCACCCAAAATTCTCCAAAATCATTCCCAAACATTTCCACATCACTCAAACTGATCATCCATAACCAAAAATACCAAAAATTCCAAAAATACCTCCAAATACCCCTCTTAGCCAAAAAATCCAAAAATTCAGAAAATTCCCAGAAAATTTCAGAAAATCCCAAATATTCCCAATTTCATTTTGTTCAACTACACCATGGGCCAATTTTGTCAATTTACCCCACTTTTATCAAAACCCCCAATTTGACCCATTTTAACCTAAAGTGAACCCAATGTCAAACCTAACCTACCCAATTGACCCAAATTCTGGTCCAATTCAATTCTAAACTTCAATTTAACATCCCCAACACCAATCTAGACCAAATCCAAGCCCAATTTGATTGGCATTGGGATCCAATTTCACTTTTGGCCTTAAAGCCCAATTTGGACCCATGACCCAAATTTAGCCCAAACTCACCCAATTCAACTCCAATTAACCCCAAATCTTTTCTAAACCCTCCTTAACATCCCCATAAACAAAACACTAACATGATTTGCCCAAAATTTAGGCCCAAACCCCACTCAAATTCAACCCAAAGCTAAAAGGCCCAATTTTGACCTAAACCCAAACTTAACCCAAATGAGCCCAAATCCCAAAATCAAAACCTAACCAAAGCCAAAACCTCTTTGAAACACTCCCATAAACATTTCCCAACATTAATTTTAAATCAATTTCAACTCTAACCCAACTTTGGCCCATGGTAGCCCATTTTGGCCCACCTTAGCCTCTTTACCAAAAAGGCCCATATCCAACCCAATTCAAACCCAAATCACACCAAATTGACTCCAAGCCCTTCATAGAACATTCCTAAACCAATTATGACATTAATTTGACAAGGTACTTCACAAAATCTTTACCCAAATGCCCATCCTAAAATCAAAAAGCCCATTTCCCCTTAAACTTTCCTAAAAGCCCACTTCTTTCAAATTCAAAAGCCCAAATTCATCCAAAGCCCACATGGCACTTCCCCTCATCATCCATTTAATCAAAATTGTCCCTAAGTTCCAAAGTCATCAATTAAACAATTCCAAATCAAGCCCCATACAAATTCCCATCAAAATATCAAAGTTTTCTTAAATCCCTTTTTATGAAATTGACCCAAGCTTTTCCCAAGCCAAATGGAGCCAAGGATAAGCCATTCACAAGCCATATGAAGCCATGAAAGTTTGGCATGTGACCATGCCATTAATGGAAAAAGGAGGAGGTCCTTTAACCATCTCCTAAAAGTCATTAGCCTTAAGCATGTTTCCCCTTAACCAAGATTTAATCCAAATATTCTTGGATAAGGACATCACCACCTCTTGACCAGCCTAGCCTAACCGATCTTCTCAGCCCAAGACCAGCCATGGGGAGGTGAACCCGACCCAAACCAATGGGTTGACCAATTTCAAGCCAAAGTGGTCTCTCCCCATACCATTTTAATCCAAACACTTTACACATGTCCAAGCCCAATTGACTTCACCATTGCCAAGCCCTGACCTCCCTGGTCAAGATGGTGACCCATGCCTGCCGGCCAGCCGCCTGGATCACCGGAAAACACCATACCCGAGAGCTCACATGTGAGCCAACTTTGGAATTCCACCTTGCTGAGCTGCCCCATGCCCAATGGCCACCATGGCTGTTCTTCCCATGACCAGAGCAACTGATCCCAACCCTTGGCCATCCCTGGGAGGCTCTCCAGCCACCTCTATTTAAACCCGACCCCCTCACGGCCATGAGAAGAGAGTTGCATAAACCTTGCCGAAACTCTGCCAAAATTGTTCCAAACCCTACTCCACACTTAGAGAAGTTAATCCCCAGTGTCAATTTGCCCTAATCCCCACTGACAGAATCCAATTTCTCAGCCGAAATTTCACCCAAAAACCGGGACATCTCCTCGCGTTGAGCCAATTCCCAAATTGATTGGTCCTACACCTTCACCTGGACCAAGGAAGAAGTTTCCCACTGAAAGCCCGATCTCCGGGCCACCCGGTTGCTCCGGCCTCCAAGCTTTGTGATCGAGTCGTGGTCACATTCATAGCTAGACAATTCACCAAGCCAAGGGACTTCATCTGGAGCTTACTTGGACCCAATCGAAGGTGACACAACTCTCAGATCGAAGCTTCACTTCTCTGAGCAAAGGTATGGACTCCCTCTTCTTCCCGAGCTTCTAGAGATTCTCATTTTAATTTGAGTTAATTTAAATGCATGTTTACCGTATGGATGTGTTCGTCTCTTCAAGACGAATCCATAGAGCATAAGAACACGAAAATCCGTTGAGAATCGAGTGAGAAATTAGGGTTAGAAGGTTGACGGTCACGGGTGCACACCAGTCGTAGACGATGACCAGGAGCCGTTGGATCGCGCGTGTATCGAGTGGACGGTTCAGATTGCGCCGGACCAGGGAATGATACGTGAACCGCGGGTCCCGGGACGGATGACTCAGATGGCGGCGCCCAATCACAGCGCGACACGTACCCCTTCGGAGCTGCCGAGGTTGACGCGGCGCCGCGTGGATAAGTAGGAAATTAGGGTTTTTTTCGATTTATTTAAATACCAGAACTTTAAAAATCCATATCTTTGTGTAGAAAAATCACAAAAATAAAATAAAAATACCCTCTTGCTCGGTGAACGAGAGGAGAATAATGTGGAAAAGAAATCATTTAATTTCATCAAGTATTTTATTTTTTATAATTTATTTACTCTCTGCATACATTTAATTCTCCATGCATGTATACAATTCATCATGGCATGAGACCATAGGGCTTTTGAAGCCTCTGAATTTGGGAACATTCCCTGAATTTTCCAAAGTCAGAGACCATCTCTATGAAGAGTTATTGATTTTTCAATTCTAGGTCACTATTCTGAGTATTTTAATTCCAATAATTAGTATGTTGTGAAATAAATCCTAGGAAAATTTGGTGATGTTTCTTGTGACCAGAGAACTCTAGGAAAAATAGGTTTTGAATTAATCCACTTAAGATAACCCTAATTGGCTTAAACATCCAAAATAGACCCCTAATTAATTAGAGTTCACCATAGATCAAATTGACTTGAAATCAATTCTCCACTGACCTTTAGGATCAGAGGAACCCACCATAAAAGTTTGAAGTCAATTGGACTTGGTTAGCCCTACTAAATAGGTTGATTAAGCCATTTAGTCATTTTAAACTTTAAAAATTCATAACTTTTAAAATATCTTTCAAAAATTCACCAAATTGGTTTTGGAGCCTCTCTGATATCAGGGGAATTTAAGAAAATTAAAATTTCAATTTTCTAAAAAAGTTAATTTTTTAGTATTATTTTAATATTTTAATAATTAAAAAATAATAAAAATCACAAAAATAATAAAATTCATCAAAATGTCATATTTTAAAATTTAATCACTTAGGAACAAACCCCATATTTTTCTTAGGTATATTTAATGAGATATTAAATTTTAAAGCCCTAGGGTAATTTTAAAATTAAAAAATGTATTTTCTAGCATTTTCATTAAAATAATTATAATAAATCAAAGAAAAATCAGAAAATTGTAAAATTTGGTTCTCTGGAATCCTTGATATTAGAGAGAATTTTAAAAATTATAAAATTCATTTTTCAACTTATATTTTATTTTTAAATTAATTAATACTCCAGAACTTAAAATAATTCTAATAAATAAAATATAATTCAAAAAATCACAAAAATTGGTCCAAGTGGTCCCCTAGTCATTAGGAATGTCCCCTAATTTTGTTAAGGACAGAAACTTTCCCTTGGTCATGTTATTAAATTTTCCTTGGAAATCTCTATTTTCTACCAAAAATAATTATATAAATAAATTAAATACAGAAAAATCACATTTTCTCCTCTAATGTCTTTATTGACATATGAGTGAAGTCACATAAAAATTTCAAGTTTATTTGAGCTCAATTTAATGAGTTATGAAATTATTAAGCTTAAAGGGTAAAGTGGTAATTAAATTTTTTTTAATCCTTAATTAAAACTTTAGGTTTAATGAAAAATTAACAAGTAAAATATTTGATCCTAATCTGATTTGGATGATTGAAATTTAATAATTGAAGGGTAGAAACCCATTAAGCAATTTAAAATGATTAAACTTTAATTAAATAATTGATTAAATTTGGAAGAATAATAAAATTGGAATTATTAAAATAGGGATATTATTAGGAGGAGATTTATTCTTTAATTTAAAAATCCCTAAATTAATCATTTCATTAATGTTTAATTCCTAATTAAAATGATAATTCAAATTTAAAACATTAAAAGACTTAATCATTAAACTAAAATAAATTATTGAACTCTTTTAAAATTTTAATTAAAATTAAAATGAATAAAATTAAATTAAAAAATTAAATTAAATCAAATTAAATCAAATTAAAAATTAAATTAAAAATTAAATTAAATTAAAAATTAAATTAAATTAAATTAAATTAAATTAAAAATTAAATTAAATTAAATAAATTAAATTAAATTAAATTAAATTAAATCAAATTAAATTAAAAAAAAATTAAATTAAATCAAATTAATTTAATGTAACATCAAATCAAACTAAATTGAATTAAATTGAATTAAATTAAATTAAATTAAATTAAATTAAATTAAATTAAGTTGAATTAAATAACATCACCTAAGACATAAAGAAATAAGCCTAAAATAACTTGAACACTATTCCAAATTTAAACCCTTCAATTGAAATTAAGCTTAAATCATAAACCATTTGAACACCAATTTACCCTCAAAGCTTTAGTTATCATAACTCCTAAACAGAATATTAAATGAAATGTTACTTCACTTATAGGACATTCAAATATCCTAGTTAATCGAAGCAAGTTAACAAAACTTGAAAACCTAGGACGATCGATTCATCTACATAATTAAATTCATTTGGACTTAAAACAATCCTAGAAATATTGAAAAGATGTTTAAGATTCTTCTTAAGCACTTCCTCAATATGATAGGATATTTATAAGAACAATTGAACTTAATTGTTCTTTGATGAAGAAAATCGTCTTCGAACCAAAACACAAGGAACCTGAGACGTCATAGAAATGACTAGCTATAGGATTAGGAACTTGGTAGAAAACCATAACCTTTCCCTTAGCTTTACCTAGGAACTTACTTTAAATGCTTAAATATTCTAATCGTGTTTTAAGTGCGGCTTGGGATGACGGGAAGACCCTCCAGGTACGCTTTTATTTTATTGCAATTTACTTTACTTTGCAATTTATTTAATCGCATCGCACTTACCTTTCTTGCATGATAAACAACGAGTTGCATGAAAACCTACACCTTTAGGACAGAAACCAAAACTGAAACCAAAACTAAGTTAAAAGTCATTGCAAGATAAAATTCACCGCCACAACATTCAAAATATAAAATAACTCAAAATTTAATCACAAACAAAACAACAAAACTACAACTACAACTAAATTAAAACGTCTCATTGAATGATCGGGAATACCTCGGATGATGTAACCCACGTGTTGCTAACGGGATTTCCCGCGGTCTAAATGAAAGTGCGGAACTCATTTAGTTGAGTTTAGCAAATTCATCCGGACTAAGTGAATTCGATGAAAATAACGGTGTCGGGATGACAAAACCAGTGGGATCTTAATCGGTTCGTTTAATCAACTTTAAGATCCGTTTTAATTAAAACACAAAAACACTTGGAAATTAAGACTTCTCTAAACCAAAACACTTTTTTCATCCCTCGATTTATGATTTCTAAAACTAAACCTCTCGCAACAACAAGGAGCTCGGAGCATGGTGGGCGACGACGCCATCGTCGTCAGCAAAACTTTCCTAGAATTAAACAACCAAGCCATAGGACTTCGAGGTAGTTTGCCTAGGGCAACATAAATCCTCAACTCTTCGTTAGGCATTTGCATGATCATATCATGTAAATTAAGCCCTAACCGGTCTTAGGATTTTCGAGGTAGTCGTCCGATACGATATAAACCCTCACATCTTCCAGGCTATTTGTATGATCCTATCATATAAATATAAGCCCTAATTAATTAAAATTGGCAAGATTAAAACATTAAATAAACATTAGGACTTTCCTAAATCCAAGCCAAACAATAGGATAGTCGAGAGATTATCGAAGTTCACTTCGAATCCGTAATTTCTCCTACTTTTCTTCCTTTGAATTCCCAAAATAAAATGTTCCAAACTTGATCCATTCCACTATTGAGATTCAAAAATTCAATCCTTTGAAAACTTAAACTTTGAAATTCTTGAGAGCGAGAATTATTGATTATTATCGAGAGTTTTCTTAGGTGATTCCCGTCACTTAAGATGTAATTAACTATAGGGGCTTGCCCTTATAGGGAATTTTAAAGAACCCGAGTAATATAAACCTCGTTTAATGTTTTCATATTAAACGGGGGAATTTGTCGGCTTATAAAATTGGTTCGCAGACCAAACGGATGTCACAAATCTTCTAGTTTATTTAACCGAGCCCCACCATCGAGCGGTGTGTACTATCCTTAGGGATAGATACACGGTTTGTGATGCGGTGCTCGTTTATATAAACTATTTAGGATGTGAGATCGGTTCGATTTCATATCTTAAAATCTTCAAATTTAAAATTATTTTCAAAATCAAATACTACTTTCTAAATTATATCTATATTTAAATTAAATTTAAAATTCGCCGACATGCGGAACATCTTTTCTACTGCTTTAGTTTTGAATGGATATTCCTTATTCAGAAAATCTTTCAGGGTACGCTGTGGACGAGGCGGTTGTTCATAATGCTAAGGCGACTGATAGCTCGGTCGAGGCTGTTGATAACCCTGCTGAGGTTGTTGGTAAGTACGTTGCGGTGGTTGATAGCTAGGCGCGTGGCCACTCTCGGTCGTATATGTACTAGCTGCTTGCCCTTATCTACTGCCGCAATGATTCCGGACTTCTTCTCGAATGTTTTCACCGGTTTCTGTTTATCGGTCTTGTCCACGAAACTTAGCTGCTTTGCTTCCTCTTGTAAGCTCCCGGCCTTGCTAAGCAACTTCTCGAACATCTTGATTGTAAATCCTTTAAGGAGAAGTGCTATCGGGCCATGGACACTCTTCAGCAAAATACCGATCGCATGCTGTTCCTGAAGTTGTGGTTCACACTTCATGCTTAAATTTCTCCATCGAAGTATGTAATCCACCAAAGTTTCGTTCGGTTTCTGTTGCTCCACCACAAGATCACCGATAGTGATGTGGTGCCGAGCTCCGGCAAACCGCTTAACGAAGAGGTTTTCTAACTCTAAAAAGGTCTTAACTGAGCCATTCGGCAATTCTGCGTACTAGTCGAAGGCAATCTCTGATAAGCTGCTGACAAACTGCCGAAAGAGTAAAGCATCGCTCCCACCTACATTGCAGCAACTAGCACGAAAATGTGTAACATTCTGCCGGGGGTTTCCTGTGCCATCAAAAGTCTTGAACAGAGGTGGTACGAAGCCTTTTGGGTATTGGACGACATCAAATTCTTCAGGGTAAGGTCTACTTGTCTGAATAGATGCTCCACTCTTAGATTGTGCTAAAGCTTCTCGCACCTGCTGTTCTACCATGTTTTTGATGTCTTTTTCGGGAATCATGCTCTGTGCAGAATTCTTCTTTGGTTGCTCGTCTCTGTTGATGGATGTAATCTCTTTTCCTCCATCTACAACATGGATGATTTCGGGGTGTTTCTTTCTGAGGTTGCACCTGACTTTGGAGAGTGGATAAAGCAGCAGCCATGTCTTCCATCCTCCTTGCCATTTGAGAAATTGTGTTATCCTTCTCCTGAAGTTGTGTTCTCATCACTTCTGGTTCATCTCTTTCCACTGCTGCCGGAGCACCTTGTAAAGCTGACGATGCTCGTGTTTCAACCATGTTAATTTCAGCATACTCTTCGTCCATAAATTCTGATGAATCAACTTCATTTTCCAACTTTTCCCCTCCTTCTTTTGTCAACCGCCGGATATCTGTCCTTAGCTTTCCTATAGCATCCTCGAGGGGTCTCTTCCACACGGTATCGCGGTTGTCGTGTGATGGCTGTTGTACTTCTTTTCCGGGAGTTTCTTTTATTGCAGTAGCACTTCCTTCAGATTCAAGCTTCCTAACGAGACTTTTCTTCCCAGAATGCTCTGATGGTTTCAATTCACCAATAATAGGTTTCCAAACCATCTTTCTCACAGTATGTGGTCTAGGACCAGATGGTCGGTCGGCTGTGCGTAGGTAGGTGGTGTCCTCCCTAATATGGTGTCCCGATACGATAACAGGCAAACTCCTTTCGTTGGCTCGTGCCTTTTTCCTTAGGTTTTCCTTAGCAATGATCGAGTTTACTCGCGGTCCAAGGTGGGATTTGGCTGGCACCCATCCCATTCTCCTCAGAATCTCAGATACGGGGCATCTCTCTTTCTTTGCTAACTTTTCTACTATAGCTTGCAGTCGAGTGAGCGACATAGCCCTAGCTCTTTTTCTTTTGCTGTCACTGTAATATGAAGGTCGGGGCAACGCAGCAGCGATCCTCATGGCATCTTCATCATCAGCAGGAGCAGAGAGAGGGTAGAACCTACTTCCTCCTAACAGTGGTGAATATTCAGGCAGCTCTTCTCTTTCCTCAGGAATTTCCTTTAGAAAAGCAACTTCAGCAGCTTTGGCTTTCTCGATCCTGGCGATCTTTCTGCCTCTGTTTCTTCTTTGAGTCCGAGTCAGGGGTGTAAACTTTGAACTGGAACCGATTTCAAAAACAGATGGTATTGCAGCAAAATCCGTACCCTCCACGGTGGCAGGTTCATTATAAACTTAGACTCCCTTCCCTCTCAGTTGGGCGGGAATTGAGACAGGTGTAGAGACGACTAGACCGGTGGGGGTAGAGATTACAGTCCTCCTACAAACAGTGGTATCTTTTTCAGCTGGAACCCTTCGCAGGGGAGGAAATTCTTGAGTCGATTTCAGGTTGAACTCAAGCACGGGTTTCTCAGTTTCTGGCGCTTTGTCCATTAGTGTAAAAAGAGTGACGTCAGCGAACTTGATTTCTGTATTTTTAAATCTTTGTCCAAAATGGATGATCCCATTGTCGGGTAGCTTATCCTTGTAAACAGCGAAGTCTATTCCGCTGGTGAAGGAGAAGATTAACTTTGGGGCAGTCATTTTTGCAGGGTAGATTCTAAGTATCAGTCCCGAATTATGCTTCCTTTTGTCACAAATTTAGGACGAAAAAGAAAGAGTCCGAACACATTTTCATTTATCTTAATGCATTTGCGATCTAAAAGAGTTTGTTTATTAAAGGGTTGTTTATTAGAAGATTTGTTTGTTAGGAACAAAATGTTTAAAGAACGAAGGTTTATAGAAAAAGGAAGGGACCCGGTTTGGAATTGAAAATGGAGAGAAATTCTTATAAGGCTTCTCAATCCGAAGGACTGCTCCTAAGCTAACACCTATTGGGGGTCCACCCCACCTCTTAAGAGGTAAAAGGATTTCGGAACCTCTCTATTTAGGGGTGTCTAAACAGTGGCTCCTAAATCCAAAAGGGAGTCGACTATACTTGCTCAAGACAGAAAAGAGCGAGGTATGCCAATGGAAGAATGATAGTTTGGTCCACTAGGGATATGGACTCACTATCGATTTATGAAAGCAAAACCATCTGATCAAGATGGAGAGAAGAACTATACCCCAGCGGAGTCGCCAGAAGTTGTGCAGCTTATTTTGAGGTTGTGTTGTATTTTAGAAAAAGGGGTCGCTTACAGAAGTTGTCGGAGAATTTTAGATTTTAAATTTAACTTAAATATGTATAATTTAGAAAGTAGCATTTAATTTTGAAAATAAGTTTAAAAAAAGATTTAAGATATGAAATTGAATCGATCTCACATCTCGAATAGTTTATATAAATGAGCACCGCATAACAAAACGTGTATCTATCCTGAAGAATAGACACGCTGCTTGATGATGAGGCTCGATTAAATAAACTAGAAGATTTGTGACATCCGTTTGTTCTGCGAACCAATTTTATAAGCCGACAAGTTCCCCTGCTTAATATAAAGGAATTAAACAGGGTTTATATTACCTGGGTTTTTAAAGTTCCCTATAAGGGCAAGCCCCTAAAGTTAATTACATCTTAAATGACGGGAATCATTTAAGAAAACTATCAATAATGATCAGTGGTTTTGCTTTCAAGAATTTCAAAGTTTAAGGTTTTCAAATAATTGCACTTTGGAGATTTCAATAGGGAGTAGCTCAAATTTGGAACAGTTATTTTGAGAGTCCAAGGGAAGAGAAGTAAGGGATGTCACAGACCCGAAGTGAAATTTGGTGACTTCCCAGACTATCCTAATGTTGGGCTTCAATCTAAGAGAATTATTTAATGTTTCAATCCTGCCGATTTTAATTAGTTAGGACGTATATTTGAATGACATAATCATACAAATAGCCTCGAAGATGTGAGGGCTTATGTCGTACCAAACGACTACCTCGAAGTCCTAAGACCGGTTAGGGCTTAAGCTACACAATATGATTATGAAAATGCCTAACGAAAAGTTGAGGATTTATGTTGCACTAGGCAAA
Source organism: Papilionanthe hookeriana x Papilionanthe teres (assembly GCA_022702705.1). Classification (NCBI taxonomy): domain Eukaryota; kingdom Viridiplantae; phylum Streptophyta; class Magnoliopsida; order Asparagales; family Orchidaceae; genus Papilionanthe; species Papilionanthe hookeriana x Papilionanthe teres. The sequence goes on from CM040422.1 coordinate 28,378,618, forward strand.
CTACCTCGAAATCCTATGGCTTTGTTATTTATTTCTATGGAAGGTTTTGTTGATGTAGATTCCAGTTTTGCTGATGATGATGGTCGTGCTGCCCACTGTGCTCCAAGCTCCTTGTTGTTGTAGAGATTTAGTTTTATAAGGTGAAAATCAGGAGATGAGAAAAGTGTTTTGGTTTAGAAGAGTCTTAAAGTTCAAATGTCTTTAATATCTTATTAGGGGAATCTTAAAGTTAATTATAACAACACCGGTTAAGATCCACGGTTCCATCATTCCGACACTATTATTTTTATCGGATTCACTTAGTCCAAATAAATTTGCTAAACTCAACTGAATGAGTTCCACACTTTCATTTAGACCATGGGAAATCCCGTTAGCAACACGTAGGTTACATCATCCGAGGTATTCCCGATCATCCAACGAGACATTTTAATTTAATTACAATTGTTGTTTTGTTGTTCTGTTTGTGATTAAATTTTGAGTTGTTTTATCTTTTGAATGTTGTGGCGGTGAATTTTATCTTGTGTTTTTTTAATTTAGTTTTGGTTTCAGTTTTGTGGCTATCCTAAAAGTTTTAGTTCTCATGCAGGGTGACATTCTTGTTTAACATGCAAGAAAAGTAAAGTGCATTACAGGTAAGTAAATTGCAATAAAGTAAAACCGTACCTGGAGGGTCTTCCCATCATTCCTAGCTGCACTTAAAACACATGTCAGAGCATTTAAATATTTGCAACAAGTACCTAGGTAAAGCTAAGGGAAGGTTCTGGTTTTCTACTAAATTCCTAATCCTATTGCTAGTCATTTCCTATGACGTCTAGGTTCTTGTATTTCGTTAAGGATGATTTTCTTCATCAAAGAACAATTAAATTCAATTGTTCTTCTAAAACATCCCATAAGGATGATTTTCTTCATCAAAGAACAATTAAATTCAATTGTTCTTCTAAAACATCCCATTATATTGAGGAAGTGTTTAGGAAAAGTCCTAAACATCTTTTCAATATTTTTGGGATTATTTTTTAGTCCAAATGAGTTTTATTGCACAAGTGAATTAATCATCCAAAATTTTAGTTTAGTTTGTTTCTTGCTCAGTGAATTAGGATGTTTGATTATCCTATAAGTAAAGTGACATTTCACTTGATGCTTTACTTAAGATTTATAATAATGAAAACCTTTAGGAGGCAAATCAGTTTGTTAAAGAATTTAATGATTTAAAATTGGAATTTGCGTTTTAAAATGATTTAATTTAGTTATGAAATTTTAATAATTTTAAGTTTGGAATAGTGTTCAAGTTGTTTTATTCTTAAATGTCTTAAACCATTTGAATTGAAAGAGGAGTTTAAATTTTTTAATTTAGACTTTAATGGTTTAATTTTAATTTAATTGCAATATTCTAGATTAACTTTTAATTGGTTTGATTTTTTAATTAAGAATCATTTTTTTTAATTGATTTTGATGTTTCAAGTTTGCTTTAAATTTGCTTTCAAGTGATTTTTGAAATTAATTTTTCTTTTGAATTCAATTTAATTATCAAGTTATTTAATGTTTTAAGTTTTAATTTAATTAAGGTTTACTTTCCTTTTAATTATTTAATTATTAATATCATTTATCACTTTAAATTTAATTAAAAGTTAAATATTATTAAGGTGATTCATTTAGGAATTTTAGTTTAAGTTATTATAGTCTCTCTAAATCATATCCCCATTTTAATAATCCAAATTTTAACTTATTCTTCCAAAATTCAAATTATTTAATTAATTAAAATTTACTTTAAATATTTTCATGATGATTAATGGGTTTCTACCCCTAAATTCTCTTAGTTTCAATCTTCTAATGAAATTTTTAAAATCAGATATTTTACCCCTCGTTTTGATTAAACCTAAATGTTAATTAGGGTTAAAATTCTTTAATTACCTTTTTGCCCCTTTAGGCTTATTCATTTCATAACTCATCAAATTAAACTCAAATGAACTTAAAATTTTTATGTCGCTTCACTCATATGTCAATTAAGACATTAGAGGAGAAATGTGATTTTTCTGAATTTAATTTAATTTATATAATTATTTTTGTGAAAAGTAAGGGTTTTCAATGAAAATTCAACAACATGAACAAGGTATGGTTTTTGTCCTTAGGAAAATTATGGGATGTTTCTACTGATCAGGGAACCACTTGGACCAATTTTGGTGATTTTTTGGATTATACTTTATTTATTATAATTATTTTGAGTTTTGGAGTGTTAATTAATTATAAAATAAAATTAAAGTTGAAAAATGGATTTTATAATTTTCATAAATTTCTCTGACCTCAAGGAGTTCAGAGAAATAAATTTTATAATTTTATAATTTTTCTTTGATTTATTAGAATTAATTTAGTGAAAATGTTGAAAAATCCATTTTTAATATTAAAAATTGTCTTAAGGTTTTTAAATTCAATATCTTTACTTAGAGACTTGGGAAAAATATTTGGTTTGTTCCTAAGTGATTAGGGATCAAAATATGACATTTTTATGATTTTTAATATTTTTGTGATTCTTTATTTTTTATTATTAAAATATTAAAATATGGTGAAAAATGAAGATTTTTGAAAAATTACAATTTTAATTTTCTTAGACTCCTCTAATATCAGAGAGCCCACAAAACCAATTTTGTGAATTTTTAAAATGTATTTTTGGAGTTATGAATATTTAAAATTTGATTTTACTCATGTGACCTAATTATTCCATTTAGTGGGGTTAAACCTTTCCAATTGATTCCAAATTTTTATGTGAAGTCCCTCTGATCCTAAAGATCAGTGGAGAATTGTTTTCAAGTTCTTTTGATGTGTGGTTAACCCTAATTAATTAAAGTTTAGTTTTGCATAATTAGGCCAATTAGGTTTATTCTTAATGAATTAACTCAAAACATAATTATTCTAGGGTCCTCTAGTCCTAAGAAACTTCCCCAAATTTTCCTAGGATTTTTTAAGCAATATGCTTATTAATAGAATTAAAATACCAAAAACAGTGACATAAATTTGAAAAATACAAAACTTTCCATAGAGATTGCCTCTGACCTTGAAAAATTCAGGGAATGTTCCCAAGATCAGAGGCTTCAAAAGCTCTATGGTCTCATGTCATGGTGAATTGTCTATGCAAATGGAGAATTAAAATACTGAAATGAGTAAATAATTAAGTAAAAATAAACTACTCATCAAATTAACTCAATTCTTTTTCCACATTATTCTCCTTTGTTCACTGAGCAAGCGGGTATTTTTATTTTATTTTTGTGATTTTTCTACACAAAGATATGGATTTTTTATGTTCTGGCTATTTAAATAAATCATAAATTCCATATTTTCCTACTTATCCGACTCAGCGCCACGGAAACCTTAGCGTCTCCGAAGCTCCACGCTGCGCGCTCCCATTCGTCGCCGCCATCCAACTCAGCGCCACGCGGCCCGCAGTTCACTTACTATTCCCTGGTCCGACGCAATCTGAGCCGTCCAGTCGATACATGCTCGATCCAACGGCGGCTGGTTGTCGTCTCTGACTGGTGTGCACCTGTGACCGTCCACACTGAAACCCTAATATCTCCATTGTTTCTCAATGGATTTTCGTGTTCTTATACTCTATAAATTCGTCTTGAAGAGACGAACACATCCATATGGTTTACATGCTATGAAATTAACTCAAACGAAATGGAGAATCGCTGGAAGCTCGGGTTGAAGAGAAGTCTCCATACCTTGGTTCAGGAGGTGAGGCCTCAACTGAATGTGCTCGACACGTTCGTTGGAGCTGGAAGAGCCTAGGGATGAAGCCTCTGGCCCTGGTGAAAGGTCTAAGTATGAAAGTGACCAGGCCCGATTTCAGACTTTGGATGCTGGAAGCAATGGCTGACCTGGTGATGGGGCTTTTGCTGGGGAACTTCTTCTCTACCTCTGGTGAAGGTGTGGGAGAAGTTAATTTGGATTTGGTGGAGTTTCCAGGGATGTCCTGTTCTGGGCTGAGAATTGTGCTCCAAAATTGAGCTCAATCAATGGGGTTTAGGGTAGGAGAACAGTGGGGATGGATTGCTCTTGGCTAGGGGAAGCTCTGTGAGGAGTTTGGAGGGATTCTATGAAGGTTGATTTCAGCCAACCTTTTGGCCAAGAGGGGGTGGCTTGTTTAAATAGCCATGACCAGGACTTCCCAGGGGTAATTGATGGCTGGGATCAGCTGCCTAGGGGAGGAGATGAAGAGCTGTGGTGGCCAATTGGAGTGGGGCAGCTCAGCAGGTGAGAATTTGAAATTTGGCTCATTCCAAGCTCCTCAGCCATGGCGTTTTTCGGTGGTCTGGTGGCTGGCCGTCCAGAGTCAGGTCACCATCCTGATCAGGAGGATCAGGGCTTGAAGTTTGTGGGTTCAATTGGCCAATGCCAAGTGTAAAGATGTTTGATTTAAGTGGTAAGGGTGAAGGGTCATTTTAGGCTCATTTTGGTTTAGCCATGGTTTAGGGCTTGGTGCACCATCCAAAGCTCTAATTTTGGGCTGAGGGAGGTCAGGTGAGTCAGCTTATGAAGAGTGGTGAAGTCCCCATCAAGGATTATTTGGATTAAATTTTGGTTAAGGGGAATCATGGGTAGGGCTAATGACTTTTAGGGAGTGCTTAAAGGATCTCCTCCTTTTGCCATTTAGGGAGTGATGACAAGTCTATGGCTCCTCATGGCTTACATATGGCTTATGCATGGCTCGACGGCTCCATTTGGCTTGGGGCCAAGCTTAGTTAATTTCATGGAAATGGGTTTTAAGGATTTTAAACATTTAGGGGTAATTTGGCACATGTCTTAGTTTAGAAAAGTTTAATGATGAATTTGAAACTTAGGGAGTGACTTAAATCAAAGGGATGATGAGGTGAAAGTGTCATGCAGGCTTTGGATTGACTTTGGGCATTTTGAAATCATTTTGGATGGGCTTTTAGAATGCTTTAAGAAAGTGGGCCTTTAGGTTTGAAAACAAATTGGTGGATGGCAATTTTGTGAAGGACCATGCCAAATAAATGTTGGGTTTAGTTTAGGGATGTGTCATAAGTGATTTGAATCAAATTTGAGGTGATTTGGAGTTGAATTGGGTTTGATTTGGGACTTTTTGGTAAAGGGGCTAAAGTGGGTCAAATTGGGCTAACTTGGGCTAAGGTTGGGCTAATGTTAGATTTGATGTAAAATTAATGTTGAGAAATGTTTATGGAGTGTTACAAAGAGTTTTCAACTTTGGTTGGGCTTTGATTTTGGGATTTGGGTCCATTTGGGTTCATGGTGTGTTTAGGCCAAAATTGGGGATTTTGGTTTTGGGTTAGGTTTGGGTGGAGTTTAGGTTTAAATTTGGGGCAAATCTTGTTAGTGTTTTGTTTGTGGGGATATTAGGAAGGTTTAGGAAAAGATTTGGGGTTAATTGGAGTTGAGTTGGGTTAGTTTGGGCTAAGTTTAGGTCATGGGCCAAAATTGGGCTTTAAGCTTGAAATTGAAATTGGATCCAAATGTTAATCAAATTGGGCTTGGATTTGGTCTAAATTTGGGGTTTTGGTAAAAGTGGATTAAATTGACAAAATTGGCTCAGGGTGTAGTTAAACAAAATAAAATTGGGAATATTTAGGATTTTTTGGAATTTTTTGAGAATTTTTGGAATTTATGAATTTTTTGGTTAAAATGGGCACTTTGGGTATTTGGAGCGTATTGGGGGGTTTTTTTAGAAATTTTGGTATATTTGGCTAAGGATGATCAATTTGAATGGTGGGAAGTGTTTAGGATTGGTTTTGAGAATTTTTGGGTAATTTAGGTGATTTTACAAATTTTTGGATTCTTCAAGGGCATTTGGTAGGTTTGGTGGGTGTAGGGCCCCGGGGGTCAAAAATTGAAATTTGGGAAAAATGAAGATTGATCAAGTTTGAGTAGAATGGAATCACTTTGGTTGAGCCATGAAGCCATATCATGCCCATAAGAGCCATGAGAGGACTCTTTTGAGGCATTCACTATGTTGTTCTAACCCTCTTAGCTGAGGGCCAAGGGTTAAGGTCCATCCATATGAATTACCTACATGAGTCAGGAAGTCAAGCTAGGTATGAATGGTTTTAGGATTTGGAATGTGTGTGAAAGTGTAATGTGTGCAGGTCAACCCTCACCAGACCAGGCCACCCAGGGTAGTCCTAAGGCCAAAGAGTCCTATAGGGAACTCATCCTTTAAACCTCCACATTTGATCTTAACCCTCCAAGTGACTTAGGGGTTTACAATAAAACTTATGGGGTTTGCAGGGAGTTAAAAGGTGTTGGAATTTCTAAGTGGTGTTGACCTCATTTTTTATGAGGTCTTTTCTCTTCTCTCTCCTTAGTACTTAGGATCTAGCCTTAGGCTTTTCCTTTGACTAATCCTAGAGGACTAGAAGTGGAACCCACCTCTTTAGAAATTCAAACACCTCTTAACTCCCTACAAACCCCACAAGCTTGATTGTATACCCCTAATCAACTAGAGGGTTGAGATCAAATGTGGAGGTTTAAAGGAGGAGTTCCCTATAGGACTTTTGGCCTTAGGAATACCACGGGTGGCCCGGTCCGGTGAGGGTCGACTTGCACATACACTACACTATCACACACATTCCAAGTCCTAAAACCACACTCTCACCCAACTCGACTTCCCGGTTCATGTAGGTAATTCATATGGATGGTCCTTAACCCCTAAGCCCCGGCCAAGAGGGTTAGGAACAACATAGTGAATGCCTCAAGTGAGACCTCTCATGGCCCATATGAGCTTAATATGGCTTCATGGCTCAACCAAAGTGATTCCATTTTACTCAAATTTGATCAATCTTCATTTTTCCAAAATTTCAATTTTTTGACCCCGGGGCCCCGGACCCACCAAACCTACCAAATGCCCTTGGAACTACCCAAAATTTGCAAAATCACCTAAAATATCCAAAATTCCTTAAAATTAGTCCTAAACATTTCCCCCCACTCAAATTGATCATCTATAGCTAAAAATACCAAAAATTCCAAAAGTACCACCCAATACCCCCAAATACCCAAAATGCCCTTCTTAGCCCAAAAATTCAGAAAATTCCCAAAAAAATTCCAGAAAATCCCAAATATTCCCAATTTCATTTTGTTCAACTACACCATAGGCTAATTTTGCCAATTTACTACACTTTTACCAAACCCCCCAATTTGGCCTATTTTAAACCCAAGTGAACCCAAAGTCAAACCAAACCATCCCAATTGACCTCAATTTTGGTCCAATTCAATTCTAAACTTCAATTCAATATCCCTAATATCAATTTAGACCAAATCCAAGTCCAATTTGATTGACATTTGAGCCCAATTTCAATTTGAGGCCTAAGGCCTAATTTTGGCCCATGACCTAAACCTAGCCATCCAATTCAACTCCAATTGGCCCCAAATCTTTAGAAAGCCTTCCTAACACTCCCATGAACAAAACAGTCACTTGATTTGCCCAAAATTTGAACCTAAACTCCACCCAAATCTAACCCAAAACCAAAATCGCTTAAATTGACCTAAGCCCAAACCTAACCCAAATGGGCCCAAACCCCAAAATTAGAGCCCAACCAAAGTTGAGAACTCTTTGTGACATTCCCATAAACATTTCTCAACATTAATTTTTCATCAAATCCAACTTTAGCCCAACCTTAACCCAAGTTAGCCCAATTTGGCCCACTTTGGCCCATTTAACTAAAAAGCCCAAATTCAACCCAATTCTACTCCAAATCACACCAAATTGGTTCCAAACCATTCATGAAACATCCCTAAACCAATTGCAACATTTATTTGACATGGTCCTTCACAAAATTTTCATCCAAAAGCCCATCCTAAAAATCCAAAAGCCCACTTCCCTAAACCATCTTGAAAGCCCATCCAAAGTGAAATCCAAAAGCCCAAACCCGTTACAAAGCCCACAAGGCAATTCCTTCTCATCATCCCTTTAATTGGAATCAATTCCTAAGTCCCAAATCAATCATCAAATCAACCTAAATCAAGCACCATCTAAATTTTTCACTAAATTGCCAAAATCTCCAAATTCCTTTTTCATATAAATGAATTCACTTTTACTAAGCCAAGGATGAGCCAAATGGAGCCACATGCAAGCCATGGACAAGCCACATGAAGCCATGGGGGGGTTGACTTGTCACCAAGACATTAATGGCAAGAAGAGGGAGTCCTTTCCTAAGCATTCCTTAAGCCATTTTAACCTCTTTAATGCAACACCATAACCCAAAATTAACTTAAACTTTTTTGATGGGGACTTCACCACTCCATGGTAGTGACCCAACTGATCCCCTTGGCCCAAAATCAGACCATGGGGAGGTGAACCAAGCCCAAATACATGAGTTGACACATGTGAACCCAAAATCACTCTTCTCCCTTTACCATTTAAATCCAACCCTTTACACTTGGCATTGGAAAATTGCTTGCACAAACCTCCAGCACTGGTCCTCCTGACCTTGAGGGTGACCTGAACTTGGCCGGCCAGCCACCACAGCATCCGGAAACCACCAGGCTGAGAGGACCTTCTCCTAACCTAGAGCAATTGATCCCCAGTGTTCCTTTGCCCTAATCCCCATCGATGAGCTCAATTTCGAGTTGAAAATCCAACCAAAAAATAGGACACTCCACCACAGCTGAGCCAATCTCCAAATTGATTAGTCCTACACCTTCACCGACCAAGAGGAGAAGTTCCCAGACAAAAGCCCCCTCACCGAGCCGGCCATTGCTCCCAGACCTCCAAGCTTTGTGATCGGGCTTGGTCACTTTCATACCTAGACAATCCCCCAGAGCCAGAGACTTCATCTGGAGCTTGCCTGGACCCAATCGAAGGTGACTGATCGCTGAAAAATTTATTAAAAAATTCATACCTATTTTTGATGAAATTGCACTTTAAAGAAGGGTATTTTCTTTATTTTGTTGCAGGAATGAATAATTTAGGTGATAAAAGCAAAAATCATAAAAAGGAGCAAATTTGGAGCAAAATCATGCAATTTAGGCCGAGTCGCCGACGGCGAGATCGAGCTCGCCGACGGCGAGGTTACAAGAAGAAAATTCGAAGAATTTATAACCGTCTCGCTGACAACGAGCCCGAGCCCGCCGACAGCCGAGCTAGAGCGGCTCAAGATCTTCTAGAAGCCTCGCCGACAGCTGAGGTAGTTCGTCGCCGACGGCGAGGTAGTTCAAATGGCACGTATACATTGAACCCGGACACTTTTTGAAGGGATGCTTACGCACCTCTTGGTCCTTTGCTCACCTCATATATATGAGGCCGAAAATCAGCCTTTTGTGTGCGATCTTTTGTGTCTTTTGTGCAATCTTTTAGTCTTTTGTCTAGTTTTGTGTGCGATTGTGTGTCTTTAGTGAGTCTTTAGTGAGTTTAGTGAGTAATTAGTGAGTCGTGGTGTACTGGAAGGAAGAGTCAAAGGAACTACGAGGAGTCTGTTTGGGGATAAATCGAGATAAGTATTTGTATTTATTGTTTTTAACTTTAAATGAAATCCATGCTTAGTTTAGTTCCCATGCATTCTGAGTAGTTTATTAGTCTTTCTCCCTATTTATGAAATTAAGTGACTTGATGAAATTAAAATAGAGATACTTTTATATATATTAATAAATTGTGATAATTTTTACTTAAAACTTAATTTACTTTCAAACTGGCCATTTCGATTTGTTAAAATATGTTGATTATCAACTATAGTAAAAATTACATCCGATATTCGGGAATTCAAAAGCCTTGGAAGGAAGGTGCAAATAAATAGGGAAATAATATCATCGGGCATAGAATCGAGCATTTTAGTGTGACGTACTAAAATATTCAATTCGGTCCTATTGCTTGAGAGCCGAAGTGTAGATGTTAGCCCTCGTGCGAGGGGAACGTGGGAGCTTCGAAGTGGCAGTCGGTATCCTCCCGACCTTAACCGCGATTCAGCAATCAAACATAGGATTAGTCAATATTCTTTACACCTGGACCAAAGGGTAAAGAATAGGAATGCTCCTATTTGTCACAATACCTTAAAATTATCTATTTAAATTCATCAATAACTTAAATTTCTAAACAAGGGGAAAGATACTTTTTCTGAATAGTTAAGACTTATTTAGCAATTAGTTTAATTTCCTGCATTTTCAATACGTATTAATTTCCTACTTAGTTAAGTTACCTAATTAAAATACTCAGTTTACTTTATTGCGCTCAAATTTAGAATTTCAAATTTTCGTATACTATTTTAAAAATTATTATTATTATTTTAAATTAGTTGTTATTTAATTTTCTCTTTCCCCGTGGGATCGATAACCGTGACTCCACTAGAGCCTCGTATTACTTCGATACGATACGTATACTTGCGTAGCATCCACAACATAAACAATTACAATTCTATACATATAAATAGCGGGGTCAAGTTTTTGGCGTCGTTGCAATTAAATTAAAAATATCATAATATAAAATTGTGGGTCAAGTTTTTGGCGCCGTTGCCGGGGAGAGTAAGAAAAATTTACTAAAGTAACGAACTATTTTAAAATAATCATAATAAATAAATTAATATCTATTCTGAAATTGTATGCGCAAATTTGGAAATGAAAATTTAATACCTTACGATTCTGAATTAGAGCGTACAATTAAAAGAATTAGAAAACAAAAGAAACAAATTATAAATTTAACACAAATGGCGAATATTCCTGAAATTCAAAATATGAACCAACAAAGACCATTAAGAGATTATGCCAACCCTACATCGGATGAAATTCATTTAACTATTCAAAACCCCGATGTAGCCGCTAATTCATTCGAACTTAAACTCCGCAATTATCCAAATGGTACAAAACAATCAATTTAGTGGTTCACCTACCGAAGATCCTAACTTACATCTTGCTAGTTTTCTAGAACTTTGTGCTACTTTTAAATATCAAGGAGTATCCGACGATGCTATAAGACTTAGACTTTTTCCTTTTTCATTAAGGGATAAAGCTAAAATGTGGTTGAATTCGTTAAGACTCTGGATCTATTAAAACTTGGGAAGAATTATCACAAAAATTTATATCCAAATATTTTCCACCATCTAAAACTCGCTAAGTTTAGAAATGATATAACTTCTTTTATCAGCTAGATGGAGAATCAATATATGAAGCTTCGGGAGAGATTTAAGGAACTTCTTAGGAAATGCCCACATCATGCGCTACCGTATCGGCCGATTATTCAAACCTTTTATAATGGATTAGTAGGATCTTTAAGATCAATCATCGATGCTCAGCCTTGGAGGTTCATTAATGTCTAAACCATTTGATGAAGCTTATGCACTAATCGAAGAAATGGCAACAAATAATTTCCAATGGCCTCATTGATAGAGTAAATCCTGAAAAGATAGCCGCATTCATGAAAACGATGCAATATCTATGTTAGCTTCTCAAATTGTCTGCTATATCTAAGAAATTAGATCATTTTGGAATGAACTACTCTCCTATTTTAGAAGAAAACTCATCCGGACAAATCATAGAATCTCAAACTAATTATGAAACTTTAAATGCTATTACTAATAGAACTAATAACCCTTATTCAAACTATTATAATCCTGGTTGGAAAACTCATCCAAATTTTAATTGGAATAACACATCTAATCAACAATGGATGAATCAACCTAATCAAGCAAATCCAAACTATAAACCTAATTACCCACCTGAATTTAATAACAATAACCCTCAATTCAAGGATAAGAAATTATCCATGGATGAATTAATTTTGAATATGGGTCATCAGCTACAAAATCAAGTAAATCAACTACAAATTCAAGGAAATCAATTACAAATTCAAGGAACATCTATTAAAAATATCGAAACTCAACTTGGACATATTGCTACTGCGCTAAATAATAGAAAACCTGGAACTTTTCCTAGTAATGTGGAAATAAATCCTAAAGATCAAGGAAAAGAACAAATTAAAGCAATACAACTAAGGAGTGGAAAAGAATTAGAACCTCAAATTCAAAAAGAACTTGAAAGCCAAAAAGAGGAAGTGGAAATTGAAAAGGAAACAATTCAACAAGATTCAAACTTGGAACATCCTTTAATACCTATGAAAATTTCTGTTGAAAAACCTCCACCACCATTTCCTCAACGACTAGCTCAACATAAAAAAGATAAACAATTTGCTAAATTCCTTGAAATATTAAATAAATTAACAATTAATATACCTTTTGTTGAAGCTTTAGATCAGATTTCAAATTATGTAAAATTTATGAAAGATATTCTAAATAAGAAAAGAAAATTCACTGATAATGAAACAACCGCACTTAGTGAAGAGTGTAGTGCTATTATTCGAAGAAGCTTCCCGAAAAATTGAAAGATCCCGGTAGCTTTCACTATACCCCGCGCTATAGGAGAAAAATTTTATGGAAAAGCTTTGTGTGACTTAGAAGCAAGCATCAATCTAATGCCTCTATCGATTTTTAAGAGATTAGGATTAGGAAAAATTACACCTACTTCAAGTAACCCTTCAATTAGCCGATCGTTCGGTTACCTATCCTAAGGAGTTATCGAAGATGTGTTAGTAAACGTGGATAAATTTATCTTCCCAAGTAGATTTTATTATTTTAGATATGGAGGAAGATAAAGAAATTCCTATCATTTTAGGAAGACCATTTTTAGCTACTGGAAAAGCTATGATTGATGTTCGAAAGGAGAATTAACTATGAGAGTAAATGACCAAAAAGTTACATTTAATATTGCAAAATCAATGAAATATCCTCGCGCTAGAAAAAGATGATGAATGTTTTCGAATGGAAATACTTGAATATTTACAACAAGAACATTTTAAGGAATATTACGAGGATAAATTAGAAAAAGAAAACACTAAATTAATTGAAGATAATCATGAAGAACTAGATTTTATTCAGGAAAGATTTGAATTTTGGATAATACTGAAAATACTGACAAGAATATAATTCCATCAATTATTAAAACTCCTGAACTTAAGCTAAAAATATTACCTGATCATTTGAAATATGCTTATTTAGGTAATTCTTCAACTTTACCAGTTATTATTTCATCTGCATTAAACGAATCTCAAGAACAAAAACTTTTAGAAACTTTAAAAAAATATAAAAAAACTTTTGGTTGGACTTTAGCAGATATTAAAGGAATTAGTCCTTCAATCCGTATGCATAGAATTATTTTAGATGATGAACATAAACTCTAAAGCAGCATCCCCAAAGGAGATTAAACCCGATAATGAAAGAAGTAGTTAAGAAAGAAATTTTAAAATGGTTAGATAATGGTATTATATATCCTATTTCCGACGATGCTTGGGTAAGCCCAATTCACCGTGTTCCTAAGAAGGGAGGAGTGACCGTCACCGCCAATAAAAATAACGATCTTATTCCTATAAGGCAAGTTACCGGTCGGCGTATTTGTATTGATTATAGGAAATTAAATACCGCCACCAGAAAGATCACTTCCCTTTACCATTTCAAGACCGGATGTCGGATAGATTAGCTGGACATAAGTATTTTTGTTTTCTAGATGGATACACCGGTTATCATCAAATACAAATTGCTCCCGAGGATCAAGAGAAAACTACATTTACTAGTCCTTATGGAACTTTCGCTTTTCGAAGAATGCCTTTTGGATTATGTAATGCACCAAGAACATTCCGGAGATGTATGATGTCTATATTTAGTAAGTTAATTGACAATGGAATAGAAGTATTTATGGATGATTTCTCCGTATTCGGAACATCATTTGACACATGCTTAACTCATCTTGAAAAAGTATTAGAAGTATGTGAGAAAACAAATTTAGTTCTAAATCGGGAGAAATGTCAATTTATGGTTGCGGGCGGCATTGTATTAGGGCATAAAATTTTGGAAAAGGCATGGAAGTGGACCCCGCAAAAATTCAAGTTATAGCTAAATTACCACCTCCAACTACTGTAAAAGGGGTAAGAAGTTTTCTTGGACATGCCGGATTCTACAGTACGCTATATAAAAGATTTTTCAAAAATTACTAAACATCTATGCCAACTTCTCGAAAAGGACAAGAAATTTGAATTTACAATCGAATGCCCGAATGCTTTTGAACTCTTAAAAGAAAAATTAATTACAAGACCTATAATAGTTTCACCTAACCTGGAGAAACCATTCGAGCTTATGTGTGATGCTAGTGATTATGTCGTAGGAGCAAGTTCTAGGCAAAGATATGAAAAGATTTTTAAAGTTATATACTATGCTAGTAAAACTCAAAATGATGCCGAAATAAATTATACAGCATACGTAAAGAGAACTATTAGCTTGTAGTATATGGTTTTAATAAATTTAGACCTTATCCGATCGGAACAAAATGTATCGTGCATACCGCTCATTCTCGCTATCAAATATTTAATGCAAAAGAAAGATTCCAAACCAAGATTAATTAGATGGATGCTATTAATGCAAGAATTCGATTTTGAGATCGTTAATAAGAAAGGAACCGATAATCAAATCGCGGATCATTTATCAAGATTAGAAAATCATGAATTATCCGATATTGAAAATGAAATTATGTACGCTTTCCCGATGAACAACTATATAATATCAATGAGTGGAAAATACCATGGTATGCCGATATAGTAAACTATATAGTTAGTAATATTTTACCACATATGCTAACTTTCGCAACAACGTAAAAAATTCATCCATGATACGAAAACTTATTTTTGGGATGAACCATATTTATATAAGCAATGTAAGGATTTAATTATTGAAGATGTGTACCTTATGAAGAAATCTGAATCAATTATTCAAAAATGTCATGATTCTAATTTTGGAGGACATTTTGGGACCGATAAAACCGCTTATAAGATTCTACAACTGGATTTTACCGGCCTACTCTATTTAGAGATGTATATAGATATATTAAAACTCGCGATAAATGCCAAAGAGTAAGAATTATATCTAGAAGAAACAAAATGCCTCTAAACTTTATATTAGAAGTCGAAATTTTTGATGTTTCGGGATTAGATTTTATGGGACCTTTTATTCCTTCATTTGGAAACTCATATATATTAAGTAGCTGTTGATTATGTTTCCAAATGGATCGAGGCACAAGCTTTACCTAGGTGCGATGCTAAGAGTGTTTCAAAATTTCGATGAAAAATATTTTTACTAGATTCGGAATGCCGAGAGTGATTATCACCGACGGAGGAACTCATTTTAGAAATAAATACATTCACAAACTAGTAGCAAAATACAATATTACTCATAAGATATCCATCGCTTATCATCCACGTACTCAATGGATTAGTCGAAGTATCTAATCGCGAGATTAAACGTATTTTAGAAAAATCCGTAAACCCAAATAGGTTAGATCGGTCTATTAGATTAGACATCGCATTACGGGCTTATAGGATCGCTTATAAAACTCCGATCGGAATGACTCCTCATAGGCTTATATATGGAAAAACATGTCACTTACCAATTGAATTAGAACATAAAGCATATCGAGCGATTAAAGAATTTAATTATAATATGAAGGAAGCTCGGTGAGAAAAGATTGTTGCAATTAAATGAATTGGAAGAATTAAGAAATGAATCGTATGATAATGATCGGATTTATAAAGAAAAGATGAAATTATGGCATGATCGGAAGATTAATCGGAGAAATTTTGAACCGGGATGGAAGTTTTGCTATATAATACTAGATTGAAATTATTTCCTAGAAAATCGAAGTCTCGTTGGTTAGGACCTTTCACCATAACTCAAATATTTTCATACTGAACTATAGAAATCGAAGATCCAAAACTCGGACATAAATTTAAAGTTAATGGACATAGATTAAAACCATATTTCGAAGGTATAAGACCTAACTATAAAGAGGTTTTAATGCTTAGTCGACTCGATTAAAAATTGAAATTAGGCTCGGCCGACGACGTTAAACCAAGCGCTTTATGGGAGGCAACCCATATTAGTTATCTATTTTTATTGTATCTTAATAGTTAGTTTATATTATTGAAACTTTACTACTCAATTATTATTAAGAATCATCACATATTCGAACCATTATGATGAGAAAAGAAATTATTCGATTTAGAGCGAAATTGGACATTATTTTGAAATCTCGCCGACGGCGAGGTCGATACTCGCCGACAGCCGAGGTTCGCGCTTAATTTAATTTAGTTTATTGTATAAGCTCGCCGACAACGAGAAACGAGCCCGCCGACAGCCGAGAACCGGAAGTGCAGCTTTTATAACTAAGTCGCCGACGGCGAGAAACCTCCCGTCGACAACGAGGAAGTTATAAAAATGAGTTATATATACTTTAAATGCTGATCCGGACGGTTTCAACACCAATTCCTTTGTGAAAACCCATTCTTAAACCATTCTAAGTCCGCCTTCTTCACTAGAATTCATTCCATTCACCATAATGGCCTCCAAATTCTTAGATTCCTCTAAATCCTGGAGTGTTTAACCGGAGGAAATTTGTGAGTGCGGAAGCGCAACGGATCTTCAACAAGGTTTTGGTAAAGAAAAGAGTTATCAAGGAACGGGGATTTGTCAATCGAGGATTAGAGAATTCCACTACTAAGTTAGAAGAAACGATCGCACACGTGACTGGGAGGTATTTTGTTACACAACGTCTCGTCGTTGTTATTCCAACTATGAAAGAGTTCTACTCTAACTTACATGCGATCAACAATGGGAATGTCTACGTCCGAGGAAGATGGGTGACGTTTACTCCATCAAGAGTAAATGAATTATTCTCTATAGAAAACACCCCGGTATGTCACTATTCAAATTTTGTGCCTTCTCGATATAATATGAATGAGATATTTCAATATCCGATCGATGAACCTAAGATCGGGAAATGTGCGAAGACGGGTATGTTAGTTTCTCTCGCATCACTTTTGAATCCCGTCTCAAAGCACCGGCACTTTTTCATCTCATCTAAATTGTTACCTACTACGAGGGTAAACAAGGTTTCGAAGGAATGCGCTATATTGAATTATTGTATTCAAATTGGATCGCCTATTGATGTTGGATCAATAATTGTTAAATCCGCATCGAGTTTAATCGTGCATGGGTCGGCTCACTGACTAAGACACCCATCTACTATTTTTGCATTATGCAACCAGTACTGTGTTTCTTATGAAGCTTCGGGAAAAGGTTTTGTTACCTTGGAAGCCGCTCGATCCTACGTATATGTTCCCTACTTTGGACAATAATGAGGACATTACATTTATCTCTCGATAGAACTTCACTGAATCAATCCTATAAGCAAGGCCTATTTCGTATAAAACGGAGTTACTTATGAAGAAAATTAATGGAATGGAGAAAGAACTACGAATGCGAGAGATTTAATCGACAATATATCCGATTTATTCGATCACATCGATCGGAGGATGAAGGAACACTTCGATCATTCTGGACACTTGAAGCTAGCTTTCATCATTTACCGAGACAGTAAGGGTTGGATCACCGAAGAATCCGCTCGAATTTCCCTTCGAGCCTTTCTATAACTTATTTGTATATCATCGTCATATAGAAATATCGCAGAAGATGAAGATTCCGACCTTCAAGAGTAGTAGTAAAGATTTTCATAGTATGTTTGTATTTATGTTATTTGATTTGATTTAGATTTTATTATGTGTGGAGTGATGACTCGAATATCTCAAACTTAGTCGAGATATGCGTCATAGTTTTGTATCGCATTTAGTGTGTCGTGGATTGGTTTGCGATGCCGATTGGTAGTAAGGATCGAAGTTCGAAGTTTGATTATAGAGTTTTAAATTATGTTAGTTTGTATGTCTCATGGATTTCAATATTAAAGTTAATTTGTTGTGTCGTGTGAATTTGTTCGTGTATAAGTAGCTAATCTTCATATTAAATTAATAAATGATATGATCGGAAATATAATATAAGGCAAATCGAGGTTGAAAATGATTGACGAAATTCAAAAATTGAAATTTTTAGGACCTCACCGACGGCGAGAAAAATCCCGTCGACAGCGAAGAATTTCTCGCCGACGGCGGATTTTTCCCGAAACTTTTGCCTTATGGAATTAATTAGCTCGCTGACGGCGAGAACGCGAAAAGACCTATATTTTACCGGTCAACCGACACTATTCATCATCCCCTTCCTAAAATTTTCGAAAAACCGACCTAGGGCTTCGAGAGATCTTGGATTTGAAGCGATTTCAACACTTTTTGACACCGGATTTCATCTCCCTTGGTAAGAGCTTCACTCCTATGCAAAAATTTTTTATTTTCACCATCGATTTCTTCTACATCGGGATATTTTGAAAAATTTTGAAATGTGAAGAAAATACTTGGAAGAATTTCATAGAAATCGATTTAAATGGATTTTAGTTGTTGTGGGAAGCCTTATTAGTAATATTTTGGAGTTTAGTTAAAATTTTGTAAATTTCACAGTATCAAAAAATGGCTCCACGACAAAAACGTCGAGTAGAGTTCGACAAAAACCGTTTCATCAATGCACGAGCACGAGCAAAATATTTTGAAAATATACAAGGAAGAAAGTGCATCGCGGATCGAGTATTCAAGAATCCAGGAGGAGAAGTAGAGCGAGTTATAAAGGAGCGAGGATGGGAAAACTTCGTTTCATCGCTAACAGTAGCAACTGTAGAAGTTGTAAAGGAATTTTATACAAACTTAACACGAGCAGTAAGATGCACCTGCTAAAGTTAGAGGATTTTTCGTAGATTTCAACATACTGCTAGAATAAACGCATATTATGAAGTTCAAGACACCTGGAGCGAATATGAAACTTTTGGAACTACGAAGGACCATTAGAAGAGGTGATCGACTTTCTCACTAATGGGAAAGGAGTCCGGAAGATAAAGCAGAGAGAACGGGTAAACTTCCCTCTTCTATGCTAAATGCAACATCGAAGCCCGACATTATTTTATTTCGCTCTACTTTGTTACCTACCTACCATCATAATGAGGTAACAAGAGATGAGCAGCTTCCGAATTTCGTATTCGAACTAGAAGAGTATTAATGTGGGAAGTGTTATATATAAAAACATATTAACTATCGCTAGAAATGAAAGTGGAGGAGGATTAGGACATCCCGGTCTTATCTATGCACTTCGCCAATTATCCTGGGTAGAGGCAAGAGATGATGAGGAATGGATGGAGCCTATGAAACCCCTAACTCAGAGCTAATTCAAAGAAATATGAATCCCACGAAAGTTGGAGATCGTGAGTGAGAAGTTATTTCACTCGACCCAGCAGAGATATACCCTCTACTAGCTATGAACCTCCCGAGTCTACCACCCCTACCCTACAAGATCCGATGAATGAATTGACACTCCATAGAAGAAGTTTTGAGCAGTTGGAGATACAATGGAGAGAAGATTCGATCATTTCGATCAAAGAATCGATAATCTGGAGAGGAGACATGATTATGATAGCGAATATCTCCGACGACATTCGAATACGAGATTGCATACTATGAAGCCGAACGTCGTTATAGGAGTGCTGATTTAGATGTTGTCTTTCCCGAGTGCCCTCGATATTCACAAGCATCATCCTCGCTCGCCTTCTCACCTACAGATCGTGGAGGAGATGATATAGCCTGTGACTTTGATGCTGAAGAATAGGACTTTATTTGTTTTATTTGTTTGATGTTAAGTTATTTTAAAGACTTTATATATTTGTAATATTCAGTACTTTATGTTTTGAGACATTGGATGTTTGTTAGATTAATCTGCTTGGATTGTTATAGTAGTTTAGTTTTTTTTTTTTTTTGTGTTAGTTAATTGCATTTGTTTTTATATTAATTAGGATGTTAGTTTTCTTTAGTATGTTTTTATTTTCTATTATTCTGTATTGTTTTAAGTTGTAAAATTGTTAATCTGTTAGTTAAATTGTTTTTAATATGTTAGTAATTCATATGTGTAGTGTAGAGTTAATTATAATTGTTATAGCTTAATACTTATCTTAGATTTTATCCCCGTATTTTCTTTAAATTGTTATATATATATGGAGAATACTAACAAGATACAAGTTCAATGAAAAATTAAAAAGCTCGCAAAAATTTCAAAGAAAAAGAAATACATAAACTTCAAAGGTATGATTTATTTACTTTCCCTTTTTCATTATTTAGAGTAGATATAAAAATTTAAGTTTGGGGGGGGGAGTAAAATACAAATTTAGTTATTAACTTGTTTTCAATTTCTATTTTCAAATTATTATAAAAATGATTTTTATAGCAAATTTATCAATTTCATTTAATATGAATTATTTTTTTTAATTATTATAAAAAGGTTAAATGAAATATTGCTAGTGCTTTAATTAATTAAATAGAATAAAATATTTGGTTAAAGGGAATAAGAATATAGTAAACTATTTTTGGTAAGGAAAACTATATTCTAAAATTAAAATTCTTAAGTATTCAAGTGAAAAAGAAAAGATTGAAAATCAATAAAGTAAAAACTATGAAGTATATATAAGCAAAGAAATATTCCTAAGTTTCAAATTTAGGAAGATGAAAATGAAGTTCAAAATTATTAACAGGCTCTCCAGATACAGTAATCCTCATTAAAAAAAAAAAAAGAGAAAAAGAAAAAAAGAAAAGAAAAAGAAAAAGAAAAATAAGGAGAAGCTTGAGGAAATGCCTTATCAAAAATCGGCTTCATTCGAATTAACTCTAAAGGGAAAAACTTAGATATTTCCAAACTTATGTTTATGGATTAGAATTTTACCTAATAGTGTTTTCTTGAATTTCTTATCATATGAATATCTTAAGTAGTTATTCTTTTAAATATAGTCATTCCTGAAATGAATAATAAACTAGAAATCTTAGACCTGATAACTAAATAATTTATTTCTATAAGATTAATTAAATTACATGAATTATTTTTGTTTAACTTCATTATGATATAAATTAATCTAATTCATAGTTTATTTAAATTGAAAAATCTTATTATAAAACTCATTATTTTTATGTAGTACTAAAAATTACTTCGAGGACAAGTAATAAGTAAGTTTGGGGGATTTTGATCGTCGAAAAATTTATTAAGAAATTCATACCTATTTTTGATGAAATTGCACTTTAAAGAAGGGTATTTTCTTTATTTTGTTGCAGAGAATGAATAATTTAGGTGATAAAAGCAAAAATCATAAAAAGGAGAAAATTTGGAGCAAAATCATGCAATTTAGGCCTGAGATCGCCGACGACGGCGAGGTTACAAGAAGAAAATTTTGAAGAATTTATAATCGTCTCGTCGACAACGAGCCCGAGCCCGTCGACAACGAGCCCGAGCCCGCCGACGCCGAGCTATGAGCGGCTCAAGATCTTCGAAGCCTCGCCGACAAGCCGAGGTAGTTCAGTCGCCGACGGCGAGGTAGTTCAAATGGCACGTATACATCGAACCCGGACACTTTTGAAGGATGCTTACGCACCTCTTGGTCCTTTGCTCACCTCATATATGGAGGCCGAAAATCGCCTTTTGTGTGCGACTTTTGTGTCTTTTGTGCAATCTTTTAGTCTTTTGTCTAGTTTTGTGTGCGAGCTTGTGTGTCTTTAGTGAGTCTTTAGTGAGTTTAGTGAGTAATTAGTGAGTCGTGCTGTACTGTAAGGAAGAGTCAAAGGAACTACGAGGAGTTTGTTTGGGGATAAATCAAGATAAGTATTTGTATTTATTGTTTTTATCTTTAAATGAAATCCATGCTTAGTTTAGTTCCCATGCATTCTGAGTAGTTTATTAGTCTTTCTCCCTGTTTATGAAATTAAGTGACTTGATGAAATTAAAATAGAGATACTTTTATATATATTAATAAATTGTGATAATTTTTACTTAAAACTTAATTTACTTTCAACCGGCCATTTGATTTGTTAAAATATGTTGATTATCAACTATAGTAAAAATTACATCCGATATTCGGGAATTCAAAAGCCTTGGAAGGAAGGTGCAAATAAATATGGAAATAATATCATCGGTCGTAGAATCGAGCATTTTAGTGTGACGGACTAAAATATTCAATTCGGTCCTATTGTTTCGAGAGCCGAACCGTAGATGTTAGCCCTCGGTGCGAGGGGAACGTGGGAGCTCGAAGTGGCAGTCGGTATCCTCCCAGCTTAGCTCGCGATTCGATAATCAAATATAGGATTAATCAATATTCTTTACACCTGACCAAAGGGTAAAGAATAGGAATGCTCCTATTTGTCACAATACCTTAAAATTATCTATTTAAATTCATCAATAACTTAAATTTCTAAACAAGGGAAAGATACTTTTTCTGAATAGTTAAGACTTATTTAGCAATTAGTTTAATTTCCTGCATTTTCAATACGTATTAATTTTCTACTTAGTTAAGTTACCTAATTAAAATACTCAGTTTACTTTATTGCGCTCAAATTTAGAATTCCAAATTTTCGTATACTATTTTAAAAATTATTATTATTATTTTAAATTAGTTGTTATTTAATTTTCTCTCTCCCTGTGGGATCGATAACCAGGACTCCACTAGAGCCTCGTATTACTTGATACGATACGTATACTTGCGTAGCATCCACAACATAAACAATTACAATTCTATACATATAAATAGCGGGGTCAATTTTTTGGCGTCGTTGCAATTAAATTAAAAATATCATAATATAAAATTGTGGGTCAGTGACACAACTCTCAGATCGAAGCTTCACTTCTCTGAGCAAAGGTATGAACTCCCTCTTCCTCCTGAGCTTCCAGTGATTCTCCATTTTGTTTAAGTTAATTTCATAGCCTATAAACCGTATGGATGTGTTTGTCTCTTCAAGATGAATCCATAGAGCATAAGAACACAAAAATCCATTGAGAATCGAGTGAGATCTTAGGGTTTTAGTGTGGACGGTCACAGGTGCACACCAGTTGTAGACGATGACCAGGAGCCGTTGGATCGCGCGTGTATCGAGCGGACGGTCGAGATCAAGCCGGACAGCACAATGGTACCTGACCCGCGGGCCCCTGGAGAGCTGAGTCAGATGGCGGCGTCGAATGGGAGCGCGACACATAGGGGCTTCGGAGCTGCCGAGGTTGACGCGGCGCCGCGTGGATAAGTAGATAAATAGGGTATTTTTGAATTATTTAAATGCCCAGAACTTCAAAAATTCATATCTTTACATAAAAAATCAAAAAAAATAAAATAAAAATACCTTCTAGCTCAGTGAACAGAATATAATAATGTGGAAAAGAAATCAAGTTAATTGGATAAGTATTTTATTTTTAATAATTTATTTGCTGTTTTCAGCATTTTAATTCTTCATTTTCATAGACAATGCACCATGGCATAAGATCATAGGGCTTTTGAAGTCTCTGATCTTGGGAACATTCCTTGAATTTTTCAAGGTCAGAGGCTATCTCTGTGAAAAGTTATTGATTTTTCAAGTTCATTTCACTGTTTTAGGTATTTTAATTCCAATAATTAGCATGTTGTGAAATAAATTCTAGGAAAATTTGGTGATGTTCCTTAGGACCGGAGAACCCTATGAAAAATATATTTTGAGTTAATTCATTCATAATAACCTTAATCGGCTCTAAACCCCTAAAATTGAATTTGAATTAATTAGGGTTAACCACACATCAAATTGACTTGAAAAAAATTCTCCACTGATCTTTAGGATCAGAGAGGCCACACATAAAAATTTGAAGTCAATTGGAAATGTTTTACCCCAGTAAATGGATTAATTAAGCCACATAATCAAAATTAAACTTTAAAAATTCATAACACCAAAAATAAATTTCAAAAATTCACCAAATTGATTTTGGGAATTCTCTGATATCAGAGGAGTCTAAGAAAAATAAAATTGGAATTTTCTAAAATTTTCTTTTTTAAGCATATTTTAATAATTTAATAATTAAAAAATAATGAAAATCACAAAAATATTAAAAATCATAAAAATGTCACATTTTGACTCATAATCACTTAGGAACAAACCAAATATTTTTCCTAAGTCCCTAGGATAAGATATTGAATTTTAAAGGCTTAATGTAAATTTTTAATATTAAAAATGTATTTTCCAACTTTTTCACTAAATTAATTCCAATAAATCAAAGAAAAATTATAAAAATATAAAATTTGTTTCTCTGACTTTCTTGTTGTCAGAGAGATTTTTAAAAAATATAAAATCCATTTTTCAACTTTTATTTTATTTTAAAATTAATTAATACTCTAAAACTCAAAATAATTATAATAAATAAAATATAATTCAAAAAATCACAAAAATTAGTCCAAGTGGTCCTCTCGGTCATTAGGAACATCCCCCAATTTTTAAGGACAGAAACCTTTCATTGGTCATGTTGTTGAATTTTCTTTGAAAACCCTTATTTTCTATTAAAAATAATAATACAAATAAATTAAATACAGAAAAATCACATTCTCCTCTAATGTCTTAATTGACATGTGAGTAAGGTGACATAAAAATTTCAAATTCATTTGAGCTCAATATAATGAGTTATGAAATAAATAAGCTTAAAAGGGCATAAAGATAATTAAAGGATTTAACCCCCTTTATTAAAATTTTAGGTTTAATTAAAAATGTGGGGGGGGGGTAAATTATTTTATTTTAATTTTCTCTTAGATGGTTGAAACTTAGAGAAATTAAGGGGTAGAAACACATTAAACACTTTGAAAATATCAAAAATAAAACTTTAATTAATTAAATAATTTAAATTTTGCAAAGAATATATTTAAATTTGGATCTTTAAAAAAAATAGGGGATATTATTAAGAGGATGTTTATTCTGTAATTTAAAAATCCCTAAATGAGTTACTTTAATAATATTTAATTCTTAATTAAAAAATTAAAATAATAATCCAAGTTAATAATTAAAACTAAAATAAAAGATCAAATTAAATTAAAATCAGATTAAAATTAAAATTAAACTAAAACTAACAATCAAAATTAAAATTAAAATCAAAATTTAAATCAAA
The DNA here is from genome assembly GCA_022702705.1 of Papilionanthe hookeriana x Papilionanthe teres. Classification (NCBI taxonomy): domain Eukaryota; kingdom Viridiplantae; phylum Streptophyta; class Magnoliopsida; order Asparagales; family Orchidaceae; genus Papilionanthe; species Papilionanthe hookeriana x Papilionanthe teres. The sequence continues at coordinate 28,403,511 of CM040422.1, forward strand.
TTAAATCCAATTAAATTAAAATTAAATTTAATTAAATTAAAATTAAAGTTAAATTAAAATTAAAATTCAATTAAAATTAAATTAAATTAAAACTAAAATTAAATTAAATTAAATTAAATTAAATTAAATTTAAATTAAATTAAAATTAAATTAAATTAAATTAAAATTAAATTAAAGTTAAATTAAAATTAAATTAAAATTAAATAAAATTAAGTTAAATTAAAATCAAATTGAATTAAATTAAATTAAAATCATTTAACAACAAACTTAAGTGAAATCATTAAGAATTAAGTCTGAAATAATTTGAACACTATTCCAAACTTAAAATTATTAATTGAAACCGCATAATTAAAATTAAAACACTTTAAACCATTAACTCGAACCTTAAATTAAGAATGATTAAAATCCTCAATAAACCAACTTACCCTTAAAGACTTTAATTGTTATAACTCTTAAATAAAGTATTGAGTGAGATGTCACTTTATTCATCAGGTAATCAAACGCCTAAGTTCACTGAGCAAGAAACAAAACAAAAATACAAATCCTTGGATGATTAATTCATCCGTACAATAAGAAATTCATTTGGACTCAAAATAATCCCAGAAATATTGAAAAGATGTTTAGGACTCGTCCTAAGCACTTCCTCAATGTGACGGGATGTTTTAGAAGAACAATTGAATTTAATTGTTCTTTGATGAAGAAAATCATCCTTGAACCAAACCAAGAACCTATACGTCATAGGAGATGACTAGTTATAGGATTAAGAATTTGGTAGACAATCAAAACCCTTTCCCTTAGCTTTACTTAGGTTGAAATATTTAAATGCTCTAACATGTGTTTTAAGTGCAGCTTGGGATGACGGGAAGACCCTCCAGGTACGCTTTTATTTAATTGCAATTTACTTTATTTCAAGTTACTTACATGCACTATACTTTACTTTTCTTGCATGATAAATAAAGCTGTTGTAAGAAAATAAAAACCTTTAGGATAGTCCCTGAACTGAAACCAAAACTAAATTAAAAGTCATTGCAAGATAAAATTCACCGCCACAACATTCAAAATATAAAACAACTCAAAATTTAATCACAAACAGAACAACAAAACTACAATCGCAACTAAATTAAAACGTCTCATTAAATGATCGGGAATACCTCGGATGATGTAACCCACGTGTTGCTAACGGGATTTCCCACGGTCTAAATGAAAGTGTGGAACTCATTTAGTTGAGTTAAGCAAATTCATCTGGACTAAGTGAATTCGATGAAAATAGCGGTGTCGGGATGACGAAACCGTGGGATCTTAATCGGTCCTGCTTAATCAACTTTAAGATTTGTTTTAACAAAAAACATTAAGTCATCTCAATTTTCAACCTCTCAAAACCAAAACACTTCTCTCATCTCCTGATTGCCACTTTCTAAAACTAAACCTCTGCAACAACAAGGAGCTCGAAGCATGGTGGGCAGCACGGCCATCGTCATCAGCAAAACTGGAATCTACATCAACTAAACCTTTCTTAGCATTAAATAACAAAGCCATAGGATTTCGAGGTAGTTTGCCTAGTGCAACATAAATCCTCAACTTTTCGTTAGGCATTTGTATTATCATGTTATGCAAATTAAGCCCTAACCGGTCTTAGGACTCCGAGGTAGTCATTCAGTACGACATAAACCCTCATATCTTCGAGGCTGTTTGTGTGATTATATCATACAAATATAAGTCCTAATTAATTAAAATTGGCAGGATTGCAACATTAAATAAATTCCCAAATCTAAGCCAAACAATAGGATAGTTTGGGAAGTTGCCAAGATTCTTCTTGGATCCTCAGCTTCTCCTACTTCTCTTCCTTTGGACTCTTAAAATAAACTTGTTCCAAATTTGAGCTGATCCCTATTGAAATTTCCAAAATCCAATCCTTTGAAAACCTTAAACTTTGAAATTCTTGAGAGCAAAACCACTGATCATTATCGAGAGTTTTCTTAAATGATTCCCGTCATTTAAGATGTAATTAACTATAGGGCTTGCCCTTATAGGGAACTTTAAGAACCTGGTATTATAAACCCTGCTTAATTCATTTATATTAAGCAGGGGAACTTGTCGGCTTATAAAACTGGTTCGCAGACCAAACGAATGACACAAATCTTCTAGTTTATTTAACCGAGCCTCATCGTCAAACAGTGTGCCTATTCCTCGGGATAGATACACGGTTTGTGGTGCGGTGCTCGTTTATATAAACTATTTGGGATGTGAGGCGGTTTGATTTCATATCTTAAAATTTTCAAACTTAAAATCATTTTCAAAATCAAATGCTACTTTCTAAATTATATATATTTAAATTAAATTTAAAACTAAAAATTTGCCGACAATTTTTGTAGGGGACCCCTTTTCAAAGTATAACGCACAACCTAAAAATATGCCGACAACTTCTGGCGACTCCGCTGGGGAATAGTTCCTCTCTCCATTTTAATCAGATGGTTTTGCTTTCATAAATCGGTGGTGAGTCCATATCCCTAGTGGACTAAAACTACCATTCTTCCGTTGGAATACCTCGTTCATTTTTGCCTTGAACGAGTATAACCAACTCCTCTCAGATTTAGGAGCCACTGTTTAGACACTCCTAAATGGAGAGGTTTCGAGATCCTTTTACCACTTTTCTGAAGTGGGGTGGACCGCAATAGGTGTTAGTTTAGGAGCGGTCATTCGAGTCGAGAAGTCTTGCATAAGACTTTCTCTTCCTTTTCAATTCTAAATCGGGCCCTTTACCTTTTCTATAACCTTTTTCTTTTAATCGTTTTGTTTCTAACAAACGAACCTTCTAATAAACAATCTCTTTTAAAAATCAAAAATACACTAAGATAAACAAAAATGTGTTCGGACTCTTTCTTTCTCTTCCTAAACTTTACGATGAAAAGAAGCATAATTCGGGACTGACATTCGGAATCTGCCCTGCAGAAAATGGCTGCCCCAAAGTTAATCTTTTCCTTCACCAATGGAATGGACTTCGATTTTTACAAGGATGAGCTTCCCGACAATGGGATCATCCGTTTTGGACAAGGATTCGACAACATAGATATCAAGTTCGCTGGCGTCACTCTCTTCGCACTAATGGACAAAGTCCCAGAAATTGAAGAGCCCGTGATTGAGTTCAACTTGAAGTCGGCTCAGGAATTCCCTCCCCTGCAAAGGGTTCCAGCTGAGAGGAGTACTACTGTTCGTAGGAGGACTGTTATCTCTACCCCCACCGGTCTAGTCATCTCTGCACCTACCTCGACTTCTGCCAAACTGAAGGGGAAGGAAATCCAAGTCTGTGATGAGCCTGTCACCGTGGAGGGTACAGATTTCGCTACAATACCATCTATTTTTGAGATTGGGTCCAGTTCAAGAGTTACACCCCTAACTCGGACTCAAAGGAGAAATAGAAGCAGGAAGATCGCCAAGAAAGCTAGAGCTGCTGAAGTTGCTTTTCTAGAAGAAATTCCTGAAGAAAGAGAAGAACTTCCTGAGTATATACCTCTATTGGAAGGGAGCAGGTTTCACCCCCTCTCTGCCGCATCAGATGAAGAGGATGTACGTAGGATCGCCGTTGCATTACCCCGACCTGTGTACTACAGCAATTACAAAAGGAAAAGGGAAAAGAGTACGCCATTTTCCCGACTGCAAGCTGTGATAGAAAGATTGGCAAAAAAAGAAAGATGCCCTGTGTCAGAAATCTTAAGAAGGATAGGACGGGTGCCAGCTAAATCCCACCTCGGACCGCGAATAAAACATGTTGTTGTCACAGAGAAACCAAAGAAGTAGATAAAAGCCAGTCCACCCGTTGTTGTATCGGGTCTACAAATTAGGGAGGATACCACCTTCCAGCATATAGCCGACAGATCATCCGATCCTAAGCTTCCGGCTGCGAGAAGGATGGTATGGCGACCTACCACTGGTCAGCTAAGACCAAAACAATGTCCTAAGAAGAAAAGTCTCATCATGAGACTGGAATCAGAAGGAAGTGCTACTGCGATAAGGAAACTCCCGAAAAAGAAGTTCAACAACCGTCACATGACAACTGCGAGACAGCGCGAAAAGGGCCACTAGAGGATGCCATGGACAAATTAAGGACTGATATCCGACGGTTAGCAAAAGAAAGAGAAGAAGAACTAGGAGATGAGGTTGACTCATCAGAGTTCATGGATGAGGATTATGCCGAGATCAACATGGTTGAGACGCGAGCATCGTCAGCTTCGCAAGGTGCTCCAGCAGCTGCAGAAAGAGATGAACTGGAAGTGTTGAGAGCACAGCTTCGGGAAAGAGATGACACAATTTCCCAGATGGCAAAGAGGATGGAAGAGATGGCTGCTGCCTTAGCCACTCTCCAGAGTCAAGTTCAGCCTCAGAAAGAGACACCCCCAGAAATTATCCATATTGCAGATGGAGGAAAAGAGATCACATCCGTCAACGGAGACGAACAACCAAAGAAAGACCCTGCACAAAGCATGATTCCCGAAAAGGACTCTAAAAACATGGTAGAACAGCAGGTACGAGAAGCTTTAGCACAATCTAAGAGTGGAGCATCTATTCAGACGGGTAGACCTTACCCCGAAGAGTTCGATGTAGTCTAATACCCGAAAGGCTTTGTACCACCTCTGTTTAAGACTTTTGATGGAACCGGAAACCCTCGGCAGCACATTGCACATTTTCGTGCTAGTTTCTGCAATGTCAGTGGGAGCGACGCTTTACTCTTCCGCTAGTTCGTCAGCAGTTTGTCGGGGATTGCCTTCGACTGGTACGCAGAATTGTAGAACGGTTCAGTAAAGACCTTTTCAGAACTGGAGAATCTCTTCGTTAAGTGATTTGTCGGGGCTCAGCACCATATCACTATCGGTAATCTAGTGGTGGAGCAACAAAAGCCGAACGAGACTTTAGTGGATTACATACTTCGATGGAGAAACTTAAGCATGAACTGTGAACCACAGCTTCAAGAATAACATGCAGTCGGCATCCTACTTAAAAGTATCCATGGCCCGATAGCACTCCTCCTTAAAGGATTTACAATCAAGACTTTCGAGAAGTTGCTTAGCAAGGCCGGGAGCTTGCAAGAAGAGGCAAAGCAGTTAAGTTTCGTAGACAAGAATGATAAGCAGAAGCCTGTGAAAACATTCGAGAAGAAATTTGGAATCGTCGCGGTAGTAGATAAGGGCAAGCAGCCAATGCAGATACCGCCAGAGCGACCGCAACCTAGTTATCAACCACCACAACGGACATGCCAACAACCTCAGCAGGGCTATCAGCAACCTCAGCAGGGCTATCAGCAACCTCAGTAGGGTTATCAGCAACCTCGTCCGAGCTATCAGTCGCCTCAGCATTATGAACAACCGCCTCGTTCGTCACGTACTTTAAGAGAACTTCTAAATAGAGAATATCCGTTCAAAACTGAAGCAGTAGCGAAGATGTTTCGCAGCTTAATGAAGACATCGGATTTTCAGCTGCCAGAGCCCAAGAAACCGGAGGAAGTCAATAAGAAAGATCATTCGAACTATTGCCCTTACCACCAGATGCTCGGACACAAGATAGAGGATTGCATCACTTTCAAGAGTTGGCTTGATGACAATCTCTGAAAAGGGAACATAACGATCCCAAAGGAATACATGAAAGAACCCCAGAAAGGAGGTTCCGTCAATGTTATTTTAACTGATCCCATTGTTCCGATAGACCCTTACATGACTGATGATGGATGGAGTACTGTCTGGACAAGATCATCGAAGAAAATTTTGGATCACATCCAGGCCGCTTCAGTACGTGCTTCAACTCTGAGTTTGCAACCTGTCGAGCCGGCACTATCACTTGCGATTGAAGAACTGCCCCAAAAGAAAGAGAAGTTTGTGGAAGAAAAGAAGACCGAGGCTCCAAAGGGTAAACTAGGGGCTGCATATCCTAGGATGGTTGTTTCCGATTCGGGGGAAAAATCCCTCGAACTCCTGACTCTGTATGATTATCTGCTCGCTCCGGCGGGATCTTATAATGATAAGGGTTATGGCGTTGGCTACGTTTTGACTGTTTCTAACTATTACGTAACTAACGACAACCGGCTTAATTTGGATCTCGATTCCAATACAAATAACGATTCTCAAATCATACACAACCTCGACGACCACGACGAAGAAGATGTTCACAAAGGAGGCTACGAAAGCTCGACAAGCAACAAGTCCATTTATGAATTCCGAGGAGCTCCGATCATGATAGAATTAGAACCATCGGACACCGAAACAACTTCAGAAGAGCCAGTGGTTCCAATTCAAGAGGATACACAGGCAGATTCAAATCCAAATTCAGAAGAAATATCTGAAGTAAATTTAAGAAGTGGAAAAGTTCTACCTCCGAGAATGGGTCCAAAGGATAAAGGAAAGCAGGTGGTTGCTCAGGAAGAGCCAACCCCAGCAGAGGAACTGCCTATTCGGGAAGAAACCGAGGAACATGGTAATAAAGTGGACTACAACGTGCTAGCCCATCTTAGGAAGCTACCAGCCAAACTAAGCATATACGACGCTCTGATCCTGTCAAAGGAAATGAGAGAAGCTCTGATCAAGGCTCTACCTGATCCAGAGATTTGTTTAGCTCAAATGGCCGGTAATTCCTTCGACGAGGTTTGCTCGTTAAGAGAACAGCGAGGTTTTACCTTCACGGACAATGATCTATTACTTGGAACAGCAGATCACAACCGACTGTTATACATTTCAGTCACTATTGGAATGTTTACGCTCTCCAGAGTGTTGGTTGATCAAGGAGCATCAATCAACATAATGAATCTTCGGACGCTAGCATATTTGGAAATTGATGCTCGCGAGCTTGAAGCATACAAGATGCTATTAAGAGGCTTCAATCAAAAAGGAGAAAGAGCTCTTGGGTCGATAACATTACTAATGAAGACCGATGATTTAGCAAAGACAACCGAAAAATTCCACATAATTGATTCTGAGACATCGTTTAACGCTCTACTGGGTCGGCCATGGATCCATGAAAACCGGATGGTACCTTCGTCTCTGCACCAGTGCATAAAGTATTACGAAGGAGGGGAACAGTGTATCAAAGGAGATTTGCAACCATTTTTCGTGCATGAAATTGGAATCCATGAAGATGTGGCCTACTACGCGCCTCGAAAGAAAACAATCTTTTCCAGAAATACCATACCAAATGAAGAAAAAGAAATTCGAGATGATGAAGAACCTGAAGTTCTAGTCCAACAGTTACTCACCACTCCCTTACGGCGAGATGGTGAAGATTTCTCCAGAACTCGCACCCGAGGTCGAGGCCGGGTACGAGGACATGGAAGAAATGTTGGAACAGTTGGACAGAAGAAACCTGTCATCGACATTGATTGAGAGAACACTTCCGAAGAAGAAGAAGAAATCAAGAAAGAAGCAGCGACAATAAGTCAAAAGAAACCCCAGTTCAAGATCTCCCTCGAAGATGAAAAGAATGAAGAAGATAAATCAATGTACAAGAAGATTAACCATTATGTACATACTATGACCCTGACCCCGATCCATTCTAATAAGATCAAGAGTACGGTGGTCAAGGAGGTGCATGATGGTGGTACTAAGCCAATCAAGTTTTACCGTGGTGCTTCTTCTTCCAAAACTGAAAGTGATGTACAATTTGAAGATGTTACTTCTTCCGAATTAATGGAATTACCTTTTTAGTGGTACTCTCCCTGTGTTCAAAATTTAATTCAACGTGGTGTCTTACCTCGACAATGGACAAAAGGTCAATCACAACATTTTGAAAGATTATGGAATAATGCTGGTCGGCCTCCCAATTCAAAACATGGTCTCGGATTCGGCACAGTAGGGTCTGTTGACGATACGGGATTTTGCTTGGTTGTCACTTGTGAGCCTAATGAAGACTGCTTGGAAGCTTCAGAAGACCTCAAAGATCTACCAATCGGTGACGCTCCACCAGAATTCGAAGAAGAAATCAAATCTACAATAGACGAGTTAATGAAAGTTAACTTAGGTACTAGCGAAGAGCCTAGGCCAACCTTTGTTAGCTCCTTACTCAATAAAGAAGACTCCGAGGAAATGATCAAGCTACTAATGGAATTCAAGGACTGTTTTGCTTGGAGTTATGACGAAATGCCAGGATTAGCTCCAGAAGTCGCAATTCACAGATTAGGAGTGGATCCTACTTCCGTTCCAATCAGACAAACCCCCAGAAGAATGCGTCTAGAAATTGAACAACAAGTAATAGCCGAAGTTAAGAAGCTAATAGACGCTAAATTTTTTCGTGAAGAGCAATACCCTACTTGGTTTGCCAACGTGGTACCAGTCAGAAAGAAGAATGGTCAGATCAGAATCTGCGTAGACTTCAGATATTTAAATAAAGCATGTCCAAAGGACGAATTTCCACTACCAATCCCAGAACTGTTGATCGACATTGCTTCAACACATGAAATCTTCTCATTCATGGATGGATCATCAGGATACAACCAGATAAAGATGGCACCATAAGACAAAAAGCTCACGACTGTCAGAACGCCGATCGGAGTGTATTGCTACACAGTAATGCCATTTGGACTAAAGAACGCTGGAGCAACATACCAAAGAGCAATGACGAGGATTTTTTATGATCTCATTCACAACCAAGTCGAGTGCTACGTGGATGATGTGGTCATCAAAAGCAAACTGAAAGAAGATCACCTGTATGATTTGAGAATTGTTTTCGAGCGACTAAGACAATACAACCTTAAGATGAATCCCATAAAATGCGCCTTCGGCGTCACCTTCCTGGAAATTCTTAGGATTTGTTGTCCGACATCGCGGGATTGAAATCGATCCGGAGAAGATTAAAGCTATCTTAGAAATGCCACCTCCTAAAACCTTGAAACAGCTACGATCCTTTCAAGGAAAGTTGGCATATCTTCGACGCTTTATATCGAATTTGTCAGGAAGGTGTCAGCCTTTTCTCGCTTTGGTTAAGAAGGATGCCAAGTTTACTCGGGACTCCAAATGTCAACATGCCTTCGATGACATCAAACAATACTTAATGACACCTCCGTCTTAGCGGCCCCTAGTCTCGGGTAGACCGTTGATACTTTATACCGCGGCTTTAGACGACTCCCTTGGAGCTCTGCTAGCCCAGGTCAATGATGAGGGAAAAGAAAACGCTCTCTACTACTTAAGTCATCGTCTAATTCCGAAGGAAGTAAAGTATCCTCCGATTGAGAAGCACTGCTTGGCCCTGACCTTCGCCGCTCAAAAGCTCAGGCATTACATGCTTTCTCATAAGTTCAACCTTATTTCGAGAGTTAATCCATTGCAATACTTGATGACCCGACCGACGTTCTTTGGCAGACTTGCTAGTTGGTCGATGATACTATTGCAATTTGACATAACTTTTGTTCCTCTTCGCGCCGTAAAAGGACAAGTCCTAGCAGACTTTCTTGCAGCACACCCTTTACCGGCGGATTCACCTTTTGACGATGATTTGCACGACGAGCGTATAATGAGCCTAGAAGACCCTGATGTTCGACGTTGGGAACCGTACTTCGACGGAGCGTCCTCGGCACGGAAGAACAAAGAATTGTAAACGATAGTGCCCGGTAAGGCAGGAATCGGACTAATCTTTATAACACCGGAGCGGGGGATGTTAAAATACTCCTACCACTTAACAGAGCCGTGTACAAACAACGAGGCAGAATACGAAGCCCTTATAACCAGATTGGAACTAACCATTCAGATGGGAATAACGGACATCAACATCTACGGAGATTCTCAGTTGATCATTCAACAGGTCGCCGGACAATAAAGAATTTTAAAGCCAAGACTCGAGCAGTACTTTCAGTACGCCATGAAATTGTTGGAACAAATTCCAAACATAACAATCTACAAGATTCCCAGAAAAGAGAATGCTCTCATTGATGCCCTAGCCCGCCTTGCAAAGGAATTTGCCTGCTTGCAGGATGAGTCAGTTGAAGTGTTAGTTCAAGGAAGACAGGTCCTATCACAGCTCGACATGGATACAATACATAAATCAGAAAGAGCAGAAGGAACAATTGCACCAGTGACAGAAAATACAAAGACTAGCGGCAGCCATTAATAGACTATTTGCAGACAGGAAACCTGCCTGACGATAAGTCGATAGCCCATCAAATCAAGAAAAGAACTTTGTCTTACGCATTAATTAACAATACGTTATACCAAAGGTCTTTTTACCATATGTGGCTAAGATGCCTGAGCGGGTCCGAGGCTCGTGATATTTTCAAAGAAGAACATTCAGGACTTTGTGACGCTCATCAGTCGGTCCGAAAATGAAAATGAAGATTAAAATACTAGGGTACTACTGGCCCTCAATGATGACCGACTGTATGAAAGTTGCCAAAAGTTGTCACCAGTGCCAAGTGCACGGAGTGGTTCTACACCAACCTCCAAATGTGCTACATCCGACAATCGCGTCGTGGCCGTTTGAGTGTTGGGGCACAGATATAGTGGGTCCGATAGAACCGCCTTCTTCAAGAGGACATCAGTTCATCCTTGCAGCTACGTACTACTTTTCTAAATGGGCAGAAGTAGTACCGCTCAGAGAAGTGAAGGCACACCACGTGCTACAGTTCTTTAAGAACCAGGTCGTCTACCGTTTTGGGGTACCGCGCAGGTTCATTTCAGATAATGGGTCTGCATTCAAAAGTACAAAAATCAACAATTTTGTTAGAAGACACGGGATCGATTGGCGATACTCAACGATCTACTACCCAAGAGCAAACGGTTTGGCCGAGGCTTTTAATAAAACTCTCGTTCAAATTTTAAAAAAAACTTTGGACGACAACAAGAGAAATTGGCACGAGAAGTTTTTAGAAGCCTTATGGGCCTACAGGACGACTTTTAGGACTCCTACTCAGTCTACGCCTTACGCTTTAATGTACGGGTCCGAGGCCGTCTTGCCCCTGGAAGTTCAGCTTCCGTCACTCCGAATTGTAGTTGCAGAAAAGAGCACCACAGAAGAAAATGCTAGACTACGACTGGAAGAATTGGAAAGCTTGGAAGGGAAAAGACTTTCCGCACAGTAGAATTTGGTGCTGTATCAAGCCAAGATGATCTAGGCTCATGATAAACTGGTCCGCCCAAGAACTTTCAAAGTCGGTGACTTAGTTCTTGTTCTCAGAAGACCTATTCTTGCACATCGCAAGATAGGAGGTATTTGAACCAACATGGGAAGGGTCGTTCGTGGTCGAGACAGTCTACTCAGGAGGTTCCTACCAGCTTGTAAATTGCCGTGGAGAACGACCTATGCTTCCAATCAATGGATGGTAATTAAAGAAGTATTATGCAACCTGATGTTTCGAAGGGTAGCTTCCAAAATAGAATCTTATCCCTAGAAACACGGGTGAAGTAATCACTTTGTGATAGGGTCCGAACCCAAAACAAAATAAAATGGATAATAAAAAAATCTCATCAAAAAAAAATGTTAAAGAGAAAACATGGGAAAATCATAATAATAAAATGTCAATCTTTCCTTTTAGATCCATTCATTCCTGGTATTTCCTCATCTCTTCCTACTTCCTTTCAATTTAAAAGAAGTGAATAAGAATTTTTAAGTGTTTTTTCTTATTGCTCTTGTTCTTAGTACAGCCCCTGATCCTTTCCTTATTTTTTCTCAGGGAAATGTTGAATGGGCGGTTGGTTCTAAACTTTAGAAATGGCGTGAGTCTAGCACTTAATGAAAAGAGGGTGAGGGATGGAGCAGTGATAGAGATTGACTCGGACTTCACACCACTTGACTTACAATATGAAGAAAATGATTGGATCTCAGTTGATCGAGAAGAACTTCACAGCCAGACAGTGATGAAAATGAGTGGCCCGAGCCACCAATCCAGCGGTAAGAAAAGAAAAACAAACGCCGCGCATGCAACCGAAGAAGATAAGAAAGTTAAGTCTGTGGTTGCCACAGCAGAGGGTAGGCTTGTCAGCGCCGCACCTACAGAAAATCAAGGGGTAAGGAGAGCTACTCTCACTGCTACCCAACGAAGAAATAAGAATCGTCTCATTCGCAAAATGCTGACCAAGTTAGCAGAAGATCAACATGAACAGACAGTGGATACTGTCAGCGCAAATGCACCAAGGAGACCGGTTCGTCAAGAACAAGAAAGAAGAAAGTCAACTCCAAGAAGGTCGGAACAAATAAAAGAAATACCAAGAAAAGCAGAAATAGAGTCAGTACCTAGACGCCGAGCATATGTACCAGATTCAGAAAGTCTTATTGCGAAAGCAACCCCAGAGGATGTCCCTACAGAGACTATCCCCAAGGAGCCGAGACATGCAGAAGAACGTGCTGGGGTTGAGCCATACATCCCGCAGTATGTTACTAGACACCGAGGACTTCAGATAACCCGGAATACGAGCCGGAGAAAATGCAACTAGTTGAGAAGAAAACCTTCGAATACTTTGAAAGAATCGGAAACAAGAGGGTCAACATCTTGGAAGGCCTCGAGCCGCATACAGATGTTTTCTCAGACTATGAGCAACAACAAATTGTAGATTGCATTCTTGAATTGCTAAAAATGGGTCGAGATGGCCTCCTGAGAGAAAAGACATATTCAGAACCCCGAAGATGGATGCCGGGAAAGGGAAGAGTTACAATCCAATGTGGATGTTGCTACAATTTTGCCACAGACAGAAAAGGAAATCCACTAAGGATACTCCGTTGCAGTGAGGTGGATCTTATGCCAAGAGTCGTCAAGAGAATGGTGAAAAGGATGATAACATGGAGAGTACTGCCTGCAGATTGCATACCCAACAGCTGCATTATCAACATCTACAAGGAAGGCGACTGCAAACCGCCGCATATAGACCATCATGACTTTGTTAGACCATTCCGCACGTTGTCATTCCTCAGCCAGAGTGCAACATCATGTTCGGATCCGACCTCCGGATTGCGAGCCCCGTGAGTTCCGAGGGCCGGTGGAGATACCACTACTCGGTAGGTTCCGTCCCGGTGTTAAAAGGAAACAGAGCGGACGTTGCGAAGCATTGCATTCCAAGAGTGCCTGCGGAGCGGATCTCGCTTACTTTTAGAAGAATGGATGATAGAAAAATGCCTTACCACTTTCAACCGGATCCGTAATTGGAGAGTCTCCGACCTACGAGTCGTGAGTTACATGGGAAATAGCACACCTCCAATGCACATCCATGCGGCACTCCCCGCTCGGGGTGGCTTGGAAGGTGATGTTATCGCCTCATGTTTCTTACTATTCGTACATGGATTTTTGACGTACGCATTTGGATGGATCAACAAAAACTTACACGATCCATTTTGGATTTACATGGATCAGTATGACACATCAAATTTCGAAGAAAATGTCATCATGACTAGATCAAGTTGTATGATGTACTTTCAGCAAGTTGGAATGAAAATGACTACGTCATATTTTGCCTTCACCTCTTTTTGTGCGAATTGACTGGGAAACGTCATTAGAGTTAAATGAACTTTGAACAAAGAACAGAAAATAAAAGAAAATAAATGAGAATTTTTCTTAAAAATCCAAATATTAAAATAAACTTCAAATTCACATGAACACTAAATAAACAACACAAAAACTAAAAAAAGGGATTGTTAAAGGACAAACAAAACGAATATAAATCTCAAATTGAATTCCGATCTGAAACCTCTGAATCGAACCTTTCAGTTCTTTCCTCAATTGAAATCTGTTTGAAACTCTTTTGAAACTTGAATATTTTCCTCGACTTATTGCTGAGTCAAGTCTTTTCAGCTTGGTACACTTACTAGCTCCTTTCAGTTGTCTTTCTTCTGTGTCTTAGAGGATCGACTAGTTCTATTGACACAGAGCCACGAACTTTGTTCGATTTGGTTCTGATGGCATGAGATTGGGTCCCTCTTCGTACAGATAAATCTTTGAGACTGGAGCCTAACTTCCAGTTCTCTTCTAGGCTAGAGCCTAACTTCTAGTCCTCTTTCAAACTTTCGAGACTGGTACCTAAATTCCAGTTCTCTCCTTTCGAGGTCGATACCTAAATTCCAACTCTCTTTTTGAGATTGATACCTAAATTTCAATTCTCATCTCTTTTCGAGATTGATACCTAAATTTCAATTCTCTTCCGAGACTGGTACCTAAATTCTAGTTCTCTCCTTTCGAGGTCGGTACCTAAATTCCGACTCTCTTTTCGAGATCGATACCTAAATTTCGATTCTCTTTCAAATTGATACCTAAATTTCAATTCTAAATTCCGAGACTGGTATCTAAATTCCAGTTCTCTTCCTTCGAGGTCGGTACCTAAATTCCGACTCTCATTCGAGATCGATACTTAAATTTTGATTCTCTTTCGAATTGATACCAAATTGCAATTCTAAATTCCGAGACTGGTACTTAAATTCCAGTTCTCTTCCTTCGAGGTCAGTACCTAAATTCTGACTCTCATTTGAGATCGATACTTAAATTTTGATTCTCTTTCGAATTGATACCTAAATTTCAATTCTAAATTCCGAGACTGGTACCTAAATTTGAGTTCTCTTCCTTCGAGGTTGGTACCTAAATTATGACTCTCATTTGAGATCGATACTTAAATTTCGATCCTCTTTCGAGGTTGAAACCTAAATTTCAATCCTCTAAACTTCTGAGATTGGTACCTAAATTCCAGTTCTCATTTCGAGACTAGTACCTAAATTCTAGCTCTCATTCCGAGATCAGTACCTAAATTCTGATTCTCATCCTTTTCGAGGTCGATACCTAAATTTCGACTCTCTTCGAGACTGGTACCTAAATTCCAGTTCTCATTTCGAGACTAGTACCTAAATTCTAGTTCTCATTCCGAGATCAGTACCTAAATTCTGATTCTCATCCTTTTTGAGGTCGATACCTAAATTTCGACTCTCTTCCGAGATTGGTACCTAAATTCCAGTTCTCATTTCGAGACTGGTACCTAAATTCTAGTTCTCATTCCGAGATCAGTACTTAAATTCTGATTCTCAACCTTTTCGAGGTCGATACCTAAATTTTGACTCTCTTTCGAGATTGATACCTAAATTTCAATTCTCATTTTCGAGACTGGTACCTAAATTCCAGTTCTCATTCCGAGATCGGTACCTAAATTCTGATTCTCATCCTTTTCGAGGTCGATACCTAAATTTCGACTCTCTTTCGAGATTGATACTTAAATTTCAATTCTCATCCCTTTCGAGATCAGTACCTAAATTCTGATTCTCATCCTTTTTCCGTCGATACTCAAACTCCGATTCTCACTCCGAGGCTGGTACCTAAATTCCAGTTCTCTTCGCAATCCCGAGGTTGAAACCCAGGTTTCAATTCTCATTTCAAATCTAAATTTCAAATTCAAAAATTTCCTTAAATCAATTTTAAATTAAACTTCAATCGAAATTGAAACTCAAAACAAATCGGAATCCAAACTCACATATTGAAACTTGAAATTTAAAAGTAAACTAAAATCTAAATCGAATTCCCCAGATCTTGTGATTTGGAGTTCACCTCCTTTTCCATTCCCCAGTGAGAGTTCAGGAATCTCCAGTCTTGGAAATATACCTGATACTCCCCAGCAGAAATTCTTCTACTATGTTCTAAGTTTCTCGCTTGGACATCTGTGTTGATTTTGTTGATCTCTTCGGTCAACGCCAATACGAGCGGTGTGCTCCGTCAGCACACCACATCTTTTGGGGGTCCATTTGTTGACCTCATTTTTTATGAGGTCTTTTCTCTTCTCTCTCCTTAGTACTTAGGATCTAGCCTTAGGATATTCCTTTGACTAATCTTAGAGGACTAGAAGTGGAACCCACCCCTTTAGAAATTCAAACACCTCTTAACTCCCTACAAACCCCACAAGCTTGATTGTAGACCCCTAATCACCTAGAGGGTTGAGATCAAATGTGGAGGTTTAAAGGAGTTCCCTATAGGACTTTTTGGCCTTAGGAATACCCTGGGTGGCCTGGTCTGGTGAGGGCTGACTTGCACATACACTACACTATCACACACATTCCAAGTCCTAAAACCACACTCTCACCCAACTTGACTTCCTGGTTCATGTAGGTAATTCATATGGATGGTCCTTAACCCCTAAGCCCCTGGCTAAGAGGGTTATGAACAACATAGTGAATGCCTCAAGTGAGACCTCTCATGGCCCATATGAGCTTAATATGGCTTCATGGTTCAACCAAAGTGATTCCATTTTACTTAAATTTGATCAATCTTCATTTTTCCAAAATTTCAATTTTTTGACCCCCGGGGCCCCGGACCCACCAAACCTACCAAATGCCCTTGGAACTACCCAAAATTTGCAAAATCACCTAATTACCCAAAATTCCTCAAAATCAGACCTAAACATTTCCCTCTACTCAAATTGAACATCCATAGCTAAAAATACCAAAAATTCCAAAAGTACCCCCCCAATACTCCCCAAATACCCAAAATGCCCTTCTTAGCCCAAAAATTCAGAAAATTCCTTAAAAATTCCAGAAAATCCCAAATATTCCCAATTTCATTTTGTTCAACTACACCATGGGCTAATTTTGCCAATTTACTCCACTTTTACCAAAACCCTCAATTTGGCCCATTTTAAACCCAAGTGAACCCAATGTCAAACCAAACCATCCCAATTGACCTCAATTTTGGTCCAATTCAATTCTAAACTTTAATTCAATATCCCCAATATCAATTTACACCAAATCTAAGTCCAATTTGATTGACATTTGAGCCCAATTTCAATTTGAGGCCTAAGGCCCAATTTTGGCACATGACCTAAACCTAGCTCAAACCCATCCAATTCAACTCCAATTGGCCCCAAATCTTTTCTAAAGCCTTTCTAACACTCCCATGAACAAAACGGTAACTTGGTTTGCCCAAAATTTGAACCTAAACTCCACCCAAACCTAACCCAAAACCAAAATCCCTTAAATTGACCTAAGCCCAAACCTAACCCAAATGGGCCCAAACCCCAAAATTAGAGCCCAACCAAAGTTGAAAACTCTTTGTGACATTCCCATAAACATTTCTTAACATTAATTTTTCATCAAATCCAACTTTAGCCCAACCTTAACCCAAGTTAGCCCAATTTGGCCCACTTTGGCCCATTTAACTAAAAAGCCCAAATTCAACCCAATTCTACTCCAAATCACACCAAATTGGTTCCAAACCATTCACGAAACATCCCTAAACCAATTGCAACATTTATTTGACATGGTCCTTCACAAAATTTTCATCCAAAAGCCCATCCTAAAAATCCAAAAGCCCACTTCCCTAAACCATCTTGAAAGCCCATCCAAAGTGAAATCCAAAAGCCCAAACCCGTTACAAAGCCCACAAGGCAATTCCTTCTCATCATCCCTTTAATTGGAATCAATTCCTAAGTCCCAAATCAATCATCAAATCAACCTAAATCAAGCACCATCTAAATTTTTCACTAAATTGCCAAAATCTCCAAATTCCTTTTTCATATAAATGAATTCACTTTTACTAAGCCAAGGATGAGCCAAATGGAGCCACATGCAAGCCATGGACAAGCCACATGAAGCCATGGGGGGGTTGACTTGTCACCAAGCCATTAATGGCAAGAAGAGGGAGTCCTTTCCTAAGCCTTCCTTAAGCCATTTTAACCTCTTTAATGCAACACCATAACCCAAAATTAACTTAAACTTTTTGATGGGACTTCACCACTCCATGGTAGTGACCCAACTGATCCCCTTGGCCCAAAATCAGACCATGGGGAGGTGAACCAAGCCCAAATACATGAGTTGACACATGTGAACCCAAAATCACTCTTCTCCCTTTACCATTTAAATCCAACCCTTTACACTTGGCATTGGAAAATTGCTTGCACAAACCTCCAAGACTCGGTCCTCCCGACCTCGAGGGTGACTCGAACTCGCCGGCCAGCCACCACAGCATCCGGAAACCACCAGGCCGAGAGGCTTGACTTGAATCAAAAATTCAATTTGAACTTGCTGACCTTTCCCATGCCCAATGGCCATTGCAGCTGTTCTTCCCTTGGCCAAGGCAGCTGATCCAAGCCTTCAAACCCCCCTGGGAAGCCCTCCAGCCACCTCTATTTAAACTCACTCACCTCTCGGCCAAAGGAGGTGATGAACCAGACCTTAAGGAAACGCTGCCAAAATTGCTCCAGGACCTTCTCCTAACCCAGAGCAGTTGATACCCAGTGTTCCTTTGCCCTAATCCCCATTGACAGAGCTCAATTTCTTAGTTGAAAATCCACCCAAAAAACAGGACACTTCAACACAGTGAGCCAATCTCCAAATTGATTGGTCCTACACCTTCACCGGACCGAGAGGAGAAGTTCCTCGACAAAAGCCCCCTCACCAGGCCAGCCATTGCTCCCAGCCTCCAAGCTTTGTGATTGGGCTTGGTCACTTTCATACCTAGACAATCCCCCAGAGCCAGAGACTTCATCTGGAGCTTGCCTGAACCCAATCGAAGGTGACACAACTCTCAGATTGAAGCTTCACTTCTCTGAGCAAAGGTATGAACTCACTCTTCCTCCCGAGCTTCCAGTGATTCTCCATTTTTTTTATGATAATTTCATAGCCTATAAACTGTATGGATGTGTTCGTCTCTTCAAGATGAATCCATAGAGCATAAGAACACAAAAATCCATTCAGAATTGAGTGAGATCTTAGGGTTTTAGTGTGGACGGTCACGGGTGCACACCAGTTGTAGACGATGACCAGGAGCCGTTGGATCGCGTGTGTATCGAGCGGACGGTCGAGATCAAGCCGGACGGCGTAATGGTACGTGAACCGCGGGCCCCTGGAGAGCTGAGTCAGATGGCGGCGTCGAATGGAAGCGCGACACGTAGGGGCTTCGGAGCTGCCAAGGTTGACGCGGCGCCGCGTGGATAAGTAGATAAATAGGGTATTTTTGAATTATTTAAATGCCCAGAACTTCAAAAATTCATATCTTTACATAGAAAAATCACAAAAATAAAATAAAAATACCCTCTTGCTCAGTGAATAGAGGAGAATAATGTGGAAAAGAAATCAAGTTAATTGGATAAGTATTTTATTTTTAATAATTTATTTGCTGTTTTCAGTATTTTAATTCTTCATTTGCATAGACAATTCACCATGGAATGAGACCATAGGGCTTTTGAAGCCTTTGATCTTGGGAACATTCCCTGAATTTTCAAGGTCAGAGACTATCTCTGTGAAAAGTTATTGATTTTTCATGTTCATTTCACTGTTTTAGGTATTTTAATTCCAATAATTAGCATGTTGTGAAATAAATTCTAGGAAAATTTGGTGATATTCCTTAGGACCAGAGAACCCTATGAAAAATATATTTTAAGTTAATTCATTCATAATAACCTTAATTGGCCTAAACCCCTAAAATTGAATTTGAATTAATTAGGGTTAACCACACATCAAATTACTTGAAAACAATTCTCCACTGATCTTTAGGATTAGAGAGGCCACACATAAAAATTTGAAGTCAATTGGAAATGTTTTACCCCACTAAATGGATTAATTAAGCCACATAATCAAAATTAAACTTTAAAAATTCATAACTCCAAAAATACATTTCAAAAATTCACCAAATTGATTTTGGGACTTCTCTGATATCAGAGGAGTCTAAGAAAAATAAAATTGGAATTTTCTAAAAATTTTCTTTTTTAAGCATATTTTAATAATTTAATAATTAAAAAATAATAAAAATCACGAAAATATTCAAAATCATAAAAATGTCACATTTTGACTCCTAATCACTTAGGAACAAACCAAATATTTTTCCTAAGTCCCTAGGATAAGATATTGAATTTTAAAGGCTTAATGTAAATTTTTAATATTAAAAATGTATTTTCCAACCTTTACACTAAATTAATTCCAATAAAGCAAAGAAAAATTATAAAAATATAAAATTTGTTTCTTTGACTTTCTTGATGTCAGAGTGATTTTTGAAAAATATAAAATCCATTTTTCAACTTTTATTTTATTTTAAAATTAATTAATACTCTAAAACTCAAAATAATTATAATAAATAAAATATAATTCAAAAAATCACAAAAATTGGTCTAAGTGGTCCTCTGGTCATTAGGAACATCCCTCAATTTTCTTAAGGATAGAAACCTTTCATTGGTCATGTTGTTGAATTTTCTTTGAAAACCTTTATTTTCTATTAAAAATAATTATATAAATAAATTAAATTCAGAAAAATCACATTTTCTCCTCTAATGTCTTAATTGACATGTGAGTGAGGTGAAATAAAAATTTCAAATTCATTTGAGCTCAATTTAATGAGTTATGAAATAAATAAGCTTAAAAGGGCATAAAGATAATTAAAAGATTTAACCCCCTTCATTAAAATTTTAGATAAAATATTTGATTTTAATTTTCTCTTGGATGGTTGAAACTTAAGGAAATTAAGGGGTAGAAACCCATTAAACACTTTGAAAATATCAAAAATGAAACTTTAATTAATTAAATAATTTAAATTTTGGAAAGAATATATTTAAATTTGGATCTTTAAAAAAAGGGGAATATTATTAAGAGGATGTTTATTCTTTAATTTAAAAATCCCTAAATGAGTTACTTTAACAATATTTAATTCTTAATTAAAAAATTAAAATAATAATCTAAGTTAATAATTAAAACTAAAATAAAAGATCAAATTAAATTAAAATCAGATTAAAATTAAAATTAAAATAAAACTAACAATCAAAATTAAAATTAAAATCAAAATTTAAATCAAATTAAATCAAATTAAATTAAAATTAATTTTAATTAAATTAAAATTAAAGTTAAATTAAAATTAAAATTCATTAAAATTAAATTAAATTGAAACTAAAATTAAATTCAATTAAATTAAATTAAAATTAAATTAAAATTAAAATAAATTAAATTAAATTAAATTAAAATTAAATTAAATTAACTTAAATTAAATTAAAATTATATTAAAGTTAAATTAAAATTAAATAAAATTAAGCTAAATTAAAATCAAATTGAATTAAACTAAATTAAAATCATTTAACAACAAACTTAAATTAAATCATTAAGAATTAAGTCTGAAATAATTTGAACACTATTCCAAAGTTAAAATTATTAATTGAAACCTCATAATTAAAATTAAAACACTTTAAACCATTAACTCGAACCTTAAATTAAGAATGATTAAAATCCTCAATAAACCAACTTGCCCTTAAAGACTTTAATTGTTATAACTCTTAAATAAAGTATTGAGTGAGATGTCACTTCATTTATCAGGTAATCAAACGTCTAAGTTCACTGAGCAAGAAACAAAATAAAAATACAAATCCTTGGATGATTAATTCATCCGTACAATAAGAAATTTATTTGGACTCAAACTAATCCCAGAAATATTGAAAAGATGTTTAGGACTCGTCCTAAGCACTTCCTCAATATGACAGGATGTTTTAGAAGAACAATTGAATTTAATTGTTCTTTGATGAAGAAAATCATCCTTGAACCAAACCAAGAACCTAGACGTCATAGGAGATGACTAGTTATAGGATTAGGAATTTGGTAGACAACCAAAACCCTTTCCCTTAGCTTTACTTAGCTTGAAATATTTAAATGCTCTAACATGTGTTTTAAGTGCAGCTTGAGATGACGGGAAGACCCTCCAGGTACGCTTTTATTTAATTGCAATTTACTTTATTGCAATTTACTCACATGCACTATACTTTACTTTTCTTGCATGATAAATAAAATTGTTGCATGAAAACCAAAACCTTTAGGATAGTCCCTGAACTGAAACCAAAACTAAATTAAAAGTCATTGCAAGATAAAATTCACCGCCACAACATTCAAAATAAAAAACAACTCAAAATTTAATCACAAAACGGAACAACAAAACTACAATCGCAACTAAATTAAAACGTCTCATTGAATGATCGGGAATACCTTGGATGATGTAACCCACGTGTTACTAACGAGGATTTCCACGGTCTAAATGAAAGTGTGGAACTCATTCAGTTGAGTTTAGCAAATTCATCTGGACTAAGTGAATTCGATGAAAATAGCGGTGCCGGGATGACGGAACCGTGGGATCTTAATCGGTCCTGCTTAATCAACTTTAAGATTTGTTTTAACAACAAACATTAAGTCATCTCAATTTTCAACCTCTCAAAACCAAAACACTTCTCTCATCTCTTGATTGCCACTTTCTAAAACTAAACCTCTGCAACAACTAGGAGCTCGGAGCATGGTGGGCTGCTCGGCCATCGTCATCAGCAAAACTGGAATCTACATCAACTAAACATTTCTTAGCATTAAATAACAAAGCCATAGGATTTTGAGGTAGTTTGGCTAGTGCAACATAAATCCTCAACTTTTCGGTAGGCATTTGTATAATCATGTTATGCAAATTAAGCCCCAACCGGTCTTAGGACTCCGAGGTAGTCATTCGGTACAACATAAACCCTCATATCTTCGAGGCTGTTTTTGTGATTATATCATACAAATATAAGTCCTAATTAATTAAAATTTGCAGGATTGCAACATTAAACAAATTCCCAAATCTAAGCCAAACAATAGGATAGTTTGGGAAGTTTCCAAGATTCTTCTTGGATCCTCAGCTTCTCGTTCTTCTCTTCCTTTGGACTCTTAAAATAAACTTGTTCCAAATTTGAGCTGATCCCTATTGAAATTTCCAAAACCCAATCCTTTGAAAACCTTAAACTTTGAAATTCTTGAGAGCAAAACCACTGATCATTATCGAGAGTTTTCTTAAATGATTCCCGTCATTTAAGATGTAATTAACTATAGGGGCTTGCTCTTATAGGGAACTTTAAGAACCCAAGTAATATAAACCCTGCTTAATTCATTTATATTAAGCAGGGGAACTTGCCGGCTTATAAAACTGGTTCACAGACCAAACGGATGTCACAAATCTTCTAGTTTATTTAACCGAGCCTCATTGTCAAACAGTGTGCCTATTCCTCGGGATAGATACACGGTTTGTGGTGCGGTGCTCGTTTATATAAACTATTTGGGATGTGAGGTCGGTTTGATTTCACATCTTAAAATTTTCAAACTTAAAATCACTTTCAAAATCAAATGCTACTTTCTAAATTATATGCATTTAAATTAAATTTAAAACTAAAAATTTGCCGACAATTTTTGTAGGGGACCCCTTTTCAAAGTATAACGCACAACCTAAAAATATGCCGACAAGTGGTGGATTTCATTTCTACTCCTCTAAGATAGTCAAAGGGAAAGCCTAAGGCTAGATCCTAAGTACTAAGGATAGAGAAGAGAAAAGACCTCATCAAAAATGAGGCGCCGGATCATCGATACGCTTGTTTTTCTGGCACTTAGGCTCCAACTTTTGGCGCCTAGGCGCCGGAACCTCGATCGACTCTGATTTGCCTATCGTTAAATTTTGCAAGTTTTGGTCGTAAAAATAGGTCTAATAAACGGGTATGATTAACATACAAACACAATTACGAAAAATCAAATCACAAACAATCACAAACGAAGGTTAACTTAATCTCCTTTTTACTCACATTTGATATGGAGTGGTTCAAGTCCAAATTCTATATACTCCAAGAAAATATCTGGCTTAAGCTAATACAGACTCGTTAGCCTTCTATTTTTAGAAGTTATGTAAAAGTTTAGTCAAAACCAAGGCATAACCTTACAACAATAAAACTCAAAATAATAAATATGGGTTGCCTCCCACAAAGCGTTTGGTTTAACGTCCTCAGCCCGACCTAATTAATTGAATTAATTGGGTAGACTCAACTCATAAGCCTCTTTGTTATTTAATTTTATTTCTCCCATATAAGGCTTTAGTCTTAATCCATTAACTTTAAATATTTTTCCAGTTTTGGGATCTTTAATATCCACAGTTCCATAAGGGTATACTTTCTCAATTATAAATTGTCTCATCCATTTAGATTTTAATTTTCCAGAGAAAAGTTTTAATCGAGCATTAAATAATAACACTTCTTGTCCAAGCTTGAATTTTTTCTTTGAAATCATTTTGTCATGCAATTTCTTCATTCTTTCCTAATAAATTCTTGCATTTTCATAAGACTCATTTCTTATTTCTTCCATTTCATTCAGTTGTAATAATCATTTTTCTCCTGTAGTATTCAAATTATAATTGAACTCCTTTATCGCCCAATAAGCTTTATGCTCCCATTCAACAAGTAAGTGATAATGTTTTCCATAAATTAACCGATAAGGTGACATTCCGATAGGTTTCTTATAAGCTATTCTATAAGCCCATAATGCAGAATCAAGTCTATCAACCCAGTCAGTCCTTTTAGGATCAACAGTCTTTTCCAATATTTTTTTAATTTCTCTGTTTGACACTTCAGCCATTCCACTTGTTTGAGGATGATAAGCAGTTGCAATTCTATGCTTAATTTTGAATTTTTCCAGCAATGATTGAATTCTTATATTTCTGAAATGACTTCCCCCATCTGTGATAATTATCCTGGGCATTCCAAATCTTGTAAAAATCATTTTCTTTAAAAATTTTGAAACACTTTTGGAATCACAGTTAGGTAAAGCTACAGCTTCGATCCACTTTGAAACATAATCAACTGCTAATAAAATATAAATCTTTCCAGATGATGGTATGAAATGTCTCATAAAGTCTAAACCCCATACATCGAAATATTCATTTTCTAATATAAAGTTTAGAGGCATTTCATCTTTTTTGGATATATTTCCCATTCTTTTACATCGATCACAAGTTTTCACATAACGTCCAACATCTTTAATAGAGTAGGCCAATAAAATCCTGAATTTAAAATTTTAAATGCAGTTTTATCCACTCTAAAGTGTCCTCCAAATTCAGAATCATGACATTTCTGAATAATTGCAAAAGTTTCTTCATAAGGTACACATCTTCGAATCACAAAATCTCTTCCTAATTTAAATAAATGAGGATATTCCCAAATATATGATTTACAATCATTCTTGAATTTCTTAATACATTTACTATTTATCCCATATGGTAAAATATTGCTAACCAAATAGTTAACTATATCAGCATACCAAGGCATTTGTAATCCTTGAATGACATATAATTGCTTATCCGGGAATTTCCCATTTATATTTTCTTCATAAAATTTCTCATTATTATTTTTAATTCTTGATAAATGATCAGCAATTTGGCTGTCAATTCCTTTTTTGTTTACAACTTTAAAATCAAATTCTTGTAAAAGTAAAACCCATCTGATCAATCTAGGTTTAGCATCCTTTTTAGATATTAAATACTTAATAGCATAATGATTAGTATGCACGATACATTTTGTTCTAAGAAGATATGGTCTAAATTTATCAAAGGCATATACTATTGCTAAAAGCTCATTTTCAGTAGTAGTGTAATTTATTTGAGTTTCAGTAAGAGTTTTACTAGCATAGTATATAACTTTGAAAATATTCTTATATTTTTGTCCTAATACAACTCCGATTGCATAATCACTTGCATCATACATTAATTGAAAAGGTTTATTCCAATCAGTTGCAACAATGACAGGTGCAGTGATTAATTTTTCTTTCAGAATATTGAACGCATTCAAACAATCTTCATTAAATTCAAATTTAGCGTCTTTTTCTAATAAATGACAAAGAGGTTTAGCAAATTTAGAAAAATCCTTTATATATCTCCTATAAAATCCAGCATGACCTAGAAAACTTCTCACATCAGTAACAGTAGTAGGTGGTTACAGTTCAGCAATAATTTTCACTTTTGCTTGATCAACTTCCATCCCTATTTTTGAAACTTTATGTCCAAGTAGGCCTTCTGTGATCATAAATTGACATTCTTCCCAGTTTAAAACTAAATTTGTTTCTTCACATCTCTTTAAAACTTTTGTTATATTTTCCAAGCAAGATTCAAAAGAAGTTCCAAAAACTGAAAAAAACGTCCATAAATACTTCAATTCCTTTATCAATCAAATCACAGAATATTGACATCATACATCTTTAAAAAGTTTCAGGTGCATTGCATAAACCGAAATGCATTCTTCTAAAGGCAAATGTTCCATAAGGACTTGTAAATGTTGTCTTTTCTTGATCCTCAGGAGCAACAAGTAATTGATGATAACCAGAATATCCATCCAGAAAATAGAAATATGAGTGTCCAGCAAGTTTATCCAGCATTTGATCCAAGAAAGGTAAAGGAAAATGATCCTTTCTAGTGGCGTTGTTTAATTTTTGATAGTCAATGCAAATTCTCCATCCAGTAACTTGTCTTGTTGGGATTAATTCATTTTTTTCATTAACAATGACAGTTACTCCTCCTTTCTTCGGAACACAATGAATAAGATTTACCCATTGGCTATCCAAAATAGGGTAAATAATTCCAGCATCTAACCATTTTAAAATCTCTTTTTTAACAACCTCTTTCATAATTGGATTTAATCTTCTTTGGGGTTCAATAGTGGGTTTACAATTTTCTTCCATTAAAATCCTATGCATACAGATAGAAGGGCTTATTCCTTTTATATCTGCGATAAGACAACCAAAAGCTTTCTTTTAATTCTTCAGAACTCCTATTAATTGTTCTTCTTGATCTTTGCATAATTCTGAAGATATAATTACAGTTAAAGTTAATAAATCTCCAAGAAATGCATACTTTAAATGTGCAGGTAACATTTTTAATTCCAGTTCAGGGTCTTTTTCAATTGAGGGTAAAGTATATCATTTTTAGTTGTCTAAAATTTCCCAGTTTTCATGAATATAATGAGCTTCTTCAGATAAATTCCCTTCATTTAATTTTTCAATTTCTTCATTTAATGACTCATTATATAACGTATATTTTTTATCTTTATCATCAGAAATGACCTTATATTTTCTTGGTAATATTTTTCAATCATATAATTAAAAATATCCATTCGATAGCATTTTTCTTTTTCAGGATACCTCATTGATTTCAGAACATTGAATGTTATCTCTTGATCATTAACTCTCATTGTTAATTCTCCTTTTTGCACAACAATCATAGCTCGACTGGTAGCTAGAAAAGGTCTCCCTAAAATAATAGGTATTTCTTTATCTTCTTCCATATCTAGAATAATAAAATCCACAGTGAAGATAAATTTATCTATCTTAACAAGAACATCCTCTATAACTCCTTTAGGATAAGTGATCGATCGATCAACTAACTGAAGAGTTATAGTGGTAGGAGAAATCTCTCCTAAATCTAACCTTCGAAAGATTGAAAATGGCATGAGATTAATACTAGCTCCTAAATCACATAAGGCTTTTCCACAGAATTTTTCTCCAATAGCACATGGTATAGTGAAACTTCAAGGATCTTTAAGTTTCTAAGGTAATTTCTTTTGAATTATTGCACTACATTCTTCACTTAATGCAACAGTTTCATAAGCTTTAAATTTTCTCTTCTTGCTTAAAATATCCTTCATAAATTTTGCATAACTTGGCATTTGCTCCAAAGCTTCTACAAAAGCAATGTTGATGGTAAGTTTCTTAAAAATTTCAAAGAACTTAGAAAATTGATGGTCAAGCTTCTGCTGTTTAAGTCTTTAAGGAAAAGGTGGTGGTGGTCTTTCAACTCCCACTTCAAAAGGTACAACAGTCTGATCTTTACTTGGAGAAAGGGTATCTTTAGGTTTTTCAATCTCTTCAACTTCTTTCTCTATTTTAATCTCATTCCTTATTTTCTCTATTAATTACTTTCCACTTATAAGTTGTACAGCTTTTGCTTGTTCATGTTCTTTTCCAGATCCTTTAGGATTTATTTTGACATTGCTAGGCAGTGTACCTTGAGGTCTGTGATTAATGAAATTAGCAATTTGACCCATCTAATTCTCAATATTACGAATAGCAGAGTTTTAACTTTGTAGTTGTTTGCTCAGTTGCAAGATCAATTCTTCTACAGACAACTTTTTTTGCTGATTGTTATAACCAGGAGGATAAGTTGGTCTATAGTTTGAATTTTCTTGATTGTTCCAATTGATATTAACTTGATATCCATTACTCCAATTAAATTAGGATGACTTTTTCAACCAAGATTATAATAATTAGAATAAGGATTATTAGTTTTACTAGCAATTGCTTGCTATGTTTCTATTGTTTGAGATTCATCAAAATTTGCAAAATTATCATTACTTACAAGTGATATATTAATAGCAAAATTATCTAATTTCTTAGATATAGCAGCGATTTGTGAAGCTAAAATAGAAAATGCTTCATTATCTTGAATACTAGTCATTCTTTTAGGATTAACCCTTTAAAAGGCCATCGAAAATTGTTATTAGTCATTTCTTCAATTAAAGTGTAGGCTTCTTCAAATGTCTTAGCCATTAAAGAACCACCAGCAGCAACATCATCAATAATATATCTAAGTGATCCAATAAGTCCATTATAAAATGTTTGAAAAATTAACCAATCTGGTAAAGCATGATGAGGACATTTTCTTAATAGTTCCTTAAATCTTTCTCATGCTTCATAAATTGTTTCTCCATCAAATTGCGTAAATGATGTAATGTCATTTCTCAATTTAGCAGTTTTAGAAGGTGGAAAATATTTTGCAAGGAATTTTTGTGCCATGTCTGCCCATGTTTTAATAGAACAAGTTGCTAATGAATTAAGCCACATCTTTGCTTTATCTTTTAAGGAAACAGGAAAGAGTTTAAGCCTAATAGCATCATCAGAAATATTATTATATTTAAAGGTAGCACAAAGTTCTAAAAAACTAACAAGGTGTAAATTTGGATCCTCATTAGGTGTTCCTCCAAATTAATTGTTTTGAACCATTTGAATAATATAATGTTTAAGCTCAAAAGAATTAGCATCTACAACTGGAATCTGAATACTAACAAGAAGTTCATCAGTCATAGGGTTTGCATATTCTCTTAATGGTTTATAAATATTTTGTTTATTAATTTCTATTGGATTTTGATTATTATTATGTAAGTTAGCCATTTGATGTTTTTAAATTTGTTTTCCTTTTTTATTCTTTTAATTGTTCTTTCTGATTCAGAATCAAAAGGTAGTAATCCTTCATATCCAGAACTACGCATAAAATATTTTTATTTTGTTTTGTTTAATTTTAATTTTATTATTATTTTTTTTCTATCTCTTAACTTTTTATCTTATATCCCCGACAACGGCGCCAAAAACTTGATGCAATGCGACTTTTAAAATACAAGAATTTGATACCACTTTTTCGAACATTTAATTTTTGGTAAATGGCTTCAAAAACTTGATGTGTGAGGTTTACTTTTATAATTATATTTAAATTTTATCGTAAAACACAATTTTAAACGCAAGTATACATATCGTTCAAGTAATACAGGGCTCTAGTGGAGTCCTGGTTATCGATCCCATAGCGATATTGAAAAAAAGGTAAGAGAAACAAATATAATTTTGATAGCAATAGATAAATGCTCTTTTATATATATATATATTCAAATTTAGTTAACTGATAAATTTTACTAAAAGAAAGTAAACAATAAGCAGGAAAGTAAAGTAAGCAGTAATTAAAATTCAATACAATTATAAAAACGACTTTCTCCTTTTTCAACTAATCCAAGAATTATAGATTAATTATCTTTTGTAGGGAATTAGATTATGGTATTGTGCCAAATAGAAGCATTCATATTCTTTACCCTTTGTTCCAGGTGCAAAGAACATTGATTAATCTATAGTTAGGCTCAGGATGTGTTATTAGTAGAATGGGTTAATCTAGGCTCACACTACTAGATGTCCAAGGGTGGCTATGGTCGGCCCTACCAGTGACCCATTACCTTTCTATAAACCAAATTATTAGAATTTAGTCTGTCACTCTAAAAACTAATTAATTTTACGCCCATTAAATATTATCTTCCTATTTATTTGCACTTCACTTTAAATAATCCGTGTATAGCCTGTGATTACCTAAAGATTCATGTGATATCTACTAGTTAAGAATTTATCTCCGGATAAGTCTCAAAATTCTTCAACAGGTTTTAACAATTTAAACGGCCAATTTAAAGAGTAAACTAAGATCAGGTATTGATATCATCACAATAGTTTGAAATATTATATATTTAATTCTCCTACAAAATTTATTTAATTTATAACATTTTCATAAATAAAAGGAGAAAGATAACTAACTACTCAGAACTCTTGAAATAACACAACAAAACATATTTATAAAACCTTGAACTAAAGTACAAATACTTATCTGAAGTATTCCTTCAAGAGATCCGCTAACTTCTACTAACTCCAAAGCAATGATGAAAGACTCCAACAACAATAACACATAATAAACACTCAAAATAAACTCTCTAGTTACAAAATAAAGTGGCACCCTAAGTATGGAAGAGAATAAATAAAACTAACAATGAGAGAGAAGATGGTAAAATACTTAAAAGGGGGGTTTTAATATTAGGGGTATGATTTTTTCTGTAGAATGGGTCTCTATTTATAGAGCTCTGAATTTGACCAGGGGTTGCTTCAGGCACCTCTTCAAAATTCGTCCAAATTCAATGTATCATCTAGAAGGTAACTGTCGTGCCTAGGCGCTGGGATCTGGCGCCTAGGCGCTGGGAACTGGCGCCTAGGCGCTGGGATCTGGCGCCTAGGCGCTGGGATCTGGTGCCTAGGCGCCGGGATCTGGTGCCTAGGCGCCGGACTCCTTGACCAGGTCGTTCACACCCCTTCACTTTGGGTCGCACCTTTTTGTGATCCAGATCGTTTCCTGGTGTCCAAATACATTGTATCACATGCCCTATATATTAGGAGTAACTTCCAGTCTTCTAGAAGCTCCAATAACCTCTTAACACCGTCAAAATAACTGCCCAAAGTCATTAAAAAAACTTAATAACGTCTGTATCGAACTGGCGCTTAGGCACCGGACTCTGACGCCTAGGCGCCAGGCCAATAATTCCAAAATTTGCTCCATAAGCTCCATTTTTTCTCCTTTTTGCTCCTTTTTCCTTCTTTTTCTTCATTGGACTCTTTTTTATCATCTACATCCAAAAACATGAAAATACCTTTCATTAAAACATAATATCCTTAAGAATTGAATAATAAATAAGGCATAAAAATGGGTATCTTTTAGGTAGATCAGTGTACGAAAAAGTTCTCAATCAAAATTGGGTCTTCCCGTGAGCTCTAACCTAGTTCAACACTAAACCGTGAGCCCATTTTGGTAAATTCATACTTGGACTCAATTTCACTTCAAATTGAGCATATCAAGAGCTTCGCAAGGACATAGCGATCGTCTCTATCAAACTTTATTGAAGCCACACTTCATCAAGATCAGGTATGGTAATTTTAATCCAATTTGTGCTCGCGTCTGGTCCTTTATGAAACAAACTGATTCAAAACATCCATAAATTTATATGGATGTGTTCGCCTTGTTATGATGAAGCTTATGGAACAATCCCCATGAAGTTTCATTAAGATCCAAGTGAGATCTTACGTTTTAATCATGGACGGTGCATGGGTTATTGATACACCCAAAATATATAGTATTTTTATGCACATTTTTATACCTATTTTTGATGAGATTGCACTTTAATAGAAGGTATTTTTGTGTTTTTCTTGCAGGTATGATTAAAATGTCTGATTATGATAAAAAGGAGCAAAAGAGGATCAAATATGGAGCAAAAATAGGCTATGTGAAAATTTTACCTGTGGCAGCTAAGCGCCGCATGATTGGCGCATAGGCGTGACAGATAAAAAATACGAATTGAATCAAATTTGGCTCCATTTTCAAGGGGTGTTTGAAGCAAATTTTGGTGGTAACTTCCTTTGGGCGACAGATTTGAATGAAGAGATGCATTCTTTGGAGGATACATTGAATCTGGATATATTTTGAAGAGACACCAAAGCACCTTTTGAAGAATTATAAGAATAAACTTTTATAATCAGAAGAGAGTCCTTATTAGTCCTTCTTAGTCTTTTTAGAGACTTCTTCTCGGCAAATTATATTTACTCTTCTACTTTATTTTATCATAGTTTGTATTAGAATTTAGAGAGTCAATCCTTAGATTTGGGCGCCAACCTCTAAGGAGTTATCTAATGGAAAACAAAAGAATCAGAGGAACTTCCAGAGTCTTGTGGAGAGGATTTTCAGATAAGTGCTTATCTTCATTTTCACATTTGGTTTTTAATAAAACTTGTTGTGTTTTCACTATGATTTCTACTTTCAAATCAAGTTGTGTTTGCGTTTTCTCCATGATTTTTGAGTAGTTTTCTTTATCTTTTTTCTTTTAAATGATGAAGTAATTAAATTATGGAAGGAAATTGTGTGAAGTATATATGTTTAATGTTGGAAGAAGTTGTGATGATTTATTTCCTTGCACTTAATTTACTTCTTGATTTGGCCAATTAAGATGTTAATATTTGTTGTGAGATTATGTAAGAACCAATGTAGTATTGTCTCAATCAATAATTGGAAAGAATCACATGCAATTGTATGGATGAGAATTGAAGTCCATATAACTGAATGCAAATAAATAGGGAGATATGTTTTTAATGGAGAGTAAAATTAGAGGAATTTAGAGTGACAGGCTAAAGCCCCCTAATTTTGTTGGAGGTGAAAATTTTTGTTATGAGATGTTAGCCCCTAGGTGGAGGGAATAAAGGGAACTATAGAGTGAGAGCTGTTATCTTCCCTGCCTAACACATCTAAAAATTTTCAAAGCTTCAAATAAACCAATTTTCTGTATAGAACCAAGTAAGGGTAAAGAATATAATTGCTCCTATTTGGCACAACACATTTAAATACTTCCACAACGAAATTCCATAATTATTACTGATTCATTAAAAGAGGAAAAAAATATTTTATTCTCATTGCTTTCATATGTTTATTAGTCTTGTTAATTTTAGTTGCTTGTTTACCTTTTATTAAAAAAAACATCAAACAAAATCAATTTATCTATTTTGAAACATACTTTACAAAATCAATTTAAAAAGTAAAAAGTTAATTTTCTTATTTCTTTATATTTTAGACATTTCCCTGTGGGTTCGATATCTTGGGGCTTAATCAGAAAGTCCTAAATTACTTGATAAACGATACATATACTTGCGTAGAATCCTATATTATAAAAAAATTAAATTATATTTCTTATTTGCTTCAGAGTAAAGTTTTGGCGCTGTTGCAAAGAAAGAGATATTATCATTGAAAAGAAATATAAAGTGAAAAACTTTAACATAAATATTCAGGGATCAAGTTTTTTTTTTGGCGCCGTTGCCGGGGAAATTAATTAAAATTTCATATAAAGAAGATTAAGAAAGATTAAAACATTTACTTTTCTTTGCTTGTGTTAGTGTGTTTTACTTTATCTTATTTTATTTTTGTGTATGCGTAGTTTAGGTTCTGAAGGACTTGTTCCTTACGATTCTGAATTAGAGAGAACTATCAGAAAAATAAAAAAAATAAAAATACTAAAAAAGATAAAAATATTCAAGAAATGGAGAATCAAGAAAATCAAAATGTTAACATCCATCAATAATTCAGACCTTTAAGGGATTATGCTAACCCTACAGTGGATGAACTTCATGGTAGTATTCAACACCCTGCTGTAGTTGCTAATTCATTTAAACTTAAACCTGCTATTATCCAAATGGTATCTAATAATCAATTTGGGGGAGCACCAACTGAAGATCCTAATTTACATCTTGCCAATTTTCTAGAATTGTGTGCTACTTTTAAATATGATGGTGTTTCTAATGATGTTATTAGACTTAGAATTTTTCCTTTTTCATTTAGGGATAAGGCTAAGATATGGTTAAATTCATTAGGACCTGGATCTATCAGAACTTGAAATGATTTAGCACAAAAATTCCTTGCTAAATATTTTCCACCATCAAAGACTGCGAAGCTTAGAAATGATATCACATATTTTAGTCAATTTGAAGGTGAATCTATATATAAAGCATGGGAACGATTTAAAGATCTCTTAAGAAAGTGACCACATCATTTGATACCAGATTGGTTAATAATTCAGACTTTTTATAATAGATTAGTTGAATCTCTTAGAACTATTATCAATGCCGCTGCTGGTGGTTCATTGATGTCTAAACAGTTTGTTGATGCTTAGCTTTAATTGAAGAAATGGCTACTAACAATTTTCATTGTCATTCTGAAAGGTTAATTTCTTAAAAAGGTAGCCAATATCCATGATAATGATGCTTTTGCAATGCTATCAAATCAAGTTGCTGCAATTTCAAGAAAGATAGATAATGCACCAAAAATATATACGGCTCTTACTATATGATTTTACTCATTTTTGGTGATATTACAGTTTAAAAGGAAGGTATTTTGTATGTTTTTTGTTTTAGGTATAAGAAATGGTGATTGGAGCAAAAATATGCAAAAACGGTGCAATTTGGAGCAAAAATGAACAAGAAAGCAAATTTTCGCTTGACACATTTTGATAAGTTTTTTTATGCTTAATCTCTTTTATACTTCTTGCATAATTTTTTAAAGAGATAAAACTTTAAAGAAATGTTTTTTATGCTTATTTTGTAGGGCTATCTGTTAGGAACGCAATGCAACTGGAACGGGGCGAATCAGAGCTAAAACGGAGACAAACAGAGCGAAACGGTTGAGCTGCACAGAAATCTCGCCAAAAGTGCCTTCAAGCTTGCCGATGGTGAGATTTTCCTGAGAAGACCGAAAAATGACAGAAAAGCTCGTCGACAGTGCCCTCGAGCCCTCCAACGGTGCCCGGGACGACTATGGACTGACTTTTGGTTGTTATGGGCCGAAATTCAACGTATTTGGATGCTTTTTGAAAGGTTTCTTGTGGCAACTCTTAAAATTTTGTCCCTACATTTTAAAAGAATGAATTTAGGTCAGAAAAAAAGAAGAGGAATGTTAGGAAAAACTTGGAGAATATTTAGGGTTCTTAGATTAGGATTAGAAATGTAGATTTATACCCTTTTGGAGAGATG
Source organism: Papilionanthe hookeriana x Papilionanthe teres (assembly GCA_022702705.1). Taxonomy (NCBI): domain Eukaryota; kingdom Viridiplantae; phylum Streptophyta; class Magnoliopsida; order Asparagales; family Orchidaceae; genus Papilionanthe; species Papilionanthe hookeriana x Papilionanthe teres. The sequence continues at coordinate 28,438,353 of CM040422.1, forward strand.
TGAGAGGAGATTTTGAGAGAATTTGTAAGGGATTGCACTAGCATTGCATGGATCGACGGGAGACTTTGTGGGAGAGATCTTCATCTTTCTTTCAAAGGGAAAAAGCTAAGTATTGTTTTTCATTATCTTATGATTTTGTAAACACTTACCAAGTGGATTTGCTTTTGTTAAATGAAGTTTCCATTGTGTTTTCTTCGTGCTTTGTGACGTATTTATCTTACTCTTTTTTCTTCTTTGGAAATAGTAGCCTGAGAAGATTATACCATTATTTTCCTTTTACTTTTCTTTTGAAATGAGTAGAATTCATGTGTAGGATTTTGAGATACATGCTAGAAGAAGTTTTATATATAAATGTGATGGTTTTTACTTGCACTTCTTTTACATTGCAATTAAGGCCTGTTGTAATGTTAACATTCGTTGTGAAAACATACGATCCGAGAGGGTTATGCTTTCTACAACTAAGTACAAACCACATTCAAATTTCATGGATGGTGAAGTTAATGGGAATTGAATTCAAATAAATAGGGAAACACAATTATTGGACGTAGAATTGGAGATTTTAGAGTGACAGACTAAAATCCCCAATTTGGTCCTATTTTTTGAGTACTGAAGCGGAGATGTTAGCCCTCAGGCGAGGGGAATGTGGGAGCTCCAAAGTGAGAGCCAGTATCCTCCCAGCATAGCCACAAATTCAGTAAACAAGCATAGGATTAGTTAATGTTCTTTATGCCTGGAGCAAAGGGTAAAGAATAGGATTGTTCCTATCTGGCACATACAAAATTTAATGCATCTCATTCATATACATTATTCATCTCATTACATAAGAGTAGTAGTTTTTAGTTTCTCAAAATTCTCCAAACCAATTCATCCAAAAAGGGTTGTCTTTAGAATTAACACTTGCATTTTGGAGTAGTTGCTAGATAAAACATCATTTAATAGACATTCCAAACTAATGAGTAATTGTAGTAGACTAGAATTTGACTAAGGACCTTTTATCTCGCTTCCCTGTGGGATAGATAACCAGGACTCCATTAGAGCCCTATATTACTTGAGTGATACGTATACTTGCGTTGATATAAGTGACTTTATTATTAATCAATTGCACTCATTTTTATCACTACAAAAAGTCACAGTTAAGTTTTTGGGGCCGTTGTCAGGGAAGCTTCGGTAAGAACTTTAGGAGAATTTTAGTTGAAGTAATTAGGCTTAGACATGGAAAACTTTAGTGTCGTAAAATTGTGTTTGTGTGAAAAGTGTTTTTTTTTATGAAAAAGTGTTGTGAAAAAAAAACTATTTGTGTGAAAAATAAGGTGTTTGTGAAAATGTTTTGTTGTGTTGAATATATTTTTTGTTTTATTTATTTTATTGTTAATGTATTGTTTGTTGTGTTACGTATGCAAAACAAAGGATCTGTAGGACTTGTGCCTTATGATCATGAGTTAGAAAAATGGAAAAAAAACATAAAGGACTTGAAAAACTAGAAATGGAAATGGAAAAAATTCAAAATAATAACTTGGAAAATCATCATACTTCATTGAGGGATTACGTAAATCCTACGACAGATGAAATTCACTCAAGTATACAAAATCCTGTATTATAAGCTGATTCGTTTGAAATAAATCCTGAGATTTTTTAACCGGTGCAGAATAATCAGTTTGGGGGAACTCCTTTGGAGGATCCTTATTTACACTTATCAAAATTTTTAGAACTTTGTGCTCATTAGACTAAAGGGTATGTCAGATGATGTTGTTAGACTAAGGCTTTTTCCTTTCTCACTAAGGGATAAGGCTAAAATGTGGTTGTACTCATTAGCAACTGGCTCTATTAAAAATTGGGATGAGTTAACTCAGAAATTCCTAGCTAAGAATTTTCCACCTTCAAGGACTACTAAACTTAGAAAAGAAATTATCTCATTTTGTCAATATGAAGGAGAATCAATATACGAAGTCTGGGAAAGTTTTAAGGAACTCCTAAGAAAGTGTCCACACCATGCTCTGCCCGATTGGTTAATCATTCAAACTTTTTATAATGGGTTAGTAGGCTCCCTTGGGTCTATAATTGATGATGCGGCTGGTGGATCATTAATGTCAAAACCATTTGATGAAGCGTATGAGTTAATTGAAAAAATGGCTACAAATGAATTTCAATGGCCATCTGCAATGGTAAATCCTAAGAAGGTAGCCAGTGTCCATATTACGGATGTGATTACAATTCTTGCATCTTAAGATGCCGCAATATCAAAGAAGTTGGACCAATTTGGAATGAACCAGCCTCAACTCACTCCAGTAAGTGAGAAATGTTCATTAGGGCATATGATTGATTCTAACTTATCACATGATGCTTTAAATACCATAAACAACCCGTAAACTGACTTTTACAACCTAGGTTGGGAGAACGATCCTAATTTTAACTGGAATCATACTACTGGCGGTGGAAACCAAAAATGGGAAAATAATCATGCAAATCCTAATTGAAGTTGGAATAATCAGGGAAACACAAACTATAGACCTTCATATCCACCAGACTCTAATAATCATCAACATTTTGAGGATAAGAAGATATTTATGGAAGAAGTGGTATTGCAATTGAGAAACCAGTTGCAAAGTCAAAATGTTATGATTAGAAACATAGAGAATCAACTGGGACAAATTGCTAATTCACTTAGCAATAGACCCTAAGGAACACTTCCTAGCAACATTAAGATCAACCCTAAAAAGAACACTAATGAACAAATAGAAGCTGTCCAATTAAAAAGTGGAAGAGAGATAGAGGATGTGGTTAGAAAAGAGAATGATGTTGTGAGAGAACCAAAGGAAACTAAGAGACCTAAAGAACATGTTTCTAAGGATCTGGAAAAATTAATATCTATAACTAAAATCAGTTTGGAAAGACCACCACCTCCATTTTCTCAAAGACTTAGACAGCAGGAGTTGGATAAAAAATTCTCATAGTTCATGAAAGTACTTAAGAAGTTAACGATAAATATTCCTTTCACTGAAGCTTTGGAACATATGCCTAGTTATGCAAATTTTATGAAGGAGATATTAAACAAGAAAAGGAAATTTGGGGATTATGAGACAGTTGCACAATGTGAGGAGTGCAGAGCTATACGTTAGAAAATTTTCCTCGAAAACTTAAAGATCCTTGTAGCTTTACAATTCCTTCTGCAATTGGAAAAAGATTATGTGGAAAAGCTATATGTGATTTAGGAGTGAGCATTAATGTGATGCCTCTATCTATATTTAGAAGGTTAGGTTTAGTTGATATTTCTCCCACTACTATAACCCTTCTGTTAGCTGATCAATCTATTATTTATCCAAAAGGAGTTATAGAAGACGTGCTTGTTAAAGTGGATAAATTTATCTTTCCTTTAGACTTTATTGTATTAGATATGGAGGAAGATAAAGAAATTTCAATTATTTTAGGGAGACCTTTCCTTGTTATTGGACAAGTTATGATAGATGTGCAAAAAGGAGAGTTGACTATGAATATTAATGACCATGAAGTCACTTTTGATGTATTAAAGACTATGAAATATCCAGCTGAGAGAAAAGATGATGATTGTTTTTGGATAAATGAAATTGATTATCTAAATAAAGACCATTTCCAAGAAAATTTTGAGAGTAAGTTAACAGATGAGATTGAAATAGACTTTCATGATGATTCAAAAATGTTATTTAAAGAAGACAGTATGTATATTCAGGAGAGGTGTGAAATGATGGATGCTACCAAAAATAGTAAACTTTTGATTCCATCTGTTAAAAAATCTCATGAACTTAAGATGGATGTACCCCATACAATTTTAAAGCCTATATATTTAGGAAATTCATCTACACAACCATTTTTTATATCTTTAGATGCGACTCAATCACAAGAAAAACCTGAATTGAATGATGAACAAGATAAAATTATTGAACTAAGACTTGGAAGAGAAGTTGAGGATATATTTCAAAAGAACTTTGAGTTAAGAAAATAGGATAAGGATATAGAAAAACCACCTCCACCATTTACTCAGTATCGAGGGGAAGAATTGGAAGATAATTTGAAACAAAAGAGTAACATAGAAGATATTGATCCAGAATCTGAATTATCTAAAAAGAATCTGGTCCAAAATTTGAGAGATATTGAAGTATCTTATACAGATCCATTTCTTATAAATTTCGAGGATGATATTAATATTCAATTTTAAAAAATCAATAGAAGAATATTAGATCTAGAAAGAAATATGAGAAATTATGATATAAATCAAACTGAAAATGAAGAGCTGAATGAAAAATTAAAATTTGAGAATTTTATAGGAATCCCTGGATCTGGAAATGATTAGGTGATTGATCGAGGATTACTTAATTGGAATTTTGATCCAAGTGGAATCATTTATCGGGCTAACAACGTTAAACCAAACGCTTTATGGGAGGCAACCCATAGTTATCAGTGTGCTTTGATTTAGTATGCTTGAGAGTCATGATTGTTAGTGTTGTATGGTGTTTGCTTTAGAGTGTCTTGATTTGATTTATGTGTCATTATGGATTGATCAGTTTGATTGTTGTTGGTAGATGTTTGGATTGTTAGCGGTTGGATTTGATCTTTGTGTGTCATGAGGGAGGAGATTCCTTAACTTCGTATTATGGTTAGACTTGCATGTTCTCTTGTAGTAGTTGGATTGATGAGTCAACTATGACTCGGGTCTTACCTAGACATGAGTTTTACAGAAGTATCATGAATTTGAACAGTGTTAGATCCATCTTAATTTTGTTACTTCTTTTCTCTAACTTTTTTTTTCATTTGGTAAGAGTCGCGAACCTATTTGATGAATAACATTAAGATGATCTTACACTACAATATGTAACTGTTAAAGGTGTTTAATTAAAGGGATTAGTTGATGCCTGAGATTGGTGTCCGGAAACTAATTTATCAGGGATAATCTTATCTTTTGGATTATAATCTATAAAAATCATTTAAAAAAAAGTACCTAATTTACTAGTGTAGTGATGTCGTTAGAAGTTGGAGGTAAGGTAGTGAGATTGGATGAGTTAATGGAAGAATTGACCTCATTTATCTTATGTGTGTTCATGTTTGTGTTAACAATTTTATATAATAATTGAAGAACATTTTTATATTCCCTTACTGATACCTGCTATGCTAGTTAAACTTTTATTAGTGAATTTTATTATGACATGCTTAGTTTAGATTTACTTTCTGCTACATGATTTCTATCCTGATTATTAATTGTAGATCTTTCTGATAGACACTTGTGGTAGATAGAATTTCTAAACTGTTTTTCTTCCTGCTTATATTTTCTGTACTTAAGCTATATATGTTAAAATTTAATTTTGGAGGTAGGAAAAAAAATAAAATTTTAAAGTGAAAATACTTCCTATAAGTTTAATATTATTGCAAGCATGCTTTATGTTAGATTTACTTTCTCCTACAGTCATTCTATCCTGATTATGCATGTTTATGAAACTGATAGGATGTTGTAGTAGTAAGTAGATTCAACCTTTACTTTTTCTTCCTGCAACATTTTATGGAATTCATTGCAAAATATTTTAAAATTTAAGTTTGGGAAGAAAGAAAAATTACTTTCAAAGTTAAACTTTATTTGTCCTCAGTTGTCTGCATTTAATTTGATATCACTTTTAAAATGACTTGTGGCATGTGGTGTTACCTTTAAGTTACTATAATTTCAATTTTAGGAATGTTAGAAAAATAACTTAGTTGAAATCCTATGTGAAGAAATTGTTCTAGAATTAAGATATTTTGTAGGAAACATTGGAAAAATGATTTTTCTATTTATGGTAGAAATGAGTTGAATATTTGAAAAGCTAAAATTCTTAGATTTACAGTTAATGAGAATTGAGCCTTTATTGAAAACCTTTTTCGAACTAATACTTACACTTATAAAAAGTGAGGGAAAGTTTTGAGTTTTGGATTTTAGAGAGAGGATAGTAAAATTCAAAATTATTAAAGGCCCTATCCAGATATAGTAATCCTCACTTAAAAAAAAGTAAAAAAAAAAGGATTAAAAATGATCCCAAAAGAAAGAAAAAAAAGGGTGAAAAAAAGGGATTGAAAATGATCCCAAAAGAAAAGAAAAAAAAATAAAATAAGTGAGGAGAAGCTTAAGAAGAAGCCTAATCAAAAATTGGTTTCACTTGAATCTTTTTAAATGAAAAGACTTAAAAATAATCCTAAGCTTATTCTTATTTCAAAAGGTATTGGTTAAATTGGTATAGATAAGGTGCTTAAATTCCATTTTTATACTTTGTATCAATCTTTAGTTTGACAATTTTCAATAACTTTTGAAGTAAATAGAAAATCAGGATTCTTAAGTTGAATATGAGATATTCTTACACTCTAGTCCTAGGTTAATTTGCTAGAATTTCTCCTATGTTATACTATAACATTTCTAAGATGAAATTATAGGAAACTCTATTGAAACCCACAACCACAAGTTAATATATTTGGTTTTTAAAGTTATAGTGTTACTTGAGAACAAGTAACTGTAAAGTTTAGGGGATTTTGATGCACAAAAAATATATACGATTTTTGCTATATGATTTTACTCATTTTTTGTGATATTACACTTTAAAAGGAAGGTATTTTGTATGTTTTTTTGTTTTAGGTACAAGAAATAGTGATTGGAGCAAAAAGAAGCAAAAACGGTGCAATTTAGAGCAAAAATGAGCAAGAAAGCAAATTTTGGTTTGACACATTTCGATAAGTCTTTCTATGTTTAATATCTTTTACACTTCTTGCATAATTTTTGAATGAGATTAAACTTTTAAGAAAGGTTGTTTTTATGCTTATTTTGTCGCAACGCAATTGAAACGGGGCGAATCAGAGCTAAAACGGAGCGAAACAGTGGAGCTGCGCAGAAATCTCGCTGAAACCGCCCTCGAGCTCGCCGAAGGCGAGAATTTCTCAGGAAGACCAAAAAATGACAGAATAGCTCGCCGACAGTGCCCTCGAGCCCGCTGACGGTGCCCGGAATGATTATGGACCGACTTTTGGCAATTATGGGCCAAAATTCAACGTATTTGGATGCTTTTTGAAAGGTTTCTTATGGAAACTCTTAAAACTTCATCCCTACACTTTAAAAGAACGAATTTAGGTCAGTAAAAAAGAAAAGAAATGTTAGGAAAAACTTGGAGAATGTTTAAGGTTCTTAGATTAGGAGTAGAAATGTAGATTTCTACCCTTTTGGAGAGATTGGAGAGGAGATTTTGAGAGAATTTGTAAAGGATTGCACTAGCATTACATGGATCGACGAGAGACTTTGTGGGAGAGATCTTCATCTTTCTTTCAAAGAGAAAAAGCTAAGTATTGTTTTTCATTATAATATGATTTTGTAAGCACTTACCTACTGGATTTGCTTTAAATGAAGTTTCCGTTGTGTTTTCTTTGTGCTTTGTGACATATCTCTCTTACTCTTTCTTATTCTTTGAAAATAGTGGCATGAGAAGATTATGCCATTCTTTTCCTTTTACTTTTCTTTTGTAATGAGTAGAATTCATGTGTAGGATGTTGAGATACATGCTAGAAGAAGTTTTATATATAAATGTGATGGTTTTTACTTGCACTTCATTTACATTGCAATTAAGGCCTGTTGTAATGTTAAAATTCATTGTGAAAACATATGATCCGAGAGGGTTAAGCTTTCTACAATAAATTATGAACCACATTCAAATTCCATGGATGGTGAAGTTCATGGGGATTGAATGCAAATAAACAAGGAAATATTATTATTGGATGTAGAAGTGGAGATTTTAGAGTGACAGTCTAAAATCCCCAATTCGGTCATATTGTTTGAGTACTAAAGTGGAGATGTTAGCCCTCAGGCGAGGGGAAAGTGGGAGCTCTGAAGTGAGAGCCGGTATCCTCCCAGCCTAGCCACAGATTCAGTAAACATGCATAGTATTAGTCAATGTTCTTTATGCCTGGACCAAAGGGTAAAGATAGGATTTCTCCTATTTGGCACAAACAATATTTAATGCATCTCATTCCTATACATTATCCATTTCATTACATAAGAATAGTAGTTTTTTGTATCTCAAAATTCTCCAAACCAATTCATCCAAAAAGGGTTGTCATTAGAATTAACACTTGCATTTAGTAGTTGCTAGATAAAACATCATTTTAATTGACATTCTAAACTAAGGAGTAATTGTAATAGACAAGAATTTGACTAAGGACCTTTTATCACGCTTCTCTATGGGATCAATAACCAGGTCTCCACTAGAGCTCTGTATTGCTTGAGCGATATGTATACTTGTGTTGATATAAGTGACTTTATTATTAATCATTTGCACTCATTTTTATCACCACAAAAATTTGCGGTCAATAGATCAATTTGGAATGAATTTTTCTCAACCAATTTCCATGATTGAAGAAAATTCATTAGGCCAAATGGTTGATTCTCAAACATAACCAGAAACTTTTAAATGCTATAAGTAAGCCTAATAACCCATATTCCAATTATTATAACCCAGGTTGGAAAAGCCACCCAAACTTTAACTGGAATAACAATAATCAAGGTGGTAGTAATCAACAATGGAGGAACAACCAAGTAAACTAATTGGGGAACTGGGACAACCAAGGGAATAATAATTATAGACCAACCTATCCTCCAGGATATAACAATAATTCACAATTTAAGGAGAAGAAGTTGTCTATTAAATAAGTGGTGTTATAAATGGGAAATCAATTGCAAAGCCAAGGAGCTACAATCAGAAATACTGAGAATCAATTAGGACAAATTTCTAATTCATTAAGTAATAGATCCCAAGGAATGATTTTTGGTAACACTAAAGTAAATCCAAGAGATAAGAATAAAGAGCAAGTAAAAGCAATTCAACTAAGAAGTGGAAGAGAGTTGGAAGGTGGAGTTCAAAAATGGATTGAAGTAGAGAAAGAAGAGATTGAAAACCCAAAAGAGGACCCTCTGAAAGGTTCAGAAAGAGCTATTTCTCCACCTAAGATTGATTTAGAAAAGCCACCACCTCCATTTCCTTAGAGACTTCATCAACAAAAGTTGGATAAGCAAGTTTTAAAGCTCTTGGAGATATTTATGAAGCATACAATCAACTTTCCATTTGCTGAAGCCTTAGAACAAATGCCAAGCTATGTGAATTTTATGAAGGATATTCTTAACAGAAAAATAAAGTTTGAATAAAATGAAACGGTTGAACTTAGTGAAGAGTGCAGTACAGTAATTCAAAAAAAACTTCCTAAAAAGCTTAAAGATCATGGTAGTTTCACAATTATGTGATCTGAGACAGATTTTATGGAAAAGCTTTATGTGATTTGGGTGCAAGCATTAACCTTATGCCATTATCAATACTCAAAAGACTGGGATTAGGAGAAATAACCCCTGCTACTGTAACTCTGCAATTAGTGGATGGTTCGATCACATATCCTAAAGGAGTTATAAAGGATGTTTTGGTGAGAGTGAATCAATTTATCTTTCTTGTTGTTTTTATTGTACTAGATATGGAGGAAGATAAAGAGACACCCATAATTTTAGGGAGACCTTTTCTAGCCACAGGCAGAGCAATGATAAATGTGCAAAAGGGTAAATTAACAATGAGAGTCAATGATCAAACTATTACATTCAATATTTCAAAATAAATGAAATATCCTACAAGAGGTAAAGATGATGAATGCTATAGGAGGGATGCTATCAGATATTTGAGTAATGTCATTTCAAATCAACTTATGAAGAAAAAATTGAAAGTGAAGAATTGGAACACGAGCAAAAAAAGGAATTATAACATTTTGAAGATTTTCATGAGGAAGATTTAAATTATGTTCATGAAAATTTTGAATTGTTGGACGTGACTGAAAAGATGAATCTTTTGGTCCATCAATTGAAAAACCTCATGAACTTGATTTAAAGTTGCTTCCTAACCATTTAAAGTATGCCTTTTTAGGTGATTCCTCAACATTGTCAATTATAATTTCCTCTCAATTGACTGAGAAAGAAGAAGATAGTTTGCTTGAAATTTTAAAGAATTGAAATTTTAAAGAAATATAAGAAATTTTTTGGATGGATAATAGCTGATATTAAAGGAATCAGTCCTTCAATTTGTATGCATAGAATCCTTATGAAGGATAACTGCAAACCTCAGGTTGATCCTCAAAGGAGATTAAACCATATCATGAAAGAGTTTGTTAAAAAAGGAATTTTAAAGTGGTTGGATGCTAGAATTATCTACCCTATTCAGATAGTACATAGGTTAGTCCTATTCATTGAGTTACTATGAAAGGAGGATTTATTGTGATTGTTAATGAAAAGAATGAGATTATACCAACAAGATAAGTTACAGGATGGAGAATATGTATTGATTATAGAAAATTAAATCTTGTTAAAATGAAAGACCATTTTCCACTTCCCTTTCTAGATCAGATGTTGGATAGACTAGCTGGGCATAAATATTTGTATTTTCTGGATAGAAATACTGGTTACCACCAAATACAGATTGCTTCTGAGGATCAAGAGAAAGCAAAGTTTACCAATTCTTATGGTACATTTGCTTTTAGAAGAATACCCTTCATTTTACGCAATGCCCCCACTACATTTCAGAGATGTATGATGGCAATTTTCTGTGATTTAATTGAAAAAGGAATTGAAGTTTTTATGGATGACTTTTCAGTGTTTGGAATTTCATTTAAATTATGTTTAGAACATCTGTCTAAAGTTCTAAAACGCTGTGAAGAAACTAATTTTGTCCTTAACTGGGTAAGATATCAATTTATGGTAGCAGGAGGAATAGTTTTAGGACATCACTTATCAGAAAATGGTATTGAGGTAGATCCTGCAAAAATTCAAGTGATCTCTTTAAGTTGCCCAACTAATGTAAGGGGAATTAAAATTTTTTTCAGGTCATGCTGGATTCTACAGGTGTTATATTAGAGATTTTTCAAAAATTTCAAAACCTTTATGCCGTTTACTGGAAAAAGATGTGGTTTTTAATCTTGATGAAGAATGCCTAAAAGCTTTTGAAAAATTAAAAGAAAAATTAATCACTGCACCTGTTATTGTTCCACCAAATTGGGAAAAACCTTTTGAATTAATATGTGATGCTAGTGATTATGCTATTGGAGTTGTTTTAGGTTAGAAATATGATAAGACTTTCAAAGTAATCTACAATGTTAGTAAAACTCTTAATAAAGCTCAAATTAATTATACCAATACTGAAAAAGAGTTATTAGCTATAGTATTTGCTTTTGATAAATTCAGATCATATTTAATTGGAACAAAATGTGTGATGCATGTTGATCATTTTGCTATTAAATATTTAACGAAAAAGATGGATGCAATACCAAGACTGATAAGATGGATTCTTTTGTTGTAAGAATTTGATTTTGAGATAGTAGATAGAAAGGGTGTTGATAATCAAATTGTTGATCATCTATCCAGGATTGAAACTAAAAAATCTCTCTGTGATACTGAAGAAATTAATAAAAAATTTTCTTATGAAAAATTTTTCACTATTAATGAGTGGTGTGTTCCGTGGTATGCCGACATTGTAAACTTTATTGTTAGTGATATTTTACCCTATGGTTTGACATACCAGGAGAGAGAAATTTATATCTGTAGCTAAGACTTATTTTTGGGATGACCCATTTTTATTGAAACAAGGAAATGATATGATTATTCGAAGATGTGTGTCGTTAGAATAAACTTATGAACTTATTCAAAAATGCCATAACTCTAATTATGGGAGACATTTTGGAGTTGCTGAACTGCATATAATATCTTTCAATTTGGATTTTATTAGCCTAAAATTTTTAAGTATGTTAATGATTTTATTAAAAATCATGATAGATGTCAATATGTAAGCAATATTTCTAAAAGAAATGAGATGCCCCTCAATTATATGTTAGAAGTTGAAATATTTGATGTTTGGGGATTAGATTTCATTGGACCATTTATATCATCTTTCAGAAATATATATATTTTGATAGCAGTAGATTATGTATCCAATGCAAAGTTTTTAATAAATAATATATTTTGCAGATTTGGAATACCAAGAGTAATCATAACTGATGGAGGAAGTCATTTTAGAAATGCGATTATGGAAAAGTTCATAAAGAAAAATCATATTAACCATCACATTGCTACTGCTTATCAACTGCAAACAAGTGGTTTTGTTGAATTATCCAATCGTGAAATTAAAAGAATATTGGAAAAGACTGTTAATCCAAACAGAAAGGATTGATCAATTTAACTGGATTATGCTTTGTGGGTTTATAAGACTGCTTACAGAACTCATATAGGAATGTCCCCGTATAGGCTAATTTTTGGAAAAGCTTATCATTTACCAATTGAACTTGAGCATAAAGCATATTGAGCTATTAAAGAGTTCAGCTATAATTTGAAAGATGCTGGAGAAAAGAGATTTTTGTAATTAAATGAGCTTGAAGAGATAAGGAATGAATCTTATGAAAATGCTAAGATTTATAAAGAAAAAATGAAGTTGTGGCATGAACGGAGGATTCTTACTAAAAATCTTGAGCTAGGACAAAAATTTTTGTTGTGTAATGTTAAATTGAAAATATTTGCTGGAAAACTTAAGTCCAAGTGGACGGGCCCATTTATTGTAATGAAAGTTTATTTCTATGGAGTTGTGGATATTTAAGATCCTAAGATTAGAAAAATATTTAAATTTAATGGTCATAGACTTAGACCATATTTTTCAGTCGATCAAAAACCTGATAATAATATGATGTTGGTTCACTCAAAATATGCTCTAGGTATGTCAGGTTGAAGACAATAAACCAAGCACTTTGTGGGAGGTAATTCATAGTTATCAGTGTGCTTTGCTTTAAGTTTGATGTTTGTGCTTTGTTTAGTTTATTTTTAAGATTATGTGGAATTTTTTTGAAGATTTTATGTTATAGTGGTGTTATTTGGACCTTATTTGATGACTTAGAGAAGTCAAAATGATGATTTGGAAGTTTAGCAGACCTGTACTAAATTGAGCACTGGCGGCTATGCGCCGCAGATTGACACTTAGGCGCAGGAGTTACAAAAAACATGAAAAAATGTTTTCTAGATGCCTAAGTCGTGGGAAAGTAAATTTGGGAGTTATTTGGGAGTTTTAACACATCTATAGTCGATTTTAAGTCTTCACAAGTCTATAAAAAAGTCCTAAATTAAAGAAATACTTACCCCAGTTCTTATTTTCATTCCTGAATCTAAGAAAAATATTTTGAGTGCAAAAATGTCTTCTTGGGAGAGCGAAGTTAAGAATAAGGAGGAAGCCAACAAGAAGAAGTTTATTAGTGAAAGTGTGTAAGAGTTATTCAATGGATTCCTAGCAGTTAATATTCAAGGAATTGCAGTAAGGAAGATTGAAGCCAATGTGGAATCAATTGAAGCAAAGGTAAATGAAGCTAATGCTCATTTAGCGCATATTAGATGGCAACTTAAAATGTAATTCAGTCATACAACTCATGTGGAAGAAGCAAATAGAGCGATGTATCTGAAAAAAAAAATTGTCAGAAGAAGATGTAAGAGTTTTTAATTATCGCTCGTTTTATCAGATTTATATTCCAGGTGGTTCAAATGGAACTAATGGTGGTTCTGAATATAATCCACCCGTAGGAGATTGGAATTAAATTAAGTGTAGTTTTGTGATTTGGTTTTCTGTGTTTAGTGTTTTGTGTTTGTGATTTATGTTTATGTTTTGTTGCACTTTAATTTGATGTTTGCTATATCTTAATGATGTAAGTTTGTGTTTAAGAAATGTGTTACGAACTTATGCATTTGGGGAATTTCATCCAAAATTTTTGGATAGAAATTTTTAGTTTGTATTAAGTGTGGTTTGTTATTAATGAAATATAAGTTTATGTTTATGTGAAATTTGTTTGGAATCAGATGAAAATTTTAGTGTACTTTTGGAGTGTTAGAAGAGTTTATGGGGAGAAACAAGTATAAGAAGTGGTTACGGGAGATTAACTAAGTAACTTTGTGCCATTAAAATTAATTGTCAAAATTTGGGCACTGGCAGCTAAGCGCCAAACCGTCGGTGCTTAAGTGCCAAATTTTGCGGCTATGTGTCGTATGCTCCATGCATAGGCACCAGTTCACGAAAATCGATTTTCTATAGTTAAAAACACAAAATTTACCATTTGTAAACCCCCCATCACCTTCAAGCTCTTGATTTCACGAAAAAGGAGCCTATGACATCACTTAATAGGATCATTTAAGAGCCGATTTCGCTGAAATTTGTTAGATTTGAGTTCCTTGAGGTATGAGCACTTCTCCTAAGTAAATTTTTTTTATTTTCACCATGTATTTTGAGTACATTATTGAAAAATCTGAAAATCACTATTCATGGTAAAAATTTGAGGAAAAGCATGAGAAATTGCTTTGATTAAGTGGAAATTACCTTTGGAAGTTAAATTAGCAAGTTTAGTTTGATTTTGGAATTTATGGTGAATTTTTTGTGAATTTTTAGAGATGGCTCCAAAGTCGAAGTGCTCGAGAGAGAAGGTGAGATTTGATTTCTACAAATTTGTCAGTTCTAGAGCGGAGGATAGATACGTCGACACACTTTCATCGCGTAAATTGATTCCTGAATGAGTTTTTAGCAAGCCATGAGGAGATTGAAGAAATGATTATTAGAAGAAATTGAGAAGATTACTGTTGCTTCTCTGCTGTTGCTGTTGTATCTGTTATTAGAGAGTTTTATGCAAACTTGCCAGCAGTAGAAGAAAATATGGTGATGGTTCGAGATCAGCAAGTGCATTTTTCACTTGCAGTAATTAATGTCTTTTACCGATTGCCTCCTAAGATGTTTTGTTTGTATGTCAAGTATCATCCTTCTGAGGGAGAGCTTGATGAGATAATGTCCTTTCTTACTGATGGAAGAGGTTTTTGGAAGATAAAAAATTAAAGAAGAGTAAATTTTCAAGCCTCTAAGTTGAATGCCACTTCTAAAGCATGGCATTACTTTATCTCATCTAAGTTGTTCCCTTCATGTCATGTTAGTGAAGTTACGAGAGAAAGAGCTTTTCTGAACCATTGTATTCAGCAGGGAAAGCCTGTAAACATAGGAGCTATTATTTTAGATTATACTCTCAACTATGCCAAAGCTTCTACTACTGTAGTTATGGGTTCCTTCTCTGATTCATTCACTTTGTGAGTAGTCTGGTGTTAAGTTTGAAACATGGTAAGAGGTTCTTCAGCCACTTAAACCTAATACCAGTGTAAATGTAAACACATACACTGTGCATTCAGTATTTGGCTAGAAAGGAGGATCTATTAGAGCTTCCAGTGCTTCTGCTTCTGCTGCCTCTACTTCTCGAGCTTCTACTTCACATGCATCATCTTCAAGAGATTCACAAACTGGATTGTTAACAAAGATTTTAAAGAAAGTGAGTCTTACCAGAGAATACGTTAGAGATATGGATGGTAAGATAGAAAATATTGAAAGATATTTGTGAAACATTAAGAATATGAGAAGAATTATCAGCAGTACATGGACAGAGTGATTAGAGGTGATCACAGTGCTGAGATCTCCCCTCATCCTTTTAATATACCTTATGTGCCATCCAGAGATTGGAATGAAGATGATGATGATGAGGATGATGATTAGGATTGTTGTGTTGAGTTTGTGATGTTGTTATGTGATTTCTTATGTGTTGTGATATTTTTATTTGATGTTCTCATATGTGATGTATTGATTAAATTTTTATGTTATATATTTTGGTTTGAACTCTGATATTGTGTAGAGCATTGTTGGGACTATTTCTTTTATGCACATTCAGATGTTTATATGATAAATTGATATTTTATGTTGTATGTTTGTGATATGTTTGTGGTGGTAAATGTTTTAAATGTGTATCTAGTGTTTGAGTTTTTAATAGTGTATAATTTAATTCCAAAACTGTTAGGAAAATTTAGAGTACTATTAGAAACCACTATTTAAATTGCATGTTTAAACTTTTCAAAATCTGTTACCATATATTATCTAGTGTTGTTGTGCTTTTAGTTATGTATAGTTGGTGTGTATTTGCTTTGAAAACCTCCACTATTGTAGAAGTCCTTTGAAATTTTTATTTTATGAAAAAATGAAAAATTGAATTTGATTTCTTTTTACTCCTTGTTTTTAAACTGTTATACTTACATATTTAGGATATGAAAATTCCTGCTAGCATGGCATTTTAGTTTTTAATTCGTAACCATGTATCATTTTTTATGCTTAAATGCTTAATCCAAACTAAAAACTAATAGTTTTGGGGGGAATTTTAAAAACAAATTTTCAAAAACTAAAATTTTATTTGTTCTCAAGTATACTCATAATGAAATTTGATTTTTGATTGAAAAAAATTATGTATATGAAGTTATATCAGGGAAGCAAAATTTTGAATATAGAAATCAATCAGAGAATTTAGTTAAAATTTATAGTAATAATGAAAATTTTGAAAGTTAAAATTTTCTTAGTAAAGAAATGATAAATAAAGTTAAACTATATTTAATAAGAAATATTGTATTTTTGTAAAAATAAAAGATTTGACTTTTATTTTTCAAAACTTAAAATTCTTTTGTTGAAAAATAATTTTCAACACTATTATTTTTATTTTAAGTGAAAGATACATATCATACCTTTGTTTTAAATGGAAGGGTGGAATTCAACATCATTAAAGGTCTATCCAGATACAATAATCATTATCTTATAAAAAAAATAAAAAAAGAAAGAAAAGAAAAAGAAAAATAAAAAAAAGGGAGGAGAAGCTTGAGGATTTAAGGGCCTAATAAAAAATTGGTTCCATACCTAAAGTTTAAAATATAAGTTTGATAAAATCTATAGCTTAAGATTATAATATAATGAGTAAAATTATTTTCAAATTAAAAATTTTAAGTGAGGAAAATAAAATGTTTAAATTTTATATTTTGAAAAATCTACATGTATTTCTAAATTAGATATGAACATATATTTTCATGATCCTTTACTTAAGAACTTTCTAAAAATTAAGTTGATCTTATTTACTAAAATTTTTTCTAAGTTAGACTATTTCATTTCTAGAACAAAATTTTGAAACCTTCCTAAGAGACTCATTTACATAATTTGCATGTTAAAATTTTTATATGATTTTAGTGTCACTTGAGGACAAGTAACATTTTAAATTTGATGGATTTTGATTCACCTAAGTACATAGTATTTTTATGCACATTTGTATACCTATTTTTGATGATATAACACTTTAATGGAAGGTTTTTTTTGTGTTTTTATTACAGGTATGATTAAAATGACTGATTATAATAAAAAAGAGTTAATGATGATCAAATTTTGAGCCAAAATAAGCTATGTGAAAATTTGACCTGTGGATACTAAGCGCCGCATGGTTGGCGCATAGGTGCGACAGTTTAAAAATACGAATTAAATCAAATTTGGTGTCATTTTCAAGGGGTGTTTGAAGCAACTTTCGGTGGTAACTTACTTAAATTCATTTGAGTGGCAGATTTGAATGAAGAGATGCATTCTTTGGTGGATTCATTAAATCTAGACATATTTTGAAGAGACACCAAAGCACATTTTAAAGAATTATAAGAATAAAGTTTTATAATCAGAAGAGAGCCCTTATTAGTCCTTCTTAATCTTTTTAGATCCTTCTTCTCGCCAAATTTTCTTTACTCTTCTACTTTATTTTATCATAGTTTGTATTAGAATTTAGAGAGTCAATCCTTAGAGTTGGGCGCCAACATCTAAGGAGTTTTCTAGTGGAAAGCAAAAGAATCAGAGGAACTTCCAGAGTCTTGCGGAGAGGATTTTCACATAAGTGCTTATCTTTATTTTCACATTTGGTTTTTAAGTAAAACTTATTGTGTTTTCACTATAATTTCTACTTTCAAATCAAGTTGTGTTTGTGTTTTCTCCATGAGTTCTGAGTAGTTTTCTTTATCTTTTTCCTTTTAAATGATGAAGTAATTAAATTATGGAAGGAAGTTGTGTGAAGTATATCGATGGGGCTTGGGTTGAATTCACGAATTTGGCACCACTACTAGGAGATATAATTCCCCAGCAACAATGCTAGAAACTTGATGCAACCAGACTTTACTTCTATATTTTTAAATGCAAGATTTTGTTAACTTCAAATTATAAATTTATAATGATTTTTTAAAGTCCAAGCATTCAACGCAAGTATACGTATCGTATCAAGTAATACAGGGCTCTAGTGGAGTCCTGGTTATCGATCCCACAGGGAGATATTAAGTTGAAGCAAAGTAAAAGTTTTAACAAGTTAGAATAAAGCACTAGAACTTTCTTCTAACACTACTACTACTGTGCAGAAGACAGTAACAACCAACTAAACTACAATTACTTCTAACGATTTTGAAAATAGAATTAACTAACAGACACACTAAACTAAATATTTGAAAGGTTTTTGATATATGAGAAAAGTATCTTTCTTCTTGCAATAAGAATATGATGTGTGGATTGATATGGATTGATTATCTAATTTATTGTGCCAAATAGGAGCATAGATGATTCTTTACCTTTAGAAGAGTACCCCCTCCTCTAAATAAGAAAAGAACATTGACACATTCTAAGTTTAGTTACTAATTCTAGGGCTAGGCTGGGAAGATACCGGCTCTCACTTCAGAGCTCCCACTCACCCTTCACCCGAAGGCTAACCTTTGATATTAGTTACTAATCTTAGAACCAATCGAGGGATTTTAGTCTGTCACCCTGAAATCTCCACATTGAAGTCCTTCAGAACACATTTTTCTATTTATTTGCACGTAATTCCCATGAACTACACAATTCATCCATGTAAATTGAATGGATCTTTCATTATTGTTGTAGGACATTAAATCCTTTCAAACTTAATGTTCAACAACATATTTTAACATTTCAATTAGCCAGATCAAAAGTAAATTAAGTTCTAAATGAAAAACCATCACAATTTCTTCATCACATTAAAATCACATCAAATCTACTTCAAACCATCATCACATCTCTAAGAAAGAAGAAAGACAAAGAAAATTACTCAGAATTTATGGAGAAGATACAAAAAAACATGGATTTTATATATATAAGAAAATTCATACAAACCACAAAAGGAAATACAACTTATCTCTTTCTCTTCCCCAATGCAAACTCCTTGAAGTTCCTTTGAATCCTCTTATCTTCTTTACAACAGTTGATTCTCTCTTTAGAATGGAAAGGAAGAAGCAATCTCTCACTTTACTCCTTCTCTTTCACTCCTTAGAGAAGAATCCCTCTCTTCTACACTAAACCCTAACACTAAAACTAAGAGAAAGTAATAAAAAGCAAGAAAGCACACTCTAAAACTCTCTAAAACTCTTCTTCTCTTTTCCCTCGTTTAAATTAAGTTATTTAAGAGTTAGGGACAAAATCCCAAGAGTTTCCATAGGCATCCCTTCAAAATTTTGCCAAAACTCTCAAAATTTGAATTCCACCGACTTTGGGTGCCGACGGCACTCTATCGTGCAATTAATTCTGGACTCTCTGGATTTGGGCGTCGCGACGCCATAATACCTTTTCCACCATTTTTTGCTCCTTTTCACTCCGAATTTGTTCTTTTTTTTATTCTTTTCTCTCCAATCACCTAAAATCATCATACCTGCAACAAATCATAAAAAATACCAATCTTTAAAGTGCAATATCACCAAAAATAAGTAAAATTAGATAGCATAAACCATATATATTTTTGGTGCATCATATATATGTTTAATGTTGGAAGAAGTTGTGATGATTTCTTTGCACTTAATTTACTTCTTGATTTAGTCAATTAAGATGTTAAAATTTGTTGTGAGATTATGTAAGAACTAATGTGGTATTGTCTCAATCAACAATTAAAAAGAATCACATGTAATTGTATGGATGAGAATTGTAGTTCCTATAATTGAATGCAAATAATTAGGGATATATGTTTTTAATGGGGAATAAAATTAGAGGACTTTAGAGTGACAGGTTAAAGCCCCCTAATTTGATTTGAGGTGAAAAATTTTGTTATAGGATGTTAGCCCCCATGTGGAGGGAATAGATGGAACTCTAGAGTGAGAGCTGGTATCTTCCCTGCCTAATCCATCTAAAAAATTTCAAAGCTTCAAATTAACCAATTTTCTTTATAGAACCAAGTAAAGGTAAAGAATTTAATTTCTCTTATTTGGCACAACACATTTAAATATTTCCACAACGAAATTCCATAATTATTAATGATTCATTAAAAGAGGAAAAATATATTTTATTCTCATTTCTTTCATATCATTTAGTTGTCTTGCTAAATTTAGTTGCTTGCTTACCTTTTATTAAAAAAACATCAAAAACAATTTTAAAATTATCTATTTTAAACATACTTTACAAAATTAATTTAAAAAGTAAAAAGTCAATTTTCTTATTTCTTTATATTTCTAGACATTTCTCTGTGGGATCGATATCTTGGGGCTTAATCAGAAAGTCATATATTACTTGATAAATGATACTTATACTTAAGTAGAATCCCATATTATAAAATAATTAAAATATATTTATTATTTGTTTCAGAGTCAAGTTTTTGGCGTTGTTGCAAAGAAAGAGATATTATTATTGTAAAGAAATATAAAGTGAAAAACGTAAGCGTAAATATTCGGGGATCGGTTATGACAGAAGGAGGAAGATGATGGGATGCCGTCCATTTTTATTAAAAATGGACAGTCGTGATCTCGTTGGACCGATGTTTCATCCGTATAAAACAGATGAAACCACAGGCCACGTGGCCGCTTTCATGGATTTCTCTTCAAATCAGGTGATGCCACATAGGATTTTGATGCCTCCGATGTTTGAGTTGGCGCTGAGTCACTTAAATAAGAAAATCTGAATTTTCTTATTTAATTAAATTCAGAAATCATTAAAAATTCATATCTTGATAAAGAAAAATCATAAAAATAAACCAAAAATACCTCAGACTCAGGGAGATAATGAGAAAATTATGAAATCAAAATATGAAATTAATGATTTAATTTGATTTTAATTATGTACTCTCTGGAGTAATTTAACTTTTAAAATCTATTTATAATTCCAAAAATTCTCAAATTTTCGTAGATTGATATTCTCATCCTTAGAGACATTCCTTGATGTTTTTCAAGGCTAGGAAAATTCCCTATGATATGATTTTCTATTTTCTATTTAACTTTGTAATTATTTTTAATAATAATTATAAAAAAATTCAGAAATTAGGAAACTAAATTAAAAATTAGTGAAGTAAATTAGGGTGACATATTTAACCCCTAAAATGATAAATATTAGACTTTAGAAATTTAGGATGACATTTTGATTTGTAGGGATAATTTAATATTTAATTAACCCTAAAACCCTTTAAAACTCAATTTACTAGACTTAGCCCATTTCACATTAGGTTAAGTCAAATTTTGAGTCTAAGGCTCTGTTTGGGCGAGCATATAAGTGCGGCGGCGTTTTTGAAATGCCGCCGCACTCTTTGGTTAGCACTTATTGGTGCTTATCCGAAAACCACATTTATTTTTTTGTGTTACACGTGATACGTGCCCTCGTAGCCTCGGTCTGCTTATTGTTTCGCGTTTTCGGATATCAATTACCCCCGTGACCCCATCGGCCATCCCGTGACCCCGTGTGAAGCTCCTCGATCTCGGTCGGCTAGCTCTCCTCCTCTCTGATCACCCCCATTCTTCTGTAGCCATACACTAGTATCTCCGTCCATATTATCCCCAACTGTAAGCTTCGACGCTTAGAGGTATCTTCATTCCTCATCTTCTTCACTCCACATTGGGGCTTCGTCGGGACCGTTATGGTTTCTCGGTCATTTTTCTCTTCTCTATGGCACTGTTTTTTTCGGTTGAGTTCTATTGCCTTACGGTTAGTGTTCCAGTTGCTACGACGGTTACAGTTCTATCTCCCGGTTACAGTTCATTTTTGTTTTAGCTTCTCTTGCAACTCCCTTCTGTTGAAATTTGGTGGTTTTTATAAAAGGTAAAGCATTGATTTGTCTTGATCTTGAAAGGTCTGGAAATTAAGCATTGAGATGCAAATGAGCAGAAATTTGATATTTCTTGATCTTGAATCTGCTGGCTTTTTGTTATTTTGTTACTTTTCATACTTATTTATAGAAAGAATGGAAATGCAAATGAGCATAAATGCAAGCTTAAAAGGCCATTATTTCTTACCTAGGTTTAAAATTATTTCATATATCACTAGCTTAAACGCAGAAATGGTGTGCTTCGGCTGATTGTGTTATCATAATAACCACATTTGTGGTAACAGTTGTAAAGGAAGAAGTTTATCGTTTGGTGTATGGCTTGCATGCACATTGCAATTTAGTGCACAAGCAGCATGAAAAAGTTAACAATAAGAATTTTTCATAATATTGGTAATGGGAGTCAGATCAATTGTATTTATGGTTGTGAAATTCTATTAGGTGTTAAGAATTTGCTACTACGACGAATATGACTGTTTTCTCAAGTGGGATTTGTCATTTTGATAATTGAATGTAAGCATTAGCATAGTGATCCTATAATTGAATGCAAGCTTTGTCATTTTCATAATTGAATCCAAGCTTTGGCATAGTTCCAGAAAGATTGCTCGTTTGTCTTTTAGATACTTTTATTCTTTCACCTAGGCTACAAACTTATGCTTAACTTTATATTATTTGTATGTTATTCTTCTACTTTCAATTGTCACATGAAAGCCACCTTATCAATGCGAAGCGAAATACATGTTTTAACTTTTATTCAGATGTCATAGGGTGCTTATATGCACTCTATGCACATGATGTAGAAGGAAATAAATTTTTTGTTCTAATCAATTGATATGGCAGTACACAATGAGTAAAGTTAAAGAGGTTGTATCTTCGGCCATGTAAGATAGAAACGCCACGATTATATTATGTGATCTCTGTGTAAAGGAAGTTCAGCTTGGAAATAGGCCGAATACTCATTTTAATAAGGATGGCAAAACATAATGATTAATTTCAATGAACTTACTGGAAGGGATTACGATCGGACGAAACTAAAAAATAAATGGGATCAATTAAAAAAGGACTGGAAAACATGGAAAGAACTAAAAAGTGGATCCACTGGTCTGGGGTGGGATCCTAGCAAGCGGACTATTGATGCTCCCGAGCACTGGTGGACCGAAAAAATACAAGTAAGCAAATATGTCTGATCATTTCATCCTACTTTACTTTGTCTCATTTAACTAACTCCATTAACCAGATAATTTAATTAGTACAGGTAATGCCGGGAGCCAAAAAATTTAAATCCTGTGGGATTGATCCAGATTTGTAAGAGAAGTGACCCACTTTTTATATGTTTGCAAATTATGTTAATAGCAACGGCACCAAAAACTTGATCCCGCTTTAATCTATATATATTTGATTTTATGATGGAATGTTTAATGTGGATTCTACGCAAGTATAAGTATCGTATCAAGTAATACAGGGATCTAGTGGAGTCCTGGTTATCGATCCCACAGGGAAGTTTTTAACAAATTTGTATCAGCTAAAATTTAAAGGAATTACTTACTAATAATAATCGGAAATTTAAAGTAACTACAGCAACTAATGTAAACTAATGCTTGAAATAAAGTTGATTTAAATAATTCAGAAAAAGTATCTTTCTCCTTATTTTTAGAAAATTAAGTGAATGATGAATATAAATAGAATTATTGAATTGTATTGTGATAAATAGGAGCATTCCTATTCTTTACCCTTTGGTCCAGGTGCAAAGAACATTGACTGATCCTATGTTTGATTACTGAATCTGCGGCTAGGCTGGGAGGATACTGGCTGCCACTTCAGAGCTTCCACGTTCCCCTCACCTGAGGGCTAACATCTACACTTCAGTTCTCAAACAATAGGATCAAATTGAATATTTTAGTCTGTCACACTAAAATGTCCAATTATGCATCCGATAAATAATATTTCCTTATTTATTTGCACCCTCCTTCCAAGGCTTTTGACTTCCCTAAATATTGAATGTAATCTTTACTATAGTTGATAATTCAACATATTTTAACAATTCAATGGGCCAGATTGAAAGTAAATTAAGTTTTAAGTAAAAATTATCACAACTTATTTAAATATATTAGGTACTTCTATTTAATTTCATCAATTCGCATAATTTTCATAAACAAAGAGAAAGACTAAGAAAACTACTCAGAATGCATGGGAATAAAACAAAGCATGGATTTCATTTAAAGTTAACAACAATAAACAAAGATACTTATCTTAATTTCCTCCCTAAGCGTACTCCTCAAGTTCCTTTCGACTTTTCCTTCTAGTACAGAGACACTTCTAACTCACTAAAGATTCACTAAGACTCTCTAAATAGACTCACTGAAGACTCCAAAGACACACACAAATGACACACAAAAGACACACCACATACTAAAATTCGTCCTCTATTTATAGAAGTAGGCAAAGGTCCAAGGGATGCTTAAACACCTCTTCAAAAAGCGTCCAGGTTCAATGTATTTGCATTTTAAACTGTCTCGCCGTCGGCGGGAAACGACCTCGCCGTCAGCGGGGCTTCTAGAAGGTCTTCAAGCCGCGCGATCTCACTGTCGGTGGGCTCGGGCTCGCTGTCGGCGAGGTAGTTATAATTCCTTCAGAAATTCTCCTTATGATCTCGCCGTCGGCGGCCTCGATCTCGCCGTCGGCGACTTAGTTCATTTTGCATGAATTTCTTCCTTTTTGATCCAAATTCGCTCCATTTCATGCTTTTTGCTTCCATCACTTATAAATCTTCATTCTTGCAGTAAAATAAAGAAAATACCTTTCTTTAAAGTGCAATTTCATCAAAAATAGATATGAATTTCTTAATGTATTTTCTGTGATCAAAATCCCCCAAACATAATTATTACTTGTCCTCAAGTAATTTTAATACTAAATAAAAATAATGATTTATGTAATAGAATTTTTCAATTCAGATATACTATGAATTAAATTTAAATAACATTATAGAAAAGTTGAATAGAAATATTTCTAAGTAATTAAATTAACTTTATAGATATAAGATTATCTAGTTATCAGGTCTAAGATTTCTAGCTTTCTATTTATTTCGGGAATGACTATATTTAAAAAGAGTAAATTACTTAAGATATTTAGATGATAGGAAATTCAAGAAAACACTATTTAGTAAAATACTAATTCATAAATATAAGTTTAGAAATATAATTAAGTTTTACCCTTTAGGTTGAATCCATTGAAGCCAATTTTTGATAAGGCATCTCCTCAAGCTTCTCCTCACTTATGATTTTCTTTTTTTTTTTTTTTGGATTGATTTTCAATCTTTCTCTTTTTTTTTCTTTTCCAAGTGAGGATTATTGTATCTGGATAGCCTGTTAATAATTTCGAACTTCAATTTCTCTTCCTAAAATTGAAACTTAAAATACTTCCTTGCTTATATATATTTCATAGCCTTTACTTCATTGAGTTTCAATCCTTTCTTTTTCACTTAAATACTTAAGAATTTCAATTTTTAGAATATAGTATTCCTTACTTTAAATAGTTTACTATATTCTTATTCCTTTTAACTAAATATCTTATTCCATTAATTAATTGAATTACTAGAAACATTTTATTTAACTTTCTATAATAATTAAATAAAGTAATTCATGTTTATTGAATTGAAAAACTACTATAGAAAATCATTTGATAATAATTTTTTAAAATAAAATTGAGAACAATTTAATAATTAAATTTGTATTTTTTACCTTACCCCAAACTTAAAATTTTCTATCTATACTAAATAGTGAAAAAGGGAAAGTATATAGTAAAGTTCATCATACCTTTGAGCTTTAGGTATTTCTTTTCTTTGAAATTTTTGCAGGCTTTTTCATTACTTACAGAACATGTACTGTTAGTATTCTTCCACATATAGTATTTAAAAAAAAGTGCATGGATGAAATTTTAAAATAAGTATCAAACATAACAAATGAAAACTTAATCTATTACTACACATACAATCAACTAACCTACTTTAAAACATATTAAAACAATCTAAACAATATTAAAAGTTCATAACTTATAAAAACTTTAAACAACACATTTAAGAAAGACTAACATCCTATCTAAAAAAAATTGCAAGCTAATTTAACACACATAAGAAGTCTAACATCATAGCATAAGCGAACATACCAACATCCACAGTCCACAGAAAGTACAGAATAATTACATACAGAATAATAAAGTTTCCAAAATAACAATAAATCTAAACAAACTAAAAAAATTAAATAAAGGCTCTAATCTTCTGCATCAAAATCTCAGGCTATATCATCTCCCTGATCTCCAGGCTGAGAAGGTTGAGCAGGCTAGTACTGTGTATAGTGGGGGCACTCAGGAAAGACAACATCTAAATCACAACTCCGATATCGACGTTCAGCCTCATAATATGTAATTTTGTACTCTGAATGTCACTGGAGATATTCGCTATCATAATCGTGTCTTCTTTCCAAGCCTCCAATCCTTTGGTCTATATGCTCAAATCTTCTTTCCATATTTTCTCCAAATAGCTCAAAACTCTTTCTACTCAGGGTTAATTCATTCATCAGATCTTGAAGGGTAGGAGTGGTGTATCGAGGGGTTCATAACTAGTAGAGGGTATATCTCTACTTGAAGAAGGTACATAATCCCTTGTCCTGAGATCTCCATCCTTCGTGGGATTCATATTTCTTTATATTAGCCTGAGTAATGGGTTTCATAGGTTCAACCCATTCCTCATCATCTCTTGCCTCTACCCCAAATAATTGGCAGAGTGCATAGATAAGACCAGGATGTCCTAGTCCTCCTCCACTTTCATTTCTTGAGGTGGCTAATATATTCTTATAAATTATACTTCCCACATTAATACTCTTTTGGTCCTGAATAAAGAAAATTCAGAACTGCTCTATCTCTTGTTACCTCACTATGGTGATAGGTAGGTAACAAAGTAGAACAAATAAAATAATGCCAGGCTTTAGATGTTGCATTTAGCATAGAAAGAGGGAAGTTTACCCATTCTCGCTGCTTTATCTTCCAGACGCCTTTTCCCATCAGTGAGAAAGTTGATCATCTCTTCCAGTGGTCCTTCCATAGTTCCAAAAGTTTCATACTCGCTGGTGTAGGTGTCTTTAACCTCGTAAAAAGCGTTTATTCTAGCAGCGTTGAATTCCACAAAAAATCCTCTAACCTTAACCGGTGCATCTTCAGCCTGTGTTAAGTTCGTATAAAATTCCTTTACCACTTCTACAATGGCTCTGTTGGTCACGAAACAGAAGTTTTCCCATCCTCGTTCCTTAATGATTCTCTCAACTTCTCCTCCAGGATTCTTGAAAACTCGATCTTGAATGCATTTTCTTGCTTGTATGTTTTGAAAGTATCGAGTTTGTGCTCTTGCGTTTATGAATCGGGTTTCGTCGTAATCTATCCGTCGCTTTTGTCGTGGAGCCATTTTCGATCTGTGAAATTTGCAAAAATTTTAATTAAACTCCCAAATATTACTAAGAAGGCTTCCTACAACATCTAAAATCTATTTAAATCAATTTTCATGAAATTCTTCAAAATATTTTCTCCACATTTCAAAATTTTTCAAAATTTTTCCAATGTAGAAGAAATCCATGGTGAAAATAAAAAATTTTTGCATAGGAGTGAAGCTCTTACCAAGGGAAGATGAAATCCGGTGTCAAAAAGTGTTGAAATCGCCTCAAATCCAAGATCTCTCAAGCCCTAGGTCGGTTTTTTCGAAGTTTTGAGGAAGGGGATGATGAATAGTGTCGGTTGACTGGTCAAATATAGGTCTTTTCGCGATCTCGCTGTCGGCGAGATTTTTCTCGCCGTCAGCGAGCTAATTAATTTGATAAGGCAAAAGTTTCGGGAAAAATCCGCCGTCGGCGAGCTCGGTCTCGCTGTCAGCGGGTTTTCTTGCTGTCGGCGAGATAATTCTCGCTGTCGGAGAGATCCCAAAAATTAAAATTTTTGAAATTCGTCAATCATTTTCAACCTCGATTAGCCCTTAATCAATCTTCTGATCACTTAATTTAATAATAGTATGAATATTAGATACTTATACTCACAAAAAGTTCACACAACACAAACAATATAACTTTATATATGAAATCCATGAAACTTACAAACTTCACACTATCAACTTAACAACATACTTAACTTAAATGTTCAAATCCTTAATACTCAGCATCGAAATCCACACCACAACACTCTAAATGCTGAGACATAACAATTACAAATAATCTCATCAAATCTGAGATGATCAAATTAAAATTTAAATCATAATAAAACCTAATTCCAAATCAACACATATATACGCAAATATATGACATAAAATAGAAATCTTTCCTACTATTCAGTGTCTGAACTATCATCATCTCTGATATTCCTGATGCGATGCAGGTGCACAAATAAATTGTAGAAAGGCCTGAAAGGGAATTCTGCAGTAGATTCTTCATTAATCCATCCCTTCTATATTAATAAATGAATAAAACTGGCTTCTAGATGTCCAGTATGATCAAAGTGCTCCTTCATCCTCCAGTCAATGTGATCAAACATATCAAAGATATTGTCGATGAAATTCATCACATTTTGCAATTCTTTCTCCATTCCTTTAATCTTCTTTAGAATGAAATTTGTTTTATCAGTAAGGGGCCTTGCTAAAGGATTGTTCTGTGATGCTCTGTCAGAAATAATGGTAATCTCATCGTTGTTATCCAAGGTTGGAAACATATTCGTAGGATCAAGTGGTTTCCATGGCAAAAGTACTTTTTCCCAAGCCTCATAAGAAACTTGGTATCGACTGCATAAAGCAAATATAGTTGATGGGTGTCCAAGTCCATGAGCCGACCCATGCACGATCAATCCCAATGCGGACTTTACTATTATTGATCCAACATCGATAGGTAGTCCGATTTGAATATAGTAGTTTAATATAGCGCATTCCTTTGAAACTTTATTTACCCTTATAGTAGGTAATAATTTTGATGAGATAAAGAAATGCCAATGCTTCGAGATAGAGTTAAGAAGTGATGCAAAAAAACTGACATACCCGTCTTCGCGTAACTCCTAATCATCAGGTTCGTCGGTCAGATATCTATAGATCTCGTTCATATTGTATCTTGAAGGCACAAAGTTGGAATAATGACAAACAGAGGTATTCTCTATGGAAAATAATTCATTTACCCTTGAAGGAGTAAATGTTACCCATCTTCCTCCGACGTAGACATTTCCATTGTTGATTGCATGTAAATTAGAGTAAAACTCTTTAACTACCTGGAATAACTACGATGGATGTCGTATAACAAAATACCTCCCAATGCCGCTGTGCGATCATTTCTTCGATTTTTGTGGTGGAATTCTCTACTCCTCCGTTGACAAATCCCTTTCTTTAATAAGTCTTTTCTTCATCGAAGCCTTTATTGAAGATACGCTGCGCCTCCGAACTGACTAATTTTCTTCGGTTGAAAACTTCAGTTTTTGTGGTTTCTAAGAATTTGGTGGCCATTTCGGATTGAAAGGATTGGTCTCTAGTCATTTCTAAGGAAGAAAACGGTGTAAAATTGGATTTGGGATAATTTCCTACAAAGAAATGGCTTAGATCCGTCCAAAACCGCACGAAAATTCTTAAGAAACCAAAATTTCAACTGCCTCACCGTCGGCGGGAAGTTTCTCGCCGTCGGCGAGCTAGTTATAAAATCGAATTAAGTCATGGCACACGATCTCGCTGTCAGCGGGCTCGGGGTCGTTGTTAGCGAGATTCGTAAAAATCGCCCATTTTCGCTGCGAGTCCGAATATTTTCTGATCTCATCATATAGGTTCGAATTTGTGATGATTCTAATTAAAAATTTGAGTAGTAAGATTTGTTTTAATAATATAGACTCACTAATTTGTAGATAATTAAAAATAAAAGACTACTATGGGTTGCCTCCCATAAAGCGCTTGGTTTAACGTCGTCAGCCCGACCTAATTTCAGTTAATAATCAGGTTGACTAAGCATTAAAACCCCTTTAAAGTTTGGTCTTCTACCTTCGAAATATGGTTTTAATCTATGTCCTTTTACCTTAAATCTATGTCCTGTTTTTGGATCTTCAATTTCCATAGTTCTATATGAAAATATTTGAGTTATGGTGAAAGGTCCTAACCATCGAGATTTCAATTTCCCAGGAAATAATTTCAATCTAGTATTATATAGTAGAACTTCTTGTCCTGGTTCAAAATTTCTCTGATTAATCTTCCGATCATGCCATAATTTCATCCTTTCTTTATAAATCCTATCATTATTATATGATTCATTCCTTAGTTCTTCTAATTCATTTAATTGTAACTATCTCTTTTCACCAGCTTCTTTCATATTATAATTAAATTATTTAATCGCCCAATATGCTTTATGTTCTAATTCAACTGGTAAGTGGCAAGTTTTTCCATATATAAGCCTGTAAGGAGTCATTCCAATCGGAGTTTTATAAGCAGTCATGTATGCCCATAATACATTGTCTAGTCTTATAGACCAGTCTAATCTATTAGGGTTTACGAGACTTTTCTAATATACGCTTAATCTCTCGATTAGAAACTTCGACTAATCCACTAGTTTGTGGATGATAAGCAGTTGATATTTTATGCATAATATTATATTTTTCTACTATTTTGTGAATATATTTGTTTCTAAAATGAGTTCCTCCGTCAGTGATAATCAATCTTGGCATTCCAAATCTAGTAAAAATATTTTTCATTAAAAATTTTGAAACACTTTTAGCATCACACCTAGGTAAAGCTTGTGCTTCGATCCATTTGGAAACATAATCAACAGCTACTAATATATATGAGTTTCCAAATGAAGGAATAAAATGTCCCATGAAATCTAATCCCCAAACATCAAAAATTTCAACTTCTAATATAAAATTCAGAGGCATTTCATTTTTTTCTCGATATGTTTCCTACTCTTTGGCATTTATCGCAGGTTTTTATATATCTATATACATCTCTAAACAGAGTAGGTCAATAAAATCTGGATTGTAGAATTTTATACGCAGTTTTATCTGTTCCAAAATGTCCTCCAAAATCAGAATCATGACATTTTTGAATGATTGGTTCAGTTTCTTCATAAGGCACGCATCTTCTAATAATTAAATCCTTACATTGCTTATATAAATATGGTTCATCCCAAAAGTATGTTTTAGTATCATGAATGAATTTTTTCTGTTATTGTAAAGTTAACATAGGTGGTAAAATATCACTTACAATATAATTTACTATACAGCATACCAAGGTATTCTCCACTCATTTATATTATAAAGTTGTTCATCAGGAAAACTGTCTAAAATTTCAATATCAGTATCAGATAATTCATAATTTTCTAATCTTGATAAATGATCTACAATTTGATTATCAGTTCCCTTTTTGTTAACGATCTCAAAATCAAATTCTTGCATTAATAATATCCATCTAATTAATCTTGGTTTAGAATCTTTCTTTTGCATTAAATACTTAATAGCAGAATGATCAGTATGTACAATACATTTAGTTCCTATTAGATAATGCCAAAATTTATTAAAAGCATATACAACTGCTAATAATTCTCTTTCGATAGACTCGTATAATTTATTTCGGCATCATTTAGAGTTTTACTAAGCATAAGTATATAACTTCGCAAATCTTATCGTATTTTTGCCCAAGAATCGCTCCTATAGCATAATCACTAAGCATCACACATAAGCTCAAATGGTTTCTCCCAATTAGGTGAAACTATTATAGAGTCTTGTAATTAATTTATCTTTTAATAATTCGAAAGCATTTAGGCATTCAGTTGTAAATTCAAATTTCTTGTCCTTTTCAAGAAGTTGGCATAGAGGTTTAGTAATTTTTGAAAAATCTTTAATATAACGTCTATAGAATCCAGCATATCCAAGAAAACTTCTTACCCCTTTTACCGTAGTTGGAGGTGGTAATTTAGCTATAACTTGAAATTTTACAGGGTCTACATCCATGCCCTTTTCCGAAATTTTATGCCCTAATACAATGCCGCCTGTAACCATAAATTGACATTTCTCCCAATTAAGAACTAAATTAGTTTTCTCACATACTTCAAATACTTTTTCAAGATGATTTAAGCATGTGTCAAATGTTGTTCCCAATACAGAGAAATCATCCATAAATACTTCTATTCCATTATCAATTAATTTACTAAATATAGATATCATACATCTCCGGAATGTTGCGTGTGCATTACATAATCCAAAAGGCATTCTTCTAAAAGCGAAAGTTCCATAAGGACTAGTAAATGTAGTTTTCTCTTGATCCTCGGGAGCAATTTGTATTTGATGATAACCGGTATATCCATCTAAGAAACAAAAATATTTATGTCCGAGTTAATCTATCTAACATCCGGTCTAGAAATGGTAAAGGGAAGTGATCTTTCCGGTGGCCGTGTTTAAGTTTCTATAATCAATACATATTCACCATCCAGTAACTTGTCTTATAGGGATAAGATCATTATTTTCATTAGCTTTTACTGTCACTCCTCCTTTCTTAGGTACACAGTGAATTGGGCTTACCCAAGCACTGTAAAAAATAGGATATATAATACCATTATCTAACCATTTTAAAATTTCCTTTTTGACTACTTCTTTCATTATCGGATTTAATCTCCTTTGCGGATCCGCTTTGAGGCTTATGTTCATTATCTAAAATAATTCTGTGCATACAGATTGAAGGACTAATTCCTTTAATATCTGCTAAAGTCCAACCAAAAATTTTCTTATATTTCTTTAATGTATCTAAAAGTTTTTGTTTTTGTGATTCATTTAATTCAGAGGAAATAATAACTGGTAGAGTTGAAGAATTACCTAAGTAAGCATATTTCAAATGATTAGGTAACATTTTTAACTCAAGTTCAGGAGGTTTAATAATTGATGGAACTATATTATTTTCAGTGTTTTCTGTGTTATCCAAAAATTCAAATTTCTCTTGAATATAATCTAGTTCTTCATTTATATCGGCTTTTTCAATTAATTCAGTATTTTCTTTTTCTAATTTTTTTTCATAATATTCCTTAAAATGTTCTTTTTGTAAATGATCGAGTACTTCCATTCGAAAACACTCATCATCTTTTTCTAGCGCAGGATATTTCATTGATTTAGCAATATTAAAAGTTACTTTTTGGTCATTTACTCTCATAGTTAATTCTCATTTATGAACATCAATCATAGCTTTTCCAATGGCTAAAAATGGTCTTCCTAAAATGATAGGAATTTCTTTATCTTCTTCCATATCTAAAACAATAAAATCTACAGGGAAGATAAATTTATCTACTTTTACTAATACATCTCCAATAACTCCCTTAGGATATGTAACAAAACGATCAGTTAACTGAAGAGTTACTAAAGTAGGTGAAATTTCTCCCAATCCTAATCTTTTAAAAATTGATAGAGGCATTAGACTGATGCTTGCTCCTAAGTCACACAAAGCTTTTCCATAGAATTTTTCTCCAATAAGCGCGAGGTACAGTGAAACTGCACGGGATCTTTTAATTTTTCAGAAAGCTTTTTCTGAATAATAGCACTACACTCTTCACTAAGTGCGACCATTTCATTATCCGTAAATTTTCTTTTTTTATTTAGAATATCTTTCATGAATTTTACATAGTTTGGCATCTGTTCTAAAGCTTCTACGAAAGGAATATTTATCGTTAATTTCTTTAGAATTTCAAGGAATTTAGCAAATTGTTTATCTTGTTTATGTTTAATTAGTCGTTGAGGAAATGGTGGTGGAGGTTTTTCAACAGAAATTTTCATTGGTATTAAAGGATTTTCTAAGTTTGGATCTTGTTGATTCTTTTCCTTTTCAATTTCCATTTCCTCTTTTTGACTTTCAAGTTCTTTCTGAATTCGAGGTTCTAATTCTTTTCCACTTCGTAATTGTATCGCTTTAATTTGTTCATTTCCCTTATCTTTGGGATTTATTTTCACATTACTAGGAAATGTTCCAGGTATTCTATTATTAAGTGCAGTAGCGATATGTCCAAGTTGAGTTTCAATATTTTTAATAGCTGTTCCTTGATTTTGTAATTAGTTTCCTTGTATTTGTAATTGATTTCCTTGATTTTGTAAATGTTGACCCATATTTAATATTAATTCTTCTATAGATAATTTCTTATCTTTAAATTGTGGGTTATTATTATTAAATCCGAGTGGATAATTAGGTTTATAATTAGAATTTCCTTGATTAGATGGATTTCCTAACGGTTGTGTTATGTTATTCATCCATGGTTGATTAGTTGTGTTATTATTCCAATTAAAATTAGGATGGTTTTTCCATCCAGGATTATAATAATTCGCATAAGGATTATTGGGTCTGTTATTAATTGCATTTATAGTTTCATATTGAGATTGGGATTCTATAAGTTGTCCAGATGAATTTTCTTCTAATATAGTTGGAGAGTAATTCATTCCAAAACGATCTAATTTTTTAGATACAACAGCGATTTGCGAAGCTAACATAGATATTGCATCATTTTCATGAATACTAGCTATCTTTTTTGGATTCATTCTATCAGCAGAGCCATTGAAAATTATTGGTTGTCATTTCTTCGATTAGTGCATAGGCTTCATCAAATGGTTTTGACATTAATGATCCTCCAAAGACAGACATCGATGATTGAACTTAAAGATCCCACTAATCCATTATAGAAAGTTTGAATAATTAACCAATCTGGTAACGCATGATGTGGGCATTTCCTAACAAGTTCTTTAAATCTCTCTCAAGCTTCATATATTGATTCTCGATCAAACTGACTAAAAGAAGTTATATCATTTCTAAGCTTAGCAGTTTTGGATGGTGGAAAATATTTGGTTAGAAATTTTTGTGATAACTCTCCCCAAGTTTTAATAGATCTTGGTGCTAACGAATTTAACCACATTTTAGCCTTATCCCTTAAAGAAAAAGGAAAAATTCTAAGTCTAATAGCATCGTTAGATACTCCTTCATATTTGAAAGTAGCACATAGTTCTAAAAAACTAGCAAGATGTAAATTTGGATCTTCGATAAGTGAACCACTAAATTGATTATTTTGTACCATTTGGATAATTGCGGGTTTAAGTTCAAATGAATTAAGCAGCTACATCAGGGTTTTGAATAGTTAAATGAATTTCATCTAATGTAGGATTGGCATAATCTCGTAATGGTCTCTGTTGATTGATATTTTCATTTTCGGGAATATTTGCCATTTGTGTTAAATTTATAATTTCTCTTTTTTGTTTTCTAATTCTTTTAATTGTACGCTCTAATTCTGAATCGTAAGGTATTAAATTTTCGTTTCCAAATTTTCGCATACAATTTTATAAAACAAAATAGTCCGTTACTCTAGTAAATAATTTCTTTACTTCCCCGGCAACGGCGCCAAAAACTTGGCCCACTTTTTATATGTTTGCAAATTATGTTAATAGCAACGGCACCAAAAACTTGATCCCGCTTTAATCTATATATATATTTGATTTTATGATGAAATGTTTAATATGGATTCTACGCAAGTATACGTATCGTATCAAGTAATACAGGGCTCTAGTGGAGTCCTGGTTATCGATCCCACAGGGAAGTTTTTAACAGATTTGTATCAGCTAAAATTTAAAGGAATTACTTACTAATAATAATCGGAATTTTAAAGTAACTACAGCAACTAATGTAAACTAATGCTTGAAATAAAGTTGATTTAAATAATTCAGAAAAAGTATCCTTCTCCTTTATTTTTAGAAAATTAAGTGAATGATGAATCTAAATAGAATTCTTGAATTGTATTGTGACAAATAGGAGCATTCCTATTCTTTACCCTTTGGTCCGAGTGCAAAGAACATTGACTAATCCTATGTTTGATTACCGAATGCACGGCTAGGTCGGGAGGATACTGGCTGCCACTTCAGAGCTCCCACGTTCCCCTCACCTGAGGGCTAACATCTACACTTCAGCTCTCAAACAATAGGATCAAATTGAATATTTTAGTCTGTCACACTAAAATGTCCAATTCTGCATCCGATAAATAATATTTCCCTATTTATTTGCACCCTCCTTCCAAGGATTTTGACTTCCC
This sequence comes from Papilionanthe hookeriana x Papilionanthe teres, assembly GCA_022702705.1. Lineage (NCBI taxonomy): Eukaryota > Viridiplantae > Streptophyta > Magnoliopsida > Asparagales > Orchidaceae > Papilionanthe > Papilionanthe hookeriana x Papilionanthe teres. The sequence goes on from CM040422.1 coordinate 28,474,406, forward strand.
TGAATATTGAATGTAATCTTTACTATAGTTGATAATTCAACATATTTTAACAATTCAATGGGCCAGATTGAAAGTAAATTAAGTTTTAAGTAAAAATTATCACAACTTATTTTAATATATTAGGTACTTCTATTTAATTTCATCAATTCGCATAATTTTCATAAACAAGGAGAAAGACTAAGAAAACTACTCAGAATGCATGGGAATAAAACAAAGCATGGATTTCATTTAAAGTTAACAACAATAAACAAAGATACTTATCTTAATTTCCTCCCCAAGCAGACTCCTTGAAGTTCCTTTGACTTTTCCTTCTAGTACAGCACACTTCTAACTCACTAAAGATTCATTAAGACTCTCTAAATAGACTCACTGAAGACTCTAAAGACACACACAAATGACACACAAAAGACACACCACATACTAAAATTCGTCCTCTATTTATAGAGGCAGGCAAAGGTCCAAGGGATGCTTAAACACCTCTTCAAAAAGCGTCCAGGTTCAATGTATTTGCATTTTGAACTGTCTCGCTGTCGGTGGGAAACGACCTTGTCGTCAGCGAGGCTTCTAGAAGGTCATCAAACCACGCAATCTCGCTGTCGGCGGGCTCGGGCTCGCTGTCGGCGAGGTAGTTATAATTCCTTTAGAAATTCTCCTTATGATCTCGCCGTTGGCTGCCTCGATCTCGACGTCGGCGACTTAATTCATTTTGCATGAATTTCTTCCTTTTTGATCCAAATTCGCTCCATTTCATGCTTTTTGCTTCCATCACTTATAAATCTTCGTTCCTGCAGTAAAATAAAAAAAATACCTTTCTTTAAAGTGCAATTTCATAAAAAATAGATATGAATTTCTTAATGTATTTTTCTATGATCAAGAAGCTGGACGACATGTTCACATGTGTTGTCGCAACTAGTACTTATGCTTTTACCTGAAGTGAACAGGGGTTTGGCAGCTTCGCTGATGAAATGGAAACCGTCCAGTTAGGTGATTCTGAAAAAGGTCCCTCCCATGTCCACACTGATGTTCAATCTACAAGCGCGTCGAAGCGACCCAGAGTAGAAAAAAAGAAAAAAGGTGTGGCATTCATAAAAGAAACAATTGACGAACTTCTGGAAAGCTGCAAAGCTAGGCCTGTTTCCTCAATTGACAGCTCAATTGAAGAATGTATAAAGATCCTTGATGCATATCCTGATGTTACGGCAAACACAGAGATCTATGTTAATTATGTGAAGCTGCTGCGAGACCCAACCATCAGGCATTTTTTTATAAAGTTGGACCCGAAATACCGACTGCCATATTTGCGAACATACATGGATGCTTGATTGTCTCCATGAATATTAACTTTAGATGTGGCATTAGTAGTACTGGTGTTATAGACAATTGTCTTATTTCATTATTTTTGTAGAACTCAATTTCTTCGATTACGAACTTTTTTTATTTTTAACTGTGTTTTATTCCTTAACGCTTCGTACGTTCTTTTCTAAAGTTTCAGTTCATCTTGTTTACAAAGTTCAATCTTGCCTTACTTTGTACATTTTGTAGTATGGATGGTGAACAAGTTAATCACGATGAGGAACAAGTTATCCACAATCATAGAGTGGCATTAATCATTACGTTCTTATACTATTACCATTTTAAGTACGTTGTTAGAATGAAATAAATAATTTTATAATATGTTTGAAAATAAGATATAATTTTTTAAAATAAGATTTTATATTTAAATGTAAAATTTTATATTTTTAATTATTTTTATTTAAATTTGAAATAAGATTTTATATCTTAATACTATTTTATTAATAAAGAGGAGCAGAATTTGTAATTTTTCTACAAACAGCTGCATATAAGCTGTTTTCAAACCGCACGAACCAAACAGCTTAACAGCTTATTCATTTTAGGGGCGTAACAGTCATTTATCCATAAACAGCTGCAAATCAGCTATTCTGTATACGCTCAAACCAAACAGACAAACAGCTTATCCGGATCAGCTGCTTATCAGCAGTTTATCAGAACAAGCTGCTTATCAGCAGAAGCTGGATAAGCTTCAGCTCTCCCAAACGGACCCTAACTCCAAATGGTCACAAATCAAATCCTAATTAGGTCTAACCCATCATTAGACCTAATTATTCCCATTCAACCTTACCTAAATTAGGTTTAATAAAAATGAAATTCTAATTAGGTCTAACCCATCATTATACCTAATTAATCCCATTAACCTTAATTAAATTAGGTTTAATATAAATGAAACCCTAATTGGGTCTAATCCACCATTAGACCTAATTAACCTTATTAAACCTTAATCAAATTAGGTTTAATATAAATCAAACCCTAATTGGGTCTAATCCACTATTAGACCTAATTAACCCTAATAAACCGTAATCAAATTAGGTTTAATATAAATCAAACCCTAATTGGGTCTAATCCACCATTAGACCTAATTAACCCCATTAAACCTTAATCAAATTAGGTTTAATTAACCTTAACCTAATTAGACTTAACCACAATTAAGTACAATTAACCAATTAAACCTTAATTAAATTAGGTTTAATAAACCTTAACCTAATTAGACTTAACCACATTTAAGTCTAATTAATCAACTAAACCTTACCCAAATTAGGTTTAGTTAAGCTTAATCTAATTAAACTTATCTCTAACTAAGTCTAATTAATTAATTAAACTTTACCCAAATTAAGTTTAATTAACCTTAATTTAGTTAGACTTAACCACAATTAAGTCTAATTAATTAATTAAACCTTATCCAAGTTAGGTTTAATTAACCTTAATCTAATTAGACTTATCCCTAACTATGTCTAATTAATCAACTAACTTAAATTTAATTAGAATTAACCATAATTAAGTCTAATTAATTAAGTAAACCATATTCAAATTAGGTTTAATTAACCTTAATCTAATTAGACTTATCACTAACTAAGTATAATCAATCAATTAAACCTTACCCAAGTTAGATTTAATTAACCTTAAATCATAATTAGATATAATCTTAGTTAGGTTTAATCAGTCCAAAGAAAACCAAACTTAAGTTCAACCCATATTGAACTTAAGTCAACCATCTAACTTAGGTTCAACTTAATTTGAACCTAAGTTAACTCAAACTTAAGTTTAACCCATATTGAACTTAAGTCAAACATCTAACTTAGGTTCAACTTAACTTGAACCTAAGTTAACTCAAACTTAAGTTCAACCCATACTTAACTTAAGTTAGACATCTAACTTAGGTTCAACCTAACTTGAACCAAGTTAACCAAACTTTAGATTCAACTTATATTGGATCTAAAACAAAAATAAACTCAAACTTTAGGTTCAACCTACATTGAACCTAAACCCATCAAACTTTAGTTTCAACCTAAACTGAACCTAAGTTAAATTTGGACTTTAAGTTCAATTCAAATTGAACTTAGGTTCAATCTAAATCCAAATCTTGGGTTGAATTTAAGTTGACCTAGACATTAGAATCAACTTAAATTAAAGTCAGTCTAAGCCCCATACTAAAATCTAAGTCTAATCTATATTAGACTTAATTTTTAATCTCAAAGTCTAACTTGTGTTAGATTTTACTCAATCTAAGTCTAATCTATATTAGACTTAACTTTTAGATTCAAATGACATTGAATCTAAAATTCCCAAAGTCTAACTTATGTTAGATTTTACTTAATTTAAGTCTAAACTACATTAGGCTTAACACCTTTGGATTCAAGTGACATCGAATCTAAAAATTTTAAAGTCTAACTTATGTTAGATTTTATTTTAAATTTAATCTACAAAAGAAATTAAGTCTAAATTCCTAAATCTTATTAGAAATCATTAGATTCAAATGACACTGAATCTAAAATTCTCGTGTTTAATTAGATCTTACAGAAATTAGAGCTAAATAAACTTGACTCTTATCTTTAAGTCTAAATTACATTAGTCTTAAATAAACAAATCAAAGCCAACATAAAAAAATCAGTCAAAATGACACATGGAAAATTTTAGTTGGTTAATAAATAGTAAACAATTTAAAATTTTCCAACCAAAAATCCGAAAAGACATTAAAACTTAAATGAAAAGTTAATTAACAAAGATCACCGAATACAACTTGAACCCCAGTGTTCTTAATCTACGAAGATTTTTTAGACGATGCAATCCTTGTTGTTAACAGAAGTCTTCCGATCCTAGTTTAAATACCTTTCGGACTAAGTAGATCAAGACATCCAACGACCCTAGGATGACAAAGTCATTGACATCCTGACCGGGTTGTCTAAAAATTAAAATTTAAACAACTAAATCAACATTTTAAGAAATAAAATCTACAATATTTCTTTTATAAGAATCACTCTGACACTTTTTTCTTGTAGGTTGAAGATAAGTTCCGCTTTAGATTTACTTTGAATGTTATGAGGGTGTGCTAACTCTGTTTTGTAGGGCGACATTCTGAAGACGGGACAAACAATAACAAAAACAAAACTAAAATGACATTAAATGATAAAACCAAAATAACATAAAATCTAAATTTTAGGATAGCCGCAAAACCTCAACTTTTAGGATAGATACCAAACAAAAATAAAACAAAACTAAAACGACAATAAAACAAACGATAAAGTAACACGACAAAATCAAAACAAAAACTAAACTAAAAAAAAATAAAACTGACATAACAATAATGACATTGACAAAATCAGACCTTTAGGGTATCATGTGATATTTAAAAATATGTTAACCCCTAGGATTAAACAATTGATATTTCTTTCCTTGATCTTAGAATTACTCAGAAAATGAATGTTTGCCATTAATGAGAAGTTTTCATAGGTAATTTTTAATTACTTAAGATGTAATTAACTATAAGAGTTTGCTTCTATAGAAGAATTAAAGAACTCAAAATAGAATCTCTGGTTATAAAATTTTCATATGATTTTCTCTATATGAAAACTTCAGTAGTGACATAATCTAAAGATTTCCTCTATAGGTTTATCATTTGATATACGCTTTTCTCTATTTTCTATCATTTTTAGCCCTTCCATTTCCAAGCTTATTAGTTTCTAAGGATTCTTGATATAATCCAAATAGAACTAGTTACTCAGGAACTAGGGCAATAAGATAGAAAAATAGAGTGGCTACTCTTCAAACCGACAATACACCCTCTCTTCACACAAAAAGCGGCAGTACATGTTGTATTGACGATGACAACAGGTCTGAATGCCACCATCTCTTATGGAATATAGTAATGTCTTCACCTTTTTTGGGGAGCATGCGACAGGTCGGATGCTGACCCACCATCTTCCTTGGCACTAGCTGACTAGAAACTTCAATTTTTAGTCATCGATTTTGTTCTCTAGTCCTACAAGGCAAAATATGGGCTCCATAGAAAATGTCATAAACATCTCGACCTATCGTAAAGTTGAAAAAGTAGGAGAAAAGATTGACCGACCATAGAATGGACTGTCTTCAAAGAAAAATCATGAATGTCTTGATGGAAGCATCATAATTTAGCATTACTTATGCGGGGATGACACTGTAGTAGTTAAGAATGATCCATAGTTCTTGCCAAAAAGTAGTCACAACCAACATTTGAATTGGTCCCTATAAAAAATGCAGATCTCTATCGTAACTATAGGTCGCTTAGTCATTACTTCTGACCACCCTTAACACCATCCTTTTCTCATATAACAAGATACATGAAGACTCTCCACCTTACATGTCGATGGGATGGATGTTTCCTCAGAATAGATGGAAAAAAAGTGCTCGTAGAAGTGCTTAAGTACCATAGGAAGTTGAGGATGACAGAACTGATAGAAGAGGATCTCAAGAAAGTAATCATGCATGAATTTCACAAACTTAGTCCTACTTATAGTGTGTGAGCAAAATTTGAATTGCCTCAGAGGAGATGAAGTCACTTGCCATCCCAAAATCATACAAGGGAAGTCAAAATGGACACACAAATTGAGACAAAAATATACTAAAATTTTAATTTATTGAATAAAAAAATATTAATATTTGCAACTCAGCAAGTACTAAAGAAAGTATTTCACTAGATTATCGGTGACTGCTTTAGGCGAGAAAACCCTTCACTGAAGCAGCCTCTTGTACATAAGTTCTCCCCATAGTTTAAACCTATCAATTCTATTTATTTCAGTTTGAGCTCAGAAAACCAAAGATGCCACCCAGAAAGCCAGAAGTTCAATTAGAAGTGTTGTGACTTCTTCGCAGAAGATGGCCTCTCGAGCATGCATGGCAGCCACCTCCTCCTCTAGCTTTTCCAACTGATAAGTCTAATTGGCCCACAGTTGTGTCTCCATGGCTTGGGGGAACTTCATCGCTTGGACAAATGAATCCTCTATCTCATGCAGCTTATGTCCCTTCAAGCATAAGAATCTTGGCTATGTGGCTGCATCCACTTGGAATTTCCCTAGAATAGTCGGGCGGCTGGCTGCAACCTCATCCTGAAACAAGGTACCCTTAGTAGAACCTTGGTTCATTGTAACCTTGGCAACGACATCTCATGCACCACCCCCAAAAGGAGACGACGATGCACCACTCTAGTGATAGGATCATCTTCTTTAAAAATATATATAATGCAAGGTTCAAAGAAACTAAATTCATCAAACAAGCTTCAACCACACCCAAAATTTGTTTCCATTCTGAACCAGTAAAAGAGAATTCTTCCACACTAGTTGGCCGCCCCTCAGCTGACAGAGGAAGGCTGGCTTCACCCTGCACTCCAAGCGGTGTCGAGGCATTAAGAGCCTCTCACACAGTTCCCTAAGTAGTTTTCTTCACTCTTAGAGGTAGAGTACGAACCGAAGCTAACGAACTGATTGGTTGTTCCTACGGAAGGCTACTCCCTTCTACATGAGGAGCCCCTTTCGGGCGATTCTCCCTCTTTTGGCACCCACTTGCGTGGGATGTTCCTCTACCCTCACCTTCACACCAGATCGCTCAAGGGGCGAATTTGAGGATCATACTTGACCCTCTAAGTTGGGTCTCGGTCGTTTCTTCACCAACATCTTCAAACTTCGCTCCCACTTCAACGGGATCAGTCCCTAGCTTCAAACCTTCAAAAGCCATCTAATAAGCTGTTTGGTCGAACTTCCCAGCCTTCAGTAGCGAATCATTATCCATTATGAGAGTTGGAATTTAATCAAATTGGGTAAGAAAGTCGAAGAATAATGGGAAGAAATGCACCCTTTCACTCCATATTTATAGAAATCACGAACACAAAATTTAAGGAGAAACCATAAATATTGTTCACTCTTTTTTACATTAAATTATCTCATTTTTATCGAAGAATAGTTGTCAAGAAGCAAGTGAAATAGATGAACTAAGTATGTGCACAAAAAAATGCTAGCACAAATCTTAATGAAATATAACATGTAAAAAGAGGCATGGTCAAAGTGGACGCACAAAGAGTTAAGTACAGAACCCGTGAGCTAGAAATGTCCATTGGCTTCGTTTCTTCGGAATATTATCCAAAGTTGATTTATAGGACAAAGAAACCAATTGGCCAGCAAGCCCGACCAAGCAAATATTCTGCTGGCCAATATATAATTCCAGTCGACTGACTACTCAAATCCCATAGAGCCTATCAAGCGGGTTTCACCAATCCAAGGATTACCAACCGCAGGCATCCAATCAGTGGGAAGAGCTGAGCTGAAGATTTTATTTATTTATTAACTGTGTATCAAAATCTTTACTTTTTTACTTCTGTTTAAATTACTCCGTAGCACCTCTACTAAAACAGAGGCAAGCAGATGATTGTATTTATTTTGCCTCTGTTGATAAATAAATGGAGTATGCCTCTTTTTATAAATAAATGGAGGGTTATTTCTACAATATAAAATTAAAAAATGAATGGCAAAAATTGGAGGCTTCAACCTACTATGCGCATAGACACTCTCTCTTTCATTTATATCTGGTGTGATTCACATGACAATGTCTCATTTAATATATATATATGTATGTATATAATATATATGTATGTATATAATATAGGATGAGAAAAAAAAATATTAGATATGTACAACTCACAAAGTAAATAACAGATTCCAGAGAAAGATAATGTACCTACAATGTTACAAAACTGCTCAAATACTGTAGCGCAACACCAAACCTGCAACGCGTCTGGCTGTGGTTCACAGGTGGCGGTAACAAGGATTTGTCTATTGGTCCGTCAAAATTCGAACTATGGCCCTTCTCGTCCGAGCTTATTCTCCTCCACATTCCGCCCTCAGATCCCACAGCTCCTCCGCTCGTTTTCCTGCTGCCAATTTCTTCTCCACCAGCGTCAAGGTTCGAGCTTTCCACATCAATGAACTTCTGCTTCTGTTCTCTCCTCTTACCAACCCAATTCTCTACTTCAATTCCTGTAACAGATGGCTGGAACAAGCGCAACTGCAGAAGAAACCGAGTATGCTAAGCCGAACAAGATCTTTGTCGCCGGGGCCACTGGAAAGACCGGGAAGAGGATCGTCGAGCAGCTTCTCTCCAAGAGTTTTGGTGTTATAGCGGGGGCGCGCGATCTGGAGAAGGCCAGAAGCAGCCTTCCCGAACACCCTAATCTACAAATCGTTTGTAACATTTGTTTCGCTTTGGGCTTTGATTGCTAGCATTGATGATTTCTTTTTTTCTTACCAACATTCTAATCTTGGGAAGGTGAGGGCTGATGTAACTGAGGGTTCGGAAAAGTTAGCGGAAGCGATTCGGGATGCGGAGGCTGTCGTTTGCGCCACGGGTTTTCAACCTTCATTGGATGTCTTCGCGCCTTGGAAGGTTGTGGTTAAATAAAAATCTATTTTTTATTGCATTCAGTCCATAAATGCAGAATGTTGTTATTTTTTATCTATGATTCTCTCTTCGTACATTTACTGAAGGTTGAGGTTCTTCAATTAGCTAATTTCTCAAACAAACGATCAAACTCAGATCTCAAGTAACATGAGCGCTGGTGTAATACCAAGAAGAGGGTAAGGGGAAATGGGTATTGGAAGAGGGATCTGAGAGCCGAAATGGGAATAAAGGAAGATTAAGCGTGAGCATCTTGAAATAATTCTTGATTTGAAATGAAGGATATATTCTTGGGGTATCCGTTGTATGATGTTAATGGCACCATAATAGCAGTGAACTCTGTGAGCTTAAACGTATTATGAGAGATTCGGCTTATGATTTTGGCATCATTTTAATTACTCAATCAATTTTAGTTTCACCCTCGACATCTTTGTCAAAGATTACATTCATCTTTTTTATTTATCTATAAAGAAATTTTCATGAATTGAGCATTCTCCAGGTGTATTTTTTTCAAATCTTTGGAAGCTTGCCATGTATTTTTTAATTAATTGCTTGCTTTGTTGAAGCTATTGATTAGAATATTTGATGGACCAAAAATATATTAGATTTTTGTAATATAATTTGTACTCATTTTTTGTGATATTGTACTTTAAAGAAAGATATTCTTCATGTTTTGTTGCAGGTACGATGATTTTAGGTGATTGGATCAAAATGAAGAAAAAAATGAGCGAATTTGGAGTAAAAAAGACAATTTGGCAAAAACAGCACACTGGCGCCGCTGGCGCCAGAATGGGCGCCTCCGGCGCCCAATTCCAGAGAGCATTTGAATTATATCATCGGGGCTGCGCCGTCGGCGCCCGAGACAGTTTGGGCGTGATTTTGGGCGATTATTGGCCATATACATTGAATCTGGACGCTTTTTGGAAGGTTTCTTGAAGCACCTCTTGGGAAATTCGTCCATATATTATTTTAAAGTGAATTTGAAGCTAAAAAAGTGTGAGGAGAAGTTAGGAAAAACGTGGAGAATGATTAGAGATCTTAGATTAGGAGTATAAATGTAGATTTCTACCTTTTTAGAGAGATTGGTGAGGGGATCTTGAGAGAATCTGTAAATGTTTGTACTAGCATTGCATGGATCAACGGGAGACTTTGTGGGAGAAATTTTCATCTGTCTTTCAAGGGAAAAAAAATTAAGTATTGTGTTCTTCATTATCTTATGATTTTGTAAACACTTATGTAGTGGATTTGTTTTGATGAAATGAAGTTTTCCTTTGTCTTTTCTTCATGCTTTGTGATGTCTTTCTCTTAGTCTTTCTTCTTATTTGGAAATAGTGACATGAGAAAATTATGTCGTTATTTTCCTTTTACTTTTCTTTTGCAATGAGTAGGATTCATGTTTAGGATATTTAGATGCATGTTAGAAGAAATCTTAATTATCAATGTGATGGTTTTTACTTGCACTTCATTTATATTACAATAAGAGCTCGTTGTTGTGTTAAAACTCGTTGTAATTGCGCTGTGATCCGAGAGAGCGGTGTAATTCTCAACAGAGTGGAATCACATTCAAACTCCATGGATGGTGAAGCTCATGGGAGTTGAGTGCAAATAAATAAGGAAATATACTTTGATGGGCGTAGAATTACAGATTTTAGGGTGACAGACTAAAATCATCAATTCGGTCTTAGTGTTTGAAAACTAAAGCTAGAGTTAGCCTTTAGAAAAAGGGAAGTGGGAGCTCTGGAGTGAGGGCCAGTATCCCCCCAGCCTAACTACGAATTTAGGGACTAAACCTAAGATTAGCCAATGTTCATTATGCACTCGGAAGAGGGTAAAAAATAAGATTGCTCCTATTTGATATATACAATATTTAATGCATCTCATTCCTTTACATTATTCAATTCACTACATAAGAATTGTAGATTTTTTTATTATCTCAAAATTCACCAAATCAATTCATCTAGAAAAGGTTATCTTTAGAATTAATATTTTCCTTTAGGAGTAGTTATTAGTTGTTTTAAACTTAAGCTTACCTTTAGGAGTATTTGTTAGAAAAACCATATAAACCGACCTTCCAAATTAAAGTCTGATAGTAGTAGACTAGAATTTGGCTAAGGACCTCTTACCTCACTTCCCTGTGGGATCGATAAACGGGACTCCACTAGAGCTCTGCATTACTTGAACGATACATATACTTGCGTAGAGCATCTAGTGTATGCACAAACATACAATATAAAAACACGCAGAAAAATAGCACACAGCAGGGGCACATCATGTTTTTGGCGTTGTTGCTGGGGCAGCTTCGGTAAGAATTTTAGGAGAATTTTGGTTGAAATAATTAGGCTTAGAATTGAAAAACTGTAGTGTCGTAAAATTATTTTTGTGTGAAAAGTATTTTTTTTATGAGAACGTGTTGTGAAAAAACTGTTTGTGTGAAAAACAATGTGTTTGTGAAAATGTTTTGTTGTCTTGAATATATTTTTTGTTTTATTTATTTTATTGTTAATGTATTATTTGTTGTGTTACATATGCAAAATAAAGGATCTGTAGAACTTGCGCCTTATGGTCCCGAGTTAGAAAAATGAAAAAAAAAATAAAAAAGACAGAAGGACTTGAAAAACTAGAAATGAAAATGGTAATATTTTAAAATCATAACTTAGAAAATCATTATAATTCATTGATAGATCATGTAAATTTTACAACAGATGAAATTCACTCAAGTATACAAAACCCTATCATAGAAGCTGACTCGTTTGAACTAAATCCAACGATTATCCAACTGGTGCAGAATAACCAGTTTGGGGGAAGTCTTTCGGAGGATCCCTATTTACACTTATCTAGTTTTCTAGAATTTTGTGCTACATTTCGTTATAACGGCGTGCCAGACGATGTTGTTAGGCTAAGACTTTTTCCTCTCTCACTAAGAGATAAGATTAAAATGTGGTTATACTCATTAGCACCTAGCTCTATTAAAAATTGGGAGGAGTTAACTCGAAAATTCCTAGCTAAGTATTTTCCACCTTCAAGGACTACTAAATTTAGAAATGATATTATCTCATTTTGTTAGTATGAAGAAGAATTAATATACGAAGCCTGGGAAAGATTTAAGAAATCATTTGATGAAGCGTATGTATTAATTGAAGAAATGGTTACAAATGAATTTCAGTGGCCCTTTGCATGGGTAAATCCTAAAAATGTAGCTAGTATTAATGATACATATGCGATTGCAATTCTTACATCTCAGGTTGCTGCAATATTAAAAAAGTTGAACCAATTTGGAATGAACCAGCCTCAATTTACTTCTGTAAGTGAGGAAAGTTCATTAGGACATATGATTGATTCCAACTTATTATATGAGACTTTAAATACCATAAACAACTCATATTCTAACTTTTACAACCCAGGTTAGACGAATCATCCTAATTTTAACTGAAATCATACTGAGGGTAGAAACCAATAATGGTAAAACAATCATGCAAATCCTAATGGAAGTTGGAATAATCAGGGGAACACAAGTTATAGACCTTCAAATCCACTGGACTCTAACAATGATCAACAATTTGAAGATAAGAATGTCTATAGACGAAGTGATTTTGCAAATGGGAAACCAGTGCAAAGACAAAATGCTGCGATTAGAAACATAGAGAATCAACATGGACAAATTGATAATTCACTAAGCAATAAACCGCATGGAACACATCCTAACAACACTGAGATCAAACCTAAAAAGAATAATAATGAACAAGTAGAAACTGTCCAATTAAGAAGTAGAAGAGAGATAGAGAATGTAGTTAGAAGAGAGAAAGAAGTTGTGAGAGAAACAAAAGAAACAAAAAGAACTGAAGAACATGCTATTAAGGATCTAGAAAAATTAATATCTCCAACTAAAATCAATTTGGAAAGACCACCACCTCCATTTCCTCAAAGACTCAGACATCATAAGTTGGATAAATAATTTTCAAAGTTCATTAAAGTACTTAAAATATTAACGATAAATATAACTTTTTCAGAAGCTTTAGAATAGATGCCAAGTTATGCAAAGTTTATGAAAGAGATATTAAACAAGAAAATGAAATTTGGGGATTACGAGATAGTTGCACAAAGTGAGGAGTGCAGCACAATACTTCAGAAAAAGTTTTCTCAGAAACTTAAAGATCCTTGTAGCATTACGATTCGCTATGCGATGGAAAAAAATTATGTGGAAAAGCTTTATGTGATTTAGGAGCGAACATTAATGTGATTCCTCTATCTATATTTAGATTGTTAGGTTTAGCAGATATTTCTCCTACTGCTGTAACCCTTCAGTTAGCTGATCGATCTATCATTTATCCAAAAGAGGTTATAGAAGACGTGCTTATTAAAGTGGATAAATTTATCTTTTATATGGGCTTTATTATATTAGATATGAAGGAAGATAAAGAAATTCCAATTATTTTTGGGAGACCATTCCTTGTTACTGGATAAGCTATGATAGATGTGTAAAAAAGTGAGTTAATTATGAATATTAATGATCAGGAAGTCACATTGATGTGTTAAAGACTATGAAATATCCAGCTGAGAGAAAAGATGATGGATGGATGAAATTGCTTTTCTAAGTAAAGATCATTTCCAAAAAAGTTTTAAAAGTAAGTTAACAAATGAGATCGAAATGGATTTTCGTGATGAGTTGAAAATGTTGTCTAAAGAATACTATATGTATGTTCATGAGAGGTGTGAAATGATGGACATTACCAAAAATAGTAAACTTTTAATTCCATCTATTGAAAAATCTCGTGAACTTAAGATGGATGTACCCCATACAATTTTAAAGCCTACATATTTTAGGGAATTCATCTATACCACCAGTCTTTATATCTTCAGATTCGACTCAATCACAAGAAAATTCTGATTTGAATGATGAACAAAATAAAGTTATTGAACTAAGACTTGGAAGAGAATTTGAGGATATATTTTAAAAGAACTTTGAGTTAAGAAAGAGGATAAGGAGATTGAAAAATCAATAGAAAAAATTTCTATGGAATTAGAAAAGCTTATTTCCTCAACTAAGATTGATATAGAAAGACCGCCTCCAATATTTACTCAGTACCAAGGGGAAGAATTGGAAGATAACTTGAAATAGAAGAGTAACATAGAAGATTTTAATCCAGAATCTGGATTATTTAGAGAGAATTCGATCCAAAATTCGGAAGATGTTGAATTATTTTATAAAGATTCATTTCTTATAAATTTCAAGGATGATATTAATATGCAAATTCAGAAAATCAATAGAAGAATATTGGATCTAGAAAAAAAATATGAGGAACAATAATATGAATCAATCTCAAAATGAAAAAATGAAAGAAAAATTACAATTTGAGAATTTTGTAGGAATCCCTAGATCTGAAAAAGATTGGGCGATTGATTGAAGATAACTTAATTGGAAATTTGATCTAGGAGGAATCATTTGTCTTGGCGACGTTAAATCAAGCGCTTTATGAGAGACAACCCATAGTTATCAGTGTGCTTTGATTTAGTATGTCTGAGAGTCTTGATTGTTAGTATTCTATTGTGTTTGCTTTAGAGTGGATTGACTTGATCTTTCAATGTTATTATGGATTGATCAGTTTGATTGTTGATTGGTAGATGTTTGAATTGTTAGTGGTTTGATTTGATCTTTGTGTGTCATGAGGGAGGTGATTATTTAATGGCGACTTATATATTCTCTTGTAGTAGTTGGAATAACGAGTCCACTATGACTCAGGTCTTACCCGGATTTGAGTTTTACTAGAGATATCATGAATTTGAACAGAGACAGATCTATCTCAATTTTGTTACTTCCTTTCTCTGACTTTGTTTTCATTTGATAGGAGTCATGAACCTATTTTATGAATAAAATTTTGATGATCTTACACTACGATTTATAACTGTTAGAGGTGCATACTTAGTTGGATAAGGTGATGCCTGAGGTTGGTGTTCGCGACCCAACTTATCAGGGATAATCTTCTCATCTGGAATTATACTCTTGAAATCTTTCTAAAGTACCTAATTTCTTATTGCAGTGATTTCGCTAGAATTTGAAAGTAAGTTAGTGAGATGCGATGAGTTAATGGAAGAATTAATCTCATTTATCATATGTGTTTGTTTGTGTGTTACAACTTTATATAAGACTTGAATAACATTTTTATATTCCTATTACTGATATCTCTGTATGCTAGTTAGACTTTTATTTAGTCAATTTCATTATGGCATGATTAATTTAGATTTATTTTCTACTACACAATTACTATCCTAATTAATAATTGTAGATGTTTCTGATAATCATTTGTGCTAAATAGAATTTCTAAACTGTTTTCTTCCTGCTTATATTATCTGTACTGAATGCTATATATGTTAAAAATCAAGTTTGGAGGTAGGAAGAAAAATAAAAGTTAGTACACTTCCTTTTAGTTTAATATTATTACAAGTATGTTTTAGACTAGATTTACTTTCTCCTACAGTCATTCTATCCTGATTTTGCATGTATCTGAATTTGATATAATGTTGTAGTAATCAGTAGATTCAGCTTTTACTTTTTCTTCCTTCTACATTTTTTGGAATTAATTGTACAATGTTTTAAAATTCAAGTTTGAGGGGGAGAAAGAAAAATAACTTTCAAAGTTAAACTTTATTTGTCCTTAGTAGCTCATATTTAATTTAATGTCACTTTTAAAATGACATGCGACATGTGGTGTTATCTTTAGGTTACTATACTTTTGATTTTAGGAGTGTTAGAAAAATAACTTAGTTGAAATCTTATGTGATGAAACTGTTCTAGAGTTAAGATATTTTGTAGGAAATATTAGGAATGTGATTTTACTATTTATGGTAAAAATGAGTTGAATATTTGAAAAACTAAGATTCTTGGATTTATACTTATTGAGAATTGAGCCTTTATTGAAATTTTTTTCAAATTAATATTTATACTTTTAAAAAGTGAGGGAAAGTTTTGAGTTTTGAACTTTAAAAAGGGGATAGTGAAATTCAAAATTATTAAAGGTCTATCCAGATATAGTATTCCTCACATAAAAAAAAAGAAAATAAGAAAAAGAAAAGATTGAAAATGATCCCCAAGAAAGAAAAGAAAAAGAAAAAAAAAAGAAAAAAAATAGTAAAGTGAAAATAAATATGCGAGGAGAAGCTTGAGAAGAAGCCTAATCAAAAATTGGTTTCACTTGAATCTTTTTAAATGAAAAGACTTAAAAACAATCCTAAGCTTATTCTTATTTCAAAAGACATTGGTTAAATTGATATAGATAAGGTGCTTAAATTCTGGTTTTATACTTTCTTTAAATCTTTAGTTTGACAAGTTTCAGTAACTTTTGAAGTAAATAGAAAATCAGGTTTCCGAAGTTGAATATTAGATACTCTTACACTCTAGCTTAGGTTGATTTGCTAGAATTTCTCCTATGTTACACTATAACATTTATGAGATATAATTATAGGAAACTCTATTGAAACCCACAACCACAAGTCAACATATTTGGTTTTTAAAGTTATAGTGTTACTTGAGGACAATAAACAGTTAAGTTTGTGGGACTTTGATGCACTAAAAATATGTTAGATTTTTTTAATATAATTCGTACTCATTTTTGGTGATATTGCACTTTAAAGGAAGATATTTTTTATGTTTTGCTGCAAGTATGATGATTTTAGGTGATTAGAGCAAAATGAAGCAAAAAAGAGCGAATTTGGAGCAAAAATAGGCTATTTGGCAAAAACAACACACTGGCGCCGTCGACGCCCTATTCTAGAGAGTATTTGAATTAAATCTTCGGGCTAGCGCCGCCGGCGCCTTATCCAGCGCCGACGGCGCCTGAGACAGTTTGGGCGCGATTTTGGGCGGTTATTAGCCAGGTACATTGAATCCGGACATTTTTTGGAAGGTTTCTTTAAGCACCTCTTGGGAAATTCGTCCCTACACTATTTTAAAGTGAATTTGAAGCCAAAAAAGTGTAAGGAGAAGTTAGGAAAAACGTGGAGAATGATTAGAGATCTTAGATTAGGAGTAAAAATGTAGATTTCTACCTTTTTGGAGAGATTAATGAGGGGATTTTGAGAGAATCTGTAAGGGTTTTTACTAGCATTGCATGAATCAGCGAGAGACTTTGTGGGAGAGATTTTCATCTGTATCTTTCGAGGGAAAAAACTAAGTATTGTGTTCTTCATTATCTTATGATTTTGTAAACACTTATGCAGTGGATTTGTTTTGATGAAATGAAGTTTTCCGTTGTGTTTTCTTCGTGCTTTGTGATGTTTTTCTCTTAGTATTTCTTCTTATTTGGAAATAGTGACATGAGAAGATTATATCGTTATTTTTCTTTTACTTTTATTTTGCAATGAGTAGAATTCATGTTTAGGATATTGGGATGCATGCTAGAAGAAGTTTTAATTATAAATGTGATGATTTTTACTTGCACTTCATTTACATTACAATAAGAGCTCGTTGTAGTGTTAAAATTCGTTGTATTTGCGCTATGATCCGAGAGAGCCGTGTAATTCTCAACAAAGTGAAACCACATTCAAACTCCATGGATGGTGAAGTTCATGGGAGTTGAGTGCAAATAAATAGGGAAATATACTTTTGATGGGCGTAGAATTGAAGATTTTAGGGTGACAGACAAAAATCCCCAATTCGGTCATACTGTTTGGAAGCTAAAGCGAGAGTTAGCCTTTAGGCTAATGGAAGTGGGAGCTCTGGAGTGAGAGTCAGTATCCTCCCAGCTTAATCACGGATTTAGGGACTAAACCTAGGATTAGCCAATTTTCTTTATGCACTCGGAAGAGGGTAAAGAATATGATTCTTTCTTTTGACACATACAATATTTAATGCATCTCATTCTTTTACATTATCCAATTCACTACATAAGAATTGTAGATTTTATTATCTCAAAATTCATAAAACTAATTCATCCATAAAGGGTTATCTTTAAAATTAATATTTCCTTTTAGGAGTAGTTATTAATTGTTTTAAACTTAAGCTTACCTTTAAGAGTATTTGTTAGAAAAATCATATAAACTGACCTTCCAAATTAAAGTCTGATAGTAGCATACTAGAATTTGATTACTGACCTCTTATCTCACTTCCCTGTGGGATCGATGAACGGGACTCCACTAGAGTCCTGTATTACTTGAACGATACATATAATTGCGTAGAACCTCTAGTGTGTGCACATACATATAACATAAAAACACGCAGAAAAATAACACATGCCGGGGGCGCATCAATATTGTACATGCTTAAATGCATCATAACATAATTTAAAATTGGTGAAAAGTGAGTCAGTTAATACTTATTAATATACTAGAATTGATGATTTGTGTTACAAGAATATAAGTTTGATGTGAATATTTATGCTAATGAAATCTATTGCATGAATCAATGAGATAAGTTGGCAAGCATGTAATCTTGATGTTCATATAATTAAATTGTTGATACTGATGATGATAAATTCTTCATTTTATATTTTGTACTCATCAATAACATAATTTACCACAATATCATTTGATGTGGCCTAAGAAAGACAACATCTAAGTGAGATGATGATAAATTTTGATCGATCAAAGCAAGTAACTTTCAATTGTTATGCTAGAAGTAATGATTTGATAAATGATAAACAAATTTGTGGGAAAATAGAGATTTTGATTTTTGACTTCATAGCATAAGCATGTCAATGTTGATATAATGGCGGAGGTTGGCATGAGGGACACGGATGATGCAGTATGACTGGTGGTATCCATTGTTGAAAGGGTCGGGCACAAATTGGACTGGTGGTAAATGTTGTGTGAGATGACATGGAAAGGTGAATGGGCATAGGTTGTGCATGTGGATCATGGAAAGGGTGGTTGGTGTAGATCTTGGGGAAGCGATGATTTTCTTGAGTTGGCTAGAACACGGGGGCAAATTACTGGCTTTTTTCTACGTTAGTGGGCAGATGTATGATGCTTGAAGGTGGCATTGAAGGTGTGTGTTAGGGTAGGAACGTTGGTGAAAAGTGCGTATGTTATGTGCAAGAATAGGCTTACACATGAGTGGATGCAATGACAGAGTCACTCCATGGGCAACAGTAAGACATGGGATCGACAATCAAGCATACATAAATTGACACTGAATATGGTGAGTAGTGGTGGTTGAAGAGGGGTGCGGATGCCTGTGCATTATCAATGGTGTACTATTAGAGTTTGGTGGGTCATGAAAGGATGCTAAGGCGTGTGTGTGGTTGGTCACGATTGTAGCTAGGAGGGCTGAGGGTGTCTATGGAATCTATGGTCAGCACCAGGCTTGGTCTTCAATGTTGTTTGTGAGGGGAAAAATCACTAATAAATTTAGGTAGATTTAGTTAATCGGGGGAGAATGCAACCAATTATTATGCAGGATATGGTTAATAATGAAGGCAATTGTAATGAAGATGAGGAATTGTTTGTAGATGGAATTGGTGTGTGTGAGATGATGCCATTTGGTGGGGGTGGGTTTTGTTAGTTGGAGCATAAGATTTGTAATTGGTAGTTAGTGGCTAAGAATAATCGAGAAGTCGCTGTGATTAGTAACGTCATGATGAGCAAGGTTACATGGTAGGAGATCGATGAGACAAATGTGCTAGATAATAAAAAAAATTTTAATACCAAGTAATGTAATTGGGAAGGGAAAATAGGTATTGATAGAGGGATGCAAGGGGAGGGGTGAGAAGAATAAGAATCTGAGGAATAGAGAATAATGGAAGAATACTATACTAAATTTATCTTATCAATAATGTTGTCCAACAATACACAAAGTCCTTTTTATAAACTGTAAGGCTCCTAATACATACGAAAAATACTCTAGACTAATGCAGTAAGGTTTCATGTGGAAGCATAATTAAAATATATGGAAATTAAGTGAATATATGCTTGTAAACTATTATGAGAATGAATCTTAATGACCATATTATCTTGCATTTGTCACAAATTGCTATATTCTAATGAATGGTTATTGTTTTAAATTTATTGTACCGAAACACTTAAACTCATATGTGGAAGCATCAACCATAACGAGTTGGATGCACCACAAAACAAATATAAAATAGATCAATAATATGAAGTATAAAAGGACATAGATTTATGTGATTCTGCTTTAACTATGCTTATGCCAATGGGAGAAGATAAAAGATTTGATTCACAATTAATAAAGTCATAATGATGAAGTGATGCTTTAGCCCTCAAGTGCTTTGGAAGAAGATAACAAGAAATACTAGAGTACTAATTAACAAGAAACCAGATGACCATATCACCTTCACCAAAGATGCATGTCACTTTGAACCTCATGAAAGGAAGATGTAACAATTTTTCCATGATTTTATTTTTGGAAGAAAAGATAGTAAACTTAGTTATATTTGAAAATATAATGTCTTACACTATATAATTTTTTCAGCTTTTATAGGCTTTAGATTATGAAAAATTTTGACTATAAGAATATTAAAAGAAACCTAAAAATACTTGAAGAGTCAAAATTTAATAAAATAACATAATTATAGCTTTCATCATTTGTTGCTCTAACTTTCGTTTTGTCACATTTAGTATCTTCAAAGAGACTTGACATTAAGATCATACAACACCTTCCAATAAAAATGACATTAACCCCACTCAAAATCTTCATGGAGTAGTTGCCTTAAAATCACTCTAAATCTTCAAGGAGACGCTATCTCATTTTTTTTCCACTTTTGTGCCTGCCCTAGTTTAGTTTGCTCCAAATGTCAAGTGTACCCATAAAATGGGCGAAGTGGTTAAATTCTCTTGTAAAGGTGCTAAGTTTTGATGCAAGGTGATGATAAGTTATCCCAGTTTTTGAGACAATGCTGACTCTAGCTGGTGTTCCTCATAAATGCTGTACCTTTTTAGCCACCACATATTTTTCATGCTGAGAAATCTTAAGAGAATTTCGTTCATATAGACATTCCAACGATCCATACCCATGAGTTGTCTCTCTTAAAGACATTGCGAAACCCTAGCTAAGAGGTTATATCATAGAAGACTCCAAGGTTGGCCTACCCTTAATAGAATAGTAGGCTTTTTGAATGCATTCCAAAGAAGAAAGCATGCCATTCAAGGAACTTTCTAGAATGCACGCCTACTATGTGACATAATTCTCAAGACTGTATGACCTTCACATGCATCTTGAGGTGGGATTCATGTCCATACATCTTCATGTGATCAAAGTGTATTATATGAATGCATCTCAATTTGTGAATTTTGAGGTAGCTAATCTCTCTTTAGATTTTCAGCAGAGTACTTTTTTTATCACAGATCTAATGATTTACAGTCATTGCTAGGTGAGGGATAAAATTAGATTTGAGGATAGTAGCAACTTCAAAAAATGGTGTGGGAACAAAACGTGATAAAAGGCTTAGAGAAAGAAGGCTTATCTCATTATATTTGTCATGTCCTAATATAGAGAATATTTATAGAAATAAAATAGCCATAAGAGCCCATTAACCCTCTATTAGCTACCTAATACGTATGAACTTAGTTTGAACACATACTGCGTTTCTTAAGGATGAACCTAAATTGCACCTAAGTTGCAGATTTTATGTCCAGACATATTTAACAACAATTTCTGATGTTTTGATTATGATTATGTGTTTGTAAGATAATGAGTTTTGGCATTATGTTCTTTTTATTTTTATCTCAGGGGATAAGGTTGCTTCCGGTTATTAGTTTAGTTTTGATAACTATTTTTAGCGGAGGGAAGGAATTGCTAGTCTTAGTTTATTTTTAGAAGGATTAAGATAAAAAAATGGATTTATATGGAGTTTTATTCAATAAGGAATTGGTGAAGACCTAAAACCACTAACCATTTTTGAATGTTGTTCTAATGCTTTTAAGGTGCAATTATCAAGTGAACTTTTGCAGTTTTCCTTCTCATTTTTTGTTTTGAAGTATGTTTTCCATGCGTGTTTTCATCTTTTATCATTCAGCAAATCAGTAACCTTATGGAATTAACAAATTTTGTGCCACTTAATTTCTGTAGAACACATTTTTTGCACGCTTTCTTGGTTTAAACATTTTTGGTTCTTGCTATCTTTGCATTTGTCTTTCCTTTTTTTTTCCCCCAAGCAACTTCATGTCTAGGCACAACTTCAATCTTTACTACGGCAGAAACGAGAGATGAGGCTCTAAAATGAACTTGGCAACAGTAGGGATAATAACTTGTACCTTGAAGGGGCGTTTTCCTGCTTTATGGGAAGAGAATTAATCTAACCTTCTTGAACTTATTTTGCTTCATTCTACTTAATTTATTCAAGACATGATTTTATTCTACAACCATTCATATTGATATTATTTACATTTAAAAATTCATTCTCTCAAATATTTCCGACATGATTCAAAATGATAGACCCTCATTTTTGCACTACTGCTGCTGTTATGGCACATGAGAATACAGTAGTCCCTAGTCGAGGGGTGAGAGTAAGTTTTGAGTTCTTCATACGGTTGCCCTTATTTAAAGCTCGTGTTAGTATTGTGTTTAACCTTATCAGTTAAATAAAAATATATTAATACAGAAATATCCAGCTGCCGATCTTGTTCGCAGCCTTAAGTTTGTGGTGAAAACAAAGCTGATCTTTGGTGGTAGAGGTTCAGTTGAGATTTGCTTTTATGTAGTTCTTGGCACCATTGTTCTTGGTCTGCTTCTATCTTGTTGGAGAAATGTTCAAGGGTGAGCGACTCTCATGAAGTTGACGGAACCCTTGGTGCACAATATTTGATTATGCTAGAAAAAAGCTTTCGTTTGAAGGAGGGTCTTGATTGATGTAAAGAACTCTCATTTGATGTAGAGATTATTAAGGAAAATGATAATTTTGAGCTTAGCTACATACCAAATTAGGTTTAATTTGTTTTTAAAAACATATTTGTTTAGTGTATTTTTTATTTTTTTTATTTTTTATTTCTAAAAATAAATATTATGTTTTTGAAAACACTCAACAATTTTTAGGCACTTTGAGTATTTTTAAAAATAAACATATCTTAATCAAAATTTTCAAACATGTTTTATTTCAAATGAAAACATTAAGACAATAATAACAAAGCCTTAGAGATTCATTTGAGGTGATTGCGAACTTATTGAATAATCTGTCGATAAGGCTGATTAAAAATAATCTAGTCGATAAACTAGGTGCGGTAAGTTATTACGAATTTTTATTTTTTGGAAAAGTCGGACGCAGAACAGAAGCTCACACCGCACCTAGGAAGGTGCAGTGTGAAAACGCTGTTTTCAGCGTTTTGAAAACGCACAAGCTGCCAAAACGCGGTTTACCCAAACAGACCAGTCGCGTTTTCAAAATGCTATAACACCAAATAAGCTGCCCCAAACGGACCCTTAGGGCCTGTTTGGGGGCGCAAAGTCGCGGTGCGGTGCTTTACCGCACCGCGAAATTGCGCCCGTTGCGTCCGTGAAGCCGCGAATCCGCGGCGGACCGCCGCGAGCGGGATTGAAGCGGACCGCGGGATATACCTGCGGCCCCGACTTTCGACCGAGCTTCGTGGAATTCTTTCTGCGTTGCCCTCGCCCTAGTGCTCTCCCCGAACTCTTCTGCGCACGGCCCTTCTCGCGAGCCCGAGAGTCCTTCGATCGCTCTTCTTCTTCCTCGGCCGAGAGTCCTTCGAATCTAAGGTAACCTACCTTCGATCCACCATTACGTATCGCGGCACTGGTCCCGGTGACTTCTATATGTTGATTTTGGTTGGGCTCTGCTTGGATTTGCTTCCCTCTTCTTCTGTCCCGATCTCCCATCTTCTTCTGTCCCGATCTACATATGCTTTTGTTTTAAATGCATAAAATTTTTATGGTTATGCGCCCGGGGAGGATTTTGTGTCGAGTAGCTAATTTTCTTCTAAATTTTTTTTCAAGAATTTAAGATTGCGAGATGGTTCTCCATCCGCTCCTCTCTTCTTACGTCCGATCTACATATGATTTTGTTTTATATGCACCAAAATCTTATGCTTATGCAAGTGTTCTTGTGTCCCTCTTCCTCCGTCCCACTTCTTACAGTCCCGAGGTGTTAATTTTAAAAAAAAATTTAAAGGAAGCAAATGTTCTACGGATGTTAATTTTGAATGGCTATTCTTATTGATTTGGGGCAAATTATGGGATGGAATTAAACAGTTTTGGCACTGTTTTAGAAAAAAATGTGATTCATGCAATTCGGACTTTAATTTAGCATGCCTAAAACTATATTCTGCTATCGCAAACACACACAAAGATTTAGCATGCCTAAAACGGCCTCTAATTTAGCATGCCTAAAACTATATTTTGTTGGCTTTCTTGAAAGGTTTTGGAGAAGGCATGATTTTCAGTAGGCTATTGCATTTGCTGAGCTTGATATTCTGTTGTATATTTGTGCATTTGCTGGCTTTCTTTGTGCACTTAATTATGGTGAATTATTGCATTGAATCAATAATTCACTATATAATCTAGATATAATAAAGCTAGAAAATATATATTAAAGATATAAAAATAAAAAAAATCTAATTTAAATTTATTAATTTGTATATTTAAATATAAAATTTTTCAAAAAAATTCATTTCGTTTCGCAAATATTGTATCACTATATAAATATATCCAAATTTTAAAACGAGTTTTAATAAACGAGGCGATCTAGTCATTTTACTGCACATATTGTTTTCCACAATTCTATGACAAACAGACAATAATTTCCATAATTCTTCATGAAGACTACTGTATTCTAGTACTAGTGGCAATACATGTACTGACAAACGAGCCCTTAATCCCACTGAGTGGGGTCGGCTACATGTATCATTTTTCTCCATTGCGTCCTATTTAGTGTAATATTTTCATTTAATTCTAATAAATTAAGATAATTTTTTATTACAATAAGCCCAAGCCTTGTTAGGTCTACCTCTGCCTTTCAAACCAAAACATTTATAAAACAAAAAATTGAAAATAAAAAATAAAAGCGATCCCAAACAACCCCTAAGCTTATGAGCTAAGAATTTATTTGATTTTGGCGTATTGAATAAAAAATTGGCTATATTTGATTTTTGGCGTATTGAATCAAAAAATGGCTGTTCTTATGGTTCTACTCCTTAACGACCCCTACATATTAGCTTAAGCTTGCAACTTAATAGACCTCCTTCCATTAATATTGAGCTCAACAGAGGCATCTAGCATTTTACCTGCTTACCAAGTGATATCAGAGCCAAATCATTGTAGGGCGTTTGATCCCAGTTAAGTTGCTCATTTACAAGTAATCGCACCAAACCGTTTGCTTAAGCTTTAGGTTAATAGCCGTCCATTTTTTTCTGAAATATGAATGTATGTATGTATGTATATAGATATATATAGGAAGATTTACATACATACCACTCAATTCCTATGTATTTACATATCTAACTCCTAAACTTTAATTTTTTCATATATGCAATCTTACCTTTTTCATGAAAAGGTGTGTTTCACTCTTAACAGCCAAAATAATGATATTTTTGATGTGATATGAAAGATTTGGGTGTTATAAATGTTTTGAGTAAAATTTAGGTGTTAGATATGTAAAGACATAGAAATTGGGTGGTATGTATGTAAATGCCCAATATATGTATACACTTTTGGCACTGGTCCTTCATATAGCTTTGCTTGTACTGCTTTCATTTCAGATAACATTTCTCTTTTCCTTATTTTATTCATAAAAATCCCCTTATAGCTGGAAAGTTTTCTGCAGGTTGACAACTATGGGACTGTGAACCTTGTGGAAGCATGCCGAAAGATTGGGGTGAAGAGATTTGTTCTTGTGAGTTCCATTCTAGTCAATGGAGCAGCGATGGGTCAGCTGTTCAACCCGGCTTACATCGTATTAAATTTGTTTGGCCTCACCCTGATAGCTAAGCTACAGGCAGAGAAGTACATTAAGAACTCTGGTATCAATTACACCATTATTAGACCTGGCGGATTAAGAAATGACCCCCCAACTGGAAACATAATTATGGAGCCTGAGGTATCCTTTATCACTCGTTCCTTCGTTTCTTCAACTGTTTTTTGGGTTATATGGTTCTGATGTTCATGTTGATGTTCTTCTCAGGATACTCTTTATGAAGGTTCTATATCTAGAGATCAAGTTGCAGAGGTTGCTGTTGAAGCCCTGCAGTGTCCGGAGTCATTCTTCAAAGTTGTTGAAATTGTTTCGCGAGTCGAAGCTCCTAAACGGCCATTAAAGGATCTTTTCAGTGGTATCAAGCAAAAATAACTTTTTTCTTTTCAATAAAATCAAAACAATTGTGGGAATGGATTCTCTTCTTATTTTATCATTTATTTCTACTTTCAGATTGCATTTTTTTTTTGGGTACCTTGGATTGTATTTCTTGAGCTTAGCTAGAGCCTCTACTTCATTTGTTGATTAATATCAATATAAAACCTGTTCAACAACATTATCTGGTTGGGGCAAGTCAATTTATTTACTCATTTTTTGGATAATTATAAATTGCATAATTGCTTTCTAATTCTCAAGAATGTATCATAATTAGCATCAAACACCATGTTGTTGTTGCCATTACTATCAGAGCTTGAATTATACAATTCAGACAATTGACTATTATCCCAAATGTCTACATCTTTTAAAGCTATAACATTGTCTTTGCCATCTTGTTTATAATCACTAACTTAGTTCTACTCCATTGTGATCATTAAACATCAACATCACTTGTGATAGACTTGTGGACTTAGTAGTGCAATTCAAAATCATGGCCTCTTAGCCATTGATAAACTATTTTAGGCTCCTCTAAACACAAAAAGTTAATTGTCTTTTTAACTTGATGGTCTATTGATTCCTTCATATTTTCTTCTTCTTTGGCTTTTAATTTTGTCTAGCATCCACCAATGTAAACGTATCTAAATTAGCCTCATTCACATTCAACGTTAAATCTATTTCTAATAGAATTGGCATTAGCAAAGAGTAAATCATATCAGGATAGACACATAAGTTAATTTATAAACAAAAAACAATTGCTAGAACAACCTAACATGTCTTAGTTAATTTCTCCAAAAGAAGCTATTAATCTTGGATGCATAATTATCTCGTTAATCTTCTTCAGCTTCTTTATGGTATTAGGATTAAGAAATCAAAACTAATAGTAAACAATGAAAGAGTTTGACTATTTTCATTCTTAATACGAAGAGGCACATTAATAAGAAACACTCATATTTGTTAGGAAGTGAATAAGGAAAATAAATGATTTTAGGCTGAGTGCTTAGTTGAGTAATTGCAACGTTCAAGAATATTATACGTATAATAATGAAATACAATTAATAGGGGATAAAGGCAACAAAATCAAGGCTTTATGATCATTTGTGTTCATTTATAATCGTCTAATGTAGCTTGAAATGCCAGAGCATACTTTTTCAAGATTAATGAAGATCTATGATGCTAGGTGAAGGATTTTCCAACCAAATATTTGTCGGCGTTGTTTTGGGTGTGGAGTGCCCGTAGGAAGCTATCGGTCGCCGGAATCAATATTCCGTCGCCCGCTTCGGAAGGACACTTTAATTTACATATATATATAACTTTTAGAAAAATATGAAATCAAACTGACCCTATATTTTTCATAGTTTAAATGAAAGAACAACTACTGCCTCAAGTCATGCATTTATCCGAAAAACAAACACAAGACTTGAGGTGAGGCTCGATCAAATAAAGCTAAGAAATATATGACGTCCGTTTAGTCTGTAAACAATTTTATTCTTGAAATGAGTTCACCTATTTAATATAAAGAATTAAATAGGATTTATTTTAATTTAGGTTCGGAAATGCTTACTATAAGAATGAACACTATAGTTAATTACATCTTAAATGACCGAAATTACTTAAAAAAATTCTCGATAAAAATCAGGAAATGTTATCTTCAAGGAGGTCAAAAGGAAATGACTTTTCAACGAAATCGGACAAAGAGGTGTGAAAGGGGATTGACTCAAATTTGAAACATTTATTGTAGAATCCAAAGGAAGAAAGACTGGGGGATGTTGGAGATCCGGAGACGAACCTCGGTGACTTCCCAAGTTATCCTATGTTTGACTTCGATTTAGGGGAGATATTATTTAGGTGTTTCATCCTGCCAATTTTATTTAATTAGGGCTTATATTTGTGTGAAACGATCACACGAATAGCCTAGAAGATATGAGGATTTAGGTCGTAACGAACGACAACCTCGAAATGCTAAACGAGTTGGGGCTTATATTGTACAGCAGAGCTATAAAATGACCCCAAATGAAGTTGAGGATTTATGTCGCACTAGGCGAACCACATCGAAATCCTATGGATTGTTGTTTAATTAATAAGGAATGGTTTAGCTGGTGAAGACATGTTTTGCTGTTGAAAATGGCCGTGCTGCCCACCGCGTTAGCTCCAAGCTCCTTGCCGTGACGAGGTTAAGTTTTCTAAGGTGGCAAGTTATAATGTCAAATCGAGTGGCTCTATGGTTGAGTTCTCCTAAATCTACATGCAAGTATTTTTAAGAGTGGTACAGTGTATAGCAGGGTATATATAACACAGGAAGACAACAAAGCATGCAGTAATAGTGTGGTACAACGTGCTA
The DNA here is from genome assembly GCA_022702705.1 of Papilionanthe hookeriana x Papilionanthe teres. Taxonomy (NCBI): domain Eukaryota; kingdom Viridiplantae; phylum Streptophyta; class Magnoliopsida; order Asparagales; family Orchidaceae; genus Papilionanthe; species Papilionanthe hookeriana x Papilionanthe teres. The sequence continues at coordinate 28,502,759 of CM040422.1, forward strand.
AAAGGAACAGTGGCCGGTACTAAAAAATAACACACTGCACACATAAACAAACTTGTATACCTGGGAGATCCATTATTTTCTTAAATGTAGCAGGCTGGAATGCATCGCACAAATGAAAGTCAAGTAGAAAAAGAAATATCGTCCAGAAAACTTGAAAAAGGACGTCGAATGACTCACAGTAGAAAACTCGGCGAAAAAATAACAAAACAAAATAAAAGCATCAAAACCTCGGGAAAGTCTCGGATAAAGGACCACGAGTGCTTCATCCGAAAATCATACAAAAAATCCAAAGAAAACCGCAAGCACTCGGATCTGGGCTAGGCTCAGAAACTGTGTAGTTATTCTCGAGGGTCGTTGAAGGCTACCGGTGTGGCTTTATCATCAGCATCCTATGTCCTAAAACAAAACGAAAACCAAAGCGAAAGAAAACAACGAAGGAACACAAGTCAAAGAGCAAAAGGGGAAGGAAATGAGACTAGACCCTCCTCCAAATCCTAATTAAAATAAGAGGGGCCCAAACGGTAGGAGGGTTAGTCTAAAACGCCTCGAAATAAAGTTTAAAAAGTTTTTCAAACCTCAAACAGTATGTCAAATAGTAGTAAGCTAAGAAAATCCGCACTGGTATTTCCAAACCCCTAGATATTAAAATTTTCCAATTCCCATGTAATTCATAACTCAATCATGCCTCACTAGTGTGAAATCTCCCAATAAAACCAAGTAGAAACTCATGGCCAGGACAGGACAAGGCCAAAGAGGCTCATGACTAAGGCAACAGGAGCCAAGGAAGCTCACGGGCTACAAAATAGAACTTTTAATACATAAGAAAGTGAATGGACAAGCTCACAAATCCTCCAAACTAACTCCAATTCTCTTAAGCAAGACATAGGAAAGTTTCCCCCAAAAGGTACTCTCCAAATACATCTTCCCACAAGCAAGCAAAGGGGGACATCCAAACCATCACTAAATGCATAAAAATATTCATCACATAGCCATAGGATTGAATTAACATAGGGCTGAAATTGAGCCAACACAAGGCATAAACCCGAGCCACCATGAAGCTAGAACCGAGCCAAGCCGGCGCAACACAAAGCCAAAGCAAGAAGTACCATAGGAGCAAAACTGAGCCCACATTGGACCAAAATCCGAGCCACAATAAGGCTGGAAACAAGCCAACATCAGGCTACAACAATCCCAACACAAAGCCAAAGCTAGAGGTACCACAGGAGCAAAACCGAGCCCACATAGGACCAAAACCCGAGCCACGACAAGGCTGGAAACAAGCCAACATTAGGCTACAACAGTCCCAACACAAAGCCAAAGCAAGAGGTAACACAGGAGCAAAACCGAGCCCACATAGGACCGAAACTCGAACCACAACAAGGTTGGAAACAAATCCAGCTCCAAGCTAAAACAGGGACACAACAGGGGTAAAAATCAAACCAACATAAGGCCAAAATCGAGCCCAACACTAAGTTACAGCAGAGAACACAACAGGGCCAACAAAAACCGAACCATCACATGGCAAAAAACAAACCAAGCACAAAACTAAAGAAAGGGGCACATCAAAACTCAAAAACCGAGCCACATCCAAGCTAAAACCAAGCCCAACCATGATTGAATCCAAGCACAACATCAAGCTAAGGCAAGCTTTCCAAAATCTTAATAAATGAACTATATTTATTTTGAAACATAAACTTGGCTTGAAACTGAGAAAGAGGCTAAACTTGAATCACAATAGCATCTTCATGCCTTTCATATATCAAACCATAAAGGTACCACATGCTTGCAAGCAAGTATAAGCATAGGAACATTCCAAATCTTCATAACATGCTTTTATAAAGGGCTAAGATACAAGGAGCCCAAGAACTAAGCTTCCATGTATTCAAAATATAGAGCCACCATATGCTTCACATAAGAACAAGTATGAAACTTTTTCAAATTAAGTTAAACTTCCTCCTAGCATGCAATTTTTGTAAGGGAATGCTATAAGGAGCAAAAACCGAGCCCCACATGTGTATAAAAGAATCAAAAGGCTCCTATATAATTCATAACAACAAGAGTAAGTGAAGAACCTTATTCAAAACATTTGCTAGAGGAGCTAATAGCTTGCCATCAAAACAAAACCTATCACATGCCCATATTTCCATTTTTAACATGCTTAAGTAATGAACCTTCTTAAATAACGCTAAAATAACAAACTAGCCTGCTGTTAGAAAGAAAAGGGAAGAAGAGAGCATCATTTTAAGCCAGCCTACATGTATTCCATGGCATATAAGTGCCCAGCCGAAAGCAACAGACAAGGAGAACCAAGCCAAATACAAAAAAACTGCAGCCACTACTGGCAGAACCGAGAAGGACAAAGGTAGGAGAAGGATTATCAACTAAGGTAGAACACACAAGAGAAGCAAAAATCCAAGCCTCAAGCCAATAGCACTTCCCTGTCCTCAAGAAATTCGGCCAACCAACCCAGGGAAGACCCAAATAGGGTATGTTTATAGAATAGAAGGGGGAGAGTGTTGAGAAAGACTCATAGGAGATAAGCCCCAAGTGGAGCGAGCCCCTGGCAATAGCGACAGAAAAGGTCGTAGGTAGCCGCAGGCTCGTACAGGAAGGCAGAGGAGAGCCGCTGCAGCCAGAGATTAGGGATGGGGGAAAATTCATGCGGCTCAAGAAGGGGAAGCCCCGCAGAGATACGATCGAGCATGGGGAAGACATAGATGGTCCGGGTGACGTGCTCGAGCGCGGGAGAGGGAGGAAACGAGAGCTCCCCATCGTACGAACGAGAGCAGAGGCGAGCCGATCGAACGGGGTAGGTATTTAGGGCTTAGGAAATGTGATAAAAGGGGAATAAATATGAATAAATATAATAATAATAATAATAACATAAATATTATTATTATTAATAGGATAATTATAATTGTTTCATAAGTTTCATCCCCGACAGGCTATCGTTGCAAATTAAACGTCAATTTTAGGTAAAACTGACAATCCGGACGCATCGGCGCAGTCAATTTCATCATCCGAGGTCGTTTAGACAACTTCGTCGATGGTCGCGTCGAAAGTGTGTCGAATCTGGCCTTCTTTGAATTTCTGACTTTAATGTTGATGGTCCCGGCGTTCTGACTCCAGCTCCAGTCCGCTGCGAGGAAATTGAAGGTGTCGAGGTCGCAAACTGAGAATTTGTGTGTCCAGGTGTGTCAGACGTGCACGAGGCTGTCCTAATGTCCAGGGCCTATATGGACTCAATTTTGAATTCCTGATGTCAACTTCGACCGGCTAGAGACTAGCGGTACGGAATCTCGTGCAGGATTTCAAAGAGTAACGAAGTGGTTCCAGACTCTCTAAAACGAGGTGTCTCCTATCGCTAAGAATCTAGAATCGTTGGGGAAGCTTCTGAGGCTAGAATCCTAAAGCTAGGAGAAAAACTAAACCTTTACAAAAACGAGGTCAACAAATGGACTCCAATAGGTGTGGTGTGCTAGGTAGACACATCCTGCATATTGGCGTTGACCGAAGAGATCAACAAAGCCCATACAGACTTCTAGGTCGACATACCTAGAAACAAGTGTAGAGTGAAGTGCTAGCTCTTTCCGCTGGGGAATTAGCAAGTGACTACTCGATCAAAATCGAGGAATGGAAACTCCCACCGAGGATTGGAGAGTGGATTTGAAGTTATCACATTTCAGATGTGTATCGAAGATGGGAATCAATATTTAGATACTGACCCCGAGGTAAGAATCGAAGTATAGGTAAAATTTGTGGTGGAAGGAAGAGAAAGGATGTCATACTCTATTTAAGGGGGTCTTACACCAATCTCGAAAGATTGAGGATAGGATGCCTTGAATTAATCGAAGGGATTATTCCCTCAGCCTCAGAAATATCGCAGAATATAATGTGAACCATTGCTAAGCAAAGCAGTGTCAGATACTGGGATCCTCCACCTCAAAAAAGTAATGTCGGTCCATTGCTAAGCAATGCGGTATCGGATGCTGGAATCCTCTACCTCAAAAAAGTAATGTCGGTCCATTGCTAAGCAATGCGGTATCGGATGCTGGGATCCTCTTCCTCTAAAAGGTAATGTCGGTTCATTGCTAAGCAATGCGGTATCAGATACTGGGATCCTCTACCTCAAAAAATTAATGCCGGTCCATGCTAAGAAATGCGGTATCAGATGCTTGGATCCTCTTCCTCAAAAAAGTAATGTCGGTCCATTGCTAAGCAATGCGGTATCGGATGCTGGGATCCTCTACCTCAAAAAAGTAATGTCAGATCACATATGTGTCATGTGATAAGACTGATAAGATATGTGGGATATATGATATTTTGTGAGATTTTAGGCAGAATGTGAGATTCTGTGGATATGTATAGAAAACTGGTGTAGACTATGATAGTCGCGCTGCACAAGCAGGGAGTGAGAAATCTCAAGCTCGAGATAAACAAACTCAACAAATTTATTTTCTTTTATATTGTTTTAATTATCAAAATATGTTTTTCAAAATTTGATTTTCATTGATTGAATTTTCAAAAGATTGTTTTATTTGAGTTTTATTATTCTCAAGTCTTCATTGTTTCGTTCATTGTTCATTGTAGTTCAAAACCAACGCATGGTTTGGTGCCTTTTCATCCACCGCACACAAGGGAAACTGAACAAACAGACAAGATTCTGGAAGAGATTTCATTAATATGCTTCAAACATGGGTTACAGATTGAACGTAGACTGAAGCATCAAAAGGGTACAATATGCTGAACGCATCAAAAGTACATTTGAAAATATCTCGTATCGAGTACATTTCATAAGTTGAACATATCTTGTACATATATCATCATGTCTGCTGTGTCAGAAACAGTACAGAACGCTGTCTTCTGGAAGTCTTCCATCTCTGGTAAGGTGAGCTCTTGATCGGGCCGACCTGCTAAGCCATGCTCCAAGACAAGAATTTCCTTCGCATGTGCTTAAAGGTGACGACCTTCTCACAGCTCGTAAGGTAGTAGTTCTTCCAATTCTGGATCTGGACGGAACCCATACGACATTTTGTTGTTATCCATTCTTTTGAAAGTTACAGAAACTCTGGGGTATCGCACTCCTGGAATGCAGTGTTTAGCAATGTCTGCTCCATTTCCTTTGAGAACTAGTACCACTAGTAGCAGAATCTCTACGGATCCTCTGAACTTGTCGGGGCCAAGAACATCTATTTTTTTCCAAACAGTATATTGCTTTTGCTCATGAAGGAAACTATAGAAAAGGTTTCACAAAGTCATGATGGTCTATATGTGAGGGAATACAGTCACCTCTCGTAGATATTGATGATGCGTACTGTTGGGAATGCGGTCGGTTGGAAGTATGCTCCATCAAACTATCCTCTTGATCATCCATTTTATCATAGGAGGCATCAGATCCACCTGATGACGTCTCAAAATCCCTGGGAGATTTCCTTGTCTGTCTGTAGTGAAATTATAGCAGCAACCACATTGGATAGTGATTCTACCTTTTCCACACATCCATCTCTTTGGTTTAGAATATGTTCTTTCCCTTAAAAGACTAGCTCGTCCTCTGTCTTTTATGTCCAATATGCAGCTGTGAATACTCTTTTCGTTGCTTTCGAAGAAAACTCTGGTGTACAGCTCCAGGCCTTCTAGTATGTTAACGACTCTTCCCTGAACTTCTTCATAGAATTCAAATTCTCTTTTTTTCACTTTGACCAACTTGTCGAGTTCTGCCATTATGATCATTGGTAGTTGTCGAGGACGCTCCCTCATTTCAGTGTCAGTAGGAACCCAAGCTGATGCTGAATCTGTACCCAACGGAATATATGATTCTGTATCCAGTGGAATATGTGATTATGTAGTTAACGAAACATATGATTCTCTTGTCGAATGACTGGTATTCTGTAATCCGTTGTCTGTAGACATGTACTCCTCCAGAATACTGTAACGCTTTAGGTGGAGGACGTTGCAATCTGGGCAATCCACAAATGCCCCTATAGTTGATGTACGTACGAGGATCTTTGCGTTGCATGTCGGGCAACCCGGGCAAAGATCATCAAGAATTTCCGGTGTCTCTGGCTCTGCAGCAAACTCAGACTCATCTTCTGTAACAGGCAAGCTAGAAGAAGTCTCTCTCATGTCTGGCTGGTAGATATCTTCTTTTGGAATAGGATTAAGCAAATTTTCTACTTCTCGTGTCAGTCTTCTTTCTTCACGATGGAAGGCTCTGTGTTTTTGGCGGTTGGCATTTCTGCGCTGAGTTTTTCGCGACGGTGTATCTGGCAGTCTTTCATCATCAGCAGTAACTAAGCCTCTAGTGGGTGCAGTTATCATGGATGGCAGGCGACTAGTCCCCTCCATCGGATCTCGTTGTACCATTACTTTCTTCCCCTTCAGCGAGGAATCCTTTCTGGTGTTGATCTTTAATAGTGACAGTAGCCTCTCATTCTCTTGGTGGCTAGCCACACCCAACAGGGGACTCTCATAGTCCACATTGACTTGATTGAAGTCCAGGTCAAAGTTTATGATGCCACCCTGTGGTGCCCTTTCTTCGTTAAGTGTGAGATTCAAGTCATCCTTGAAAGAGAAAATCAACTTCTGTCCTGACATTTTCTCTGCAGACGACAGGAAAACATCAGTGAGCTGAAATCCGACAGGAATAAGAACAAACAAAATGCCTACCTGAGAAGGCTTTAATTTATGTTGGTGAGAATATTATTTATTTAGTAAAGGTAGAAAAAGAAAATGGAAGTGTGTATTTTCAAAAAGTTTTCATTTTATTGAGATTAATTTTATTACAAATTTTTTTTTGGACCCGGTCACAGACATTTGGCCAAATAAATAACCCTAGGATAATCAAAATTTCAAAGTTTCAATTCAAGCGATATCAAGTTGCATAGTATGTCTTCAAGTATCGTTCATTGATCGGCAACATGGGTCTACCGCCTTGAGAATCCATCAGCTGGTAAGCTCCTCCTGAATAGACTTTCTCAATGACAAATAGTCCCTCCCAAGTTGGCTCCAATTTCCACCTATCTTGCGGCGCGCAAGAATATATCTCTTGAGAACGAGAATGAGGTCACCAAACTTGAACGTCCTTAGGCGGACCAACTTGTCGTGAGCTTGTGCCATTCTTATCTGGTAAAGCTCCAAATGTTGTTGTGCTTCCAGTTGCTTTCTTTCGATACTTTCCAATTCTTCAAGTTTGAGTCTTGCACTTTCTTTTATTGTAAGCTGATTGGTGACAGTGACTCTGAGAGACGACGTCTGAACTTCTAGCGGTAGCACGGCCTCTGATCTGTATACGAGTGCGTAGGGTGTACATCGGGTTGGCGTCCTGAACGTTGTCCGGTAGGCCCACAAAGCTTCTAACAATTGGTTATGCCAATCTCTTTTGTTTTCGTCCAATGTTTTCTTCAAAATCTGTACCAGTGTTTTGTTGAATGCTTCGGATAAGCCATTTGCTCAGGGATAGTAGATTGTTGAGTACCTCCAATCTATCTCATGTCGCTTAACGAAGTTGTTGATCTTGGTGCTTTTGAATGCTGTTCCATTTTTAGAGATTACTCTGCGCGGAATTCCGAAACAGTAAACTATTTGACTCTTGAAAAAGAGAAGAACATGTTGCGTTGTAACTTTTCGTAATGGCACTGCCTCTGCCCATTTGGACAAGTAATCCGTAGCTGCGAGAATAAATCTGTGTCCCTTAGAGGATGGATGGTCTATCAGACCTATTATGTCCGTGCCCAAACACTCGAATGGCCACAAAGCAACAGTCGGGTGCAGCACATTCGGAGGTTGGTGTAAGACCACCCCATGCACTTGGCATTGGTGACACTTTCTGGCTGTATCCATGCAATCGGACATCATTGCTGGCTAATAATATCCGAGTCTCTTGATCTCCATCTTCATTTTTGGTCTTGACTGGTGAGCACCACACAATCCGGCGTGTACCTCTTTGACAATATTCTGCACTTCAGCTTTGCTTAGGCACCACAACCACATCTGATCGAACGATCTCCTATAGAGGACATCACCCACTAAAGCGTACGACATAGTCCTTCTTGTAATGTGATGCGCCGCTGACTTGTCTTCCAGTAACTTTCCAGTTTGCAAATAATCTATAAATGGCTTGTACCAATTCTCGTTGACATCAGCAAATGCAACTGTCATTCCTTTTTCTTCGAACTTCCGTAGATCTTCGAGGTCGATTCGGGACAAAAACTATCTTCCTTGTACTGTGACGTCAATGGAACCCTGCGGGGGACACGCCAATTCTTTTGCAAGTTTTGCTAAAGTATCGGCATGAGCATTATCTGCCTGAGAAATCCAGTAGAAAGTCACATTGGGAATCTGCTCTAGCAGATTCATTGCGTACTAATGATACTCCGCTAGTCTTGGCTTCAAGATCTTATACCGTCCAACGACTTGCTAAATTATAAGCTGAGAGTCACTGTAGACGACGATATCTGTTATATTCATTGAAATTGCCAATTTCAATTCGGTGATTAAAGCTTTGTATTCTGCTTCATTGTTTGTACACGACTCTATCAGGTGATAGGAGAATCTCAGCATACCCTTATCTGGTGTAATGAAAATTAGTCCAATTCCTGCTTTGTCTGGTATAGCTGTTCCCGATCCTTTGTCTTTTCTGGTCAATGAAGCTCCGTCGAAGTACATCTCCCAGCATTGCGCACTGGAGAATTTCATTTGTAGTATCTGCTCATCTGGTAACTCATCATTAAGAGGGGACCCAGCTGGAAGTGGGTGTGCAGCGAGAAAATCTACTAAAATCTGTCCCTTGATAGCGCGGAGGGGAACAAAAGGAATATCGAATTGCAATAAAATCATCGACCACCTTACTAAATGTCCGAAAAGTGTTGGTCGAGTCATCAAATATTGCAATGGATTAACTTTCGAAATCAGGGTTCCCTTATGAGAAAGCATGTAGTGTCTAAGCTTTTTGGGCGACAAAAATTAAAGCTAGACAATGCTTCTCAATAGGCGGATACTTTACCTCCGTCGGTATCAGACGTCGACTCAAGTAGTAAAGTGCATTCTCCTTATCCTTGCCATTGACTTGAGCTAGCAGGGCTCCGAGAGAGTCGTCTAAAGCCGCAGTATAAAGTATCAAAGGTTTTCTCGGGATAGGGGCTGCCAAAATAGAAGGTGTCATTAAGTATTTCTTAACGTCCTCGAAGGCCCGTTGGCATTTCTCTTCACAAACAAATTTGGCGTCCATTTTAATTAATGCCGAGAAGGGGCGACACCTACCTGAGAGATTAGAAATAAAACGTCTCAAATATGCCAACTTCCCTTCGAAGGAACGTAGTTGTTTCAAGGTTTTGGGAGGAGGCATTTCCAAGATAGCTTTAATCTTATCCGGGTCGATCTCGATTCCCTGATGACGAACAACGAATCCTAGAAATTTCTTGGAGGTAACGCTAAAGGCTCACTTTAAGGGATTCATCTTGAGATTGTATTGTCGTAATTGTTCGAACACTATCCTCAAATAGTGCAAATGGTTTATCTTCTGTTTACTCTTGATAACCAAGTCATCCACGTAGCATTCCACTTGATTGTGAATGAGGTCATAAAAAATCTTCATCATTGCTCGCTGATAAGTTGCTCTAGCATTCTTCAACCCGAATGGCATTACTGTATAGCAAAAAATCCTAATAGGAGTTCTGAATGGTGTAAGGGCTGCATCTTTTGGAGCTATCTTGATCTGGTTGTATCTTGACGATCCATCCATGAAGGAGAAAATCTCCTGTGTCGAAGCGATGTCCACCATCATTTCTGGTATCGGCAACGGAAACTCATCTTTTGGACATGCTTTGTTTAAATCCCTGAAGTCGACACATACACGGATCTGTCCATTTTTCTTCTTAACTGACACAATGTTAGCTAACCATGTGGGGTATTGCTCTTCTCTTACAAAGTTAGCATCCATTAGTTTCTTCACCTCGGCAATCCCTTGCTGCTTTATTTCGAGGTGCATCCTTCTTGGAGCCTGTTTTACTGGGGTTATATCTTTGTCTACTCCGAGTTTATGAACTGCAACCTCTGCTGATAGTCCATACATTTCATCATAAGTCCATGCGAAGCAATCTCTGAATTCTGATAACAACTTTATTAATTCTGTAGATTCTTCTTTATCGAGTAGAGAACTTATGAAGGTTGGCCGAGGCTGCTCCTCAGTCCCGAGATTGATTTCTTTTAACTCATCGACTGTTGACTTAATTTCTTCTTCATATTATGGAGGAGCATCTTCTATTAGCTGATCAGTAGAGTCATCCTCCACATCGAGGCAGTCCTCTTCCAATTCACTAGTAACAACCATGCAAAATTTTGAATCATCGACTGGTCTGACCGTACCAAATCCGAGACCCACCCTCTTTCGAGTTAGGAATTCGACTCTTAACATTTCATAATTTTTCAAAGAGTTGCAATTTATCTTTTCGCATCTGTTTTGACAAATGTCCCTGTTGAATTAATTTTTGCACACAAGGCGAAAAGTAACCAAAAGGTAATTCCATTAATTCAATAGAACACTCATCCAAATTTACATGATTTTCAAGACTGGTAGAAGCAGAAACACAGTAAAATTTGATCGGCTTTAAACCAACACTAGGGACCTCATTGACCTCTAAACTCTCGGCCTTTTGAGGAAAGACAGGAGTAAGGGTCATGGCGTTCACATAGTGATTTATTCGATCATACATTATCTTATATTCATTTTTCTCTGTATCTTCTAAGGATATCTCGTACTGAGGTTTCTTCTGTTTTGTCATTATTATTTCTTCTTCAGAACTTTCTTCTTCATCAATGTTGGTGGTTAGCCTAGTCCGTTCAACAATTACATCGGCCATTCTTCGTCCACGTACCCGGCCTCGATCTCGGGTGTATGGGCTAAAAAGACCCTTATCACTTCGTTGTGAAGAGATAGTAGTAGACTGTCGAAGCATAGTTGAATGGCCTCTTCTTTATAAATTTTCTGAATCCATCTTATCTGCTATAACTTCACGAGAGAAAATGGTCTTCTTTAGAGGCGAGTAGTAACTAGCGTCTTCGTGAATACCAAATTCATGAATTGAAAATGGTTGTAAATCTCTTTTGATGCAATATTCTTGTCATTCCTTGTAATACTTAATGCATTGATGTAGAGAAGACGAAACCATATTATGCTCGTTAATCCACGGTCGACCAAGTAGAGCATTAAAAGAGGTCTAGGCATCGATGATATGAAATTTAGCGGTTGTTACTAGCTCTCCAACTTTTATAAGCTAAGTAATCGATCCAAGGGCTCTCTCTCCCTTCTGGTTGAATCCTCTTAACATCATCTTATCGGCCGTAAGCTCCTGAGCTTCAATGTCCAAAAAGGCCAATGTTCGTAGACTCATCAAGTTGAGGGATGCTCCAAGATCTACCAAAACTCTGGATAGCACGAATCTGTCGATATTGATGGAGATGTAGAGAGGACGGTTGTGGTCGGCAGTACCGAGTAGCAAATGTTCATATGTAAAAGTTACCCCTAGCTGTTCTTTTAACGAGCAAACTTCATCCTAGGATGTGCTGGCCAACTGGGCTAAGAAAATATCTGGATTAAGTAGCGCTGAAACCAGAGATTCTCTCATTTCCTTTGACAAAATTAGAGCATCATAGATGCTTAATTTGGCTGGCAACTTCACGTTATAATTCACTTTATTTGAACTTCTGATTTCCTCTTGGGCACGTATCTCTTCCACTGCTGGGGGTGGCTCTTCTTCTGTAACTGTTTGTTTTCTTTTATCCATCGGAGCCGTTCTTGAGGGCAACACTCTCCCTCGTCTCAAATCGACCTCTGTTATCTCTTCTGACATTGTGGCTGATCTTTCTGGTACTCTAAATCAGAAAAGTCCAAATTGATGGCGACCTGCGTCCCTTTTCATTCGAGGACTGGTTCGTCACTTCCTGAACTATCGTAGCCGGCGTCGTCGATGTCTTCTTCATTCTGGTTGACGGGTTTATCGGACTTAAGCACGATTTAAGGATCGGTTTGGGAATCGAGATCGAAGCTAGAGTGACCAAAATTAGTCACACTATCAGCAGAAACAGTTAAAACGTAGCCGAAATCATTATCATTATATTTATAATACCTCGCTGGGCAAAAAGATAATCATACAAGGTCAAAGGTTCGAGGATTTTCTCCCCTGAATCAGAGACAACTAAACGAACAGAGGCAGCCCCTATCCTACCCCCCACGCTATCAGTCTTCGTGACGTCGTTCTTATCTTTCTTCTCAGATTACGATGATCTCTCTGACAAAACTTCTATCTCTAACTGAACAGATTGTGGATTCTGAATGCTTGTATGAACTTCTGAATATGATTCAATATCTTTCTGGATGACTTGTTCCAAACTGTAGTCCATTCATATTTTTCTGAGTACGGATCTATTGGCTCAGCCAAAATCATATTTATAGAACCCCTTTCGGGTTCTTTTAAATATTCTTTTGAGATTGTTATATTTCCTTCTTTGAGATTCCTCTCGAGCCAATTCTTTAAGACGAAACAATCCTCTATGGTGTGTCCGAGCATCCTGTGATACGAGAAATAATTTGGATGTTCTTTCTTATTTAACCTCTTCTGGTCTCTTCGGATCTGGTAATTTGAACTCATACTTCTTCATTAGGCTTCTGAACATCTTGGGTACTACTTCATCTTTGAAGGAATACACCACTCTCTTTCGTTCTGCCATGGTCATTTTCTTATTCTCTGTTTGGTACTATCCTTCTTGATGTGGTTGCTGGCTGGGCTGGCCATACCGTTGCTTCTGTTGCTGCTGGTTATGCTGTGATGGTGGTTGGAAATTCTGACGAGAATCTTCTACATAAATCTTCATTGGCTGTTTTTCCTTATCGACCGTCGCTACTATCCCAGACTTCTTCTCGAATATTCTGGTTATTCTGGACTTCTCGGCCTTCTCATGAGAATCCATATGCTTGACTTCTTCTTGTAGATTGTTGGCTTTGCTGAGTAATTTCTCAAAAGATTTGATGGTGAGTCCCTTAAGCATGAAAGCTATTGGCCCATGGATGCTTTTGAGTAAGATCTCAATTGCATGATGTTCCTGTAGCTGAGGTTCACATTTCATGCTAAGGTTTCTCCACCTCAAGATGTAGTCCACTAGAGTCTCGTTAGGCTTTTGTCTTTCAATCACGAGATCTCCAATAGAAACATGATGCTGCGCTCCGGCAAATCTCTTCACGAACGACTACTATAAATCAAAGAATGTCTTCACTGATCTATTAGGTAATTCGGCATACCAATCGAATGCTATTCCTGACAAGTTGCTGACAAACTGAGGGCAAAGCAATGCTTCGGTACCTCCGGTAATGCTACAACAGGCTCGGAAATGTGCTATGTGCTGTTTGGGATTTCTGGTCCCATCAAATATCTTAAAGTTTGGTGACACAAAGCCTTTAAGGTAAGGTATGACATCAAATTCCATAGGGTAGGGTCTACCCTTTAAAATCAATGCACCACTCTTAGACTGAGCTATAGCCTCCCGAACTTGTTCAACCATTTGCTTAAATTCTCTTTTTGGTATGACACTTTAAGCGGAATCCTTCTTTTGTTGATCATCTCTGTTAGCTGAAGCGACATCCCTCCTTTCATCTATGATATGTATAATTTCTGGTTGATTAACTTCTGGAGAAGCTGGTTGTTGCGATTGAGATTGTCCTTGAACTGCAGCCATAGCAGTCATGGCAGCGGTCATCTCTTCCATCCTTCTCTTCATTTGAATGATTTGCTCATCTCTCAGGAGGACAGTCCTTCGCAGCTCTTCTACGATGTTCCCTTCAGAAGGAGGTTGGGCATCGCGTGCAGATGTAGCGGCTCTGGTTTCGATAACATTAATATCCATACAGTCCTCCTCGAGGTAATCTTCGAAGTCTTCATTTTCATAATCAATGGGAATTCCTTGTCCCCGAGCTAACTTAAAAATCTCTCTCTTGAGCCTTTCAATCTTGTCTTCAATTATTGACCACCCTTGTATCATTTTGAGATCCGAAGGCTTTTGCTGGACATCTTCTGCCTGCACATCACCTTTGCTTGTAATTGCTGTAATCCTGACGGATACTTCAGATTTCTGCTTTATTCCACAATTCTGACTTAAGGGATCACTAAATCGTATCGGTGCATTGACCTTGGGTATCCACACCTTTTTCTTTGACAGTGATGCTTTTAGAATATGTGTCTCAACAGAAACATCGACATGTCGAAGAAAGGTGTGCTCCCCATGGTAAAGACCAAATACTGTATCAGGCAACCTGTTTGTCCTTTTATTCAGAACTTTAGGAACATCTTCACGGCTGGTAATCGGTAGAACTCTTGGACCCAGACGTGACTTAACTGGTCGACATCCGATTGGTTTAGTAACAATAGCGTTGGTAGTGACAGTGGTAGCATCAACTCTGCTCCCCAAGCGGAATCTGACGGGAATGCGAGGACGTGAAGCTTCAATATGTGTCTGAGATTGTTTGGCAGATCTGACATTCCTTAGTATTTCTTTCTTCATGTGAGGAGATACCACACGTCCCACTCGCTTGAGCAATTAACTGACTGAACAACCTTCTTTGACAGCTAGTCTCTGAAACACTGTACTGACTCGGGTGATAGGAGTAGACTTCTTCTCCTCACCATGTCCATGAGGTGTTGATAACGTAGCGGCGATCTTTTGGATACTCTCGTGTCCATCGGTGTCCATTAACCTACTCCCCTGCAAGAGTGGAGTGGTATCTAACAATCACAGTTCCTCCGGATGAGAAACCTCATCAACATACATCTCTTCAGAAATATGAACTTTAGTAGCCTTGTGAATCTTTCGGCTGCGGCTTCTTCTTTGCGACCGAGTTAGTGGCGCAACTTTCGAACTTGATCCAATTTTAAACACTAATCGCGGGACAACAAATCCTTCATTCTGGTCTTTGACGATCATAACCACTTTTCCTTTAGCAAAAATGGGAGAAATAGGCTTGCTAGGTGTTGTGGTAGCAGTAGTCATTTCCTTCTGGTTAGAAGGAAAATCCTGTAGGCAATTCAGGTTGAACTCTACGGACGGTTCCTGGACATTCGGAGCGGCGACTTTCACTACAACGAATGGAGCTTTACCGAGTATGACCTCGAATTCATCAAATCCTGTTCCAAACTTGATGGTAGGAGTGACGTCGTGGGTGTTACGACTCGTCGACAAGTTGCAGGAAAAGGTAAGCGTCGGGAACGTCATCACAGAAACTTCAAAAAGAAAACCCGGGGGTTAGTCATTTGAACAATGTCTCGTAATCATAGTGCAAGCACTACAAATTAACAAAGGTCGATCTGTAGATCGGGTAAGTCTTTATTTAATTTGTGAATTGTTTAAAATGTGAAGGTTTAATTAAAGAGCAAGCGCAGCGTGACACAATTTGATTTAATTTGCAAAATAGCAAATCAAACTCAAAAGGACACAAAAGGGAAGTAAAGTTTAGGACCTAGTGCGAGACCAACTTTACAACGCACAATGCCCAGGTGGAACTAGTCCACCAACACACCTATTGGGGGTCCAACCCCACACAAAGATCAAATGGTCCTTAATGGGCTCCTGAACCTCTCGGTTCAAAAGGTGACTGAACAGACTGTCCTGAAGTCTAAAAGAGTTGATCGTACTCACCCAAGAAAGAAATGGGAGGAGCATGTGAACGGAAGAAGGGTAATATGGTCCATAAGGGACATGAACACATTACCGATGTATGAAGATAAGATTTCCTGATTTAAATGGAGAGAAAAGAAATTCCCCAGCGAAGTCGCCAGAAGTTGTCGGCGTCGTTTTGGGTGTGGACTGCCCGTAGGAAGTCGCCGATGTCTGGAATCGAAATCCCGTCGTCCGCTTCGGAAGGACGCTTTAATTTACATATATATATATATATATATATATACACATATATATATATATATATATATATATATATATATATATATACATATATATATATATATATAATTTTTAGAAAATTATGAAATCAAACTGACCCCATATTTTTCATAGTTTAAATGAAAGAGCGCTACACCTCAAGTCATGTATTTATCTCAAAAGACAAACACAAAACTTGAGCGTGAGGCTCGATCAAATAAACTAAAAAATATATGACGTCCATTTGGTCTGCGAAACCATTTTATTTGCCGACAAGTTCCCTTATTTAATATAAAGAATTAAAAAACATTTATTTTAAGCTGGGTTCAGAAATGCTTTTTATAAGGGAAGGCCCCTATAGTTAATTACATCTTAAATGACCAAAACCACTTAAGAAAACTCTCGATAAAATCAGGAAATGTTATCTTTAAGGAGGTCAAAAGTATAGGACTTTTCAACAAAATCGGACCAAGAGGTGTGAAAGGGAAATGGCTCAAATTTGGAACATTTATTGTAGAATCTAATGGAAGAAAGAGCGGGGATGTCGGAAATCCGGAGGCGAACCTCGGTGACTTCCCAAGCTATCCTATAGTTTGGCTTCGATTTAGGGGAGATATTATTTAAGTGTTTCATTCTGCCAATTTTATTTAGTTGGGGCTTATATTTGTGTGAAACAATCACACGAACAACCTAGAAGATGTGAGGATTTAGGTCGTAACGAAAGACAACCTCGAAATTCTAAACGAGTTGGGGCTTATATTGTACAACAGAGCCATACAAAGGCCCAAAAAGAAGTTGATGATTTATGTCACACTAGGCGAATCATCTCGAAATCCTATGGATTGTTGTTTAATTACTAAAGAATTGTTTAGCTGGTGAAGACATGTTTTGCTGTTGAAGATGGCCGTGCTGCCCACCGCGCTAGCTCCAAGCTCCTTGCCGTGACGAGGTTAAGTTTTCTAAGGTGGCAAGTTATAATGTCAAATCAGGTGGCCCTATGGTTGAGTTCTCCTAAATCCTATGCAAGTATGTTTAAGAGTGGTACAGTGTATAGTAGGGTATATATAACACAGGAAGACAACAAAACATGCAGTAATAGTGTGGTACAACGTGCTAAAAGGAACAGTAGCAGGTACTAAAAAGTAACACACTGTAAACATAAAAAAACCTGAATACCTGGGAGATACATTATTTTCTTAAATGTAGCAGGCTGGAATGCATCACACAAATGAAAGCCAAGTAGAAAAAGGAATATCGTCCAGAAAACTCGGAAAAGTACGGCGAATGACTCATAGTAGAAAACTCAGAGAAAACAAATAACAAAACAAAATAAAATCATCAAAACCTCGGGAAAGTCCCGGAAAAAGGACCACAAGTGCTTCATCCGAAAATCATATGAAAAATCTGAAGAAAACCGCAAGCACTAGGGTCGGGGCTAGGCTCAGAAACTGTGTAGTTATTCTCGAGGGTTGTCGAAGGCTACTCGGTCACCCGAGTGTATAGAGCCCGCTACTCGACTATAAAGGTGTCCTACTAAACCTAACTCAGGAGGGTGTTCCTTAACTCAATACGGATAATCAACAAGTGGACAACCATGTTATAATATAGTTTTAAGATTTATATATTTTTAGCATGCACGTGGATTTCAAGCATACAAAAGATAGTTTGTATCAATATTTGGTTGTAGTGAAAATAAATTTTTTTGTTGTAAATATAGTATCCGTTCTTATCAGATTTTGAAAATTAAGGTTGTCCACAACTCGATCACTTCGTCAGGTGTAGGATCACTAACAATCCTAAAAAGGTACGGGTGCCCCGCTAGCCTTATAGCGGTGAATGATATTGTCATCCTACGGTTCACCGGGGCCCTGGAGCTAGTTCTGGCGTCGTAGGATGGGATATCAATCCACTCTACCACCGGTGTGCCTTTATCATCAGCACCCTATGCCCCAAAACAAAATGAAAACCAAAGCTAAGGAAAACAACGAAGGAACACAAGTCAAAGAGCAAAAGGAGAAGGAAAGGAGACCAAACCCTTCTCCAAATCTAATTTAAAATAGGAGGGGCCCAAATGGTAGGAGGGTTAGTCTAAAACGCACCAAAATATGGTTTGAAAAGTTTCCAAACCTCAAACAGTAAGTCAAATAGTAGTAAGCTAAGAAAAGCCGCATTGGTATTTCCAAACCCCTAGATATTAAAATTTTCCAATTCCCATGTAATTCATAACACAATCATCCCTCACAAGTGTGAAATCTCCCAATAAAACCAAGTAGAAACTCATGGCCAGGACAGGACAAGGCCAAAGAGGCTCACGACCAAGGCAACAGGGGCCAAGGAAGTTCACGGCCAAGGCAAAAAACAAGAAAACCGTCTCAAAATAGAACTTTTAATACATAAGAAAGCGAATGGACAAGCTCACAAATCCTCCAAACTAACTCCAATTCTCTCAAGCAAGGCATAGGAAAGTTTCCCCCAAAAGGTACTCTCCAAACACATCTCCCCACAAGCAAGCTAAGGGGGACATCCAAACCCTCACAAAACGCATAAAAATATTCATCACATAGCCATAGGATTGAATTAACATAGGGCTGAAATTGAGCCAACACAAGGCATAAACCCGAGCCACCATGAAGCTAGAACCGAGCCAACACCAAGCTACAGCCGGCCCAACACAAAGCCAAAGCAAGAAGTACCACAGGAGCAAAACCGAGCCCACATAGGACCAAAACCCGAGCCACAACAAGGCTGGAAACAAGCCAACATCAGGCTACAACAGTCCCAACACAAAGCTAAAGCAAGAGGTACCACAAGAGAAAAACCGATCCCACGTAGGACCAAAATCGAGCCACAACAAGGCTGGAAACAAGCCAACATCAGGCTACAACAGTCCCAACACAAAGCCAAAGCAAGAGGTACCACAGGAGCAAAATCGAGCCCACGTAGGACCAAAACCTAAGCCACAGCAAGGCTGGAAACAAGTCCAGCTCCAAGCAAAAACAGGGACACAGCAGGGGTAAAAACCAAGCCAACATAAGGCCACAATCGAGCCCAACACTAATTTACAGCAGAGAACACAACAGGGCCAACAAAAATCAAACCAACACATGGCTAAAAACAAACCCAGCACAAAACTAAAGAAAGGGGCACAACAGAACTCAAAAACTGAGCCACATCCAAGCTAAAACTAAGCCCAGCTATGATTGAATCCAAGCCCAACATCATGCTAAGGCAAGCTTTACAAAAGCTTAATAAATGAAATATATATATATATATATATATATATATATATATATATATATATATATATATTTGAAACATAGCTTTGGCTTGAAACTGAGAAATAGGCCAAACTTGAATCACAATAGCATCTTCATGCCTTTCATATATCAAATCATAAAGTTACCACATGCTTGCAAGCAAGTATAAGCATAGGAACATTCCAAATCTTCATAACATGCTTTTATAAAGGGCTAAGATACAAGGAGCCCAAGAACTAAGCTTCCATGTAATCAAAACATAGAGCCACCATATGCTTCACATAAGAATAAGTATGAAACTTTTCCAAATTAAGTTAAACTTCTTCCTAGCATGTAATTTTTGTACGGGAAAGCTACAAGGAGCAAAAACCGAGCCCCACATGTGTATAAAAGAATCAAAAGGCTCCTCTATAATTCATAACAACAAAAGTAAGTGAAGAACCTTATTCAAAACATTTGCTAGAGGAGCTAATAGCTTGCCATCAAAACAGAACCTATCACATGCCCATATTTTCATTTTTAACATGCTTAAGTAATGAACCTTCCTAAATAAGGCTAAAATAGCAAACTGGCCTGCTATTAGAAAGAAAAGGGAAGAAGAGAGCATCATTGTAAGCTAGCCTACAAGTATTCTATGGCATACAAGCGCCCAGCCGAAAGCAACAGGCAGGGAGAACCAAGCCAAATGCAGAAAAACCGCAGCCACTACAGGTAGAAACGAATAGGACAAAGGTAGGAGAAGGTTTACCAGCTAAGGTAGAACACACAAGAGGAGAAAAAATCAAAGCCTCAAGCCAACAGCACTTCCCCCTCCTCCAAAAATTTGGTTAACCAACCCAGGGAAGACCCAAATAGGGTATATTTATAGAATGGAAGGGGGAGAGTGCTGAGAAAGACTCATAGGAGATAAGCCCCAAGTGGAGCGAGCCCCTGGCAGCAGCGACAAAAAAGGGTCGCATGTAGTCGCAGGCTCGCACAGGAAGGTAGAGGAGAGCCTCTGCAGCCAGAGATAAGGGATGGGGGGAAATTCGTGCGGCTCTAGAAGGAGAAGCCACACAGAGATACGATCGAGCATGGGGAAGACAGAGATGGTCGGGGTGACGTGCTCGAGCGTGGGAGAGGGAGGAAACAAGAGCTCCCCATCGTGCGAACGAGAGCAGAGGCGAGCCGATCGAATGGGGTAGGTATTTAGGGCTTAGCAAATGTGATAAAAGGGGAATAAATATGAATAAATATTTTAATAATAATAATATAAATATTATTTTTTATTATTAGGATAATTATAATCATTTCATAAGTTTCATCCCCGGCGGGCTATCGTCGCAAATTAAACGTCAGTTTTAGGTAAAACAGATGCTCCGGACGCATTGGCGCAATCGATTTCGCCATCCGAGGTCGTTCAGATAACTTGATCGACGGTCGCATCTAAAGTGCGTCAAATCCGACCTTTTCTGAAATTCTGACTTTAATGTCTATCGTCCCGACATTCTGATTCCAGCTCCATTCCACTGAGAAGAAATTGAAGGCGTCGAGATTGCGAACTGAGAATTTGTGCGTCCAGGTGTGTCAGACGTGCACGAGGCTGTCCTAATGTCCAGGGGTCCTATAGAGACTCAATTTTGAATTCCTGACGTCAACTTCGACCGGCTAGAGACTAGCGGTACGGAATCTCATGCAGGATTTCAAAGAGTAATGAAGCGGATCCAGACTCTCTAAAACGAGGTGGGTCCCATCGCTAAGAATCTAGGATCGTCGGGGAAGCTCCTGAGGCTAGAATCCTAAGGCTAGGAGAAAAACTAAACCTCGATAAAAACGAGGTCAACAATATTTAAGTGGCCTATTTTTGTAACCTTCTACATCTTGTTCCTTTTCATTGATAATGGAGATCTAAGATGGTAGGTGAAATAATTTTCAACCAACTTGTCAAGTGGCCTATTTTTCCGACATTTTGTCTTATTTAGGAAGAATAATAGTATGTGAAAATAATAATCAAGACTAAATAAAAATACTAATGAATGTATAAACACACACACACAATACCCCTAACATTCCAACATAAAAAATTAATCATGATGGCTAGTTTTTCCCTTTTCCCTGGTCCTGGAAAGGGAATCTAGTACTTGATAAAGAGAACTACCTGCTGGAGCTGCAATGCAGTCATATTGCAACATTTTTTATTCATGTAGACCTCTTCTTCTTCTTGATCTGTTAAAAATTCCTTTGATGCTCTAAGGAGGTAGAGACAGGATCACCATCAACAGGCTAAGGGAAAACTAGAGCAGCATCATCATGCAATGGCAATTCTGGATCACCAGAAGAAAGGTTTCCAAGAGAAGTCTTCTTTTTTCCTTCTTGATCTTTGGACCCGCCACTCCTCTTCCAATGCATCAGTCATCATAGAAATAGTAGCATCCTCTAAATGGTGTAGGTCTTGATCACCCAAAGGGGATGAAGGGGGAGAGTCTGCCAATTCGAAGTGAGCAAGATGGCAGTATTAGAACCCCTAAAAATGTCAAGCCCACTCAAGGGCACAACAGGGACCTCTTTTAGGGAGAACTAAATGTTGTAGGGCAGAAGAATTGGGGTCAATTACAGTATCAGCAGGCTTCTGTGAGGGATCTTCCATGATAACCATATTGTTATTCTCAACTTGGGGCTCTGAAGAGACCATTAGAGGAGGAGACAAATGTTGTAAGGCATTAACAATAAAACCAGCGGGGATCTTTAAGAGGCCAACAGGATTGCCTGAGTTCCCTTTAGCAGGTCTCAAAGATGGATGTAATATGTAGCATTTTTCATTGGAGTGACCAAACATCCTGTAAAGATTACAATAAAATGGTCTTTGCTCCATGACAATAGCTTGCCAATAACCATTGTGATATGTGTCTAGCCAAATTTTTTTCATGTCAAGGAGAGTAATGTCCCTCTCTACCAATACTCTCACAATAGCAGGTCTAGTAAGATTATAGATGGAAATATCTAACTTCAATGGTCTTCCAAGTTGATTACTAATAGAATACATAACTTTATTATAGAAAAAGGGTAGTTTAAGCCCAGACAGTTTATACCAAATAGGAATAATAGAGGGAACTTGTGTGGGATCATAGTCCATAAACCATTAAAGGACTTTCATTTGCAGTTCCCCAATTTTTTTGAAAAAAATTGAGCGTAGTCCTCTTCAGTGTAAAGCTGAATCATAATGTGACTTCCATCAAAAAGCCTAACTTTCCAGCTGCCCACCAATTTGAAATCATCAAATGCTCTTCTAATTACTTCCATGCGGGGATGCTCAAATTAGAATTTACCCACCAAAGTAAATTTGTGAACATCAGTTAGAGAGGCCATCTCAGCTTCAGAAAAGATCAAGGAAGGCATGCCTGCCTTCTTTGAACCCTTTTTGATGAAAATACAAGCCGCTCGACTGGCCATAGTATCGTGGTAAAGCTGAAGGAATACTAGCTTATCACCAAGATTTGAACCACCTTCATGACCAATAGCTTCCACATAGGAACCTTTCGCCACATAGTTAGTGTCAACTGCAGCTAATTCCATGGACAAAGAGCAGAAAAGGAGTAGAAACCAGAGCCAAAAGCAGACAGAGGACAGCCAAACCAGAGAAGGAAACCACGTCAACCAATGGAACAGTAACACAGAGCAAAATTTAAAAAGGGGAAAACCCGGGAAGAGCCAAAAGCAAAGGATACAATACCAAGAATCCCACAAAGTCAACTAGCACCAAAAACATAACCAAAAGCAAACCATTACCCATGGAAAGATCTAAGAAACCATTTCTCCCCAAACCCTAGTAGAGCAAATGCGACAAATGCCATATATATATATATATTCATTTTTTTATTTTTTTCAAATTAAACTCCTAAAATTACTTTGCTTAATTTCTCCAAATGCAATACTTTAGGAAACCCTACTCTACTGTCTTCTTCCCTAGAAGAACACAGTAATCTCAGCAAAAAACCTATAGTTCCCTCCATATCCATGGATTCACTTCCAACGACAATCTCCTTCAACACTTCACTATCCACACTTTTCCTCTATCTACAATTTCTCTCAGGATTAATTTGATGGCGCATCCGGAAAGGCACGTTGCCATCAATTCTCATGTCGGCCGATTTTCATTGTCGTTGTTATTGTTATCAGAGAGTCGCCACTCTTTTTATCTATTACATTGCCTTAATCTCCAATTAACTTATTCTTTTGGATCATGTAATGGACCTATAGATATTAAGAAACTTGGAGAAAAAGAAAAAGGCTAGTCGAGATAGTTTCATTGTGGTAAACATTACAAAGAAAACTCTACAATGTTTAATTTCAGAGATTCCCATAAGATGAAAACCACTTGAAAAGCTAATAACGAGAGCTTTAGGTATATTACCTATTTTGAATTCTTTATTATGCTATAGGAGTAAGCTCTTATAGTTAATCACATCTTAGAAAGTTAGGTCTTCCTAAGAAACCTTCTAGTTAATGTTAACATTTGTTCTCTAAAAAATTTTAAGTGTTAAGATTGATCCCCGATAAATATAAATGCAACGACACCAAAAACTTGATCCCGTCCGGTAGATATAAGTGCAAGGGCTGCCAAAAACTTGGGACGCAAGGAATATATGTGCTGATGATTTATATATGAAAATTATGATTTTATAAGATGGGATACTACGCAAGTATACGTATTGTTTATCAAGTAATATATGACTTTCTGATTAAGCCCCGAGATATCGAACCCACAGGGAAAAGTTAAAAATCTTTAAAGGAATAAGAGAAATTATCTTTTTACTTTCTTTAATTGTTTTTGAAAAAGTATGTCTTGACTTTGAAAAGTTTTAGAAAGTTGATTTTTCTTTCAAATTTTCCTTAATAAAATGTTAAACAAGAAATAAAAATAACTAATAACACTGGATGTAAAATACTATTAACTAGAATATATTTTTCTTTCCTTTCATGAAGTAGTAATCATTCATAAAGTATTGTTGTGGAAGTATTTAATTTTTTGTTGTGACAGATAGAAGCAAACGTGTTCTTTACCCTTGGTTCTATAAAGAACATAGGTTAATTTGAAATTTTTATTATTTTGAACATGATTAGGCAGGGAAGATACCGGTCTCTCACTCTAGAGTTCCCTCGATTCCCACCACCTGGGGGCTAACTTCTCATAACAAAACTAAAAACTTCAAACCAAATTAGGGGGTTTTAGCCTGTCACACTAAAATCCTCTAATTTTACTCCCTTCTATAAAAATATCTTCTAACATTACATTCAATTATATAGACTACAATTCTCATCCATATAATTGCATGTGATTCTTACTAACTTTTATGAGGCAATACCACATTGGATCTTACATAATCTCAAGAAATTCTACAACTTAACAGGCCAAATTAAGAAGTAAACAAAGTTTTCAGAATCAATCTTCACAACTTCTTCCAATTTTTAAACACTGTACTTTCCACAACAAATTCTTTATAATTTAATTACTTCTCCATTTAAGAAATAAAAAGATAAAGTAAACTACTCAGAATGCGTTGGAAAAATACAAAAACACATTGATTCAAAATTAAAAACGATAAGAAAAATAATAAGCGAAACCAAGTATTGATAATCAAAATAAAAAATAAACACTTATCTGAAAATTCTCTCCACAAGACTAAGGAAGTTCCTCTGAAACTTTGACTCTTCGCTAAACTACTCCTCAGAGCAAGTCTCCCAACTCCGATGACTCAGAATACAGACTTCAGACTTCAATAAAAACTTAAACTAAACTAAAAGAAAGAAAAGAAGTGGGAAGAAAAAGACTTCACTCCGACCCTTTTCTCCTTACTACTCTCTACTCCTACTCTAAAATAAAATGCGATGGAAGAACCCTTCAAAATGCAAAGGAAAGGCTCTTCTTCATTCCTAAGACTCTATTTAAATAGTAAACCAAAAGGTGCCTTGGTGTCTCTTCAAAATGTGTCCAGATTCAATGTATCTACCAAGGAATACACCCCTTCATTCAAATTTGCCGCCCAAAGGAAGTTATGGTAGTTACCACCAAGAGTTGCATCACATCCCCTTTGAAATTGGTGCCAAATTCATTTGAAATTCGATTTTTAACTGTGGCGCTTAGCCATCCCAGCGGCGCTTAGCCGCCAGTGCCAAAATTTTGATTTTTCATTTTTTTGCTCCAAATTTGATCCAATTTTGCTCCTTTCATCATGACCATCCATTTTCATCATACCTACAAGAAAAACACAAAATACCTTCCATTAAAGTGCATTATCATTAAGAATAGGTATAAAAATGTGCATTAAAATACTATATATTTTAGGTGTATCAAAATCAAGGAAAGAAACGTCAATATTTGATCCTAAGGGTAATATGTTTCTAAGTGTCATGTATTACCCTAAAGTTTTGATTTTGTTTTATTTTATTAATTTTGTTTTGTTTTATTGTTTTTGTTTTGTTTCATTTTGTTGTCATTTTGGTTTTGTTTTATTTTGAAGTTGTTGTTTTATTTAATTTTTTTTATCATTTTACATTTGAAGTTTATTGTCCCGTCTTCAGAATATTATCCTGCAAAACAGAGTTAGCACACCCTAATGACATGTAAAATAAATCTAAAATAAAACTTGTTTTCAGTAATCCCGTAAGAAAAACAGTGTCAGAAATAATGTTAAATTTATTTCTTAAATTATTAATTTAGTTGGTTAAATTTTAAACTTTTAGACAATTTGGTCAAGTTGTCTATGGCTCCGTCGTCCTAGGGTCGTTGTATGCCATGATCTACTTTATCCGAAAGGTATTTAAACCAAGACTAGAAAACTCTTGTC
The DNA here is from genome assembly GCA_022702705.1 of Papilionanthe hookeriana x Papilionanthe teres. Lineage (NCBI taxonomy): Eukaryota > Viridiplantae > Streptophyta > Magnoliopsida > Asparagales > Orchidaceae > Papilionanthe > Papilionanthe hookeriana x Papilionanthe teres. The sequence continues at coordinate 28,528,758 of CM040422.1, forward strand.
AACAACAACATATTGCATCTTCCAAAATATCTTCGTAGATTAAAACATATTGTGTTTCACGTAGCGTCGGTGATCTTTGTTTATTAAGGTTTCATTAAAATTTTTAATGTCTTTTTCTAGTTTTAAGGGTTGAAAAATTTTAGGTTATTTACGATTGATGAACCGATTAAATTTTGTGGTTTTTGTCATTTATTTTTATTTTATTTTGAATGGCTCGATGAGGATCCCATGATTCCATCATCACTGTATCATTAAGTTTTGATTTGATTAATCACGAATGATTGGAAGATATTTTGTTAGCAACTATGAATTACCTCCTCCAGAATGTCTTCTCAAACCTGATTGCATTTTGAGTTCAAGTTTAAGTTTTAATTTTTTAAAGTGAATTTTATATGTATTTTTGTCATGAATTTTTATGTAAATTGATTGGTAGATCAAATTTAGATGTGAATTTGAATTACCAAATTTAAATTCATTATGTTATTTGTATTGATTTGATTAAGCTTAAATTAGACTTAATGTTTAGGTTCACTTTAGGTAGAACCTAAGGTATGAAATTTAGGTAGAACCTAAAACTTGAGGTGGTTTATGTAGAATTTAAGTTTTGATATTACTTGGATTCAATTTAGGTAGAATCTAATGTATGATAATACATAATTTCATTTTAGGTAGAACATCAAGTTTAAAGTAATTTATGTTAAAGTTTAATGTTACTTAGATTCAATTTAGAATCTAGGGTATGGTATTACCAAGATTCAATTTAGGTAGAATCTAAAGTTTAAAGTGATTTAGGTTAAAGTTTGACGATACTTAAATTCAATTTAGGTAGAATCTAAGGTATGGTATTATGTAGGTTCAATTTTGGTATAACCTAAAGTTTAAAGTGATTTAGGTTAAATTTTGACGTTACTTAGATTCAATTTAGGTAGAATCTAAAGTATGGTATATTGTAGGTTCAATTTAGGTAGAACCTAAAGTTTAAAGTGATTTAGGTTAAAATTTGATGTTACTTGGATTCAATTTAAAATCTAAAGTATGGTATTACTTAGGTTTAATTTAGGTAGAACCTAAAGTTTAAAGTGATTTAGGTTAAAGTTTGATGTTACTTAGATTCCATTTAGGTAGACTCTAAGGTATGATTTATTTGGGTTCAATTTAGGTAGAACCAAAAGTTTAAAGTTACTTTGATTCAATTTAGATAGATTCTAAGGTATTGTTCTTTTAGGGTCAATTTGGGTAGAGCCTAAAGTTTAAGTTAAACCTAAAGTATGGGTTGGCTTAGGTACAATTTGAGTTGAACCTAAGGTTATGTTGACTTAGGTTCAATTTGTGTTGATCATAATGTTTAGGTTGACCTAAGTTCACTTTGGGTTGAACCTAAGGTACAAGTTTAACTTAGGTTCACTTTGGGTTGTAACTAAGGTTTAAATTTTACTTAGGTTCAGTTGGGTTGAACCTAAGGTTAATTTGGAATGAACCTAAGGTTTAAGTTTGACCTAGGTTCACTTTGAGTTGAACCTAAGGTTTATGTTTGACTTGGGTTCAATTTGTGTTGAACCTTAGGTTTAAGTTTGACTTAGGTTCAATTTATGTTGAATCTAAGGTTTAAATTAATGAATTTTGTCTTAATTAGAGTGAGGTTTAACTTAGGTTAAACTTAAGTAGGGTTTAAGGTTAATTAAGCCTAATGTAAGTAAGGCTTAATTAGGTTAACTAGGTGTTGAATTCACTTTCTAAAAACCTTAAATTGACACCCACAAACAAAAAACTTTTGGAGCCATCTACACTAGCTCAGGATCCCCTGTAGGCATATTTTTAGGTTATATGTTTTGCAAAGGGGTCGCCTACAGAAATTGTCGGCGAATTTTCATATTTTAAATTTAATTTAAATATATATATAGTTTAAAAGATAACATTTGATTTTGAAATTAATTTTAAGTTTAAAAGTTTTAAGATATGAAATCAAACCGATCTCACATCCCAAATATTGTATATAAACGAGCACCGCACCACAAACCGTGTATCTATCCCGAAGAATAGACATAATGTTTAGCGATGGGGCTCGATTAAATAAACTAGAAGATTTGTGACATCTGTTTGGTCTGCGAACCAATGTTATGAGCCGACAAGTTCCCCTGCTTAATATAAATGAATTAAGCAGGGTTTATATTACTTGGGTTCTTAAAGTTCCCTATAAGGGCAAGCCCCTATAGTTAATTACATCTTAAATGACAGGAATCATTTAAGAAAACTCTCGATAATGATCAGTGGTTTTGCTCTCAAGAATTTCAAAGTTTAAGATTTTCAAAGGATTGGATTTTTGGAAATTCAAGAGGGAATGACTCAAAATTTGGAATAATTTTATTTTTGAGAATCCAAAGGAAAAGAAGTAGGAGAAGCTGAGGATCCAAGAAGAATCTTGGCAACTTCCCAAACTATCCTATTGTTTGGCTTAGATTTGAGAAAATCCTAATATTATCTGATATTTTAGTCTTGCAAATTTTAGTTAATTAGGACTTATGTTCGTATGACATAATCATACAATCAGCCTCGAAGATATGAGGGTTTATGTCGTACCAAACGACTACCTCGGAATCCTAAAATTAGTTAGGGCTTAATTTACATAATATGATTATGCAAATGCCTAACGAAAAGTTGAGGATTTATGTTGCACTAGGCAAACCACCTCGAAGTCCTATGTCTTGGTTATTTAATTCTAAGAAAGTTTAGCTGATGTAGATCCAAGTTTTGCTTACGACGATGGCCGAGCTGCCCACCATGCTCCGAGCTCCTTGTTGTTGCAGAGGTTTAGTTTTAGAAGTCATAAATCAGGAGATGAGAGAAGTGTTTTGCTTTAGAAATCTTAAAATCCAAGTGTTTTTAATATTTTAATTAAAACAAATCTTAATGTTGATTATAACGGAACCGATTAAGATCCCACAGTTCCGTCATCCTGGCACCGTTATTTTCATCGAATTCACTTAGTCCAGATGAATTTGCTAAACTCAACTGGATGAGTTCCACACTTTCATTTAGACCGTGGGAAATCCCATTAGCAACACGTGGGTTACATCATCCGAGGTATTCCCGATCATTCAACGAGACGTTTTAATTTAGTTGCAATTGTAGTTTTGTGTTCTGTTTGTGATTAAATTTTGAGTTGTTTTATATTTTGAAATGTTGTGGCGGTGATTTTATCTTGTAATGACTTTTAATTTAGTTTTGGTTTCAGTTTTAGGGACTACCCTAAAGGTTTTGGTTTGCATGCAACAGTTGTTTATCATGCAAGAAAAGTAAAGTGTATTTGCAATAAAGTAAAGTGCAATAAAATAAATGCGTACTTGGAGGGTCTTCCCGTCATCCCAAGCTGCACTTAAAACACATGTTAAGGCATTTAAATATTTCAACAAGTACCTAGGTAAAGCTAAGTGAAAGGTTTTGGTTGTCTATCAAAGTCCTAATCCTATAGCTAGTCATCTCCTATGACGTCTAGGTTCTTGTATTTTGGTTTAAGGACGATTTTCTTCATCAAAGAACAATTAAGTTCAATTGTTCTTATAAACATCCTATCATATTGAGGAAGTGTTTAAGACGAGTCTTAAACATCTTTTCAATATTGCTGGAATTGTTCTAAGTCCAAATGGATTAATTAATCAGGTGAAGTAATCATTCGAGGTTTAATTAAGTTTTGTTCTTTTGCTCAGTGAACTAGGTTGTTTGAATATCCTATGAATGAAGTGACACTTCACCTAATACTCCATTTAGGAGTTATGATAACAAGAGCTTTTAAGGGCAAATTGATATTTTTGTGATTTAATTTTATTTTAATTAATGAATTTAAGTTTGGAATAGTGTTCAAGTTGTTTCAGATCTATTTTGAATTCTTTATGTCTTAGGTGATGTTATATTTAATTTAATTTAATTTAATTTAATTTAATTTAATTTGGTTTAGTTTTAATTTTAATTTAACTTTTTAATTTTAATTTAATTTAGACTTTATTTTAATTTGATTTTATTTTTTATTTAATTTAATTTAATTCAATATGTTTTAATTTAATTTAATTTAATTTAATTTAATTTTAATTTAATTTTAATTTTAATTTAATATTTTATTTTTTATGTTTTAAAGATGATTTAATTTAATTGTTAAAGTATTAATTTAATTGAAATTTTGGAAGGATTTAATTTAAATATTTTAATTTTAATTTAATTTAATGATTAAGTCTTTTAGTATTTTAAATTTTGAGTTTGAATTATCATTTTAATTAGGAATTAAGTATTATTGAGGTGATTAATTTAGGGACTCTTAAATAAAAGAATAAATACCCTCTTAAATAATATCCCTACTTAATAATAATAAATACCAATTTCTATTATTCTTCCAAAATTTCAATTAATTAATTAATTAAAGTTTTTATTTTAATTATATTAGAAATGGTTAATAGGTTTCTACCCTTAATCACTTAAGTTTCAATCATCCAAAAATCAGTTTAAGATCAAATATTTTACCCTCCCCTTTTTTGTTAATCCTAAAATTTTAATTAAAGGTTGAAAATTTTAATTACCATTTTGCCCTTCAAGCTTAATAATTCTATAACTCATTAAATTCAGCTCAAATGAATTTGAAATTTTTATGTAACCTCACTCACATGTCAATTAAGACATTAGAGGAGAAAATGTGATTTTTCTCGTATTTAATTTATTTATGTAATTATTTTTAATGGAAAATAGAGGTTTTCGAGAAAATTCAATAACATGACCAAGGAAATGTTTCTGTCCTTAAAAAAATTATGGGATGTTTCTAATGACCAGAGGACCATTTGGACCAATTTTAGTGATTTTTTGAGTTACATTTTATTTATTAGAATTATTTTGAGTTTTGGAGTATTAATTAATTTTAAAATAAAATTAAAGTTGAAAAATGGATTTTATATTTTTCTTAAATCTCTTTGACCTCAGCAAAACCAGGGAACCAATTTTCATAATTTTCTGATTTTTTTTTGCTTTATTAGAATTATTTTAGTGAAAAGGTTGAAAAATACATTTTTAATATTAAAAATTACATTAAACCTTTAAAATACAATATCTTATCCTAGGAACTTAAGAAAAATATTTGGTTTATTCCTAAGTGTTTAGAATTCAAAATATGACATTTTGTTGATTTTTAATATTTTTGCGATTTTTATTATTTTTTAATTATTAAAAATATTAAAATAATGATAAAAATCAACTTTTTTAGAAAATTACAATTTTAATTTTTCTAAGTTCCTCTGATATCAGAGAAGCTCCAAAACTATTTTTGTGAATTTTTGAAAAGTATTTTGTGAGTAATGAATTTTTAAAGTTTAATTTTACCCATTTTTGCTTAAGAGGCTTAATCAACCCATTTGGTGGAGTTAACCAAGCCCAATTGGTTTCAAATTTTTATGTGGTATTCTCCTATCCCTAGAGGACAATGGAGAATTGTTTTTAAGTTAATTTGATGAGTGGTTAACCCTAATTAATTAAAGTTCAATTTTGGGTATCTAGGCCAATTAGGGTTGTTCAAAGTGAATTAGCTCAAAAATTATTTTTTCTATGTCTCTCCGGTCATAAGAAACATCACCAAATTTTCCTATAATTTATTTCTCAACATGCTAATTATTGGAATTAAAATACTCAAAACGATAATATGAACTTGAAAAATCAATAACTTCTCATAGGGATGGCCTCGACCTTGGAAAATTCAGAAATGTTCCCAAGTTCGGAGGCTTCAAAAGCCCTATGGTCTCATGCCATAGTGAATTTCCTATATGCATGGAGAATCGAAATAAGTGCGGAGAGTAAATAAATCATTAAAAATAAAATACTTAATGAAATTACTTGATTTCTTTTCCACAATTTTCTCCTCTGTTCACTGAGCAAGAGGGTATTTTTATTTTATTTTTAGAATTTTTCTACATAAAGTTATGAATTTATGAAGTTCTGGGTATTTAATAAATAAGAAAAATCCCTATTTTCCTACTTATCCACGCGGCGCCACGCCATCCTCGGCATCTCCGAAGGGCCACGCGGCACGCTCTGATTTGGCGCCGCCATCCGACTCAGCGCTCCAGGGGCCCGCGATTCATGTCCCATTGCTCTGTCCGGCGCGATCCTGGCCGTCCACTCGATACACGCGCGATCCAACGGTTCCCAGTCATCGTCTACGACTGGTGTGAACCCGTGACCGTCAACCTTCTAACACTAATTTCTCACTCGATTCTCAACGGATTTTTGAGTTCTTATGCTCTATGGATTCATCTTGAAGAGACGAACACATCCATACGGTAAAAATGCATTGAAATTGATTCAAATTAAATGGAGAATCTCTGTAAGCTCGGGAAGAAGAGTGAGTCCATACCTTTGCTCAAAGAAGTGAAGCTTCGATCTGAGAGTTGTGTCACCTTTGATTGGGTCCAAGCAAGCTCCAGATGAAGTCCCTTGGCCTGGTGAATTGTCTAGGTATGATTTCGATCAAGCCCGATCACAAAGCTTGGAGGCCTGGAAGCAATGGTCGGCTCGGTGAGGGGGCTTTTGCTGGGAAACTTCTCCTCTTGGTCCGGTGAAGGTGTAGGACCAATCAATTTGGAGATTGGCTCACCGTGGTTAAGTGTCCCGGTTTTGGGCTTGAATTTCAACTCGAAATCGAGCTCACGAGAGGAAATGGCGGGGGAATTTCAGTGGGGATCAAGTTCTCTATGTGTAGAGAGTGATCCGGGATGATTTTGGCGGGGTTTCGGTAAGTTTTGGTTCAAGCACCTCTCATGGCCGAGAGGAGGTGGTGTTTAAGTAGGAGAGGGTGGAGGGCCTCCCGTGGGGGTTTAAGGCTTGGGATCGAGCTGCTCCATGCAAGAGAAGAACGGTCATGGTGTTCAATCGGGCCGGGACACTTCGACGAAGGCATAATTGAAAAGTTTGGCCCCTCCCAAAGTCTCGGCCATGGTGTTTTCCGGCGATCCAGGGCGGCCGGCCGGCAGGCATGGGTCACCCTCGGGTCCAGGTGGGTCGGGGTCGGAGGTTTGTGCGAGCAATTGAGCTTTGCCATGTGTAAAGAGGATGGCTTGAAATGGAAAGGGTAAGGGCTAATTTTGGGCTCAAATTGGTCAACCCATGATTTTGGGCTTGGTTCACCTCCCCATGACTCGGTTTTGGGGTCAGGTGAATCGATTGGGTCGGTTGCCATGGAGTGGTGAAGTCTCCATCCATGGTGAGGTGGCTAAACTTGGTTTAGTGTGTGACATGGTTATGGTTAAAAAGGCTTAATGAAAGATTAGGAAAGGGGGCCCTCCTTTTGCCATTAATGGCTTGGTCACATGTCAAACCTCCCATGGCTTCATATGGCTTGTAAATGGCTTGCTCATGGCTCCATGTGGCTTGGGACAAAGCTTGGTCATTTACATGAAAAAGGGTTTTAGAGATTTTGGTAATTTAGGGGTGATTTGATGGAATTTGGCATATGGCTTGATTTGGAATTATTTCATCATGGATTTAGAACTTAGGAGATGGTTTTATCAAATGGATGATGATAGAGGATTGTCATGTGGGCTTCAAGATGGATTTTGGGCTTTTTGAAATCATTTTGGATGGTCTTTTAGGAAGGCTTAAGGGAATGAGCCTTTAGGTTTAAGAATGAATTCATGGATGGGAATTTTGTAGAAGTTTGGGCCAAATAATTGTTGGGTTTGGTTTAGGGATGTGTCATGAGTGATTTAACAAAAATTTGAGGTGATTTGGGCTTGAATTGGGTTGGATTTGGGTAATTTGGTACATGGGCCAATGTAGGTCAAATTGGGCTAATTTGGGCCAATGTTGGGCTAGGGTTGAAATTAATGTAAAATTAATGTTGGGAAATGTTTATGGGAGTGTTTCAAAGAGGTTTCAACTTTAGTTGGGTTTTGGTTTTGGGACTTGGGCTTATTTTGGTTAGGTTTGGGTTTAGGTCAAAATTGGGCTTTTTGGTTTTGGGTTGAATTTGAGTGGGGTTTGGGTCCAAATCTTGGGCAAATTATGTTAGTGTTTTGTTTTTGGGGATGTTAGGGAAGGTTTAGAAAAGGTTTGGGGTCAATTGAAGTTGAATTGGTTTGGTTTGGGCTAAGTTTGGGTCATGGGTCCAAATTGGGCTTTAAGGTCAAAAATGAACTTGGACCCAAATGTCAATCAAATTGGACTTAGATTTGATCTAGAATGATATTTTGGATATTTAATTGGAGTTTATAATTGAATTAGACCAAAATTGGGGTCCATTGGGTAGGTTTGGTTTGACATTGGGTTCACTTGGGTTAAGAATGGGCTAAATTGGGGGTTTTGGTAAAAGTGAGGTAAATTGACAAAATTGGCCCATGGTGTAGTTGGATAAAATGGAATTGGGAATATTTGGGATTTTTTGGAATTTCCTAGGAATTTTCTGAATTTTTGGATTTTTTGGCTAAGAGGGGGCATTTTGGGTATTTGGAGGGTATTGGGGGGTATTTCTGGAATTTTTGATATTTTTGGCTATGGATGATCAATTTGATTGATGAGGAAATGTTCAAGGTTAATTTTGGAGAATTTTGGGTGATTTGGAAATTTTGGAGGATTTGGGCAATTTTAAGGGCTTTTAGTAGGTTTGATGGGTGTAGGGTCCTCGGGGTCGAAAATTGAAATTTTGAAAAAAGAAGATTGATTAAATATGAGTGAAATGGAAGCACTTTGGTTGAGCCATGAAGCCATGTTAAGCCTATATGAGCCATGAGAGGACTCATTTGAGGCATTCACTATGTTGTTCCTAACCCTCTTAGCTAGGGGCTTAGGGGTTAAGGTCCATCCATATGAATTACCTACATGAGTGAAGGAGTCAAGTTAGGTATGGGTGTGGTTTTAGGATCTGGATTGTGTGTGTGAGAGTGTGGAGTGTGAGTGTAGTGAGTGTGTAAGTTAACCCTCACCAGACCAAGCCACCTAGGGTGGTCCTAAGGCCAAAGAGTCCTATAGGGAACTCATCCTTTAAACCTTCACATTTGATTTCAACCCTCTAGGTAATTAGGGGTCTACAATCAAGCTTGTGGGGTTTGCAGGGAGGCAAGAAGTGGTTCAAATTTCTAAGGGATGGGTCCCAATTCTAGTCCTCTAAGATAGTCAAAGGAAAAGCCTAAGGCTAGATCCTAAACACTAAAGAGAGAAGAGAAGACCTCATCAAAAATGAGGTCAACATCCTCGGGCACCTTTTTAAAGACCTAATGATCACTATGATCATTAAATTCATCCTAGGAGATCTATCAAAAATGATCCCTTTGAACTCATCTAGGGTTCCCCAAACACTAAAATTGAATTGACCCCAATACATCTTTTGGGATCAAACCATGATGTCATCCCAAAATGATCAGATCATCAATGAGAAACCCTGTTTTAGTCAACCCTTGACCCAAAGTTCACCCCATAGACCATTTGGTCAACCCTAAGACCTAAATTGGTCAAACATGGTCAATTTTGGACCCAATGACCACGACATTGACAATTTAGTCAACCCTAACACCTAAATTGGTCAAACTTGGTCAACCTAAATTAGTCAGACTTATCAAAATGGTCAATTTTAGACCCAATGACCACCGCATTGACCATTTGGTCAACCCTGGACCTAAATTGGTCAAACATGGTCAAAATGGTTAATTTTGAACCCAATGATCGCCACATTGATCATTTTGTCAATCCTAGACCTAAATTGGTCAAACTTGTTGAGAATGGTCAATTTTGTACCCAATGACCACCACATTGACCATCTGGTCAATCCTAGTCCTAAATTGGTCAAACTTGGTCATTATAATGAATTTTTGGACCCAATGACTACCCCATGAACCATTTGTTCAGCTAGACTCCAAATTGGTCAAACATGACCGCTTGATTAACTTAAGACACTAAAATGACCAAACATGACCATTTGATTAAACCAAACACTAAAATTGGTTAAACTTAACCTTTTGATTAAACTAATAGCCCTTCATGACTCATTTAACCATGACATGGTCAAGACAATCACCCTGGTCAACCTTGGACCTAAATTGGTCAACCATGGTTAACCTTGGTCAAACTGGGTCAACTTTACCATTTTTGGTCAAAACTAGGTCTTTTAGTCAAATTATTTTTATTTTCTTAATTAATTATTTATTTATTTAATTAAAGAGAATGTAAAGATTATTAGACCGAGGGTTTAAGCTTAAAATCATGGTTTAAACCCTATGGCAAGACAAACCCATGGTAACCCTAAACCCATGCTTGATATTCTAACCCTAAATCAATTCATGAAAAATTAATAATGTGTCATCCATAAGCCATGAAAGTTGTCATGACATGCCAAACACATAAGCCACTATTGTTGACCAAGTTAAAGGTTATCATGAAGCCATTATGAGGGAAGGAATATGTGTCATTCCTCCCTAAATTCAATACATGACATGTATGCTTAGGTGTAGGGGAGGATAACCGACCTCACTCCCCATCTAATGGAAGAGAAAACTTACCCAAATCCTTTTCCTTACCATAATTGAGCTCATGATGACTTAGCCATGGAAGTGAGGAAAGAGGAAGCTTATGTGTCATTCCTCCCCATATTCTCATGACAAATTTTGGGCTGAAGAAAATATGATCAAGCTAATTCATCCATGGTCCCCATCATCACCTTATCGTTTCCCCATTGGAGGAGAGCCAAAACCCAAAATCCAAACTTTGTCGTAATAAAGGCTCATCATGGAATACTTAGAGAGCTCACCCATGGTTATCTCCATCCAGCAAAACTTATCGTCATACCATCATGAGGTTGTTACCTTCTTCCCCAATCATACCCGTGCTTAGTCATGACCATTCATGGCTATATATAGAGCTAACCCGAGAGCTCCCATAGAGGAGAGAGACCCACCTACAGTCCTCAATTCCAAAAGCTTTTAACATCGAACTTGTTCTCCAAATCCTAAGGAGTTGATTCCCCATAGATTCAGCTATTGAAACCCACTGACTTGCTCCAATTTTATGCCCTAAAAACAGGATAAATTTTTGAGGTGACAAAAAATTATTCCAAATCCCAAATTAACCACTCCTACACCATCCCTGAGTTTCACGAGGAAGTTTCCAATCAAAATTGGTTGTTCCCATAAGCTCTAACCCATTCCAAGAGCAAGCCGTGAACCCATTTCAGTAAAATCATATCTTGACCTGATTTCACTTCAAATTGAACTGAAGAGGTGCTTCACAAGGACCTAATGACCGTTCCTATCAAGTTTGATTGAGACTTCAACTCATAAAAACCAGGAATGGACATTTTAACCTAATTTTTGCTCTGGCTTGGACCATTGTATTGTAGACCATTTCATAATACCTACAGCATTGTATGGATGAGATCATCTCTTTAAGATGAAGCTATAGAAACAAATTTTATCAAAATTCTTTAAGAAAAGACAGAGATCTTAGGGTTTTAAAATGAATGGTTCATAAATTATAACAAGTTGGGGGGAGACAATCAGATGTCTATTTCTATGTATTGAAAATGGACGGCTGATCCTGAAATATTTATGCTTAAGTTTTATATATGAATTGATATTTCTCTTTAATGATATTATAAAATGGGATACTACATAAGTATACGTATCGTTATCAAGTAATATAAGACTTTCTGATTAAGCCCCGAGATATCGAACCAACAGGGAATGTGTTAAATAAAGAAAATAGTAAAATAACTTTTGACTTTTTAAGAAAGATCTTACCCAAACTAAATATAATATTCTAGGAAAGACAATTTGGTTCTTTGTTGTTAATTTTTATAATTTAAAATGAAGTAAACTATTGCTTTACTAATTTTTTGTAAGATGAAAGCAAATGCAAATAAAATATTTATTTCCTTATTATGAATCAGTAACAAGACATAGAATTCTGTTGTGAAAGTATCTAAAATGTGTTGTGCCAAATATGAGCAATTATATTCTTTACCCTTACTAGAGATGCTATAAAGAACATAAGTTAATATATTACTTTATAAATCTTGAAGACGGGCTAGGCAGGAAAGATACTAGCTCTCACTCTAGAGTTTCCTCTTCTCTTTCCACCTGGGGGCTAACATCTCGTATTAAGACATAAAATAATAAATCAAATTGGGGGCTTTAGCCTGTCACTCTAAAGTTTTTTAATTCTACACCCATCAGAGTATATCTACCTATTTATTTGCACTCAATCATATGGATTACATTCTCACCCATATAATTTCATGTAATTCTTTCCAATTGTTGACTGAGATAATACCATACTGGTTCTTACATGTTCCCTCAACATATTTTAACATCTTAATTGGCCAAATCAAGAAGTAAATGAAGTGCAAGGTTTATAATCATTACAACTTCTTCCAACATTGAATTCCTATACTTCACACAACATTCTTCTATAACTTTATTACTTCATCATTTTAAGAAAAAAAATAAAGAAAACTACTCAGAATTTATGGAGAAAATACAATCACAACTTGGTGTAAAAGTAGAAATCATAGTGAAAACACAAGAAGTCTTAATTAAAAACTAAATATAATAACAAAGATAAAGAATTATCTATAAATCCTCTCCACTAAACTCTTGAAATTCCTTTGAAAACTTTGCTTTTCCTTACAATAATCCTTAGAGGTTGGCGCCCAATTCTAATGATTCCAAATCTCACTTCTAATCCTAATATAAACTATAGTAAAGTAAGTAAAAATGGTAAATTAGAATAGTGTATTACTAAAATAACTCTCTTACACAATAAACATAAACCACATTCTCCAACAACAACCACTTTTCTGATTTATAAGCCCTTTTTTTATAATTTTCCAACAGGTGCCTTCGTATCTCTTCAAATTGTGTCCAGATTCAACGAATCCTCTAAGAGATGCATTGTCGGCCGTTAAAATATTCTTTGTGAGAAAGTTTGATATTTTTGGAAAGGTTTAGAATATAGTTCCATAAAATAGAAATTTGATTTAATTTAATATATATCTGAACTTTTGAAAATAATATTTTAATTTTGGCAGATGCGAAATCAAACTGATTTCATACAAACATTAGTTTAGATAATCAAGCGCTTCACCACAAGACATGTACCTATCCCGAAGAATAGATACATGGTTTGGGATGAGGCTTGATCAAATAAACTAAAGAATTCATGAAATATGTTTGGTCTGCGAACTATTTTTGCCCGACAATTTCTCCTATTTAATATGAAGGAATTAGATAGGGTTTATATTGATCTGGGGTCTTTAAGTTTCCTATAAGGGCAAGCCCCTATAGTTAATTACATCTTAGATAATCGAAGTCACCTAAGAAAAATCTTGATATAAATCAGGAAATATTTATATTCATGATTTCCAAAGGTAAGGTTTTCAAAGAAAATGTGATCGTTGGAAATTTAATAGGTGAATGACTCAAGTTTTGGAACATTTGATTTTGTCAGAATCCAAAGGAGGGAAGGCTAGGGGAAGGACATAGATTCAAGGAAAATCTTGATTTCTTCCCAGAAAATCCTATGGTTGGCTTTGATTTAGGATATTTATTTGGTGTTTCATCTTGTCAATTTTTATTATTTAGGACTTATATTTACTTGATACCGATCATGTGAATGATCTAGAAGTTAGGAGGATTTATGTCATACACGATGACAACCTCAAGATCCTAAGACGAATTAGGGCTTATGTTGCACAACATGGTTATGCAAGGGCATAAAGAAAAGGTGTAGATTTATGCTGCACTAAGCAAGCTACTTCGAAGTCCTATGGCTTGTTGTTTTAATTTCTAAGGAATTGTTTTGCTGATGTAGATAAGTTTTGTTGTTGAAGATGGCCGTGTTGCCCACTATGCATACTCCAAGCTCATCGTCGTAGCAGGTTTAGTTTAATAAGTGTCAATTGAGGAGAAAAGAAAAATGTTATGTCTTGGAAATATTTAAATTGAGGTGTCTTAATATTTTATTAGGGGAACATTAAAGTTGATTATAGCAACACCGGTTAAGATCCCACGGTTCCATCATCCCTGCATCACTATTTTCATCGGATTCATTTAGTCCAAATGAATTTACTAAACTCAACTTAATGAGTTCTATACTTTCATTTAGACCATCGGAAACCCTGTTAGCAACACGTAGGTTATCTCCCCCGAGGGATTCCCGATCATCCAACGAGACGTCTTAATTTAGTTACCATTGTGGTTTTTTTTGTTTTTGTTTGTGATTAAATTTTGAGTTGTTTTATATTTTGAATATTGTGGCAATGAATTTTATCTTATCTTGATTTTTAATTTTGATTTTGATTTTGGTTTTGGTTTTGTGTCCATCCTAAAGGTTTCAATTTTCATGCAGGGTGACATTGTTGTTTAACATGCAAATTTGCAAGGAATGAAAGTACAGCAGAGTGCAGATAAGTAAATTGCATTAATATAAAAGCATACCTGGTAGGTCTTCCCATCATCTCCACCTGAAACTTTAGTATTCTTGCAATAAATATTTATGATTAGCAAGGAAGTAAAACCCTATGGATAGGTTCGTCACAGGCCTACTAAACTCTATGCCATAACCCGGTGAATTCTATTTATTTATTTGAGAGATATTTTTCATATGATAGGTGCAATAGTCCTACAAGGTGTCCATAAGACTTGTGAAAAGATCTAGGAGAGACCTGGACATTTCACATTCCTTTTGAGCTTTCTTGAGGTCCTTTTGGACTTATCATAGTTGTTAAAAGATTTATCTGTTTCATGCCCTTATGCTCAGTGAGCCAATATTTTAGTCGTCCTGAAAGGCGGGGTAATTATCATTTGTTGCTTTACATAGAAATTATGTGAGTGGGCCTTTGGAGGCAAAATTAGCTTATGGAAGAATTTATCAAATTTTGATGGGCTTGTAATGTTTTAAAAGGTAGTTTAGGATCAATTATGTTTTCTTTTCTAATTCTCACTAGTTAATTCCTTTGATTAAGTCTAGCTCACTAACCCTTAAGATTTTAGTAAATATTTTTGTCTTTAGAAAAGAATATTTCATGATTATGAAAAATATTGGATTATCATTTAAGCATCAAATGAAAGGGTATTAAATTAGTGGAATATTAACTTCCAAAATCAACCCTTAACCCTAAGAATTTTTTAATTTGACTTTTCTTCCAAATTATGATAATTAAGGAAATTTAAATATTTAATTTTGATGTGAAAAAATTGCAATGGCTTTCAACCATTTATCCCTTAATATTTCAATCATCCAACATGATAATTAAGGTTATTTATTGCCCTTTTTCCCATTTTGATTAAGCCTAAATATTGATTAAGGCTAAATTTTCCCAAAATTACAATTTTAGCCCTAAAGACCTTTATCACTTCATAATTCATTAAATTTAGCTCAAATGACTTTGAAATTTTTATGTGACCCCACCTTTGGGTTAATTAAAATAACAGAGGAGAAAATGTGATTTTTCAAACTTTAATTTAATTTATATATTTATTTTAATGCAAAAATATGGATTTTTAATGAAAATTCAATAACTTGTCTAAAACAAAGCATATGACATTGAAATTTTTATTGAGGTAGAACTGGATCAGAGGACCACTTGGACCAAATTTCAAGTTTTTTTAGTTTTAATTTAATTATTAGAATTATTTTAAGTTGTGGAGTTTTAATTAATCATAAAATATTTTAAAAGTTAAAAATTTTATTTTATATTTTTCATAAGTCCCTTTGAGATCAGGAAATCCAGAGAAACAAATTTTATATTTTTCTAATTTTTAGTTTAATTATTACAATTATTTTAATGAAAAATTAAGGAAATTCATTTTTACCCTTTCAAAATTAATTTAAGCCTTTAAAAAAATTGAAATTTTGATTTTGAAGCTTAGGAAAATTTTGTGAATGGTTCCTAAGTGATTTTTAATATTTTTGTGTTTTTTATTATTTTTTAATTATTTAAATATTTAAAATATGATTAAAAATGAAAATTTTATAAAAATTCCAATTTTATTTTTAGAAAAATTCTCTGATCACAGAGAATTCCCAAAACTAATTTGACAATTTTTTGAGTTGTATTTTAATTATTAAAATTAGTTTAATGTTCAATATTATTATTTCACTTAGAAAATTCATTTAGGTGACCAAATGAATTCTAAATGCCATGAAATTTTTATGGGGAGTTCTCTGACCATTAAAATATAGTGGAGAATTGTTTTTGAGTGATTTCCATATTTAATGAACTTAAATTAATTTAAATTCAGTTTTAAACCAAGTTTATGATTAGGTCATTTCGTAATGATTTAATCCATGAGAATTTTATCTTAGGGTCCCCTGGTCATAGGAAACCTACCATGATTTTTCTGGATTTTTATAACCACCATGCTAATTTTTTAAATTAATTTATGAAAACAGATGCAAAAACTTAGAAAATATAGAACTCTTCATAGAGTTCTCTTCTTACTTTGGACAAATTAGCGAAGATCCCTCGTGACAGAGGCTATAACATGCTAAAATGGCAAGCCATGGTAAAATGTCTATATGCATGGAGAATTAAAAGACTACAAAGGGTATTTAATTAATTAAAAATCTTACATGCATCAAATAAATTTCAAATCGTTTCCACATTATTCTCCTCTGTTCACTGAGAAAGAGAATATTTTTCTTTTATTTTTATGATTTTTCTAGGCCAAGACATGGATTTTTAAAGTTCTAGTAATTTAATTAATTCAAAAGTCCTCTATTATTCTACTTAACCCCGCGGCGCTGACTGGATCCTCGGTAGCTCAAAAAGACCACAGGCGTGCTCCTATTTGATGCCGCCATCTAACTGGATGTCTACGTGGTCGTGCTTTATGTATTCGATCTCCGCCCGACTCCATCCTGGCCATTCAAACATTACACGCTCGATCCAACGGCGCTCCTTCATCGTCTTCAACTGGTGTAACCCGTGAGCCGTCCACCTTCTAGACCTAAGATCTCGAGCTATACTCAACCAAATCACATGGGGTTTGTTCCTAGAGCTTCATCTAGCCTAGACGAATCTATCCATGCGGTTTATACAGTATGAAATACAGTGTACAAGTATGGAGGATGAAGAAAAGCTTTAGAAGAATAGTGAGTTCAATACCTTTGTCTGAGAGGGGAGGCCTCAATCAGATGAATGTGGAAGTTTTGATTGGTCTAACGAACCTCCAGATGGAACCTTTTTCCCTGTGAATTGTCTAGACCCAAAATCGACCAGACCTGATTTCAGGTGTTGACCAAAGTCTAGAGGAGAGACCTTCAGTGATGGGGCTTTGATGGGGGATCTTCTTCTTTCACTGTTGTGAAGGTGGGGGTGTAGTTAATTGAACTTTGGTGCACTGTGGAGCTGTGGTGAAATGTGTCCTAGTTTCTGACCAAATTTAAACTCTGAAATTGAGCAATAGAAGTGGGAATCAGAGGGGGAAAGTGGCTGGAATGATCTTTGGGAGGTCTGGAGAAGCTTTGGTGAAGTTTTAGCAGAGTTTGGCTGGGAAATTTTTAGCACCTTGATTTTGGTCGTGAGGGGTGGTTTTTTATAGCCATGGTCAATTGGCTGAGTACAAGGCCCGCCTTTGGGTGTATTTAACTGCTTAGGTGGAGGACAGATCGGTTCTAATGGCTAATCAGAGCTGGACAGCTTAGGAGGTGAGTTTGGGTTCAAATGGAGAGGAGGTGGCACTCAGTTTTAGCATTTTGCTGCCACTAGGCCGGCCGACTAGGCCAGGGGAGGTAGCCAGTGGTCAGGTGGTCAGGTGGGCAGGCCATCAAGTGTCATGAGTTTAAATGTTGAAAGGATTATTGTAAATATCTCTTAATTTGGCCATTTAAAGGAGGAGATACCCTAATTTAAGGGACTTTTGGTCCATGGCTCAAGTAGAGTGGGCTAGGTGGGTTTAGGGCGATTCCTAGGGGTCACTTGGTGGCTATGGTAGACCTAGGCTGGTAACATTTGGCATGATTGGACACATTGGGCCATAGGTTCAATTTAGGTCATTTGGGTTCAAGTTGGGCTAGCTTGGATTTGAGCTTGGGTTAGACCCAAATGATTGTTCAAAATGGTGTGTATGATTTTCATGAGGTGTTTAGAAGAGGTTTGGAGTGGTTTTGCATTGATTTGGTAGGTCACTGGCTTGGTTTGGTGTTTTGGTCAATTTGGGGAAAATTGGCAAAGCTTGGGTTTAGGTTGGGCTAGAGTTGGGTCCAAGACCAACTGAAGATTCCAAATGGTCTAGGGGGATGTTATAAAGAGTTCCCAACATCAATCGGGTGGAAAGTTTGGGAGTAGGGCCATCAATTTGGAAAATTTTGGGCATATGGCATGTTTGGGTCAAAATTGGGTAATTTGGATTTTAAGTGGATTTGGGTGAGACTTGGGCTCAAAGTGTGGTAAATCAATGGTTTAATTTAGTTTAGGGGAGTGTCATGAAGAGCTTAGAATTCAAATTGGAGAGAAATTGATTGTCATTAGGTCAATTTGGAGGATTTGGGTCACTTAGGCAAAATTGGGGCTTTTGCATTTTAAGTGAAATTGAACTCAAATGTGGGTCAAATTGAGCTTGGATTTGGTTTAGATTGACATTTGTGATGTTAAAATAAAATTTAGAATTGAAATTGGGCAAGATTGGGATCAATTTGGTAGACATTGGGTTCATTTGGGCATTTTTCGACTAAATGGGTCAAATTGGGGCTTTAGGTTAAATTAGGCCAAATTGGCTAAATTGGGTCATGTGGTAGTTGAAGAAAATGAAATTAGGAATATTTGGGAGGTTTTGGAAATTTATGAGAATTTTTTGAATTTTGGGCTAAGAGGCGCATTTTGGTCATTTTGGGAATTTTTGGGAAATTTAGTAATTTTGGGTAATTTTGGATAATTCGAGTGGCAGGGAGTATTTTGGAAAGCTTTTTGGAGAATTATAGGAAAATTAGATGATTTTGGAAACTTTAGGGGATTTTAGGGTTTTGGGGGAATTTTAGGTATTTTGGGGCAAAGGCGTTAGAAATTTGGAATGTTTGGGAAAATTAGGACTGGTTGAAAGTGAATAATATGGCATTGCTTAGGTTGAGCCATGGACCGAGGGTCACCCTCATTTGGTCCTCTATGTGTTGGTACTAGCCAAACCATAGCCTGAGGCTAATGGCTTGGGAAAACAACTTACTTGAGTTTCCAAAGAGTTAGGGGATCAGAAGAGATGTGCTTTGTTTAGGGTTTGTAAGTGTTTAGTGTAAGTGTGGTGTAAGCTCCAGACCTCACAGGGTAGATCCTATGGTCTGAACACCTATAGGAGACTTTCCCTAGGCTTCCTTATGCTTGGTCTCTTCCCTCCAAAAGCTGGAGGTTAGGCCTTAAGCATATGAAAACTCCCAGTGAAGTGAGAAAAGTTTGAATTTCTATGGGGAGGGGTTCCATGACTAGTCTTCTAAGAAAGTCACCAATAGAGTCTTATGGTTAGACCCTAGGCTATTCTAAAGACAGACTAGACCTCAAATAAAAGTGAGGTCAACATGCATCCATTCAAGAGTAATTTGAATTAATTTTAGTGTCAATAGGAAGTTACACACGTTTGTACCAAGAGATGCCTCAAACATCTCTTTATAAATGACATCAAAAATTAAATAACTCCTTTTTAATAACTGCCGCGTGTCGCTTAGCCATGAGGCTTCTAGCATGTAAGCTCTAGGTCTGGGCGCATAGCCGTGGGGCTCAGGTGCGTAAGCGCGTGTCCAGGCGCTTAGCCACCACAGATTAATTTTACACCTTTCTTGATTTTTGCTCAAAATTTGGTCCTTTTTTCATTTTTTGATGATATTGTACTTTTTCACTCATATTTTTTTATCAATTTTGCACCTTTCTTCATTTTCTAAGTTTAATTTTTTCATCCTTACTATAGATTTTAACTAAATTCTCTTACTCATTTCTATAGTTAAAATTTTATTTCCCTAATATAACTTTATACACATAATTATTCTTCAATCAAAATCTAAATTTTATTTATAACACATTTGAGACCAAATAAAATTTAAGTTTTTGAAAAAAAAATTTATTATCCTGCCCCCAAACTTTAAAATTTTTGTTATAATAAAACATTCAAGCATAGTTAAAAGATACATGGGCAGGAATAGAAAAATATAAGTATCATGCTTGCAATAATTTTAAAATCCTAAATATACAGGTATAATAATTAAAAACAGGAATCAAAATAACTTGATTAAATTTTTTAACTTTATATTTTATAAAAGAAATCAAAAGACTTCTAATTAGTGGAGGAAATAAAAGCAAATTCACACATACTTAAACATAAATCCACAACTAAAATATATATGGTAGTAAATTGGAATGTTGAGCATGAAATTTAAATAGTGGATTTTAATAGTGTTTTAAACTTTCCTAAATAGTTTATGGAATAATTTCTAAACAAACAAAAAAAGTACACTACAAATTCACTAACACATTTACTGCCACAAAAAATACTAAACATTCAAATCACAGATTACAAAAAAATAACATTCACAAATAATATAATAACACACTAAAGTAGCTATGTAACTATTACATCAGTCACCTTTACAACAAAATAGTTCACTTAAAAACCATAAATAGTAAATAACAACACATTCAGAATAAAAAGTCTAACATTCATCACATAACATAACATAACACAACGCAAAACAAAACATCAATCCTAATCCTCATCTTCTTCCTCATCATTATCTCCTTCATTCCCGGTACGTGTAGGCTCATATGGGATAAAGTGTGGATGTGAGGGTAACACAACACTATAGTCACCTCTAATCAATCTATCCATCTAACTATGATAGTTATCCTCATACTCACTATGTTTTTTAAGATAATCTCCAATATGTTCTACCTTCCATTCTATATTATAAACTCGATTTGCAGTATATTTGATATTGTCTTTCATTTTTTTTAAAAGTCCAGCCTGCAAATAAGAAAACTGACTTGATGATGCCTGAGATGTGGAAGCATGAGATGTAGAAGCAACAGAAGTAGATTGACCCAATTTTTGTATTTCCAAATACAAGAATTTGTTACCACTGCTAGAAAATTTAATTTCTGGCAAAGGAGCGAAACACTTGACCCGGAATAACTTGCTAAATAGATGTGTACCAAATTTTAATTTACGGCAATAGCATTAAATAAAACTTGATTGCTACTGAATGCTAGGCCGTTAGTGATTAATAATTTTTAAATATATGTTTATATAGCAAAATATAATTTTAAAGGAAAATATTTTATATCTTTTTTGGGTACTACACAAGTATATGTATCGTTTCAAGTAATAAAGGGCTTTGAAATAAAGACCCCGAGTATCGATCCCACGGGAAAAAGGGTAATAAATTTTTAAATATTATATTTCAAAATCTTTTTGTATTTTAATCTAACTATAAATTACTTTTAATTTACTAGATGCATATAAAGAAAATAATAATAAGAAAATGATTTTGTGAAAACAATATAAAACAAACAACTTTCTTCCTTTCAATTAATCCAAAATTTTTAAGATAATTTAATATTCGTTGGAGATTTTATTTTATGGTATTGTGCCAAATAGAAGCATTCTATTCCTTACCCTTTGATCCAGGCGCAAAGAACATTAGCTAATCTACAGACAGGTCTGGATGTATTGTTATTAGAATGGGTTAATCTAGGCTCACACTACTAGATGTCCAAGGGTGGCTATGGTCGGCCCTACTAATGACCCCTTATCAATAAATTAAATTATAAGAATTTAGTCTGTCACTCTAAAAACTTATCAATTCTATGCCCTTTAAATCTTATCTTCCTATTTATATGCACTTCACCTTGAATAGCCCGCGCATGGCCTTCGACTACCCAAGGATTCATGTGACATCTACAAGTTAAGAGTTCTTCTCCTTCTAGGTCTCAAAACTCTTCAACAGATTTTAACAATTTAAATGGCCAATTTAAAAAGTAAAGTAAGATCTCGTATTAATATCATCACAATGTTTTGAAAATATTTTGATTTTCAATTCTCCATCGAATTTTATATTATCTTATTTATCTTTTCATAATTAAAGGAAGAAAGTAAACTAACTACTCAGAACACATTGAATATAAACAGTAAAACATAATAAATAAACTTTGAATCAAAAAATAAAATACTTATCTCAAATATTCCTTCTATAGATCTTCTGATTCCTACTGACTCCACAGTGTAATGAACTCAAGATGCAATAATTTGAAAATAAACTCACTAAACTAAATAAAAGTGGCCCTAAATTTCTCTCTCTATTTCTCTCTCTAAGGATGAGAGATCCTAAAGTGGCTAAGAGTTAGGGGATACAATGGGGGCACACACACACTTTTTTCTGAAGGAGTGGAATCCTATTTATAGGCTTCAAGGGTTGCCTTGAGGAACCTCTTCAAAACATGTCCAAATTCAATGAATCTTCTAGAAGGTCTGTTTGGCGCCTAAGCGCCGGAATCTGGCACCTAGGCGCCGGACACCTCGTCTAGGTCTTCACACCTCTTCACTTTGGCTCGCACCTCTTCGCGATTAAAACCGTTTTGGAGCGTCCAAATGCAATGTATCACATGTCCTATTATCAAGGAACAATTGCCAGTCTTTTAGAATGTCCAATAACCATTCACTACGTCAAAATAACTGTCCAAAAGTCGTAAAAAATTTGACAGTTTTTGTATCGAGTCTGGTGCTTAGGCGCCAACTTTTTGCGCCTAGGCGCCAGACCATAAGTTTTTATAATTCTTGTATTTTGCTCCATGTTTGCTCCTTTTTGCTCCTCTTTGCTCCTTTTTCACCCTTTTTCCTTTTTTTGGACCTTTTTACATCACCTAAATCCAAAAACACAAAAATACCTTTCATTAAAGCATAATATCCTTAGAAATTGATAAAAATCAAGGCATAAAAATAAGTATTTTTTTTCATGGATCAAAATCCCCCAAAATTAAATGTTAGTTGTCCTCAAGTAACCCTTTTTACTATATAAAATGTACAACCTTTGGAATAAAAGATAAATACTTAACATTCCTTATAATTTTTTATTTTATAAAGTCTTTAGTAAAGTATTAACCCAATTTCACTAACTAGGTTTAATTTTAAGAATTTAAAATATTCAACTACCAAATCATAAGATTTCAAATTTTTCATCCATTTTGAAAATAATAGAAGTTTATTATATTAAGATCTCATAGATTATTTACAAGAAAAAGATCTTATTGAAAAACCTTTCTTAAATAAAGATTCATGCATAAAAATTAAGTAAAATATGTAACTAGTTTTCCTTCTATAAGATAATTCAAGTGAAGCCAATTTTTGATTAGGCATTTCTTCAAGCTTCTCCTCTCTTCTCTTTTTTTTTCATATAGAGAGGATTACTATATCTGGATAGTCTGTTAATGATTTTGAACTTCACTGTCTTTAACTTATATTTTCAAAAATTATATATTTCCACTTAATTATTTTAACATGAATAAAAATCAAAAAGATTTTCAATCATTTCTTTTTTCAAATGATAATTTTTGATTGCTTAATACTTCTAAAATTCCATTATTTCTACCATGAATAGAAAAATTCCTTAATATTATTCTTCTTTAAGTTAAATAATTCTATTCTTAAAATCAATCAAAGTTATTAAAATTTTAGTTAAGTACACTAAATTGTTTATAATTTCAAAAATAAAAGTGATCTTAAATAGATTCTTCATTCCTTATGTTATGTTAAAAAGTTTTTATTTTAAGAAAATATTAGCTCTTTAAGGATAAATAAAATTTAAATTTGAATGTATTTTCCCTTCCCCCAAACTTAAGTTTTGGTATACTATGAAAATTTGAAAGTATGAGAGAAAGAAAATCATAATTTTAAAAAGGAATTTTTTATAAGTATGTAAAAACGATCTTAAAAAGAAAAATTTACTTCTACTCATGCTTTTATGAATAATAAAGATAAAATTGAAGCAGGTATAAAAAGTAAGCAGGCTAATTTTTGTGATTATACCAAATTTAAAACAAAATAAAAGCAGAACAAAATTACTAATTACTAAACAATAGACTGAAACAAACATATCATAAATTAACTCTAATCGCAGTCTCAAAAATAATATACTAAGAATATTCTAACAACAGAATCTTAACACTAATCAATCCACACAGGTACATAAACAAATCAACATACATCAAACATCAAACTAAACAAACAAACCAAACAAAACAAACTAACAACAAAGTAGCACAACATAGAGATCTATCAACTACTAGTCACCTGGTCGTAGCCTCATCATCATCATCGTCACCAAAGGAAAACTCAACATTCTTAGGATCAATAAATGGTGTGAAACTAGGAAAAGTAGGGAAACTAACATCATGCTCACCCTTCAGAAATCTGACAAGGGCTTCATCATACTCAACATCATAGCTACTCTTCCTCTGGGTATAGTCAGATAAATGATCAAGTTTCCTATCAATAATATCAACCCTGCAGTGAGTTTGAAATAACTCCTGCTGCTGCTCTATAAACTGATCATGCATTTACTCCCAGAAACTCGATAGTGGCTCAGCAGAAGTAGATGGTCGGGAAGTAGAAGGTCTACCTGGAGTGGGTGCAGTCATATATGTTAATGCTCTCCTGACCAATCGGCTTAGTAGTCTTCAACCTTTCCTCTGAAATATCTGCAGTGACTCCATTGCTAATACATAATGAATAAATTAGAGATGGGAATCCCAGTTCAACAGAAGTGCTGGATCTCGCAGTAGAATCCACATAATCATAAATAATACTGCCGACATCAATAGGCTTCCTTTTATGAATGCAGTAGTTTAAGATCGCTCGATCTCTAGTCACTTCACTCAGGTGGTTGGAAGGTAACAATCTTGCAGAAATAAAATAGTGTCATGCTTTAGAAATACCATTTAACTTGGAGGATTTAAAGTTTACCCTTTTTCCGTTCCTGATCTTCCAAGATTCAGTACCGTCAGTCAAATAAGCAATGATCATATTCAAATCTCCCTCAGATGGAGATAATCAAGAATAGTGGCACTCTATAGTCGGTGGCAGGACATAAAATACATTGATTCTTTCAGGAGTAAATCCTACTCCGACACCTCTGACAAAAACTTCATAATCTTCGGCATCCAGAAAATTCGCATAAAAACTCTCGAATTATAGAGATAACAGCAACAGCAGTGAAATAACAAAATCGTTGCGAGTTGTGCGCAACGATAGTGTTTTCAATCATCTTCCCCGGATGATCGAAACTTCATTCTGAAATGAAATTCCTCGACGTCGCAAATTCTTGGAATCGAAAATGCGCAGCCGCAGTAGAAAATTTGCTGCTATCGAAGTTGTCTCGTGCCTTCCCGCATATAGATTTCGGAGCCATCTAAACGTGAAAGAAAATAAGAACAAATTTAGGAATAAAAAATTTAAACACTTTTTAAGTTTAGAAAACTTAAAATAAGTTTAAAAATTCAAAGAAATCACTAAAAATCAAAATTTTTTCAAAGTTTCGGTTCTTAGCAAAACCTAAGGAAATCTGTGGTGAAAATCGAAAATAAATGGTTTAGAGTGTAGATCTGACCTTGAGACGAAGAATTCGAATGGTTTCGTGCCCAAATCCTTTATGTTTTGACCTCAAAATGGATTCTAAAAGCTGATTTTTCGGGTATTTAAGGACTTTTTCGGGTACAGGCTGAACTGGCGCTTAGGCACCGAACTCTGGCGCCTAGGCGCCAGACTCGCCTTTCAAAAAAAATTATTTTTAAATTTAATTTTCCACCAAAATTCATAAATTCAACTTCCAATACCTCACATTAGAGTAGGGCTTCAGTTTCTAAGTTCCAAAACATTTTCCAAAAAATTTTAAAAATTAAATATTAAATCCATCAATCAAACATAAAGTTTAAATCAAACATCACTAAATTCCATTTATAATCTTCAATATTGGCTCAATATATTCCAGATAAGTATCATACTTGATTCAAGTTCCTAATACACAATCAAACACAACAATTTCTAAGCAAAAACAACACACATTGAACATTAAAGCAAATACACAAATACAATCGATTCACTACATCGATACAACGACTCAACAAACCAGATAATAACGATCTCATTACCAGAATACTCTAATCTTCGCAAGGAAAATTGTGTATTCTGCTTGGAAAGAACACTAACGCTCTCTGGAAATCAGTAGCCGTCTTTTAGTCAATCCACTTGTTCTTTGCATACATTTTAACTTAAGCATCATGATAAGCTGCAAAATGATCAAATTGAAGTTTCATCTGCCATTCTAGATGTTCAATCTGATGAAACATCTCATGAAGGCGATCTCCAATGCTTTTAAACTCCGCTTCAAACTTATCCAAGCGACTAGAAATTTTCTCTAAACTTAATGCGATGAAACCATTAAAGTAGGGTTGAGGATCCTTTGAGACCTTGTCCCTAGCCTCTTCTCCAAGATTTCTTCCTTCCATTTCTTCAAAAATTTCTCAAATCTCTCAAGAATGAAGTGTAATGCATGTAACTTTGATTGCTTGATGGTTAGGGATGAAGATGGGTTGATTTAAAGGTGAAAATCGTGTGAAAAACTGAAATTTTTCAATTTTTGCATGACCCAGTAACCGTGGTGCTTATGCGCCAAATCTGGTGCCTAGGCGCCGGACCTATTGATACATAGTTTAACTCGGGCGATTAGGAGCCGAATCTTGGAGTGTAGGCGCCGGAACTATGTTCAACTCTGTTTCGCCTAATAGTCAAATTTCAAAGTTTCGTTCTCCAAGATAGGTAAATTATACTGGTAAGAGTAATCTAGACTCAATAACACAAATTGTAAGCAATCATAATGAAGGTTAACTTGATCTTCTTTTTACTCATATTTAGAATAGAGTGATCCAATTTTTAAATCCAATTTCTAAATCTTACATACTTCAAAATAATCTTCAGCTTAAGTCAACAAAGACTTATAAGCATCAAATTTTTCTAAAGTAATATAAAATTAGTCAAGATCGAGGCATAACCTTACATTAAAAACATAAAAACACTCAAAACAAACGATAATTATGGGTTGCCTCCCACAAAGCTCTTGGTTTAACGTCGTCAGCCTGACTTAAGTAAATCTTTAATCAGGTTGACTCAATTCATAAGCCTCTTTATAAACATTTTAATATCTCCCAAACAAGGCTTTAATCTTAATCCATTTAATTTAAAAATTTTTCCTGTTTTGGGATCTTTAATATCCACAACTCCATAATGGTATACTTTCTCAATTATATAGGGTCCAATCCATTTAGATCTTAATTTTCCAGGAAAAAGTTTTAAACGAGAATTAAAAAGTAATACTACTTGTCCAGGCTCAAAAATTTTTCCTGAAGTTTTCTTATCATGTAACATCTTCATTTTCTCTTTATAAATCCTTGCATTTTCATATGATTCATTTCTTATCTCTTCCATCTCATTCAATTGCAATGATCGCTTTTCTCCTGCTTCATTCAAATTAAAATTAAACTCCTTTATCGCCCAATAAGCTTTATGTTCAAGTTCAACAGGTAAGTGACAATGTTTACCATAAATTAACCAATAAGGTGACATTCCGATTGGTGTCTTATAAGCTGTTCTATAAGCCCATAATTCAGAATCAAGTCTATCAACCCAATCAGTTCTTTTAGGATTAACACTCTTCTCTAAAATTCTTTTAGTTTCTCTGTTTGATACTTCAACCATTCCACTTGTTTGTGGGTGATAAGCAGTTGCAATTCTATATTTGATTCCAAATTTTTGTAGTAATGATTGAATTCTTACATTCCTGAAATGACTTCCACCATCAGTGATAATTACCTTAGGCATTCCAAATCTTGAAAATATCATTTTCTTTAAGAATTTAGAAACACTTTTGGAATCACAGTTTGGTAAAGCAACAACTTCAATCCACTTTGAAACATAATCAACTGTTAATAAAATATAAGTTTTTCCAGATGATTTAACAAATGGTCCCATAAAGTCTAAACCCCATATATCAAAAATTTCAACTTCCAATATATAGTTTAAAGACATTTCTTCCTTCCTAGATATATTTCCCATCCTTTGACATCGATCACATGTTTTCACATAATGTCTCACATCTTTAAATAAGGTAGCCAATAAAATCCAGAATTTAAAATTTTAAATGCAGTTTTATCTATGCCAAAGTGTCCTCCAAAATCGGAATCATGACATTTTTTAATAATAGCAAAAGTTTCCTCATAAGGTACACATCTTCGAATTATAGAATCTCTTCCAATTTTAAATAAATGAGGATCTTCCCAAATATAAGATTTAGCAGCATATTAAAATTTCTTAATAAATTTGTTATCCAATTCATAAGGTAAAATATTGCTAACTAAATAGTTAACAATATCAGCATACCAAGGTGTTTTGCATCCTTGAATAACATATAAAGATTAATCACGAAATTTCTCATTTATATTTTCTTCCGAAATAATATCATTTTTAATTCTAGACAAATGATCAGCAATTTGGTTTTCAGTTCCTTTTCTATCTACTATTTGAAAATCAAATTCTTGTAGAAGTAAAACCCATCTTATCGATCCAGGTTTAGAATCCTTCTTAGATATTAGATATTTAATAGCAAAATGATCAGTATGAACTATGCATTTAGTACCAAGAAGATAAGGTCTAAATTTATCAAAGGCGTATACTATAGCTAGAAGCTCCATCTCAGTGGTAGTGTAATTTCTTTGTGTTTCAGTGAGAGTTTTACAAGCATAATATACAACTTTCAAAACCTTCTCATATTTCTGTCCTAATACAACTCCAATTGCAAAATCACTTACATCACACATTAATTCAAAAGATTTATTCCAATTAGGTGCAACAATGATAGGTGCAGTTATTAATTTATCTTTTAAAATATTGAAAGCCTTAACACAACCTTCATTAAATTCAAATTTAGCTTCTTTTTCCAATAAATGACAAAGAGGTTAGCAATTTTAGAAAAATCCTTTATCTATCTTCTATAAAATCCAGCCTAACCTAGAAAACTTCTCACATCAGTAACAGTAGTAGGGGGTTGCAGTTCAGCAATAATTTTTACTTTTGCTTGATCAACTTCCATCCCTTTTTGTGAAACTTTATGACCAAGTACAATGCCTTCTGTGACCATCAATTGACATTTTTCTTAGTTCAGAACTAAATTTGTTTATTCACATCTTTTCAGAACTTTGGAAATATTTTCCAAACAAGACTCAAAAGAAGTTCCAAAAACTGAAAAATCGCCCATGAATACTTCAATTCCTTTGTCAATCAAATCACAAAATATTGACATCAGATATCTTTGAAAAGTTGCAGGTGCATTACATAAACCAAAATGCATTCTTCTAAAGGCATATGTTTCATAAGGACTTGTAAATGTTGTATTCTCTTGGTCCTCAGGAGCAATAAGTAATTGATGATAACCAGAATATCCATCCAGAAAACAGAAATATGGGTGTCCAGCTAGTTTATCGAGCATTTGATCCAAGAAAGGTAAAGGAAAACGATCCTTTCTAGTGGCGTCATTTAATTTCCTATAATCAATACAAATTCGCCATCCAAGTAACTTGTCTTGTAGGAATTAGTTCATTTTTATCATCGATAATGACGAGTTACACCTCCTTTCTTCGGAACACAATGTATAGGACTTACCCATCGACTATCCGAAATAGGATAAATAATACCAAGCATCTAACCACTTAACAATTTCTTTTTTAACAACCTCTTTCATGATAGGATTTAATCTTCTTTGCGGTTCAATAGTAGGTTTAAAATTTTCTTCCATTAAAATTCTATGCATACAAATGGAAGGGCTTATTCCTCTTATATCAGCAATAGTCCAACCAAAAGCTTTCTTATAATTCTTTAACACACCTAGTAATTTTTCTTCTTGATCTTTACTCGGTTCGAAGAAATAATAACGAGTAAAGTTAACGAATTTCCAACAAACACATATTTTAAATGTGAAGGTAACATTTTTAATTCTAGTTCAGGGGCTTTTTAATGGATGGTAAAAGTATATCATTTTGAGTTATGTCTAAAGTTTCCCAGTTATTTTTAATAAAATGAGTCTCTTCTTCTTTTACTTCTTCATTTTCATTAGTTAAAAATTCAAATTTTTCTTCAGAAATGACTTTACATTTTTCTTGATAATGTTTCTCATTAAATAATCAATTATATCCATTCGATAACATTTCTCTTTATCAGGGTACTTCATTAATTTAAGAACATTGAATTTAATCTCTTGATCATTAACTCTCATGGTTAATTCTCCCTTTTGCACATCAATCATAGCTCGTCCGGTAGCTAGAAAAGGTCTTCCTAAAATAATATGTATCTCTTTACCTTCTTCCATATCAAGTACGATGAAATCTACAAGGAAGATAAATTTATCCACTTTAACAAGGACATCCTCTATAACTCCTTTAGGATAAGTGATAGATCTATCAGCTAACTGAAGGGTTACGGTGGTGGGAGTAATCTCTCCTAAATTCAATCTTCGAAAAATAGAAAATGGCATGAGATTAATACTTGCTCCTAAATCACATAAAGCTTTTCCATAAAATTTTTCTCCAATAGCACAGGGTATAGTGAAACTTCCAAGATCCTTAAGCTTTTCAGGTAATTTCTTTTGAATTATTGACCGCATTCTTCACTTAATGCAACAGTTTCAAAAGCTTCAAATTTTCATTTCTTGCTTAAAATATCCTTCATAAATTTTGCATAAGTTGGCATTTGTTCCAAAGCTTCAGCAAAAGGTATGTTAATAGTAAGTTTCTTAAAAATTTCAAAGAATTTAGAAAATTGATGATCAAGTTTCGTCGTTTAAGTCTTTGAGGAAAAGGTGGTGGTGGTTTTTCAACTTCCACACTAATAGGTATAACGATCCGATCTCGACTAGGAGAGAGAGTTTCTTTAGGTTTTTTGATCTCTTCAACCTCAATCTCTTTTTCAATTTCATTCTGCATTCTTTCTTTTAATTCCTTTCCACTTCTAAGTTGCACAGCCTTAACATGCTCATGTTCTTTTCCAGTTTCCTTTGGATTAATTTCAACATTACTAGGAAGTGTTCCTACAGGTATGTTATTAATTAAAGTAGCAATTTGCCCCATTTGATTTTCGATATTATGAATAGCAGTATTTTAATTTTGTAATTGATTATTCATTTGTAGAATTAATTCTTCTATTGATAACTTTTCCTGTTGATTATTAAATCCAGGAGGTTTATAATTTGGATTAACTTGATTATTCCAATTTCCAGTGGGATGAGATTGATTATTACCCCTTTGTTGTTGTGAATTATTCCAGTTAAAATTAGGATGATTTTTCCACCTGAGATTATAATAATTTGAATAAGGATTATTTTTACTTGCAATAGCTTGTAAAGTTTCAATAGTTTGAGAAGCTTCAATATTAGCAGAGTTATTATGTGAAATATTAATTGCAAAATTATCTAATTTTTTAGACATTGCTGCTACTTGTGAAGCTAGGATAGAAAAGGCTTCATTATCATGAATACTTGCCATCTTTTTAGGATTAATCCTTTCGGAAGGCCATTGAAAATTATTATTAGTCATTTCTTCAATTAAAGTGTAAGCTTCTTCAAATGATTTAGACATTAAAGAACCTCCAACAACAACATCAATAATTGATTTTAAAGATCCAATTAATCAATTGTAAAATGTTTGAATAATTAACCAATCAGGTAAAGCATGATGAAGACATTTTCTTAATAGTTCTTTAAATCTTTCCCAAGTTTCATATATTGTCTCCCCGTCAAATTGACTAAACGAAGTAATATCATTTCTTAATTTAGCAGTTTTAGAAGGAGGAAAATATTTAGCAAGGAATTTTTGTGCCATTTCAACCCATGTTTTAATAGAACCAGTTGCTAATGATTTTAACCACATCTTTGCTTTATCTCTTAAGGAAAAAGGAAAGAGTATAAGTCTAATAGCATCATCAGAAATATTGTTATATTTAAGGTAGCACAAAGTTCTAAAAAACTAACAAGGTGTAAATTTGGATCCTCATTTGGTGTTCCACCAAATTGATTGTTTTTCACCATTTGAATAATAGACGGTTTAAGTTCAAAAGAATTAGCATCTACGAGTGGGTATTTGAATACTACTATGAAGTTCATCAACTCGTAGGGTTAGCATAATCCCTTAATGGTTTATAAACATTTTGATCATTAAGTTCAATTGGATTTTGTAAAGTAGCCATTTCTTGAAATTTTTGAATTTATTTTCCTTTTTAAATTTTCTAATTGTTCTTTCTAGTTCAGAATCTAAAGGTATTAATCCTTCAGAACCAAAACTACGCATAAAAAAAGAAAAATAAAGCAAGGAATAAAATTATTTTATTTTATTTTATTTTATTTTATTTTTAAATTTTTTTTATTTTTATATTATTATATTTTTTAAGTTTTAGGAAATATAATATTTAAAAATCTATAAATTGTACCTTCGATTCCTGTAACGGCGCCAAAAACTTGACCCGATTTTTGTATTTCCAAATATAAGAATTTGTTACCACTCGCTAGAAAATTTAATTTCTGGCAAAGGCGCGAAACACTTGACCCGGAATAACTTGCTATATAGATGTGTACCAAATTTTAATTTACGGCAATAGCATTAAATAAAACTTGATTGCTACTGAATGCTAGGCCGTTAGTGATTAATACTTTTTAAATATATGTTTATATAGCAAAATATAATTTTAAAGGAAAATATTTTATATACTTTTTGGGTACTAGGCAAGTATACGTATCGTTTCAAGTAATAAAGGGCTTTGAAACAAAGACCCCAGTATCGATCCCACGAGGAAAAAGGGTAATAAATTTTTAAATATTGTATTTCAAAATCATTTTGTATTTTAATCTAACTATAAATTACTTTTAATTTACTAGATGCAGATAAAGAAAAAAATAATAAGAAAATGATTTTGTGAAAACAATATAAAACAAACAACTTTCTTCCTTTCAATTAATACAAGATTTTTAAGATAATTTAATATTCGTTCGAGAATTTATTTTATGGTATTGTGTCAAATAGAAGCATTCCTATTATTTACCCTTTGATTCAGGCGCAAAGAACATTGGCTAATCTATAGATCATGTCCGGATGTATTGTTAGTAGAATGGGTTAATCTAGGCTCACACTACTAGATGTCCAAGGGTGGCTATGGTCGGCCCTACTAGTGACCCTTTCCTTATCTATAAATCAAATTATAAGAATTTAGTCTGTCACTCTAAAAACTTATCAATTCTACGCCCATTAAATCTTATCTTCATATTTATTTGCACTTCACCTTGAATAGCCCGCGCATGGCCTTCGACTACCCAAGGATTCATGTGACATCTACAAGTTAAGAGTTCTTCTCCTTCTAGGTCTCAAAACTCTTCAACAGGTTTTAACAATTTAAATGACCAATTTAAAAAGTAAAGTAAGATCAGGTATTAAGATCATCACAATGTTTTGAAAATATTTTGATTTTCAATTCTTCATCGAATTTTATATTATCTTATTTATCTTTTCATAATTGAAGGAAGAAAGTAAACTAACTACTCAGAACACATTGAATATAAACAGTAAAACATAATAAATAAACTTTGAATCAAAAAATAAAATACTTATCTCAAATATTCCTGATACAGATCTTCTTATTCCTACTGACTCCACAGTGTAATGAACTCCAGATGCAACAATTTGAAAATAAACTCACTAAACTAAATAAAAGTGGCCCTAAATTTCTCTCTCTATTTCTCTCTCTAAGGATGAGAGATCCTAAAGTGGCTAAGAGTTAGGGGATATAATGGGGGCACACACACACTTTTTTCTGAAGGAGTGGACTCCTATTTATAGGCTTCAAGGCTTGCCTTGAGGCACCTCTTTAAAACATGTCCAAATTCAATGAATCTTCTAGAAGGTCTGTCTGGCGCCTAGGCGCCGGACACCGCGTCTAGTTCTTTGCACCTCTTCACTTTGGCTCGCACCTCTTCACGATTAAAACTATTTTGGAGCGTCCAAATGTAATGTATCACATGTCCTATTATCAAGGAACAACTACCAGTCTTCTAGAATGTCCAATAACCATTCACTCCGTCAAAATAACCGTCCAAAAGTCGTCAAAAACTTGATAGTTTCTGTATCGAGTCTGGCGCTTAGGCGCCAGGCCATAATTTTTTATAATTCTTGTATTTATCTCCATTTTTGCTCCTTTTTCACCCTTTTTCCTTTTTTGGACCTTTTTACATCACCTATATCAAAAAACACAAAAATACATTTCATTAAAGCATAATATCCTTAGAAATTGATAAAAATCAAGGCATAAAAATAGGTATTTTTTTTCATGGATCATAGATGCACTTGAAGCTCTAGAAAATCCTCCTCTCCATCCAAAAAGTGAATGCTCAACATATGTCTTTACATTCGTACTAGTAATAGGCTTAAGAGGGTGAAGGATTTCTTCCTAATTTTTAGATCTTACACTAGCCCGCTCATGCAATGAATGTATAAGGAAAGCAAATACCATACCTGCAGTGGTGGCAGCTCTGGCGGACATCCAAATACAATCATAAATAATCTTCCCAATATCTATCGCCTTCCCCTACTGAATAAAGTAATTCAATGTAGCTCTTTCTTTTGTCACCTCGCTCAAATGATTAGTAAGAAGCAACTTAAGTGATATGAAATAATGCCAGGCCTTCGAGGTGGCATTTAACTTTGAAGCAGGGAAGTTAAATCTTCTCTCATTTGTTATTTTCCATAATCCTCTTCCATCAGTCAAAGAAAAAATGATTTCATCGAATTCTTCCTCTGTAGGATGATAATTTGAATAGAAACAAAATGTATTAGGCAGTAGCAGATAAAACTCGTTTATTACCTCAAGAGTAAAATGAACCAACTGTCCTCGTACTAATATAAAGTTTTCTTCTGACTCTAGGAGATTTGCATAGAACTCTCGTACAACAGAAGTAACAGCTACAGTTGTGAAACAAAAGAATTTGTCCCAAAGGCGTATAATAATAATATCTTATATCACTCCGCCTGGCTTATTAAAACCTCGCTATCTATACCGTACCTCTGAATTCTCCAGGACCAACGATCTATATCTCTCTTCCAAAAAGGATGTTGCTTAACTCATGAACGAGACTGTACAGAAAGGTCTGATGAAGTCATGGTGGTAAATATGAGGAGGAATGTAATCTCCTTGTTTGTATATGCTGATGATGCAGCTGCTCAAAATACAATTCATCGAAAGTATATACCATTCCACCACTCTTTTGACCATCTTCTTTATCCTGGACGTACTTCAGAATTCTCAAGAGATTTTCCTGTCTATATTTTACAAAATTGTAGCTGCAACCACACTGAATTATCATCCCGACCTTCCCCTCTTCCCTTTCTGGGGCTCTGAGTATGTCTTCTCCCTCAAACGGCCTTCCTGACCCAAGTTTCTGAGGCTGAAGAATAGTTCATGAACTTCCTTTCATCACTCATTGAAAACACTTTAGTTCATGAATCTTCCTTGAATATCTTCAAAGTGTTTAAATTCCTTCTTTCTGACCCTACGTATCCTTGCCATTTCATAGTCTGAGACCCTCTACTGTCGTCGGGGCTCAAGAAACTATGGTACGTATGGCTCCACATTGGGATGCTCCTTGCTTCTTATCATCAACGAGGCAGCTGCGTATGCCTCAAAAGTCCCACATTCCTTTAGATGAAGAATGTTGCATTTTGGGCACTCTATAAATGCTCTCATTGACGGATGTCTTGGTAGACCCGTGCAGCATGTCAGACATCAAATGAAAATATCCTCAAATGGATTCCATAACGATACAGGTTCTATAATGAATTTTGGCTCCTCCTCTATAATAAGCGGACTGGCAGAAGTCTCTTTCATGTCTAGATTTTAATCTTCCTTTTCAGGGATCAGAGTAAGCACTGCAGTTGTCCCCTTGGCATGTCTTCTTTCAAGTCTGTCCAGAGCTCTACGCTTGCAGCGATTAGCATTACGACGTTGAGTGCCTCTTAGTGGCGCATCTGGAGCTGTCTCCTAAATGGCAGTAACCTCCCTTATGGTGTGGTAATCATCGATGATATCTGCTTGTCTTTTACCGTAGGAAGGTGTGCATCTGTAAATCCTTAGGTGGACCAGTTTTTCATGGGCTTGAATCATCTTTGCCTAGTAAAGTTCCAAATTCTGTTATGCGGTAAGTCACTTCCTTTCAAGTCTTTCCAATTCTGTAAGTCTTAGCTTGGCATTATCTTTGGTTGTGATCTGATTGACGATGGAGATCCTGAGAGAAGGTAGTTGAACTTTTAATGGAAGTACTACCTCCTACCCATACATGAGTGTGTAGGGCTTAGGCTGTGTTAGCGTCCTGACTATCGTTCGATAAGCACACAAAGCTTCCAACAATTTCTCATGCCATCTTCTCCTGTTTTCATTTAATATTTTCTTTAAAATCTGCCCAAGCATCTTGTTGAAGGCTTCTGATAAACCGTTTGCTCTAGGATAGTAGATTGTAGAATACCTCTAATTTATCACAAGATGTCTAACGAAATTGTTGATCTTTGGACTCTTGAAAGCAGAAGCATTGTCTGAAATAATCCTACGGGTACACTGAAACAGTAAACTATGTTGGTCTAAAAAAACTGTAGAATGTGTTGTGCTACGACTTCTCGTAATGGCACTGTCTCTGCCAATTTATAGAAGTAGTATGTAGCTGTGAGTATGCGCTTTTGTCCCTTTGAAGACAGATATCTATATCCCAACATTCGAATGGCCACGAGGAAATCATGGGGTGAAGAACATTTGGAGATTGGTGTAGAACCACTTTGTGTACTTGTTATTGATGACATTTCTTAGCAGTCTCTATACAATTGGTCATCATTGATAGCTAATAATTTCCAAATCTCTTGATCTTCAATTTCATCTTCAGCCCTGACTGATGAGCACCACACAATCCTGCATGCACTTCTTTGACAATATTATGTGCTTCTGCGCTGCTCAAACACCTCAACAACATCTGGTCAAACGATCATCTGTACATAACATTGTTGATCAAAGAATACTATAGAGCCCTCTTCTAAATCTGATGTGCCACTGACTTATCTTCTGATAGCTTTCCTGTTTGCAAATATTCTTTTAACGACTGATGTCAATATTCATTATCATCTCATACTGTAGCTGTTATCTCTTCTTTTCCAAGCTTGTGTAAACTGTCGAGGTCAACTTATGACGGAACCTGACGTCCCTGCACTGCAATGTTTATGGAGTCTTCTAGTGGACAAGCCAATTTTTTGGCAAGCTTAGCCAAAGCGTTCGCATGGGTATTGTCCACTTGAGCGATTCAGTAGAACATCACACTGGGAATCTATTCTAGTAATTCATCATATAATTGTGATATTCTGCGAGTATTGGCTTCATAATCTTGTACCGTCCGACTATCTGCTAAATATCGAGCTGTGAATCACCGTAGATGGCATTGTATGCTATGTCCATTAGTATTGCCAATTCTAAACTAGTTTTAAAAGCCTCATATTCTGCTTCATTGTTGATGCATAACTCTGTCAGGTTGTAGAAGAACCTCAACATAGCCTGATCTGGCGTAACAAAAATCAAACAAATTCCTGCTTTCTCGGGTATCACTGTTTGCAATCCTTTATCATTCATGGCTGATGAAGCTCCATTGAAGTACATTTCCCAATGTTGAGCATTGGATTCTTCTACTTTCATTATCTATTCATCTGGCAGTCGTCATTGAGAGTGGACCCAGCGGTGGTGGGTGAACTGCAAGAAAGTTTGTGAGGATCTATCTTTTGATAGTGCCAAGGGGCACGAAAGTTCTATTGAACTGCAATAAAATCATCGACCGCCTTGCTAAACTTCTAAAAAGTGTTGGTCGGGTCATCAAATATTGCAACGGGTTAACTTTTAAAATCAGGTTAACCTTATAAGAAAGCATACAGTGTCTAAGCATCTGAGCGGCAAAAACCAAGTTAGGCAATACTTCTCAATGGGAGGATACTATACCTCCATAAGTATTAGACGTTGACTCAAAAAGTAGAGTACATTTTCTTTATCCTCATCATTGATTTGGGCTAACAGAGCTTTGAGGTATTTGTCTAAAGCCGAGGTATAAAGTATCAATGGTCTAACTGGGATAGAGGCTACTAAAATAAGAGGTATCGTTATTTATCACTTAAAATCTTCAAAGGCCTGTTAACACGGCTCCCTTAATAGAATTTGGCATTCTTTCAGAGTAAGTTTGAAAAGGACAGACACCTTTCTTACAGATTAGCTATAAAGCGTCTTTGATATGCCAATTTACCTTGAAAGGATTATAGTATCTTCAAGGCTATTAGAGGCGACAATTCCAAGATAGCTTTAATCTTTTCTAGGTCGATTTTAATTCCCCGATGACGGATAACAAATCCTAGAAATATCTTGGAGGTAAAAAATGCCAAAGGCGCACTTTAAGGGATTCAACTTGATATTATATTATCATAATCATTTTAACACGATCCTTAAATCATATATATGGTTTTCCTTTACTTTACTCTTGATGACCAGGTTGTCCATGCAGCATTCAACTTGGTTGTAAATGATGTCATCGTAGGTCCTTGTCATTACTCTTTGATAAGTTGCTCTGGTGTTCTTAAAACCAAACAACATCACTGTGTAGCAATAGATTCCAATCGGTGTTCTAAATGTTGTAGGTGTTGCATCTTCTGGAGCCATCTTGATCTGATTGTAACCTAATGATCCATCCATGAACGAGAAGATCTCGTGAGTCGGTGTTATGTCCACTGTTAGTTTAGTATTGGCAGCAAAAACTCATCATTCAAACATGCTTTAATTAAGTCTCTGAAGTTGACACACACCCATATATGTTTGTTCTTCTTCTTAACTGGCACAATATTGTCTAATCATGTGGGGTATTGTTTTATTGCACAAATTTAGCATCTAGTAACTTCTTCACCTTGGCTATGACTTGTTGTTCTATATCGAGGCACATTCTTCTGGGAGCTTACATTACTAGGGTTATACTTCGATCCACTTCAAGCCTAAGGATCACAACATCTAGAGACAATCTTGGCATTTCTTCGTAGCTCTATGTCGGCGAATTTTAGATTTTAAATTTAATTTAAATATATATATATAATTTAGAAAGTAGCATTTAATTTTTGAAAATAATTTTTAATTTGAAAATTTTAAGATATGAAATCAAACTGATCTCACATCCCAAATAGTTTATATAAACGAGCGCCGCACTACAAACCGTGTATCTATCCCAAAGAATAGACATACTGCTTAATAATGAGGCTCGATTAAATAAACTAGAAAGGTTTGTGACATCCGTTTGGTCCGCGAACCAATTTTATAAGCCGACAAATTCCTCGTTTAATATGAAAACATTAAACGAGGTTTATATTACTCGGGTTCTTAAAATTCCCTATAAGGGCAAGCCCCTATAGTTAATTACATCTTAAGTGACGGGAATCACCTAAGAAAACTCTCGATAATAATCGATAGTTCGCCCTCAAGAATTTCAAGGTTTAAGTTTTCAATGGATTGAGTTTTGGAATTTCAATAGGGAATGGATCAAATTTAGAGCATTATATTTTGGGAATCCGAAGGAAGCAAGGTAGGAGAAATCACAGATTCGAAGCGAACTTCGGTAATTTCCCGACTATCCTATTATTTGGCTTGCATTTAGGAAGGTCCTAATGTTTATTTAATGTTTTGATCTTGCCAATTTTAATTAGTTAGGACTTATATTTGTATGATAAAATCATACAAATAGCCTCAAAAATGTGAGGGTTTATGTCGTACCGAACGACTACCTCGGAGTCCTAAGACCGGTTAGGGCTTAATTTACATGACATGATCATGCAAATGCCTAACGAAGAGTCGAGGATTTATGTTGCACTAGTGCAAACTACCTCGAAGTCCTATGAGTCGATCGTTTAAACTAAAGAAAAGTTTTCGCTGAAACAGATTCGTGTTTTCACTGATGACGATGGTCGAGCCGCCCACCATGCTCCGAGCTCCTTGTTGTTGCAGAGGTTTAGTTTTAGAAGTTCATAAATCGGGAGATGAGAGAAGTGTTTTGGTTTAGAGAAAATCTTAAAATCCAGGTGTTCTTTAATATTTTAATTAAAACAGGTCTTAAAGTTGATAAAACAGAACCGATTAAGATCCCACGGTTCCGTCATCCCCGCACCGTTATTTTCATCGAATTCACTTAGTCCAGATGAATTTACTAAACTCAACTAAATGAGTTCCGCACTTTCATTTAGACCGTGGGAAATCCCGTTAAGCAACACGTGGGTTACATTATCCGAGGTATTCCCGATCATTCAATGAGACGTTTTAATTTAGTTGTAGTTGTAGTTTTGTTGTTCTGTTTGTGATTAAATTTTGAGTTGTTTTATGTTTTGAATATTGTGGTGGTGAATTTTATCTTGTAGTGTCTTTTAATTTAGTTATGGGTTTCAGTTTTGGTTTCTGTCCTAGAGGTGTAGGTTTTCATGCAACAGTTGTTTATCACGCAAGAAAGGTAAGTGCAATGCGATTAAATAAATTGCAGTAAAGTAAATTGCAATAAAATAAAAGCGTACCTGGAGGGTCTTCCCGTCATCCCAAGCTGCACTTAAAACACAGTTAGAATATTTAAGCATTTAAAGTAAGATCCTAGGTAAAGCTAAGGGGAGGGTTATGGTTTTCTACCAAAATCCTAATCCTATAGCTAGTCATTCCTATGACGTCTAGGTCTTCAATTTTGGTTTTAAGGATGATTTTCTTCACCAAAGAACAACTAAGCTTAATTTGTTCTTCAGGACATTCCATCATATTGAGGAAGTGTTTAAGACGAATCTTAAACATCTTTTCAATATTTCGGGAATTGTCCTAAGTCCAAATGAATTCTATTGTGCAAGTGAATTAATCATCCAGGGTGTTTAAGTTAAGTTTTATTTCTTGCTCAGTGAATTAGGATGTTTGAATATCCTTATGAGTGAAGTGACATTTCACTTGATACTCCATTTAGGAGTTATAATAGTAAAAGCTCCTAAGGGCAAAATGATATTTAATGATTTGTGATTCAAATTTAAGTTCAAATTAATGATTTAAGTTTGGAATAGTGTTTAAGTTATTTTAGATTTATTTTGAATTCTTCATGTCTTAGGTGATATTATATTTAATTCAATTTAATTTAATTTAACTTAATTTAATTTAATGTGGTTTAGTTTAACTTAATTTAATTTAAGTTAATTTAATATAATATGATTTAGCTTAATTTAATTTATGTTAATTTAATTTAATTTGATTTAATTTTATTTAATTTAATTTAATTTAATTTAATTTGTTTTAATTTTATTTCATTTAATTTAATTTAATTTAATTTAATTTAATATGATTCAATTTAATTTTAATTTAATTTAATTTTAATTTAATTTAATTTTATTTTAATTTAATTTGATTTAATATGATTTAATTTAATTTTAATTTAATTTAATTTCAATTTAATTTAATTTGTTTTAATTTAATTTAATTTAATTTGTTTTAATTTAATTTAATTTAATTTGTTTTAATTTAATTTAATTTAATTTAATTTAATTTAATTTAATTTAATTTAATATTTTATTTTAAAGGGATTTGCTTTAAATAATTTAACCTTAACTTAATTTAATGATTAAGTCTTTTAGCATTTTAAACCTTAAACTTGGATTATCATTTTAATTAGTGGATTAAATATTATTGAGATGCTTAATTTAGGGATTCTTAAATTAAAGAACAAATTTCTTCCTAATAACATCCCTATTTTAATAACTCCAATTTTACTATTCTTCCAAATTTAATTAATTATTTTAATTAAAGTTCATTTTAATTATTGTTGAATTGTTTAATAGGTTTCTACCTTTTAATTATTTAAATTTCAATCATCCAAATCAGATTAGGATCAAATATTTTACTCTTTAATTTTATTAAGCCTAAAATTTTAATTAAGGGTTAAAATTTTAATTACCATTTTGCCCTTCAAGCTTAATAATTTCATAACTCACTAAATTGAGCTCAAATGAATTTGAAATTTTTATGTGACCTCACTCATATGTCAATAAAGACATTAGAGGAGAAAATGTGATTTTTCCGTATTTAATTTATTTATGTAATTATTTTTGGTGGAAAATAAGGATTTCCAAGGAAAATTTAATAATATGACCAAGGGAAAGTTTCTGTTTTTAAGAAAATTATGGGATATTCCTAACACTTGGACCAATTTTTGTGATTTTTTGAATTATATTTTATTTATTAAAATTATTTTAAGTTCTGGAGTATTAATTAATTTAAAAATAAAATATAAGTTGAAAAATGAATTTTATAATTTTTAAAATTCTCTCCGATATCAAGGATTCCGAGAGAACCAAATTTTACAATTTTCTGATTTTTCCTTAATTTATTGGAATTATTTTAGTGGAAATGCTAGAAAATGTATTTTTTTAATTTTAAAAATTACCCCAAGGCTTTAAAATTTAATATCTCAACCTAGAGACATAAGAAAAATATGGGGTTTATTCCTAAGTGGTTAGAATTCAAAATGTGACATTTTGGTGAATTTTATTATTTTTGTAATTTTTATTATTTTTTAATTATTAAAATATTAAAATAATGATAAAAAATCAACTTTTTTAGAAAATTGCAATTTTAATTTTCTTGAATTCCCCTGATATCAGAGAGGCTTCAAAACCAATTTGGTGAATTTTTGAAAAGTATTTTGAAAGTTATGAAATTTTAAAGTTTAATTTTGGCTAAGTGGCTTAATCAACCCAGTTGATGGGGCTAACCAAGTCCAATTGACTTGAAATTTTTATGGTGGATTCCTCTGATCCTAAAGGTCAGTGGAGAATTGATTTCAAGTCAATTTGATCTATGGTTAACTCTAATTAATTAAAGTTCAATTTTGGGTATTTAGGCCGATTAGGGTTAATCTGAGTGAATTAACTCAAGTCCTATTTTTCCTAGGGCTCTCTGGTCATAAGGAACATCACCAAATTTTCCTAGAATTTATTTCACAACATGCTAATTTTTGGAATTAAAATACTCAAAACAGCAACATGCATTTGAAAAATCAATAACTTTTCACAGAGATGGTCTCCGACCTTGGAAAATTCGGGGAATGTTCCCAAGTTCGGAGGCTTCAAAAGCCCTATGGTCTCATGCCATGGTGAATTGTATGAATGCATGGAGAATTAAAACAATGCAGGGAGTAAATAATTAATTAAAAATAAAGTACTAGACAAAATTAATTAATTTCTTTTCCACATTATTCTCCTCTGTTCACTGAGCAAGAGGGTATTTTTATTTTATTTTTGTGATTTTTCTACACAAAGATATGAATTTTCAAAGTTTCTGATATTTAATAAATACATTAAATACCCTATTTATCTACTTATCCACGCGGCGCTGACTCAACCTCGTCGGCTCCGAATCGACACGCGTCGCTCCCTGGTTCGGCGCCGCCATCTGACTCGGCTGTCTGGGGCCCCGCGGTTCACGTACCATCTGCCGGTCCGACGCAATCCAAGCCGTCCATCCAATACACGCGCGATCCGACGGTTCTCGGTCATCGTCTACGACCGGTGCGATCCCGTGACCGTCCACACTCTAACCCTAAGAACTCACTCGATTCTCAACGGATTTTCGTGTTCTTATGCTCTATGGATTCGTCTTGAAGAGACGAACACATCCATACGGTGAACATGCTATGAAATCAAGCCAATCAAAATGGAGAATTGACTGAAGCTCGAGCAGAAGAAGGAGTTCATACCTTTGCTCAGAGAAGTGAAGCTTCGATCTGAGAGTTGTGTCACCTTCGATTGGGTCCAAGTAAGCTCCGCATGAAGTCCCTTGGCCCGGTGAATTGTCTAGCTATGAAAGTGACCACAGCCGATCACAAAGCTTGGAGGCCGGAGCAACTGGGTGGCTC
This sequence comes from Papilionanthe hookeriana x Papilionanthe teres, assembly GCA_022702705.1. Lineage (NCBI taxonomy): Eukaryota > Viridiplantae > Streptophyta > Magnoliopsida > Asparagales > Orchidaceae > Papilionanthe > Papilionanthe hookeriana x Papilionanthe teres. The sequence continues at coordinate 28,572,798 of CM040422.1, forward strand.
GGAGATGGGGCTTTCGGTGGGAAACTTCTCCTCTTGGTCCAGTGAAGGTGTAGGACCAATCAATTTGGGGATTAGCTCACCGTGAAGAACTCGTCCCGGTTTTGGGCTGAAGTTCGAGCTCAAAATCGGGCTCGACCTGGAGGGAATCGGGGCGAACTCAGTGGGGATCAAGTGCTCTATGTGTGGAGAGTGATCCGGAATGATTTTGCGCGAGTTTCCTTAAGGTTTTTGTTCGGCGACCCTCTTTGGCCGAGAGGGTGAGGGGTTTAAATAGGAGAGGCTGGAGGGCCTCCTGTGGGGAGTCGAGGGCCGGGATCGCCGCTCTTGGCATGTGAAGAACAGCCATGGTGGCCATCGGGCATGAGGCGGCTCGACAGGTGAGAATTCCAAGCTCGGGCTCACATGCGAGCTCTCGGCCCGGTGGTTTCCGGCGGCCGTGGTGGTCGGCCGGCCGAGCATGGGTCACCCTCGAGGTCAGTGGGTCGTGGTCTGGGGCTTGGTGCAAGCAATCGGCAATTGCCATGTGTAAAGGCTTTGATCCAAAGTAGAATGGGGCATGGCTAGTTTTGAGTCTAAATGGGTCAATTCACCCATTTGGGCTTGGTGCACCCTTCAAGGTGGCTTTGGGTGCTGTGGGGATCAAAGGGGTCAGCTGGTTTGGCATGGAGAGGTCTCCATCCAAATATATTTGGATTAAATTTAAGTTTAGGTGAATCATGATTAAGGCTAATGAGCTTTAGGGATTAAGGAAAGCCCCCCTCTTCTTACCCAATATGGCATGGTGGAGTGTCCAAGGCCCTCATGGCTCACATGTGGCTCATGCATGGCTTCATGGCTCACCTTTGGCTTGGGGAAAGGTTTAGTCAATTTCATGAAAATGGGTTTTGGGATTCTTTTGATAATTTAATGGGAACTTGGATAAGGCTTGATTTGGGATGATTTGATGATGAATTTAGGACTTAGGTATTGAGTTTAATTGAAAGTATGATGAGGGGAAATGTCATATGGGCTTTGGGACCAATTTTGGGCCTTTGGATGTGGTAAAAGATGGGCTTTTAAAATGATTTAAGGAATGGGCCTTTTAGTTTAAAAATGAATTTATGGATGGGAGTTTTGTAAAGAGGTTGGGCCAAATAATTGTTGAGTTTGGTTTAGGGATGTGTCATGAATGATTTGAAATAAATTTGAGGTGGTTTGGGCTTGAATTGGGTTGGATTTGAGTTCATTTGGTACATGGGCCAATATAGGTCAAATTGGGCTAACTTGGGCCAATGTTGGGCTAGGGTTGAAATTGATGTAAAATAAATGTTGGGAAATGTTTATGGGAGTGTTTCAAAGAGGTTTTTGCTTTGGTTGGGTTTTGATTTTGGGGTTTGGCTCTATTTGGGCTAGGTTTAGGTTTAGGTCAAAATTGGGCCTTTTGATTTTGGGTTGAATTTGAGTGGGGTTTGGGTCTAAATTTTGGGCAAATCATGTTATTGCTTTGTTTATGGGGATGTTAAGGAAGGTTTAGAAAAGATTTGGGGTTAATTGGAGTCGAATTGGGTGAGTTTGGGCTAAGTTTGGGTCATGGGTCCAAATTGGGCTTTAAGGCCAAAAGTGAAATTGGATCCAAATGTCAATCCAATTGGACTTGGATTTGGTCTAGATTGGTGTTGGGGATGTTGAATTGAAGTTTAGAATTGAATTGGACCAGAATTTAGGTCAATTGGGTAGGTTTGGTTTGACATTGGGTTCATTTTGGGTTAAAATGGGTCAAATTGGGGGTTTTGATAAAAGTGGGGTAAATTGACAAAATTGGCCCATGGTGTAGTTGAACAAAATGAAATTGGGAATATTTGGGATTTTCTGGAATTTTCTGGGAATTTTCTGAATTTTTGGATTTTTTGGCTAAGAGGGGTATTTTGGGTATTTGGAGGGTATTGGGAGGTATTTTTGGAACTTTTGGTATTTTTGGGTATGGATGATTAATTTGATTGGTGAGGAAATGTTTAGGAATGTTTTTGGGGAATTTTGGGTGATTTGGAGATTTTAGAAAATTTGGGTAATTTCAAGGGTTTTGGGCAGGCTAGGTGGGTGTAGGGTCCCGGGGGTCAAAAATTGAAAATTTGGAAAATTGAAGCTTGGGTGAATGTAAGTGGAATGAAATCATTTTGGTTGAGCCATGAATCCACATCAAGCCCACATGAGCCATGAAGGGACTCATTTGAGGCATCCACTATGTTGTTCCTAACCCTCTTAGCCAAGGGCTTAGGGGTTAAGGACCATCCATGTGAACCACTTGCATGAGTCAGGAGGTCAAATTAGGTATAGGTGTGGTTTTAGGAGGTGTGTGAAAGTGTAGTGTATAGGTGTAATGTGTGTGTAAGTCAGCCCCTTCACTGCGACCAGTGCCACCTGTGAGCGGTCCTAAGGCCAAAGAGTCCTATAGGAACCCATCCTTTAAACTTCCACATTTAATTTCAACCCTCTAGGTGATTAGGGGTCTACAATCAAGTTTGTGGAGTTTGCAGGGAGTTAAGAAGTGGTTTAAATTTCTAAGTGGTGGGTCCCAATTCTAGTCCTCTAGGATAGTCAAAGGAAAAGCCTAAGGCTAGATCCTAAGTACCAAAGAGAGAAGAGAAGACCTCATCAAAAATGAGGTCAACACTCTAAGAAAAACAATCTTTAAATTCTGACAATAGATTAACTAAATCTGTAGATTCCTGATCACTAAGTAGAGAACTTATAAAAGTGGGTTGGGGCTTCTCCTAAGTCCCAATGTTGATTTCTTTTAATTCATCCACTGTTATCTTGATTTTTTTCTTTGAATTCTAGTGGAGCATCATCTATCGACTAATCTTCATAATCATCTTTGATATCGATGCATTGCTCATCCACTTAGATAGTAACAACCATATAAAATTTCGAGTCATCAAATAGTCCTATCGTATCAAATCTCAAATATTCCTTGAAGTTGAGAGTTCATCCTTTCACGTTCCATATTTTCTCAAAATGTTGTAGCTTATTCTTTTACATTTGCTTCGACACATATCCTTGTTGAATTAATTTTTGTATGCACGAAGAAAAGTAACCAAATGGTAATTTCATTAATTAATTAGGAACATTTTCTTCAAGATTTACCAAAGTTTCAGGATTAGAAAAAGGGGAAGCACGGTAGAACTTGATTGGCTTAAAACCACCATTACGAATTTCCTTGACCTGCATTCTCTCTATCTTTTAAAGGTGGATCGAAGTTAGGGCCATGGCATGTACGTAATGGTTAATATGATCGTACACCGACTTATATTCACTTTTCTCTGCTTCCAAGGAGATCTCAAATTGGGGCTTCATTTGGTTTACTATCACCATTTCATTATCATACATGTTCTCTTCAGAATTTTCTTCTATGTCAATGTTGATAGTTAGCTTCATCTGTTCAACAATCTGGTGAGTTCTTCCTCGCCCACATCCTCAGCCTTGACATCTAATCCTCGTTCTTTTGATTTATCATCCATGAAATCTCAGCTTGGAGCTTCTAAACTTTATCATTGACTGCTTTCTCCCTTATTAACTTAAAGTCTGTAGGCTTCTCTTGAACATATTTCCTTTCTGCAACAGACTCTAAGGCAACGGAGGTAGCGGTAACTAGAACATTGGACTTATGATCCATCTTTAGAACATAATCTACGGACTTCTCGGAGTTTACTGGTGTAGCAACCTTTGGTAACCACACTTTCCTCTTTATAGTTGACACCTTGAGTCTAAGTGTCTTAGTGGGGATATCTGAGTGATGAGGAGAAGTGTGCTTTCTAGGGTGTAGACAAGATATAGAGGAAAACACCCCGCTCTAATTATCCTTCCTAGGGAATTCTTTAAAAGTAGCATCAGATGGTACTTTTGGACCCATACGGGACTTGACCGATCAGTATTTTGTGTGCGTTAGACTGACGGTGGTAGTATCTGCAATGGTAGTGATAGTGTCAACACATTTCCTCAAATGGAGTCTAGCGGTAATGTGAGAATGTGAGCTGACGGTGTGTCTAGTGACTTCTGTATTTGCTGGGTGGTCCTGCCTTTCTTTAAAATTTCATTATTCATTTTTTGTAACACTGTATAACCCATCCTTTTAAGCAATCCAAGAATGAAACTGTCAACATCCAGAGCCGTCATTTTAGTAGATGCGTTTTCTTCTTCTGATATTAATTTGTTATGTTTGGTCCTATCTTTTGTGACAGTTACATCTTTCACTCTTTGAGATGAGATTTCACTGGTACCCAAGTATACTGACTATCCAATTGGAATTACTGATCCATTTCTTGATAAGTAGGATATTCAATTACAAGAATTCTTCTTTTCATTGTCGTAGAGACTGCACATCGCATTTTATCTAACAGTCGTGAAATTGAACATTTATCTTTCCGTGCTAATTTTTTAAACACAGAACATATGGTGTCAATTTCTGGGTTGGAAAATATTATCTTCATATTTGACAGGTATTGGAAAATGTCGATTTTCTTTTAAAATAGAAGGATTCCCGAAAATACTCTGTTCAAATTCAGATGTCTCGAAGTTGTCACTTTCATTTCATTTCTTCTTTCTTTTAAGAGAACGATTTTTATTTCTCCGTTGGGAATGAGTTTTTTGAACATTTTTGGAACAAGATCCAACTTCATATATGGATGGTGGTAGAATGTCACTTTCTTGTTCAACGCAAAGTTTCTTTCTTTTTCTGTCAAATTGTTCTTCTATTTCCTTAGAAGTATTGTTCTATTTAAATGTCTAGAGGTAAGTCTTCTGTAAAGTGAAGAAAATCTTCATAAGGTTTCAGATTGAATTCCTCAAATGATTGTATATCAGTTTGATATGGATTATTTAGTGCAAATTTAGATTCGTCAAATAATCCAAAGTCATTCTGATAAAAATAAGCGTCTTCATCAATTGGTGTATTGAGATCTTGAAAGTAAGAAAAGACTGAATCTGGGGATTGAATTGCAAGTTTTTTAAAAATTTAAGGAGAGTAATATGTCATGAACTCATTTATAAACTAAGAATTTATATTTTTATTTTGTCTTATTTTGTCTTTATAAAGTGTTAAGAATAACTCTTTAAAGAGTTAGACTTTGAAAACATGTGGTCCTATCGGTCAAAGGACGAAACATCTTTTGAAAACAAGTGATTTAACAAGAGATGAGAAGAAAGATACTCCCTATTGGAGTCGCCAAATAAAATCTCTTATCGGCATTTGGAGCCGCCCGAGATTTTCTCGATGTCGATGTCGATGTCATTGTTTGGAGTGGCAACTCTGTTTATTTATCATATTGCCCTAATCTTCAAAAGATCTTATTTCATCAGATCATGTAGTGGATCCTTAGATCATAAGAAATTTGAAAAAAATAAGGGCTGATAAAATAGAAAACAGTGGAATCAGAAATTTCAATGATAATCCTTATAAGGGGAGATTCTAGAATACCTTATCCTATAATATTTATATATGGAAAATCCCATATGAAATTTTGATAACCAGAGATTTTAGCTGTGATACCTATTCTGAGTTCTTAAATCTCCTATAGAAGCAAGCTCCTATAGTTAATTACATCTTAGACAATCAATATTGTTTGAGAAAACTTCTGATTAATGTTAATCACTTATTTTCTAAGAAATGTCAATATTTAATCCTATGGGTAATATGTTCCTAAGTATCACGTAGTATCCTAAATGTTTGAATTTGTCAATTTCATTTGTTATGTTGGTTTTATTTTGTTTTGTTTTGTTATTTGTCATTTTAATTTTATTTTGTTTTGTCAGTGTCATTGTTTTGTTGTCTTGTAATTTGTTATCTATTTGGTGGCTATCCAAAAAGTTTAGGTTTCACGGCTATCCTAAAATTTTAGGTTTCACAAGTATCCTAAAAGTTTAAATTTTGTTTCATTTTAGTTTTGTCATGTTGACCTCACTTTTGGTTGAGGTTTAATCTCTCCTTAGATAACCTAGGGTCTAGCCATAGGAATCTTTTGGTGATTTTCTTAGAAGACAGCAATGGAACCCTGCCACATAGAAACTCCACATGCTTGCTTCCCTCATTTGGAATTTTCATGTGCTTAAAGCATAACCACTAGGTGTTGGGAGGAAGATACCAAGCATAAGGAAGTCCAAGTGGGATTCTTATAGGTGGTCAGACCTTAGGATAAACCCTAGGAGGTTTGGAGCACATTCACACCTACATTTACACCTACACATCACACTTTATACTCACAATTCTAAACCAAACACATTTCATTTTGATTCCTTAACTCTTTGGAAACTCATATGGGTTGTCCCACCAACTTTAAGCACGTGGCTAAAATTGCTAGGAACAACACATAGAGGACCAAAAGAGCTTTTTTCCTTGGTCAATGACTTAGCCAGAATGTTCCCATTCCTTTTACCTTCAAGCCATTTCAACTTCCCCAAAATTTCATTTTTGACCCCAAATTACCAAATTGCCCCAGAAAAAGCCCCAATTTCTAACATTATCCAGAATCACCCAAGCTCTCTAAAAATCATTCCAAGACATTGCCCATGTCACATTGAGAATTTCGACTGTAAACAAGCCATGCATCCGAGCTACCTTTGGGCGCTTTGACACCAAAAATGACTGATACTTAAAAAGCGTTCCAGGATTCGTAAAACCTACTACATTGATCAAAAACGCCCCTGGACACTGTCATTCGACTCTAAATTTCATTTTGAACTACCTCGAGCTTGTAGTTCAACGTTTTGACCACTTACCCTAAAAATCCATAAAATTATCAAAATAACTCTCCTAGCCCAAAATTCCAAAAATTTCAAAAAAAACCCAAAATTTCCAAAACCTACCAAATACTTTACAATTTCTCAAAACTGATATCCATTTTTCAAATTAATGGATGACGAGCTAGAATTTCGAGACGAATCGAATTCGATGTATTTTTTACCCGCTCGATGACGAAGTTGTCCGAACAACCTCATATCGCAAAATGGACTACACCAATGTATCTGGAACATCAATATTACTTGGAGAGGACATATAACTTGCTATGATTTTGCACACGAGAAAAGAGCTCGAAATTTGGTGCATTTGTATTAAATAATTAAATTATTACATTTTAAACACCTAATTCCCTAATCCTAACTCAAGCACACCAAACTCACGCCTCACCATCGCTCGCCCCCTTCTCCTTCTCGGTCAAGCAAACCCTAGCTGAACCCTCTCCTTCCCTTTTGCAAAGAGCCGAGCCCAAGCAAGCCCTAGCTGAACCCCTCCCCCTTTCTTGCATGAAAAGCAATGGTAGATTCTCCCCTGGATTGCATCCCATCTCATGGCAGCAAGCCATTACCTCCTCCAGGGGCTCGTCACTTCTTTTTGTGAATTTTCTTGTCACCATCACTTCAATAGAGGTTTAATGGCCGCACACCTTATGGACCAATGGTTTTTACCCATGGATAGGTTAGGGGGCTTCCTCTTCTTCTTCTTCCTTTTGGCTATAAAATAGCCCCCTTTTTTTTGTTTTTGGGTTTTGCCGAAATTTACAAGGAAGAGGAGAGGTGATGTCCAAAGTTTTCTTGATTCCAAGCTAGGGCAAAAGCTTGTTTGTTCCTTGTTTGAGCTAGGTTTTTTGGTATTTTTGCTTGTCCCTTTGACTTGGTTGTTCATTTTGGCCATTAAGGTATAAATTTTTTCTTCCATGGCTTAACTTTTGTTGTTTTTGGCTAAGGAATTACATGGCAAAAAATTTTGAGTTTATGGTTGGCTTTGAAGTTATTCTTCATGAAAAAAATTTGAGTTGAAGTTGGAGTTAATGTTGTTGTTCTTTTCTTTCTTTCCTACTTTAAGTTTCATGGCTGCACTTGATGCCAATGTTTGACGTAAAAAAAGGAAAGAAAGAAAATAAAGAAAGGAAAAAACGTGATAAAGAAAAGAAGGTGTGATAGCTAGGTTGCATAGAATGTGATAGACTTGCTTTAACTATGTTTTCCTTAGGCTTGAGACACTTTGTTTGGAAGATTTGGCTTGCTCTACCCATATTCTTTCAAGCTTAATACATGTTAGTTGGAAAATTTGGCATGCTTGATTTATGATTATTAAACATGTTTTAGCCTTGGGGCTTTGCATTTTGAAACATGAAAGGATTTATTTATTATATGCAATTTTTAAATTTTAAAATAACCGCAAGTATAACACTCAAATTTTGGAGATATGTGTGCCTCTTTTTACTTATTTCATCAAGTCTTTACATATATAACACCCACATATTTTTTTTTTGCACATATTTCATCTTATCATATGCATAAAGAGGTGTTGGTAAGAACTTGGAAGTTTAGTGTGCTTGGCATTTATTGGCTTACATGTAAATGATTTGATGAATTTTTTTTTGCAATTTTTTCAGATTCCAAAATATTCACTTATGTAATATCCAAAAGTGAAGTCATGGGTGCTTGTTTTTCACTTATTTCATCAAGTATTCACATGTATAACACCCAAACGTCAATTTCACGCATATTCCACCTCATCCCATGCAAAAAAGGTGGGTTTTACATGTAGGAACTTGAAGTCCTCCTTTTTTTCATACAAGTCATTTGATGGTTAAGTAATATTCACATAATCCTCACTTTTCACATTCAATCAATTTTAAAATATTCACATACATCTCACCTAAAATTCACTTTTCACATACACTCTACTCAATTTTGAATTATCTACATGCTTCGTATTTTCTCTATTGTCATTATTTGTTGATGTGCTACACTTGAAGGGTTATGCATATTTAGTTCCTCTTATGGTTGGTATGCTTTGTGAGCTAAGTTGGAGTTAATTTTGTTGTTTTTTACTTTCTTTCCTACTTTAAGCTTCATGGCTGCATGATCCAAGAAAAAAATACCTATTTTTATGCCTTGATTTTTATTAAATTTTAAGGATATTATGCTTTAATGAAAGGTATTTTCATGTTTTTGGATGTAGGTGATGCAAAAATGTTCAAGAAGGAGAAAAATATGAAAAAGGAGCAAAAAAGAGCAAAAAGGAGCAAAAAGGGAACCAAAATGCAAAATTTTCGAAATTATTGGCCTGGCGCCTAGGCACCAGAGTCCGGCGCCTAAGCGCCAGCTCGATACAGAAAACTGTTAAGTTTTTGACAACTTTTGGGCGGTTATTTTGACGGTGTGAGCAGTTATTGGACTTTCTAGAAGACTGTCAGTTGTTCCTGGTTTATAGGACATGTGATACAATGTATTTGGACGCTTCAAAAAGGTTTTAATCGCGAAGGGGTGCGATCCAAAGTGAAGAGGTGCGAAGAACTGAATGTGGTGTCCGGCGCCTAGGCGCCAGACACACCTTCTAGAAGATTCATTGAATGTGGACACATTTTGAAGAGGTGCCTTGAGGCAACCCTTGAAGCCTATAAATAGGAGGGTATTCCTTCAGAGAAAAACGCCCCATCTACCCCTCCCTATCTAGAGTCCTATCTAGAGAGAGAATTAGAGAGATCATATTAGGGCCACCTTTTTACTTTCCTTCATAAATTAGTGAGTTTATTTTATAGTTTGTATTCAGAGTTTGAAAGAGTTGGTGCATCTGTAGTTCATTATGCTGTGGAGTCAGTAGGAATCAGAAGTTCACTAGGAATCAGAAGTTCAATAGGAGAAACATCTAAGATAAGTGTTTTTATTTTGATTCAAAGTTTATTTATTATGTTTTGTTATTTAATTTCAATGTGTTCTGAGTAGTTACTTTACTTTCTCCTTTCAATTATGAAAAGATAAATAAGATAATACAAAATTCGTCGTAGAATTAAAAATCATATATTTTCAAAACATTGTGATGATATTAATACCGGTTCTTAATTTACTATTTAAATTGGTCATTTAAATTGTTAAAACATGTTGAAGAGTTTTGAGACCTAGAAGGAGATGAATTCTTAACTTGTAGATATCACATGAATCCTTGGATAGTCGAAGGCCTTGTGCGGGTTATTCAAGGTGAAGTGCAAAAAAAAAGGAAGATATTATATAATGGGCGTAGAATTGATAAGTTTTTAGAGTGACAGACTAAATTCTTGTGATTTAGTTTATAGAAAAGGAAAGGGTCACTAGTAGGGCCGACCATAACCACCCTTGGACATCTAGTAGTGTGAGCCTAGATTAACCCATTCTACTAACAATACATCCGGACCTGATCTTGCACCTATATCAAAGGGTAAAGAATATGAATGCTTCTATTTGGCACAATACCATAAATTTAATTCTCCACGAATATTATCATTATCTTAGAAAATCTTGGATTAACTAAAAGGGAGAAAGTTGCTTTCTTATTGCTATTTATATCAATTATTTTATTCTTGCTTTATTATTGCATCTAGTAAATTAAAGATATTCTATTTTTAATTATAAAAGAAATACTATAAAATAAAAATATTTAAAAATCTATATCTCTCTCCTCGTGGGATCGATATTGGGGTCTTTGTTTCAAAGCCCTATATTATTTGAAACGATACGTATACTTGCGTAGAACCACTAGTGTATAAAATATTTTCCATAAAATTATATTTATATACACTAGTCGCTATTATTATTTATAACATATATTTTTGAAAGCATTAATTAGTACGTTGATCTTCAGAGGACTTCGGGTTAAGTTTTTGGCACCGTTGTCAGGGAAGAAGATTTTAGTACGCATATATCTATATCGGGTCAAGTTTTTGGCGCCGTTGCACGGGGAGAGCATAGGCAAACTTTTAGATTTTAAGTATTTTTTATTTTATTCATTTTTTTCTTTATTATCAAAAAAAATAAAAAAAAAACATATATATAATATGTAATATTTATTTTAATTCTTGCTAATTGACTTTTTATGTGTAGTTCTGGATCTGAAGGATTATTACCTTTAGATTCTGAATTAGAAAGAATTGTTAGAAGAATTAAAAAAGGAAAACAAATTCAAAAATTTCAAGAAATGACTAATTTACAAAACAATTTACAAAATCCAATTGAAATTAATGAACAAAATGTTTTTAAACCATTAAGTGATTATGCTAACCCTACAGTTGATGAACTTCATAGTAGTATTCAAATACCCACTGTAGATTTTAATTCTTTTGAGCTTAAACCGTCTATTATTCAAATGGTTCAAAACAATTAATTTGGTGGAACACCAAATGAGGATCCAAATTTACACCTTGCTAGTTTTTTAGAACTTTGTGCTACCTTAAATATAACAATGTTTCTGATGATGCTATTAGGCTTAGACTCATTCCTTTTTCTTTAAGAGATAAAACAAAGATGTGGTCGAACTCATTAGCAACAGGTTCTATTAAAACATGGGCTGAAGTGACACAAAACTTCCTTGCTAAATATTTTCCTCCTTCTAAAACTGCTAAATTAAGAAATGATATTACTTTATTTAGTCAATTTGACGGGGAGACAATCTATGAAAATTGGGAAAGATTTAAAGAACTATTAAGAAAATGTCCTCATCATGCTTTACCTGATTGGTTAATTATTCAAACATTTTATAATGGATTAATTGGATCTTTAAAATCAATTATTAATGCTGCTGCTAGAGGTTCTTTAATGTCTAAATCATATGAAGAAGCATACACTTTAATTGAAGAAATGACTAACAATAATTTTCAATGGCCTTCTGAAAGGATTAATCCTAAAAGAATGGCAAGTATTCATGATAATGAAGCCTTTTCTATTTTAGTTTCACAAGTAGCAGCAATGTCTAAGAAATTAGATAGTTTTGTTATTAATATATCACATAATAACTCCACTAATATTGAAGATTCTCAAACTATTGAAACTTTACAAGCTATTGCTAGTAAAAATAATCCTTATTCAAATTATTATAATCCTCGATGGAAAAATCATCCTAATTTTAACTGGAATAATTCACAACTATGGGGTAATAATCAATCTCATCCAATTGGAAATTGGAATAATTAAGTTAATTCAAACTATAAACCACCTGGATTTAACAATCAACAGAAAAAGTTATCTATAGAAGAATTAATTTTTCAACTAAGTAATCAATTACAAAATCAAAACACTGCTATTCGTAATATTGAGAATCAAATATGACAATTCGCTAATTTAATTAATTATAGACCCCCAGGAACACTTCCTAGTAATGTTGAAATCAATCCAAAAGAAACTGGAAAAGAACATGAACATGTTAAAGTTGTACAACTTAGAAGCGGAAAGTAATTAAAAAAAAGAATGCATAATGAAATTGAAAAGGAGATTGAGGTTGAAGAGATTGAAAAATCTAAAGAAACTCCTTCTCTTAATAAAGATCAAACTGATATTTCTATTAATATGGAAGTTGAAAAACCACCACCACATTTTCCTCAAAGACTTAAACAGCAGAAGCTTGATCATGAATTTTCTAAGTTCTTTGAAATTTTTAAGAAACTTACTATAAACATACCTTTTGCTGAAGCATTGGAACAGATGCCAACTTATGCAAAATTTATGAAAGATATTTTAAGTAAGAAACGAAGATTTGAAGCTTTTGAAACTGTTGCATTAAGTGAAGAATGTAGTGCAATAATTCAAAAGAAATTACTTCAAAAACTTAAAGATCCTGGAAGTTTTACTATACCTTGTGCTATTGGAGAAAAGTTTTGTGGAAAAGCATTATACGATTTAGGAGCAAGTATTAATCTCATGCCATTTTCTATTTTTCGAAGGTTGAATTTAGGAGAGATTACTCCCACCATTGTAACCCTTCAGTTAGGTGATAGATCTATCACTTACCCTAAAGGAGTTATAGAGGATGTTCTTGTTAAAGTAGATAAATTTATCTTCCCTATAGATTTCAATGTACTTGATATGGAAGAAGATAAAGAAATACCTATTATTTTAGGAAGACCTTTTCTAGCGACCGGACGAGCTATGATTGATGTGCCAAAAGGAGAATTAACCATGAGAGTTAATGATCAAGAGATTAAATATAATGTCCTTAAATCAATGAAGTACCCTGATAAAGAAAAATGAAATCGAATGGATATAATTGATTATTTAATTGAGAAACATTATCAAGAAAAATGTAAATTCATTTCTGAAGAAAAATTTGAATTATTAACTGATGAAAATGAAGAACTAAAAAAAGAAGAAACTCATTATATTAAAGATAATTAGGAAACTTTAGACATAACTCAAAATGATATACTTTTACCCTCAATCAAAAAAGCCCCTGAACTGGAATTAGAAATGTTACCTTCACATTTAAAGTATGCATTTCTGGGAAATTTATTAACTTTACATGTTATTATCTCTTCTGAGCTAAGTAAAGATCAAGAAGAAAAATTGATAGGAGTGTTAAAGAATTATAAGAAAGAATTTGGTTGGACAATTGCTGACATAAAAGGAATATGCCCATCCATTTGTATGCATAGAATTTAATGGAAGAAAATTTTAAACCTATTATTGAACCGCAAAGAAGAATAAATCCTATCATGAAAGAGGTTGGTAAAAAAGAAATTGTTAAATGGTTAGATGCTGGTATTATTTATCCTATTTCGGATAGCCAATGGGTAAGTCCTATTCATTGTGTTCCGAAGAAAAGAGGAGTAACTGTCATTGTCAATGATAAAAATGAACTAATTCCTGCAAGACAAGTTACTGGATGGCAAATTTGCATTGATTATAGAAAATTAAATGACGCCACTAGAAAGGATCATTTTCCTTTACCTTTCTTGGATCAAATGCTTGATTAATTAGCTGGACACTCATATTTCTGTTTTCTGGATGGATATTCTGGTTATCATCAATTACCTGTCGCTCCTGAGGACCAAGAGAAAACAACATTTACAAGTCCTTATGGAACATTTGCCTTTAGAAGAATGTCTTTTAGTTTATGTAATGCACCTGCAACTTTTCAAAGATGTATGATGTCAATATTTTGTGATTTGATTGACAAAGGAATTGAAATATTCATGGACAATTTTTCAGTTTTTGGAACTTCTTTTGAATCTTGTTTGGAAAATATATCCAAAATTCTGAAAAGATGTGAAGAAACAGATTTAGTTCTTAACTGGGAAAAATGTCAATTCATGGTCACAGAAGGCATTGCACTTGGTCACAAAATTTCACAAAAATGGATGGAAGTAGATCAAGCAAAAGAGAAAATTATTGTTGAATTACAACCACCTACTACTGTTACTGATGTGAGAAGTTTTCTAGATCATGCTTGATTTTATAGAAGATGTATAAGGGAATTTTCTAAAATTGCTAAACCTCTTTGTCATTTATTTGAAAAAGATGATAAATTTGAATTTAACAAAGACTGTGTTAATGCATTTAATATTTTAAAAGAAAAATTAATAACTGCACATATCATTGTTGCACCTAGGTGGAATAAATCTTTCGAATTAATGTGCGATGCAAGTGATTTTGCAATTGGAGCTGTATTGGGACAAAAATATGAGAAAATTTTCAAAGTTATATATTATGCTAGTAAAACTCTTACTGAAACTCAAAGAAATTACACTACTATTGAGAAAGAGCTTCTAGCTATAGTATATGCCTTTGATAAATTTAGACCTTATCTTCTTGGTACTAAATGCATAGTTCATACTGATCATTCCGCTATTAAATATCTAATGTCAATAAAGGATGCTAAACCTAGACTGATAAGATGGGTTTTACTTCTACAAGAATTTGATTTTCAAATAGTGAATATAAAAGGAACGGACAACCAAATTGCTGATCATTTATCTTGAATTAAGAATGATGATATTACTGATGAAAATATAAATGAGAAATTTCCTGATGAACATTTATATGTTATTCAAGGATACCAAACACCTTGGTATGCGTATATAGTTAACTATTTAGTTAGCAATATTCTACCTTATGGATTGGATGAAAAATGTATTAAGAAATTTAAAAATGATGCTAAATATTATATTTGGGAAGATCCTCATTTATTTAAATTAGGAAGAGATTCTATAATTCGAAGATGCGTACCTTATGAAGAAACTTTTTCTATTATTCAAAAATGTCATGATTCCGATTTTGGAGGATACTTTGGAATAGATAAAACTGCATTTAAACATTTAAATTCAGAATTTTATTGGCCTACTTTATTCAGAGATGTGAGACATTATGTTAAAACATGTGATCGATGTCAAAGAATGGGAAATATATCCAAGAAAGATGAAATGCCTTTAAACTATATATTGGAAGTTGAAATTTTTGATATATGGGGTTTAGACTTTATGGGACCTTTTGTACCATCATCTAGAAAAATTTATATTTTATTAGTAGTTGATTATGTTTCAAAGTGGATTGAAGCTGTAGCTTTGCCTAACTGTGACTCCAAAAGTGTATCTAAATTTTTGAAGAAGATGATTTTTTCACGATTTGGAATGCCTAAGGTAATTATCACAGATGGTGGAAGTCATTTTAGAAATATAAGAATTCAATCATTACAGCAAAAATTTGGAATCAAACACAGAATTGCAACTGCATATCACCCACAAACAAGTGGAATGGCTGAAGTATCAAACAGAGAAATTAAAAGAATTATAGAGAAGACTGTTAATCCTAAAAGAACTGATTGGGTTGATAGACTTGATTCTACATTATGGGCTTATAAAATAGCTTATAAGACACTAATCGGAATGTCACCTTACCGGTTAGTTTTTGAAAAACACTGTCACTTACCTGTTGAACTTGAACATAAAGCTTATTGGGCGATAAAGGAGTTTAATTCTGATTTGAATACTGCAGGAGAAAAACTATTATTGCAATTAAATGAGATGGATGAAATAAGAAATGAATCATATGATAATGCAAAAATTTATAAAAAGAAAATGAAGTTATTACATGACAAAAAGATTTCAGGAAAAATATTTGAGCCTGGACAAGAAGTATTACTATTTAATACTCGTTTATGACTTTTTCCTGGAAAATTGAGATCAAAATGGATAGGACCATATATAATTGAAAAAGTATACCAATATGGAGCTGTGGATATTAAAGACCCCAAAACGGGAAAAATTTTTAAAGTTAATGGATTAAGATTAAAGCCTTATTTGGGAGACATTAAAAAGATTTATAAAGAGGCTTATGAATTAAGTCAACCTGATTAAAGAATTACTTAGGTCGGGCTGACGACGTTAAACCAAGCGCTTAATGAGAGGCAACCCATAGATTTTAATTTTTAGTGTGTTTTTACATTTTTGATGTATGGTTATGCCTCGGTCTTGTCTAATTTTATTTGACTTCAGAAAATTAAAAATTATCTTGAAGTATATAAAGTTTTGACTTTGGATCACTCCATTTCATATGTGAGTAAAAAGGAGATCAAGTTAACCTTCATTGAAATTATGTATAATTTTGTTATTGAGATTGTTCTGATCTTACCATTATAATTTACCTATTTTTGGAGAACAAAACCTTGAAATTTGACGTTTGGCAAAACAGAGTCGAACATGGTTCTGGCGCCTAGGCGCCAGAATTCGGTGCCTAAGCGCCAGAATAAGCCGTGTGTCGATGGGTCTGGCGCCTAGGCGCCAGATTTGGCGCCTAAGCACCACGTGTAAAAACTGAAAACTTTCAGTTTTTCACACGATTTTCACCTTTAAATTAACCCATCTTCGTCCCCAATCCCTAAGCAATCAATATTTCGACCCATACACTCCATTCTTGAGAGATTAGAGAGGATTTTTGAAGAAATGGAGAGGAGAAATCTTGGAGAAGAGGCTAGAGACAAAGGTCCAAAAGATCCTCAACCCTACTTCAATGGTTTCATCGTTGTAAGTTTGGAGAAAATTTCTAGTCGTCTTGATAAATTTGAAGTGGATTTTAAAAGTATTGGAGATCGCCTTCATGAGATGTATCATCAGATTGAACATCTGGAATGGCAAGCGAATCTCCAATTTGATCATCTAGCGGCTTATCAAGATGCTCAAGTGGAGATGTATGCGAAGAACAAGTGGATCGACGAGAAAACGGCTACGGATTTTTGGAGAGCATTAGTGTTCTTCACAAGTGGGCTGAATAGTTTTCCTTGTGAAGATAATTGAAATTAGATAGTGATTTGGTGAGATCGTGATTTATCTAGTGAGTCATTGTATCGATTTAGTGAATCGATTGTGTTTGTTTGTGTATTTGCTTTCATGTTCAATGTGTGTTGTATTTATTTTCAAATCGTGTTGTTTGATTGTGTGTTAGGACTTGAATCATTATATTATACTTATCTGAAGTGTATTAAGTCAATATTGAAGATTATAAATGGAAATTAGAGAACTTTGATTTAAACCTTGTGTTTGATTGGTGGATTTAATATTTAATTTTGAAAATTTTTGGAAAATGTTTTGGAAGTTAGAAACTGAAGCCCTACTCAAATATGAGTAATTGGAAGTTGAATTTATGAACTTTGGTGGAAAATAAAATTTTTAGAGTAATTTTTGTGAAAGGCGAGTCTGGCGCCCAGGCGCCAGAATTCAGCGCCTAAGCGCCGGTTCTGCTTGCTTACCCAAAAAACACAATATAAACCGCATTAGCCATGGATGACGCCTAAGCTTCATCTTCTTCCCTATTTTCGCAAAAATACACCTCTTAGATCCATTTTGAGGTCAAAACATCAAGTATTTGGGCACGAAATCACTTGATTTCTTCGTCTCAAGGTCAAATCTACACTCCAATCCATTTATTTTCGATTTTCACCATAGTTTTTCCTATGTTTTGCTAAAAACTGAAATTTTGACAAAAATTTTGATTTTTAGGTATTCTATTTGGATTTTTAAACTTATTTTAAGTTTCTTAAACTTAAAAAGAGTTTAAATATTTTATTCCTAAATTTGTTCTTGTTTTCTTTCACGTTTAGATGACACCGAAATCTAAGCGAGGGAAGGGACGAGAAAATTTTGACAATAGCAAGTTCGCGACTGTGGCAGCGCATTTTCAATATCACGAATTTGCGACGTCGAGAAATTTTATCTCGGAGCGAAGCTTTTACAATCCGGGTGAAACAATTGAGAACACAATCGTTGCGCGCAACTGGCAACGATTTTGTTATTTCACTGCTGTTGCTGTTATTCCAGTCGTTCGCGAATTTTATGCTAACTTTTTATATGCGAAAGACTACGAAGTCTTCCTCAGAGGTATTGGAGTAGGATTTTTTCTAGAAAGGATCAATGTGTTCTATGGACTGCCACCTACCATCGAGTGCCACTATTCTGGATTATCTCCATCTGAGGAAGAACTTAAGATGATTATTGCTTATTTGACTGACAACACTGGAGCCTGGAAGATCCGAAATGACAAACGGGTAAATTTCAAATATTCCAAATTAAATGGTGTTTAATTAGTTCTACATATTAGTAGGTACTGATTACTTCTACAAGTGGGCAGAGGCTGTTCCGTTACGACAAGTTAGAACTCAGCAAGTTCTACAGTTCTTCAAGGAGCAAATTGTCTACCGCTTCGATGTACCACGCAGAATCATTTTCGATAATGGGTCCGCCTTCAAAAGCACTAAAATCAACAATTTTGTCAGACACCAAGGGATAAATTAGAGATATTCTACAATTTACTATCCCAAAGCCAACAAACTAGCAGAAGCATTCAACAAAACACTGGCTCAGATCCTAAAGAAGACACTCGATGATAACAAGAGAAGATGGCATGAGAAACTGCTAGAAGCACTGTGGGCTTACAGGACGACAGTCAGGACACTGACGCAGTCCACACGCTACAATCTTGTGTATGGATCTGAGGCAGTTCTACCGTTAGAGGTACAACTACAATCACTCAGAGTCACTGTTGCAAATCAGATTACTACATAAGAGAATGCCAAGCTCCGACATGTAGAATTAGAGAACCATGAAGGAAAGAGATTACTCACGCAACAGAATTTGGAACTTTACTAAGCGAAGATGATCCAGGCCCACGACAGATTGGTCCACCCAAGAAAGTTGGTGACCTCGTACTCGTTCTTTGAAGGCTTATTCTTGCACACCGCAGATAGGTGGAAAATTTGACCCGACATGGGAATGACCATTTGTAGCAGAGAAATTTTACTCTGGAGGTGCTTACCAGTTGGTGGATTCTCAAGGGAAAAGGCCTATTTTGCCAATAAATGAACGATACCTGAAAAAATATTACGCAACGTGAAAATGTTAAAAGGTGAGCTTTTGTTCTGATGAAGCTATGTGGCCAATATCTGTGACTAGGTCTAAAATTTTGTAATAACTTTAAAATTAAATACGATAAATTTTCTCTCAAGATATTCATGTGAAACTTCCTAACTTTAAATCCTGTAAAATTACATTAAATAAGATAATGCAATCAACATAACTTAAAACTCATTAAAATAAATTTTGATATTGTTCTTGTTCGTGCAAAATACCAACCACTGACATCTCCCCCTGTCTTTCTCGTGCAGGAAATGTCAGGACGTAAGTCGGTATTTGCTTCTAAAAGTGGCTTAAACCTTGGGCTTTGGGACAAAGGGCAAACCTTGAGGTACGGTGGTACTTAATGTTTTTTCTATTCACACTTGCTTGTCAGCAGACACAGTCAGCTTCAGTCGATGATCACCACGCCGGGAGGTGATCTAGTTCAGCTACTATAGAGAGACAACAGTATGATGCACCATTGGGGCACACTAAAAGAAGGAATGTGAATCACCGTAAGTGTCGTCTCCTAGACAGGATAGAGAGGAGGCAGGCCCGACAGTTGGCTGCTCAACTTGCGCCAGTGCCAGAAGAAGTATTCTATGAGCCTGAGATGAAAGAGACTGATGACAGTTCACCAAGGACCGATATAGAGTCGGAGCTCCCTGAGAAGCCTGAGCCAGCATAGGATTTGATGGAAGAGATTTTCAAGAGATGCTTGACATGCAGCTTGGACTTTCTCTAGATAGTTGACAGCTTCAGGGGCATTCTCAGTGTGCCAGACTGCAATGTCCTACAATTAGAAGAATACGGGACCTATGAGGCGTATGCCTCTGTTGCACTGAGGAGGCAGCTTGGGGAGTGACTCGACATCGAGCCGTACGTGCCGCAATTGGTCCTACTACCACTGCCACTGCCAATACCAGATTACATCATGATAAAGATAAAAAAAGTCCTGAGTGACAGGTTCGAGCACTACGACACTATTCAAGTAAAGGCAGTCAACATTTTCGATGGCCTCGAGCTTTGTACCAATGTCTTCTCTAGAGAAGATGAGAAAAAGATTCTGGCTTGTGTTCAGGCTCTGCAAAACTTGGGCAAGGTAGGCAGATTGAAGGAAAGAACTTATTTAGTGCCCAGAAAGTGGAAAAGAGGCAAGGGCAGAGTCACGATACAATGTGGCTGGTGCTACCACTTCGTAAAGGATAGACAGGGTAATCCCCTAGGGATTTTACCACATGATGAGGTGGATGAGATGCCAAGAGAAATTAAATGGATGATAAAAAGGATGATTGAATGGCGCACCCTCTCTGCAGACTGTATTCCAAACAGGTGCATTATCAACATCTATGAGGACGGGGACTGCATTCCCCCTCATATTGACAGTTATGATTTCTTGAGACCATTCTGTACAGTCTCATTTGTGAGTGAAAGTGACATCTTGTTTGGACGAGAGATTCAGATCGTTGGAGCAGGAGAATTCAGAGGCACAACAAAGATCGCTCTATCGGTGGGATCAGTTTTGGTGCTCTAGGGAAATGGAGTAAATTTGGCAAAGCACTGTATCCCAGGGGTCCAAGGACATAGGGTCTCAATCACGTTCAGAAGGATGGATGAAGATAAGATGTCAATTCTCTACGAGCCAGATCCAGAGCTAGAGAGCTACCGCTTGTTATCGTTGTGACAACAGTACCTCTGGGTGATCACGAGGGGACTTTTGTTCAGGAGCGTAGTCTTTGGGAAGTTGGCTTGTCCGCGGAGCAGCGTACTAGACATCAGCAGATTTCTACCAGTTCCTACATCATCTTACAGTAGTTACTACTACTCCAGCATTAGTTTGATGGATATTTCAGTTCCACTGCATTCAGCCATGTGTACTTGATCAGTTTTGAGATGCTCATCGACACTTGATCAGTTGTCCCAATGTTTTCCACAAAATCAAAGAAGATTAATGTTTCAACTTGCTCAGTTCGTTGAGTGTTCCCCTTTGCGCAATGGTTGATAAGCCGCAGGGCCATACTTGGGTCCCGAATTAAAGCGAACGAAGAACGATACAAATAATAATAAATGGACATGTACGTAAAATTGTGACGAAAAAAATCAAATTCAAAAGAAAACTCATGAATGAAGTAAAAAAAAAAAGAAATTGAAATTAAGACATCTACGGAAAAATCAAAGTGAAACACATGAATAAAAGAAAAATAACGTGATAAGGAAAATCCAATAACGTGATAAGAAAAATCCAAGTCGAGAGAACTTAAACAAATTTGAAAACTAAATTTTCTCTTCGAAATTCTACGCCTCTCACTCGTTCCGAATGTTCTGCATTCCGAATAGAGTACTTCACAGATTCTCATATTTCACACATCATCACTCTTCACAGATTTCAAGTCTACTCAAATCTGTGGAACCCTATAAATGTCCATACATCTTGCACAAATTGCACGATCTCTACTCAAATTTCACCAAGATTGATTACGTTTTCCTACATTTTCATACATTTCATACATTTCCAGTGTCATACATTTTAGGACCGGTGCAGGGTCGTCTGATTCCTTCAATTTACTTTACATTTCCCAACATTTTCCATACAGTTTCCATACATTCCCTACATGTCATACATTCTAGGATCGGTGCAGGGTCGTCCGATTCCATACACTTACTTTATATTTCCCTACATTTTCTATATAGTTTTCATACATTCCCTACATGTCATACATTCTAGGATTGGTGTAGAGTCGTCTGATTCCTTACACTTACTTTACATTTCCCTACATATTTGATACAGTTTCCATACATTCCCTACATGTCATACATTCTAGGATCAGTGCAGGGTCGTTTGATTCCTTACACGTACCATACATTTCCCACATTTTTCATACATTTTCCATACTTTTCCTATGTGTCATACATTCTAGGATCGGTGCATGGTTATCTGATTCCTTACACTTACATTATATTTCCCTACATTTTCCATATAGTTTCATACATTTCCTACGTGTCGTACATTCTAGGATCGGTGTAGGGTCGTCCGCTTCCTTACACTTACCTTACATTTCCTTGTATTTTTCATATATTTCATACATTTTCTTCTTACATGTCATACATTCTAGGATCGGTGCAGGGTCGTCCGATTTCTTACACTTACTTTACATTTCCCTACATTTTCCATACAGTTTCCATACATTCCCTACATGTCATACACTCTAGGATCGGTGCTCGTCCGATTCCTTACACTTACCTTACATTTCCCTACATTTTACATACAGTTTCCATACATTCCCAACATTTCATACATTCTAGGATTGGTGCAAGGTCGTCTGATTCCTTACACTTACCTTACATTTCCCTACATTTTCAATACAATTTCGATACATTCCCTACATGTCGTACATTCTAAGATCGGTGCAGGGTCGCCTGATTTCTTATACTTACATTTCCCTACATTTTCCATACAGTTTTCTTACATTCCCTACATGTCTTACATTCTAGGATCGGTGCAGGGTCGTCCAATTCCTTACACTTACTTTACATTTCCCTCAATTTTCCATACAGTTTCATATATTTCTTACATGTTGTACATTCTAGGATCGATGCAGGGTCGTCCGATTCCTTACACTTACCTAAAATTTTTCTACATTTTCCATACAGTTTTCTTAAATTTCCCTACATGCCGTACATTCTAGGATCGGCGCAGGGTCATCTAATTCCTTACACTTACATTACATTTCCCTCAATTTTCCATACAATTTCATATATTTCTTACATGTCGTACATTCTAGGATCGGTGCAGGGTCGTCCGATTCCTTACACTTACTTTACATTTCCCTATATTTTTCATACAGCTTCCATACATTTCTTACATGTCGTACATTCTAGGATTGGTGCAGGGTCGTCAGATTCTTTACAGTTACCTTACATTACCTAACATTTTCCATATAGTTTCCATACAGTCCCTACATGTTGTACATTCTAGGATCGATGCAGGGTCATCCGATTCCCTACATTTACTTTACATTTACCTACATTTTCCATACATTTTCCATACATTCCCTACATTTCATACATTCTAGGATCAGTTCAAGGTCATATGATTCCTTACACTTTATATTTCTCTACATTTTTCATACAATATCCATACATTTCCTACATATCACACATTTTAAGATCGGTGCAGAGTCGTCTGATTCCTTACACTTACTTTACATTCCCCTATATTTCTCATATAGTTTCCATACACTTTCTACATGTCATATGTCTCGTGAGCGATCAAATGTCGTTCAATTACCTTCAACACTCTAAATCAAAATTCCCAGTTTGAAAAGATTTTAATTCCATTCAAATTAAATTGAAATCGCAAACACAAATTCGAAAGCAAAACATCAAAATCAAAGTTACAAAAATTACTCCAAATAACTTCCTGAAAACTCAAACTCAAGTTCTTAAATCAAATCAAATCGGGACCCCTTTAGAATTTTGAAGAGAGAATTCTTTGCTGCATTTTGAAGGTTTTTGCCCATTATTCCCTAGCCGGAGTTTTCTCTTCCCCAGCGAAAGTTCAATCCCCAGCGGATACTTTCTCACTTGATTCTACATTCTATCTTGAGCTTTGGCTCATACAGTTGTGTTGGTTTTGTTGATCCCTTCGGTCAACACCAATACGTGCAGTGTGCTCTTCTTGCAAACCACACCTATTGGGGGTCCATTTGTTTACCTCACTTTTGGTTGAGGTTTAGTCTCTCCTTGGATAACCTGAGGTCTAGCCATAGGACGCTCTTGGTGAGTTTCTTAGAAGACTAGCAATGGAACCCTACCACATAGAAATTCTACATGCTTGTTTCCCTCACTTGGAATTATCATATGCTTAAATTTTAACCTTCAACTTTTGGGAGAAAGAGACCAAGCAAAAGGAAGTCTAAGTGAGATTCCTATAAGTGGTTGATCCACTGAAAAGTTGATAGCTTTTTACTATTCATTTCATACCTGTTTTTTATGATATTGCACTTTAAAGAAAGGAATTTTTCATGATTTCATGCAGGTACAATAATTTTAGGCCTTTGGAGCAAAAAGAAGCGAAGGAGCAAAAGGAAGCGAAAACGAGCAAATTTGGAGTGAAAATGGACAATTGTTTATTGAACTAGTGCCGAACAGCGCTGTCACCAGCGCCAGACCATGCTATTTTACAGAGAGTTAAGACCGTATTGCAAGAATAATGTGTCGAACGGTGCCCTATCCAGCGCTGGACCATGCCCTATTCCGATTCAAACTTGATTCAATGTATTTGGCTGGATTTTGGAGGGTTGCTTGAGGAAACTCTTGGGAATTCAATTTTGGCCAACTTTAAACTCTTTTGGAGCTAAGTTTAGGGAGGAGAGAAGATTTTAGAGTGTAGAGATACTTTAGAGAGTGTGTCTTTTCATTTTGTTTAGGAAATCTAGGTTTTTTGTTTTCTCCTCTTCTAAGGAGTGTAAGAGGAGAGGGTAAGTGAGAGATTTCTTCTTCCTTGCTTATCTAAAAAGTGAAGTGTGTGTGTTGTTGTGAAGAAAGAAGAGGAGCTAAAGGAATTCCTTAAGATTCACTTAAGGAAGAGTTTGAGATAAGTTGTCTTTACTTTACTCTGTTTGTATGACGTTGTTTTTATATATACAATCCATGTTTTGTCATCTTTTCCTCAAGAGTCTTGAGTAGATTTCTTTGTATTTCTCTTTTTCATGTGATGTGTTGATGTTGTGATTTGGAAATGATGTGTCGATTTATTATGGAGAATTTGTGATGACCTTTTCATTTCAAACTTCATTTACTTTTTTAAGTGACCAATTAAATTGTTAAAATTTGTTGGGAAACAAATGTTCTGAAAGGATTATGAGTTTGACAACAAAAGTGAAGGTCACATTCAATGTCCATGAATGAGAGAAGTAGTTGATGGGGATTGATTACAAATAAATAGGTAAATAAACTTTGATGGGTGTAGAATTAGAGATTTTGGAGTGACAGGCTGAAATCCTTAATTTGTTCCTAATGTTTGGAAACTGAAGCGAGAGTTAGCCTTCAGGTGAAGGGAAGTGGGAGCTCTAAATGGGAGCCAGTATCCTCCTAGCCTAACCACGGATTTGAGGACTAAACTTATGATTATCTAATGTTCTTTATACGTTGAAATATGGGTAAAGAATAGGAATGCTCCTATTTGGCACAATACATCTGTATCACTGGTCTATGCATAATACTCATCACAATATTTTTGGAAAGCAGGAAGACTCTTTCTTACAACTGAACTTTGTTATAAATTTAGTCATGTGTTAGTTTAATTTGCTAGAGTTAAGAACGTACTTTGGTAGGAATAGTAATTAAAACTGTTTTTCTTTATTTTTATTTGCAATTGTGTTGTGATTCGATAAGTGATTCCTATGTTACGCCATAAAATTAAAGCATCCTTGTGGGATCGATATCCAGGACTCCACTAGAGCCATGTATTACTTGAGCGATACGTATACTTGAATTAAATTGTGTGACTCATTATAAAACTAAATCAATATATATATCTAAATCTGAGTTCATAAATTTTGGCAAATTAAAAAAGACTCTTTCTTCCTAGCTACCTTTGGGCGTCTCGACACAAAAAATGACTGAAACTTAAAAAGCATTCCGGGATTTGTAAAACACTCCACATTGATCAGAAATGTCTCCGGACACTGTCATTCGACTCCAAATTTCATTTTGAACTACCTCGAGCTTTTAGTTCAGCCTTTTAACCACTTACCCCAAAAATCCCCAAAATTACCAAAATACTCCTCTTAGCCCAAATTTCTAAAAATTTCAAAAAAATCTCAAAATTTCTAAAATCTTCCAAATACATTACAATTTCTCAAAATTGAAATCCATTTTTTAAAATAATCGATGTTGAGCCAAAATTTCAAGATAAATCAAATTCGATGTAATTTGACTTTCTTGACGACGAAGTTATTCGAATGACCTCGGATTGCAAAACGGACTGCGCCAATGTGTCCGAAACGTCAAAATTACTTGGAAAGGACATATAACTTGCTATGATTTTGCGCACGAGAAAAAAACTCAAAATTCGGCGCATTTTTATTAAATAATTAAAATTTTACATTTTAAACACCTAAATCCCTAATCCTAACTCGCACACCAAACTCACGCTCACCCCCCTTCTCCCTCTCAGTCGAGCAAACCCTAGCTTCTCCCTCTCGGTCGAGCAAACCCTAGCCGAATCCCTCCCCCTTTCTTGTGTGAAAAGCAATGGCAGACTCTCCCGTCTTCCATCCCATCTCATGGCAGCAAGCCATCACCTCCTCCAGGGACTCATCATCTTTCACTAAATTTTCTTGTCACCATCACTTCAATAGAGGTTTAATGGTTGCACACCTTATGGACCAATGGTTTTTACCCATAGGTAGGTTGGGGGGCTTCTTCTTCTTCTTCTTCTTCTTCTTCTTCTACCTTTTGGCTAAAAAATAACCCCCCATTTTTTGTTTTTTTGTTTGCCGAAATTTACAAGGACGAGGGGAGGTGCTGTCCAAATTTTCCTTGATTCAAAGCTAGGGCAAAAGCTTGTTTGTTCATTGTTTGGGCTAGGTTCTTTGGCATTTTTGCTTGTCCCTTTGGCTTGGTTGTTCATTTTGGCCATAAAGGTATAAATTTCTTATTCCATGGCTTAACTTTTGTTGTTTTTTCCTAAGGAATTACTTGGCAAAAAAATTTGAGTTTATGGTTGGGCTTTGAAGTTATTCTTCATGACAAAAATTTGAGTTAAAGTTGGAGTTAATTTTGTTGTTCCTTTCTTTCTTACTTACTTTGAGTTTCATGGCTGCACTTGATTCCAATGTTTGACGGAAGAAAAGGAAAGAAAGAAAAGAAAAAAAGGTGAGAAAGAAAAGAAGGTGTGATAGCTAGGTTGCATGGAATGTGATAGACTTGCTTTAACTATGTTTTTCCTAGGCTTGACACACTTTGTTTGGAAGATTTGGCTTGCTCTACCCATGTTCCTTCGAGCTTAATACATGTTAGTTGGAAAGTTTGGCATGCTTGATTTATGATTATTAAACATGTTTTAGCCTAGGGGCTTGCATTTTGAAACATGAAAGGATTTATTCATTATGTGCAATTTTTTGGATCTTAAAACAACCACATGTATAACACTCAAATTTTAGAGATATGTGTGCCTCTTTTGACTTATTTCATCAAGTCTTTACACATATAACACCTAAAGTTTATTTTTTTTGCACATATTCCATCTTATCCTATGCATAAAAAGGTGTTTTGTTGGTAAGAACTTAGAAGTTTAGTGTGCATGGCATTTGTTGACTTACATGTAAATGATTTGATGAAAAATTTTTTTACAATTTTTGAATTTCAAAATATTCACTTATGTAATATCCAAAAGTGAAGCCATGGGTGTTTGTTTTTCACTTATTTCATTAAGTATCCACATTTATAACACCCAAGCGTCAATTTCACGCATATTCTACCTCAAGGTGGGTTTTACTTGTAGGAACATGAAGTCCTCCTTTTTTTTTCATACAAGTCATTTGATGGTTAAGAAATATTCGCATAAACCTCACTTTTCATATTCACTTCATTCAATTTTAAAATATTCACATACATCACACCTAAACTTCACTTTTCACATACACTTCACTCAATTTTCAAGTATCTACGTGCTTCACATTTTCTCTATTGTCATTATGTGTTGATGTGCTACACATGAAGGGTTATGCATATTTAGTTCCTCTTATGATTGATATGCTTTGCGAGCTATTTTGAAACATGTTCATTAGGTGTTTGACACTCTTAATTAGCCTTGGGCTCTTTCATATGAACATCTTTAATGTTGAATGCTTATGGGAATGTTTAGCATGAATGGAAAAGTGGAAAAGCATGCTTGTTTGTTGGAAAGTTTAGACTCCATGTGTAGGCCTCATGAACACAAACGTCGTGCCTTTTCTTTTCACTTGACACTCGTATATTTGAAGTTTGATGAGACACTTGTGGAAATAAATATTGACATCAAATATTTGTTGGAAGAGTTGGGCATTGTTACATGTATACTTTTAGCGCTTTTCTTTTGTTATACTTATTGCATATGAGAAAAAGTGCTTTGACTCCTTTGTCGCCCTTACATAAAAATCTGCATTGGTAGCTTTCTTATATGTTGGTTTACATTGTTTCTATGCTGCCCCTACATAAAAATCTGCATTGGTGACCTTCTTATATGTTTGTTTGCATTGTTTCTATACTGCCCCTACATAAAAATCTGCATTGGTAGCCTTCTTATATGTTGGTTTACATTATTTCCATGTTGCCCCTATGTCAAAAATTGCATTGATGGCCACCTTACACGTTAGTTTAAATTGTTTCCTTGCTGCCCTCACTTAAAATTTACATTGGTGGGTATTATTTGTGTTGCTTTCAAGTAAGAAAAAGAAAAGAGGAGAAGTGACACACTTACAACTTCAAAGAGGAAGTTTTGAAATGTGATTCATGCTTGGATTGCTTTAATTTTGCATGTTAATGTTGGGAGCCCTTCATTTTCAAACTTGCTCTCTACTCTACCTCAATGCATCTTCTACTCGTTTAATCCCTTCGTTATTTCACACGATTTCAATGTACCTACTTATTTATTCTCTTTGTTATGGCCTGTATGACAGAGTTTATGTTGTTTAAAAGACATAGAAGCATGAGGGGGATGTGGTTCTTAGGAAGAACATTTCATGTAGCAATTTAGACTCTTCCCTTTTTCTGGCTTTCTATTTTTGAGGGTTGCCCCTTGCACCATGTTGGAGGGGCTTGTTTTCCTTTTCTTACATGTTCCACGACCACCTCTCTGCACCATGTTGGGAGAGGTTTGGTTCACCTATTTTAGATGTTTTACGGTTACACCTTTACAGTCACTTGTGGGGTTTTGTCTTTACGTGTTTACTTGCTCCGTGGTTACCCTTTTGCACCACATGTGGAGCTTTCTACTCTTACATCGGCTCATTCCTTTTGCTTCTAATGAATCAAGTCAGCGGAATATTGGGCCATTCGTTTTATTCGGACTTCAGGGATGATCTGCCTCTGTTATGTCGTTGTTTTAGGCAAGATCATTTCCTCCTCTCTCTCTCTTCCTTGTCTCCAGTCCTTTGCTTCTTCTTGCTTCTTAACATAAGTCTCACATTTATGTAGGACGCATAAGCGTGCACGTATAGCCTTTTGCTATATGTGGGGCTATCAAGCAAGACTGTAAGTAGGATGGTTAGGGGGGACGGTGATGATATTGCTTAGAAGAAGGGTACGAGGGATTTCTAGAATAGTATCTCCTGTCGCAAAGACCCTCGAGAGGGTAGAGGAAAGGATTGACAATACTATTTGCCCATCCTTGGAGATTTCTTCCACTGTCACTCTTAGGTTGTTAGCAGTCCTAGTTTAATTAAGGTAGCCAACTTGTGGATCGTATTATTTCACAAAAAAGAAACACACACACACACATATATTTTTAAAAAAAATGAAACTTTCTTCACAAAAAATAACCTCCCCACCCATTAGTTTTCACTTGCATGCGATCCAAATTGAAATGAATGAAAAATTTATAAAGGTCCATGGCTACTCATATCGAGTTAGAACAGCCCTCCTTAGGGTGTCGGTTTGGTAGTTCTCGCTTAAGGTTGGGATACATATAGCGCAGCTCTGAGTCGCCATCGACTTACGGTCGTCCCGGACTTGTACTCTGTTTTTGTAGTTTTCTTATGTTTTTTTTTTCTATAGATTTCCTATGATTTTTCCATAGGATTGTTATAGATTTACCTTACAATTTCTTTTCTTTTTCCTACGAGTTTTCCCCACGAATTTGTTTTCAGATTTCTTACGGTACTTTCTTCTTCGACCTTTTGGTTTTCTTTCATCTTTCTTTTGGTTTACCACATAGACTCCACATTTTGCCTTTCTTACATACACTTCAGCACATACACACATGTTTAGTTCAGTTTGCTTGCTTTACTTTTCATAGCATAAACACCTATTTAATTTAGTTTGTTTGCTTTACTTTTCACAGCATACAAGCCTGTTTAGATCAGTTTGCTTGCTTTACTTTTCAGAGCATACACACCTATTTAGTTTAGTTTGCTTGCTTTACATTTCAGAGCATATACACTTGTTTAGTTTAGTTTGCTTGCTTTGCTTTCCACAGCATATACTTCTGTTTAGCATATCTTTCTCGTTTTATTTTCCTGCATATTTTAAATTGTGAAAAATGATTGAACCCATGTAAAAAAATATAAAAATAAATAAAACTTGCATGTCAAAACTGGAACTGTTAGGCTAACCCCGGAAGATAAAACAAAAAAACTAAATTCACCACCACAATATTCTAAATATAAAATAACTTAAAATTTAATCACAAAAAACAACTTACAACTAAATTGAAAAGTCTCATTGGATGACCAAGAATATCTTGGAGGAGGTAACTTATGTGTTGCTAAAGAGATTTCTAACGGTGTGAATGAAAGTATGGAATCTATTTAGTTGGATTTCGTAAATTCATATGGACTAAGCAAATCCGATGAAAATAATCGTGCTGGAACGAGGGAACCGTGGGATCCTAACTAGTGTCGTTATAATCAACTTAAACCCCCCTTAATAAGACATTAAGACATCTAAATTTTCAGCCAATTCTAAAACATGACACTTCTCTCATCCCACTGATTGTCACTTCTTAAACTAAACATTTTGCAACAAGGAGCTTAGGGCATACACCATGGGCAGCACGATCAAGGACGTGGAAGAACATGTTTGAGAGAGCAAAACAACGGATATACAACGGCAGCTCTCTTCCTTAGAAATAAATAAACAAGCTATAGGACTTCGAGGTAGCATGCCTAGTGCGGCATAAACCCTTATCTTATATTTTAGGCCTTTGCACTTAGTGCAATATAAGCCCTAACTCACCTTGAGTTTCCGAGGTTGTCATCCGATATGACATAAATCCTCCCAACTTCCAGGTTATTCACATGATCGATATCAAGTGAATGTAAACCCTAAATAAATAAAATTGGCAGGATGAAACATACAATAAATTTTCTTGAAATGAAGCCAAACAATAGGATAAATTGGGAAGTCACCAAGATTTCCTCTTGGATCCATGACATCCCCTAGTTCTTCCTCCTTTGGATTCCTACAATCACTTGTTCTAAAACTTGAACCTTTCACCCATTGGATTCCGATCACCACAATTTAGTTGAAAATCCTTACCATCTTGAAGTCGTAAAAATATCTTTCCTGATCTTTATCGAAAGTTTTCTTAGGTAACTTTGGCTATCTAAGATGTAATTAACTTAGGGGCCTGCCCTTATAAGAAACTTAAACAAACCCAGTATTAATATAAACCCTATTTAGTTATTTTTTATATTAAATAGGGGAATCTGTCGATTAAAATATAAGGGAATATTTCCTGATTTTCTAGTTTATTTAATCGAGCTGCACTATTGAGCAAGATTTCTATCTTTCATAATAGATGCGTAGCTTAATGTGTAGTGCTCGATTGTTTAAACTATTAGGGATATGATATCAGTTTGACTTCATATGTTTTACCTAAAGTAAATATATACTTAAATTAAAAGTCCTTCCAAAACGGGCGACGGGATTTCGATTCTGGCGGCCAATAGCTTCTACATGGCAACTCCTAAAACATAAAAATACATCGAAATGTCATTTTAATGTCGTTTATTATTTGTTTTTCCTATTTTGTTAATGTCAGTGTTTTAATTCATTTTAATTTTATTTTGTTTTGTTGATGTCGTTATTTTGATGTCATTTTGATTTTTTTTTTTTTGTTGTTTGTCCCATTTTTAGAATTTCGCCTTGCAAAACAAACTTAGCACACTCTAATAACATGCAAAGTAAACTTAATGCAAAATTTGCTTTCAACCTACAAGAAAAACAATGTAAGAGTAATGCACACAAAAGAAACAATGTCAACTTATTTCTTTAGTTGATTTTAATATGAGTTAGGTTTAAGATTTTTAGATTCAACGTCGTTTGAATCTAAGGATTTTAGGAATAATGTAGTTAGACTTAAATAAAATCTAACATAAGTTAGACTTTTAGATTTGATGTCATTTGAATTTGAAGTCATTTGGTTAAGTTTGTCAAGACTTAAAATTGGCTAAGGTTTTAGATTCAGTGTCCTTTGAATCTAAAGATGTTTATGTTTGGATTTAGAGATAAAATCTAACATGAGTTTGCATTTATGATTTTTAGATTCAATGTTTTGAATCTAAAGTCATTGATTAAGTCTGTCTAATCTTAAAAATTGGGTAAAATTTTAGATTCAGTGTCGTTTGAACCTAAAAAATGTTTATGTTTAAATTTTAGATTCAATGTCGTTTAAATCTAATGATATCTGAGTATAGGTTTGACTTAGTAATATTAGAACTAAGTAAGATTTTAATTAGATTCAATGTGGGCTAAATCTAATTTAAGTATGGATCAAGTTTAATGTGGTTGAACCTGAGTTAAGTTTTAGTTAAAATAGATTTACCTTAAGTGGGGTTTGAGTTAGAATTGGATTCAAATTGAGTTGAACCTAAGTATAGTTAAATTTACCTTAGGTTCTAGTTAGGTTGAACCTAATAGTTTTATGTTTGACTTAGATTCAAGTTAGGTTGAACTTAAGTATAGTTTAAGGTTAGGTTCAATGTATGTTCAATCTAATGTTTGGGTTAACATGGGTTCAAGTTAGGTTGAACTCAAGGTAGGTTTTGGTTGAGATAGGTTCAATAAGGGTTGAACCTAATGTTTGGGTTATCTTGGGATCAAGTTAGATTGAACTCAAGTTATTTTTTGGTTGATTTAGGTTCAATATGCGTTGAACCTAATGTTTGGGTTAACTTGGGTTCAAGTTAGATTGAACTCAAGTTAGGTTTTGGTTAAGTTAGGTTTAATATGGGTTGAAACTATTATTTTGGTTGACTTAGGTTCAAGTTAGATTGAACTCAAGTTAGGTTTTGGTTAAGTTAGGTTCAATATGGGTTGAACCTAATGTTTGGATTAACTTTGGTTCAAGTTAGATTGAACTCAAGTCAGGTTTTGGTTGAGTTAGGTTTAATATGGGTTGAACCTAATGTTTGGGTTAAATTAGGTTCAAGTTTGATTGAACTCAAGTTAGGTTTTGACTTAAGTTCGATATGGTTTGAACTTAAGTTTGGGTTAACTTGGCTTCAAGTTAGGTTGAACCTAAGTTAGAAGTATTGACTTAAGTTTAATATGGATTAAAATTAAGTTTAGGTTAACGTGGTTTCAAGTTAGGTTGAACCTAAGTTAGAGTTTTTATTTAAGTTCAATATGGTTTGAACTTAAGTTTGGGGTTAACTTGGGTTCACTTTAGGTTGAACCTAAGTTAGAAATTGATTTAGGTTCAATATGGGTTGAAACTAAGGTTTAGTTAACTTGAGTTCAAGTTAGATTGAACCTAAGTTAGAACTTTTGACTTAAGTTCAATATGGTTTGAACTTAAGTTTCACTTAACTTGGGTTCAAGTTAGGTTGAACCTAAGTTAGAAATTTTTGACTTAAGTTCAATATGAATTGAACTTATGTTTGAGTTAACTTGGATTCAAGTTAGGTTGAACCTATGTTAGAAGTTGATTTAGGTTAAATATGGGTTGAATTTAAGGTTTAGTTAACTTGGGTTCAAGTTAGGTTGAACCTAAGTGAGAATTTTTGACTTAAGTTCAATATGGTTTGAACTTAAGTTTGGTTTAACCCGGGTTCAAGTTAGGTTGAACCTAAGTTAGAAGTTAATTTAGGTTCAATATGGGTTGAACTAAAGATTTAGTTAACTTGGGTTCAAGTTAGATTGAACTCAATTTAGGTTTTGAGTTAAGTTTGAGTGAGATCCTACGTTATGGTTTTGATTTGAGATAGATTTAATTAGGATTTAGAGTTACTTAAGTCTAATATAAAAAAGACTTAAGAATTAATTAAGTCTAATGAGAATTAGACTTAATTAGGATTTAAGGTTGTTTAAGCCTAATATAAGTAAGACTTAAAGGTTAATTAAGTCTAATTAGGGTTAGTCTTAATTAAGATTTAAGGTTGTTTAAGCCTAATTTAAGTATGGCTTAAAGGTTAATTAAGTCAAATTAGGGTTAGACTTAACTAGTATTTAAAGTTGTTTAAGCCTAACATAAATAAGGCTTTAAATGTTTAGGACTTAGGTTATTTAAGCCTAATGTAAGTAAGGCTCAAAAGGTTAATTAAGTCAAATTATGGTAAGATTTAATTAGTAGTTATGATTGTTCAAGTCTAATGTAAGTTTTAAAGATTAATTAAGTCTAATTAGGGTTAGACTTAATTAGTGTTTAAGGTTGTTTAAGCCTAATGTAAGTAAGGCTTAAAGGTTAATTAAGTCTAATTAGGGTAGACTTAAGTAGTATTTAAGGTATTAAGCCTAATATGGTTAAGGCTTAATGAATTATTTAAGTCTAATGGGTTAGACCTAATTAGGGTTTAAGGTGATTAAACCTAACTTAGTTAAGGTTTGATGGATTAATTAGGTCTAATAGGTTAGACCTAATTAGGTTTGAGATGATTAAATGTAATTTAGTTAAGTTTTAATGGATTAATTAGGTCTAATAGGTTAGACCTAATTAGATTTAGGATTTAAATTGATTAAACGTAATTTAGTTAACATTTAATGGATTAATTAGGTCTAAAAGGTTAGACCTAATTAGGGATTAAGATGATTAAACCTATATTTGTTAAGGTTTAATGGATTAATTAGGTCTAATAGGTTAGACCAAATTAGGATTTAAGATACTAAGCCTAATGTAGTTAAGGCTTAATGGATTAATTAGGTAATGGGTTAGACTTAATTAAGATTTAAGATATTAAGCCTAATGTAGTTAAGGCTTAATGGATTAATTAGTTTTAATGGGTTAGACGTAATTAGGATTTAAGATATCAAGCCTAATGTAGTTAATGATTAATGGATTAATTAGGTCTAATGGGTCAGAAATAATTAAGATTTAAGATATTAAATCCAATGTAGTTAAGGCTTACTGGATTAATTAGGTCTAATGGGTTAGACCTAATTAAGATTTAAGATAAGCCGAATGTAGTTAAGGCTTAATGGATCAATATTGTCTAATGAGTTAAACCTAATTAGGATATAAGATATTAAGACTAATGTAGTTAAGGCTTAATGGATTAATTAGGTCTAATGGGTTAGACCTAATTATAGTCTGGTTTGTCTTAAACCTAATGATGGATTAGACATAATTAGGGTTTGATTTGTCTTAAACCTAATGTAATTAAGATTTAAGGTCATTAATCAGGTCTAATAAAGAATTAGTCCTAATTAGGGTTTGATTTCTTAAGCTTAATTTGGTTAAGGCTTAATGGATTAGTTAGGTCTAAAAGATTAGACCTAATTAGGGTTTAAGATATTTAGCCTAATATTGTTAAGGCTTAATGGATTAATTAGGTCTAATGGGTTAGACCTAATTAGGGTTTAAGATATTAAGCCTAATATGTTTAAGGCTTAATGAATTAATTAGGTATAATGGGTTAGACCTAATTAGGGTTTGTTTGAACCTATTAGTGTTAGGTTCAAAACTTGACTTAGCTCATTTGTGAAATGAACTTAGTAATACATGGTTTTAAGGGTTAATTAAATATAAATTAAATAATTCGAAATTTTAACCCTAAGTGTTCAAGATGTTATTTTAAATTTTCCAAAGGTTAAGTCTTGTCATTTTAGGGTTTATGTATATCTCCCAAAATCACTTAACCAATTTCCAATTTAATTTCCCATATTTTCATTTTTTTTATAATTATTATGAAAAATAATTACAAATCATCATGAAAGTCATCCTAGAGAATTTTCCTAGCCTTAGAAAAATCAGGGGATGTGTTCAAAGACTTAAAAATTATTCCCTAACAATTTCATATTTTTCTGATTTATAAATACTTTTTAAAAATTAAATTACTCGAGAGAGTAACTAATTAATTAAAAATTAAATATATATGGTAAATTCAAAATTTCAATTCCACATTATTTTCCTCACTGTTCTGAGTTTAGGGGTATTTTTATTTTGTGATTTTAGGATATCAAGATATCAATTTTTCTGATTATTTTAAGGTTAATCTAGATTTATTATCCAAAAATAACCAGGGGAGGTCGCGTGTCCTCATACTCCCTGAAACACGCTTGATCAGCTGCGAGGTTTTTGAACACTGGACCAAGCTAGATTAAATCAGAGTCGTCCATTTCTAAAACATAGAAATGGACGACATCCGTTCATCCTCTTTATCATGGTTCAACCTGTGGACCGTTAGTGTTCTAGACAAAAAATCTCGCTCAATTCTTAATAGAATCGAGTGATTATTGTTTCTAGAGCTTCATCTGAAGAAGAAAAAGACATCCATACGGTGATGATGGGGTTGTGAAATGATTCCTTTCACAAACCTGAACCTAAGCTATGTCTAATGAGACAAACCTTGGCCTCAGTGTATGAAACTTTAATTTGATTAGCTCTACACCTTCGTATCGACCTCAGCAAGCTTGCCCTAACTTCAATTTGGAATTGATTTGAGCCTAGGTGTGGGTTTGTTCAAGGTGTGATTCAGCTTGAAAAGCTGAAGTTGCAAACTGGTTTTGAGCCTATATGAGAGGGCAATTTGGATTGGACTCAACGTGTAGGGTCTCAGGAAGCTTTTGGGAAGGTCAATTTAAAGTTTTGGACAAATTCATTTTAAATCTAAAATTGCCCTGTTTTGGAGATCTCGGGTTGGTTAAATTGGAAAGATTGAGTGGATTTAAGGGGTTGGATTCAATGGGGATCAACTCCTTAGGGTATACTGAGCATTTTCTATCTTGGAAGGTTCAGGGTATAAGGACTCTATGCTTCTCTATCTCTTTCTCAAAGGCTCTCGAGTAGGGCTTATTTATAGCCATAGAGAAGCTTGGGTGAATCCTAACCTGCTTGGGTTCACTTGAGGAAGTTGTTAACTAATGTCATGATGACTGAGGATAAAATTTCAGCTGAGAATTATCTCCTATGGCTCTCCTAAGGTGACATTCATAATGAACTCTTATTATGATGAAGATTTAGCTAAGTTCATGGCTCTATCCTATTGGGCATTCCATGGAGTGGATAGAGCTCATAAAATGAGCTGGATTTACCCTCTCCCATGAGCTTTATTGGTGTTTGGGGTCGTGTTGGAGATTTTCTCGGTGTTGATGTCGATGTTGTTTTGGAGTTGCCACTCTGTTTATCAATAATATTGCCCTAATTTTCAATAATTATTATTTTATGGATCCTATAAAAGGATACTCAGATAATAAGAAATTTGAAGAAAATAAGGGCTAATAAGATAGAAAACAGTAGAAAGAGGGATGTCAATGGTAATCCTTATGAAAATATTTAGAATACCTTATCCTAGAAGTTCTTTATAAGGATGAGATCTTGGTAACCAGAGATTTAGATGGAATATCTATTCTAAGTTCTTTAAATCTCCTATAGGAGTAAATTCTTATAGTTAATTACATCTTAGACAATTATGATTGCCTAAGAAAAATTCTGATTAATGTTAATTGTTTGTTGCCGAAAAGTTATAAGGAAATAAATATCAATTTTCAATCCTAAGGGTAAAGTGTAATACTACCCTAAAAGTTTGTCTTGGTTGATTTTTATTTTTGTCGCTTGTCGTTTTTAATTGTTTTGTCAATGTCATTTTTATTTTCTTTCATTTTTTATGGTTATCGTTTTATTATCATTTTTGTCATTTGTTTGATGGCAGTCCAAAAAGTTTTAGGTTTTCTGACCATCCTAAAAGCTTTGGTTTTGTTTTCTCTTAATTTTGTCATTTTAAGGTCCTTTGTTTTGTTTTATTTTATTAATGTCATTTGTCCCGTCTTTGGAATGTCATCCTGCAAAACCGAGTTAGCACACCCTATAACAAACAAAAGAAATCTAAAAAAAATCAATATCATTGTTTTGTTTTAATTGTCCTGCAAAATAGAGTTAGCACACTGTATAATATACAAAGAAAATCTAAAACAAAAATTCATTTTCATCCTGCAAAGGAAAATAATATCAATTGTACCTTTTAAATCTTTTACTTTATTCAGTTATATTTTTGGATAACTCGGTCAAGATATCACTGGCTCTGTCATCTTAGGGTCATCAAGGGCCTTAATCTACTAGTCTGAAAGGTGTTTAAACCAGGACCAGAAGATTTCTGTCAGCAACCAAGATTGCGTCGTCCGAGAAATCTTCGTAGAGTAAGAATTACTGTGGTTCAAGTTGCATTCGGTGATGTTTGTTTATTAGGGTTTTATTTAAATTTTAATGTATTTTTCCAATTTTAGGTTGGAAAATTTTAGGTTGTTTATGATTTTTTTTAAGATTTATGTCATTTC
The DNA here is from genome assembly GCA_022702705.1 of Papilionanthe hookeriana x Papilionanthe teres. Lineage (NCBI taxonomy): Eukaryota > Viridiplantae > Streptophyta > Magnoliopsida > Asparagales > Orchidaceae > Papilionanthe > Papilionanthe hookeriana x Papilionanthe teres. The sequence continues at coordinate 28,611,338 of CM040422.1, forward strand.
ATGTCAAAATCTTAGATTCAAAGTCTTTTGAACCTAAAGATCAAGTTTTAAAAATTAAAATTCGATGTCATTTGATTTTTAGGAGTTTAGATTCATTATCGATTAAATTTAAATTTTGATTAGATTTGAGAAATCATGTTTAAGATCTGATTAGATCTAGAAATTTAGATTCAATTTTATTTGAATTTAAAGATTTAGATCTAATATTGTTATGATCTTTGGAAACTAGACTCAATGTCATTTGAATCTAATAATTTTGATTAAGTCTAAATTAGACTTAGATAGAATCTAACATAAGTTAGACTTTAGAATCTTAGATTAACATTAAGTCTAATTATGTTAGACTCAGATAAAATCTTGCATAAGTAAGATTTTAGAATTATAAATTAATTGTCATTTGAATCTAGAAGAATTATTAAGTCTAATATGGATTAGACTTAGATAAAATCTTTTGATATTAAGATTCAATGTTGTTTGAATCTAATATCTTTGATTTGTTCTTTAAATTAGTTTGAAATTTAATTGATTATGAGTCAAAATTTGATTTCAGTTTAATGTGAGTTGAATTGATTGTTTAATTTAACTTGGGTCGAAGAAATGTTGAGTTAATCTTAAGTTCAGGTTTGTTTAAACTTAGGAGTGTTAAATTAGATTCAATGTAGATTGAATCTAAAGTTGACTTAACTTGAGTTCATGTCTATTTGAGCTTAAGTTAGAAATGTTAAGTTAGATTCAATGTAGATTGAATCTAAAGTTGAGTTAACTTGAGTTCATGTCTGTTTTAACTCAAGTTAGAAGTGTTGAGTTAGATTCAATGTAGATTGAATCTAAAGTTGAGTTAACTTGAGTTCATGTCTGTTTGAACTCAAGTTAAAAGTGTTAATTTAGATTCAATGTAGATTGAATCTAAAGTTGAGTTAACTTGAGTTCATGTCTGTTTGAACTCAAATTAGATATATTGAATTAGGTTCAACGTGGGTTGAACCTAAGGTCTAAGTTAACTTGGGTTCAGTTTAAGTTGATCCTAAGTTAGATATATTGAGTTAGGTTCAATGTGGGTTGAACCTAAGGTTTAAATTAACTTGGGTTCAATTTAGATTGAACCTAAGGTTTGAATTAAGTCTAGTTAAAAAAGACTTAATTAAGGTTTAAGACTTATTTAAGTAATACTTAAAGGTTAATTAAGTCTAATTAGATTATACTTTATTAGAATTAAAAGACCGTTCAAGTATTATTAAGTAAAACTTAAGATTTAACTAAGTCTAGTCAAAGTTAGACTTAATAAGTATTTGAGGTTATTTAAGCCTAATTTAAGTAAGGCTAAAATATTAATTAAGTCTAATAAGTTAGACTCAATTAAAGTATAAACTTGATTAAACCATAGTTAATTAAGGTTTAGTTAGGTCTAATGGGTTAGACCTAATTGAAGTTTAATTTTGATTAAGTCTTACTTAGTTAAGGTTTAATAATTTAATTAAGTCTAAGGTGTTAGACTTAATTAAGGGTTAGAATTGCTTAAACCTTAGTTGGATAATGTTTAATAGTTTAAATAAGTCTAATGTGATAGGCTTAATTATGGCTTAGGTTTGATTAAACCTTAGTTGGTTAAGGCTTAATAGTTTAATTAAGTCTAATGTGATAGACTTATGTAGAGTTTAGGATTGATTAAACCTTAGTTGGTTAAGGTTTAAAAGTTTAATTATGTTTAATATGATAGTCTTAATTATGGTTTAAGATTGATTAAACCTTAATTGGTTAAGGTTTAATAGTTTAATTAAGTCTAGTTTGCTAGACTTAATTAGAGTTTAAGATTGATTAAACCTTAGTTGGTTAAAGTTTAATAGTTTAATTAAGTCTAATGTGTTAAACTTAATTAGGGTTTAAGATTGATTAAACCTTAGTTGGTTAAGGTTTAATAGTTTAATTAAGTTGGGGTTTAAGATTGAATAAACCTTAGTTTGTTAAGGTTTAATAATTTAATTAAGTCCAATGTGTTAGACTTAATTAGGATTTAAGATTGAATAAACTTTAGTTGGTTAAGGTTTAATAAATTAATTAAGTCTAGTATGATATACTTAATTATGATTTAGAATTGATTAAACCTTAGTTGGTTAAGATTTAATACATTAATTAAGCCTAATGTGATAGACTAAATTATAGTTTAAGATTGATTAAATCTTAGTTGGTTAAGCTTTAATAGCTTAATTAAGTCTAATGTGTTAGACTTAATTAGGGTTTAAGATTGATTAAACCTTAGTTGGTTAAGGTTTAAAAGTCTGATTAAGTCTAATGTGTTAAACTTAATGAGGGTTTAGAATTGATTAAAACTTAGTTTGTTAAGATTTAATAGTTTAATTATGTCTAATATGTTAGACTTAATATGGCTTTAAGATTGATTCAACCTTAGTTGGTTAAGGTTTAATAGTTTAATTAAGTTTAATGTGTTAGACTTAATTAGGGTTTAAGATTTATTAAACCTTAGTTGGTTCATGCGTGACTCAGCCTAATAGAGCTTTATACGTTCAAATGCAAGATTTTGATTGCACTGCTAGAAATTTTAATTACTAACAATGGCGCCAAACACTTGATGTGATTTTACTTATGAAAGATTTTATGAATTTATATTTAGATTTTATAATTTGTAAAAGTCACAATTTCAAACGCAAGTATACGTATCGTATCAAGTAATACAGGGCTCTAGTGGAGTCCTGGTTATCGATCCCACAGGGAAGATTTTTAGATTATTAAGTAATATTTTTAGAAATTTTCAAATTAAAAGTAATAATTATTTTTATTTCTTTTCAAAGTTTAGATTCTAGATTTATTGAAATTTATACTAATTGTAAGTAAACAACACTAAAATAAATATTAATGCAAATATAAATAAAACAACTTTCTCCATTTCAACTAATCCAATATATTTTTGAATAATTATCATTTGTGAAGAATTTAGATTATGCTATTGTGTCAAATAGAAGCAATCATATTCTTTTCCCTTTGGTTCAGGCATAAAGAACATTGACTAATCTATAAGTCGGTTCAGGATGTTTTATTAGTAGAATGGGTTAATCTAGGCTCACACTAATAGATGTCCAAGGGTGGCTATGGTCGGCCCTACCAGTGACCCGTTCCCTTTCTATAAATCAAATTATTAGAATTTAGTCTGTCACTCTAAAACCTAATTAATTTTGCGCCCAATAAATCATAATCTTTCTATTTATTTGCACTTCACCTTGAATAACCCGCATAAAGCCTTCGACTGCCCAAAGATTCATGTGATATCTACTAGTTAAGAACTCATCTCCGGATAGGTCTCAAAATTCTTCAACAGGTTTTAATAATTTAAATGGCCAGTTTAAAAAGTAAACTAAGATCAGGTAATAATATCATCATAATTTGTATAAATATTTTAAGTTAAATTCTTCAACAAAGTTTAATTATCTTATTATCTTTTCATAGTTGAAAGAAGAAAAAAAATAACTACTCAGAACACATTGAATTCACACAACAAAACATATTTATAAAACTTTAAACCAAGTTACAAATACTTATTTGGAAAGTTCCTTCAAGTGATCCCCTGACTCCTACTGACTTCAATGCAATGACGAAAGACTTCAACATAAGCAACTTTAATAATCTCACACTTAACACTCAAAATAAACTAAAAATAAACTCACTAAATAATAAAGAAGGTGGCTCCCTAAAATGATTGGATGGCTATATAGTGCTTGGGGACTAAAGGATGCTACAAGGGGTGAAAGGGGCGATTTTCTTTGTAGAATGGGCTCCTATTTATAGAGCTCTGAATTTGACCAGGGGTTTCTTAAGGCACCTCTTCAAAATTCGTCCAAATACAATATATCTTCTAGAAGGTAACTGTCGTGCCTAGGCACCGGGATCTGGCGCCTAGGCGCTGGACTCCGTGACTAGGTCTTTCGCACCTCTTCACTTTGGGTCGCACCTCTTTGCGATTAAAACCGTTCCCTGCATCCAAATGCATTGTATCACATGTCCTATATATTAGGAGTAACTTCCAAACTTTTAGAAGCTATAATAACCGCTTAACACCGTCAAAATAACTGCCCAAAGTCGTTAAAAATCTTGTCTGCGTCTCTATCGAGCTAGCGCTTATGCGCCGGATTATGGCGCCTAGGCGCCAAGCCTACAATTTTGACAACTTTGCTCTTTTAGCTCCATTTTTTCCTCCTTTTTTTCCTTCTTGAACTCTTTTTTTATCACCTACATACAAAAACATAAAATACATTTCATTAAACCATAATATCCTTAAGAATTAAATCATAAATAAGGCATAAAATGGGTATTTTTAAAGTGGATCAAATTCCCCCAAACTTAAACGTTGCTTGTCCTCAAGTAACCTTTTTTATTACATAAAATGTATAACATTTGGAATGAAGTTTAAATATTTAAGATTTCTTTTAATTTTCGGTTTTATAAAAACTTTAGCAAATCATCAACTAGATTTCATTAATTAAGGTTAATTTTAAGAATTTAAAGAATATTTAACTACCAAATCGTAAGACTTCCAATTTTTCATTTATTTCAAGAATAATTGTAATTTATCATATTGAGGGCACATAGAATATTTACAAGAAAAAGATTTTCATGAAACATTTTTCTAGTAAAAATAATCTTACATAAAAATTAAGTTAAAAATGTAATTGTTTTTCTTTCTATAAGATAATTCAAGTGAAGCCAATTTTTGATTAGGCATTTCCTCAAGCTTCTCCTCACATTTCTTTTTTTTTCTGCTTTTTCTTTTCTTTTCTTTTCTTTTTTTTAAGGATATATTTTTCAATCCTCCTCTTTTTTTTATTTGTTTGTGAGGATTACTATTTTTGGATAGTCTGTTAATGATTTTGAACTTCACTATCCTTAACTTATATTTTAAAACTTATACATTTTTTTACTTAATAAATATGACAATATTAAAAAGTATTTTTTTCAAAATTTATTTCAATCTTTTCTTTTTCAGGTAATAATCTTGATTCCTTATTATTTCTAAAATACAATTCTCTTTACTATAAATAGAAAAATTCTTAATCTTATTATTCTTTAAGTTAAATAATTCTATTCTTAAAATCAATCAAAATTATTGAAATTTTAGTTAAGTTTACTAAATTATTTATAAATTCAAAAATTTAAGTAATCTTAAATAGATTTTTCATTCCTAATGTTATGTTAAAAAAAAATTTTAAAAGAAAATATTAATTCATTAAGGACAAATAATATTTAAATTTGAAAAATGTTTTCCCTTCCCCCAAACTTCAGCTTTAGTATATAAATGAATCATAGAATTTTCTAAAGCATGAGAGAAAGCAATAAATAGGAATTTATCTAGGTACAGTGATAATGCAGTAAGGAAAAACTTATTTTTAATCCTACACATGCTTTAATAGGAATGTAACAGAAATAATTAAGCATATATAGAAAAGTTTGCAGAGCAGGAGTTAAATTTTAAAAAAAAATTTATTTTTTAAAACATGCAAAATTACTAACTATTCATGAATACTAAACAGTAGGCTGAAACAGAAATAAACATTTATCACATAAATAAAAATTCATTCATATTTCAGTCTTAAACACATAACACAGCAGATGTTATAAAACAATCTCAATATCAAAAGTTCACACAAAGTTACTTAAACAAATCAATACTAGCAAACAACAATACAATCACACTAATCAGTACTAACAAACAAGAAATAAACTAAAAATAGACTCACAAATCTCAAGAGGTAAATCTGACTACTAATCACTGTCTGTAGCATCTTCATCGTCATCTCCAAAAGAAAATTTCATTTCCTTCGGACCAACAAATGGAGAAAATCTAGGACAGGTAGGAAACTGAACATCATGCTCACCCTTCAGGAATCTAACTAAAGACTCAGAATACTCAGTATCATATTCACTCTTCTTTTGGGTATAGTCAGAGAGATGATCAATCTTCTTATCAATCGTATCTACTCTACAATGAATTATAAATAACTCATTCTGCTATTACATAAACTGATCATGCATGGAATCCCATAAACTAGATGGTAGCTCAGCAAAAGAAGTAGAAGGTCTAGAAGTAGAAGCTCTACCAGAAGCAGGTAATGAAATAGAAGGTGCAGTAGAACTCTTCCCTCGAAGTCGATCATAGATATTGACATTTTCTCTTCCTATGGGCTTTGTAGACTTGAGCTTTTCCTCAGAAAGCTCAGCAACTACTCTAGCACTTTCACATAGAGAATATATCAAAGATGGAAATCCAAGTCCAACAGAAGTGCTAGACCGAGCAGTAGCCTCTACAGAATCATAAATGATACTTCCTACATCAATCGGCTTCCTCTCCTGAATGCAATAGTTAAGGATAGCTCTATCCTTGGTAACTTCGCTCAAATAATTAGATGGAATGAGACGAGTAGAAATAAAGTAGTGACATGCCTTTTAAACACCATTAAACTTAGAAGATGAAAAATTTACCCTTTTTCCGTTTCGGATCTTCCAAGCTCCAGTACCATCAGTCAGGTAAGCAATAATCATATCTAAATCTCCCTCAGATGGAGATAATCCGGAGAAATAACACTCGATGTTCGGCGGCAGGCCGTAGAAAATGTTGATACGCTCGGGAGTGAACCTACTCCAACTCCTCTAACGAAAATCTCGTACTCTTCAGCATCCACGAAATTGGCATAAAACTCTCTAACCACAGGGATAACAGCAACATCAGTAAAATAACAGAATCATTGCCAGTTGAGTGCAACGATTGTCTCTTCAATTCTTCCTCCCAGATTGTAAAAACTTCTTTCCAAGATAAACTTCTGAGTCATAGCAAAATCATTGTACCAGAAATGTGCAGTGGCAGTGACAAACTTGCTACGATCAAAATTTTCTCGTTCCTTTCCTCTCTTAGATTTGGGTGTCATCTAAATGTGAAATAAAAACGCAAAATAAATTCATAGGATCAAAGAAAATATACTAATTTAAGCTTTTCAAACTTGAAAGAGCTTAAAAATCCATGGATTTAACTCTAGAAATCAAATATTTCTCAAAATTTCAATTTTCTTCAATGTGAGCAAAATCCATGGTGAAAATCGAAAGTAATTGGTTTAGAATGTAGATCTTACCTTAGAATGAAGAAATTGAGTGATTTCAAGCTCAAAAACTTGAAAATCTGGCCTCAAATGGGATCTCCAGAGTCTCTTTTCGAGAAAACCAGAGGATAGGGAAGCTTAGGCGTAAAAAATGACATGGGGGTGTTTAAGAAGATGAAGTTTCGGGTTCAGGCCGAACCGGCGCCTGGGCACCAGACTAGTATTTCCAAAAATTCAATTTAAATTTTATATTTTTCACAAAAACTTGTCATATTCAACTCCTAATTACTCTTTTAAGAGTATTAATCCAGTTTATATCCTCCAAATATTTCCATAATCAATTTAAAATGATAACTAAGATCCACATTTCAAACACGAAATTTAACTAAACTCTTCAATTCCAATTCATAATTTTCATTCCAAACTCAATGAATTCAATAACAAGACTATAATAAGGTTCATTATTCTATAAATAACACAAACAACGTAAATTCAAAGCAAATTCCAAATCCAACAACACACATTGAACAATTAAGCAAACACACATATTAAACACACTTGAACTTGACTCAATCACACCTAGAACACATAATAGATTTATTCACCGCCGATCTTCAATTTCCATCTCTTTCGCAATGAAGTTCGCTAGGACCGTCGAGATAGAAAACCAACGCCCTTGGAAATTCCAAAGCCGTCTTTTCATCGATCCACTTGTTCTTCGCGTACATTGCTACTCGAGCGTCATGATAGGCCACCATATGATCAAATTGAAGTTTCATTTGTCATTCCATGTGTTCAATTTGATGATACATTTCATGCAAACGATTCACAATGCTTTGAATTTCCACTTCAATTTTTTCCAAACGACTAAACAATCTCTCCATACTAACAGCAATAAAACCATTAAAATAAGGTTGAGGATCTTTGAGAAATTTGTCTCTTACCTCATTTCCATGATTTCCTCTATCCATTGCTTCCAAACTCTTCTTAACTCCTTCAAAATAGATTGCACTGGTCGAAATTAAGGTTTCTATGTGATTAAGGGGACGAAGATAGGTCAATATATAGGGAGATTTTGTGTGAAAAACTAAAGAAATTCGGTTTTTACACGATCTGTAACCGTGGCGCTTAGGCGCCGGAATCTGGCGCCTAGGCTCCAGATCATCAATACACGCAGGTAATTTTGGCGCTTAGGCGTCAACTTTTGGCGCCTAGGCGCCGGAACCTCGATCGACTCTGATTCTCCTATCGTCAAATTTACAAAGTTTCGGTCTTAAAAATAGGTCTAATAAAAAGGTATGATCCACATACAAACATGATTAAGATATATTCAAATCACAAACAATCACACTGATAGTAAATGGGTTGCCTCCCACAAAGTGCTTGGTTTAACGTCGTCAGCCCGACCTAATTAATTGAATTAATCGGGTAGACTCAGTTCGTAAGCCTCTTTGTAATTTTGCTTCATTTCTCCCATATAAGGCTTCAGTCTTAATCCATTAACTTCAAATATTTTCCCAGTTTTGGGATCTTTAATATCCACAGCTCCATAAGGGTACACTTTCTGAATTATAAATGGTCTCATCCATTTAGATCGTAATTTTACAGGAAAAAGTTTTAAACGAGCATTAAATAATAACACTTCTTGTCCAGGCTCAATCATTTTCCTTGAAATTTTTTTGTCATGCAATTTCTTCATTCTTTCCTTATAAATCTTTACATTCTCATAGGACACATTTCTTATCTCTTCCATTTCATTCAGTTGTAATAATCGTTTCTCTCCTGCAGCATTCAAATTGTCATTGAACTCCTTTATCGCCCAATAAGCTTTATGTTCCAGTTCAACAGGTAAGTGACATTATTTACCATAAACTAACCGATAATGTGAGATTCTGATAGGTGTCTTATAAGTTGTTCTATAAGCCCATAATGCAGAATCAAGTATATCAACCCAGCCAGTTCTTTTAGGATTAACAGTCTTCTTTAGTATTCTTTTAATTTCTCTGTTTGATACTTCAGCCATTCCACTTGTTTGCGGGTGATAAGCAGTTGCAATTCTATGTTCAATCCAAAATTTTTTCAGTAATTATTGAATTCTTATATTTCTGAAATGACTTCTCCTATTTGTGATAACTACTCTGGGCATTCCAAATCTTGTAAAATCATCTTCTTTAAAAATTTCGAAACACTTTTGGAATCACAGTTAGGTAAAGCTACAGCTTCAATCCACTTTGAAACATAATCAACTGCTAATAAAATATAAATCTTTTCAGATGATGGTACGAAAGGTCCCATAAAGTCTAAATCTCATACATCAAAAATTTCAATTTCTATTATAAATTTTAGAGGCATTTCATCTTTTTGGATATATTCCCCATTCTTTGACATCAATCACAAGTTTTCACATAATGTCCAACATCTTTGAATAATGTAGGCCAATAAAATCCAGAATTTAAAATTTTAAATGCAGTTTTATCCACTCCAAAGTGTCCTCCAAATTCAGAATCGTGACATTTTTAAATAATTGTAAAAGTTTCTTCATAAGGTACACATCTTCGAATCACAGAATCTCTTCTTATTTTAAATAAATGAGGATCTTCCCAAATATATGATTTACAATCATTCTTGAATTTCTTAATATATTTGTTATTCAACCTATATGGTAAAATATTGCTAACCAAATAGTTAACTATATCTGCATACCAAGGCATTTGTAATCCTTGAATGACATATAATTGCTCATCAAGGAATTTCTCATTTATATTTTCTTCATAAATTTTCTCACTATTATTTTTTATTCTCGATAAATGATCAGCAATTTGGTTGTCAGTTCCTTTTCTGTTCATAATCTCAAAATCAAATTCTTGTAAAAGTAAAACACATCTGATCAATCTAGGTTTAGCATCCTTTTTAGACATTAAATACTTAATAGCATAATGATCAGTATGTACGATACATTTCATTCCAAGAAGATATGGTCTAAATTTATCAAAGGCATATACTATTGCTAAAAGCACTTTTTCAGTAGTAGTGTAATTTATTTGAGTTTCATTAAGAGTTTTGCTAGCATAGTATATAACTTTGAAATTTTTCTCATATTTTTGTCCCAATACAGCTCCAATTACATAATCACTTGCATAACACATTAATTCAAAAGGTTTACTCCAATCAGATGCAACAATAACTGGTGCAGTGATTAATTTTTCCTTTAAAATATTGAATGCATTCAGAAAATCTTCATTGAATTCAAATTTAGCTTCTTTCTCCAATAAATGGCAAAGAGGTTTAGCAATTTTAAAAAAATCTTTTATATATCTTCTATAAAATCCAGCATGACCTAGAAAACTTCTCACATCAATAACGGTAGTAGGTGGTTGAAGTTCAGCAATAATTTTCACTTTTGCCTGATCAACTTCCATCCCTTTTTGTGAAATTTTATGTCCAAGTATAATTCCTTCTGTGATCATAAATTGACATTTTTCCTAGTTTAGAACAAAATTTGTTTCTTCACATCTCTTCAAACCTTTCGTTATATTTTTCAAGCAAGATTCAAAAGAAGTTCCAAATACAGAAAAATCGTCCATAAATATTTCAATTCCTTTATCAATTAAATCACAGAATATTGACATCATACATCTTTGAAAAGTTGCAGGTGCATTGCATAAACCGAACGACATTCTTCTAAAGGCAAATGCTCCATAAGGACTTGTAAATGTTGTTTTGTCTTGGTCCTCAGGAGCAACATGTAATTGATGATAACCAGAATATCCATCCAGAAAACAGAAATATGAGTGTCCAGCTAATTTATCCAACATCTGATCCAAGAAAGGTAAATGAAAATAATCCTTTCTAGTGTTGTTGTTTAATTTTCGATAATCAATGCAAATTTGCCATCCAGTAACTTATCTTGTTGGGGATTAATTCATTCTTTTCATTAACAATGACAGTTACACCTCCTTTCTTCGGAACACAATGAATAGGACTCACCCATTGCCTATCTGAAATAGGATAAATAATTTTAGCATCTAACCATTTCAAAATCTCTTTCTTTACAACCTTTTTCATAATTGGGTTCAATCTTCTTTGAGGTTCAATAGTGGGTTTACAATTTTCTTCCAATAAAATCCTATGCATACAGATTGAAGGGCTAATTCCTTTTATATCTGCAATAGTCCAACCAAAAGCTTTCTTATAATTCTTCAGAACTCCTATTAATTTTTCTTCTTGATCTTTACTTAATTCCGAAGATATAATTACTGGTAAAGTTAATGAATTCCCAAGAAATACATACTTTAAATGTGCAGGTAACATTTTAATTCCAGATCAGGGGTTTTTTCAATTGAGGGTTAAAGTATATCATTTTTAGTTGTTTCTAAAATTTCTCAGTTTTCATGAATAAAATGAGTTTCTTCAGATAATTTTTCTTCATTTACTTTTTCAATCTCTTTAGTTAATGACTCATTATAAATCATAAATTCATCATTTTTATCTTCAGAAATGACCTTACATTTTCTTGATAATGTCTTTCAATAATATAACCAAAAATAATCATTCGATAACATTTTTCTTTATCAGGATACCTCATTGATTTCAGAATATTAAATGTTATCTCTTGATCATTAACTCTCATCATTAATTCTCATTTTTGCACGTCAATCATAGCACGTCCGGTAGCTAGAAAAGGTCTCACTAGAATAATAGGTATTTCTTTATCTTCTTCCATATCTAGCACAATGAAATCCACGGGAAAGATAAATTTATCTACCTTAACAAGAACGTTCTCTAAAACTCATTTAGGATAAGTGATAGATCGATCAGCTAACTGAAGGGTTACAGTGGTGGGAGAAATCTCTCCTAAATCTAACCTTCGAAAGATTAAAAATGGCATGAGATTAATATTTGCTCCTAAATCACATAAGGCTTTTCCACAAAATTTTTCTCCAATAGCACATGGTATAGTGAAACTTCCAGGATCTTTAAGTTTCCCAGGTAATTTCTTCTGAATTGTTACACTACATTTTTCACTTAATGCAACATTTTCATAAGCTTCAAATTTTTTTTTCTTGCTTAAAATATCCTTCATAAATTTTGCATAGCTTGGCATTTGTTCCAAAGCTTCAGCAAAAGGAATGTTGATGATAAGTTTCTTAAAAATCTCAAAGAACTTAGAAAATTGATGGTCAAGCTTCTGTTGTTTTAATCTTTGAGGAAAAGGTGGTGGTGGTCTTTCAACTTCCACTTCAATAGGAATTACAGTCTGATCTTTACTTGAAGAAAGAGTATCTTTAGGTTTTTCAATTTCTTCTACCTCTCTCTTTTTCAATTTCATTCTGAATTTTCTCTTTTAATTCCTTTCCACTTCTAAGTTGTACAGCTTTTGCTTGTTCATGTTCTTTCCCAGTTTCTTTAGGATTAATTTCGACATTGCTAGGTAGTGTTCCTTGAGGTCTGTAATTAATAAAATTTACAATTTGACCCATCTGATTCTCAATATTACGAATAGCAGTGTTTTGATTTTGTAGTTGATTACTTAGTTGCAAGATCAATTCTTCTATAGACAACTTTTTCTGCTGATTATTAAAACCAGGAGAGTAAGTTGGTCTAAAGTTTGAATTTCCTTGATTTTTCCAATTTGGATTAACGTGACTATTACGCCATTGTTGATGTCCATTATTCCAATTAAAATTAGGATGATTTTTTCAACCTGGATTATAATAATTAGAATAAGGGTTATTAGTTTTACTAGCAATAGCTTGCAAAGTTTCCATTGTTTGAGAATCTTCAGTATTTACAGAATTATCATTACTTACATGTGATAAATTAATAAAAAAATTATCTAATTTCTTAGATATCGCAGCCACTTGTGAAGCTAAAATAGAAAAGGCTTCATTATCTTGAATACTTGCCATTCATTTAGGATTAACCCTTTCAGAAGACCATTGAAAATTATTATTAGTCATTTCTTCAATTAAAGTATAAGCTTCTTCAAATGTCTTAGCCATTAAGGAACCACCACCAGCACATCAATAATAGATCTAAGTGATCCAATAAGTCCATTATAAAATGTTTGAATAATTAACCAATCTGACAAAACATGAGGAGGAAATTTTCTTAATAGTTCTTTAAATCTTTCCCAAGCTTCATAAATTGTTTCTCCATCAAATTGTGTAAATGAAGTTATATCATTTCTTAATTTAGCAGTTTTAGAAGGAGGAAAATATTTGCAAGGAATTTTTGTGTCATATCTGCCCAAGTTTTAATAGAACAAGTTGCTAATAAATTAAGCCACATCTTTGCTTTATCTTTTAAGAAAAAAGGAAAGAGTCTAAGCCTAATAGTATCATCAGAAACATTATTATATTTAAAGGTAGCACAAAGTTCTAAAAAACTAGCAAGGTGTAAATTTGGATCCTCATTAGGTGTTCCTCCAAATTTATTATTTTGAATCATTTGAATAATAGAAGGTTTAAGATCAAAAGAATTAGCATCTACAGCTGGCATTTGAATACTAATATGAAGTTCATCAGCTGTAGAGGTTGCATAATCCCTTAATGGTTTATAATCATTTTGTTTATTGATTTCTACTTGATTTTGATTATTGTTATGTAAGTTAGTCATTTCCTGATATTTTTTAATTGGTTTACTTTGTTTTCCTTTTTCAATTCTTTTAAATGTTCTTTCTAATTCAGAATCAAAAGTTAATAATCCTTCCGATCCAGAACTACGCATAAAATTAAAATCTTTTTCCGGTATTTTTAATTTATATATATATATATATATATATATATATATATATATATATATATATATATATATATATATATTATGTTTTATATTTTAAAAGAAATAAAAGTGTGTAAATTATATTTATTTGAAAAAATGTCTTTTCAACTTTCTTACTTATTTTCCTTTTCTTCCCCGGCAACAGCGCCAAAAACTTGATGCGTGACTCAGCCTAACAGGGCTTTATACTTTCAAATGCATGATTTTGATTCCACTGCTAGAAAATTTAATTACTCATAGCGGCGCCAAAAAACTTGATGTGATTTTACTTATGAAATATTTTATGAATTTATATTTAGATTTTATAATTTGTAAAAGTCCTAATTTCAAACGTAAGTATATGTATCGTATCAAGTAATACAGGGCTCTAGTAGAGTCTTGGTTATCGATCCCACGGGGAAGATTTCTAGAATATTTAGTAATATTTTAGAATTTTTCAAATTAAAAGTAATTATTATTTTTATTTCTTTTCAAAGTTTAGATTTTAGATTTAATGAAATTTATACTAATTGTAAATAAGCAAAACTAAAATAAATATTAATGCAAGTATAAATAAAATAACTTTCTCTTTTTTAACTAATTCAAGATATTTTAGAATAATTATCATTTGTGGAGAATTTAGATTATGATATTGTGCCAAATAGAAGCAATCATATTCTTTACCCTTTGGTCCAGATATAAAGAACATATACTAATCTATAGATCGGTTCAGGATGTTTTATTAGTGGAATGGGTTAATCTAGGCTCACACTACTAGATGTTCAAGAGTGGCTATAGTCGGCCCTACCAGTAACCCGTTCCCTTTCTATAAATCAAATTATTAGAATTTAGTCTGTCACTCTAAAAACTAATTAATTCTGCGCCCAATAAATTATATCTTCCTATTTATTTGCACTTCACCTTAAATAACTCGCATAAAGCCTTCGACTACCCAAGGATTCATGTGATATCTACTAGTTAAGAACTCATCTCCGGATGTCTCAAAATTCTTCATCAGGTTTTAAAATTTAAATGGCCAGTTTAAAAAGTAAACTAAGATCAGGTATTAATATCATTACAATTTTTATAAATATTTTAAGTTAAATTCTCCAACAAAGTTTAATTATCTTATTATCTTTTTATAGTTGAAAGGAGAAAGAAAACTAACTACTCAGAACAAATTGAATTCACACAACAAAACATATTTATAAAACTTTGAACCAAGTTATAAATACTTATCTGGAAATTTTCTTCAAGTGATCTGCTGACTTCTACTGACTTCAATGCAATGATGAAAGACTTCAACAGCAATAACTTTAATAATCTCACACTTAACACTCAACATAAACTAAAAATAAACTCACTAAATAATAAAGAATGTGGCTTCCTAAAATGATTGGATGGCTATATAGTGCTTGGGGACTAAGGATGCTACAAGGGGTGAAAGAGGCGATTTTCTTTGTAGAATGTGCTCCTATTTATAGAGCTCTGAATTTGACCAGGGGTGCTTAAGGCACCTCTTCCAAATTCGTCCAAATACAATGTATCTTCTAGAAGGTAACTATCATGCCTAGGCACCGGGATCGGGCGCCTAGGCGACGGACTCCGTGACCAGGTCTTTCGCACCTCTTCACTTTAGGTCGCACCTCTTCGCAATTAAAAGTGTTTCCCTGCGTCCAGATGCATTGTATCACATGTCATATATATTAGGAGTAACTTCTAGTCTTTTAGAAGCTCTAATAACCGCTTAACACCATCAAAATAACTACCCAAAATCGTCAAAAATCTTGTATGTGTCTATATCGAGCTGGCGCTAAGGCGTCGGATTCTGGCGCCTAGGCGCCAAGCCTATAATTTTGACAACTTTGCTCTTTTAGCTCCATTTTTGCTCATTTTTGCTCGTTTTTCTTTCTTGAACACTTTTTTTATCACCTACATCCAAAACATAAAAATACCTTTCATTAAAGCATAATATCCTTAAGAATTTAATCATAAATAAGACATAAAAAATGGGTATTTTTAAAGTGGATCATTGGTTAAGGTTTAATAACTTAATTAAGTCTAATGTGTTAGACTTAATTAGGGTTTAAGATTGATTAAACCTTAGTTAGTTAAGGTTTAATAGTTTAATTAAGTCTAATCTGTTAGACTTAATTAGGGTTTAAGATTGATTAAACCTTAGTTGGTTAAGGTTTAATAGGTTAATTAAGTCTATTGTGATAGACTTAGATTTAATTAGGGTTTAAAATTGATTAAACCTTAGTTGGTTAAGGTTTTAATAGTTTACTTAAGTCTAATGCGTTAGACCTAATTACGGTTTAAGATTAATTAAACCTTAATTGGTTAAGGTTTGATATATTAATTAAGTCTAATGTGATAGTCTTAATTATGGTTTAGAATTTATTAAACTTTAATTGGTTAAGGTTTAATAGTTTAATTAAGTCTAATGTGATACTCTTAATTATAGTTTATGATTGATTAAACCTTAGTTGGTTAAGGTTTAATAAATTAATTATGTTTAATGTGATTGAGTCGTCTCTATGAGTCGAGTGTCAATATTATCCACTATTTCCTCTACAATAATTAAGCCTGTGTTACAAATATAAATTGGAAAAATAAATTAAATAAAAAAGCTATGTTACCAATCATAAGCTCTATTTCGGAAGTATAGAAGCTGTCTGCGATGAGAGGAGGCATAACACTATGGAGATTCCCTTCGGCCAACGATAGAGGAATATCTGCTGCTAGTGGAACTTTGTTTTGCATAGCTTCATCTGCTAAAAGTCACAGTGGATCTTCTACCTGAGGTAGGGCATCAATGTGAGTAGCCTTCAAAGTCGGAGGGCAAAGCAAAATAAAATCTAATGGCAAAATTTGCACAACCAACGCCGAGGGTTTCCCCTCTTGAAATGATGGTTGGGTCGAACGCTAACAATGTGGAGCATGAGCCAATACTTGTCCACCTTTCTTACCCAGCACCTCAAGGAGTGGTGTGGAATCAGATGATTCCTCAACCTCTTCCACATGAGACATTTTTTTGTGATTAGCTGCTTAGCTTGTTTTGCTGCTTCTACCAACCATTTGACACCAACAATTTTATTTTCATCTATTTTACTCTTAACGATCGGTTGAACCTCCTCACCCGCCCGTTTCTTAATGAGCAAGCGGGAACTTTCAGTTTTTTTTTTCTTTCATTTCCAGGGAGGTGATTTCTAGAAGCAGGAAGCCAAAAGGCCTTCAGCTAGGCTTCCTCGCTTACTAGTTTTTTCAAAACATGATATATTTGTTTTCTTAAATGATCGACTAATAAATAGAGGATATGGGAAATTGAGAAAATGAAAATACTCTTAGCGCCCTATTTATAAAGAAAAGAGGAACATAAATCAGGGGAGTACAATCATTTTTTATTATTTAATTCTTTGGAACTGCACCAACCTCACCATCTATGGACTAGTCAATTCGCCTTTCCCACAAGCATATAACACCACTGTAAGAAGAAAGTTTTATGTCCAGACTGTCAACCGCCAACCACCACATCACAATACACTCCGGTGAGAGGCGATGTGATGCCCGATGATTGGACGTCTAGACGTAATATTTTTTTGACTGTGAGACACTTGTGGCCTTCTCATTTCTTCGTAAGTGCTTTCTTTCTCAGCTTGTCTGGAAAATTTTCTTTTTCAGTTCTTTTGATGTGCTAAAATGGATATAACAGAGGTTTTGATCATGCATCACATCGCCATGATGCTTCTTGTGCTTTGGATTTTAGAATCAATTGGGTGTTCTCATACCATGCCTTACTTTGTTGCTTTGCTCTGCCTGTTTATTGTAAGTATAGCATGCTACTTAATCTGCTTCTGGTGTCATTCCGAGCTCTTTCTTTCACGAAATGCGCAGCTGGAAAGGAAATCATATGTTTATTGATTCTCATGCATATCTGATCAAATTGCAAATGTGCTTTCGATGTTTAATATTCAATTTGAGCCAAGGGACTATTTAGTTTGGCAGATTTTGAATGTTATAATGGGTTGATGCCCCGAAAATTGGGGCTTTAAAGAAGTTTTTGAAGCTAAATTAATCTACTTTCCTATCCTGCTTTGAGGGAGTAAAGCATCGCCACTATTTTATTCTTTGTTTTCAACTTCTTATTTTTCTTTATATTTTGTATAATTTACTGAATGAATTTATGTTTCTGTGCAATATCTTCTGGTCTACTACTAGTTTTGTGTAATTTAGGGCAAATAAAAGCAAGAAACGACACAAATTAAATTTTAAAACATAGAGATTTAATGAGGTTCGGTAAGTATGTCTATATCCTCGAGAGCAGAGCAGCAAATTCACTATATTAGAGGATTTCAAAGTCAGTTTCATACCCAGAAGTTTACACATCTATTTATAGATAAAACCCATAGATAAATTTACAAACACGTCCTCGCTCCCCCCAACCCACTTAATTCACTAAGATACACACATTTTCACCAAGAGACACACCTCTTCACCAAGAGACTCCAAATTTCTGGTATATAAACCATACCTAACAAATCTCCGCCTTAGCGAATATCCAGCCCCTTAGGAGAAATACATCATGGAGTTTCTTACACCAAAGTGGGTTGGGCAACCATGTCATCTAACAGTTGCAAACATTCAACAAGTTCAAGCAATGCAAGTACTTGTTGATAATACCTGTCTTGGTCAACATACATGTTGTATTTCTATCATATGATCCAACAGAGTGAACTCACCTACAACTGTACTACCCAACAATTTATAGATATTATCATTTTTTGTAGCTCGCAATGCCTTCAAAATTTCCTGTTGTGTCAATAAATATTTCACCCTTATTTACCACAATATGAAGTTCTCAGTTCCATCGAACTTCACTATATCGAACTTTGCACTAGACATTGTCATTTGAAATAAATCCTGCAGCGAATTTTTCCTGCTTTTTGTCGAAACAAAAAATACACCGCAAATAAATTCAAAGAAACCTGAAATTTTCTCTGTTAATTGCATAAATTTTTCCCACGACTCTCCTGTGATTTGTGAATCAAATTTTTCACACGAAGCACTTCTACTATTTGCACCAACACCTTGGCCAAACCGTTGTCCCACGAACCCCGAATCCTTTTCCGATCGCAAATCGTCGCGTCGAAAACCCTTAACGCCTGCTCGCATAATACATTCGCAAAAACCTTCGCCAAATCGACGCCTACTACACCTGTCGCAACTCCTCCTGCCACAAACTAGCGAACTCCCTGAAATCCTCTGTTCACAAAATGAGGCTCCTGTTCATGGAACCGAACTCCACATAACGAAATGCTCCACGCGAGCCTCTTCCTTGGTTGCGACGAAGACACGTGATCTGTTTGCGCCTGTTTGTGCTGTCTGCTCACGATAACTGCCTTGCGAACTCGTCTGCCGCAAACCCCTCGCCTGGCTCGTAAATTTCATGCCTCTTCTGCAGCCATTCTCTTCTTGTGCCAACAGAAATAAGAGAATACTCCTCCTAGTCTCCTGTTTCTCCTCTAACAATGTGAGAACTCCAACTGACCGAACTCCAACTGAAGGACGACAACTGATCGATGGTTCGCGGTAATCGATTAACTCAACCTCTCGAGAACTCTCCAGTAACTGCCAAACTGCTTCCGAGGTAACTGCAAACTGTTGAAACTCAGCCTGCCGCGCGAACCGCCTATCGTGACCTCCTGTGCAAACCACCTATTACAATTCTCATCTCTTCCTATGGAATCCTCTGCCACAAACCCTCCGCGCCTTCTCGGTTGGTTTCGCGAACTCCACCTTGCTAAACTCCGTGAACATCTCCTATTCGCGGTAACTGTACGCGAACTCCTACACGCGACAGTCGCGCGAACTCCCAGGCTGTCGCGGAACTCCACCTGAACCCGCTACTGTCGCGTGAACTCCACCTAAACCCGTGACTTTCCTGTGCTTCGCGGAAGAAACAGTGTCGAAGACCATCTATCACGCGCCAAACTGTTGCGTGCCTGCTCGGAGTCCTCTGCCTTTCTCGCACCTATCGAACAAAGCTTCTCTCTACAAACCTTTGTTGTTCGTTAACTCCACCTACGCGCTTGAACCGAACTCGCTGCTCTCGCCAGCCCCAGGAGAAGGAATCTTTCCTCAGAGTCCCGAGCACCTGCGCCTCCTCTGTCGCGAACTCCTGAAACCCTGTCGCACAAATGTAGCCCCTTCGCGAAATTTCGAGCCTTCCTGCACCGAAACAGACCTTGTTGAGTGATGCATGCTCTTCCTGCACGTCGATATCCCTCAATTTGCCACGAACCGTCTTCGTCGCAGAGAACTTTCGTTGAGCACTCGCCTTTGCCAGTCGTGAATTCGTTCTCCCGAACTGTTGCGAACTGCCGAAAAATTGTCTCCCATCACTGAACTGGCGTAGTTCGTCAACTTCCAAAGCCCTGCCCAAACCAAATCTCAAAATCATTCTTCTTCCTCGCGTCAATCACCTATGCCCTAAAACCTCGCTCTGATACAAATTATTATGCAATTTAGGGCAAATAAAAGCAAGAATCGACACAAATCAGAAGAAAATACAGAGATTTAACGAGGTTCGGCAAAATTGTCTACGTCATCAGGAGCAGAGCGGAGAATTAACTATATCAGAGGAGTTCAAAGTTTGGTTTCATACCTATAGGATTACACATCTATTTATAGATTAAACCCACAGATAAATTTACAAACATGCCCTCGCTCCCCCCAACCCACTTAATTCACCAAGCGACACACCTCATTACCAAGAAACACACCTCTTCTCCAAGAGACACACCTCTTCACCAAGTGACTCTAATTTTCTGGTACATGAGCCATACCTAACAATTAGTTGGCAGAATCATTGACCTTGATAAAAAATGGAAATAATATATAGAAAGAGTTTGTCAAATATATAACGTGGATGAGTGATTTGATGGCTGTATTGTTTTAATGCAGTGCAGTAACAGGCCCTTTCCACGATAAGCGGTTGCCAATAGGAAGGAATTCATGGAGTAGAAGTGGACTGGGTCAGAATTAAAGATTCCATTATTATCTCTAGCAACTTGTCACATTGCCTGACAATTGACTCTATTCTCATATCATAGTTGGTGAATCTATCTGGAAGTGATTTGGTATATATATCGATATATATTTTCAAATGTTGAAAATCCTTTCGAAGCCTTAACAACAGTGAAATGGGGATTTAATTGTAAAGCAGGGGTGTCAATTAAAAATACACTGAACAGATTACTGTTTAGTGGATTTTTACTTTTACTTCATTTTCTTTTGAGGGTAATAGAGCAATTCTGCATTTATTCTAAACACCCATACCCCAGCTTAATTACTTACTACAAGCAATCACAGCTAGTCTTATTTTAGGTGTCGTTCTTGTTCAATTCTGTTGATATAAAACGAGACAATACCTAGCATTTTTTTTTACCTTCTTTTTCTTGATTATCACCAGATCTCTCGTTTGTTTTTCTTGGTTTTTTGAAAAACTAAATCATATTTGCATATTTTTTCGGGTAAATCAACATTATGCTATAAGACTTAAGAGGAAATTATAGTATGTTCATATAAAAAATGCTAGTAAAAAAGGATATGCCTCTTTTATTCTCAGTGCATGTAAAGTTTATATTTCTAGCAGCCATTTTGCTGCTGCAATCATAAAAAATTATATTCTCCAAGTTGACTACATTCTCCATATTTATTAGGAAGTTAACATCCCATTTGAGCAGTCTTAAGTTTTTTATTTTTTTTCAGCTCCTTTCTGATTTGGAATCTGTAAGGTGGTTAAATTATGCAGTTGAAAAGGCTTGCCTATCTGCATGGAGCATGTTGCATCTCAACAAATACTACTACCCATCATATCCTTGTTCTTGGACAAATACAAAACTTGGACGATTATGTTTTAAATTTTTATTTTTTAATGTTACTTTTACACTGAATGCTTCTTACTTTCATAACCTTCTAGCGCCATTAAAAAAATATATTTACTTGATTTATCTATTTGAGAGTACATTGAAGCTTAGAAATATTCATTATAGAACACAAAATAGGTGCTGTGAACAATACAGGGCATATTTCCTTACATTATCACCATCTTATGGGCATGACAATGTGAACTTATTCCCTGTAAGATTGTACGTAATAAGAAGAGAAACAGTTGGCAATCACTGTATATGAAGATAAGGTGACGTGTTTTTAATGCTTCAGTAGGCTGTTCCATACTCATATAATCTCATATATGCACAATTTTCTATAACCATATCTCAAACTTTTGATCAGGAATTATCAACACCTAAACTAAAGAAAAATTCAGAAAACAAGATTGACTCATCTTTCGAAGAACATCAGCAAGCCACATAGGGCGATAAAGTTAACGAAAGCTCTAGCTCAGAAGCATCTATGATAACTCAGGGCACTGATGAAAATATAGATGTAAAGCTTAGTTCTTTGTTCCAGAGGTGCCCAAAACTACAGAATTCAAGAGAGGTAGGGTAGGTCATTCCAATTCCATTTCTTCGTGTCAGAAAACTTAATGAGGTTCAGCAGTTAAATTTATAATGATGATAGTCTTATTGCTGAAACTAGAGATCAGAACATCAGTCCTGGAAAGATAGTGATTGACAGTCCAAAAAATAAAGGTAGAATGATGAATAATCAGAAAACTGTTACGGGTTCTGAGAACAGGAAAGTTATGTTGAAGGAGGAGGATACTACTAGATCAAAAGCCAGATCAAACACTGGTGAGGGAAGATTCATTTAAAAGAGTCTTACTTTCTGATGAACAGACAATGATGAATTCAGAAAAATATAGTGAATAATCTATGGCGAAGAAAATGCCACATTTAAATCTTGACAACAGCAATTTAGATAAATAACCTTTTTCATTGTATATCAGCTTGTTCATATTGTGAATAATGTGAAAATAAATTTTGAATGATAAATATGGAGCAGGTTCAATGATTATGATCAAATATTAGGGTTGTATGACACTTTTAGAAGAAACTTCCCTAACAAACAGTAGTTGCAGAAAATATTTTCTAATTTTTAGATATTTATGGTAAGATATAACTTGACCTAAAATACATTGGATATCGGAATAATATGAGAATAAGCAAATATGATTATTATTACTAGAATTCAGAAAGGAACACAACAAGGTTCATAAAATTGGAAATAAAATAACATAAATACAAACGAGATTATAGGGTGAAGGCGAAGAGGACGTACTCTGGTTGGACAACACGTGTGAGTGATTAGAGCGGTGAAGGAAGCAAGCAAGTGGTGGCCGGGGAGAGGATATGATAGCAGGGAGAATGGGGAGAAGGGTCTTGATAGCAACAGGGAAGGAATAGGAGGGTAGGGCGGCAACTGGACAGGCGTGGAATGGATCCGGCGGCAGCAGGAATGGCCTAGGTGGGCTTGGAGGTAGCTAGGTTTAGGTTCGAACAAGCAGCAGCAGTAGGAGAGGTTCCAGGTGGGCTGAGCACCAGTTGGGAGATGCACAGGAAGCTGGGAGGCAGCAGGGAAGAGGATTATGGTGTGAGCTTGACAGGATAACCACCACCTCAGAGTAGAGTACAGCCGGAGCACCACCTGTACTCAAATACAGCCCTAACAAGGGAGAAGATACCTGACGACAAAATCTCTGAAATCAAAACAAGACCAAAACCGAACCCTAAACTCTGCAACACATTTATAATGGTGGATAGGCGGGAAAGAAAATGGAGCGAGGGGGTGGGGGGCTCCGTCATTGTCGACCCAAAGGAAAAGGAGTCTGCTAGACTGAGACTCCTACTTTGGGTGAACCCTTGGTCGGTTCAACCCAACAAGCACCCGTATTAGTCTCCCAAGGTTGGGGGAGCTTTGACTTTATCTGGCGAAGCTTCTGCATCTTCATAGTACGACATCAGACACGCAACATTGAACGTGGTTGTAGTTTCCTGACAAGTCAATCTAGTAGAAATTATCATTCAACTTTCTAGGTATTCTGAAAAGTCCATCTGTTCTAGGTTTGAGCTTTTTGAATGCTCCTACTAGGAATCTCTCTTTCCTTAGCCTGATCCATACTAGATCTCCATTAAAGGTCACATTTTTCCTTGTCTTATTTTCATGTGCCTAGTACTTACAATTCTGCTTGGCGATTTATTTTCCGACTTCTTCGTCGACTTTCAGAATCTCGTGCACTCATTCCTCAACATTTTCACTACTCCATGACGTCGGCAAGAGTGGTACTATTTCATGTTGAGTGAGCAGGTTGTGCTTGTACACGATTGCAAATGGGGTGCGACTTGAAATTTTTGACTCACAAATCTGTTGTACGCAAATTCGATATGAGCTAGAATCAAGTCCCACTACTTGATATTCTTTCCAACAAAGCATCTCAGCAAATTTCCAAGGCTTTTGTTTGCTACCTCTGTCTGACCATCCATCAAAGAGTGAGTTGCAGAACTGAATTGAAGCTCAGTACCTAGTTATCCCAACAGAATCCGCCATAAGTGACTCAGAAACCTGACATCTCTGTCTTGGGTATCCTGTGCAGTCTCACAATCTCTCTGAAATACAGTCAGCGACGTGCGACGTGCGACTTGCGACGTGTCCGGTGTCCAGTGGCATGATATGAAATGTGCCATCGTTGAGAATCAATCTGCCACAATCATGACTGAGTCCTTGTGTCGATGTGTCTTTGGAAGTCCCACCACAAAATCCATGCTAACGTCCACCCACAGTGCCTCCGGAACCAAGTAATGATAGTTTTGGCTATATGGAAAATCATGTATTGCCTCGTAATGCTCCACATCTCTCACTAGTCGGGGCTAAAAGAAGAGAGTCTTGTCCCTGCCAAAATATTTGGTGAGTCCTCCAATGTGGTTTTCCTGAACAATGGACTCCCTGAACTAACATTTAAGATTGCACAGCCTACTCTGGTAGAACAAGTATCCATCAACTCTATAATATTGCCCGATAGGCTTCTCCAGACACTTCTCCCAAATTTTCTTGAAATCCTCATCTGTCTTGTAAAGCTCTTTTATTATAAAGCCCACAACGCGCGCCTGCATCACAGTGATCTGCAAGTGACGGCGGTTTAGCACATCTGCTATACGGTTCTGACTCCCTGCATTGTGCTTAAGCAAGCATGAATTGGAATGATGTCAAGAACTCCACCCAAGCTGCATGTTGGCCCTTCAATTTAACTATAATAGTTCAAGAATTTTATGGCGTTGACATCCGTGAACAACATGAACTCACTTGTCAGTGGGTAATGGCTTCAATGCTCAAGAGTTCTCACAATAGCATAAAACTCCTTGACGTACGTCAAGTATCTGATCCTAGAATCATTCATCTTCTAATTGAAAAGGGAGACGGGGTAACCTCCATGGCTCAACACTGTTGTAATGCCCATGTCGGATGCATCACACTATACCTTGAACAGTTGGCTGAAGTCTGGTAATGCCAAGACTAACGCTTGAGTCAACTTCTCCTTGAGTGCATTGAAGCTATTCCAAGCTACCCTGTCCACTGGAATTTATCTCCCTTTAAAAGATCTGTCATAGGAGCAGTGCTGGTACTAAAGCTCCTGATGAATCTACTGTAAAACGATTCTAGTCCCAGAAACTTGCTCAGCTCGGTGAACGGCAGCGGTGCGGTCCAGCGCACAATGGCCTCAATTTTAGTCAGATTCATCTGAATTCCTGCACTAAACACAATATAACACCAAAATAACATACATGGTCTGTCATGAAGTGGCACTTCTTTAGATGGGCATATAATTTCTCTGCGCAGAATACCTCGAACATTGTCCTCAGGTGATGTAAATATTTCTCCTTAGATCAGATGTACACCAAAATGTCAGCAGTAGGGGAGGTTCCAGGTAGGTTGAGCTGTGGCTAGAAGATGCACAGGAAGCTGGGAGGTAATTATGAAGAGCACATAAACGTTAAGCATTAGTTGGAAAGAGGATCATGGAGTGAGCTTGACAGGATAACCACCACCTCGAAGCAGGATACAGCCGGAGCACCACCCATCATCAAATACAAACCTAACAAGGGAAAAGACACCCGACCGCAGGAAATCTGAAATCAAAACAAAACCAAAACTGAACCCTAAACTCAGCAATATATATATTTAAAATAGTAGCTAGGTGGGAAAGGAAAGGGTGTCGTTGCAAGGGAGGCGAGGCGGGACGGGGCGGGGCGGGGCGGGGCGGGGCGGGGCGCCAAGTTCCGCCCAAGGAAAAGGAGTCAGTTGGACTAGTTCAACCTCCTACTGACCGAGACTTCTGCTTTGGCTGAACCTTTGGCCAGTTCAACCCAGCGAGCACCCACATCAACATTGTTCAACTTTTTGTTGTGATTGTATTATGTACATCCATGGTAAAATTGTAAGAGGTTGATGTAGATATAGATGAATCAGCATAAGGAAATGGATATGCAAATATATAAGAAATTAATTAAAAAATAATAGAATGTCATCCTTCTAATTGTATGATTAATTAAAAAATAAAAATGACTTTGTTAGCTATCATGGAGCCCTCAATCTGCTAAAAAACAAACCCCTGATAGTTATCAATAGCATAGAATAATTATAACAACAATCATATGGAACAGAACCAGATTTTGTTGGAAAAAACACATGAGAGATTGCAAAAAAAAAGGTAGTAATTTGTTCAATTTATTAATGACGCATTTTCAATAGCATTATTTGATGAACAATGACAATTTTGTATTCACTGTGAACTGCAATGCTATAGCCTCTAAAGGTGCATGCTAAGTATAAAAAAACTCTATTATGATGGAAGCTTCTTCTGTTTACATGCTCTCTTGAGCCCCTCCGCCGGACTCTCTTCTTCCTATCTTACAAGTGAATTTGGCCATCAGAGAATTTTGTGCAAAGATGTAGAGGCAACAAATGCACAATCCTGCTCAATAAATCATTGCATTTAGTAGCCAAATAACCCCACAAGAAAAGTGTCAAAATAGTTCCCCGAATTTTTACAGTGGCCTATTTTAGTTACAATCTATAAAAGTAAAAAATTTAATACCCTAATTATCTTAATATGGGCGTAAATAGTCCCTATAGAGAACTATTTTAGCCCCAATTGAAGAGTCTGGGTATTAATTTGCCACTTTTATAGGATTTGAGAAAAAATGGTTCCCTGTAAATAGAGGACTATTTTGGCATTTCGGAGACAAAAAAGAAATATTAACAAGTTTTACTACTCATGGCTCAGGAAAGGGAGAACAATGAGGACTTGTATGTTAATTTCTTACTCCTTGCCCTTAAAATGTGTATTAAAGAACTGGAAGGAGAGATTAAAAAGTGAGAAAAAGACATTTAGAGAAGAAATTTTACCAGCATAAGCAATTGTAGCGCCAGATGCAATTCGTCCCAAAACTGACTGTGCATAGAGAATGACAATCACCTGAAATTTCGATATTTAAAAAACATTAAATGACATGGCAGTTATAGCATACTTTCAAATGATTCAGAAACAAGAATCAACAAAATATATGGTTTACAAAATAACTCACCTTTTAATACATTATACACCCACATATTAAGTAATAAAACACTAGCTTTATTTTCAGTACCAACGAGTTACTACTGTATTTCTCAAACCTTAATATTCAATCGCAGCTGCTCTTTCTCTAACTTAATCCAATGTGGCTTTTTCCATCAAAGCAAGGATAAAAGAGTGCACCCCGTTAAGTGCTGCAAAGATTTTATATAGTGCTATTGAAGTCAAAGTGCTTTATATCCTTGAAACAATGATGGTTACCAACATATAGTTATACGGATTTAGATTTTGGGAATTCAAGTCCAAAACATGTTCAGGAAAACAGATAGAAAACCAGAATTTTTTTTACTTCCATCTCTCCCTTCCTTCGAATAGAAATTTTAAATTAGTTTTCCTCCATACAAAGACTACAAAAATAACAATATAGAGAAAGATACGCTTGAAACCTATTGATTAAGTTGGAAAACCTTCCCATCCAAACTTCAACCATGATTTGCAAACTATCGTCTATTAGAGAAGGATGATCCTTTAGAAAATTACTGAAAATTGTTCCCTCGTGCATTTATTGTCCATCACCCAAATCGTCATCCTTCAACTAATTTTCCAGAAAGGTCGATGACAATTGGGGATTCTTTCATGAGCTCCTCGAACAACCATTTCCTTTTTCCCTATAACATCTATACCCTCACGATACATAACCCCCTGTTTTAACCAACTTTGTAAAATGATTGAAGTTAATTGCACACTTCAATCAATACCCTCAAGTCAGCTAGAGACTTGTCTTGATTAGTACTCATCATGATCTGAGTGAGTGAAAAATTAGTCTTACTAAATCAATAATTATCACACTTCAATCAATAAATTCGACTTTCCGAAACCGCCTATTTCTCTCCCCAACTCTTCCTAACACCTTATTTTTCACTTTCCCTTGCTAATATCGTGCTAAAATCCGTACGAAAGCTTTCAAATCACTTCCGACACTTCTGATACAATTTCAGACCGATGGCTAACGAAAATGAAAACTGCATGAAAAATGAGACAAACTTCAAAATGAAAGTAAGAGAAATGAAATGAAAGTCTAAAATAGTGAGGAAGAGGAATTTGTACAATTTAATTTCCCTCCCAAAGCTCCCTACAACAAGGTTCGGCCTCCTTGTGTGCCGCTCAACCCGCTACCTGCATTGTAGCAAGGGTCGCAGCAGCCAAGCCGCCCACAAAAGAGAGGGGGAAGCACAAGAGAAAAAAGTAGGGAAAGGAAATTTCGAAGTTTTAGAGTCCTAAAATGTCGAGTTATGGCTTCTCTGTGCCGATTGGTTCGATGCTAGCTCGCGCCCCTTGCGCTGTAGCAAGGGCAGCAGATCCCCTGCTTCTGCCACTCGTGAAATAAACAGGGAAGGGGGAAGGTCGAGAGAGAGAAGATATAGTGAGAAGATAAGGGAAATCTGAAGTTCACCTGTCCTATTCAACCGAAACAAATGGAATAAAAGGCCTGGGAGTCATTTATCTCCAGCGATGAGGATTAAGGATTTAATTATATAGAATAATTATATTTTATTAGGTTAAATAAATATATAACTTCCACATTTTATATTTCTCAATCCATTAATAAACATATGGTGCTTTATATAGAATTGATCGATTTCATATGTATAATTTAATAGAATTGTTTCAATTGAATTCTGAGAGGTGTAAAATTTGAGATATTTTTCAAATTTGTTGTACTTTACCTAGTTACATGAAATTTGGCAATTACATGGAATGACAAGTGATAGGGTTGTCAAGAAAATCACTATAGGTCATGTCATTTTTTTCTTCAATAACAAAAATTGAGATTATCTCCTCCAAGGAAGTGGTTTATAGATTTATACACTTATACACTTGTTTATCAGTCAATGGTTTAGATTTATCTCCTCTTTTAGAATTACCTTTTGAGTTCAATCTCCTTTTCTTTTCTCTTCAATATGATTGTTATTGAAGATGCGAACAATAATTTTTTGTACTTCGTATTAATCAAGCCTTACATGAAGTATGCAACAAGAATAGCATGTTGTATGCGAATTATAAAATGCTATAGCTTGGTATGGTGACTAACAAGATTAATAGGTGATTTACCTATTGAGATAAGCATATAGTTGGTTGAACCTAATTTTAATCTTAAGGATTAATTTAAATATGAATTAAGTTGATCTAATGTCAATCATATCTATCAAACTAGAGATGAAGAATATATACGTAGATGTTCCATAGCATGTAATTTTAACGTGTCGCAATAGGCCGATTTTACTTTTCCACCCGTGGTTTCCCAAAACCATGGACTGGTTTCTGGTTTTTGTTTTTACCTTTCCACCCATGGAAAAGTAAAATCTGGTATCAGAGCCTGATTGGTTTCTTTTAACTATGTCAGGCTAAAACTCTTTTGCTATCTTAAAGGATCTTAGTAAGCTTTTACAATATTTTTGTTCAAACGATCTACGACATCCTGAGATCTGGAGGTAGAATACTCCAGAATGACCTATTCGTACAGTACTTATAGTTCTGAGTTTATGAATTCTGAGGCGTTATACTGTTTCTTCTACTTTGACAGAATGTTTTATTAATCCTTTACTCGAAGTAGTAAGGATGTTGTGACCATACTGAGTTCGGCTAAGTATGCCTGAGTGCTTCGATAAGAACTTGCATGCTGGCAAACATCGAGAATCGTAGAGCTGAACGAGGATCGTATGATTCATTCGGAACCTTATTATTCCGAGTATTGGTTTAATGAATCATCTTATTTCGAGTATGGGAAAATAACGGATGCTCGCTATAAGAAATCATAAATCCATCGGGTTGAGTTAAAACGGAATTATTAAGTATTGATCGAGGGCGAGGAGGATTGCTTGAACTAAAGTATTCCATATCTTCGAAAAGCTGAATTTAAGATAACGAACTTTTTCATTATAACTTGTTTTCTAATCTTCGCATGTCCGATCAGTGACATTCGTCTGCATCTTCTGATTATAAAGTTGCACTTCAAGCCACTCACTCCATAAAACCCCCATCTTTAGGATTTGCTGACCCAGCCGAAGCACGTATTAATACTGGTTCAGGTCTTTCTGTACTAGTAAAACAGAATAATACTCTCATCCAATTAAACCTAAAAATCCTTGATCACTTATCTAAACTTGAAGACAAGCTTTCAAAAATTTCAGTTGACAAAAACTTCCTTTCTGTTGAGAACTCAGTTGCTTCTTTGCAGAAGCAGCTATCGGATCTCTCCATTGCAGATCATATTCACACACCCATCATCCAAAGGCCAAAGGGGAAACTCTTGTCTACAAGAATCCCAAAACAATCTTCTCCAAGAAAAGAACAAAGGACTGCATAAATCGTCGCTACATCTCGCACTACAAACCTTCCCGTCGTTCGAAGTTATTCGACGAAGATCGTCGTTTCAAATCTGGACGACCAGATTCGAGACTATCGCCTCAGATCCAGACTTTCTTACGAAGTACAGCGACGACTACCACACCGCCGTTCATACCAAAAGACACTCGAAAGTCAGTTGGATCCAGAACAATAGCTTCAAATATCCCAGAGGAAAAAGGCAAGCCTGGTTCCCGCTGAAACTCTGTATGAGGACGGTTGGTCCTCATCTCATCACCGAGTTTATCAACACTACTCGGAGGAAAGAGTCTTGGTCACTGATGAAACTCAACTAAATTTACCATTTATACGGCAACAGTCGTATCAGCGACTGGTTCACGAAGGAATCCACCACATCCACCTGGGTCTGGTCATGATCAGATTGCACGCCTTACACCGAAGAGATGCTGGAACCATGGCACTAATCGTTCTAAGGGACACACGGTGGCGTTCAGAAGTATCAATAATTGGGACAATGGAAGTTGATGTCTCAAATAACTCAGCTCGTCTATATTACTCCTAACATAATGATGTCAATACATGATTTTTATAATCATGTTGAACTGGTAATTCTTACCCATGGCTATCGACGTTGGCAGTCCGGAGAATCCAATTTACTTGTAACCCGTGCACTGGTCTCTCACCTAACCAACACCTCTCATGTTGGCTTTAAATATCATATTGATGGTATCGCAGACTATCTGGCATCTCATGGTGTCATCGCCCTACCCAGCACAAACAGATCGTTTCGGATCTACGAGGGATGAACCTGGAACCTCGAGCCCTCGTAAAATGCCGAAGTTCGAATACCACGATCCCTATTCATGAGGCAAAGTATAGATGGTTCAATACGGTTATCATTCTCAAATTACTCCTCCGCCGTAACACCACCAATCCCATCCTACTCTCCTGATGATCTTGAAGTACAGGAGACGGCTTTCATAGGATGGTCTGATGGCCCTCTTTTCGATGAAAGTGAAGAAGAAGACGAAGAGGAGGATACTGATTCATTCTCCCTATTCCTTTATTTCAATAAACTCAATAATGAACTATTTAATAATGTCGCAACGACATTCCCGGAAGATGGTGGGGAAAAATAGCTCGAAGAAGCAAGGGCAACTAGCACAACCAATCGGCTCCCGTAAAACGTTATGGCAAAGATATCAGAAGGAGATCCTACCGTCGCACCACTCGAGAACCAAATGGCAAATATGATTATCTCGTAGAATCACTCCATGCCGAACTATGATAACACACCAATCATCCCAACCGGATGGGATGATGATGATAACCTCGAAGTCCCTACACCTCCACCAAGCCCAAAGCCCGATTACCCAAGCTCCACATTCCAATTCTCCCTACTCCAACCTGTAAAACCCACCAAACAGTCCACGGCTCGAAATAGTCTGCCCAACGATTCAAGATCAACTAGATGACCTTGAATACCCCAAACTCGAAAAATGACCGCAAGGGCTGATAAAGCTCTCGCATCGCTCGTCTCAACCTCTAATCAGCTACCCCCCCAACGAGCTCGTCATGGGTCCCGTTATGTATCCACTCGCAACCAATATATCAAGCGCAAGACGATCCATCCTCATCCTTCAACGGGTATAGAAGCAAAATCATCCTACTTTAAAAAGTCTTACCAACAAAACATGTGGAACTCCGCCTTCGGCCTACAAGAATAAGGAGTCCTTCCGGTCCTCCGGATGATTTCTCACTATATGATGACGTAATATATCGATGGAAATCCATCACCCTCAACTCGATCAACGAAAAACAATTCACTGACAATAAATCAAAGGCGATGTACATCGAAAACTTGTTGGAGAAACGAAAAGAAAAATCTGGATCCAATGGAGGATGGCTTATGAGCAGGAGTATGAAGAGCTCATTAACATGGCAGATGACCCCCACAACGTCATGTCTCAAATCCGAAGAGTAATATTATTAGAAGATCCCTATCAGGGCTCGACGGAAGAACAAAACAGGGCATATCAAGACCTTGAAATGTTAGAATGCTTGGAAATAAAGAATCTCTTCGAATATATGAACGATTATAAAATTCTGCGTACTAAATCCGAACGAATGTATGTAAACAAGGAGCTCTCTCGAAAAATTCTTCAAGAAAATGCCTCCGGTCATTGGGAGGAGATTGAAAAGGCATTCTACGAGAAAAATCCAGGAAATACAATCGGAGTAATGTCGCGAATACGTTTCACGTACCTATATATGCGACTCGCAAGAATGTCGTACTACGAGGATCAGGATCTCTCAATTTGCAAGAAAATACTCGTACCAGGGTATTATAACAATCACAAGAGGTATGAGCTTCGTAAATCAAAGAATTACAAGGGAAAACCGCATGACACTCATGTACGTGTCGTAAAGAACAAAAATAAATCAAAATCAACAAAATGTCGTTGCTACATTTGTGGAGAAGAAGGGCATTTCGCGCGGGAATGCAAAAGTAAAAATGGCAACATGGCTCGCACTGCGATTTTAAATAACCTCGACCTACCTGATGAATATGATATTCTTTCGGTCGACAACAATGAGGAGCAATCAGACGCAATATGCTCCATATCTGAAGGAGAGAATTGTGTTAATACATTAACACACGTTCGGGATGCATTAGAAAATCGCCCGATCGATGAATACGTATTTATCGTCGAAACGAGCACTGAAGATCTTGGCGGCGCTACAAAGTAAAGCTCCCGTAAGAACAAGAGGAGTCGCGGTCATCAATGGGAAATGAACAAACCCATTATCAACCACAACTCAAGCGTGTTCATATTGCTCCCTTAACACATCCGTAAATATGAGTGATACACCGCACACTACGCAAACTGACTGGCCGCCCGCTATGTGCAAAATTCTACTTAAGTATAGAGGTAAAGAAGGAATTGACGCTCTCGCTAGTTCTGATCAAAGGATTCACTAATTGAGGAGTTGATTAAATATGTGGATCATCTAACAGAAGAAAATAAACGCTTAAAGGAAAAAATTCAAGCAGATCTGGAGCAAAAACTCACTGATGAGTTTTTCAATCTGTCCTCCAAAAGCAAATAAAAGGGTCTTCTTCAAATTGAAGAAGAGGAACATGATGATGATGACATCTCACAATACCTCCAGGAAGGAACTCAATGCTCGAAAATCTTTTATCAAGCATTTAAAGAGGTGAGTGAAAAACTACCAAAAAGAATGGTCAATCTGTTATATAATGTCGACGTAACATTCGATATTATAGGATGTGAAAGATTTATGCTAAACGCTATCATTGATACAGGCGCAACAACTTGTTGCGCAAACAATGAGAGCATTCCAAATGAGACATTTGAACCTCTCCACAGCAACATAAATTTCAGCGGAATTAATTCAATAACCAAGGCTGATTCCAGGACGAAGGAAGGAAAAATGTACATTGGAGAACATAAGTTCAAAATTCCGTTAATATACTGTATGGAGATTGAAATATTAGACGGGATCCAATTCTTAATTGGGTGTAACTTCATTAGAAGTCTCCACGGAGGAATGAGGGTAGAAGGTAGTACAGTTACCTTCTACAAAAGCATCACCAACGTGCAAACAACCATTAATGTGGAAGTGGAAGCCAAACTATGTGAAATCCCGAACTCGACTCTAGACTATGGATTTTACCCTGAGCTGCAACCTACCGTAACCTCAGTAAGTCCTCTATCGAAAACTCCTTCATAAGGAGGTTTTCTCTACATTTGAAAGACTCAAGAGGAATGGGTTTATCGGAGAAAACCCATTACAACATCGGAGTAAAACCGGGTTTTATGTCAAATCGACATAATCAATCCAGACATTACTATCCAAGATAGCCTCTTAAACACGTAACTCCCGCCATGGTGGAACAATTTGATAGGCATGTCAAAACCTTACTTGATCTTCAAGTTATCCAGCCAAGCACAAGGCAGCACGTAACAATTAGCAATCATCGTGCAATCCGGGTATCAATTGATCCTAAAACAGAGAGGAAGTCGAAAGCAAAGAAAGAATGGTATTCAACTACCGTTCTTTGAATGACAACACTCACAAGGACCAATACAAGCTACCAGGAATCAACACTCTAATAAAAAGGATTGGGAATAGCAACATCTATTCGAAATTCGATCTCAAAAGTGGATTTCATCAGGTAGCGATGCACCCGGAATCAATAAAGTGGACCGCCTTCGTGGTCCCAAACGGTTTGTATGAATGGCTGGTCATGCCATTCGGGTTGAAAAATGCCCCGGCAGTTATTCAACGAAAGATGGACAACTGTTTCAAAAGATGCTCTGAGTTCTTAGCAGTCTATATAGATGACATAATAATATTCAGCAATAGTGAAGCAGAGCATCGTAAGCACCTTGAAAAATTTCCGAAAATTGTTGAGAAAGAAGGGTTAGTTTTTTCACCCACCAAGATGAAGGTTGGCGTTAGAGAAATCGAATTTCTGGGTGCTATAATCTGTCAAAGAAAGTTGCGACTACAACCACATATCATCAGAAAAATTGCAGACTTTCCTGACGAAAAATTAAAAAACAAACAAGGTATGAGATCGTGGTTAGGGATATTGAATTATTCACCGAGTTATATTCCTAATCTTGAAAAATTACTTTGCCCCTTATATCAGAAGACCTCTCCCTACGGTGATAAAAGAATGAAGGATCATGATTGGAAAATTGTCAGGGAAATCAAGGAGCTAGTACAGAAACTCCCGTACCTAGAACTTCCACCAAAGGCGCATACATAATCCTAGAAACTGATGGATGCATGGAGGGATGGGGGGGAGTTTGCAAATGGAAGGAAAATAAGAATGACCCAAGATCAACCGAAAGGGTTTGTGCGTATGCCAGCGGAAAATTTGCAGTCCTCAAATCCACAATTGATGCAGAAATCTATGCATGCATGGAGACACTATCTTCCCTAAAAATTCATTATCTTGACAAACTTGAAATTACTCTACGCACTGACTGTCAAGTTATCATTTCTTTCTTCCATAAATCATCCCAAAATAAGTCTTCCCGAGTCAGATGGTTGTCTTTTACCGATTTTATCACCGGCCTTAGTATTAATGTTATTTTTGAACACATAGATGGCAAGAACAACATTCTTGCGATACTCTGTCTCGATTAACATCATTACTAATTACAAGTAAGTTCAGAATTTTATTTTTCGAAGTTAAAGAATGGACCCTGCAGAGAACGGCGTGAATCCTCGAAAAGGAAAAGATATTTATCAAAATGCTGCATCAGCGAAAGGAGAGTGGCATGTCAAAACAGCAAAACTCCAACATAAAGAGAGGAGGCAGCAGTTCAAGGGATGTCGCCCACATCATCATGGAAACGGACCAAAAGACGCAAGCAGCCGGCACTGGGATCTACTTGGGCGAGCCGGACTCGCCCATCGACATTGAAGTCGTGGGCGGACTACGACACGACGCGCATCGGACGAAAGAGACAAGTCGAGCAGTAAGCCGGAGCTCGCAATTCTCCAAAAATCTGCACTACAAAATCCTATTGCTCGCGAGGACTCGACAACTGGGGATAACGTGCCCAGTGCGACGTGGGACCAAACGTCTGCGGAAATGAGTCCGAACTCACCAACCTATCAGTCGTCCTGGACCTCACCATGGAAAAGGTATTGGCTACTCGAGTCTAGCAACGCGGAAGTGGTGGACCCACCAGAAGAATAAAATGGGACACGTGTCGCCCATAAGCCGATTTTACTTTTCCACCCATGGTTTCCCAAACCATGAGTGGTTTCGGCTTTTCGTTTTTACCTCCACCATATGTTTTGAAACCATGCGTTTGATTCTGGTTTCTTTTTGCTTTTCCGACCATGATTTTTCAAAACCAATGCTTCGGTTTTCTATTATCCACTTCGCCTATAAAAGCGTCATGTATGCAGTGAGTTAGCGATACATAGAGCATTACTCAAGTGTCTACTTCTCTCCCTCTGTAATATTTCTGCAAGTTTATTAAAGTTTAAAGTTGTCTTGTTCATCTGTTCTTTGCTCTCGGTAAAATAACATTAGTTGTTTCCAAGCCGGCGATCCTTTCGTATCACCCCCTGGTATCAGAGCCTGATTGGTTTCTTTTAACTATGTCAGGCTAAAACTCTTTTGTTATCTTAAAGAATCTTAGTAGGCTTTTACAATATTTTTGTTCAAACGATCTACATCCTGAGATCTAGATGTAGAATACTCTAGAATGACCTATTCGTACAGTACTTATAGTTCTGAGTTTATGAATTATGAGGCGTTATACTGTTTCTTCTACTTTGACAGAATGTTTTATTAATCCTTTATCTGAAGTAGTAAGGATGCTGTGACCATACAGTTCAGCTAGTATGCCTAAGTGCCTCGATAAGAACTTGGACTTGAAGTAGCGCACGAGAATTGTAGGGCTAAACGTGGACGCGTATGATTCATTCGAGAACGCTTATTATTCCAAGTATCGGTTTAGTGAATCATCCTATTTCGAGTATGGGAAAATAACGGATGCGCAGCTATAAGAAATCATAAATCCATTGGGTTGGTTAAAACAAAATTATTAAGTATTGATCGATGGCAGGCGGATTGCTTGAACTAAAGTATTCCATATGCTGAAAAGTGAATTTAAGATAACAACTTTTTCATTATAACTTGTTTTCTAATCTTTGCATGTCTGACTGACGACATTTGTCTGCATCTTCTGATTATAAAGCTGCACTTCAAGCCACTCACTCCATAGATCCCCCATCTTTAGGATTTCGTCGACCCGTAGAAGTCACGTATTAATACCTGGTTCGGGTCTCTTCTATACTAGTAAAGCGAATAATACTCTCATCCAATTAAACCTAAAAATCCTTGATCACTTATCTAAACTTGAAGACAAGCTTTCAAAAATTTCGATTGACAAAACTTCGCTTCGTTGAGAACTCGGTTGCTTCTTTGCGAGCGGTATCGGATCTCTCATTGCAGATCATATTCACTACACTCGCATCATCACAACGTCATAGAGGCGAAACTCTTTGTCTGAGAATACCAAAACAATCTTCCTCCAAGAAAGAACAAAGGACCCGCATAAATGACTGCATACATCTCGCACTACAAACCTTCCTGTTGTTCGAAGTTATTCGACGGCAGATCGTTGTTTCAAATACGGACGACTCGGATTCGAGACTATCGCCTCGAGATCCGGACTTTCTTACGAAGTACGAGTGACGACTACCACACGCCGTTCATCGCAAAGGACACTCGAAAGTCGGTTGGATCCGAGAACAATCGACGAATATCCTGGAGGAAAAGGCAAGCCTCGGTTCTCGGCTGAAACTCTGTATGAGGACGGTTAGTCCTCATCTCATCACCGAGTTTATCAACACTACTCAGAGGAAAGAGTCTTGGTCACTGATGAAACTCAACTAAATTTACTATTTATACGGCAACAGTCGTATCAACGATTGGTGATACGACTGTTTCACGAAGGAATCCACCACATCCACCTGGGTCTGGTCATGATCAGATTGCACGCCTTACACCGAAGAGATGTTGGAATGCCAGCTAATCGTTTTAGGGACACGCGGTTGCCTAGCGCTCTCGGAAGTATCGATAATTGGGACAATGGAAGTTGATGCGTCCTAGGAACTCGGCTCGTCTAAATTACTCCTAACATAATGATGTCGATACATGATTTTTATAATCATGTTGAGCCGTAATTCTTGCAGCGGTACTATCGAGCATTGGCAAGCCGGAGAATCCAATTTACTTGTAACCCGTGCACTGGTCTCTCGCCTAACCAACACTTCTCATGTTAGCTTTAGATATCATGTTGATGGTGGAGAATTTCGAATAGGTGTTGCTATTCCCAATCCTTTTTATTAGAGTGTTGATTCCTGGTAGCGTGTACTGGTCCTTGTGAGTGTTGTCATTCAAATAACGGTAGTTGAATACCATTCTTTCTTTGCCTCTGACTTTCCCTCCTGTTTTAGGATCAATTGATACCCCGGATTGCACGATGATTGTCATTGTTCTGTGCCTGCTTGTGCTTGGCTGGATAACATGGAGATCAAGTAAGGTTTTGACATGCCTATCAAATTGTTCCACCATTGCGGGAGTTACGTGTTTAAGAGGCTTATCTTGGATAGTAATGTCCAGATTGATATGTCAATTTGGCATAAAACTCGGTTTTTACCCCAATGTTGTAATGGGTTTTCTCCGATAAACCCATTCCTCTTGAGTCTTTCAAATGTAGAGGAAAACCTCCTTATGAAGGAGTTTTCAGTAAAGGACTTACAGAGTTCTGGTGGCTGCAGCTCCAGGTAGAATCCATAGTCTAGGCTGAGTTCCGGGATTTCACATAGTTTGGCTTCCACTTCCACATCAATGGTTGTTTGCACGTTGGTGATGCTTTTGTAGAAAGTAACTGTACTACCTTCTACCCTCATTCCTCCGTGGAGACTTCTAATGAAGTTACACCCGATTAAAATTGGATCCCGTCTAATATTTCAATCTACATACAAGTATATTAACGGAATTTTGAACTTATGTTCTTCAATGTACATTTTTTCTTCCTTCGTCCTGGAATCAGCCTTGGTTATTGAATTAATTCCGCTAAAATTTATGTTGCTGTGGAGAGGTTCTAATGCCTCCTTTAAAATGCTCCCATTGTTTGCGCAACAAGTTGTTGCGCCAGTATCAATGATAGCGTTTAGCATAAATCTTTCACATCCTATAATATCGAATGTTACTTCAACATTATATAACAGATTGACCATTCTTTTTGGTAGTTTTTCACTTACCTCTTTAAATGTTTGATGAAAGATTTTCGAGCATTGAGTTCCTTCCTGGAGGTATTGTGAGATGTCATCATCATATTCCTCTTCTTCAATTTGAAGAGGACCCTTTTCTTTGCTTTTAGAGGACAGATTGAAAAACTCATCAGTGAGTTTTTGCTCCAGATCTGCTTGAATTTTTTCCTTTAAGCGTTTATTTTCTTCTGTTAGATGATCCACATATTTAATCAACTCCTCGATTAGTGAATCCTTTGACTGGAACTGCAGGAGCGTCAATTCCTTCTTTACCTCTATACTTAAGTAGAATTTTGCACATAGCGGGCAGGCCGTCAGTTTGCATAGTATGCAGTGTATCCTCATATTTACAGATGTGTTAAGGGAGCAATATGAACACCTTGAGTTGTGGTTGATAATGGGTTTGTTCATTTCCCATTGATGACCGCACTCCTCTTGTTCTTCTGGGAGCTTTACTTTGTAGCGCCAGCCAAGATCTTCTAGTGTCTGTTTCAGCATAAATACGTATTCATCGATCGGGCAATTTTCTAATGCATCCCGAACGTGTGTTAATGTATTAACACAATTCTCTCCTTCAGATATGGAGCATATTGCGTCTGATTGCTCCTCATTGTTGTCGACCGAAAGAATATCATATTCATCAGGTAGGTCGAGATTATTTAAAACCGCAGCGCGTGCCACGTTGCCATTTTTACTTTTGCATTCCCGCGCGAAATGCCCTTCTTCACAAATGTAGCAACGGCATTTTGTTGATTTTGATTTATTTTTGTTCTTTACGACACGTACATGAGTGTCATGCGGTTTTCCCTTGTAATTCTTTGATTTACGAAGCTCATACCTCTTGTGATTGTTATAATACTCTGAGTACGGTATTTTCTTGCAAATTGAGAGATTCTTAATCTCTCGTTGTATGGCGACCTTCTTACAGAGGTCGGAGATATATAGGTACGTGAAACGTATTCGCGGCATTACTCCGATTGTATTTCACGGATTTTTCTCGAGAAATGCCTTTTCAATCTCCTCCCAATGATCGGAGGCATTTTCTTAAAGAATTTTTCGTAGAGCTCCTTGTTTACATACATTCGTCCGGATTTAGCTGCCAGAATTTTATAATCGTTCATATATTCGAAGAGATTCTTTATTTCCAAGCATACTAACCTTTCAAGGTCTTGATATGCCCTGTTTTGTTCATTCCGTCGAGCCCTGAAAGGGATCTAATAATATTACTCTTCGGATTTGAGACATAACGTTCTGGGGGTCGTCTGCCATGTTAATGAGCGCTTCATACTCCTGTCATAAGCCATCCTCCATTGGATCCAGATTTTCTTTTCTGTTTCTCCCAACAAGTTTTCGATGTACATCACCTTTGATTTATTGTTAGCAAATTGTTTTTCGTTGATTAGGTTGAGGGTGATGAATTCCCATCGATATATTACGTCATCATATAGTCAGAAATCATCCGGGAGGACCAGAAGGACTCCTCATTGTCGTGGGCCGAGCGAGGTTCCACATGTTTTGTTGGTAAGACTTTTTAAAGTAGGATGATTTTGCTCTATACCCGTTGAAGGATGAGGATGGATCGTCTTGCGCTTGATATATTGGTTGCGAGTGGATACATACACGGGACCTATGACGGGCTCATTGGGGAGGGTAGCTATTAGAGGTTGAGACGAGCGATGCGAGGCGTTTATCGACCTTGCAGCCATTTTTCGAGTTTGGGGTATTCGAGGTCATCTAGTTGATCTTGAATCGTTAGCGCGGCTATTTCGAGCCGTGGACTGTTTGGTGGGTTTTCTGGGTTGGAGTAGGGAGAATTGGAATGTGGAGCTTGGGTAATTGGCTTTGGGCTTGGTGGAGGTGTAGGGACTTCAAGGTTATCATCATCATCCCATCCGGTTGGGATGATTGGTGTGTTATCATAGTTCGGCATGGAGTATTCTACGAGGTAATCATATTTACCACTTGGTTCTCCGAGTGGTGCGACGGTAGGATCTCCTTCTTGGTATCTTTGCCATAACGTTTTCTGGGAGCTGATTGGTTGTGCTAGTTGCCCTTGCTCTTCGGCTTGTTTTTCCCCACCATCTTCCGGGAATGTCGTTGCGACATTATTAAATAGTTCATTATTGAGTTTATTGAAATAAAGGAATAGGGAGAATGAATCAGTATCCTCCTCTTCGTCTTCTTCTTCACTTTCATCGAAAAGAGGGCCATCAGACCATCCTATGAAAGCCGTCTCCTGTACTTCAAGATCATCAGGAGAGTAGGATGGGATTGGTGGTGCTACGGCGGAGGAGTAATTTGAGAATGATAACCGTATTGAACCATCTATACTTTGCCTCATGGATAGGGATCGTGGTATTCGAACTTCAGCATTTTCTGAGGGCTTGAGGTTCCAGTTCATCCCTCGTAGATCTGAAACAGACTGTTTTGTGCCAGGTAGGGCGATGACACCATGAGATGTCAGATAGTCTGCGATACCATCAACATGATATCTAAAGCCAACATGAGAGGTGTTGGTTAGGCGAGAGACCAGTGCACGGGTTACAAGTAAATTGGATTCTCCGGCTTGCCAATGCTGATAGCCATGGGTAAGAATTACCAGTTCAACATGATTATAAAAATCATGTATTGACATCATTATGTTAGGAGTAATATAGACGAGTTGAGTTCCTTGGGACAGATCAACTTCCATTGTCCCAATTATTGATACTTCTGAACGCCACCGTGTGTCCCTTAGAACGATTAGTGTCATGGTTCCAGCATCTCTTCGGTGTAAGGCGTGCAATCTGATCATGACCAGACCCAGGTGGATGTGGTGGATTCCTTCGTGAACCAGTCGCTGATACGACTGTTGCCGTATAAATGGTAAATTTAGTTGAGTTTCATCAGTGATCAACACTCTTTCCTCCGAGTAGTGTTGATAAACTCGGTGATGAGATGAGAACCAACCGTCCTCATACAGAGTTTCAGCGGGAACCAAGCTTGCCTTTTTCCTCTGGGATATTTGAAGTCGTTGTTCGGATCCAGTCGACTTTCGAGTGTCCTTTGGTATGAACGGCGGTGTGGTAGTCGTCGTCGTACTTCGTAAGAAAGTCCGGATGCGAGGCGATAGTCTCGAATGCGGTCGTCCGGATTTGAAACGACGATTCTTGTCGAATAACTTCGAACGGCGGGAAGGTTTGTAGTGCGAGATGTAGCGGCCATTTATGCAGGTCATTTGTTCTTTTCTTGGAGGAAGATTGTTTTGGGATTCTTGTAGACAAAGAGTTTCCCCTTTGGCATTTGGCTGATGGGTGTGTGAATATGATCTGCAATGGAGAGATCGGATAGCTGTTTCTGCAAAGAAGCAACTGAGTTCTCAACAGAAAGGAAGTTTTTGTCAAATGAAATTTTTGAAAGCTTGTCTTCAAGTTTAGATAAGTGATCAATGATTTTTAGGTTTAATTGGATGAGAGTATTATTCTGCTTTACTAGTACGAAAGATGCGAACCGTATTAATACGTGCTTGCTAGTCGGCCAAGAATCCTAAAGATGGGGTTCTATGGAGTGAGTGGCTTGAAGTGCGACTTTATAATCAGAAGATGCAGACGAATGTCGCCAGTCAGACATGCAAAGATTAGAAAACAAGTTATAATGAAAAAGTTGTTATCTTAAATTCACTTTTCAGCATATGGAATACTTTAGTTCAAGCAATCCGCTCGCCTCGATCAATACTTAATAATTCGTTTTAACTAACCCAATGGATTTATGATTTCTTATAGCGAGCATCCGTTATTTTCTACATACCGAAATAGGATGATTCACTAAACCAATACTCGGAATAATAAGGTTCTCGAATGAATCATACGATCACGTTCGACACTACTAATTCTCATCGATTCACTGACAGCAAGTTCTTATCGAGGCACTCAGGCATACTAGCTGAACTGTATGGTCACAGCATCCTTACTACTTCAGATAAAGGATTAATAAAACATTTTGTCAAAGTAGAAGAAACAGTATAACGCCTCAGAATTCATAAACTCAGAACTATAAGTACTGTACAAATAGGTCATTCTGGAGTATTCTACCTCCAGATCTCAGGATGTCGTAGATCGTTTGAACAAAAATATTGTAAAAGCCTACTAAGATCCTTTAAGATAAGAAAGAGTTTTAGCCTGACATAGTTAAAAGAAACCAATCGAGCTCTGATACCAGGGGGTGATACGAAAGGATCGCCGGCTTGGAAACAACTAATGTTATTTTACCGGAACAGCAACAGATGAACAAGACAACTTTAAACTTTAATAAACTTGCAGAAATATTACAGAGGGAGAGAAGTAGA
The DNA here is from genome assembly GCA_022702705.1 of Papilionanthe hookeriana x Papilionanthe teres. Taxonomy (NCBI): domain Eukaryota; kingdom Viridiplantae; phylum Streptophyta; class Magnoliopsida; order Asparagales; family Orchidaceae; genus Papilionanthe; species Papilionanthe hookeriana x Papilionanthe teres. Next base: position 28,655,259 of record CM040422.1, read on the forward strand.
CACTTGAGTAATGCTCGGTGTCTGCAACTCATGCATACATGACCTTTTATAGGCAGTGGATAATAGAAAACCAGCCCATGGTTTTGAAAAACCATGGTCGGAAAAGCAAAAAGCAAATCAGAAACCAACCCATGGTTTCGAAAACCATGGGTGGAAAGGTAAAAGCAAAAACCAGAAACCAGCCCATGGTTTTGGGAAACCATGGGTGGAAAAGTAAAATCGGCCTATGGGCGACACGTGTCCCATTTTATTCTTCTGGTGGGTCCACCACTTCCGCGTTGCTAGACTCGGGTAGCCAATCCCTTTTCCATGGTGAGGTCCAGGACGGCTGATAGGTTGGTGAGTTCGGACTCATTTCTGTAGACGTTTGGTCCCACGTCGCACCAGACGTTATCCCGGATGCCGAGTCCTCGCGGTAATAGGATTTTGTAGTGTAGATTTTTCGGAGAATTGCGAGCTCGACTCATACTCGTTCGACTTGGTCTCTTCTACATCGATGCAGCGGCGTGCCGTAGTCTGCCCATGACTTCAATGTCGATGGGCGAGTCCGAGCTTGCCCAAAGTAGATCCCGATGTCGACGTCGCTTGCGTCTTTGGTCCGTTTCCATGATGATGTGGGAGGCATCCCTTGAACTGCTGCCTCCTCTCTTCATGTTGGAGTTTTATTGTTTTGGCATGCCACTCTCCTTTCGCTGATGCAGCCTTTTGATAAATATCTTTTCCTTTTCGAGGATTGCTGCTGCTGCCTCCGTGGTCCATTCTTTAACCTGAAAAATAAAATTTACAAAACTTTCTTCTGTAATTAGTAATGATGTTAGTCGAGACAGAGTATCTGCAAGAACGTTATTCTTGCCATCTGTGTTCAAAAATAACATTAATACCAAGGCCGGTGATAAAATCGGTAAAAGACAACCATCTGACTCGGAAGGCTTATTTTGGGATGATTTATGGAAGAAGGAAATGATGGCTTAGCGATCGAGTGCGTAGAGTAATTTCGGGTTTGTCGAGATAATGAATTTTTAGGGAAGATAGTGTCTCCATGCAGGCGTAGATTTCTGCATCAATTGTGGATTTGAGGACTGCAAATTTGCCGCGGCATACGCACAAACCCTTTCGGTTGATCTTGGGTCATTCTTATTTTCCTTCCATTTGCAAACTCCCCCCATCCCTCCATGCATCCATCAGTTTCTAGGATTATGTATGCGCCTTTCGGGGGAAGTTATATGTCCAGGAGTTTACGTACTTAGCTCCTGATTTCCCGACAATTTTTCGATCACGATCCTTCATTCTTTTATCACCGTGGGAGAGGTCTTCTGATATAAGGGACCAAGTAATTTTTCAAAATTAGGAATATAACTCCGTGCATAATTCAATATCCCTAACCACGATCTCATACCTTGTTTTTTTATTCTTCGTCAGGAAAGTCTGCAATTTTTCTGATGATATGTGGTTGTAGTCGCAACTTTCTTTGATAGATTATAGCACCCAGAAATTCGATTTCTCTAACGCCAACCTTCATCTTGGTGGGTGAAAGAACTAACCCTTCTTTCTCAACAATTTCCAGGAATTTTTCAAGGTGCTTACGATGCTCTTCTTCACTATTGCTGAATATTATTATGTCATCTATATAGACTGTCAAGAACTCAGAGCATCCTTTGAAACAGTTGTCCGTCTTTCGCTGAAAAACTGTCGGGGCATTTTTCAACCCGAATGGCATGACCAGCCATTCATACAAACCGTTTGGGACCACGAAGGCGGTCCACTTTATTGATTCCGGGTGCATCGCTACCTGATGAAATCCGCTTTTGAGATCGAATTTCGAATAGATGTTGCTATTCCCAATCCTTTTTATTAGTTATCCTTGGAAACAACTAATGTTATTTTACGTTATACTAATTTCTTCCATCTGAACCTTCATCGCCCAGCCATAACAGTCTCGTCACTAAAAGTCACCATCACATCCAAGCCACGGTCAATCTCTGCCCTCAACTCCTGCAAGATGATAAGACTGCCAACATACTACTTCGTTACATTGTAGATGCTAATCTCTTTCAAAAGCTGCTCATCATCAATGCCGATGTGGATTTGGCGTTGTCAATTCTTCTCTAGTCGATGACCGTCTCTCTCCTGATCATCGTGAATCCTTACAAAGGCTGAGGCACATTTTAGAAAAAATTTCTTCTCTAATTCAAACCACAAAATTGCTATAATCCTTCTAGCAACATTCATCATTTCAATCTTTTCAAAATGGAATCTAGTTTTCTTCTCGAGGGTCTTTATCATTGCTCTTATTCTCTCTATGCAAAGGTGCCTTCTCTAACTGTAGACTTATTATTTTGGTATTTTCTCTTCTTCCATGGACCATAGCTTGTTTTGATATCACTACCGCCACACCTGATAAAAGCTTCATGTTCTACTAGAGTAATCTATGATCTTGTTCTCTATAACTGGATGACCACATTTTTTGGCGAGATAATTTTTTGGCGAGATTCTGTAATCTACTGCAGTAGAAACACACTATTGACAACAATGATTCAAGGTAGTAACAGTGCAGTGGAACTCTCTCATCATGCCCTTTTTTCCCAATTGAACGAGTATATACAAAAGATCTATGGATGATAGTACAGAACTTACCATTGCACTCTAGCCTTCAATATTTTTGCTGCAAAGCTCTCAAACCAGGTTAAAGTGTTATCCCACACACAAGTGTATGAGTTGGCACTAAGATGCATAAATATACACATGCATGCAAATGTAAAAACTAAGAGTAGAGAAGATTTGTTGTTTTACTTTCTAACAAATAGATGTACTTTTCCTCTAAAATATTGCTGACATATAAAGACATTATACTACACTATGAAAGAAGGCAAAACCAGCCTACAATCATTGCTCTATCAGAAAATAATATACGTCAGGCTTAAGGGTTTAGTATTCATTTTTCATATCCATCATATTGAAGCCAAATAGAAACTTGACATGATTATAAAAAATATTGAAGTTGGTAGAATGGAAAATTGTTGATAAAGTAGAAAAAAGATCTCCAGCGTGTTTTTCCATGTTCATACCTTATCCCCTTCAATATATTTTCATTGCCAGTTACTACCTCTAGAATGATAGTTTCATGATGATACAAGTTGAATTCTTGTTGAAGTAGAGTATTTGTCAAAGTAGAAAAGAGATCTCCCTTCTGCTTTTTTTCATCTTATTCTACCTTTTTCTCCTTTTGCAATTATTTTCATATGACAATGGATACTACCAAAAGAATGATATTGTCAGGATGATAAAGGCTAGCTTGAGAAAATAGTAAGCAAGCGAGTTTATCAAAGATGGACATGCAAAACTATGGAAGTCCAATAATGCTCCCCAAGAAACGATGAAGTGGCCACTTAATCACAGAAAATATCAACCCAAAATGGAAGTTCAATGTTACAAATTAATAATTTCATCAAGAACAAAGAAAAACAGTAAAGGAAAGTAAGTGGTCCGGGAAAGACCTTCAAAAATAGCTTCTTGTCATGCCCAGTTGCTGCAACCCTTAGGACAGATTCTGCTGCTCCTATTGTATTAGCCAAACACGCAGCAATGCTATTGGAAGTATCCAGAGATAATTGCCATTCAAGGGGATCAACTGGCACCCTTCAAGAAACAAAAAAAAGAAGCTAAACTAATTAGCCATGGGATTGTCTCAGATGCATCAGATGAAAATAATTTCTACTAAAAATAATATATGAATTAGAATATTAAGCTTGCTTTTTATGAGAGATGAAAGAATACATGTTCTGTTGAACTTGAAGATAAAAATTTAAGGTCTAACAGGACAATATGGGCCAACCTAGCTTCATCACAATAAAGGACATTCCATGGCAAGAAACACTGACGTTTTGGCTGGGACAGCATAACAGCCAGAAGCTGGCAGAGAGATGCGACATTGGCTTTTCATCATGCAGTGAAGAGCAAGTGCAGTCATTTCTAATGTCTCCTAGTGTGGCATAAACTCTGATATTAATTACATACTTAAAATATCTCATGATCATTTGTTTCAAGGTCAACAGAATCCTAGGAAGAAAAATGAATAAATTCTTCTTAGAGGCCACATAAAGTGTTGGGAAGAAAAAAAGATTTGATTCACAAATTTCATAATCTACAACCAACCAGACACAGATGGTAATGGCTTTTGTTTTCAAGAAAATTGCTTATATATTCATCAGTTCAATAATTTTAGCATGTACTGAAAGTTTATTGCACAATTACTTCATTTGTTCGGATACTTTCTAACAATTTAGAATGCAGTCTACACCTACACCAGGAGGCTCTCAAAGCATTTGCTAGGTCAAACCAAGGACAAAGCTATACTGGTTCAGTAAATTAAAGGTTAACTACATTGTGCTAACTAAAACTTCAAGCCTTATGGATGAACATGAGGCTGCATACAAAATTTACAGGAAGGAAAAATTAAAAGGCAAAAAGAAAAAAAAAAAAAAGAAAAACTATAAAATCTCCATCCATTAGATTGTAAACGGACAACCTTTATCCAGAAGCTATGGTGGCTAAGCACCCCTTAATAGTCTGTTAGCCAAGACTTGTTTGAAGCCATCACCTTTTGTAACTACTTGTTAAGAGTTCGTCTAGTCCTCTTCGCTTTATCCAAATTTAAAGGTCTCCAAAAACACTTGAATAGTTAGGCACATGAGGGTGGTTGGGGCTCATATAATAGCCTCCGGCCATTCTTTCTAGAATACACACACACACACACACACACACATATATATATATAGTTTTGGGAGGAGTTGTACTGGAAGAGAACCTTCAGGACCTAGTGTAATTTCTTTTATTTAGTTGGGGTTCTTTTTCCATTGCATTTTTGTACTCCATTGTTGATTTAACCTGTAGGGAGCTTGTTGCTCCTTTCTTTTAATATATATATATATATATATATATATATATATATATATATATTAAAAGAAGGAGCAGCTCATGGCTCCCTACGTGTTAAAAAGAAAACTTCTGGGTACAGGAAAATAGAGGGAGAGTGGATCCCCAACTAATCTGGGGTTCTTCTCTCCACAATACAACTCCACACCAAGAATGTAAAAACAAAAAACAACAAGTGAATCCCAGTATACCAAAAAACCAAAATAACAGTTTACCCACTCTTAAGAAGTACACTAAAACACAAAAACCAAAGAAGAGCATCTCATATCACCACTGCTTAGGCTGAGAAATTCTGAGGTAGGGAAGGCCTAAGAGATCTCCTTCAAGTAAAAACAAAAGGTTGGGAGATAAAAGAGTAGTGATGATAGGAATTTCATAGTGCATAGCAGTCTTAGCAAGTCAATTGGCAGGCTTGTTGCCTTCCCTATAATTAAACTGAAAGTTAATTGTAAGAAGAGTTGACAGTTGTTCAATTTGTTGAAAACAGGTTAGATATAGATATATATATATATATGATTGTATATGGATTGTGGCAGACAGTTTGGGAATGTGTTTTCTGCAGTTGAGGAGGCTGAAAAAGATGTCTTGGCTCTAGAAGAGAAAACTCAGGATAACAGTGAACTTACTCTCCAATTGATTGCTGCTGAAACCAAACTGATGCAGTCTATTGAAATTCAGGACATGTTTCTCAAGCAGAAGGCTTCTATAAATCATTTTGCTGATGGGTATAGGAATACTGCCTACTTCCATGCTTATCTTCAATACAGAAGAAAGTGTAACTACATTCACAGCATTAGAAAGGATAATGGGGAGTGGATTTCTCATCACCTGGAGATTGGCAGAAGTGCCATTCAATATTTTAGAAATTTAATGCAGCAACAAAATGTGGAAAGAACCCATATTATCCCTGAACTGTTACAGGAGCACTATCAGTATCTCAATGGTTTGGACCTTAGCTCCCCTCCCTCTGAAACTGAAATCAGGCATGCTATCTCCTTCATTGATAGCACCAAAGCTGCTGTTCCTGATGGGTTCACCTCTGACTTCTATAAGAAAGCCTGGGATGTCATCAAGGCAGATGTGATTGAAGCTATTACTAATTTCTTTCAGGGGGGGGCACTCCTCAAATTTTATCCTAATCCCTAAAGACAGTATGCATCCTAGCTGGGACCATTTCAGACCCATCTGTCTTACATCTGTCATCAGTAAAATTATTAGCAAAGTTATTGTCAATAGACTTCAACCTCTATTGGACAAGATCATTAGCCCCAACCAAAAAGCCTTTGTTAAAGGTCGATCCATTGCTGATAATATTCTCTTGGCACAGGAGATGCTGCTGGACCTGAATAGAAAGTGCAGGAGTGGAAATCTAATTTACAAGTTGGACATCAAAAAGGCTTATGATACTATAAACTGAGATTTTCTTCTTGAGACCCTCACTGCAAGGGGCTTTCAAAACAGTTTCTGCAATCTCATCAAAAGGTGGCTTATTGCTAATGCTCACTCCATCCTTCTTAATGGCACCTGCTGGGGTTATTTTTCTGCTACCAGGGGGCTCAAACAAGGAGACCCCTTATCCCCTACCTTATTTATCCTGGCTATTGATTACTTTTCTAAACTCCTTAACCATACTGCTGCCTCTCATAGCTCCATCAGGTATCACCATAAGTCAAATATCATTGTTTCTCACCTAATTTATGCAGATGATGTCATAACCTTCTCTAATGCCTCCAAAAATGTTGTCAAGCATATCATTAAATGCCTGCATTCTTTCCAATAATATTCTGGAATGGCTTTCAACCCAACCAAAAGCCAACTCCTGTTTCCCCAGAAGATTCCAGCTGAGGTGAAGAACTGGATTATTGACTATACTGGCTTCTCAAGCACTCATCTACCTTTGAAATATCTAAGAGTACATCTCAATATGGGCAGAACTAAGCAAAGACATTTTGATGAAATTCTCAACAAGATCAGCTCATATCTGGCTAACTGGACTCATACTTATTTGTCTAATGGAGGCAGAATCACCATCCTTAAGAGTATTCTTACTTCATTGCCTGCTTATGTGCTGCAAATGACTACAATGAATAAAAGTACCCAAACCCTGTTTGAAAGAGCCTTTAATCAATTTCTTTGGGCAGGTCAGAGGAACAAATCCACTGGACTTCATGGCTTAAAGTGGCCAAACCCATCTGGGCTGGGGAACTGGGTTTCAAGAGCTTACAGCAGATCATCCAGGTCAACCTCTGCAAGCTTTGGATCAAATTCAGATCCCAAGACTCTCTTTGGGCCAAATTCATCACTGGTAAGTACTGCAGAAACCTTCATCCTTCCCAGGTCATCAGTAAGATTGGTGATTCCAAACTCTGGAGAGCCATGTTGAAAGTCAGACATCAAGCTGAACATATGTACATTTGGAATCTGGGTCATGGGGAGTTGTCTTTCTGGCTTGACCATTGGTGCCCTCCTGACTGGCTCATCCCAGGTTCTGCCATCCCCAATCTGAAATTAAAGGTAGCTGATTGTTGGACTGGGGATAGCTGGTCTATACCTACACTTCATGCTGTTTTGAATGATACTTCTGCCAAGCAGGTGTCCACTATTAAGTTTGATAGGCAAAGAAAAGATTCTATTGGTTGGCAATCTAGTGTTCATCACAGCCTTTCCAAAACCATCTATACCAAACTATACCAATGGGAGACTGTCCAGTGGGGAGAGCTCCCTTGGAATAAATCCCTGTCCCCCTCTATGAGCTTCTTCTCCTGGAGAACCCTACTTAAACTGCTCCCTACTGATGATATCCTTAAACTCAAAGGAATTAGAGGCCCTTCCTGCTGCAGGCTTTGCTGGAAGGAGGAGGAATCAGCCTCACATCTTTTCTTCAGGTGCAGTTTTTCTCAGCTAGTTTGGAGTAGTCTGCTGAAGCACTTCAATATCAGTCTGCTGAATCTTGACTGGGATTGTCTCTTCTCCTGCTGGCCTAGCTGGGACACTTTGGGCCTTAGTGCTGTCCCATTCATTACTGCCTGGTTTATTTGGATGGCAAGAAATAAGGCTATATTTGAAGACATCCTACCCAGTGAGCAGGTTGTTACCAAGAACTGCTTATCTTACATCCAAAAACTGATAAGATACACCAGATTTCCTAACATATGCTGCATTGAGTCAATCCACACCAGACCATCTCCCAGGATTGGCCTGGTGACCTGGCACCCTCCCTGCCCCCCTTACCTCAAAGTCAATTGTGATGGAAGTTTCTGGGATGGGAATGCTGGTATTGGTGGACTCTTTAGGAACCATGTGGGGACTTGCCTGATGTTTTTCCATGCTCCTGTGGCTGCTGCTGATGCAATGGAGGCTGAACTTATTGCTGTGTACTGGGCACTGCTGATTGCCATAAAACTCAAGTGGAGATTCATTGAAGTGGAAGGGGATTCTCAGCTGATTCTCCAACAGTTTAATCTCAAAGAGGCTCCTGCCTATCTTCCCTGGCACCATAATCAGTGGGTTAACAAGATCCATAGCTTACTGTCCCAGCTCCATGTCAAGTTTCTTTTGAAACCAGCCTGCTAACTGGTTAGCTAAAGCTGGCTCCTCCTCTAACTCTGTGGTTGTATCTACTGTTCCCCCTCCCAAGTTAGCCACCCTCATTGGGGGGGGACAACCTTTCTGCTCCTTTCATTAGAATTGTGCACTGATGCTACCTACTGTTTCACTTGATGATTGGAGACCCCTGCTGCCCCCCCTCATCTGATTTTGCCAGGCCTATGTATGTCTACTGCTGCTGGAATTTGAATTTTCTTATGTTTTATTTGCCTTTTGGTATACATATATATATAACTGTCATATATATATATATATAAATATATATATATATATATATATATATATATATATATATATATATACACACACACACACACATTCTTGTACTTTTGTTTGGGCTTACTTAAAAGTTTTTGGCCATTTGGAGTGGACTCCTTAGGATTTGATGTTAGATGGAGCCTTTCCATTAATCGTTTTGTACTTTCCACTTGATATTAACATGTAAGGAGCCCGCTGTTGCTCCCTTTTGGAAAAATAAAATAAAATAAAATAATAATATATATATATATATATATATATATATATATATATATATATGGATGAATCAGTTACGTCTAATCTAAATGAAGGATAGGTATCTCTGGATATTTCAGAATCTACAACTCCTTCCTTGAAATTCATAATGGCTAACATCAAATCAATGGTAACCATCTCATTATCCATCGACAACTATCCTTTCTAGGGATCTCAAACGTATAAGATCATAAAATCCAATGGTTCTTTAGGATTCATTGATAGATCTATTTCCTCCCACCCATATCAGCAGTAAATGAATTTGGATCAACAATTCCCAACTCCGCTTATAATAAATGGATGTTAGTAGATCAAAATTTGGGCACAGCCATGTTCTCTACAATTTCAGCAACAATATTACCACATGTGCTGAGTTTAGATAGCTACTTCGACATTTGGAAAACCCTTGAAAAGCATCTATAAGCAACCAAGAGATCCAGGTAATTCAGCTTAAGAATGAATTGCATAATGTTTCAATGGGAAATCAAATCATGACCCAATAATTAACACAAATAAAAACCACTGAAGACAACATTTCAGCTGCAGGAGCTTCCATTGATGTTAAATACATCACTCTATATAAACTCAAAGGGGTACCTCTAGTTTATCAGGCTTTTACAACAATGATCAGAACTCAACTCACCCCTACTGATTTGGAAGTACTATATACCTTGCTTTATAGTGAGTAAATCAATCTTTCCACTGATCTCAACACTGAATCCAAGCAAGCTGGTCCTCAATTAGCACTATGTTCTCAAAGAAGCAAAGAAAATTTCAATTCTAGAGGAAAAGGTGGCAAAAATAATTCTTCTCCTCGATCTTCTCAAATTTATCCATAAACTAAGAAAGCCAAATCATCTTAATTCACCTCAAGTCAAATTTGCAAGAAGTCAGGTCGCATTGCTCCTCAATGCAGGCATCGCTTAAATCTCAACCATCAACATATCAAACCACCCAGTAACACAACATTAGTGGCCACATCTTCCACACAAAATTGTTATCTTGATACAAAAGCCACAACTCACTTCACAACATATCTAGATCAACTGCCGCAAGTTGAATCCTATCAAGGCACAAACCAAGTGTTTGTTGGAAATGGAAACACTGTCTCCATACAGAATCTGGATAAGGCATCCTTCCAACACCTAATCGTAAGCTTATTCTATCCAAATTGCATCGCACACCTCTAATATCGCACAACTTAGTCGTCATTTTTCTCTACTTGCCACCGCTAACAGCTATCTTATTAGTTGTTAAGCTGATAAATATGAAATCAAGGATCAACCAACTCAACAAACTCTTCTACAAGGTCCATGTCGTGAAGGTATCTACCCCCTTCCTTCATTTCAGCAAGCCTTGGTCTCCACCACCAATACAGATCATCCATGGCAACAACATTTGGGTCATGCAAATTCACAAACACTGGTTGTCATCTCCAAGCAGCAGCCTACTATCAATGTTTCCAACAATTTTCCTCGTGTATCCTGTACTATAGCTCAACATCCTCGTTTGCCCTTCATTTCTACTAGTAAAAATGCATCTATTCCTCTTGAACTTATACATTCAGAAGTGTAGGGACTCTCCCCAACTCTAACCATTCAAGGCTATCGTTACTAGGTGTCATTTGTTGATGACTCAACTTGATTCTCATGGATTTACCCAATGATTCAAAAAGATGAAGTTCTCTCTGACTTTATCAAATTCAAACTTGAATTAGAACTTAACAGACATGTCGAGGTTCTGTGAACTGATGGAGGGAGGGAAATTAAGAACTCCCAATATACTAGATTTCTCAATTCTCATGGCATAACAAAATGTAATTGCTGAAAGAAAACATCACCGCATCCTAGAAACTACATGAGCTCTTCTTGCTGATTCCCAACTACCATCATCACTATGGCTGGAAACAGTGATAACTGATGTATACGTTATCAATAGCCTTCTATCTCGAACTACAACACTCTAATCCCCTTATCAACTTCTATTTGGTACATTAACAGATTACTGACATGCCATCCCAGAGTGTATAGTTGTGAGTTTATCCATGGCTGCCAACCTCCAAAAGAAACAAACTGCAGCACAGATCACTTCCCTGCATATTTTGGGCTATCCTGAACATACTAAAGAATACAAGTGCTTCAATTCCATCATAGACAAACTCGTTATATCAAGACATGCCCTTTTTAATGAAAAGATATTACCTTAGAAACAATGAGCCCCTCAAACTATTTCATCCTGATCTTCAATCTACACTCCTCCAATTACACTTCTACCCGCAACAACTTCATCCACACCATCATTTAATCCTGCTCCATCGCAGCCAACCACTCATCAACATCCACCACAACCAAACAAACCATCTCTACTTCAGAACAACCCACAGTAACTCAACCCATCATAACAAGTAAACATTTGTTTGATTTAATGCATTTACAGCAACCTGAAATAGAACCATCTATCTATAAACATGTTGTCAAACATTCTCAGTGGCAGAAAGCAAAGAAGCTTGAATTCCAAGCTCTAAATTCTTAGCATATCTGGATATCGGTTCCCCCACCCAATGACCAGCCAATACTAGGAACAAATTAACATATCGAATCAAACATCAAGATGGCTCGGTCACTAGATATAAAGCCCGACTTGTCTACCAATTGGAATTTGGCCTCAACTATACAGAAAATTCCAGTCCAATGGCCAAACTATCTAACATCAGGCTTCTTCTAGTTGTTGCACTTCATCATTACTGGTCAGTTCTTCAACTGGATGTCTCCAATCACTTTGTCCATGGTCATCTTCAAGAAATAGTGTACATGAATCAGCTACTAGGTTATATTGATCCTCAACATTTTAATCATGTATGCTTACTGCAAAAATCCATTTATGGTCTTAAACAAGCACCGCGTCAATGGTCTAACACATTCACCAATCACCAAATCAAATTTGGATTCAAATACAACTAAGCCGATACCTCTCTACTTATATACAAACACAACTCCAATCTTATCTACCTTCTAATCTATGTAGATGACATCCTACTGTCTGGAAACAACTCTACCACTCTTCAAAATCTCCTCCATGATCTCCACAAAACCTTTTCTATGAAAATTTTGGAACCGGGCTCAACATTCTTGGGCATACATATACAACACACCTCGTATAAGTTTTACCTTAATCAAACATCCTATGCCAAGGAAATTCTCCACATGGCAGGTATCATAGATTGTAAGCCTTTAAACAATCTCATTTCCCACCCCACAACATTTTTTAAATCCAGCGAACAATTTTCCAATCCTACTCTCTACAAACAACTAGTTGGCTTTTTAAGTATATAATATGTATATAACTATCACATGCCAGGCATTGCATTTGTTGTAAATATTCTTTCTCAACATCTTTATCAGCCACTCAATCCATATCACCAAAACCTCAAAAGACTCCTTCCATATATCAAAGGAACACTCGACATTGTGCTGCCATTACAAGCAGGATCACTCACTCTCCACACTAAATTGAAATTCAAGCTGGGTCATCGATTCAACCAACAGACTATCAATTACCAGTTACTGCTCCTTCATTGGTCGAAATCTGCTATCCTAGCAAATGAAGAAACAACCTACAGAACTAATAAGCCGAGTTATTTCCTCAATAGCAACTAATGTCATATGGTTGAGAAGGCTTCTTTAGAACTTCTAAATCTCTACTGAGCTGCCCACTGTAATACATCGACCTTGGCGATTTAGCATAATCCTGCATTCCATGCTCAAACAAAGCATATAGAGATAGATTATCACTACATAAGGGAGCACATATGCTTAGGAACAAGCTTACTCTTCGTAACCGAGAAGTCAGCTTGACAGGGAATTATACAAATATCATATAGTAAAAGCACATCTTCATTAACCGAATACAAACACTTCAATCGTTGGAATGTAACGAACTCTCCTCATCTCAGTCATGCATATATGAGTCTCCAGAATACTCAACTATGCCTATATATATCTATTGCATTCACCATTAAAGATATTCAAGGATGCAATCCTTTACAGAAATAGGTATTGTTGTATTCCTCTTCCTTCCTTTCTATATTTCTACAGGTTCAGATTCATACAGTAATATCATCTTGTCCAATACCAAGTTGTTGATTGTTATTAGCTTGTGCACGTGATGACACCTAAGATGATCAATAATAAATGCATATTTCCAAGAGAAAAAAGAATTACATGATTGAGTAAAGCCATGATGAATCTCCTCTCTAGGGAGTCATTTTGTTTGCTGAAAAAAGAATATAATGTAAAAATAATGCAATGTAACTGAAATGCAGCTTGCTTTGAATATTTTAGAATTGATTGGTTTTGATGTAAAATATATGTAGAAGATTAATTTTTGTGTTTAGTTTGAAGTAAATTGAATTCATTGGAAAACCTGAAGGGGAAAGCTAGTTGGCAGTAGAAACAAGTGTCATGCTAAGTTGGTGGTCGTGGACAATGGTTTTCTTCACTAGCAACAGAGGTGGTAGGAGGTGCTTGGCATTAAGCGCTGTATTTAAAAATTGGCCAAATCGAGTGAGTTTTGAATTCATTGAGATTTTACTAAAGAATGAGTTCCAAATACATATTCATCCAACCAAACAACACGAATTTGAAAACCTCGATATTTGTTTTGGAGTATCCTGATAATGCAAGCAATAAAATGACCAATTGATTTAAAGAAATGTAGTTCTTCATAGAAAAAATACATCCATATTTATATTGATGCAAAAAATATATATATAATAAGAAATGGGTTTCTTTTGTTTGAGAAGATCTGATGCATCAAAATGATAAGGAATATATAATATAAAAAGATATGCAATGGTTATGGATTAACTGATGAAGATGAAATAAAAGCAGATGACAACCTAAAGTTAGAAGTTTGAATCTCAAAATTAGAAGATTTGCTTCACTAGTTGACAATATGCAATAGTTAATCTAAGAAAATCATTAATAAAGCACATATATCATACATGACCAAATATATGTACACGGCCTTCTTGCAAGAGACTTTTTCACCTCACATGAAAGCCCCATTACACATGACAAAATGTTTCAAACTGACTTCAATTCAATAAACATTAATATATATGATATTATCTGTGAAAAGTATAACGGTAGACTTCAATTTAAAGGGAACACGGATATTAAGATCACTATCTCCAATATTGTTGTCATTTGGTTTACCGCGACTACATAAGGTGACCTTATGAATCTTTATTCTTGATTCGTTTAAGCTTAGTGCAACTTAAGGTGTTAAAATCACTTTGCAAGTTTTTTGGGCACAAATTCTATATGTATCATCTTTGTTCTATCGTTTGTTCTTCTTAATCCTTGTATATTAATGTTATCAAATGATAATATTAATGCAGCTTTTAAACTCCACATGATATGTTTGAACTGATTTTTTATAATTTTTTCACAATCTTTTATCATCTCATATAACAAAATACATCATTTGTAGTTGTTTTGTTATAAATTGTTTCTCAATCTACGCTTCCTTATTTTAGCAAATGTCATTCTTAGAATTCTCTATTATTTTCCACATAACCATAGCATTAGTAGTGACTTCTTTAGCAATCAGCACACAAATCAACGTAGCATAGTTGGTATTGGAGTTTATTAAATCCAACATAAAGTCTCCACGATATTCTCTTATTACAAATTATGCTCGAGGTACTTCTTAATTTTAGCTCCCTAGAATTAACTCTATAAATCATATACCCATCCATATTTACATTGTTCAGAAAAAAAAAAAAGAGAAAAAAAAGCCTATGATGCTCATATTTATCACATTTAAATTATAAGCAGATAAGTACAATATTTACTCATTCAATAATCTCAAACACATAAAAGGTGAACTCTTAAAGCCTCTTATCTTCTAATTTTTTTCCTCCATTTCCGAATTTATCCTTAGTCCAGAAAAGTGCAATCAATCAAAATCGATATCTACAAGTAGAATTCACCAAGTTGTACAATTAAATTTTTGTTATAACCGTTCATTGAAATGAAAAATATTGGCTAGCTATTAAAAATGGTTTATATCACAATTTTTCTGTCATGATACGCAAGTCTAAAGACGATATAAGGCAGCCTTGAACTAAAGCTTGCACCTTAAAAATAAAAAAGAGAAGAGGATATGTGAGAAAAGCTCCAAGATAAAAGAATGGACCGGTGCTAATACTTAGGGTCTGTTTGGAAGCAGTAGTCTTGCTCAACTTGAATCATAACTATGGTATCTTGCTGTAAGAAGCATTATGCGAAGCAATCTAAGGGAAATGCTTCTTGTATCATTTAGTTCATGTTATGGGAAAATAATGCATGGCAGAAAAATGACGAGATCGCACTTGTTTATTAGAAATTCGTTTTAATATTTCGATATATTCACGTAGGATCAACTAATTTAAAGTGGAATAAATTTTTTTTGAAAAATTTTATATTTAAATATACAAGTTAATAAATTTAAATTAGAATTTTTTATTTTTATATTTTTAATATATATTTTCTATATATAGTGAATTATTGATTCAATTCAATAATTCACTATATAGGTTAAAATGTTTAAGTATATTAACAAAATATTTACGAGGATCGGTACATTTTAATTTAATTTAAAAATAAAATATTAACAAACTTGGTTATCTTTTAAATTTAATAAATTAAATATATATATATATATTAAAAATTTTATAATTTAAAAAGGTGGTTCGTATTAATAAAATATTTACGAGCTTCATAGAATATTTTAAATAGATTGTTCAAATTATATTAAAAATTTAATAACACAATGAATAGAGCGATTGAAGATCTCGAAATAGTCATAGAGTTCTACAATAGAAACATATACTCCAATCAAACACGTAAACGACGAAGATAGAGTAAAAAAAAGCCGAAGAACTATTCCTACAACAACCAACAATATAATGATGTTCACTTTAGCTTTCGAAATCAGTAACTCCAGTTTCATTCGCGTCTTCCGTTGTGGTGGTACACTCCCGACGTCGGACTCGTGAAAATCCAGTAAACTATCCGCCCATCGAAAGAAACGACACCGATCTGGAATGTCTCGAGGACGAGGCATAAAACTTTCGTCGAAAGCTATGCGGTCGACGTGATGTCGAAAAGAGATGCTCGCAACCCACAGCGACATAACCAATCGGCGAGAGGTAGCCGACGTGTTGGAGCTCATTTTTACCTGAAATGCAAGCACATATGCAGCTTAATTAGTTTGAGTGTCAAATGGTCAAACAAAATGAAAAGAATCAATCTAGTGTGTAGATTTGTAAATAATGTGAAGTAAAGTGCTCAGAAAGAATGTAAAAGGTCGACATTGCAGTTCGCAAAAGACACTCACTCTCCCACTAACAATCGAGTAATGTCACGTCGAAGTCTCTGCCATTTCATTGCACCCTCCACTTCTTTTGTACAAATTGGTGCACTATTGTCATCCTCCTGTGGTTGAGACGGTTCAATGCGGTCGCAGTAAGCCGTCGATCGTAGCAACCTCGTCGAAATCAACATCAGCTCGAGTTGGATGCCGCTCGATATAGTTATGCGGGGCCAGTAGTTGCCAACACTATCTTGCACTGTTTGGGGAACGAATAAGGAGGCATATCCCGAAGAATAGCCCACTTCTTCTTCCAAACGCCGAATGTTCTCTCAATAACGCCTCTCGAGGATGAATGTCTCTTATTAAACAACTCGCTTTCTAGTCCTCGTGCGATTACTGAATTTCTTCAAAATGCGGAATGTGATATCTTGTATCGGGATAGGGTTTAAGATACCCTCTGCAGTGCAGATTGCTAGGCATCTACCAGAATAATACTTCCTGTAATGATAGAAAGTGTAGTTAGGTATATGACCAAAAACATCAACTTTTAATATTATTAATGACCTTCACGGGTGGTGGGTGAGGGAAATTGTCACTGCGCGCTTTCTTGTATGAACTTTAAAGAGTCTCATTGTCATGTGCGTCGCCTCTCCCATCCGCACGATACGAATGTAAAGCACGTGTTGAAATCACAAGCTGCCATAATATTCGAGTTGTTCTACGGAACGACCAATAAAAGCTACTTTCTCGTTATCGGGCACTACCGCATGAACGTGCGTTCCATCTATCGCGTCGATGCGATCACTAAGAAAAAGTAATCGTATCAGCATGCGATCCATTCTATTAAAAAGTTGTAGTTAACATTCGTACCTTGAAATATGGCATGTATCGTTACATCATTAAGAATCTCTGTCGAGGTCCTTGCAAAAGTAGGATCGGTTGGTTTTAGCATATTATTCGCTAAGCGACAAGAGAAGCCAAACCAGTCGAGAAATATCTGCTAATTGTTTCCGACGAATGCTTGAGGCGTTCCATGGCTCCTCGTTGACTCGTTCGTGACGGTATGAATAGTGTGATGCCAAGTACTTCACTGGTCTGTTGTCTGTAAGACCCATGAAGTCCATGAGATGTTCTTAGGTCAACTAGAAGATCTCCGAAAACCTCGTGTGACATTCGGAAGATATTACGAAATCTCGTTGGGTATCCGAAATCATTTCACCTATCCGATTTTCTCCAACTCGAGCTGAAGTGTAACAAGGTTCACGATCGACGTATGTATTATAGTATTGCGGCGATCATATTTATCGTCTGCGTTTCTCTTACGTCGTCGGACCTCCTCTGAGTTCATGACGGTATAAACCTGCACCTTTCAAGATAATGCTGTTACTATCTATAGAAATCGAGTAGTACCTCATCAAAGCAAATGAATGAACTACATTACGAAAGGAAATAACTCGAAACATTCAAACATTCAAATATAAATTGTCACGACAACATCGCTAACAACAATAACGAAAGATGAAATTAAAGCAACACTTCCATATCATATCACGAGTACGTCGGTCAAAATAATAGCGAATGTAGTCTACAGCGTAGCTCTCTATCAACTGCAATGAAAAAGTCTCGGTGGAGAGAGTCCCGAAGGAGGTCGATAGCAAAGAAGAAAAGATCATGATTCCCTATAATCTGCTGGTCTTCCTTTAGAAGCCTAACAACCTCCTGGATAGCTTTTTTGAACTCATGTGGAGCATCATCTGTCGATTCCACAAGTAATGATAGTTGCTCTTTCATACTTCCAACGGTATTTTTCCTCTTCTTATCCAAACATCGCCGCTTTGTTCGGTTTGTAGATTGCATTTCGGTTTGATCGTATGTGCGCGGTTCTGCTGAATCGTTTGAAAGTTCTACAATGGCCTCCTCGGGGTTGTATCGGCCATTGTTTGTTAGGTGCAATCACGTATTTCCTGTGTTATTGTCCCACCAAACATTCGATCGAGTTTCTCCTCGAATTACGGATTCTATTCCATTTGTTTTGAACTTCCTCGCCGCGGGATAAATCATGTAAGAATAAATTATTTTTATTAGAAGTGGTGCAGACGCAAGCAAAACTAATTCGATGATGTCTTACCGTTAGCCTTTCGATTCACCATTCTTCGTCAGACGACAGATAGTTCGCTTCGACGGATCCCGACCAAGCCTGATCGATCCTTGTTTTAGGTCCTTCCAAAGTTTCGATTCTTTCTTTAGTTGGTCCCATTTATTTTTTAGTCTGTAGTCTGTCGTAATCACCGCTCTGTAAGCTCCCTAAAATTTGTTACTATATTTTGTCGGCCTTCTCTGTCGAAGAAAGAGTTTGGTCTATTACTTCTTTCGATTTCCGTTATGCATACATCGTAGAAAATTAATTTTATGTCCTTCTCCCAAAGTGCGGGAGTGGCACATTCTCCGTTCTTAGTTGCCATACTTAATAGTAGAACACGAGTCGGCAATATATTTAAATATGAAATAAATCAACAAACATATGAAAGTCCGGACTAATTGCGAAATAATAAATTTGAAGTGCTACTAAGGTAAAGGAACACAGAAATTTACGTGGTTCGGTCAAATTGACCTACGTCCACGGGAAAGGAGCATTATATTTTCATTATTGAAACTTTTGAACATTTACATTGATTTTACATTTGCACTGCTCTACACTGGACTGCACTAAACAACACTACACAACACTGCACTACAGTCAACTACAGACAAACACAATTTGCACTTCAATGCACTGCACACACCCACACAAGTCACAATTTCACTGCACTGCACTTCACACACCCACACAATTTCACTGCACTTCACTCCCACAGATGCACTTCACTCACTGCTCTTCAATTTCACTGTACTGCACTTCACACAAACACAACTTCCACTTGACTGCACTTCACACAAAACAGCACACAGAAACAAACACAATTTCCAATTCACTGCACTTCACACAAAACAGCACACACAAACAAACACAATTTGCACTTCACTGCACTGCACACACCTACACTAGTCACAAATTCACTGCACTGCACTTCACACACCCACACAATTTCACTGCACTTCACTCCCACAGCTGCACTTCACTCCAAACACTCAAATTTCACAGCACTGCACTTCACACAACCACACACACACACAAACAGAATTCCCACTTCACTGCACTTCACACACCCACACAAAGACAAACACAATTTGCACTTCACTGCACCTCAAACACCTACACAAGTATTGATTTCACTGCACTGCACTTCACACAACCACACAATTTCACTGCACTTAACTCCCACAGCTGCACTTCACTCCAAACACTTCAATTTCACGGCACTGCACTTCACACAACCACAGACATACACAAACACAATTTCCACTTCACTGCACTTCACACACCCACACACAGACAAACACAATTTGCACTTCACTGCACTTCACACACCCACACACAGAGAAACACAATTTGCACTTCACTGCACTGCACACACCCACACAAGTCACAAATTCACTGCACTGCACTTCACACACCCACACAATTTCACTGCACTTCACTCCCACAGCTGCACTTCACTCACTGCTCTTCAATTTCACTACACTGCACTTCACACACCAACACACACAAACACAATTTCCACTTCACTGCACTTCACACAAAACATCACACACAGACAAACACAATTTCCACTACACTGCACTTCACACAAAGCGAGCACACACAAACAAACACAATTTGCACTTCACCGCACCGCACACACTCTACACAAGTCACAAATTCACCGTCACTCGCACTTCACACAACCACACAATTTCACCGCACTTCACTCCACATGTCGCACTTCACTCCAAACACTCAAATTTCACAAGACCGCACTTCACACAACCACACACACACACAAACGAATTTGCACTTCACCGCACTTCACACACCCACACACACACACAAGCCGCACTTCAAACACACACGATTTCCACCGCACTTCAAGCCAACGTTTAGCACTCAGACACACACGATTTTACTTGCACTACCGCACCGCACATTTTACACTTCATCGCACTCCACCGCACTGCAAACACACACACACACACAAGTTTTGCCCGAGCGCACACGTCAAAACAAAAACAATCCCTAAACAAAAGCAGTCACCATTATCAAACTTAAAATTGTAATCATAGTCAATGGTAAGTATTGGAATTAACCAAAAGCAGAACAAAACGATTCCCAAACCAAATGTCAAAAGGGACAACCATAATAGTGAGAAAACATTACAAATAGGAGCATCGATGGAGAACACATCATTAGTATCCCCCTGTGTTAATCAAATTTTGCCTAATTAACATTACTAATCAACTTCACATGGACACCATCATGCTAATTATAGATGCTTCAAACTTGGGGCATGACAATCTAGCATGAATATACATAGCTAAGGCTTCAAAACACTCACCATCAAAATGATTACTAGTTTCACCAATTGACCTTGAAAAGGTGCCTCTCATTTTCACAAATTCACCTTGAGAGGCACCAAATAACCACCAAAAGATTTTAAAAACGAGATGAAGACTACTCTAGCTCATCCACCAGCTAATTAGGGGAGGAAGAGCCCACAAAGCATGCCTGGAAAGTGCCACGTCAATAGCAAAAATTGTGTTTGTTTGTGTGTCTTGTTTTGTGTGAAGTGCGGTGAAGTGGAAATTATGTTTGTTTGTGTGTCTTTGTCTTGTGTGCAGGTCTTGTGAAGTGGAAGTTGTGTTTGTGTATGTGGTTGTGTGGAGTGCGATTGCGTGAAATTGAAGTGTTTGGAGTGAAGTGCAGCTGTGGGAGTGAAGTGCGGTGAAATTGTGTGGGTTTGTGAAGTGCGATGCAGTGAATGTGTGGGTTTGTGATGCCTTGACATTTTAGGCCATTCACATACATGTTACTTAATTCATTTGTAATTCTTGCCTAACATCGAAACCTCATTTTTTTTACTTGAAATTTGTTTGGTAAAGATGCAATGTGTATACTCATTATTTATGCCTAGTATCCCTGCAAGCTTGGGATTTTAAAGGTGGAGTGATTTACAAGGTGATTATTCCTTGCGACATGTATATATGGTGTGATCATATACGAGATTAGAAAAGAATATTTCTATAAATACTTATCAATCCTCATGTATTCACATATATAACGACTAAATTTCAATTCTTACCATTCTACCAATGCCTAAAAGGGTGCATTTGACATTCGATTTGTGATTGAGATATAAAAGTGAGGAGTAAGATTTAGGTGCTATACAAGTAAAAGCAGGGAACTGATTATTCTTGTAGATTTCTTGGAAGATTTACAGCCATACCACCTAATTCTTGTAATAGTTATATATCTATCACCTGAATTTCAGATTTGCTACATATACACCACCATTTTCAAGCAAATTGGCATCTTCATCTATATAAATTTATATCATCCTAAATTTGAAAATGAGTATGGCTTTGTCCCTCTAAAATTGAGTAAAGCATGCCAGAAAGTGCCAAAAAGTGCCAGGTTCACCGCAAAAAAATAGAGTAAAGCATGCCAGTTTGGGAACGGAGCAAACGGAGCAAAAGCCCAAAAGAAACCACAAGAACATCGTCTGCAAACGGAGCAAAAGCCCAAAATACTAGGATCGAAATCCATACGGAGCGAGCGAGTTCTAGGAGGATGGGAAGAAGAACTTCTTACCCTTCGAGGGACGGATCTAGGAGGAAGTGAGGAAGAAGATAGATCGAAGTCGGTCGAGGAAGAAGAAGACCGGTGGAGTCGCGAGAAGGGATAGGGCGCAGAGGAGTTCGGGGAGCGGCGGGGCGAGGGTACTGCGGGAAATTTTTCCAGGCGAAGCTGGTCGAACGACGGGGCCGCGGGGTATAACCCGGCTGTCCGCTTTCACGACGGATTCGAGGTAGGGCGCCGCGCTTCGTCGCTTCGCCATCGACTTTGCCCTAAATTCGCGGTGCGGGGAAGCGCCGCACCGCGAATTTACTCTTCCAAACAGCGCCTTAGCATTGAGCGTAGATTGGTTAGCGTTGACACTGACACAATATTTATACGAAGCTAATACCAGATAAAACTATGCACACTACCAAGCACTAGAGCAAGATTTCTTTTTTTCTTTCTTTTTTTTTTTATGTGAGCGCTCAAGTGAAAACCTCTCACGATATCGTAATGTACAAAGAAGCTAAGCCCTATCACAGAATGTCCATCAAATTGAACATCTGCAACAGGGATAGGGATTCTCAAATATTAACCCACGTAATAGAGACACTTCACTTTTCCCAAACACTAATTTTAAACGCACATAAATTAAAGGTGAAAAAATTAAGTTGCTTATAACAAACACAGCCTTTATCAACTAACAAAAGTCCCAAAGTATGATTAAAGCATAATCGAAAGCGTAAATCGAAGAAAAGCAGACAGGTTATAGTTTCTATGAGCGCTCACGAAATATTCATCTGACGGAAGAGCATGCCAAGGATGGCGAGAGAGCAGAGGAGCACGATAAGGACATCCGAGAAGAGCGAAAGGAGGCTTGAGTCCCGGTATGCGCAGTGGTAGTATACTAGGCTTCCGCATAAGAGCAGTACAGCCGGTCGGCCTAGCTCCAATTTACCGTCCGAAACCGCCGCAACCTCCTCCATCTCTCTCTCTCTCTCTCTCTCTCTCTCTCTCTCTCTCTCTCTCTAACTAGTCAAAAGACGGACACAACAAGAGAGGACTCGAACAGACGAACACAGGTTCTTTTTTTGTGATTTTAGTTCGATAAAATTGAACTGAGCTAGAAAAGCAATTCTTAAATTTTTTTATATATAATATCTAAACTTTTATTTTTGGATACGTAACATTATATTCAACAAATCATTTTTATTATTTAAGGAGAAATCTACCTTTTCTTAAGATATGTTTATTACAGTAAAATGTTACAAATTTTAATATCAAATTTTACATGTTAGAAAGGTAAATACTTAACACTTTATGGTATGTGTGTAAATTTTCCTAAAATTTAGAGAGAATTTTTCCATGTAGATATTTTAAAGACCAATAATTTTTAAGTAGAATGTTAGGTATAGTAATGCTTTGATATACACCAACTACCAAATGATTGGCGAAGTCTCTAAGTGATCTATCTTGTTCATTTTCTATGGGTGGGATTGTGCAATCTTCCATGTGATTTTTATTCTTTTTGTGTTTTTAAAATTTTATATATATATATATATTTCATTTTCTAATTAGCACAAGTTTATAATATTTTATTCTGTGTATATAGCAAGCCTATTCCTTTAGTGATGACCCCACACTAATAAAAATCATACAAATTTATAACAAATGATAGTAAAATAATAACATTAAGTAAAACAAAAAATTAAACAAATTCAATTAAATATACCAACGTATGAAAAATGTTGCGGCATTATCAATGAGCTTGATGACTGGTTTTATAATGTTATTCAATATATATCAAAGATACAAGTAATTTTAGAATTCATTAAGACACATGCTACATAATATTTTGAAAAGTCAAGTTGAACGATAACAATTAATAGGATAATAATACAGCATAAATAATTAATATTCGAATTAAAATCTATTTTTTTAACCAATATTAACTTGATTAATTTTTTACTATTGCCCCCTAGCAACAGTGCTAAAAACTAAATTGTCCCAGCCTATGCATGATTCGCACAAGTGCATTTATCCTTCAAGTAATTCATTATTTAAGTAGAAGACCATTCCATTGAGAAAAGAAATCGATTTATCAAATCAAGTTAACTACTAATTGTACTTCAAATTAGGTTGTCGGTCATCCTTTTTTGAAAAGATTTTTAATTTAATAGGTATATAATTTTGATTATTGGAAAATAATGTTTTAATTTTGAAAAATATGAGACCAAACAAATCTGATATGTCTAGTAGTTTAAACGATTGAATGCAACACAAGTAATACATCGCATCGAGAGATGAGCATACTACTTGACGACGGGCTCGATTATATAAACTACATGATTTATGGCATTTGTTTAGTCTACGAAACCTTTAATGTATGACCGATAAGTTCTCATACTTAATATAAATATTAAATATGTTTTATTTTAATTGATTTCTTAAGTTCCCTATAAGAGCATTGCCCTATAGTTACATCTCAAATGACTGAAATCACTTAAGAAAACTCTCGATAACGATGAGAGGAAATTCAAATGTTTAGGTTTTCACGGTTTGACACGAAAAGTCAAGTGGAAGTGGCTCAAGTAGAAACAGTGGATTTGGAAGTCTAAAGGAATGAAAAGTAGAGATTTTCATAGATCTTGAGGAGAACCTCGGGGACTTCCCAAGTTATCCTTTTATTAGGCTTTGCATTTTGAGAATGATGTTATTTTAGTATTCACTTCTGTCAATTTTATTATTTAGAGCTTACACTTACACGATACCCGACCATGCAAACGGCCTAGGAAGATAGGAGGGTATACGTCATACCGAACGACAACTTCGGCATCTAAAGAAGGTTAGAACTTATGTTGCACAACACGGTAGTACAGGGAGCTTAAAGATAGTGCAAGGATTTACTTTATGCTAGATGACTTACCTTGAAGTCCTATGGCTCATGTTTGTTTAAATGTAAGGAATGGTTGAGTTGGAGTAGATCGTTCATATGTTGAGTCTCTTGAAGTTGCTCTGCACTTGCTTGGATCCTCCTCATACTGCCCACCAAGCTTGCTTTGAGCTCCTCATCGTAACGACACCGAGTTAGTGTTTTATATCTAAGCATGAAAATTTGTTTGGTCAGTGGTCTGTCGCAATGTGCCTCCTAACATATGTCATATTGTTCGCTAACCTAAGCGTTTTACAAGTTTTGTAAGTAAATGATGAGTAAAAGCGCAATTAAAAATGTATTAAAATAGAAAAAGGTGCAATAAAGAAAATAAAATGCATGTGTGCACTTGAGATTCATGTTGTTGGTGTTAGTATTACAAGTAAAAACCAAACAAGTGTTGCAGAGAATGTAACAAGCATGTTAAGCATGAACACATGTGTAAAAGAATAAGTGACACATATATAAAAGATCAAACTGGGTCATAAGCATTCAGGCTCTGACTTGGCCTGTGCGCCTCATAATCCAACCTTGGATAGAAGCCACCAACCAAGCAATCTAATGAGGGCAACTCCTGGCCTAATCAAGGTGATTTACAAGTGGACTTATATAGGTTAACACCAAAATTCTTAATTTTTAATGCTTGTAGGACTGCGCATTTACTTAATAATCAAAAGTATTCATGAGAAAAGTATATGTATTTTTTTGTTATGTTATGTGTGAATATTTTGGCAAATTTGATAGTCCATGAGTTATTCATCTCGGTCAGGCTAGAACTACCAACATTCTAAGAAAGCAAGGGGCAACTCATCACCGAGATTTGGTGAATAATACCTTTAGTCCTACCCTCCACTCTACGAAGGTCTTTAGGGCATGAGACACTATTATCATATCCTAGTCAACACACAAAAACATTATCGTCATTGCCCTTGAACCTCGAACCATCCAACTTATAGCCTTGTTTGATGATTCACATATGTCCACCCTATATGAATTTATATTATAATAGAAACATGACCCACTTTTTATATGTATGTAATTTAAGTTAATAGTATCGGCACCAAAAACTTGATCCCACTTTAAATATAGTTGTATGATTTAATTTATAATGTGGATTCTACGCAAGTATACGTATCGTATCAAGTAATACATGGCTCTAGTGGAGTCCTAGTTATCGATCCCACAGGGAAGTTTTTAACAGAAATATTATCAGCTAAATTTAAAGCAATTACATACTAATAAAGTGAACATAAATTCTAAATAACTATAATAAACTAAAGTAAACTAATGCTTGAAATAAGTTGATTTAATTAATTCAGAAAAAGTATCATTCTCCTTGTTTTTAGAAAATTAAGTGAACTGATGAATTTAAATAGAATTTTTTAAATTGTATTGTGACAAATAGGAGCATTCCTATTCTTTACCCTTTGGTCCGAGTGCAAAGAACATCGACTAATCCTATGTTTGATTATCGAATCCGCGGTTAAGTCGGGAGGATACTGCTCGCCACTTCGAGCTCCCACGTTCCCCTCACCGAGGGCCAACATCTACACTTCGACTCTCGAACAAGTAGGATCGAATTGAGTATTTTAGTCTGTCACACTAAAATATCCAATTCTACGCTTGTTAATTAATATTTTCCTATTTATTTGCACCCGCCTTCCAAGGCTTTTGACTTTCCTGAATATTGGATGTAATTTTTACTATAGTTGATAATTCAACATATTTTAACTACTCAATTGGCCAGATTGAAAGTAAATTAAGTTTTAAGTAAAAATTATCACAATTTATTATACTATATTAGATGCTTTTATTTAATTTCATCGATCCGCATAATTTTCATAAACAAGGAGAAAGACTAAGAAAACTACTCGCAATGCATGGGAATAAAACAAAGCATGGATTTCATTTAAAGTTAAAAACAATAAACAAAGATACTTATCTTAATTTCCTCCCCGACGAGACTCCTTGAAGTTCCTTTGACTTTTCCTTCTAGTACAACAACTAAACAACTCTCAATTAAACTAATGAACTCACTAAACTCACTTAAACTTATACTCAAGACACTAGAAATGAACACACAGAAGACTTAAAAGACACACACACACTCTAGAATTCGGCCTCTATTTATAGAGGTAAGCAAAGGTCCAAGGGGTGCTTAAACACCTCTTCAAAAAGTGTCCAGGTTCAATGTATAAGCATTTTGAACTAGCTCGCCGTCGGCGGAAATGACCTCGCCGTCGGCGGGGCTTCTAGAAGGTCTTCAAACCGCGCGATCTCGCTCGTTGGCGGACTCGGCTCGGCTCGTCGGCGAGGTAGTTATAATTCCTTCAGAAATTTCTCCTCACGATCTCGCCGTCGGCTGCCTCGATCTCGCCGTCGGCGAAGTAGTTATATTTGCATGAATTTCCTCCTTTTTGATCCAAATTTGCTCCATTTCATGCATTTTGCTTCTATCACCAATAAATCTTCATTCTTGCAATAAAATAAAGAAAATACCTTTCTTTAAAGTGCAATTTCATCAAAAATATGCATGAATTTCTTAACATATTTTTCTGTGATCAAAATCCCCCAAACTTAATTATTACTTGTCCTCAAGTAATTTTAATACTAAATAAAGATAATGATTTCTATAATAGAATTTTTCAATTCAAATAATATATGAATTAATTTTAAATAATATTATAATAAAGTTAAATAGAAATATTTCTAAGTAATTTATATTAATTTTATAGAGATAAGATTACTTAGTTATTAGGTCTAAGTTTTTTAGGTTTCTATTTATTTCGAGAATGACTATATTTAAAATAGTAAATTACTTAAGATATTTAGATAATAGAAATTCAAGAAAACACTATTTAGTAAAATATTAATCCATAAATATAAGTTTAGAAATATAATTAAGTTTTACCCTTTAGGTTGAATCCATTGAAGCTAATTTTGATAAGCGCATCTCCTCAAGCTTCTCCTCACTTATATATATATATATATATATATATATATATATATATATATATATTCTTTTCTTTTTCTTTTCTTTTTCTTTTCAAGTGAGGATTATCGTATCCGGATAACTTCGTTAATAATTTTGAACTTCAACTTCTCTTCCTAAATTTGAAACTTAAAATATTTCTTTGCTTATATATATTTCATAACTTTTACTTTATTGAGTTTCTATCCTTTCTTTTTCATCTATATACTTAAGAATTTCCAATTTTAGAATATAGTTTCCCTTACTTTAAATAGTTTACTATATTCTTATTCCTTTTAACCAAATATCTCATTCTATTAATTAATTGAATTACTAGAATTATTTTCTTTAACTTTATATAACAATTAAATAAAGCAACTCATATTTATTGAATTTGAAAATTACTATAGAAATTCATTTAATAATAATTTTTGAAAATAGATATTGAGAACAATTTTAATAATTAAATTTGTATTTTTACCTTCCCCCAAACTTAAAATTTTCTATCTATTCTACATAGTGAAAAAGGGAAAGTACATAAATAAAATTCATCATACCTTTGAGCTTTAGGTATTTCTTTTCTTCGAAATTTTTGCAGGTTTTTCATTACTTACGTAACTCCGTATTGTTAGTATTCTTCCATATATTATATTTAAAAAGAAAGTGCAGGGATGGAAATTTTTAGAATAAGTATCAAACATAACAAAGAAAATTTAATCTATTACTTCTTAAACAATACATTAAAGAAAAACTAGCATCCTATATATATAAAAATTTGCAACTAATTTAACACATATAAAAAAAATCTAATATCATAGCTCAAGCAAACAAACAAACATACTAAGTCGAAAGTCCACAGAAAGTACTCAAATATTATACACAAAAATAATAAAGTTTGCAAAACAACAATCTAAACAAATCAAACAAACTAAACAAACAAAGATTCTAATCTTCTACATTAAATCCCAAGCTATGTCGTCACCCTGATCTCCAGGCTGAGAAGGCTGAGCAGGCTGGTACTGTGAATAACGGGGGCACTCAGGAAAGACAACATCTAAATCACCACTCCTATAACGACGCTCAGCTTCATAGTATGCAATCTCGTATTCGAATGCCGCCGGAGATATTCGCTATCATAATCGTGTCTTCTCTCCAAGCCTCCGATCCTTTGATCTATATGCTCAAATCTTCTCTCCATATTTTCTCCAAATAACTCAAAACTCTTTCTACTCAGGGTTAACTCATTCATCAGATCTTGAAGGGTAGGAGTGGTATACTGAGGGGGTGGTTCATAACTTGTAGAGGGTATATCTCTACTTGAAGAAGGTACATAATCCCATGTCCCAGATCTCCATCCTTCGTGGGATTCATATTTCTTTATATTAGCCTGAGTAAAGGGTTTCATAGGCTCTATCCATTCTTCATCATCTCTTACCTCTACCCCAGATAATTGGCAAAGTGCGTAGATAAGACCAGGATGTCCTAGTCCTCCTCCACTTTCATTTCTAGTAGTGGCTAATATATTCTTGTATATAACATTTCCCACATTAATACTCTTCTGGTTCGAATACGTAAATTCGGAATCGCTTCTATCTCTTGTTACCTCACTATGATGGTAGGTAGGTAATAAAGTAGAACAAATAAAATAATGCCAGGCTTTAGATGTTGCATTTAGCATAGAAAGAGGGAAGTTTACCCGTTCCCGCTGCTTTAACTTCCAGACTCCTTTCCCATCAGTGAGAAAGTCAATCACCTCTTCTAATGGTCCTTCCATAGTTCCAAAAGTTTCATATTCGCTCCAGGTGTCTTGAACTTCATAATATGCGTTTATTCTAGCAGCGCTGAAATCTACGAAAAATCCTCTAACTCTAACCGGGGCATCTTCAGCTTGTGTTAAATTTGTATAGAATTCCTTCACAACTTCTACAGTTGCTCTATTGGTAACATAGCAAAAGTTTTCCCATGCTCGCTCCTTTATAACTGGCTCTACTTCTCCTCCTGGATTCCTGAAAACTCGATCTTGTATGCACTTTCTTGCTTGTAAAAAATATCGTGTTTGTGCTCTCGCATTAATGAATCGAGTTTCGTCAAAATCTAATCGTCGTTTTTGTCGCGGAGCCATTTCTCGATCTGTGAAATTCACAAAAATTTTAACTAAACTCCAAAATATTACTAAGAAGGCTTCCTACAACAACTAAAATTCATTTAAATCAATTTCTATGAAATTCTTCCAAGTATTTTCTTCACATTTCAAAATTTTTCGAAATATCCCAATGTAGAAGAAATTCATGGTGAAAATCAAATTTTTTTGCATAGGAGTGAAGCTCTTACCAAGGGAAGATGAAATTCGGTGTCAAAAAGTCTTGAAATAGCTTCAAATCCGAGATCTCTCAAGCCCTAGGTCAGTTTTTTCAAAATTTGAGGAAAGGGATGATGAATAGTGTCAGTTGACTGGTCAAATATAGGTTTTTTCGCGTTCTCGCTGTCAGCGAGGTTTTTCTCGCCATCAGCAAGCTAATTAATTCCATAAGGCAAAAGTTTCGGCGAGCTCGGTCTCGCTGTCAGCGGGTTTTCTCGCTGTCGGCGAGATAATTCTCGTCGTCGGCGAGGTTCCAAAAATTTTCAATTTTTGAAATTCGTCAATCATTTTCAATCTCGAATTGCCTTTAATCAATCTTCCGATCACTTAATTTGAATATTAATAAGAAGATTAGGTACTTAAACTCACAAAAAGTCACACAAAACAAACAACATAACTTCATAAATGAAATCCATGAAACTTACATATTTCACACTAACAACTTCACACACACTTAATTTAATTGTTCAAATCCATATACTCAGCATCACAATCCACACCACAACACTCTAAATGCTGAGACATAACAATTTACATAAATCTCATCAAATCTAAAGTTCGACTCATAATAAAACTTAAACACCTAAAATCAAACACACACATATACAAATATAACATAAACAACATAAATCCTTCCTACTCTTCAGTATCTGAACTAATAACTTCTCTGATATTTCCAATGCGACGCAGGTGCACAAATAAATTGTAGAAAGGCCTGAAAGGGAATTCTGCAGTAGATTCTTCATTAATCCATCATTTCTGTCTTAGTAGATGAATAAAACTCGCCTCCAGATGTCCAGTATGATCAAAGAGCTCCTTCATTCTCCAATCAATATAATCAAACATATCAGAGGTATTATTAATAGAACTCATCACATTTTACAATTCTTTCTCCAATCCTTTAATCTTCTTCAGAATGAAATTAGTCTTATCAGTAATAGGTCTTGCTAAAGCATTGTTCTGTGATGCTCTGTCAGAAATAACGGTGATCTCATCGTTGTTATCCAAAGTGGGAAACATATCAGTAAGATCCAGGGGTTTCCATGGTAAAAGTACTTTTTCCCAAGCCTCATAAGAAACTTGGTACTGACTGCATAAAGCGAATATAGTAGATGGGTGTCCAAGTCCATGCACTGACCCATGCACGATTAATCCCAATGCAGATTTTACTATTATTGTTCCAACATCGATAGGTAATCCAATTTGAATACAGTAGTTTAAGATAGCGCATTCCTTTGAAACTTTATTTACTCTCATGGTAGGTAATAATTTTGATGATATAAAGAAATGCCAGTGCTTCGAGATAGGGTTTAGAAGTGATGCAAAAAAACTAACATACCCGTCTTTTCGTAACTCCCAATCATCCGGTTCGTCGGTCAGATATCTATAGATCTCGTTCATATTGTATCTTGAAGGCACAAAGTTGGAATAGTGACAAACAGAGGTATTCTCTATAGAAAACAATTCATTTACCCTTGCAGGAGTAAATGTTACCCATCTTCCTCTGACGTACACATTTCCATTGTTGATCGCATGTAAATTAGAGTAAAACTCTTTGACTACTGGTATAACTACAGCGGAAGTTGTATAACAAAATATCTCCCAATGCCGCAGTGCGATCATTTCTTCAATTTTTGTAGTAGCATTCTCTACTCCTCTATTGACGAATCCTCTTTCTTTGATAAGTCTTTTCTTCATCAAGCCTTTGTTGAAGATTCGTTGTGCCTCCGAACTAATGAATTCTCTCCGGTTGAAAACTTCAGTTTTTGTGGTTTCTAGGAATTTGGAAGCCATTTTGGATGGAATGGATTGGTCTCTAATTGTTCCTAAGGAAGAAAATGGTGTAAAATCGGATTTGGAACAATTTCTTACGAAGGAATGTCTTAGATCCGTCCAAAACCGCACGAAAAATCTTAAAGAAACCAAATTTTTAACTGCCTCGCCGTCGGAGGGAAGTTCCTCGCCGTCGGCGACTTGGTTATAAAACTGACTGAAGTAATGTCCACGATCTCGCCATCAGCGGGCTCGGGCTCGCTGTCTGCGAGATTCGCAAAAATCTCTCGTTTTCGCTCTGGTCTGAATATTTTCTGATCTCATCCAATAGGTTCAATTTTTGTGATGATTCTAATAAAAATTATGAGTAGTAAGATTTGTTTTAAAAAACTCACTAATATGTAAATATTAAAAATAAAAGACTACTATGGGTTATCTCCCATAAAGCGCTTGGTTTAACGTCGTCAGCCCGACCTAATTTAGTTAGTGTTCAGGTTGACTAAGCATTAAAACCTCTTTAAAATTTGGTCATCTGTTTTCGAAATATGATTTTAATCTATGTCCATTTACTTTAAATCTGTGTCCTGTTTTTGGATCTTCAATTTCTATAGTTCCAGATGAAAATATTTGAGTTATGGTGAAAGGTCCTAACCATCGAGATTTCAATTTCCCAGGAAATAATTTCAATCTAGTATTATAAAGCAAAACTTCTTGTCCTGGTTCAAAATTCCTCTGATTAATCTTCCTATCATGTCATAATTTCATTCTTTCCTTATAAATCCTATCATTATCATATGATTCATTTCTTAATTCTTCCAATTCATTTAATTGCAACAATCTCTTCTCACCAGCTTCTTTCATATTATAATTAAATTCTTTAATCGCCCAATATGCTTTATGTTCTAGTTTAACCGGTAAGTGGCAAGTTTTTCCATATATAAGCTCGTAAGGAGTCATTCCAATCGGAGTTTTATAAGCGAGTCCTGTATGCCCATAATGCGATATCTAGTCTTATAGACCGATCGATCTATTAGGATTTACAGACTTTTCTAATATACGCTTAATCTCTCGATTAGAAACTTCAGCTAATCCACTTATTTGTGGATGATAAGCAGTTGATATCTTATGCATAATATTATATTTTTCTACTAGTTTGTGAATATATTTGTTTCTAAAATGAGTTCCTCCATCGGTGATAATCACTCTCGGCATTCCAAATCTAGTAAAAATATTTTTCATTAAGAATTTTGAAACACTTTTAGCATCACACCTAGGTAAAGCTTGTGCTTCAATCCATTTGGAAACATAATCAACAACTACTAATATATATGAGTTTCCAAATGAAGGAATAAAAGGTCCCATGAAATCTAATGCCCAAACATCAAAAATTTCAACTTCTAATATAAAATTCAGAGGCATTTCATTTTTCCTTGATATGTTTCCTACTCTTTGGCATTTATCACAAGTTTTAATATATCTATATACATCTCTAAATAGAGTAGACCAGTAAAATCCAGATTGTAGAATTTTATATGCAGTTTTATCTGTCCCAAAATGTCCTCCAAAATCAGAATCATGACATTTTTGAATAATTGGTTCAATTTCCTCATAAGGCACGCATCTTCTAATAATTAGATCCTTACATTGCTTATATAAGTATGGTTCATCCCAAAATATGATTTAGTATCGTGAATGAATTTTTTCTGTTGTTGCAAAGTTAACATAGGTGGTAAAATGTCACTTACAATATAATTTACTATATTAGCATACCAAGGTATTTTTAACTCATTAATATTATAAAGTTGTTCATCAGGAAAATCATCTAAAATTTCATTATCAATATTAGATAATTCATGATTTTCTAATCTTGATAAATGATCAACAATTTGATTATCAGTTCCCTTTTTGTTAACTATCTCAAAATAAAATTCTTGCATTAATAATATCCATCTAATTAGTCTTGGTTTAGAATCTTTCTTTTGCATTAAATATTTTATCGCAGAATGATCAGTATGCACAATGCATTTAGTTCCTATTATATAATGCCTAAATTTATTAAAAGCATATACAACTGCTAATAATTCTCTTTTAGTAACTGTATAATTTATTTCAGCAACATTTAGAGTTTTACTAGCATAGTATATAACTTTGAAAATTTTATCATATCTTTGTCCAAGAACTGCTCCTATAACATAATCACTAGCATCACACATAAGCTCAAATGGTTTCTCCCAGTTAGGTGAAACTATTATATGTGCTGTAATTAATTTATCTTTTAATAATTCAAAAGCATTTAGGCATTCAATTGTAAATTCAAATTTCTTGTCCTTTTCAAGAAGTTGGCATAGAGGTTTAGTTATTTTTGAAAAATCTTTAATGTAACGCCTGTAAAATCCAGCATGTCCAAGAAAACTTCTTACCCCTTTTACCGTAGTTGGAGGTGGTAAATTAGCAATTACTTGAATTTTTGCAGGGTCTACTTCCATGCCTTTTTCTGAAATTTTATGTCCTAATACAATGCCGCCTGTAACCATAAATTGACATTTCTCCCAATTAAAAACTAAATTAGTTTTCTCACATACTTCAAATACTTTTTCAAGATGATTTAGGCATGTGTCAAATGTTGTTCCAAATACAGAGAAATCATCCATAAATACTTCTATTCCATTATCAATTAATTTACTAAATATAGACATCATACATCTTTGGAATGTTGCAGGTGCATTACATAATCTAAAAGGCATTCTTCGAAAAATGAAAGTTCCATAAGGACTAGTAAATGTAGTTTTATCTTGATCCTTAGGAGCAATTTGTATTTGATGATAATCGGTATATCCATCTAAGAAACAAAAATATTTATGTCCGGCTAATCTATCTAACATATGGTCTAGAAATGGTAAAGGGAAGTGATCTTTTCTAGTGGTTGTATTTAATTTTCTATAATCAATACATATTCGCCATCCAGTAACTTGTCTTATAGGAATAAGTTCATTATTTTCATTAGTTTTGACAGTCACCCCTCCTTTTTTAGGTACACAGTGAATTGGGCTTACCTAAGCACTGTCAGAAATAGGATATATAATACCATTATCTAACCATTTTAAAATTTCTTTCTTAACTACTTCTTTCATTATCGGGTTTAATCTCCTTTGTGGATCGGCTTTAGGTTTATGTTCATTATCTAAAATAATTCTGTGCATACAGATTGAAGGACTAATTCCTTTAATATCTGCTAAAGTCCAACCAAAAATTTTCTTATATTTTTTTAATGTATCTAAAAGTTTTTATTCTTGAGATTCATTTAATTCAGATGAAATAATAACTGGTAGAGTTGAAGAATTACCTAATTAAGCATATTTTAAATTATTAGGTAACATTTTTAACTCAAGTTCAGGAGGTTTAATAATTGATGGAACTATATTTTTTTCAGTATTTTCTGTGTTATCCAAAAATTCAAATTTTTCTTGAATATAATCTAATTCTTCATTTATCTCAGATTTTTCAATTAATTCATTATTTTCTTTTTCTAATTTTTCTTCATAATATTCCTTAAAATGTTCTTTTTGTAAATGATCAAGTACTTCCATTCGAAAACACTCATCATCTTTTTCTAGCGCAGGATATTTCATTGATTTAACAATATTAAAAGTTACTTTTTGGTCATTTACTCTCATAGTTAATTCTCCTTTCTGAACATCAATCATAGCTTTTCCAAGTGGCTAAAAATGGCCTTCCTAAAATGATAGGAATTTCTTTATCTTCTTCCATATCTAGAACAATAAAATCTACAGGGAAGATAAATTTATCCACTGTAACTAATACATCTTCAATAACTCCCTTAGGATATGTAACAGAGTGATCAGCTAACTGAAGAGTTACTAAAGTAGGTGAAATTTTTCCCAATCCTAATCTCTTAAAAAATGATAGAGGCATTAGATTGATGCTTGCTCCTAAGTCACACAAAGGTTTTCCATAGAATTTTTCTCCAATAGCGCAGGGTATAGTGAAACTACCAGGATCTTTTAATTTTTCGGGAAGTTTTTTCGAATAATAGCACTACACTCTTCACTAAGTGTAACCATTTCATTATCAGTAAATTTTCTTTTTTTATTTAAAATATCTTGCATGAATTTTACATAGTTTGGCATCTGTTCTAAAGCTTCTACGAAAGGAATATTTATCGTTAATTTCTTCAAAATTTCAAGGAATTTAACAAATTGTTTGTCTTTTTTATGTTGAATTAGTCGTTGAGGAAATGGTGGTGGAGGTTTTTCAACAGAAATTTTCATAGGTATTAAAGGATTTTCTAAGTTTTGATCTTGTTGATTCTTTTCCTTTTCAATTTCCACTTCCTCTTTTTGAGTTTCAAGTTCTTTCTGAATTCGAGGTTCTAATTCTTTTCCACTTCGTAATTGTATCGCTTTAATTTGTTCATTTCCCTTGTCTTTAGAATTAATTTTTACATTACTAGGAAATATTCCAGGTATTCTATTATTAAGTGCAGTAGCAATATGTCCAAGTTGATTTTCAATATTTTTGATAGCTGTCCCTTGATTTTGTAATTGATTTCCTTGTATTTGTAGTTGATTTCCTTAATTTTGTAAATGTTGACCCATATTTATTATTAATTCTTCTATCAATAATTTCTTTTCTTTAAATTGCGAGTTATTATTATTAAATCCAAGTGGATAATTAGGTTTATAGTTAGGATTTCCTTGATTAGATGGATTTCCTAATTGTTGTGTCATATTATTCGTCCATGGTTGATTAGTTGTATTATTATTCCAATTAAAATTAGGATGATTTTTCCATCTAGGATTATAATAATTTGCATAAGGATTATTAGTTCTGTTGTTAATTGCATTAATTGTTTCATATTGAGATTGAGATTCTATAAGTTGTCCAGATGAATTTTCTTCTGTTATAGTTGGAGAGTAATTCATTCCAAAATGATATAATTTTTTAGATATAACAGCAATTTGTGAAGCTAATATAGATATTGCATCATTTTCATGAATACTAGCTATTTTTTTAGGATTCATTCTATCAGCAGGCCATTGAAAATTATTTGTTGCTATTTCTTCGATTAGTGCGTAGACTTCATCAAATGGTTTTGACATTAATGATCCTCCAGCAGCAGCATCGATGATTGATCTTAAAGATCCTACTAATCCATTATAAAAAGTTTGGATAATTAACTTGATACGGTAACGCATGATGTGGGCATTTCCTAAGAAGTTCTTTAAATCTCTCCCAAGATTCATATATTGACTCTCCATCAAACTGACTAAAAGAAGTTATATCATTTCTAAGCTTAGCAGTTTTAGATGGTGGAAAATATTTGGATAGAAATTTTTGTGATAATTCTCCCCAAGTTTTAATAGATCCGAGTGCTTAACGAATTTAACCACATTTTAGCCTTATCCTTTAAAGAAAAAGGAAAAAGTCTAAGTCTGATAGCATCATTAGATACTCCTTCATATTTGAAAGTTGCACATAGTTCTAAAAATCTAGCAAGATGTAAATTAGGATCTTCAGTAGGTGAACCACTAAATTGATTATTTTGTACCATTTGGATAATTGCAGGCTTAAGTTCGAATGAATTAGCGGCTACATCAGGGTTTTGAATAGTTAAATGAATTTCATCTAATGTAGGGTTGGCATAATCTCGTAATGGTCTTGGTTGATTGATATTTTGATTTTCAGGTATATTTGCCATTTGTGTTAAATTTACAATTTCTCTTTTTTGTTTTCTAATTCTTTTAATAGTACGCTCTAATTCTGAATCATAAGGTATTAAATTTTCGTTTCCAAATTTTCGCATACAACTTTAAAATAGATTTTAGATTAGTCCGTTACTTTAGTAAATAATTTCTTTACTTCCCCGACAACGACGCCAAAAACTTAACCCACTTTTTATATGTATGTAATTTAAGTTAATAGTATCGGCACCAAAAACTTGATCCCGCTTTAAATATAGTTGTATGATTTAATTTATAATGTGAATTCTACGCAAGTATACGTATTGTATCAAGTAATACAGGGCTCTAGTAGAGTCCTGGTTATCGATCCCACAAGGAAGTTTTTAACAGAAATATTATCAGCTAAATTTAAAGCAATTACTTACTAATAAAGTGAACAAAAATTCTAAATAACTATAATAAACTAAAGGAAACTAATGCTTGAAATAAGTTGATTTAATTAATTCAGAAAAAGTATCATTATCCTTGTTTTTAGAAAATTAAGTGAACTGATGAATTTAAATAGAATTTTTTACATTGTATTGTCACAAATAGGAGCATTCCTATTCTTTACCCTTTGGTCCAGGTGCAAAGAACATTGACTAATCCTATGTTTGATTGCGAATCTGCTGGCTAAGTTCAGGAGGATACCGTTCGCCACTTCGAGCTCCCACGTTCCCCTCACTCGAGGGCTAACATCTACACTTCGACTCTCGAAACGAGTAGGATCGAATTGAGTATTTTAGTCTGTCACACAAAAATATCCTATTCTACGTCCGTTAATTAATATTTCCCTATTTATTTGCACCCGCCTTCCAAGGTTTTTGACTTCCCTTAATATTGGATGTAATTTTTACTATAGTTGATAATTCAACATATTTTAACTACTCAATTGGCCAGATTGAAAGTAAATTAAGTTTTAAGTAAAAATTATCACAATTTATTATACTATATTAGATGCTTTTATTTAATTTCATCGATCCACATAATTTTCATAAACAAGGAGAAAAACTAAGAAAACTACTCAGAATGCATGAGAATAAAA
The DNA here is from genome assembly GCA_022702705.1 of Papilionanthe hookeriana x Papilionanthe teres. Taxonomy (NCBI): domain Eukaryota; kingdom Viridiplantae; phylum Streptophyta; class Magnoliopsida; order Asparagales; family Orchidaceae; genus Papilionanthe; species Papilionanthe hookeriana x Papilionanthe teres. The sequence goes on from CM040422.1 coordinate 28,694,182, forward strand.
CAAAGCATGGATTTCATTTAAAGTTAAAAACAATAAACAAAGATACTTATCTTAATTTCCTCCCAAGCGAGACTCCTCGAAGTTCCTTTGACTTTTCCTTCTAGTACAACAACTAAGCAGACACTCAATTAAACTAATGAACTCACTAAACTCACTTAAACTTACACTCAAGACACTAGAAATGAACACACAGAAGACTTAAAAGACACACACACACTCTAGAATTCAGCCTCTATTTATAGAGGTAGGCAAAGGTCCAAGGGGTGCTTAAAAACCTCTTCAAAAAGTGTCCAAGTTCAATGTATAAGCATTTTGAACTAGCTCGCCGTCGGCGGGAAACGACCTCGCCGTCAGCGGGGCTTCTAGAAGGTCTTCAAATCGCGCGATCTCGCTATCGGCGGGCTCTGGCTCACTCTCGGTGAGGTAGTTATAATTCCTTCAGAAGTTTCTCCTCACGATCTCGCCTTCGGCGGCCTCGATCTCACCGTCGACGAAGTAGTTATATTTACATGAATTTCCTCCTTTTTGATCCAAATTTGCTCCATTTCATGCATTTTGCTTCTATCACCAATAAATCTTCATTACTACAATAAAATAAAGAAAATACCTTTCTTTAAAGTGCAATTTCATCAAAAATAGGCATGAATTTCTTAACATATTTTTCTGTGATCAAAACACATAAATCATGTCATCAAGTAAGGAACAAAAGAAAAGAAAGAGAGGAGACCGACTCAACTCCAATAAATCAGCATAGTAGAGGGGTAGAAAACTGAGTGTATTGGCTCAAAAAGGTGTTTAAACCCTAGTTCCAAATCACATTTTTTTACCAACCCAAAACAACATGTAAACTTCCCTAAATATACCATAAAAATAGGAACTTAAACCCTCCAAACAATGGGAGTAATTGGTCAAAAATAGAACCCATACAGCACCCAAACGACATCTCAAACAACACCCAAACAACACATTTAAAAGCTCCAAATGGTGGGAATATTGGGTCAATTACAGCACACAAACAACACCCAAACAAAGCCCAAATAGCACATTTAAAAGCTCCAAACAACACATTAAAGATCTCCAAACAGCACCCAAACATATAGCAAATCATCCTCAAAATGTGATGTCCAGACCCTCCAAGCAGCATTCTAATCAGCCAAACAAAGGAACTTAAAGGCTTAAAAAAATAGTAGAAGTTCAGTCCAAAATTAAACATTTAATCTAATCCAAAATAACAAGTAAAATCAAACAAAAACAATTCTTATATTGTCTCCAAACAGTATTTTAATCAGCTAAAAAAGGAATTTAAAGGCCCCAAAAATAATAGAAGTTCAGCCCAAAAATGACGCATTTAAGTTATTTCAAAAAAGAGAATAAAATCAGCTCAAAATGGTGCTTAAACCGTCTCCAAACAACACTCTAATCATTCCAAAAAAGGCATTTAAAGGCTAAAAAAAATAATTAACAAATCAGCATCAATGTGGTACATAAAGCCCTCCAAAATCAGCTAGTAAATCAGCCCTAAAACGACATATATAGCCTCCAAAGCAAGTGAACAAATGGGCCCTTAAATGGTTCACGAAACCCTTAAAAAAATAGTGAAATTATTGTTAAAACAGTGAACGTATTGAACAAAAAAAGCACAAAATCCCTCTCAAAAATAGTGATTTATATGGTCTGAAATCAACATTTGAACTTCTAAAACTTTGACCATTCAAACCCAAAAGGTGCATTTAGAACTTCCCTACAATAATAATATATGTAGCCCAAAATCAATATTAAAGCACTCACAACAGCTTGTGTTTTAAGGCTCAACATAATAAACTGACAAGGTTCAAAACAACATTTAATCATGTCCAAAAAGGTGAATTAAAGATCCACCGATAATTATGTTTACGACATATATATATTGATGCTTCTTTTAATGATTTTATAATGTGGACACTACGCAAGAATACTTATCGTTTATCAAGTAATATATGACTTTCTGATTAATTTCTAAGATATTGAACCCATAGGGAAAGTATAAATAGAAAAATATCTTTTTACTTTTTAAGAAAGATCTTATCCAAACTAAAGATAATATTCTAGGAAAGAAAACTTTATTCTTTTTTTTTACTTTTTATAATTTTTGAAATGAATTAAGCAACTATTTTAACTAAGTTTTTGTAAGATGTAAGAAAATGCAAATGAAATATTATTTTCCATCTTATGAATTAGTAACAAGTTATGGAAAATATTTGTTGTGGAAGTATCTAAAATGTGTTGTACCAAATATGAGCAATTATATTCTTTAACCTTACTAGAGATGCTATAAAGAACATGGCTTAATATATTATTTTATAAATCATGAAGACGGGTTAAGCAGGAAAGATACTAGCTTTAACTCTAGAGTTTCTTCGATTCCCTCCACCTGAGGGCTAACATCTCATATCAAAACATAAAACAATAAACCAAATTGGGGGCTTTAGCCTGTCACTCTAAAGTCCTCTAATTCTACACCCATCAAAGTATATCTCCCTATTTCTTTACACTCAACCATATGAATTACATTCTCACCCATACAATCTCATGTGATTCTTTCCAATTATTGACTGAGACTATACCATACCGGTTCTTACATATTCTCACAACAAATATTAATATCTTAATTGGCCAAATCAAGAAGTAAATGAAGTGCAAGATTTTGAATCATCCCAACTTCTTCCAACATTGAAATCCTATACTTCACACAACATACTTCCATAACTTTATTACTTCATCATATTAAGGAAAAAGATAAAGAAAAATACTCAGAACTCATGAAGAAAATATAATCACAACATGGTTTAAAAGTAGAAATCATAGTGAAAACACAAGAAGTTTTAATTAAAAACCAAATGTAATCATAAAGATAAAGACTTATCTGTAAATCCTCTCCACCAAACTCTTGAAGTTCCTTTGAAAACTTTGCTTTCCCTTACAATACTTATTAAAGGTTGGCTCCCAACTCTAAGGGTTCTAATTCTCACTTCTAATCCTAATACAATGTATAATAAAGTAAAGTAAAGATGGTGAAGTTGGGAGGTTTGTTCTATAATAACTCTCTAACATAAACCTAATTATTAAGCAAAAACCACACCCTCCAACAATAACCGCGTTTTTGATCTTTAAGTCCTCCTTTTATACTTTTTTCAAAAGGTGTCTTCATATCTCTTTAAATCGTGTTCAGATTCAACGTATTCCAAGAGATACATCCATTCAAGAGTATTTTGAATTTAATTTAGCTCCAATAAGAAGTTACCCACGTTCTTACCAAGAGGTATTTTGAAAACCTCTTCAAAATGGTGCCTAAAATTAAACAACTCCTCTTTTATAACTCCCACATGTAAGCGTGGGGTACAAACACTTAGCTATGAGCCTGCTAGCACGTAAGCTCTAGATCTGGGCGTATAGACGTGGAGCCTTGGTATGTAAGTGCTGGGCGTATAGCCACGGAGCCTTGGTATGTAAGTGCTACTTCTGATGCTTAGCCGTTGTCCGCTACATAGCAGTTGAGGGGCATAATGTAAATATGTTGCGGAGCTTTATAATTATATAAATGTTTAATAAGGTAAAAATAGTAAATGTACCCCCTTTGTATCTACGCAAGTATATGTATCGTTCAAGTAATAAAGGGCTCTAATGGAGTCCTAGATATCGATCCCACAGGGAAGTTAGAGATTAAGAACTAATTTAAGCAGATGCAATTTTTACCTAATATACAGAAATAAATAACACTTATACTAACTTCTATTACTTAATTTTTGAATGGAAGATTACAATTTAAAAAAAAGTATATTTCTCCTTGTTAAGAGAATTAAGTGAGTGGATAAATAAATTAGTTAAAATTATATTGTGTCAAATAGGAGCATTCTTATTCTTTACCCTTTGGTCCAGGAATAAAGAACTTTGACTAATCCTATGCTTAGTTATCGAATGCACGGCTAAGTCCGGGAGGATTCCAGCTGCCACTTCGGAGCTCTCACGTTCCCCTCGCCCGAGTGCTAACATCTACACTTCAGCTCTCAAATAATAGGACCGAATTGAAGATTTTAGTCTGTCACACTAAAATATTCAATTCTACGCCAGATAATTAATATTTCCCTATTTATTTGCACCCTCCTTTCAAGGCTTTTGAATTCCCTGAATTTTGGATGTAATCTTTACTATAGTTGATAATTCAACATATTTTAACGATTCGATTGGCCGGATTGAAAGTAAATTAAGTTTTAAGTAAAAGATTATCACAATTTTTTATTTGATATTTAAGGCACAACTAATTCAAATTTCCATTTCACAAAATCTCAACAACAAGGAGAAAGAAAGAGAAAACAACTCAGAATGCAAAGGAAGAATAAAAAAAATTTGGATTTCATTTAAAGCTATAAAACAATAAACAAAAACTTATCTCGAATCTTCTCCCCAAGTAGACTCCTTGAAGTTCCTCTAACTCTTCCTTCTTGTACAACACACTCAATTATACTCACTAATATACTAATAGAACACACTTAATGCACTCAAAATAACACACAATAGACTCACCACACTACTAGCGACTTTCAAACTTTCGGCCTAAATTCATCTCTATTTAAAGAAGAAGGAATATATTTAAAGGTTGCTTAAGCATCTCTTCAAAAAGCGTTCAGATTCAATGTATTTGGCTTGAACTGACCTTCTCGCCGTCGGCGGGCTCGTTGGCGCCGTCGGCGTGCTTCTAGAACATTGGCCAACTGCTAAGGCTCACTGTCGGTGGGCTCGATCTCGCCGTTAGCGGGCTTCTGTATAATATATTCAAATCTCTCTGGAAAAACAAGCCATCGGCGACCTATTCCTCGCCGTCGGCAGCCTATCCCTCGCCGTCGGCGGGCTAGTTCAATTTTCATCTCTTTTAGTCCTTTTCGTTCCAGATTCGCTTTTTTCCATCTTTTTGCTCCATTACCTATAAATATTTATTCCTGCAATAAAACATAAAAAATACCTTTCTTTAAAGTGCAATTTCATATAAAATTGGTATGAATTTCCCAATATATTTTTCTGTGGTCAAAATTCCCCAAACTTAACTATTACTTGTCCTCAAGTAATCTTGGTACTAGATAAAAGTGATGATTATTTGTAATAAGGCTTTAATTCAGAAATACTATGAATTTGGTTTAAATAAATATTATAGTAAATTTTATTAGAAAGATTTTTAGATAATTAAATTAACTCTATAGATATAAGACTTATTTAGTCATCGAGTTTAAGATTTCTAGTCTTCTATTTATTGCAAGAATGACTATATTTTGCAATATTAAATTACTTAGGATATTCAGATGATAGGAAATTCATGAAAACACTACTTAGTAAAATACTAATCCATAAATATAAGTTCAGAAATGTAACTGAGTTTACCTTTTAGGTTGATTCAAATGAAGCCAATTTTTGATAAGGCATCTCCTCAAGGTTCTCCTCACTTACTTTTTCTTTTCTTTTCATTTTGGATTGATTTTCAATCCCTTTTTATTCTTTTTCTTTTTCTTTTTTTTAAGTGAGGATTATTGTATCTGGATAGCCTGTTAATAATTTTGAACTTCATTTTCTTCTTCCTAAATTTGAAACTTGAAACATTTCCTTACTTTATATGTATTTCAAAGTTTTTACTTCATTGAGTTTCAATCTTTTCATTCTCAACTAAATACTTAAGAATTTCATATTTTAAAATATAGTTTTCCTTATTTTAAATAGTTAACTATATTCCTTATCCTCTTATACCAAATATCTTAATCTACAAAATTAGTTTAATCACTAGAAATATTTTGTTTAACTTCCTATAATAATTAAATAAATTAATTCTAGTTTACTGAATCAAATTTATTATAGAAAATCATTTTATAATAATTTTTGAAAGTATTTATTGAGAACAATTTAATAATTAAATTTTTGTTTTTCCCTCCCCCAAAATTAAATTTTTCTATCTATTTATATAGGGTGAAAGAAAACAAACTGTAAATTTAAATCATACCTTCGTGCTTTAGGTATTTCTTCTTTTGAAGTTCTGCAGGTTCTTTTCATCACTTAATTAACCTATACTGTCAATAATTTTCTACACATATATAATATCAAAGAATTTTACTGGTTAAAGAAGTTTTGAAATAAGTACAAAATACTAACACAACTTATACTTAGTATAATACTAAACACAATTTAACATAACATCCACATACATTTCACAAATCCAGTTTCAGGGTTACAATAACAGTCTGAAATGTTAAAATTTTTAAAAGCCACACAAATCTTACTTATACAACTATGTTTAAGTGTCTTACACAACATAATAATAAAAGTACATAAAATAAACAAAAATATTGATTTTAAGAAAATAAACATAAAATTACATAACATAAATATCTAATCATCAACATTAAAATCCCAAACTATATCTTCATCTCCTTGTTCAGCAGGTGGAGTAGGCTGGTAGTGAGTATAACGAGGGCACTCAGGAAATATAACATCAAGCTCTCCTCTCCTATAATGATTCTCAGCATCATAGTAGGCTATCTGAAATTCAGAATGCCTCTGGAGATAATCGCTGTCATAATCATGCCTTCGCTCTAATCCTCCAATCCTCTGATATATATGTTCTATTTTTTCTTCAATCTTTTCAAAACTTTTCTGCTGCAAAGCCATTTCATTCATCAAATCATAAAGGGTAGGAGAACTATAAGTAGGAGGGTCATAACTGGTAGAGGGAATATCCTTACTAGTTGAAGGTGCGAAGCTCCTAGTCCCAGATCTCCATCCTTCATGGGATTCATAAGTCTTTATATTAGCCTGGGTAATGGGTTTCATAGGTTCAACCCATTCCTCATCATCTCTTGCCTCTACTCCAGATAATTGGCAGAGTGCATAAATCAGACCAGGATGTCCTAGTCCTCCTCCACTTTCACTTCTTGCAATGGCTAATATATTTTTATAAATAATACTCACCACAATTATACTCTTGTGGTTCTAAATACAGAAATTCAGAACTGCTCTATCTCTTGTAACTTCACTATGGTGATAGGTAGGTAACAAAGTAGAGTAAATAAAATAATATCAGGCTTTAGAGGTTGCATTTAACATAAGGAGAGGGAAGTTTACCCGTTCATGCTGCTTAATTTTCCATGTCTCTTTCCCATCAGTGAGAAAGTTAATCACCTCTTTCAGCGGTCCTTCCATTGTTTCGAAAGTATCATATTCGCTGGTGTGAAGATCTTGTACTTCGTAGAAAGCATTAATACGTGCAACATTAAAATCGACTAAAAATCGTCTAACTTTAATAGGTTCATTCTCAATCTGATTCAAATTGGCATAAAACTCTTTTACAACTTCAACTACAGCCCTGTTTGTTGTATAACAAAAATTTTCTCATCTTCTCTCTTTTATCGTTTGTTCCACTTCTCCTCCCGGATTCTTAAAGACTTTGTCCTGAATGCATTTTCTTGCTTTGATATTAAAGTTGTATCTTGATTGAGCTTTAGCATTCACGAACCGTGTTTCGTCAAAATCTAGTCATCTTTTCTGTCATGGAGCCATTTCTTGATCTATCAAATTTACAAAAATCTCAACTAAATTCCAAAATAATACTAGAATGGCTTCCAAAGGTGACTTAAAGTAATCTAAAATGAATTCCATGGATTTCTTCCAATTATTTTTTCCATTTTTCACTTTTTTCCAAAACCTCAAAATGTGGAAGAAATATATGGTGAAAATAAAAAAATTTTGCATGGGAGGGAAGCTCTTACCAAGAGATGATGAAATCCGGTGTAAAAATGTGTTGAAATTGCTTCTAATCCAAAATCTCTCAAGCCCTAGGTCGGTTTTTTTTTTAAGTTTAAACGAAGGGGATGATGAATAGTGACGGTCAGTTGGTCAAATATAAGTGTTTTTTGGGATCTCACCGTCAGCGGGAAAAATCTCGCCATCGGAGGGCTAATTAATTCAAGTAGGCTAAAGTCTCTGGAAAAAGTCACCGTCGGCGGCGTCGATCGCTGTCAGCGTGATTCTTTCGAAAATTAAATTTAATATTTTTGTAATAATTTTAATTCATATCAAGCCTTATTAACATCCGATCAATCGATTAAATATATTTTATTGTGATTAGATACTATTTAAACTCAAATAAATTCACACTACACAAAATAACATATATTTCAAGTGTTACAATATTCGTACACAATATTACTAATAAGATATTTTCACAACCTTAACATACCAAATTCAATGTCGCAATCCAAAACACAATAATCAAAACGCTGAAAACAAACAAACATTGCATAATCTTATCTATACTGAGATCATATATCAAAAATCAAAAGTGCAGATAAAATTAAATTCAAACTAACACAACACATAAACAAATATGAATGTCTTCTACTCGTCAGTGTCAGTAATAAATTCATCTCTGAACGTAAGTGAACGAATAGATTGTAGAAAGGTCTGTAAGGAAATTCTTTTGTAGAATCTTCTTCTATTCATCCTTTCTTTCTTAAAAGTCGTATGAAACTAGCCTCAAGATGTCCAGAATGATCGAAGTGTTCCTTCATCCTCCAGTCAATATGATCAAATAAATCAGAGATGTTATTAATTGAAGACATCACATTTTGTACCTCCTTTTCCAGTCCTTTGAGTTTTCGTAAGATCATATTAGTTTTATCAGTAAAGGGCTTGATTTAAAGAGAATTTTGAGATGCTTGATCCATAATAATGGCTGTCTCATTATCGTTATCCAGAGTAGGAAACATATCAGTCAGATCTAAAGGCTTCCAAGGCAAAAGTACCTTTTCCCAGGCTTCATATGAAACTTGGTACTGACTGCAGAGTGCAAAAATTGTAGATGGATGTCCAAGCCCATAAATTGATCCATGAATAATCAGGCCTAAAGCAGACTTCACAATAATTGAACCAACATCGATAGGTAATCCCGCTTGAATACAGTAATTCAGAATTGCACACTCCTTAGAAACTTTATTTACCCTCATAGTGGGTAACAATTTTGAAGAAATAAAGAAGTGCTAATGTTTAGAGGTGGGGTTTAGAAGTGATACAGAAAAGCTAACATACTCGTCTTCTCTCGTTTCCCAATCTTCCGCTTCATCAGTCAAATATCGATAGATCTCATTCATATTATTTCTTGTAGGAACAAAGTTGGAGTAGTGGCAAACAGGTGTATTCTCAATTTAATATAATTAATTAATTCTAGAAGGAGTGAAAGTTACCCATCTGCCTCGCACATAGACGTTTTCATTATTGATTCCGTGAAGATTGGAGTAGAATTCTTTTACCACAGGGATGACTACTACAGAAGTTGTATAGCATAATACTTCCCAACATCATCGCACAATCATCTTTTCAATAGGCGTTGTCGAATTTTCTATTCCTCTATTCACGAATCTTCTTTCTTTGATCAGTCTCTTTTTCATCATAACTTTGTTGAAGATTCGCTGAGCCTCATAATTGACAAATTTTCTTCAATTGAACAATCGAGATCTAGGGATTTCAAGGTGAATGGATGCCATAATGATGAGTTTTTGTGGAGTTTCAAATCATTTTTAAGAAGTAGATGGTTTAAAATTCGAGTTCTAGGCGTTTTTAAAGAGTAAAAGCATTTAGAATTGTCAAAAACCGTCAAAATAACTCCCTAAATCGCTCTTTCATTGATCTCGCTGTCGGCGGAAATGATGTCGCCGTCGGCGGGATTCTTAAAATAATACAAACTGAATTTTGGCGGCAGATCTCACTGTCGGTGGCATCGATCTCGCCGTCGGCGGCTAAGGCAAAAATTGCCCAGTTTTGCTCTGGTCCAAATGTTTTCCAAATTTTTCTATGGATTCAATATCGTGATGATTTTAAAGATAAATATGAGTAGTCGAATTCATTTTATATCATAATTAATAATAAATCAAATAAATATACCATCATTATACATAAATAAAGATAACTATGGGTTGTCTCCCATAAAGCGCTTGGTTTAACGTCGTCAGCCCAACCTATTCAGGTTATTAATCAGGTTGACTGAGCATTAAAACCTCTTTAAAATTTAGTCTTTTTTCTTCAAAATATGATTTTAATCTGTGTCCATTTACTTTAAATACGTGTCAAGTCTTTGGATCCTCAATTTCTACAGCTCCGTATGAAAATATTTGAGTTATAGTGAAAGGTCCTAACCATCGAGATTTCAATTTCCCAGAAAATAATTTCAACCTTGTATTATAAAGCAAAACTTCTTGTCCCAGTTTAAAATTTTTTTGGTTAATCTTCTGATCATGCCATAGTTTCATTTTCTCTTTATAAATTATATCATTATTATAGGATTCATTCCTTAATTCCTCTAATTCATTCATTTGCAACAATCTCTTCTCACCAGCATCTTTTAAATTATAATTAAATTCTTTAATCACCCAATACACTTTATGCTCTAATTCAACTGGTAAGTGACAAGTCTTTCCAAAAATAAGTCTGTAAGGAGTCATTCCAATCGGGGTTTTGTAAGCAGTCCTGTATGCCCATAAAGGAGTGTCTAGTCTTGCAGACCAATCTAATCTACTAGGGTTTATAGTTTTTTCTAAAATTCGTTTAATTTCTCGATTAGAAACTTCAGCTAATCCACTGGTTTGTTGATGATAAGCCGTCGAAATTTTATGAATAATGTTGAATTTTGAATTTTTCTACTAATTTATGAATATATTTATTCCTAAAATGGGTTCCTCCGTCAGTGATAATCACTCTCGGCATTCCGTATCTTGTGAAAATATTTTTCATTAAAAATTTTGAAACACTCTTAGAGTCACAACTAGGTAAGGCTTGTGCTTCAATCCATTTAGAAACATAATCAACAACAACTAATACATATGAGTTTCCAAATGAAGGAATAAATAGTTCCATGAAATCTAGTCCCCAAACATAAAAAATTTTAACTTCTAATATAAAATTTGGAGGCATTTCATTTCTTCTAGATATATTACCTACTCGTTGGCATTTATCACAAGTTTTGATATATCTATAAACATCTTTAAAAAGAGTAGGCCAATAAAATCCAGATTGTAAAATTTTATAAGCAGTTTTATCAGTTCCAAAATGTCCTCCAAATTCTGAATGGTGGCATTTTTGGATGATCTGTTCGGTTTCTTCATAAGGCACACATCTTCTAATAATTAAATCATTACATTGCTTATAAAAATATGGTTCATCCTAAAAATATGTTTTAGCATCATGAATGAATTTCTTCTGTTGTTGCAGAGTTAGCATGGGTGGTAAAATATCACTTACAATATAATTAACTCTATCAGCATACCAAGGTATTTTCCATTCATTTATATTTTACAGTTGTTCGTCAGGAAAACTGTCTGTAATTTCATTGTCAGTGATTTACATATTCTAATCTTGACAAATGATCTGCAATTTGATTATCAGTTCCCTTTCTATTAATTATTTCAAAATCAAATTCTTGCATCAGTAATATCCATCTGATTAATCTTGGTTTGGTATCCTTCTTTTGTATCAAATATTTAATCGCAGAGTGATCAATATGCACAATACATTTAGTTCCAATTAAATAAGATCTATATTTATCAAAAGCATATACAATTGCTAATAATTATTTTTCTGTAACTGTATAGTTAATTTCAACATTCTTTAGAGTTTTACTAGCATAGTATATAACTTTAAAATATTTATCATACCATTGTCCAAGAACAGCTCTTTTAGCATAATCACTAGCATCGCACATAAGTTCAAATGGTTTCTCCCAGTTAGGTGAAACTATTATAGGTGTTGTGATTAATTTATCTTTTAATATTTCAAAAGCATTTAAGCATTCTGTATTGTATTCAAATTTCTTGTCTTTTTCTAAAAGTTGGCATAGAGGTTAAGTAATTTTTAAAAAATCTTTTATGTATCGTTTGTAAAATCTGACATGTCCAAGAAAACTTCTTACCCCTCTCACTGTAGTAGGAGGTGGTAATTTAGCTATAACTTGAATTTTTGCAGGGTCTACTTCCATGCCATTTTCTGAAATTTTATGCCCTAATACAATTCCTCCTGTAACCATAAATTGACATTTCTTCCAATTTAGAACTAAATTAGTTTTTTCACATAACTCTAAGACTTTTTCAAGATGATCCAAGCATATTTCAAATGATGTTCCAAATACAGAGAAATCATCCATAAATACTTCTATTCCATCATCAATTAATTTACTAAATATAGACATCATACATCTCTGGAATGTTGCAGGTGCATTACATAATCCAAAAGGCATTCTTCGAAAAGCAAATGTTCCATAAGGACTGGTAAATGTAGTTTTCTCTTGATCCTCAGGAGCAATAGGAATTTGATGATAGCCAGTATATCCATCTAAAAAATAAAAGTATTTGTGCCCAGCAAGTCTATCCAACATTTAGTCTAGGAATGGTAAAGGGAAGTGATCTTTCCTAGTGGCTACATTCAATTTTCTATAATCAATACATATACGCCATCCAATAACTTATCTTATAGGTATTAAATCATTATTTTCATTAGTTTCAACAGTCACTCCTCCTTTTTTAGGAACACAATGAATTAGGTTTACCCAAGCACTATTCGAAATAGGATATATAATACCATTATCTAACAACTTTAATATTTCTTTCTTGACTACATATTTTATCATTGGGTTTAATCTCCTTTAGGGATCAACTCTTGGTTTATGTTCATTATCCAAAATAATTCTGTCCATACAAATTGAAGGACTAATTCCTTTAATATCTGCTAAGGTCCAACCAAAAGATTTCTTATACTTTTTTAAAGTGTCCAAAATTTTTTGCTCTTGTAATTCATTTAATTCTACCGATATAATAACTGGTAAGGTTAAAGAGTTACCTAAAAATGCATACTTTAAATGAGTAGGTAAAATTTTTATCTCAAGTTCAGGAGGTTTAATAATCAACGAAACTATATTCTTTTCAGCATTTTCCATAATATCCATCATCTCAAATCTTTATTGTATATAATCTAATTCTTCATTATCCATTTCTTCAATCAGTTCTGTATTTTCTATTTCTAATTTATCTTCGAAGTATTCTTTAAAATGTTCATTTTGTAGCTGTTCAAGAATTTCCATTCGAAAAAATTCATCATCTTTTTCAATAGCAGGATATTTCATTGATTTTGCTATGTTGAAAGTTACTTCTTGATCGTTTACTCTCATAGTTAATTCTCCTTTTTGAACATCAATCATAGCTCTTCCAGTAGCTAAGAATGGTCTACCTAAAATTAAGGGTATTTCTTTATCTTCCTCCATATCTAAAACAATAAAATCCATAGGGAAGATAAATTTATCCACTTTTACTAACACATCTTCAATAATAGGATATGTCAATGATCGATCAGCTAACTGAAGAGTTACTGAAGTAGGTGAGACTTCTCCCAATCCTAATCTTTTAAAAATTGATAGAGGCATAAGATTGATGTTGGCTCCCAAGTCACATAAAGTTTTTCCATAAAATTTTTCTCCAATAGCACAAGGTATAGTGAAACTACCAGGATCTTTTAATTTCTTAGGAAGCTTTTTCTGAATAATTGCACTACTCTTTTAGCTAAGTGCCATAGTTTCATTGTCTGTGAACTTTCTCTTCTTGTTTAAAATATCTTTCATAAACTTTACATAATTGGTCATTTGTTCTAATGCTTCTTCAAAAGGAATATTCACCGTTAATTTCTTTAAGATTTCAAGAAATTTAGAAAATTGCTTATCCTTTTTATGTTGCTTTAGTCCGTGAGGGAATGGTGGTGGTGGTTTTTCTACAGAAATTTTCATAGGTATTAGTGGATATTCTAAATTTCGATCTTGCTGATCCTTCTCTTTTTCAGTTTCCACTTTCCAGTTTCTTTCTGTATTCTTGTTTCTAACTCTTTTCCACTTCATAATTATATTGCTTTAATTTGTTCCTTTCCTTGGTCTTTAGGATTTATTTCCACATTACTAGGAAAAGTTCCAAGAATTCTATTATTAAGTGCAGTAGTGATATGCCCAAGTTGAGTTTCAATATTTTTAATCGCAGTTCCTTGATTTTGTAATTGGTTCCCTTGAATTTGTAGCTGATTTCTTTGATTCTACAAATGCCGACCCATATTTAATATTAATTCTTCCATAGATAGCTTTTTTTCCTTAAATTGAGAGTTATTATTAAATCCAAGTGGATATGAAGTTTTATAATTAGAATTTCCTTGGTTAGACGATTTTCCTATTGGATTTACTGAGTTGTTCATCCATTGTTGATTAGCAGAGTTGTTATTCCAATTAAAATTTGGATGGTTCTTCCAACCAGGGTTATAATAAGTTGCATAAGGATTATTAGGTCTATTATTAATAGTATTTAAAGTCTCATATGAAGATTGAGCATCTATAAGTTGTCCAGATGAATTTTCTTCAATTATAGTAGGAGAATAATTCATTCCAAAATGATCTAATATCTTAGATATAGCAGCAATCTGAGAAGCTAACATAGATATTGCATTAGAGTCATGGATACTAGCTATATTCATTTTAGGATTTAACCTTTCAGAAGGCCATTGAAAATTATTGGTAGCCATTTCTTCAATTAATGAATAAGCCTCATCAAATGGTTTTAACATTAGTGAACCTCTAGCAGCAGCATCTATAATAGATCTAAGAGATCCTACTAATCCATTATAAAAATTTTGTATAATTAACCAATCTGGTAACGCATGATGTGGGCATTTCATAAGAAGATCTTTAAATCTCTCCCAAGCTTCGTATATTGATTCTCCGTCAAACTGACTAAAAGATGTTATGTCATTTCTAAGCTTTGCAGTTTTTGAAGGAGGAAAGTATTTGGATAGAAATTTTTGTGATAATTCTCCCCAAGTTCTAATAGATCCAGGTGCTAACAAACTTAACCACATCTTAGCCTTATCCCTTAAAGAAAAATGGAAAAGCCTAAGTCTAACAACATTATTAGATACTCCGTCATATTTAAAAGTAGCACAAAGCTCTAAAAAACTAGCAAGATGTATATTAGGATCTTCGTTTGGTGAACCACTAAATTGATTATTCTGTACCATTTGGATAATTGCAGGTTCAAGCTCGAATGAATTAGCTGCTACATCAGGATTTTGGATAGTTAAGCGAATTTCATCTAATTTACGGTTAGCGTAATCTCTTCAAGGTCTTGGTTGATTTGTATTTTCAATTTCTAGATTATTTACCATTTGATTTAAATTTATAATTTCTTTTTTTGTTTTCTAATTCTTTTAATAGTGCGCTCTAATTCTGAATCGTAAGGTATTAAACTTTCAGTTCTAAATTTACGCATACACAACTTAAGTAGATTTTAAAATAGTCCGTTACTCTAGTAATTATCTTTATTTTGTTAATTACTTTAATAATTACATTACTTCCCGGCAACGGCGCCAAAAACTTGACCGCTACACAACAGTTGAGGGGTACAATGTAAATATGTTGCGGAGCTTTATAATTATATAAATGTTTAATAAGGTAAAAATAGTAAATGTACCCCCTTTGTATCTACGCAAGTATACGTATCGTTCAAGTAATAAAGGGCTCTAATGGAGTCCTAGATATCGATCCCATAGGAAAGTTAGAGATTAAGAACTAATTTAAGCAGATGCAATTTTTATCTAGTATACGAAAATAAAAAACACTTATACTAACTTCTATTACTTAATTTTTGAATGGAAGATTGCAATTTAGAAAAAGTATCTTTCTCCTTGTTAAGAGAATTAAGTGAGTGGATAAATAAATTAGTTAAAATTATATTGTGTCAAATAGGAGCATTCATATTCTTTACCCTTTGGTCCAGGCATAAAGAACATTGACTAATCCTATGCTTGGTTATCGAATGCATGGCTAGGTCGGGAGGATACCGGCTGCCACTTCGGAGCTCCCACGTTCCCCTCGCCCGAGCGCTTACATCTACACTTCAGCTCCCAAACAATAGGACCGAATTGAAGATTTTAGTCTTTCACACTAAAATATTCAATTCAACGCCCGATAATTAATATTTCTCTATTTATTTGCACCCTTCTTTCAAGGCTTTTGAATTCCTTGAATTTTGGATGTAATCTTTACTATAGTTGAATAATTCAATATATTTTAACAGTTCAATTGGCTAGATTGAAAGTAAATTAAGTTTTAAGTAAAAGATTACCATAATTTTTATTTGATATTTAAGGCAAAACTAATTCAAATTTCCATTTCACAAAATCTCAACAACAAGGAGAAAGAAAGAGAAAACAACTCAGAATGCATAGGAAGAATAACAAAAAAATTTGGATTTCATTTAAAGCTATAAAACAATAAACAAAAACTTATCTCGAATCTTCTCCCCAAGCAGACTCCTTGAAGTTCCTCTAACTCTTCCTTCTTGTACAACACACTCAATTATACTCACTAATATACTCTAGAACACACTAATGCACTAAAAATAACACACAATAGACTCACCACACACTGCTGACTTCCACACATTCAGCCTAAATTCATCTCTATTTAAAGAAGAAGGAATATATTTAAAGGTTGCTTAAGCATCTCTTCAAAATGAGTTCAAATTCAATGTATTTGGCTTGAACTGACCTTCTCGCCGTCGGCGGGCTCGTTGGCGCTGTCGGCGAGCTTCTAGAACATTGGCCAACTGCTAAGGCTTGCTGTCGGCGGGCTCCTGTATAATATATTCAAATCTCTCTGGAAAAACACGCCGACGGCGGCCTATCCCTCACCGTTGGCTAGTTCAGTTTCGTCTCTTTAGTCCTTTTCGTTCCGATTTTCTCTTTTTCCATCTTTTTTGCCCATTACCTATAAATCTTTATTCCTGCAATAAAACATTGAAAATATCTTTCTTTAAAGTACAATTTCATATAAATTGGTATGAATTTCTCAATATATTTTTCTCTGGTCAGCCTTCGCACATGACTTTTTCAATTTTCTTCATCTTTGCTCCAAATTTGATCCCATTGTGCTCTTTTCATCAAAATCACCCATTTAATCATACTTGTATGAAAAACGTACAAAATACCTTTCATTAAAATGAAATATCATCAAAAATTGGCATAAAAATGTGTATAAATTTACCATATATTTTTAGTGTATCAAAATTCCCAAAACTTGAAATGTTACTTGTCCTCAAGTTACACTTTAATCATATAAAAATCATACAACTAATTTATGTGATGAGTTTCTTTAGAAGTTTTTAAAATTTTGTTCAAGAAATGTAATAGTCCAACTTAGAAAAATTTTTTGTAAATGAGACCATTTTAAAGTTTAGAAATCTCTTAGGTAAAGGTTAATGAAAAATACTAGTTCCTATTTTTTTCAAAAATTCTTATAGATTCTTCAAACTATAGGACTTAAGCATTTTATTTTTTTACTTAAAAATCTTTACTAAAATAAATTGTACTAATTATATTATTTTTATAAGCTTAAAGATTTTCTTAAATCTTATACTCTAAAAAGATCAGGTGTGGAACAAATTTTTGATTATGCCCTTAAATCCTCAAGCTTCTCCTTCCTTTTAACATACTCTTTGTCACTTTTCTTTTCTTTTCTTTTATTTTCTTTTTCTTTTTTTTTATAAGGCAATGATTACTGTATCTGGATAGGCATTTAATTATTTGAATTCCACCCTTTCTTTCCTAAAGCATAAGGTAAATATATATCTTAAACTTAGAAATATAATAAAACGTTTTGAAAATTATTTTCAATAAAAGAAACTTAAGTATTAAAAATAAAAAAGTCTAATCCTTCTATTTTTCCAAAAATATTTTTTTCCTACTAAAGATAGTTACAAAATATTCATCATTTCTTCATTAAGAAATTTTTAACTTTAAAATTTTCATCCTCACTATAGATTTTAACTAAATTCTCTTACTCATTTCTATATTCAAAATTTTATTTCCCTAATATAACTTCATACACATAATTATTTTTTAGTCAAAATTAAATTTTTAGTACATTTGAGAACAAATAAAATTTTAAGTTTTTGAAAATTGTTTCTCATTTCCCCAAAACTTTAAAATTTTCATTATAATGAAACATTTAAGCATTATAACAAGATACATTTGTATGAACAGAAAGCTATAAATATTAAACTTGCAATAATTTTTGATATCCTAAATATACAAGTATTAAAAACATGAATGAAATTGACTAGATTCAAAATTTTAAAAATTTTCATTTTATAAAAAGAAATTCAAAAGACTTCTAAAGTAGTGGAGGACATAAAAGTAAATACATACACTTAAATAGAAATTCATAACTAAAACATATATATGGTAGTAAATTGAAAAGTTAAGTATGAAATTAATTAGTGGATTTTAATAGCATTTTAAAACCTTCCTAAATAGTTTCTGGAAAGATTTGTAAACTAACAAACAAAATACACTAACAAATCACTAACACATTTACTACCACAAACATTAACATCTTATATCACAAAGTCACAACATCCACAACTAAAATAAACAGAAACTAGAGTGTTTCAGCAACTAGTACAACAAAATGAAAGACATGGAGTAGTCCTCTTTAACATTCACAAACAAAAATAAACAACACAACAAAAATAAAAGTCCACACAAACATCACATAACATAACATAACTCAACTAAAATATCAATCCTAATCATCTTCTTCCTCCTCTTCATTATCCCCTTCGTTACAGGTACGGGTAGGCACATGTGGGCTATATTGTGGATGAGTAGGTAGCGCAGCACTAAAGTCACCTCTAATCAATCTATCCATGTAACTGTAATAATTCCCCTCATACTCAATATGTCTCTGAAGATATCCCCCTACTTTCCTCTCTATATCATGCACTCGATCCACAATATAGTTAACATTATCTCTTATCTTATTCAAAAGCTCAGTCTGCAAATTAGAAAAATGACCTGAAGATGCCTGGGATGTGGAAACACGAGATGTAGATGCAGCAGGAGAAAATGTACTGAACCCCTAGAAAATCCTCCTCTTCGGCCAAAAATTGAATTATCAGTATAAGTCTTCATATTCGAACTGGTAATAGGCTTAAGAGGCTGAAGAACCTCTTCCCAATTCTCAGATCTAACACCAGCCTGCTCACATAATGAATGTATAGGGGAAGCAAATCCCATACCTGCAGTGGTGGCAGCTCTGGCAGAATTCCAGATACAATCATAAATAATCTTTACAATGTATCGCCTTCCTCTGATAAATAAGTAGTTCAAAGTGGCTCTTTCTCTAGACACTTCGCTCAGATGATTTGTAGGAAGCAGCTTGGATGATATGAAATAATGTCAGGCTTTGGAGTTAGCATTCAATTTTGATGCAGGGAAGTTAACTTTTCTTTCATTAGTAATTTTCCATAATCCCCTCCCATCAGTTAAAGCATAAATAATCTCATCCAATTCTTTCTCAGTAGGATTATAATTCGAATAAAAACAAAGCATACTATGTGGCATTAGCTAAAATCCGTTAATTAACTCAAGAGTAAAATGTACTAACTGTCCTCGCACAGAAAAAAGTTTTCTTCTGATTCTTGGAGGTTTGCATAGAATTCCCAAACAACATAAATAATAGATACGGCAGCAAAACACTAGAATTTTTTCCAAAGGCGATTTACAATTATATCTTCTATATCTTTGCCAGGTTTATTAAATCCTTGCTCCTATATCAGTTTACATGACTGTAAGGCCGGAATGTAACGACCTTGAGCTTTAGAACTAACGAACTTGTCAGAATCCAATTGGCTCTCGCTTTGCTCCTCTTTGGTGCCATTTCAAAAATTTGTATAAAATCCACAATAAACTCCACAATTATCTTAAAATCATTAACTTAACTCCTAAAAGCTTAAACCACTAAATCCAAGTAATCTCTTAAGTTTTTTCTCAAATTTTTACCATGAATAGTGATTTTTGGATTTCTCCAACACACACTCAAAATATATTGCAAACATAAAAAATTTCTACTTAGGAGTAGTGTTATTACCTCATGAAGATCGAATCTAACAATATTCACTTGAAACGACTAAAGATTTACAAATGTGGATTTACAAATGTGGTGATGCCTTAGCCCTCCAAATCGCCAAATCCGAAGATAGAAGATGACGATGAGGTGAAAAAATGGCAATTTTTGGATTTTTAAACTTTAAAATTGATTTTCATGAATCAATGCCTAAGCGTGAAATTATGACGCTTAGCCGCATAGCTCGAGCGCGTAAGCGCGGGTCTCGGTGCATAGCCGTCAACTCAATTGATGTTTTCGTTAAATACATAATTTTGCTCACTTAATCAACCCTTAAATCATTTAATTAGTATATCATCACCATATAATCTTCTTATATCCATCATTACACTTCTTTAGATTAAAAATGATTGAACACAAGTTTAACACAAACACAAACTTTTACTTAATTAAACTCATACAAATTACAAGTACAAATCACAATCATTAATCCAAGATACATGGATAAGATCTCATATTTTCTTCTCTCAATAAAACGCTCAAACTAAACACTAAACACTAACATAAAAACATAAAACAAATAACACACAACATACATAAACATTAAACATTAAACACTTAACACAATTAAAAAAAATGCAAAGCACAAATAACTAACAATTAACACAATATAGAACTTAATTCCAGTCTCCATTAGGTGGAACATATCCTTCATTATTTCCAACGGAACCTTTTGGCACATAGATTTGATAGAGCGAATGATGATGAAGAAATCTGATAGAATCTTCTTCAATCCACTTATTTTTTTAGATTCATCGCCTTTTCCGCTACTTCAACATAACTAGTGTGACTAAATTGCATATTCAATTGCCAACCAATATGTGCTAAATTTGCATTAGTTTCATTTACCTTTGCTTCGATTAATGCAACATCGGCCTTGATCTTTGCAATCTTTTCTGATATACCTTGAATACTAACGACCAGAAATTCATTATTCAACTCTTGCGCGCTCTCACAAATAAACTTCTTCTTGTTTGCATCCTCCTTCTTCTTCATTTCACTCTCCCAAGAAGACATTTTTCTCACTTAAACTCTTGTTTAACGCTTTTGGGATAGAAATTTGGAATGAGATGTAATTCCTTTAATATAGTCCCTAATTATAGAGTTTAGATGGCCTAAAACCATCCCCTATGTTTACAAACCGTCCATTAACGTGCCATGCAACTTTCCCATGATAATGGCTTCTAGAAACTCCTTTTTCAAATTTTTCATAACTCCGACGCCTAAGCGCTAAGTGCTGGCGCTTAGGCGCCAATGCTCATTTTAGCACAGGTCTGCTAAACATCCAAATACTCTTTTTAACTCATCCAAATCATCAATTAAGGTCACATTAATATCCACTAACATAATATAAGCAAAATAATACCATATAATACTCACTTCAAACCAAATAAAGCATAGAATACAAACTTAAAGCAAAGCACATGGATAACTATCTGTTGCCTCCCACAAAGCGCTTAGTTTAACGTCATCAGCTCGACATACCAAGTACTTATTCTGGGTGACTCAATGTCAGATTCTCATCAAGTTTAAGTTGATTAACTAAGAGAAAAAGTTTCAGCCTATGACCATTTACTTTAAATATTTTTTCAATTTTAGGATCTTGAATGTCCACAACTCCATAGGGATAAACTTCTATTAAAATAAATGGGCTTATCAGCCTGGACTTAAGATTTCTAGCAAATAATCTCATTCTAGCATTGTATAGCAAAGCTTGTTGTCTTGGTTTAATATTCTTAGTCAGAATCCTACAATCATGCCACATCTTCATCTTTTCTTTATACATCATAACACTTTCATATGATTCATTCCTCATCTCTTCTAGCTCATTTAATTACAAATTTTTTTTCTCACCAGCATCCTTCAATTTATAATTGAACTTTTTAATAGCCCAATAGGTTTTATGCTCAAGTTCAATTGGTAAGTGATAAGCTTTCCCAAAAATTAGCCTAAATGGGGACATTCCTATAAGAGTCATGTATGCTGTCCTATAAGCCCACAAAGTAAAATCTAGTTTGATTGACCAATCCTTTTTGTTTGGATTAACAAATTTTTCTAAAATTCTATTAATTTCATGGATGATAAGTAGTAGCAATTTTATGGATGATATGATATTTCCTTACTAGTTTCTCCATAATTACATTTTTAAAATGACTTCCCCCATCAATTAATTACTCTTGGCATTCCAAATCTACAAAATATATTCTTTCTTAAAAATTTTGTAACACTTCGAGCATCACATTGAGATAAAGCAATAGCTTTTATCCATTTAGATACATATTCTACTGCTAACAATATGAATAAATTTCCAAAAGATGGTATAAATGGTCCCATGAAATCTAATCCCCAAATGTCAAATATTTCAACTTCCAACATATAATTAAGGGCCATTTCATTTCTTCTAGAAATACTGCCTACACGCTAACATCGATCACAATTTTTAATATAAGCATTAATATCCTTAAAAATTGTAGGCCAATAAAATCTAGATTGTAGAATTTTATATGCAATTTTATTAACACCAAAATGTCCCCCAAAATCAGAATCATGACATTTTTGAATAATTTTATATGTTTTTTATAATGGTATAAATCTTTGAATAATAAGATCCTTTCCTGGCTTATATAAAAATGGGTCGTCCCAAATATAAGTCTTAACTTCAGATAAAAATTTCTTCATCTGTTGGTATGTCAATCCATAGGGTATTATGTCATTAACAATAAAGTTCACAATGTCGTCATAATATGGAACACGCCACTCATTAATAATGAATAGTTTTTCATCGAAAAAATATTCTTTAATTTCTTCATCAGAAAAGAGAGATTTTTCATTATCAAGCCTGGACAGATGATCAACAATTTAATTATCAGCAACCTTCCTATCTATTATCTCAAAGTCTAACTCTTGCAAAAGAAGAATCTATCTTATCAATCTTGATTTTGCATCCATCTTTTTCATTAAATATTTAATAGCAGAATAATCAATATACGCCACACATTTAATTCCAATTAGATATGATCTGAATTTATTAAAAGCATATACTATAGCTAATAACTCTTTCTCAGTTATGGTATAATTAATTTGAGCTTCATTAAAAGTTCTACTAGCATAGTAGATTACTTTAAAAATTTTATCATGTTTTTGACCCAAAACAGCTCCAATAGCATAATCACTTACTTCACACATTAACTCAAAAGGTTTTCCCAATCTGGTGAAACAATAACTGGTGCAGTGATTAATTTTTCTTTTAATAACTCAAAAGCTTTAAGACATTCCTCATCAAAATTAAAAATTAGATCTTTTTCCAATAACTGGCATAGAGGCTTAGCAATTTTTGAAAGGTCTTTAATATAATGCCTGTAGAATCCAACATATCCCAAAAAACTTCTAATCTCCCTTACATTTGTTAGGTAAGGAAATATGATGTCCCAAAATAATTTCTCCTGCTACCATAAATTAGCATTTTTCCCAATTAATGACTAGATTTATTTCTTCACAACATTTAAGAACTTTAGATAAATGTTTTGAACATGATTCAAATAAAACTCCAAACACTAAATAATCATCCTTACAAAACTTCAATTCCTTTTTCAATTAAAGGACAGAAAATTGCCATCCTACATCTTTGAAATGTAGTAGGGGCATCACATAAACTAAAGGGCATTCTTCTAAAAGGAAATGTACTATAAGGACTAGTAAATGTTGTTTTCTCTTGATCCTCAGGAGTAATTTGTATTCGGTGATAACCAGAATATCCATCCAGAAAATAAAAGTATTTTCATCCAGCTTGTTTATATACATTTGATCCAGAAAGGGCAGTGGAAAATGATCTTTCCTGGTGGCAAGATTTAATTTTCTATAATCAATACATATTCATCATCCTGTAACTTTTCTTATTGGTATTAATTCATTCCTTTCATTAACAGTGACAGTTACTCCCCCTTTCTTAGGAACACAATGAATTTGACTAACCCATGCACTATCTTAAATAGGGTAGATAATTCCAGCATCCAACCACTTTAAAATTTCTTTCTTAACAACATCTTTCATAATAAGATTTAATCTCCTTTGAGGATCAGCCCTGAGTTTGCAGTTCTCTTCCATAAGAATTTTGTGTATACAAATTGATGGACTGCTTCCTTTAATATCAGCTATAGTCCATCCAAATGCTTTCTTATATTTCTTTAAAGTTTCAAGCAAACTCTCTTCTTCTTCAATAGTTAATTTTGAGGAAATTATAACAGGAAAAGTTGAGGAATCACATAAAAAGACATATTTTAAATGTTCAGGAAGTAACTTCAATTCAAGTTCAGGAAGTTTTTCAATTGATGGACAAAAAGATTCATCTTTATTTTTCATGTCCAAAATTTCAAAACTTTCTTGAATATAATTTAAGTCCTCCTCAATAAAATCATCAGAATATTGTGTTTCGTCTTCTTACTCGTGTTCCAACTTTTCACTTTCAGATTTCTCTTTTTATGTTGCTTTGAAATGACATTCACTCAGATATCTTATAACATCCATCCTAAAACATTCATCATCTTTACCTCTGGCAGGATATTTCATTAATTTTGAAATATTAGATGTCATAATTTAATCATTAACACGCATAGTTAATTCCTCTTTCTGCACATCTATAATTCTCTTCCTGTAGCTAGGAAATGTCTCCCCAAAATAATATGTATCTCTTTATCTTCCTCCATATCAAGCACAATGAAATCAATAGGAAAGATAAATTGATCCACTTTTACTAAAAACATCTTTTATAACTCCTTTAGGATATGTTATCGAACAATCTCCTAACTGTAGAGTTATAGTAATAGGGGTTATTTCTCCTAGTCCCAGTCTTTTATATTGATAACTACAGGTTAGTGCTTGCACCTCAATCACATAATGCTTTCCCATAAAATATTTCTCCAATTTCACATGAAATTGTGAAGCTACCAGGATATTTAAGCTTTTTAGGAAGCTTTTTCTGAATTATTGCACTACATTTTTCACAAAGTGTAACAGTCTCATTATCTTTAAACTTCCTTTCCTGTTAAGAATATCCTTCATAAACTTCACATAGCTTGGCATTTGTTGTAAGGCTTTAGCAAATGGAATTTTTATAATAAGTTTCTTAAAAATCTCCAAGAGT
The DNA here is from genome assembly GCA_022702705.1 of Papilionanthe hookeriana x Papilionanthe teres. Taxonomy (NCBI): domain Eukaryota; kingdom Viridiplantae; phylum Streptophyta; class Magnoliopsida; order Asparagales; family Orchidaceae; genus Papilionanthe; species Papilionanthe hookeriana x Papilionanthe teres. Next base: position 28,719,369 of record CM040422.1, read on the forward strand.
TCTGAAAATTGCTTATCCAACTTTTTTTGTCGAGGTCTCTGAGGAAATGGTGGAGGTGGCATTTCTAAATCTATTTTAGGTGGAGAAAGAGGTCTTTACAAACCTTTCTGAGCGTCCTCTTTTGGTTCTTCAATCCCTTCTTTATCTACTTCAATCTCTTTTTGAACTCTACATTCCAACTCTCTTTCACTTTTTAATTGATTAGCTTTTACTTGCTCTTTATTTTTGTCTCTTGGATTTATCTCTGTATTACTAGCAAGTGTTCCTTGAGATCTATTACTTAATGAATTGGCTATCTGTCCCAATTGATTCTCAATATTTCTAATTATAGCTCCTTGACTTTGCAATTGATTTCCCATTTGTAACACCACTTCTTCTATAGACAACTTCTTCTCCTTAAATTGTGAAGTGCTATTAAAACTTGGAGGGTAAGTATGTCTATAATTATTATTCCCTTGGTTGTTCCAATTCCCCATTACTTGATTGTCCCCCATTGTTGAGTATTACCACACTAATTATTGTTATTCTAGTTAAAGTTAGGATGGTTCTTCTAACTTAGGTTAAAATAATTGGAATATGGGTTATTATGCTTATTTATGACATTCAAAGTTTCTAATGATGTTTGAGAAGCTACCATTTGACCTAATAAATTTTCTTCAATAATTGAAATTGGTTGAGAAAATTTTATTCTAAATTAGTCTATCTTCCTTAAAATTGCAACAACTTGATTTGCTAACATTGTAAATGCATCAGATTCCTGAATACTGGTTACTTTTTTAAGATTTACCCTCTCAGAAGGCCATTGAAATTTATTTGTAGCCATTTCTTCAATAAAAGCATACGCGTCATTAACCTGTTTAGACATCATTGAACCACCACCAGCAGCATCGATAATAGATCTAAGAGATTCAATTAATCCATTTTAAAAAGTTTGAATTATTAACTAATCTAGTATCAAATGATGTGGTTACTTTCTAAGGAGATCTTTAAAACATTCACATGCTTCATAATTAGATTCCATTTCAAACTGATAAAAGATGTAATATAATTTCTAAGATTAGCAGTTTTTTATGGTGAAAAATATGTAGCAAGAATTTTTTGCGATAAAACACCCAAGTTTTGTTAGATCTAGGTTCTAAAGAATTTAACCACATATTAGCTTTTTATCCCATAATGAGAAAGGAAAAAGTCTAAGTCTAATAGTGTCATCTGAAACACCATCATATTTAAATGTAACACACAATTCTAGAAAATTGGCAAGATGTAAATTTCGATCCTCAGTTGATGCTCCCCAATACTGATTATTAGATATCATTTAGACATGTTTAAGTTTAAATGAAATAGCTACTACAGTAGGATTTTGAGTACTACCATGAAATTTATCTATTGTAGGGTTAACATAATCTCTTAAAGGTTTAAATTCTTGATGGATTTCAGCATTTTGATTATTTTGATTTGTAATTTCTTGAATATTTTTATCTTTTTCTGTTTATTTAATTTTTTTGGCTTTTCTTATAGTTCTTTCTAATTCAGAATCGTAAGGCACAAGTCCTTCAGAACCTGAACTACGCATACACAATTATAAAACACAATAAAATAAAATCACACAACAGAAACAGTAATTTTCTAAAATAAATCTAATAAGTTTAAATAAGACATTAATAAGTAAAAATAAGTTTTTCTTTAAAATTTATTTTCTCTTTATTTAATTTCTTTCCCCGACAACGACGCAAAAAACTTAATCCACCAATATTTATGCTTACGATATATATATATATATATATATATATATATATATATATATATATATATATATATATATATATATATATATGTATATATACATGGCGGCTCTGGCTCGTAGGGTTTGGACTGTGATGGAACAGTCCTGGCGGTGGCTTGCTCTCCCTGAAGGCGTTTGGAGAGTTTGGTGGTCTACTGGGGATCTGGTAAGTAGTGGTGTTCATTGCTGTGAAGGTTTTGTGCTGGTAGTTTTGAAGAGGTGCTTCCCGGGCTCTTCCCTTTTGAACTGCTGTTACTGTTCCATTGGTCTGGATCCTGGTGGGCTCCTTTGTGGCATTTATTCTGGTTTGTCTGTTTTATTGGTAGTTGTGTGCTTCGTTTAATGGCTAGTTCCAGTGCCATTAATGCTCCCCCTTCTTATGCATATGTTGTTAGCAAAGGTACCTCTTCAAAGGCTGTGGAACATTTGACTTTCCCTCAATTCCTGCATGATGCAGCTGCTAGGAAATCAGAATGCCCCTTTGTCAGACCTTTGGGAGCAAAGTATGGTAGACCTGCTGTTTTATTTACTTCCCAGGAGATGAGCTCTCTGGCAGATGCTATTAAGTTCTTTATTGTGGGACAATTCCAATTTGGTCACCCTAAAATGGAATTAGTAAGAAGAAATTTTGAAAATTTCCAGTTTTTGGGGCAGTGGAAGTTAGGGGTTTTGGATGGTAGGCACCTGCTTATCAGGTTATCAAGGGAGGAAGATTATGCTAGAATTTTGGGCATGGAAGTTATGTATATTGCAAACTCCCAAATGAAGTTAATGAAATGGTATCCAGGCTTTGATCCTGCCAAAGAACCTCCTTTAAAACCTTTATGGTTTACTTTCCTAAATCTACCAATTCAGTTATATCACACCCATGCTATATTTCAAATAAGTAGGGCTCTGGGAACACCTCTTAGGGTTGACCCTCCTACATATGATTTGGGAAATGCAGCTGCAGCTAAAGTTTTAGTTGAAAGGGATATTTCTCTCCTAGAACTAGAAAAAATATGGATCACTATCTCTGATGATGGAGAGGGTTTTTGGCAAGAGGTTGTCTTAGAAAACAAACCAATCTATTGCCATCATTTTAGGATGTTTGGCCATCCAAAGGAAAAATGCTATAGACTGAAACCTCCTACAAAGAGGGTAGATAAAAGGAAAATAGTGGAGAATCAGGTATCAGAGAATATTCAAATGGAAAACACAGCAGCACAGGGGAACACTAATGAAAAGGAACTTTTGGCTGAAGAACCTGTTGAGAGGGGGCACCCTCTAGCAGAACCACTGGAACCTACTGAGGTTAGTGAACTGCAGCCTTCTGCTATTCAAAGCCCACCTCTCTCTCAATTAGAAGAAGAGCAAAGGAAATTGGAGTCATCCTGGTAAATTCAGAGGTCAAGAAAAAAGAAGACAAATCCCACAGAGCTGCAAAAATTAGCAGCTCAAACCCAGGAACCACTTGAAAATAAAAGGGCACTTGGCTCCCCCTGTTGACCTCACTTTTGGTTGAGGTCTAGTCTATCTTTAGAATAGCCTAGGGTCTAGCCATGGGACTCTCCTGGTGACTTTCTTAGAGGACTAGTCATGGAACCTTCCCATAGAAATTCAAAACTCTTCTTGCTTCACTAGGGGGTTTTCATATGCTTAAGGCCTAACCTCCACCTTTTGGTAGGAAAAGGAAAGCACGAGGAATCCTAGGGAAGTCTCCTATAGGTGGTCAGATCTTAGGATTTGCCCCGAGGGAGATCCGGAGATCACCACTCATACACTTCACATTCACAACATACACACACTGCACATTCTAATTTCAACCCTGAACTCTTTGGAAACTCATGTGGATAGCCCAGCCCTAAATCTATGACTAAGTGGTAGGGACCAACACATAGAGGACCAAATGTAAGTGACCCTTGGTCATTACATCCTGCTCACCTTGAAGCCACCTTCAAATTTCCAACAACAACAAGGAGCTCGAGGCAATACACCGAAGGGCAACACGATCAAGGATGCGGAAGGACATGTTCAAAAGAGCAAACAACGGATCTTCAACAACAACTCTCTTTTCTTATAAATAAACAACTAGCCATAGAATTTTGAGGTAGTTTGCCTAGTGCAACATAAATCTTCAACTTTTTGTTAGGCATTTGCATAATTGTCTTATGCAAATTAAGCCCTAATCGGTCTTAGGACTCCGAGGTAGTCGTTTGGTACGACATAAGCCCTCACATCTTCAAGGCTGTTTGTATGATTGTGTCATACAAATATAAGTCCTAACTAATTAAAACAGGCAAGATGAAACATTAAATGAACTCCCAAATTAAAGCCAAACATTAGGATAGTTTGGTAAGTTGCCAAGATTCTTCTTAGATCCTCAGCTTCTCCTACTTCTCTTCTATTGGACTCTTAAAATAAACTGTTCCAAACTCGATACATTCCCTATTGAAATTCCAAAGTTCAATCCTTTGAAAACCTTAAACTTTGAAATTCTTGAGAGCAAAACCACTGATCATTATCGAGAGTTTTCTTAAATGATTCCTGTCATTTAGGATGTAATTAACTATAGGGGCTTGCCCTTATAAGGAACTTTAAGAACCCAGGTAATATAAACCCTGCTTAATTCCTTTTATATTAAGCAGGGGAACCTGCCGGCTTATAAAATTGGGTCGCCGACCAAACAGATGTTACAAATCTTTTAGTTTATTTAATCGAGCCCCATCGTCAAGCAGTGTGACTATTCCTCAGCATAGATACACAGTTTGTGGTGCGGTGCTCGTTTATATAAACTATTTGGGATGTGGGATCAGTTTGATTTTACATCTTAAAATTTTCAAACTCAAAAAATTATTTTCAAAATCAAACGCTACTTTCTAAATTATACATATTTAAATTAAATTTAAAATCTAAAAAATATGATGACACCCCCTGGACTCCTCAAGGGGTAGAACCAGGTCAAGATCAAGATCCATTTCTACTCATTCATCTCCAATCTCAAGACCTCCTGATGATCAACTGTTTATGCTGGAACATTAGAGGTGTGGCTCACTCCCTATCCATTAAAAGACTTTTACATCTCTACAAGAAACACCAACTCTGGTGTATGATCATTTTGAACCTATGGTGTACAAAAATCAAACAAAAATTCTTACTAAATTCCCTGGTTGTACCTTTTTTGCTAACTCCACAAACAAAATTTGGTTATCTCCCTCACCTCTCCCTCACTCCCCCATTTACTCTTAGCCATGAGCCTCCTCTCCATAAATCCCCCATAAACACTCTTAAACACCCTTACACACTCACTTACACACACTCTTACATTTAGCCATTCTACCTCCAAAAATTCTCTCCTAGCCGTGAGCCTCTCCTCCTCCTCCTCTCCTTCTTCCAAGCAAAGCCACATCCATCTAAACCCTTCCTAGCCGTGAGCTTCAACAAGGCATCCCTTTCTTCAAGTTCCTTTCATCAACTCCCAAAATCAAGGTAAGCTTCTTCTCCCTCTCTTTTATCTTTTGGCGAACATTTAAGCTTCAAAGAAATGTTTCACCCCTCTCATGCTTAGCCTAAACCCCACATATACACGTATTTTCCTTAAAGTTCCTATTCCTCTACATAGGTTACAAAAATTATGTGTTAAACTCTTCCATGCTTAGCCTTAGGATTTCTTTTTCAAGTGCAAGCTATTTAAAATAAAAAAATTATGTGTACATTATTTCTTTTACAAATCTTCATTTTACTCATACATAGGCTTAGGATTTCCTTTTATGCGAAGATATGTAACTATTTAGGCTCATTAATTTCACTATTTACAAAAATACCACCTAATCTTTTCACCTAGTTTTTATTACCTTAAAAAATGATTAAAATTTTTAATACAAACATAAAGAAAATAAAGGTAAAAGAAAACAAACATAAAGAGGAAATAAATAATAATAATAATAATAAGAAGAAGAAAATGAAATAAAAGTAAAATAATATATAACATACACTATGTAAATTATATATATGTAAATTAATAAGTAAAATAAATAATGAAAATAAAGGAAGTAAATAAAAGTGTTTTTTTTTTTTAAATATATACATATGTGAATGATAATTTTAATAAATAATAACTTAAATAAATGGTAATAATTTAAAATAAATGTTAGATAATTTTGGAGAGAATATTTAAAAAGCTTTATAAATAGATAAATAAATAATAAAATAAAATAAAAACATCATTCTTTTTAAAATAATCTAAATGTAAATATACATGTAAATAATAATTTGAAGAAATAATAACTTAATATAAATGATAATAACTTAAATAAAAAGAAAAAAATAATTTAAGAGAGAGAAAATGTCTTATAAATAAATAAATAATAAAAATGATAATAATAAATAATGCAAATAATAATATAAATTAATAGTGATAAATCAATAATATTTAAGTAATAAAAAATGTACATATAATTAATTAAAATAAAGTAACTTATAAGGGATAATAAAATAAATAATACATATATATATAAATTGAAAATAATTTAAATAATATAAATGAATAATGAATTAAATTAAAATTAAATAGTTAAAATCAAATAATAAATAAATTAAATAAATTAAACTAAATAATAATTAAATTAAATAAATTACATTAAATAATAATTAATTAAGTAAACCAAAAACAATTAAATAAATAATTGTTTAAATTACATTAAATAAATTAAATAAATTAATCAAATTAAATAAATCAAAATTATTTTAAATTAAATGATAATGTAAATAAATAAATAATTTAAAATTAAATTAAATTAATTAAATAAATAAAATTAAGTTAAATAAATTAATGAAAACCGAATATAAAATTAAAATTAAATGATAATTTGTAAATAATAATAAATTAAATAAATGACTAATTAATCAAATAATATTAGATTAAATTAAATAATAATATAAATAAATATTAAATTAAATAAATTAAATAAACAAATTAAATAAATTAAATTAATAATGTAAACACATAATAATTCTAAATTAAATTAAATTAAATAAAAATAATAATAAATTAAATTAATTTTTATTAAATTAAACAATAATACTTTACATTAAATTAAATAAATAAATTAAATTAAATTAAATAATCATAAATAATAATAAATTAAATTAAATTAAATTAATTAAATTAAATAATAAAATAAATTAAAACTAATATAATAATTTAAATAAATAAATATCAAGTTAATGTAAAATAAAATAAATAAATAACAATTAATTAAATAAATAATTAAATAAATAAATAATGATAAAGTAAATAAATCACATAAGATAATAAATAATAAATTAAATAAACCATAAAGATAATAATAAGTTTAATTACACGTAAAAGATAATAATTTTAAATAACATAACAACACATAAATAGTAAACAATAAAGAATAATAACACATAACAACATAAACAATAACAACATAATAAAATGATAATATATAAATTACACAACCATCACAAATCACAACAACAACAACAATCCCAACACAACAACAATCACAACACACAACAACAATCCCGACCACAATACAATACTAACACGATAACAATCAAACCTGGCAAAGATGTGCCTCCCGAGGCATGGTTCATTTTTCCTTTTATAAAGACCCCTAGAAATCACAACTTCACAGAAAACATACGTTAATACCCTTACGCTAGCCGACCCATTTAAAAGAATCTAAATTTTACCCGACGTCCACATAACCTTCCCAATTCACATTCAAACTAAATAATCCCTATTTCAAAACATAAACCAAACCAAATCCAAACACAAACCAAATTTAAACATAAACCAAAGCCAAACCCAAACCAAAACCAAAGCCACATCCAAAACAAAACTTAAGCAAATCTTCACAAAATCTTCACAGCACTCCCATAAGTCCAAATCAAAACTGCCCGCTACTCACCAAATACAAACTCAAATCACACCTAAACTCCATTCGCCCCAACCTACCCCAAACAAATGTGTTTATTAAGAATAAGGGTATAGGTGGGGTGAATTGTTACAACATAATAAATCTAAGTGAGCCCGAGACTTTTCATCGGATATGAGAGTGGGAAGCATGGACTCCGCATCCTTCTTCGATTGTTCGGATACCTCTGAGGTCTATTAAACTTAATGTGTCTCTGCTTAAAGAAACCATACCACTAAATTAAACAAAGTTTATTGAAACACAACATAAGAATTCACATACATCATATGACTTGGTAAACACAACCGAGATCTCAACATACATCATAAAGATCGAGTGCTTACTTCTGTTAGTTCTATTTCTTCTCGTTTTCCTGCATGCTTTAATTTCGCAAAATTATAAACACATATATACAATGCAATACTAAAGTTTCACTGAAATGACTAGAAGACCTTACTTTATTGCACTTACCTTACTGCAATCTATTTACCTTCACCGCATTTTACTTTTCTAGTACGATAAATAAGATTGTTTCATGAAAAACCGAAACCTTAGATAAATATACAAACCGAAACCCAAAACTAAATTAAAAGTCATACAAGATAAAATTTACCGCCACAAAATTTCAAAATATAATACAACTCAAAATTTAATCACAAACAAAATAATAAAAATTACAATTTTAACTAAATTAAAACGTCACGTTGGATGATCGGGAATACCTCGGATGATGTAACTTACGTACCGTTAACGGGATTTCCCACAGCTTAAATGAAAGTGTGGAACTCATTCAAATTGAAGTTTAAAAAATTCATCTGGACTAAGCGAATCCGATGAAAATAACGGTGTCGAGACGTATGTAATCAAAGGATCTTAATTAGTTCTTTTTAATCAACTTTAAGATTTGTTTCAATTAAAGAATTAAAAAATTGAGCCTGAATCTAAGACTTTTCTAAACCAAAACACTTTTCTCATCTCCCGATTTATGATTTCTAAACTAAACCTCTGCTACAATAAGGAGCTAGAGTATAAGCAAGGCAAAGATGTGCCCATCGTCGTCACAAAGAAACTCCTGGATCTACTTCAACAAAACCCTTCCTGGGCCTAAATAACCAAGCCATAGGATTTTGAGGTAGTTTCGTTTAGTGCAACAAAAAAAATCCTCAATCCTTGTTAGGCATCGCATAATCAATGTTATGCAAATTAAGTCCTAACTCGGTCTTAGATTCCGAGGTAGTCGTTCTAACACGACATAAACCCTCACATCTTCGGTGCTATTCGTATTTATCAGGCTATACGAATATAAGTCCTAATTAATTAAAACTAGCAGGATTGAAACATTAAATAATTTCCTCAAATTTAAGCCAAACAATGTGATAGCCTGGGAAGTTGCCAAGATTCTTCGATCCTCACTTCTCCTACTTTCCTTTGGACTCTAAAAATAAACTGTCTTTAGCTAATCTATTCCCTATCAAATTTCCAAACTAACTTTATTTTAAAACCTTTTAAACTTTTGAAATTTCGAGAGCAAAACAATCGATCATTATCGAGAGTTTTCTTAAGTGTCTTCTGACATTTAAAGATGTAAGTAACTATGTGGGCTTGCCTTTATAAGGAAATTTAAGAACCTGTAATATAAAACCCTTCTTAATTCCTTTTTATATTAAGCAGGAAGTCATTTAAAAATAAAATGGTTTCTCAAGCAGACCAAACGAATGTCACAAATCTTTTAGTTTATTTAATCGAGCCCCATCACAAGGTGACTATTCAAAGATAGATACGCTATGGTGTGGTGCTCATTTACATAAACTATTCGTGATGTGATCGCCTGATATTACATCTTAAAATATTCAAACTCAAAAATTTATTTTCAAAATCAAACGCTACTTTCTAAATTATACATATTTAAATTTAAAATTTAAAATTCGCCGACAATTTCTGTAGGCGACCCCTTTTTTTTAAAAATTAAACACATAACCTAAAAAAATATGCCGACAATGGCTCCAAAGTCAAAACGTGCACGAGAAAAAACAAGATTTGATTCTAAAAAATTTGTTAGTATGAGGGCTGAGGAACGATACGTCGATGCAAATGCGCTCACGTGTTGATCTCTCGAGCGTGTGTTTAGTAAACCAGAGAGGTGATCGAAGATAATATTGCTGTATGAACTTAGAGAAGCACGTTGCTTCTCCGTTGTTGTCATGAGCTTTCATGGCTTATACCGAGACAAATCACTTTTAAGAGAATCAAGTGATGGTTAGAGATGAGATCAACTTTTCTTCTGAGCACCGTACTTTTATGACTACCCGACAGTTCAGATGACGAATCATCATCCAGAAGAGAATTAGATTGAGATCATGAATTTCACCGACTAAGAAGATTATGAAAATTACAATGATAAGAGTGAACTTTCCTGTCAATTTGAATGCTATTTTAAGGTATTGATGACCACCCACCTATATCTTGTTATACTAGTATAACGGTATACATTTGTTTAACCATCAGATTCAAAGTAAGGAAGCTCACCATATTAGAGGTATAATTTGCGTATCAGGTGCTTTAACCTCAAAGTGATCAACCACTACCTAGGTATGATTTCGACTGGTCACAGAGAACGGATCGGGAATGTTGAAATTTAAAGGTATTTCTAAATATTAAGATTCTATCATTTACATTAATGAAAATTGTATATTTAGAGTTATTGAGAGGAGGATTTGTAGGCTTTACTCAGCTTGCTGCGATATCTACTTTTGTTATTTACTAATGCTGTTTATCATCTATACATTCATATCATTTATTAAGAAAAATTTGAAAAAGTGATCTTACTCGAGAGCATCTGAAAGATACGGATGGTAAGATGGATAATGTGGGAAGATATATTGTACAACACAGATTTATGAATATTAGCTATCTTCTTAGAATTTACCCTCTCAGAAGGATATTGAAAATTATTTGTAGTCATTTCTTCAATTAAAGAATAAACATCATTAAATTGTTTAGACATCAATGAAACACCAGCAGTAGCATCGATAATAGATGTAAGAGATCCTACTAATCCATTATAAAAGTTTGAATTATTAACCAATCTGGTATCGAATGATGTGGATACTTTCTCAAAGGATCTTTAAAACGTTCTCATGTTTCATAAATAAATTCCCCTTTAAACAGACAAAAAGATGCAATATCATTTCTAAGCTTTTGTAGTCTTTGATGGTGGAAAATATTTAGCAAGAAACTTTTGCGCTAAATCACCCTAAGTTCTGATAGATCCAGGTGCTAATAAATTTCAGCACATTTTAGTCTTATTTCTCAATGAAAAGGAAAAAATCTAAGTCTAATATCATCATCCAAAACACCATCATATTTAAATGTAGCACACAATTCTAGAAAATTGACAAGATGTAAATTTGGATCCTCAGTGGTGCTCCCCTAAACTGATTATTAGATAACATTTGGATAATAGCAAGTTTAAGTTCAAATGGATTAGCAGCTACAACTGAATTTTGAATACTACCATGAAGTTCATCTACTGTATGGTTAGCATAATCTCTTAAATGTTTAAGTTCTTGATGGATTTCAGCATTTCGATTATTTTGACTTGCCATTTCTTGAATATTTTTATCTTTTTCTGTGTTTTAAATTTTTATGATTTTTTAAATAGTTCTTTTTAACTCAAAATCGTAAGGTACAAGTCCTTCAAAACCTAAACTATGCATACACTATTATAAATTACAATAAAAACAATAACTTATATAAAAGATAACACAACAATTTCCTAAAATAAATCTAACAAGTTTAAATAAGACCTTAAAAAGTAAAAATTAGTTTTTCTAAAATTTCTTTTTTAACTTTTAAATATTGTTTTAACTATTTTCCCCGACAAGAATGCCAAAAACTTGATCCCAAATATTTATGCTTACATTTTATATATGAATTTATACTTCATTTTAATGATATTTCTTTCTTTACAACGACGCAAAAAACTTGATGCCAATGCAAATGAGAGTTTTTAATTTTTATTATTATAAAATGATATTCTACGCAATTATACGTATCTTTATCAAATAATATTGGACTTTCTGATTAAGCCCCGAGATATCGAACCTACAAGGAAAATATTAAATTTTCCTTAAAGAAAGAAAATAGAAAAATAATTGTTTAATTTTTTAAGAAAGATCTTACCCAAACTAAAGATAATATTTTAGGAAAGAAAGTTTGATTCTTTTTGGTAATTTTTATAATTTGAAATGGAAGCAAACAACTACTTTAACTAGATTTTTGTAAGATTAAGGCAAATGCAAATAAAATATCTTTGTTTTTTACTATGAATCAGTAACAAGTCATGGAATTTTATTGTGGAAGTATCTAAAATGTGTTGTGCCAAATATAAGCAATTATATTTTTTACCCTTACTCGAGATGCTATAAAGAACATAGGTTAATCTAATGTTTTAGTAATCTTGAAGACTGGTTAGGTAGAAAAGATACTATCTCTCACTCTGGAGTTTCCTCTTCTTCCTACACCTGGGGGCTAACATCTCGTATCAAGACATAAAACAATAAATCAAATTGGGGGCTTTACCTTGTCACTCTAAAGTCCACTAATTCTAAACCCATCAAAGTATCTCTCTATTTATCTGCACTCAACCATATGGACTACATTTTCACCTATATAATCTCATGTGATTCTTACCAATTGTTAACTGAGACAATGACATACTGATTCCTACAAGTTCTCACAACATATAAACATATTAATTGGTCAAATCAAGAACAACTTGAAGTGCAAGGTTTTGAATCATCACAATTTCTTCCAACATTGATTTCCTATACTTCACACAACTTTCATCCATGACTTAATTACTTTATCATTTTAAGGAAATAGATAAAGAAAACTACTCAGAATTCACAGAGAAAATACAATCACAACTTGGTTTAAAAATACAAATCATAGTGAAAACACAAGAAGTTTTAATTAAAAACCAAATGTAGCAACAAAGATAAAGACTTATCTGAAAATCCTCTCCACCAAACTCTTGAAGTTGTTTTGAAAACTTTGCTTTTCCTTACAATCTTCCTTAGAGAGTGGCACCCAACTCTAAGGACTCCAAATCTCTATTCTAATCCTAATACAAACTATATTAAAGTAAGTAGAAATGGTGAAGAGGAGTTGTGTGTTACTAAAGAACTCTCCTACATAGTAAACATAAACCAAACACCCTCCAACAACAATCATTTTCTTATCTTCAAGTCTTTTTTTTTATAATTTTCCAACAGGTGCTTTTGTGTCTCTTCAAATTATGTCTAGATTCGATGAATCCTCTAAGAGATGCATCCATTCAAGAGTAATTTAAATTAATTTTGGCACCAACAGGAAGTTACCTAGATTTGTACAAATGATGCGTCAAATACCCCTTTAAAATGGCGCAAAAAATTATTTATATCCTCTTAAGTAACTTCCGAGCGTAAGCACGAGGTCTTGATGCTTAGACGCAAGGCTCCTGGCGTGTAAGCTCCAGGTCTGGGTGCTTAGCCGCGAGGCTCTAGCGCGTAAACGTCAGGTTTGGGTGCTAGCCGCTACAGATCAATTTTGCACATTTCTTCATTTTGCTCCAAAAGACTATATATATTCAGAAGCATAAATATCATATCATCAAAACATGTATACAAGTTTTTAAGTTTAACATAAATAAAATATGTACCCAAAAGACTATACTTACTCTCAAACTAAAAGTAAAAAACTATACAAGTCATACCTGCCTAATCGCCCCGAAGTTCCCTATCTCTTCTTGAAAGGAAATAATAAAAAGTAAACAATAATGAGCTCAACAAAATAATCAATGCTAAAATAAGATTTGATACACTGAAGAAAAATAATATGCATACTTAAAAGATGCTGTACATGTATACACACAAGTCATAACATGACAACATAATATAAAATATGAAAAGAGAGCATATAGTGTAAAAATCAAGATTGTTAAACATATATGGTCATAAACATGTAATCATAAGCATGTTCATAGTAATGTAATCATATAAGTGACATCATAACATATCAATGTCACTTGTAAATGTATAGGACTCAACTATTTTCATGTCTAGTCATATCGCGGGTCGCCGCCCTACCTTAAAAGCTACATAAAGCATCAATAAAGTTAGCCCTCCAATGTATCAATTATCAATAACCACCTGATACCAATAGTTCCTTACGCTCTATCACCTTGGGATCACAATAATTTTTAGAGTTTCACCTCCTTAACACTAAAAGTAAGGAATACCACATCTCTGCATATCATACTTGCAAGAACTCATGTAGTAATTAATCTATAACAATCTTTATGACATTTCTTAAAGTATAATACCTGTAGCAAACATTCATAAGCATTTATATATCACATGTATAAATCACGTCAAATGAATACCCGCGGGTAATTAATATCATAAGCTTAGTCATATGTTATCATACTATAATAACATCACATATATCATAAGGAAAATCAATTTGTATTCATATATTCAGTGCAGGTATTCTTCCATGCATGAAATTCTAAATGTATCAGTGTCAAATGTGGAATCACATGAAAACCTATAAATAATTATTTTTCTTAAGTTAGTATGAGACTAGTTTACCTGACTTGATGAAGCAGTCATACGATGAGTTCCTACACACTCGTCACGATCTCATCGCCTCTTGTAAACAACCTGGAATTCTTAGGCAACTTAGAGTTTCATGAAAATTAGTTCATAATGAGCATTAGCTCAAAACATGCCTTAAAATTTCTACACATATCTCAAATGGGTTTTTTGGCATAACATGCCCTTCCTCCAGTCTACCTAAACTTCTCCCTGCTTCTTTCTACACCTCAATCCTCTATTTCTCTGCACTGATTTTGCTAAAACCCTTATGAGGCTCGCAAACAAGTTTGATGCTTCTAATATAATGTCGATGGCTGTTACAACTACCAAAAATAAAAAAAATGCATGAATTGAGACAAACATCAAAATAAAAATAAGAGGAAAAACGTGAATACCTAGAATATTGTTAAAGTTTGTTTCATACCTTTCAATTTTGCTCGGAATCCCTTACGGTAAGATACGACTCTCTGACCCCCGCTAGCCCTCACCTGTTTGCCCCTTGTTATAGTACCCGAGTGCTGATATTTCACATGAAGGCAGATTACGGGAGAGGGGAGTGAGACACGACACTTAAAGAAAACCCCTCCCAATAAAAGCCATATGATCTATACCACGGTTGAAAAATGCAATGAAAGGTCGGTTAGGAAGAGTAAACATGAAGGAGAAATAGGATTAAGGATAATTAAGTGTTAATTAAATTAATTAAAATTCTAACTTCACAATATTACATCTCTCAATCCAATCATAAATAACATATAGTAATTTATTTCAATTGATGGTTTTCATGTGTAGAATTTTATGAACTTATTTTTATTGAAATCTGATCGTTGTGAATTTGGGGTAATTTTAATATTTTATTGAACTTTACATGGTTCTCAAATTTTTGGCGTTACAACCCTATTATGACTATTATAACATCCCGCATTTATCATTTTTCGGTCAATTATGATTGGTATAACCTCTAACAATGTCTTTGATAGCTCTATTACGGTTG
Organism: Papilionanthe hookeriana x Papilionanthe teres; assembly: GCA_022702705.1. Classification (NCBI taxonomy): domain Eukaryota; kingdom Viridiplantae; phylum Streptophyta; class Magnoliopsida; order Asparagales; family Orchidaceae; genus Papilionanthe; species Papilionanthe hookeriana x Papilionanthe teres. Next base: position 28,734,708 of record CM040422.1, read on the forward strand.
TCATAGCCAATAACTACGACTTCTATAGTCAACTATAGCTTCTATAACTAACTACGACTGCTATAGCCACAAATTGTAACTTTTATAATTAACTACTGCTTCTATAACTAACTACAACTGCTATAATCCCACCATGAAAATTGTATTCAAACTACAACAGCTACAGTCTGACCCTAATAGAGTTATATGTTAGGTTATTTCACAATAGTTCATGAGCATTAAATGAAATTATTATTTTTATAAATTTTTTATATATTTTTAATTGATAATATCAATAAATAATTTAATTTTAAATAATTACTTATCATATTTTATTTAGATTATATTTTTTGTAATAAATTAAATGGGATTTTATATCTCGCCCTTATTTAGTGTTTCACAATATAAATAAAAGAACTAACTTATATTTATTATATATTTTAAAATATTTAATTATTTAACATTGTTATAATAAAAATATGTGTAGCATAAACATTTAAATTAATTCATAAGTCATAAGTATATTTGGTTTACAATATAATAAAGAATTTTCATGTTATAGTATGTAATAAAATAATTATGATAATCATAATAAAATATTTATATTATAATTATTATTTCAAGTAATATTTTTTAATAAACTTTATAGTTTATTTTTATCAATTTTATATTAAAATTTTAAAAATAAAAAGGTCAATATCAATTTTGAATATGAATAAAATAGATTGATGCTATTTTATAAATTATTAATTTATGTTATCATTAAAAAAAAAAAAATTAGCTCTATGCATAAAAATACAAAATAAAAATAAGTTATCCCAAACCGTCCTGTAAAATGTTTAAGCTATTTTGCGCAAACAAAACGCTTAATCCTTTCCAGGGGCGGTACCCGAGCCTTCTTCGGTACTCTGCTTCTCCAACTCCTTTCATCACGCTGCATCTTTGATCGGTCCTAAGGAGGCGGGCCGAATAACAAACTAGATTAAACGACTGGTTAGGCCAGTAGTTAACGTCAGATGACGATCAGATGGCTAACGCGAATGGGCGGGGCCTTCGGGGCATCTTTCCTCTGGCTCGTATCACTGATCTATTTTACTCAGGTTTTCTTCTTTCTTGGATGATTTTTTTGTTGGCTTTTCTCGTACATGTCCGTTGCCCAATTGGGGTTTGCCATTCCTTTCTGTGTTTTCTGGGTTTTGTTTTTTGTATGAGGATCGCCGTTACATTCTTCGTTTCTTTGTTAATTTATCTTTGATTAAAAAATAGAGTGTTTGGTCGTCTTGTCTGATTTTTTTTTTCCTGGCTTGGATGAGTTGCTGCCTATGCTTTATTTTCTTTTGATCTATTTAAATAAAGTTTCTAATCTGATATGCGCTTTTTACGAGATTTGTGGTCTTTCTGATCGGAATGTTGGATTATTTGATGGGAATGTGTGACTGACCGCGTTTTTTGGCTTTCGACTTCCTCTGCTGGCAGGAGTCACTGTTTTTTCTTAAACGAACGTGGGCGAGATTTGGCGCTGCTGTGATTGGTAGTTAGCGATTGAAAATTTTCTTTTTATATAGGGAGGGATCATAGATTAATGATAAGACACTCAATTTTATTCGGAGTAAGTTTCTGCTTGCTCGTGATATTTCTTCTAATTTAGAGAGTCAACTCTTTGATTAATCGGGAGACTTGAAGTTGTGTGGGGGGCAGTTTTCTCATTATACAAGCACGTGGTTTGATTTTACTACTTTGGTTGGTCTTGTTCCTTCTACTAGCACTTGAATCTTAAAATCTTGTTATTTGATTTAATGAACGGTTGATTAGTGGAATATGCTAATTTTTTGGCTGTGTTGTAATCAAAATTTATTTTTATTTTATGCAATGTAAGTTAAGGGGGAAAAAAAACATATAGTAATCAATTTATCTATGCAATAGCTTTAAGGTCACTTTAGTGTGTTTGCATCTTTTATTGTGTTTAAAGGTCTTGTAATCCAATATCATTTACTTGTAAATTGATGTGTTATTAATATCTATTATTTAAAGGTCCTAGCCAAAAATTTAAGCATTAATTAAGATATGCTTTATATAAAGCCCAAGAGTTTGAGAAAATATTATAATTATCCCCGTACTAGTCTACTACTTAGTTAATTAATGTTAAAAAAATCATTAGTATCATATGTAGCTTGTTAAAAATGCATCAACATAAGTCTATTATATCAAAATTTTGATTATTGAAAAAACTTTAGTCTCTTGAAATGATGGATTGAATAAAAAAATCAAATCAGACAATGAACCTAAATCTGATTTTTTACATTTGAATCTTCAAAAACTCTTAATTAGAACAAATTTATTAACTTGAATCTTAAATTGCTCCAGTTTTTAATTTGAATTTATAATTGAATATAAGATCTTATTGGAACCTAAACTTGGTTTAAAGTTTGAATCTATTCCTATTTTAACATGAACAAATTTTATATGTTTAAAGTTGATAAATTAATGAAACAAATTGATAATGTATATCTTAATGAAGTATCTATCAAACTTTCTCTTCATCTGTGGATCGTTTTGATATTGATTTTATATTTGGTTCTTTGTTTCTTTTATTTAAAGATTTATACAAATAATCTTATGGAGAAAATAAAGTTGTGGCAACATATCAACAAATTTAATCTTGAGGCATGACTTCAGGAAAATAAAAAATTCAAACATTTAATTGAAGTAAATAATTACACAATTCATCACAATCAATCTTTCAATTATTTGTACTAGTTTTTGTTTGAATATATTATTCATCCATGATAGATACATCGTATTTGTGCTGTGTGTACGTTAGTTTATGAAATTTAACAAGTATTAGTTTTAAGCTTTTGTCATAATCTCCTTTGGACAGAAATTATATTATATCAACTAGCAATTATATGCATAATTTGGCATCATATTATATTGCATTATACTGTATTCATTATACGATATGGATGAAAATATCTAAATGAAAATTCTAATTGTAAAAATTATAAGTCTATCATTAATGTGAATAATAAATATGTAAAATTCAAGCCAAGTGATATGTTAATGTTTTGTTTAAATCTTCAAAATTCTCTAACTAGAATTCTTGAGAAGTAAATTAGAAAAATGATATCATATAAATGCTTGTAATGTATTGGGATGAATGTTTTTAAGTTGAAAATTAAGAAAATACTTATTTTTAACAAACTTGATTTGACTTCATATCCTTAGCCATTAAATAATGCTTTGTATTAGTCTCTTTTTGTTTTTGTTCCAAACTTCATATTAAATTTATCATCTACAGAGTTTTCAAAAGTAAGCTAATCTGAATCTATTATTGGAGATGATATCATCCACATCATTAATGGTGGATATCAAATATACCTTTTAAGTGCTAATAGAGACTTTTAGATAATAATTCATGAATTTTTCTACAATAAATACAAAATTAATGGCCAAATTTGTTTTTAGAATATTAAATTAACATTTCACCAAAATTGATTTTTTTCAAACCATTAAAATTGATGTTGGCTGTCTACGACTCTTTATTCTTGCAGCAATCTGCAGCTAGTTTATTAAATACTTTGTTATTTTCTCTATTTTTTTTGCTTTTGCTTCTACCTCTTTATCATTGGAAACATAATCCCTTTGTTTTCTTAGCTTGCAACTCTGCTTCTGTAAGGCGCTTGAAGTTGACCGTAATATGGACCCAATATTTCTCTCCTTCAACGACACTTGAAATGACATCGTCTGAGTCATCAGTGTTATGGTCGTCGAGGTAATCTAGTGGAATCCTCCCGTGGTGTTATTTTTGTTGGTCTTTTTCATCTGGTTCTTGTCTTCCATCATCTCCCTCAAACCTCGGAGTCTCAATAGTTGGAGTGTTGTCCATATATTGGCTTTAGGCTCTTCATGAAGTTTTCCTTCAATCCTACTTCAGAAATTCCCCTGAGCCATCTCGACGATAGATTGAATATCTCTCTATATTCCATGACAATCTCCTCCCGAGTTAAGGCATATAATTGTTCGTGTAGGTCTCCTTCCCGAATGACTCTAAAATACTCCAACTAGAAATCCTTAAATTCCTCCCATGAACGGATCAGGTATCTAGCCTTCCTCCATTGAAACTATGCTAGGGCTTTCCCCTCCAAACATAACCCTGCAGCCATGTGTTTCGCCTCCCCATTTTAACCCATTCACCTCGAAGTATCGTTCCAACCAATACACTCACCCATGTGCTTCTTTCCCCCTCAAAGATCGACATCTTCAATATCTTAATCCTAGCTTCACCACACAAATTTCTTCTTCCTCCGATGTTTCCCCCCATATATATAAGGTGAAACTCCCTCTTTCCATCTTATTCATACCCCATTCATGTTTCTTTCATTTCTTCTTCGTGTTCCTCCCAAACCCTTACATAACCTCTGTTTCATGTTTCAATTGAAAATCTATAATCCCACCCCCCATCACAATCTTGGGGGGTTCTTGATGGTGGATGCTTTCTTTCTCATATTTCTCACGTTTGTTCTTTTTCTCTTTTGATTTGTCCTTAGATTCTCTGGTCAACCCTTGGTTAGAATTTTCAAGTTGAACAGTTGGCGGGGTCTAGTATTGCATTTCAGTAAGCTTCTTTATCATCTTCTGAAAGTTCTCGAATCGGTTGTCAATGAAAGAAAATTTTTCATCTATCTTGCACATAAGTTCCCCCGCCTTTCCTTCCAATCTCTCTTTGAAAGCATCAACTTTCCTCATTGTCGTTTCTTCAAGATCATTTTCATCGAGAAACTTCTATACGTTGAAATCACGTATGACTTCTCAAGTATCTCAATTCATGAATGTGTCACGCGGTTAGGTTACTGTACGCCGCAATCAGGATTGTAACTTCCAAACGAGCTCTATTGTGCATGCATCACTTGTACGCTTAGAATTGCCTGATACCTTTAGTTTTGCTGCATGCTTTTGCTAGGTTGAATCGTACAATCCCTTCAGTCTCGTCGCTTTCCTTCCCTGCTAATTTCTATCACACGAAACCTTCCTTCCCAAAAGTCCTATATCTGATTTTGGAACTTCTTCCAGGCGCCTATATGCAATGATCCCCTGTGATCTAAAATGATCCAGTAGTCGTTTCTCAGGATCGATTGCTCTGATACCACTTTGATATGATCCGACACAGATGTTCACACAGAATTTAGGGCAAATAATATTTTTATTTCAAGAACATCAAATAACTCAATACGAATATATAAAGATAAACACCTACAATTCGAGAGGTAGATGGTCTCTCCCAAATCCTACAATTCGAAAGATAGAAAATCCCTCTCAAGTCATAACCCTAATACTCAAGACCCAATCTCATCCCTCCTCAAAACCCTAAACCTATTAGTCCTATTTTACCAATAATAATAATAATAATAATAATAATAATAATAATAATAATAATAATAATAATAATAATAAATTGTCCTTAGTCTAATAAAAGACAAAATTGCCCTGCCCTTATTCACCAACGTAACAAAATCCAGAATTATTTTTCTTAACAAATTAAGTCTTAGATTTGTAACGAGTGATAACCTATTTTGTTTGAATTGAATGCATTGCTCCCACTTCAATGTGTAACTTCTTGATCAAGGGGATTGTCTCCAATTTAAAAGCCTGATTTCACTACTTTGCTGGTCTTTACCTTTTTTTTTTATAAATTGGTTGAATGTGGAATTAATTTTATTTAAGTTCGACTCAAATTGGCTTCCAACAAGTGTGTGATTTTCAAATAGTCGAATACTTTTTTGGTTATGGGTTTTTATTTGACATTTATCTTAAAAGTCCATTGTATTTTCAGTGTAATAATTTCTTTTTATTACCGTTTTTTGATTTTCATAAGAATTAGTGAGTATTTAAAATAAAAATTCATGACTACTGAATTCATGGTGTTTGTTGCATGGGTTTGTGTGTCTCATAATAAATTTGAATTAAAACTTCTACTGTCCGATATATTTTGCATCATCTACTCAAGAAAGGTGAAATCTAGATTATTTTGGATGAACTCCTTCAGATTATAAGATGCTACTAAATAATTGAAAGAGTATCTCACACTATTTCTACTAGAAAGTGTTTGTTTGATTATCACAAAAGTTAATATTTTCACCCACTTACAATTTTCCCCTATGACTTATAACGGTGGGATTATGGAGTGGAAAAGTTGGGCTTGCTTGGTTTTGATGGAATAAATGCTAAAACTAGTCTAATTTAAACTAGCTTGAGTCAATTTAGAAGGCCATTTTAAAGAATAATATTTATGATATTTAAATTCTAGAAATTTATGTCAGATGGTAAAATTATGAAGTTAACTATGATCTAGAGTAGATGATAGGAAGTTGAGGTCGTTAGAGGGGATCGGTGGAAAAAGGAAAAAAATTGTTTTCATCGATTAATTTTGATTGATTTGAAAAATCTCTCTCTTGAAGGAAAGGGTTTGAGTGGACTAAACAAGGGAAAATAATGGTGAAGAGTTATTTTAGGATGTGAATTTTACACATGAAGTAGTTGGTAAAATTTGTTGGGGTGTAGAGTATTATAGTAGTGTGGAAAATAAGATTGTGTAGTTGTTCACTTTAGTTTGGTTATGAGCTATAACGTAGGTTTTAGAGTGTGTTTGAAGACTTGGTTAGAATATAGAGGGAGGCATAAGAGTGGTTGAGAAGAGGTGTTGAGAGATTTAGAAAATACATACAAGATAAGCGAACAATCCCATAAAAGAAATGTCGAACTAAGCCATCAAGTACTGACATGAAAATAATGAAATTTTCTAAATAATTTTATCATTTAAAAGCTGAAAAATTTTATTACATATTTGTCTTATTTATAGATATTATATTGATTATTGTTATTCAAAGTTCAATTATTTCTTTTTGATTGGATTATTGTGATGGATATTTATTAGATATTGCTTTGGCATTTTCCTGGATTCTTGCTTGAGGTTTTATTGGGACTTTGATATAGCACATTACATGGATCAAGAAAATTAAGCTAAACTTCTAATTACATGAGCCCATACTGAGCCCAAAAAATGCCTAAATATGAGACTAATTAAGATATATCATAATAACTCAATTGAAGTAAAATAATGAAATTTAAGATGTTATTATTTAATTTTTAGGTTTATATTATTAAGTTTGACTATTCAAATTTGGTAGTTTATATGGGCTGCATACTTAATTAAAAAGTTGAAGGATAAAATGATTTTATGAAGGTGTTTGACATGTTCCTTCATTAATTGCCATTTTGTCTTTCCCCCAATCATTTTTTCTTCTCAAATGACTATAGTCAGTGTAATTCTTATAAATAATACTAGTATGTAATAAAAGTTTTTAACTTTTGATTAATAAATTTATTTTGAAGAATTTATTTTCCTTTGTTTTAGTACTTGGTGATCTACCTTGATCTTTCTTTGTAGAATTAGTTATATTGTAAATATTTTTTTAATCTCGACAACATCTTTTCTCAACCACTCTAACGCTCCCTTATGCATGTTAACTATGATCTATAAATATTCACCACCCAAGCTTTCAAATCCAATCGAAGATTTTTCTAATAGTTCATAATCAATCATCATTGGGAAAATATCTCGTCTTGTTCCCCACCCTACTATAAGGCAGCACAAGTTATTAAACTACACCAAATATCTCAGATGTAAAGATCACATCTTAAAAACCCTTTAGTATCCTTTCTTTTTATCTAGGCTCCTTAAGCTCTTTCTCTAATGTATCTGTGGAAACTTAAAGTTTCAGGTGGTGTTTCCTAGCATTGACTAGCGAACTATCCAAGATTATAATGGAAGATTTTATTGGAGATCAATTTAGAACCTCTCGATTTGTGTTTTATTCTTTTTCTATTTATATTTCATTATCTTTATTTCAAAATTATTTTTTTTCCTAATTCAGGCTAGATATGTTTGTACATTAAAAGGGATTTGTGTCCTTATATATGTACTCTACATGTGTATAATAAAATCAAGCAATTTTCCTTCCCATCTAACTTCTAAATGGTATCAAAGCTTCAGATCTAACCCTAGCTGCCATACGTCTTTTGCTAGGCAGAATCTCCTTCCTGTAGCTTGATCTACTTTTTGCCAGGCCAAATATCATTTATGCCAGACCGGATCCCCTTACTGCTAGAGTTGGACCTCTCTCCTGCTAGGCCAGATCTTCTTTCTGTTAGAGCCGAACCTCCCTTCTGCAGCAAAAAATTATTCCTTGCAATAAGCAAGAACTTCGGATTTCTCCCTACAGGCTCTTTTGCAGCTCTTCCCTGCCACATAATATCTCTCTGCTGTAGGCCTGTCCTCCAGAATTTTTCCTGCAGCCGAAAGCATCCCTATTGAAAGACCTCCTTCAGAATTCTCCCTGCAGCCTGAAATTTTCTTACTGCATGCCCTCCTTCGATTGAATCTGTTGTCAGCAGCAACAAAAGCAGTAGTGGCAAGTCGAAGCCCCCACAACGATGACGACAACAAGCAAGTATAGTCAACTGAAGTCCAATAACTAGAAGCAGCTCTAAATACACTTAGGATTGATGATCATGCACGAGATGAAGATGTCATGTTCTGCCAAAGAGATTATTTCTGAATCAGAGACCATGGATTATGTTCCAGACAAATTTCGAACTCTCTAATGTTATCACAAATTACAAACTCAATGACCATAACATTCTTGAATGGTTCCAATCCGTGTCTATGTACATTTATGACAAAGATAATGAGGAACATTCATAGGAGATGACATAGTTTGTGAGATCATTGATTGCAACCAACGCATATAGAAAAATCAAGATAATATAGTTATGTCTTAACTAGGCAACTCAATGATCAAAAAAGTTGGAGAAAATTTTCTACTCTACAAAAATGCTGAAGAAGTTTGGGAGGCTGCAAGGAAACATATTCCAGCATTGAGAACACTGCTGAGTTGTTTGGGATCGAATCTAAGCTTCATAAACTTTGTTGAGGAGAGCTAAGTGTCACCTAATACCTCAACAGCTTGACAAAGTGTTGACTACAATTAGGTTGTTTGACACACGTGTGGAAATGTTGACATAATGCTGTGATGCTTAAATCCATCATCGAGAAGAAGATAACTATCAAATTCTTAGCATGACTAAGAAATTTGATGAGGTGAGAGGGAAGATATGGGAACAATGCGTCTTGCATCTACTCATGCAGTTTTTGTTGAAATTAGGAGGGAAGAGAATGGGAAGAAGTTGATACTGCCTGAAAATAGAGGTTCACCAAGTATTGAATGCTCAACCCTGTATAGCCATAATTCTTCCCATAAATCAAAGCTTAAGTAGAATAGTCCCACATGTGACAATTGTAAGAAGATTGGGCATATCAAAGATAAATGTTGGAAACTTCTTGGAAGGGCTACAGATTGGAAAATTGGACAAGGAAGGAAATATTAAGAGATAAAGGGTAATCCTGCTACCACATCCTAAGGATTAGTAGAACCATTCACTAAGGAACATCTTGAAGTACACCAATCTCATAACATCAAGGTAATATATCATTCTCTCATCTTACAATAATGGAAGATTTAAAACTTAGATCATACATTCAGGAGCTTCTAATCATTTGACTAGAGATATTAATGTTGTAGTCAACTCTCAGAAGATTTTTATATTTAGATCTGTAAGACTTGTAGACGGATAACACTCAAACATTACTGAGAAAGGGGATTTAAAGCTATGTTAGGATATTACTCATTCCACTATTTTATATGTTCTGTAATTGAACTATAATTTAATTTTAATTAGTAAACTTACTCATGATATGAAATTTATAACTAAACTCTTTGTAAACTCTTGTGAATTTTTTTTTGCGGCGAGAGCGGGAAAGGTGATTGACAGTGCTAAAATGTATTAAGACTTATACCCGCTCAATGGGAGTCTCTCTCTAAACACACATCTGATCCTATCTCCATATTTAATTCAAATTTTTGAGCTTTTTGAGTTTGTCTGTCAAAAATAAGTCATGTTATGGCATTGTCGCCTGAGTCATCATAATTTCAATTATTTTGCTAAGTTGTGTCCTCATTTATTTATCAATAAAAAACTTAATGTTTTTCAATGTGAGATTTGTCAATTTTGTCATGACCCAGCTCGGAGCTTAGATTTAACCAAGATATGAACGGATTGTCGGACGGTGAATATCAATTCTCTGTCCGCCTAGCTCTCTCCACTAATACTGAATATTTTTCAATCTCAAGTGGCACTAGTGCTGCCTGATCGAATTCTTCGTCCAGAAAGAAATTTGCGGCATTTCTCCTCTGCATGAGGAATCAACTGGGGTGCATATGTTGATAACATAGTAAATTCTGCTTTGTGCATAATTGATCGATCTCCCTGCACTACCTAATGAATTTATCTTGCATTAATCTCCTGGCCGATATTGGTACGAACCAATCTCTGAAGGTTTTCACAAACTCGTCTAACTGCACCAAGTGGCTGGTTCTACATCCAGACTTCTCATGCATCTGTCCTTGCCACCATATATCAGCTTCTCCTTCAAAAGAAAAAGTGGCAAGGGTAACTCTTCTCTCCGATGAACATGACAACCCATCTATAATTGTCGACGTTATTTTGGGTATGGAGTGCTCGTAGGAAGCTGTCGGTCGCCGGAATTGAAATCCTGTCGCCCACTTCGGAAGGACGTTTTAATTTACATATATATATAATTTTTAGAAAAATATGAAATCAAACTGACCTCATATTTTTCATAGTTTAAATGAAAGAGCGCTACACCTAAAAACCTGCATTTATCCCGAAATATAAACACAAAACTTGAGGGTGAGGCTCAATCAAATAAACTAAGAAATATATGACGTTCGTTTGGTCTGCGAAACCATTTTATTTGCAGACAAGCTCCCCTATTTAATATAAAGAATTAAATAGGGTTTATTTTAAGTTGGGTTCGGAAAAGCTTCTTATAAGGGCAAGCCCCTATAGTTAGATATATCCTAAATGACCGAAATTACTTAAGAAAACTCTCGATAAAAATCAGGAAATATTATCTTCAAGGAACTCAAAAAGTAGGACTTTTCAACGAAATCGGACAAAGAGTGTGAAAGGGGATTGACTCAAATTTGGAACATTTATTGTAGAATCTAAATGAGGAAGAACTAGGGGATGTCGGAGATCCGGAGGCGAACCTCGGTGATTTCCCAAGCTGTCCTATGGTTTGACTTAAATTTATAGGAGAAATTATTTAAAGGTTTCATCCTGCCAATTTTATTTAATTAGAGCTTACATTTGTGTGAAACGATCACACAAATAAATTTCGAAGATGTGAGGATTTCGGTCGTGATAAATGACAACCTCGGAATCCTAAAACGAGTTGGGCTTATATTGTAGAGCAGAGCTATACAAAGGTCCAAAAAAGAGTGAGGATTTATGTCGCACTGTAGCGAACGACCTCGAAATCCTATGGATTGTTGTTTAATCACTAATGAATGGTTTAGCTGGTGAAGACATGTTTTGCTGTTGAAGATGGCCGTGCTGCCCACCGCGCTAGCTCCAAGCTCCTTGCCGTGACGAGTTTAAGTTTTCTAGGGTGGCAAGTTATGATGTCAAATCAGGTGGCCCTATGGTTGTAGTTCTCCTAAATACCCTATAAAAGCATGTTTAAAGGTTGTACAGTGTATAACAGAGTATATGACACAGGGAGTCAATAAAACATGCAGTAGAGAGTATGGTATAACATGCTAAAAAGAAAAGTAACTGGTACAAAAAGTAACATGCTGTAAATATATAAACAAACCTGTATACCTGAGAGATTCGTTATTTTCTTAAATATAACAGGCTGGAATGCATCACACAAATGGAAGCCAAGCAGAAAAAGAAATATCGTCCAGAAAACTCGAGAAAGGACGGCGAATGACTCACGGTAGAAAAATTCGGGAAAATGAATAACAATTTAAATAAAAAAAATCATCAAAACCTCGGGAAAGTCCCGAAAAAACGACCACAAGTGCTTCACCAAAATCATACAAAAAATCTGAAGAAAACCACTCGGGTCGGGGCTAGGCTCATAAACTATGTAGTTATTCTCGAGGGTCGTCGAAGGATACTTAGTCACCCGAATGTATAGAGCTCGCTACTCAACTAGAAGGTGTCTCTACTAAACCTAACTCGGAGGAGGTGTTTCTTAACCCGTGATCGATAATCAACAAGTGGACAACCAAGTTATATTATATTTTAAAATTTATATTCTTAGCATGCACGTGGATTTCAGGCATATAAAAGAGAGTTTATATCAATGTTTTGATTGTAGTAAAAATATATTTTTGTTGTAATTATAGTATCTGTTCTTATCAAATCCGTTTTTATCAGTTTTTTGAAAATTATGGTTGTCCACGAGTCGATCACTTCGTCGGGCGTAGGATCACTAACAACCTAAGAAGGTACGGGTGCCCCGCTTATCTTGTAGCGGTGAATGATACCGTCATCCTACGGTTCACCGGGTCCCTGGAGTGGGTCCTGGCGTCGCAGGATGGGATATCATTCCACTCTACCACCGGTGTGCCTTTGTCATCAATACCCTATGCCCCAAAACAAAACGAAAACCAAAACCAGGAAAAGCGAAAGAAAACAAACCAAAAGGGCAAAAGGGGAAGGAAAGGAGACTAACTCACCTTCAAATCCGATTTAAAAAAGGGAGGGGCCCAAACAGTAGGAAGATTAGTCTAAAACACCCCTGAATATGACTTAAGACATTTTCAAACCTCACAAAATAAACCAAATAGAAGTGATCCGGAAAAGACTCCTACTAGTATTTCCAAACCCCAAACATTGCAATTTTCCAACTCCCAATTTAATTCACAACTTACCATATCACATAAGTGTAAAAATTTCCCATAAATCCAAATAAAAGCTCTCGGCCAAGGTAGGGGAAAGGCCAAGGGGATTCCAAATATACGGCCAAGACTTCAACCCAACACAAAGCCGAATCCAGCTCACCGCAAATAAAGCCAAGACAAATATTTTAAAGCCATTAAGTAGAGACAAATGTGACATATTAAAATGATCTCTCAGGTAGGAGCTAAGGTTATCAGACCCAGCCTCCAAACAAGACCAAAATCAATTCATAATAAGGCTGAAATCAAATTCAACATAAGGCCAAAAGATTGAACCATCATGGGACTAAAGCCAAGCCAACACAAGGCCCAAACCCAGGCTACCATAAGGCTGGAACCGAACCAAGAATGAGGCTAAAACCGGCCCAACACAAAGCCAAAGAAGGAAACCACGATAGGGGCAAAATCGAGCCAGTACAAGGCCTAAACCCGAGCCACCATAAGACTGGAATCAAGCCAACACCAAGCCAAAGCAAGCCCAATCATAAGGGCAAAAACTATAGCCGCCATGGGCCAAAAATCAAGCCACCATAGGACTAGGATCGAGCCAGGTATAGGGTTAAGACAAGCCTAACACATGGCTTAAAAAGAAAACATCACAGAATTTAAACCGAGCCAACATAAGGCCCAAACCCAAGCCATAGCGAAGCTGAAATCAAGCCTTGCACCAAGCCAAAACAAACTCTTTAAAACTTAATATATGAAATTTGTATATTTGAAACATAGCCCCAACATGAAACCAAAGACCAAGCCTCCACAAAACCAACACCCAAACTTCCCTAAGGTGAAACCGGGCCTTTCAAAGGCTAAAGAAGAAATCCAGGAGCTCCTTAAATGCCACGACATAGAGCCATTATGTATTTTAAACAAGAGCACATATAATTCATCAAAATAAGCTCTCGGGTAAGGGCCAAAACAAGCAAACCGAGCCCCCCAAACAAAGCCAAAATACAATTCATCAAAAATAGGCTCTCGGGTAAGGGCCAAAACAAGCAAACCGAGCCTCTAAACAAGGCCAAAACAATTCTTGCAAAGCCTTTAAACAAAGATAAACATAATACATCAAAGTAGGCTCTTGGGTAAGGGCTACAGCAAGCAAACCGAGCACTTACAAAGCCAACATCCAGCCCTCTCCAAATTAAACTACATAAGGGCCAAACTTGAGCCTCAAAGACATCCTCATGCTTTCAATATATCAAAATATAAGAGTAACACATGCTTCAAATAAGAACCAACATAGAATCTTTCTCAATCAATTCTAGCATGTATTTTTGAACCAAATAAAACTTAAAGCATTGAAACCAAACCCTCCATATGCTTGCAAGACCCAAATGAGCCTTCCAATATCTCATGCTAGATAAGAATAAATGAAAAGCTACACAAGACATATCTAATCATGCTTATAAGAAGAGTTAGCATGGTCCTAAGGCCACACTTCCAATCATTCCAACTTGCTTTGAACAAAAGAGAAGAGGAAAACTAACATTATTCCCAAGCCATGTTTCAACCTCCTTAATCGATATGCAGCAGTTTTATCATTTTAAACAAGTAGAGAAAAGAGAAGAGCTGATATCATGCCATATTTCCACCATTTTAAGCAAGTAACTAAATCCAGCCTTAGAACATGCTCATATTTATATCTTTAACATGCTTAAGTAATGGATATTCCCAAATAAAGCCACAATAATAAGCTAGCATTTTATTAGAGAGAAACGAGGGGAAGAACCAATCATTTAAGCAAGCATACGATCTACTCCACGGCACATAAGTGCCCAGCCGAAAGGTTAGACAGGGAGAAACAAGTCAAAACCACCAGACACAGTCATCTTAGGCCAAACCGAGAAGAACAAAGGAGATATTAAGGAGTTACCAGCCAATGTAGAACACGCAAGAGGAGCAGGAAATCCAAACTTCAAACCGACAGCACCTCCCCCTCTCCAGAAATTTCGAGCAGCAGCCCACCCACCCTAAATGAGGGTTCTTATAAACCAGAGGAAGGAGGAGGTGTGCATAACTCACTTGTAGGGGCGAACCCAAGTGGAGGGAGGCACGGGAAATGGCGACAAAGTGCCGCAGGAAGGAGCGAGAGGCTCGGCAGCGAGGATACGCAGGGATAGGGTTCGAACAGAGGATAGGAGCATGCGTGTGGCTCGAGAGAGAAGCCACAGCAGAGGATACGAGCATGGGAGAGCAGGATATGGTCGGGCGACCTGCTCTTGCGTGGGAGAGGGAGGAAATGAAGTCCCCAATTGTGCGTACGGGAGAGGCCGAGCACCGATCGAACGGGGAGGGGATAATAGGGCTTAGAAATATAATAGAAGGGGAGGAATATATATATATATATATATATATATATATATATATATATAATAATAATAATAATAATAATAATAATATAAGTATTATTATTATTATATAATTAATATTATCCGCTTCATAAATTTCATCCTTGACAGGCTATCGTCGCAAAACGAACGTCTATTTTAGGTAAAATCGACGTTCCGGACGCATCGGCGCAGTCAATTTCGTTATCCGGGGTCGTTCGGACTACCTCGTCGACGGTCGCGTCGAAAATGCGTCAAATCTGGCTCTTTCTGAAATTCTGACTTTGATATTGATCGTCCCGGCGTTCTGACTCCAGCTCCAGTCCACTGCAGAGAAATTGAAGGCATCGAGGCCGCGAATTGAGCATTTGTGCGTCTAAGTGTGTAAGACGTGCACGAGACTATCCTAATGTCCAAGGATCCTATAGGGACTCAATTTGAATTCCTGACGTCAACTCTGACCGACTAAAGACTCGCGGTACGGAATCTCATGCAGGATTTCAAAGAGTAACGAAGTGGCTCCAGACGCTCTAAAACGAGGTGGGTCCCATCGCTACGAATCTAGGATCGTCGGGGAAGCTCCTGAGGCTAGAATCCTAATTGTAGGAGAAAAACTAAACCTCGACAAAAACCAGCTCAACAATAATCTTTTCCACTCTCAAAAGCCAATTTTTAGCTTTCCTACTGACACTTCTGCTCTAGAAAATAAAGGTGGTCTCATGTCTTGAAAGAGCTTCAAGTACTTATCCATTGCTCTCATAGTTAATGTGGAGTTCATCAATGTTGAGGGAATTTTGTAAGGAGGGGAGATTGTAATAACAAAATTTTGTAAAATTTTGGTAAAATTTTTGGCAATCTAAAATAACCACATTAATTTAGGAAGAATAATTCGATTTATGGAAATCAATTGAATTTTAAAGTTTAATATTATGTTTAATAGGTTATTGTTCAGCATAAAGTCACCACAACCTCAAATTAGCTATAAAAAATTAAGGTTTTAGCGTAGTAACTGAAGTGAGTAATTAAATTTTTAAATTTCAATGTATATTCTTTTTTTATTTCAGAATGTATATTTGAATTTACGTATGCTTTAGTTTAGTTAGATTATTCATATTGTTAGATGGAAACTATATGCATGATGGAAAAGATATACAAGGTATGCATGAAAAATATGTATGTGATGCATGATATGCATGATACATATGATATGCATGATAGAAATGATAGGAAATATATATGCATGATAAGCATGATAGAGAAAGATATGCATGATTTTAAAAGATATGAATGAGATAAAAGAGATATGCATAATACAAGAGATATACATAATGAATAGTTGCTCAGCATAGTAGATGTGTGTTAGTAGATACATGAAGATATCTCAGAATAATGTATATTATGAAAAATGAAATAATTTATATACGAATTCTTGTATGCATATATTCATAGGAGGATTCACCCACCTAATGTTATGGCAGGGAACACCAGCTTACCATTTAAAAGAATTGAGCGTTTTTATTTAGAAAAGGTCATTGATACATGCATGACATAATATCACATCTCTTATAAAAATATGAAAACTAACATATTATAAGATTTCTTATAATGATATAAAAGACCAACATGCATATTGAATTTTTTGCATTGGGTTACTGTAGTTTAGAGGTGTGATTACTCTTGGGTTATGTTTAGATAATTCATTATATTTTTTTAATGTTATTTTTAGGTTTTAAACATCTAAATAAGATGAACAAAAGAGAATTAAGTACGTATAGAAGACGAGAATAACAAACATAAATGTATAGATTTCTGCTAATTAATTTTAATTTTTTTCTTTAGTAGCTCTTTTATAATATTTGAATATTAAATTGTTAGTGATAGAAATAAGATAATAGAGAATTGATTTTCACCGTTCGACCATCCGTTTCTGTCTTGGTTAATTCCAGGCCTCAAGTCAGATTGTGATTAACTTGCCAAACACACTAGAATTAATTATCATATGACTCTGTATAAACCCTTACACCTATTTTCATTATCCACAGTAATATTTGGAGACCTTTTAAGGTGAAAATCTTAAGTGGAGCTAGATTGTTATTTCGAGGGATGAGTCTAGTACTTAGGAGTTATCCTCTTTCTCTTCTGACGCCAACGACAAAGAAAGCAGCACTAAATGCAAAATTCAAGATTATGTAACTTATGGGAAGATATCTTCAACCTATAGACTGTTTTTGTCTAACCTTAATATTGTGCAGATTTCTAAATTTATTTGTGAAATTCATGAACATTCAGGATGGAGAAAAGTAGTGGAAGAGGAGATTCGATCACTACAATATAATGACACATGGATTCTTAATAAACTCCCTGAGGATAAGAAATCACTTGGATGCAAGTAGGTGTTAAATATTAAATACAAAACTGATGGGAGTATTGGGAGATTTAAAATCAGACTTGTTGCAAAAGGTTTCACGTAAGCTTATGGGATTAACTAAGAGGAGACCTTCATATCAGTTGCCAAACTGAATACTACAAAAGTTCTCATTTTAGTAGTAGTTAACAAGGAATGACAACTTCATCAACTTGACGTAAAAATATCTTCCTAAATGGGGATCTGTAAAAGTGTACACGAAGATGCCACAAAGATTTGAGAATGATTCCAATAAATATCTCGTATGAAAAATCAAGAAGTCTCTCTATGGGCTTAAGCAATCATCATGGGCGTGGCTTAAATGTGTTGCTAGAACTATGAAATCCAGTGGATATTCTCAAATTCAACTTGATCACACATTGTTCATAAAACACACCGAGGGAGAAAATTATTGCATTGATAATATATGTGGATGATATAATTCTTATTAGTGTGATGAAGCAAAAAATTTTAAAATCAAATATTTTCTTTTCTTGTCTCTGAGTTTGAAATCAAAGATCTTGGAGGCATGAGACATTTTTTGAATATGGGGGTAACTAGTCAAAGAAGTACATTGTTATATCACAAAGAAAATATGTCCTAGATCTACTAAGAAAACATAGATTATTTGTTGGAAATCTGCAGATACTCTAATGAAACACAATAAGAAGTCTAATAAGGAAGAAGAAAATATATTTGAATAAGAAAAGTTACCAAAGATTGATAGAAAAAGTCATACATCTGTCGCATACTATGCTGGATATTGCACATCATATTAGTATTGTAAACCAACATCTGAATAAGCCAGATAAAGTGGATTTTGAGATGATACACGGGATTCCCAGTTTTCTTGAAAAGATTCCCTGTTTATTGATTAAATTTTAAGAAAATTAGAAACAGCGAGGTGGAAGTATACATTGATACTAGTGGATTAAGGAACTCACTGACATAAGGTCTGCCATAAGTCACAACTCATGTATGGGAAATCTGGTTACATGAAGAAGTAAGAAGCAAGTTGTTATTTTTAGAAGCAGTGAAGAATCAGAGTTTAAGACACTTGCATTGGGAATCTGGAAGAGATCTGGATTCAAAAATTATAAAGGAACTGGAATGTACCTCCAGTAGGATAATACAGATATTTATGACAGTCAATCAACAATCAATGTTGCCAAGAACCATGTGTGTTATTGTCAGTTTCCATTTGGAATGTTGGTTGCTTTGAAAATGATTTAATTTAATATATATATAATTTTGATTTTAAAATAGTATTTTAATTTTGAAACATGAGACCAAAAGATATATTTAATAGTTTAAGTAATCGAGCAGAACACCACAAGTAATACACCATCCTGTGAGAGACATATTACTTGACGGTGAACTCGATTATATAAACTATATAATTTATGACATTCATTTGGTTTGTGAACTTTTTTTTGTGTGACAGACGGGTTCTCTTTTCTAATATTGAAGATTAGATAGAGTTTATTTTATTTGGGTTCCTAGTTCCTTATAAGAACATGTCTCTATTGTTAATTACATCTTAGGCAACTGAAATCACTTAAGAAGACTCTATTGAGATCAGTGGTTTTATCTTCAAGATTTCAAAGTTGAGTTTTCAAGGTTGTACATGGAAAATAAAGTGGGAAATGACCAAATATGAGCAGTTATTTAGGAGTTCAAAGGAGGGAAGAGTATGAGATGCCATGGATCCTGAGGAGAACCTCAGTGACTTCCCAAACTATCCTAATGTTTGGCTTTATGTCTTTGAAACGTTATTATTTAATGTTTCAATCCTGTAAGTTGTTTTAGAATTTAACACTTACATTCACACGATATCTAATCGTGCAAATAGCTTAGGAAGATAGGAGGATTTATTTCGTACCGAACGACGACCTCGGAGTCCTAAAAGAGTTAGGGTTTATATTGCACAACATGATTGTGCAAATGTATAATGAGGATTTATGTCGCCCTAGGCGGACAATCTTGAAGTCTTATGTGTTATGTTGTTTAAGACTAAGTAAAGTTTTGCTCAAGTTGATCTGATTTGTTTTTGAATCTTGATTCTTCATTTGAAGTTGTCTTCCATTTTCTTGCAGCTTCATCTTGTTTCTTGGAAAGCTCGCTCCAAGCTCCTCGTCACAACGATTTTTGGATTTAGGGCTTATTTGTGAGCATGCAATTCATGTTGAGTCTTATGGCCTGCCGTAGGGTTTCTCCTAGCATGTGTCCTACTGTTGTCTACCCCAGGGGTCTTTTCAAATAAATGAAATTAAACATGCTATAAAAAACATAATAAAGGACATTGCAGTAAAAAAAGTAGTGGTGCGTACCTGCTGGTCTTCCCGCTGCTTCAAGGTTAGCATTATAAACAAAAAACATGTAAATGTACGGAAATTAAATAAAGTGCAGAGAAAACACAAACATGTAGAATAGATTAGGACTGAAGCCTTGACAATTCTTCCCAATGGGACTCCTTAGGCAACTGCAAGTATCATATATGAGAGACCCAACATAGGGTAAAAGGTCTTCAGCTAGACAATCAGGGAAGGGTAATCCTCGGCTCGACCTATGTGACTAACATATGAATTGACTAAAGGTGACATTTAAAATTTCTTAATTTTACAGTCATGAAATCGTTTAAACTTTTCATTTTAGCATACAAAATATGACTTTTTATGCATTTATAAACTAGACAATTCATTAGTCACTCACATTGTCGAACTCGGGATCAGCAGCAGCCTCTGAGGGTCAGGGTGATTCTTTACTAAATGTTAGGGAGCAGTAGGGTCAATCCCTGACCCTCTCACGAGTCTAGTGCATGCAACACTCCTCACATACCTAGTTGTTCTCATCATCGCTCTTACCACCAAGACCTTCAACTTACACCAGTCCGATGATCAATATATAACTGTTTTAAATATCCCCAATTACTAAAAGGGTTTGAGTGCAGAGTTCAAAGTCGCACTCCTAAGCATTGGGTATTATTGTAGCTTAAGTTGTAATGGGTATTTTCCTTGATGTGATTTAATTAAAATGGTCCTAAATCATACCTTGGTGTATCCTTGGTTTGAAAATGATATTGTTCAACAAATTTAAGTAATTTCAAGTAACCTATAAAATATTCAAAATCTTGCAAGTGTGTCCAGAGAGGGACTCTAGACAATCTTGGATTCCCTTGGATTATTTCGAGTTCACTTTGGTCTTACTATATTGTTAAATTAATCATTCAATGTTGAATTATTATATTTTAAACTGTGCTGAATGGTTCAAATATTTTATGATTTCATGTAAAACAAGTGGTATTATTGGTTCTATTATTCGTTGTTGTATTGAGGTAGTATCGGATTTGAACCGCGGTAGTGGTGTTATTGATGGTGTTATTTGGCGTATTAATGAGGTAGTATCAGATTTGAACCGCGGCAGTGGTGCTATTCCTCGTATTTCCTCGGTGTTATTGGCGAGAAAAAGGAAACGTGGGTGTTATTGCAGGGGTATTCTGCGGCGATGCAGTGTTATTGTGGGAATTACTTGGAAACGCGGGGGGTGGTAGTATTGGCGGTAGTATTTTGGTTGTATTACAGTGTTATTGTGAGATTACGACGTGATACCGTGGGGTTATGCGGCAGCGGTACTCTTGCGGCGTTATTATGGGTGTATCGATGTTATTGGCGCGTATTGTAGTGGGTTGTGGGATTATGCGACGGCGGTCGTATTGTGATGTTGTTATGATTGTATTTTGGTGTTACTGGGAGTTTGTGGAGGTGTTATTGGGGAGTTTTACCACGGTGCGGTGTGTGGTGTTATTGAAGGTCTGTCGTGGTGTTGTTAGAGTTCGGAGGTAGTGTTATTGGGGTTGGCCGCGGTTTGAGTGGTGCTATTGAGGTCTGTCGTGGTGTTATTGTGGTTTGGAGGCGGTGTTATTGGCTTGAATTTATAAGGTCAATAGTTATACGGGATCAAGAATAGTGTAGTTGATAGTGCATCTCTGAAAATGTCAATTAGGGAACTATGCAGCTAAGCTACATTTTGATACACCAACATATTGTTGATGTCTTCAGCAAAGCTCGTCAAACACTTCAAAGTTTAATACCATGCTTGGTCTTTACAACATCCACGGCCCAGCATGAGGAGGAGTGTGAGAAGTTTCAGATGGTGTTTGCTAGCATGGACCGGCCAACTATCCAAGATCTTATGGGAAATTTGATTGAAGATCAATTTGGAAACCTCTTGATTTGTGTTTATTCCTTTGCTATTTATGTTTATTTATCCTTTATTTCAGAATTATTTCCTTTTCTAATTTAACTAGATATATTTGGCAAATTTGCAAATTAGGAGGGATTGGTGTACCTATATATGTAACATATATGTGCATAATAAAATTAAGCAAATATCCTTCCCAAGTAACTTCCACAGGAGCTTTCAAATCAACATAAATTAGCTTGACTTGAACTAATCTTGATCTTATTTTCACTTAATCTCCTAATGGTCTCAATTTTCTATTACTGAGAGTACATCACAAGCTAACTTCCTAAACTAGCCATCCATTATAAATTTTATCATTTAACTTTCTTAAAATTCATTTTTTGAAGTAATTTTTCAAATCAACCCAAAATAGCCCAAATTGGCTAGTCTTAACATTAATTCCACCAAACTCATATAAACTTCTTTCTTATCCAACACAAACTCCAAATCATAAATCAAAACATTAAAATAAAATCCGTATCCTTTTCTAACTGATAACCTGTTACGCCAGTGTCTAAAGGCAATTTAGTCTTTTGTGTGCCTATGGATAATTTATTCTTCTGTTATGTATTATTGTTTAGTATGAATGATGCTAATATATTTAGGATTAGGATTATGTGTGAAAATGAGCCTTGAGTCTTAGAGTTAAGATTTGGGAGAGATTTCGTACCTCATAAATTGTAAGACTGTGAGAGATCGCTTACCTCTTGAATTGTAGGTGCTTACGTTATATATTCATGTAAGTTGTTGGTGTTGTATTGTGTTGATTTGATATCAACAGAATACAATATATATTTTGCCCTAATTTTCTGTGAGAAAATCGATTTTGTTCATATCAAAGTGGTATTAAAGCATCGATCATTTGTCATGATTTCTGAAGCAAAGACGAGATTGTGTTTTCTTTAGGAAGTCGACGATATAACATCTCCTTCGCTTGGAAGCCACTCGAGATCACGTCTTCTTTGTTGGTCAAGATAGTCGCGATAGAGATCGCGTCTCGCATTCATGACTTGATATCGCGATACAATCACGGTTGGAGCTTGTGGGGAAGCAACGATGACTGAACTTCTCGCTAAAGTCGTAACGATACAGTCTACTGAGAAGCCAACGCGGGATCAAAACGTACAACCGAATCTCACAATACAGTCACGATTGGAGCTAGTTGGGAAACATCCTACAGGTGTCCCCATCACGACCGAACTCGAAACAATCACAATTTGACCTAGTGGGGGATCACTGTGTACAAACGATGGTATTGTAATCTACAGAGCGATACAACCAATCTATTTGATCTAGTGGGGAAGCTAAGTGATAGGATTTCAGCATACATGTGTTTCTCCTTCAAGATTGTAAATTTTTATGAGAGGAATAATAACAAAAAAATAGATCAATTTGAGAAGAAATTAGAGAAAGAGATGAGCTGCTTCAAGTCTGAAATAGACAAGCATTTCTCGGCTATGGAGGGGTCGTTCTCGTCCATAGAGGGGAGATTCACAGTCTGGAAAAACTGATGAAGAAGATAATGGAGTTTCACACAAAACTGCCTTGGCCCACAGTGGGGTCGAGGGAGGACATTGGGAACGGACACGAGCAGTAGCAATCAAAAGGATTCTCACAACATGAGGGTAGTGCCACTGCTTTAGGAGGATCATGAGATGTAGTATCGAGCAAGAAATCAGGAATGGACTCGAGCGAAAAACTTGGAAGAATTAGCGCAATCTTTGGATGACTGGAACAAACGGAAGCAAGCAGGGTTGAATAAAGGAATCGGGAACAGATTCGAGCGGCAATGTCTGGAGAGAATTGCACAACATCATGAGGTTTAGGACTAGCGAAAATAGGTAGATGAGAACGACGTGCAATTTGAGGCTGAAGAAGATTGCTTGAAGAATTTCAGCCTGAGATAAGAAACCACGGTGGGTGGGACCTCGACAGAGGACTGCAGGCAACTCCACCAATGCCTTTTGTTGCAGCAAACTTCAAGTGAAAGTTGATTCAGAAGTAATGATGGGAACGAAACAGGTGGAGAAGAGCAGGAGAGTCTGTAAGGGGCTAATTTGTGTACTGCAAAGTATTCAGGAATGAGACAAGATGGTGATGTTTCACGGAGCCCCAATTTTTGTAAGATGAGAGCGATTCACGATATAGGGCTGAGATTCCTGATAGAGTGGCATATCATGGAAGAGACATATGATACGGAGTTGATAGAGTTTCTGATGATCGATGAACTACTAGATGAGTAGTTTGAGGTTGCTATATTCTCAACTATTGATAGGAAGTCAGAATACCATCAGATTTAGATACGGTCGAAGGATGTGCATAGGATGACGTTTCGAACTCGTGAGGGTTACTATCGATTTCTGAATAAATGGAAAGGATTTTAGATGATGAGGGACCATGGGAACCATACGACTTGATTCACCAGCAATTTTTCTCACATTTAGGGCAAGATGCCTTTTTGGGAGAGGAGTATTTTTACGTTGGTCCCTGAGGGGAATTTAGTATTTTGTTATTTATTATTATTTAGTATAATTATAACGAATACTTTTAGGGTTAGGATTTTGCATGAGAGTGAGTCTTGAGTCTTAGTGTTAGGGTTTGGGAGAGATATCCTACCTCTCGGCTTATGATTTGGGAGAGATTGCCTATTTCTTGAACTGTAGGTTCTTATCTTATGTATTCATGTGTGTTGCTATTGTATTGTTTTGATTTGATTTTGGCAAAAAAATATTTAATTTTGCTCTAACTTTCTGTTGAAAAGTCAATTCAGTTCATATTGTAATCCCACCGAAAAACCTTCTATTACCATGATGTTTGGTGTTAGAACAAAGCATGGAAAGAGCAGTTTAGAGTGTTTTATTCAGAAAGAGAAGTTTTTCTGGAGGTATACTTATCTTTAAGCTTGTGAGTTTTTCTAGAATTTGGAGGTGAATTAATTTCTTTTTGTGATAGTTTGAATACATATTATTAGTTTCAAAGAGATATATATTACTTGCAAGCCCATGGTGATAACATAAAATTTCAATTAGTGAGCTCTATCAGATAGTTTTGTCTTTCATCCCTTGTTCGAAGCTACCCATAAATTTTATTCTTGAATAAACAGATTAGTAAATGAGTGATCCACTCTTCAAATTATCCCTACCCATGGTGTAAAGTCAAATTTTAATTTCTTGCTTTACTTTCTTTATTAATGATTATAGTTAACTCTAGAAATTTATTTTCAATAATTTATGATGTTTAATAAATAGGGGCTTATTATTTTTAAGCATTCATTTAATTACAAAGTGGGACATTTACATTCATATCACAAGTTTTACATATTTACACGTCTAACATGTAATCTTTGATTTTTTTTTAAATTTTTTTTTTTTTTACATTTATAACTCTCAAATCTTTCAAATGACATCAAGAATAGCACTATTACTAACTTTGAAAAAGCCAAACACACCCTTTTAAAGTATAAGAAAATGCTATGAATATAAAATTCAAATTTTATGTATTAAATACATATGAATTGTATGGTATTTATGTAATTCTTCCATAATTGCATGCATAAAGATATAAGTGTGCTAAATTTGGTATTTTTTTGGAGCTTGTATAATACATTGTCAAGAAGACTTCAACTGTTTATAGAGACCTTGCAATGTAAATGGCCTTGTACCTCCCTCAGAAGTTTGCTTTAGTTTGAAATTTCACTTTGATTACAAATTTATATTGTCTTATTTCTCTCTCATATTTTAATTTTTCTCAAATTTGTTCATTCATAGTTAAACAAATTGTCTGTGACACCTAAATCAGTTTCTCATGATCAAGCTGATAGTTTAAATAGTTTAGATGTCTTATATTTCAAGATGAAATGATGTGAAGATTAAAAAAATCTTTAAAAAAATTAGAATCAGATGTGAAAGCTAAAGAACAAATACAAGCTCTTATGATTCATTTTCAGAACAATAGATTTCTAAGTCCATATTTAATACCTACTCCAATTATACCTATTAGAATAGATGAAGAAGATTAATATTCTAATCTTAGCAAAATCAAATTTTAGATAGCCATCAATCATTAGAAATAATGAAAGAGGAGAAAATCATTTTAAGAATAGTGAAAATTTTAATAATCAATCCAATAGATTAAAAATTAATGAACCAACTTACAATGGTGTACATAACTCTAATAAATACTTAGATTGGTTAGTTTAAATTGATGAATATTTTTATTGTTATAAAATGAATGACCTTGAAAGTGTTATTTTTTACTAAGATGAAGTTGGTAGGACATGCTCAAATTTATCGGACAAATATATTAGCTAAAGAATATAGATTAGGGGGAACCAACCTCGTTTGGGTAGAATTAAAGGAAATGTTAAGACCAAAGTATTGCCTTGAGCACCATAATAATAAATTGCATGGCTAATTACTGATCCTCAGACATGGTAGCATGGTAGCTTTCTATAACTGGTTATTCAAATACCTTTGAAGACATGGTTGGTTGCACTGATAATGATTAGAAAGTATCCAATAAATCGATAGTCATCCAATATATTAGAATTGACCTATCTCCTTGGGATCATTTATGATGGAGTTAGAAGTCTCAATAGGAGCAACATGTGCATTATTCTTCTGTTGTCAAGAGTAATAAGCTTACTCTTCCCTGTAGCCTTTTTAGAAAAACTTTATTTTTTTTCGTTAGGGTTAGCTCGGAAGTGCAGAAACTCAACTAGTTTTATTATTAAAATCTTTAAATTCATCATGTTAAAAAAGGCTATGCGTTGTTGTGAATGAATCATATACAATCAGCCATGGTAGTTATTTTTGTTTGATAATATTTTCAAACTTAATTAGAAGATCTTGGACAAAGGAAAATGATGTATTTATGAATGCTAACTGTTTCTCCAAGCAATAATTTGAGTACTGTTAATATGACGATTTTGAACTTGAAAATTATCCTTTTTTTCCATTTTCTGAATCCTTTCAGTTCAAAACTATCACCATTTGCTTGTTTTCTTATGTTTAAACTATAAAAATAACAATATGAATAACTTTAATAATTTGCATCACTATCTCTTAATTTTTTTTCCTTTTTCTGAATTCTTTCATTTCAAAACTATCACCATTTGCTTGTTTTCTTATGTTTGAACTATAAAAATAACAATATGAATAACTTTAATAATTTGCATCACTATCTCTTAATCATTTAGTTTCTGAGTCATCCTATTTTGATTAAATCTGTACAACTTTGTTTAAATCTTTTGTTTGAGTGAAATCATGGCCACAAGGTTGATATGATCCATCTTGCTACTGAATCTTATGTTTATCATTAGCCTAAGTTATTTTTCCTAAACCTAAGAACTATTGGTTTCAAATTGATTCTCTTCTTACTTTATTGGCATTATGAGCTTTCTTTTAATGTATTATCTACAATTAATTTAAAAATGATTAAAAAACACAACCATTAAATGCAAATAAACAAGTCAATCCTTTTATATCAAAACAACTAAACAAGATCACTAAAGAGTTTGATTTCAAATTGAAGCCAATTCAAAGGAGATTATGAGCTAAGGAAATTCATATTTACTACTGCACACTCCAAGATTAATTGAATTTTTATATTACATTTTTATTTTAGTTGAGTTTTAAATAATTCCTTGTTCAAATCATGAAGAGGATAGTCAATAAGACTATTCAATTCAAAGAAGACTATAAAAAGCATTGCTCATGATATGAGCATCATATCATGGAAAGTTTAAATTAAAGTTATCATATTCTTTAAAATTTAAATGTTTCTATTTCTTGGGAAAATTATATGTGATGATTCTTAGATCACTCCATTAAGACCAAAGAGTTATCACCAAGGGTCAGTAGTTTGGTTGAGCCATTATTCAAGCTTCATGTGGAGTGGCCCGGTCTTCAAAAGTTGGTCCGTTCGATCTAATGTTAAATTATAGCAAAATAATGATGAATTTAAAGTCATAAACTTTTATTTGGGTAAGCTTTTGTTTGAATTTAAGTTTGGATAATTCTTGCAGTAAATATGATTTTTTTTAATACATATTAATTATGTGCAAGTATTTTTTTTTGAGCTGTTTGTATAGAAAATGATTAAATCTTGTCCCTAGTGTATTTTACCCATTTATAGACTTAATTTTATGCTAATAAAAAAAAAATCTGGAAATCAGAACACTTCTTCTCCCGTTGTCCATTTTGCTTCTGTTCCTGTAATAAATGTTACTGGCCTCAGTGCCCTGTTCCTAGTCACGAAAAAAACCTAAAGGCAATGTCTAGTTGCTGCAATAGCTATTAAAACTGAAGAACCCTTTCAAATCGTTGTTTTCAGTGATCACTGTAGCTGTGAAACACAACCCTATGATTTTTTTTTTTAGCTCTTCAACATTACTATTTATGCTGTATTGTCTGACCCTAATAATGAGATTTGGATGGTATGCAGGGTTTCCGATCCTTTGTGTGGACAGCTGTTTCCTATCAGTTGAAAGATGTACTCAAATTGTCGCCCTCAGCATCACAGTTTACGTTTTCAATTGCATTTTTCCCTTGGAGTATAAAACCGGTTTACGGGTAAAACTTTTTTAAAGAATGTGGATGAAAAGATGATTATTAACATTTTAAATTTATTTATATAATGGTTAGAATTTTTCTTTTTTGTGTTCATCTGAGCTGTGGTTGTTATTTTTCCATTTTTACTAACAGTAAGTCCATTGGTTAGCATGAAATTATTTTTGAAGCTTTGAAACTGACACTAGACAAAGATACGCCACGGACATACTCTCTTATAAATTTTTAATATAAAATGTAAATAAAAATGTCCGATTGTCAATATTTTCTTAATTAAAAATCATCACATAATTATATATGATATTAAATGTATTGTACAAAAAACTTAAAAGATCAGCATCTCAGTTTACGTTTTCAATTGCATTTTTCGCTTGGGAGTATAAAACCAGTTTACGGGTAAAACTTTTTTAAAGAATGTGGATGAGAAGATGATTATTAACATTTTAAATTTAGTTATATAATGGTTAGAATTTTTCTTTTTTGTATTCGTCTGAGTCTGTGGTTGTTATTTTATCCTTTATTACTGACAGTAAGTCCATTGGTTAGCATGAAATTATTTTTGAAGCTTTAAAACTGACACTAGACAAAGATACACCACGGACATACTCTTTTATAAACTATTAATATAAAATGTAAATAAAAAAATCCTATTGTCAATATTTTCTTAATAAAAAATCATCACATAATTATATATGATATTAAATGTATTGTACAAAAAACTTAAAAGATCAATTAAGGAATACTAATTGATATTTCATCAATTTTGTACTTTGATTATTATATATATAAAAAAAAACTAACATTAACATTAACAATTCTGTATGGTTTTGTCAATATCAATATTGTTTGGCATGCACAAAATGCTATAACATCTAAACAAAGACTATAATCTTCAAAATAATTGCACGGATTATAAACATATTGATGTATTACCTGTTAAATCAAATACACTGGATACACAATCATCACTACTAACAATATGCTCCCTTTAATAGTATATTCACCATCATGAAAGAAAAAAGGTATACAAAGAAAACACATTGAGAAAAAACAAAAGTCACTTTAATCGCATGTCTCGGCCGTGATGGACATATCCATGTCCTCTTGAGACATGTCCTAGTAGATTTCTATCTCCAACTTTAAAAGAACAACACACAAAGCAAACTCAATTTTCAGCATGTTGGACACATATTGAGGTATGTTGGTGATGATTTTATGTCTGATATGTGTTCAACACAGGCACGAAATGCTTTTTAAGATGTCTATTCTTCATAGACCATTAATCATTTCATTAGGCTAGGCAATAAATCCTCTGCAATTTCTATTTTTTATTTATGGGTGGCAACTCTTAATGATTTGTTGATCAATATGTGGCAATATATTTGATGCCAGTATATTGCACAATGGAAATTTTGCTTAGGATGGCCGATAGAGGTGACTAAAGGGAGGATATGAGCATAAGTAAAGAGAATGATGAGGTTGAATTGAATCGATTGGGTGAGACTCTACCAATCCCTTCAAGCACCACCTTTTAACACCAAGAACCTTACATTATTGGAATATTCATTCACCAATAGAAAATAACTTGTCTATGAAATGCTTCTGACGCCTTAATTATAGGTATGCATTTACTTCAAACTTAGAATACTACCCAAAAAATAATCAAAATAAAAAATTTCCTCGTAATTAATAGAATATATATTCTAAGTTCAAACAATAAAGTGTTGTATTTTTACTACCTAACTAGCAAAAGCTCTGGTATTGTCTTTTTAAGGCATGGATCTTCATATCTCTCTATAAGTACATTGCTTGTGAATCTCTTAGCAAAACATATGAAGAGAATTGATCTTTGAGTTGCCTTGAATAATTTTCATCTAACTAATATTTTTCCCATTTCCAAGTAACGATAATGATGTTGTCTTCAATAGTTTTGATAACAACTGAGAAATATATGGAGGAAGACTAAACCAAAGTAAGCAATATAGTACATCCACCTTTAGAATGTCTTGCAAATGAAGCTGGTAAAAGGCATGCCCTAGTAGGAATATACAATATTCATATTGCAATTGTTTTGATCCCATTAATAAATTAGGTATGCAGGCATCTGGCTCGACTTAGAGATGGTGGAAAAACGTTTGTCAGCTTTTCGAAAGTGGAAAATTGAATTTCCTTAGACCACTTTATTTATACCAGATAAAAATGCAAAATTAATTATTTTTGTAGGACTCCTAATGAGCAATCATGATTAGAGTTTGCACATGTTTAGGCTCCTATGACTTGATTTTGGTGTTTGTTTCAATTGGAAAATTTATTGAAATGTATTTTTGTTTTTCGCAATCTCGTATAGGGACCATTTTAATTTGTTGAAAAAGCAATAGAGTGTCACATGATTGCAGTAAAATTAAAATGTGGTGTATTTTAAATATTTTTGAGTTGTCTAGTTAGTGTAAAATAAATATGAGTTTATATTTTTTTTTTGTTTCATTTAATATAAATGAAATCAATATAAAACTTGGGGACGGCAGTGGCGAGAGCCAAGTACGACAGTGGCCAATGGTGGTGAGTGGCAAGCGTTGTGCAACTGTGTACGAGGGCAAAGGGAGCAATTTGCAAACCCCTTGGAATACACGAGTTTTTAATTATAGGGAGAATTCCAAATTCATTAAAATTTTATATAACACTTCAATTTCATTTAACCAAACACCAAAATTTATAAAACCTTTGCATTCCATTAACATTACACCGCTAATTAAGTAACCAAAGAGCCCCTTTGTAAGATCATAAGACATTTTAAGCAGAAGCGAGAAACTTTGCATGTTTGTTTATTTAAGGAAGCTCATTTCCTTGTTTGTTTTCTTTGAAGAAATTTTTGTTCCAAAATGAAAATCACAGTAGCAATTTTTATGGCTGGATAACATGTGATGGTTTAGGTATAAAAATTATTCCCTGTCAACCAGACTATCTTATAAAAAGAGGATTAAAATGATTCCTTTGTAACATCACATTATATTATACAGACAACAAAATTTAAAGAAACATTCCCTGCCAAAGCAACAAGTACTCATCTTGATATTGCATAAATCTCTTTAATCTCCTAATATTTCTGTGTATCATTTTGCTTGTGGATCCCTAATCATCTAAATTTCTGTGTATTGTCCTTTATGTTGTCATGAAATAAATAGGTTTTTTTAGGATTATGGATTCTTAAGCTTGTTTATAATTTTAGTGATCATATTAATTGTTTTCGAATAAGATTTGAAGCCTTTGAGCTTGGTGAACCAACTTGTGGCATGATAAAGATACAATGTGTTGCTCCATCCATTAAATGCATTCCACCAATTGCTCGTTGTAAACAAAGGGCGTGCAGTTAATAGAGCTTCCATTAATATAAGATCTCATGAGGGCGGTGATGTATGCATTTTAACTTTTGCATTTGTAGGTTTTTCATGACTCAGACCTTAACATCTATAGTCGATTAGAGATAATTTAATCATTGCTCCAGACCTATCCGCCAGCGACTGGTTGTGGATTCATCAAATATAGTTTGATAGCTTGGATATCCTAAAAGAATTTTGCACATTATGCCAACTACCATAAATTTGTTTTTATGATTAGCGCTTTATACAACGCAATTCCAATCTATAGAATCACTAGCTTTAATACATTTGATACATATTATGTAATATTGTTTTTATTGTTTGTTAACAACTTCAGTCATTTGCTCTTACCAATTAATATTTTGATAAGTAGCAGGATAGTATTAGCGATTGAATTTTTAATTGATATATTATCATTTTAAAAGCTTTGTGATATCAGAGTTAACTCAAACAATAATATGAAAATAAATATTAGTGCTGAATAAGCCAAATATGTGGTTACAACCAAAAACATATTGAAATGGGAAAAAACAACCGAATAACATAGACTCACACTAGGGTTTGATTTGTGGATGGTGGAGGTCGGCTAGCTGGTCCGATGCTGTGGCAGGTGGTTGGAATGGGATGAATGAGGAGCAGTAGCGAGTAGAGGTGGCTAAAAAGGCGGTGTGTGGTCGAAAACAACAAGGTTGAGGGTTGGATAGCATGTCCAACAGCAGAGGGTGGTAAGGATGGCTGGAAGGGTCTTGGATTGTTGGAACAGTCGGGGGAGGGTTGGACAGCAGGTTGGCAGCGACAGAGGGTGGTATGGACAATTGGCAGGGCTGCGACTGTGATGAACAATGATTAGTAGGGATGCATAGTGGTTGTGGAATGTTAGAGGTGGTTGTGCTGGATAGGAAGACGGGTTGAGCTGCAGGGAGACAATAAGGTTGTCATCTTTGGGGAGAGTGATGGCTTCAACGGTGATGGCGATGACGGCAACAACGAAGGTTGGGGAGAGTCGAGGATGATTAACACTTTGGATGAGATATGGGTGAGCACCACCTGTCGTCGGATACAACTCTATAAGGGAAAACTTAGACGCGGATTGCTATCTTGACAGAAATACGTTCAAAACATCCCTCTAAACCCTAATACAACAAATATACAGTAAATGACTAGAAAGGAATGAAAGGATATCCTAAAAGGCTTCTGAACATTATGCCAACCATTATAATAAATTTTTTACGACTAGCACTTTATACGGTCCTATACCAATTAAAAGAAGCAATGGTTATAATGCATTAGACACATTTTTTGTACTAATGATTTTGTTGTTTGTTAACAACTTCAATCATTTGCTATTACAAATTAATGTTTTGATAACTAGCAGGATAATAATAGTAATTGAATTTTAATCGACTTGTCATTTTAAAAGTTATGCGATGTCGAAGTTAACCCAAACAACAATAGGAAAGCAAATATTATTATTGAATAAGCTAAATATGCGGTTACAACTGAACACACACTAAAATGGGAAATAACAACAACACAATATGGACTTGCACTAAGTTTTGATCTGTAAGTGATGGAGGTCGGTTTGGTGGCCGGATGTAGTGGGAGGTGGCCGGAATGGGGTGGATGAGGAGCGACGGCGGGTAAGAGTTGTCGGAAAGGCGGTTTGTGGCCGGAAACAACAGGGGGGGGTTGGATGGTAGGCTGGCAGCGGTAGAGGATGGTAAGGACGGCTGAAAGAGCTGTGGACTGCTGGAAACAGACAGGGGGAGAGCTAGACAGCAGGTCTGGAGCGGAAGAGGATGGTAAGGACGGTTGGCGGGGCTGCAATAGCGGTGAATGGTGCTTTGCAGTGATGCGGGGAGGTTGTAGAAGGGTAGAGGTAGTTGTGTTGGGCTGTAGGGAGACATAAAGGTTGATGTCTTTGGGGAGAGGGATGGCTGTATCATTGACGGCGAAGACGCCTGCAGCGGAGGTAAGGTTGCGGAGGATGGGGCTAGTTGAGGATATTTACCACTCGTCGTTGGCCGCCGAAGTACCACCCGTTGTCAGATACTACACTAGAGTAAATACCTAGAAACCGATGACTGTCCTGACAAAAATGCAATCAAAACTCCCCTCTAAATCCTATTACAACACATGTCTAGTAAAGGACTAGATAGGTATGAAAGGAAGGAGGAACTTGGTAAAATTGGAAGAAAACGAGGCGCTTTGGGCACTGGACGCTCTCATTAGTGTGGAAGACGCTCACCCACTTCACTTTGTGAAATTTATTTTTGGAATTCTATAAGTAGTTACAAAGCTTAATAATGTCCATCGTATAGTAATGCCCTAATTCATAATACACTTGGTTTGATGATCAACTTCTCGCCATTCTTATAGCAAGCAGTTTAATAATCAGCATCTTCTCTCTTTCAGTGAAATTTCTTCTTTGCTAAAATTCTATTATTTTGTTTAAAGTTTCAGATACTAACTTGTTTAATCTTTTTTTCATTGTAGCATTCTATCAGACTGCATTCCAATTAATGGGTGTAAACGAAAACCATACCTGGTCATAGCTACTGTACTTTCTCTTTTACCATGGCCTGTTCTAGGTCTGACATCTTCCCTTAGGAATTCACATAATTTCTTGACTGCTTTGTTGACGGTGCAAAACTTGGGATCTGCTATGGCAGATGTTGTTATTGATGCAATGGTCGCAGAGGCTGTTCGATCTGAAAGGTATTTATGTTATTCATTTTTTTTCCATCTTTTCTTTTAGTTCAAAATTATTAGAAACTTAATTTGTATGCATTATTTGATCAGAGCAGAATTTGCTGGTGATCTCCAATCTTTGTCTTGGTTCATGATGGCCGCTGGAGGAATATGTGGGAACTTGTTAGGAGGCTATGCACTTTCTAGTTTAAGAATAAACTCCATCTTCCTTCTTTTTGCTGTACTTCCAAGTATTCAGCTTCTATCATGTGTCTTCATCAAGGAGGTTTCTTTAGAAATTCCAGACATTAAAGACCTAAAAAACAGCCATGGACGGGAGCAATTATGCATTAATTCAGAAACTTCTCTTGTTGATACATCATATTCTGAGACTTTAAGGAGGCGGAAGAATGAGCATAATCTTGATAAGAATAAGCTCACCTACAATGAAGATGAAGATGTGAAAGAACAAGAGTCATTAGTAGGTTGCTATCAATCTATAAGATCGGCTATTTCTAGTTTGTGCCGTGCATTCAAGAACCCTCTTATCCTAAGGTAGGCACATGTCATTTTTCCATGCCTTGTGAATTTTTGGCCTCCATTAGAAGTTCTCCTTCTATGTTTTTTATTTTTTTAATACTTTGCTCCCTGCCCTTGCCAGACCTATGGCATGGTTTTTCTTTTCACATGTTACAGTTCCAAACCTTTCAACAGTCATGTTCTATTATCAGACTGAGGTGTTGCATCTGGGAGCATCATTTCTGGGGGCATCACGTGTCATTGGCTGGTTTGGCCTAATGATTGGAACATATCTTTATAATCAATATTTGAAGCGGATGAAACTGCGGAGAATTCTCATGTAAGACACATTGGTCTTAGCTTAACTTCCCAAACTTTCTGTATTTTGCATAACTTTTATGCTTATGTAAATTTGTGATTTTTCCAGCACCATTTTCTGTGATAAGTCCTTGAAAGTGGAACTATAGAGGTCAATTTAGATTTATGGTAGATGTGTATCTAGTCATAAACTCAGCGTCTTCAAATCATCTGCTATTTTTTCTGATTACTGCAACCATTCTGAAATCATCATCTTTTGAAAAAAAAAAAAGGTGTAGTCAGTAATCAGAGAGTACCTGGCGCCATATTGCATCGCTTTTAATTATTTTTTATGGCCGTAAAAAGAAAGATGATACCTGATCCTTTTCTAAGCTTTTTTTTTTAAATATATTTTTTGAGGTAAAGTCATGGAAAATTTTTTATTAGATAAACAAAAAATACAATAAATTAATATATTTCAATTTACTTTTTTTTAGTTACAAGTTGAGGTGTCAAATGGTCTAATCCAAGCCCTTTTGAGGCCATTTAACTTGCTTAAGAGAGCTCATATATGTTTATTTTGTAGCCCAAATTTATTATGGGCTTTGGTTGGCTCCCCTTAAAGGCTCATATAACATGTATTTCAAACTGATTCTATGATTTAATCAATATTGAGTTTATAAAGTTTATCATAAAGCTTAAAATATGTCTAAGAAACTGATGTTATGTTTTAATCGGGTTCAACGTTAGGTGTGGCAGTGATGCATCTTTTAACATTTCATGAATTTCAATCAAAACATTTTAAAATCGCTAATTTTTTCTTCAAATTAATGAATATTATCCCCCTCATTATTCTTCTTTTTCTCTTCATTTTTATCATTGTATAAATTTTCTCTAGGATATTAATTTGTGAATCTATGTGCCCATCATATGACATTTGAACGAGGCTTCACCAGAGTTATTTTGAGGTAAATGTAATAGCATATTTTGTAGCGTTATATTTGTTTAGATGCAATGCCTGCAACAGAGTGATTTTGCTTATTTTGATGAAATATTCTAGTGTAAGTAGTAACTCTGCGAGGTGCAAGAAATCATATGCTAAAAGTTTATTGCAAGTTGAAAAATATGCTCAAGAAGGGGAATACAATGTGGTGTTATCTCTCTTTTAATGTTAGATCTCACTCGAAATTTAAACCTAGGTAACATTGCTTTAAGATCCTTTATTGTTTTCTAATGCAATAATAAATTTTCAAATTTATTTTTATATTGAATCTTTGTTCCTTATTTTGATAAGGTAAACTCATCAAGTATTATCAATCATGATATGGCAAAGATGAGCATCTTTATTTTAATAATGTTTTCTTTTCTGTCCAAATAGTTGTAAGATCTCTACCAAATCATCCCATTTATTTTCTTATGTTTATTCAAAACATTTTTCGTTTTAAGATTCACATTTGGCACATACCTAATATTGTTTATTTTTCAAAGAAATTATCCATATTATTTACCTTAGGATCCATTTTCCCATCAAATGTAAATGTTTTTAACTTTCTTGATTAGTTTTTGCACGATTAATTTATTTTCTATAGTACTGTTAATATTCAAATGAATAATTTCATCATTAAGATAACTTCATGTTCATGTGGATGAAATTAGTTTGTTCCTCTATTGTTAATTTACTTCTTAAATTTATTTATATTTTATTTATATTTTTTAGATAGTAATTCAACTGATTTGTCTTGCAGAATTGTTAAACTCAAATCCCTTTGATGATCTATTAATTGACATTGATATTAAGCCCCACTCTTAGTTTATATTTTGACACGATCATAAATTCTGATACCAAATCTATTGCATCATTTTAGGATGAAGATGTCCTATCATGAATCTTGGATGAGATGCTTTAGACCATGCACATAAGGAGTCAACAAAACCTTGAGCTAGACAAAAACTTGCCCCTTTTGATTAAAACCAAAATACATATTAAACGGGTCTTAACGATAGTTTAATGATCTCCAATTATTAGTAAAGAAAGCTAGGTTAATTGAAAATCATGATGATCATAAAACATGCCATGATTAGAAATCCAAATTGTACAACCGTTGCACATGAAAGATGTCATGTGCTTTTTTTTTTCTTATACTACTAGATCTAGCAATGAGATTGCTCGTTTTTATGCTCAGCTTCACTTACAGGTTAGTTTTGTTGTTAAAAACTTACATTTAGTCATCCCTTGCTTTCTTTTGTTGAGAGGGATAGAGTTTTTATTGAGTTTGTTACCTAGCAGCTTTTTGTATTATTTGTTGTTTTTTATTTGATTTAATGCAAATTGTAATATCTCAAGGAAGATGACCAACGGCAGAAAGAATAATGCGACAAGAAATTACGAAGCAACAGTAAGCAATTGCAGGGCAAGAGTAAACTATTGTGGGAACAAAGGAAACATCTACAGGGAACAACAGGAGCAGATCTAAGAAAAAGCCAATAACTAAACAAACAACAAACTCAATCAAAACAAATTAAACATTTGATAACATGTTATGTTTTCTACAGGATCATCATCCTGGTAATATTTGTGCCAAAATATAAAATGAAGAAACATAAAATGAAATAACTATTGTAACCAAGTAGAAACAATGCTCAGATCATCCAATTGCTCATCTCAAACAAACACAATTTACTTTCTGATGAGTATAAGTTTTGTTGTTTCCATTACTCAGCCTTCTTAATCTTTTGCCTCAGCTCAAAATTCATTGTTTGTTTTTTTTTGCCATCTGACTATTAGTACTTATAAGTATATTTAATAGCTTTTGTGAGCTTAAAATTTAGTTTAATGTTTGATGAATTTATTTATAGTGATTTTGGTTGTGGATACTCTTGTATACCTAATTTGGCTATCAAACGTTTTGAAGAAATATCTTACATTGCTTTAGAAACATTTATTAGATTTTCTCAGAAACATTTTACTCAGCTAATTTTACATTTTTTTAATCGTGCAGGCTGGCACATATTGGTCTTGGAGCTGTTAACCTACTGGACATTGTTCTAGTGTCTGGATTAAACAACCGGTTATCCATTCCAGATAAATACGTGGTGCTTGGTGGTTCAGCAGTTTCTGATGCAATTAATCAATTCAAGTATTTCCCTAACTTTCATTATTCATGTCACCAATTTCAAAGATTTGTCATGTGGTTTGTGTCTGAAATCACTTGATTGATGAATTCGTTAGCATAAAATTTTGACATATAGAACAGTATGTCATGTTACAAAAAGCAATTTCCTTTTAAGTTATATTACTATTTTAAAGAGAGGACTGTTTTCATTTCACAATATTACTTTAACATGATATTTGAAATAAAAGCTTTGCAAAAGAGTATTGATTTAAAAATAAACGACTGAACGATAATATGCAAAACTTAAAAATATTGGCTTAAGAAAAAATGCCACTGCGGGTGGGGAATGTTTGATTTGTTTTTTTTACTAACTAAAAATAGTAATATGTTTGAGTGTGTATTTGTTTCTTCTTTTTATAAGAAGTATTTTGAAAACAAGTTGAAACACCTCAAATGGTTTTTTAAAAATTTTAGGAAGCACGTCCATTTTTTTTCATACAACAAAAGACAGAAACAGCTCTTTAAACATGCTTTCTAACATAAGTAATTGCTTTTAAAAACAATGAATTAAATGCAGGAAAATATGACGGTTTCGCATCCTCTGAACATTCATGAAATTTCATGAAACTTATTGCGTTTCTGAATTAATACCACTTTAGTTTCAACAAATTCTGAAATGAAGTTCTTATGTGCTGTCCATCTAAATCGCTTTATTATCATATGGAATAGCTATCTGAGTTATCAAATGTTTGTTTTCTAGGTTGTGAATGAATGTGTATTGATAAGAAACTGTTGTGAGGTTCTAATTAGATAGTATTATTATCTATTTAGAAGTGGTTATATAAAAATGGCTTCTAAGTAAAATATTGTGAAGCATATGCTTTTCCAAAACTTTTGTAACTCGTTATATGTTGGATCTTGATTTGTTTGTGGATATGCTAAGATCCTATTACAAAGGGTTTTAAGGTCTCAAAGTGGAAAACGAAAAGATAGCAGAAGAAAGAAAAAACAGGGAGGGGAGTGAGAAAAAAAAGGAAGTAGGGTTCTTAGAGAGAGAGATAGGCTATGGGATTTCTATTGCCAGCACAAAAAAATTTGAAAGATCATTCTCTAAAAATTGGGTTATTAACCTTTTATTTATTGGATTTGGGCGCTAGAGCAAATGCTACACCGTAGTCACTTAAATAAAAATAAATGAAATATATGAGGGTTGTTACAAACATGTGAACATAATGGCTGGAATAACTTCCCAGTGGATTGGTTTGGAGTTGTTGATATTTTGATGAAATTTTTTGTTTTTGAGTATGTGGGGGAAAAAGTTCCTATTGACCAATGAGTTGTTTGGCCAGTGAACTTTAGGCCCAAACAAGGCAAAGGAGAGTGATCATTGTAAGTCCTCCATGGCTCCTAGCGAGCTTACATTGGTCATTGACTCCATCAAATTTGCATATAGTTTCCATATTTTCTTGTAACTTTGAAGTGCGACTTAAGTAAGAATAAGAGAATTAACATTATTATCTCAACTTAATAATAAAGGATAAATAATAGATTCTATGATCTTGTTTAATTTCTACACTTGGAACAATGCTCTACGTAATGCTTTGATTAGATTTTTGTGTATGTCAACAAGTAATATGGTATATAAATATTGCCTAATGTATCATATTTAAGACTTGATCTACTCTCTTGATACTTTTTTTATCTTAGCTTGACAATTCACATGTTTCCAAATGTCGAGTCACTTGTAAAGAAAATGGTGGATATTTTTTACTTCAAGTTGCATTGGAGTATTCTTTGCATGCACATATAGGATCAATAAGGTGAAGAAGATAGAGACTAAGGTAGTATGTAGATAAGGAGAATAAAAGATTAGTGAAAAGCATGAAAGGCTATGACTTATGTGGCGATCATTAGACTCCTGCAAATACATTAGCCAATTCCTTTACGTCAAGTATTCTCATGGCAGGCCAAGCAATTTATTCGGTGGTACTGAAGGATTCTTGAATCAAGACAAAGACAAAGAGAAAGAGAAGGAACTTAGAATCAGCTTCCTTAGAAAAAAGAAGGGTTGCGGCACACTAATTTGAATTGCCGCCACATACATAATAGAGAAAAAAATAAAGGAAAGTAATAAAGGCTCCCTAATTAATGTTAGGGCTGTCAAAAAAGCTCGTTGTTCGCGAACAGCTCGTGCTCGGCTCGTGAAGTAGCTCGTGTTCGGCTCGCTCTTTAACTAAACGAGCCGAACACGAACAAATTTTCTAAGATAGTATTACAAACGAGCCGAACACAAACAACTCTTTGTTCGCTCGTGTTCGGCTCGTTTTAGCTCGAAATAAAAAAATAACCATATAATTATTTATATAATAATTTATTATATATATTATTTATATATTAATATATTATATATATTTATATTTAAGTTTAAATCATAATTGCTTGTGTGGTAGCGTGGTTATGCATCTTGTTTCCATTCATTTGGTCTAGGTTCGAATCCGGCACTATGCATATATTTTTTCCAATTAATTTTAACGAGCCAATTTCGAGCCAAACACGAGCCGAACACGAACAAGACTATTTAATTCGAGTCGAACACGAACACACCTTTCACGAGCCATTTCGAACACGAGCCGATTTCGAGCTCGAGCCAATATCGAACGAGCCGAACACGAGCAGACCCTGAGCTCGCCCAGGCTCGGCTCGTTTACAGCCCTAATTAATGTCCATAAAAATAGCTAAAAGAAATCAAAACTTTAAAACAAGATTTAAAGAAAATAAAACTGATTCCTAGGATTAAGGACTAATTTAAATCCAACCAAACTTGGAAACTTGTAAGCAGTCCTAAGCAAATATTCCAACACTCCTCCTTGCTTTAGGAGTCGCGAACACCAAATTTCCGCCTCAAAAATTCAAACCCGCTAACCTGGAAGTGGTTTTGTGAACAAATCGCCAACCGATCTTCGGATTTGCAATAAGTCGAGTCACATATTTTTCTTTTCGAACTTCTCTTAGAAAAAACAACTTGATATTGAAATGCTTAGTTTTTCCATGAAACACGGGATTATGAGAAATGACAATAAGCGAATCGATTGTCAACGAAAATCTTAGTACTTTCTTTCCGCTCCATATTGAGATCAATTAAAATATTTTTCAGCCATAATGCTTGATTTACAGCAGTTGTTGCAAGCAACAAATTCTCGTCAACCGTAGATTGAGCTACTGTTTCTTGCTTCTTCGAATTCCACGAGAAAATACTTGATCCCAGAGTAAAACAATAGCTGAAGTACTTTTCATATCATCAATGGAACCTCCCCAGTCATTATCAGAAAAACCAATCAGCTTGAACTCCTTACTTGTAAATTTAATACCAAAACCACTTGTACCCTTGACATACCGAATTACTCTTTTGGGTGCCCTGAGATGCAATTCACTTGCACAATGCATAAATCTGGATAAAATACTCACAACATTTAAAATATCAGGACGTATTGATGTAAGATACATTAAGCAACCAATCAAACTTCTAAAATGTCTTTCATCAACTTTATCAGCTCCATCTTCCTTACATAGCTTCTCCTTTTGATTCATAGGAGTGCTTGCTTCCCTGCATTCTTCAAGCTTGAACTTTTTCAAAATCTCCTTGGCATATTTCTTTTGGCAAATAAAGACTTCATGCTCAGCTTGCTTGATTTCCATTCCAAGGAAAAAAGTCATCAACCCAAGATCTGTCATCTCAAACACCTTCATCATCTCTTTCTTGAAGTTTTCAACCAGGCCTACATTATTTTCTGTCAATAAAAGATCATCAACATAAAGAGAAACTATCAAAACATCATTATTTTGATGTTCGACATAAAGAGTAGCCTCAGACAGGCTTTTTTTAAAGCCTAAGCTTAGCAAGTGATCATCTATCTTGCTATACCAAGCTCTTGGAGCTTGTTTCAATCCATGAGAGCCTTCTTGAGAAGAAGAACTTTGTCCTCCTCTCCTTTCTTCACAAAACCTTCGGGTTGCTCATCATATATCTCTTCCTGCAAGATGCCATTTAAAAAAGCAGATTTTACATCAAGCTTATACACTTTCCAATTCATCCGAGCAGCTATAACAAGTAAAGTCTTATGGTGTCTAAACGAGCAACTGGTGCAAAGGTATCTGAGTAGTCCACGCCAAAAACTTGAGCATAGCCTTTAACCACAAGTCTTGCTTTATTGTTAATTGAGCCATCAGCGTTAAGCTTGGTTCTGTACACCCATTTGACTCCAATCACCTTCCTATTTTGGAGTCGATCAACTAACTCCCATGTTTTGTTCTTCTCAATCATGGATAACTCCTCCATTGCAGCCACCCAATTTTTATCTTTCATGGCAACTTCAAAATCTGTAGGTTCACATACAGCTATGTTGCATCTTGCATAACTGTCAGTGAGTAATCTAGTACCTTTTACAGGAGCATCATCCACCAATTCATTCTGCCAATTTTCTCCTTCGTCCATACTTGAAGTAGGAAACTCATGCTGCATATCAGTTACTGTATTGCTGATTTCTTTTGTCTTATCCCAATTCAATTCTTCATCTTCCATAAAGTGAACATCTCTGCTTATAACAATTTTTCCAGTTTGTGGTTGAAAAATTTTATAAGCTTTTGAAACAGTGCTATAGCCAATAAAGATACCTAAAGTGCTCTTTTGTCTAACTCGTCTCTCTTGTTCTTTGGAGTATGAGTGAAACACAAACAACCAAATACTTTGAGAAAGCTTAGAGAGGGTTTATAACCATACCATGCCTCATAAGGTGTCTGATCCTTGACTGCTTTTGTTGGTAACCTGTTTTGCAAACAAACTGCCGTATGAGTCGCTTCAACCCAAAATTGTTTTGGTAGATTCTTCTCATGCAACATACATCTAGTCATTTCTAGAATGTATTTATTTCTTCTTTCACTAACTCCATTTTGTTGTGGAGTGTAAGGAGTTGTTAACTGATGTTCAATGCCAGCTCCCTCACAAAATGTGTTGAAATTTTCTGACGTGTACTCCTTGCCATTGTCAGACTCAATATTTGAATTTTATTGCCACTTTGATTTTCCACAAACCTTTTGAACTTCAAAAATACTCCAGCCACTTCTGATTTAGATTTTAAGAAAAAAATCCAACACATTCGAGTGAAATCATCAATGAACACATTCTAATATCTACTACCTGCTAATGAGGGAGTTCTCTGAGGTCCACAAACATCTGTGTGAACTAACTGCAGCTTATGAGTGGCTCTCCATGCTGATTTTGGAAAGGACTTCCTGTTTTGCTTTCCAAATTGACAAGCCTTACAGGATTGTATATGATCATCGAGCTCCGGAAGCCCAGTTGCCATTCCTTTTGACATCATCTGTAGTAGTCCTTGATAATGATAATGCCCGAGTCTATTGTGCCATATCATTGAAGGACTTTCTTTGATTAGAAAGGCTGATTGCTCCTCCAGCATTGGATTGAGTAAAAAACTCCTCCTTGCCATCTTGATTTCGAACATCTTTTGGCCTGTAGCATCCTCTATCACACAGGCATTCTTCATAAACATCACTTTGAATCCCTTCTTTATCAATTGACCCATACTGAGCAAGTTATGATCAATATCTGGTACATAGAGAACATCAGTGATCAATTTGGTTCCTGAACAGCTTGCAATGGCTACCGTGCCCTTTCCTTTGACTGCAATATAATCACCGTTCCCAATTCTGACCTTCTTAGACTCGGTACTCTTTAATTCCTTGAACAACTCCTTGTCATGTGTCATATGTTTAGTGCAACCACTATCAATAAGCCAGCTTTCACTTGTTTCATGACCCGTGAAGCAAGTTGCAACGAAAAGCTGATCTTCTTCTTGATCTGGCATTTTCTCTTCATCTTCTTGCTGCTGATTTTCATTCTTACAAATGTCAGCTTCATGTCCCAATTGATTACACTTGCTGCACTTTGCATCCGGTCTTCTCCAACATCTAAAAGGAGGATGACCTTTCTTGCCACAATGCTGACATGGAGAAAAATCTTTCTTTACTCCAACTTTGCTTCTGTTCCCAGATGTAGAACTTTGTCCATTTTTGGCTTGAGACTTATTGTTTTTGAATCTCCAATTCTTTTCATTTGATGCTTAACTTGTAAGGCTCCTTCAACGACTCCTTCCCTCGTTGCACGCCTTTGCTCTTGTGTTTGCAAGGCACTCAAGAGTTCTGACAAAGTAATCTTTGTCAGATCCTTTGTGTTTTCTAAAGTGGTGATGGTAGCCTCAAATCTTTCAGGCACTGTTACAAGGATTTTCTGAACAATCCTTGAATCTTCCAATGAAGAACCCATTAATTTGACACGATTTGCTATGTTGAGTAGCCTGTCAAAGTATTCCTTTATATTTTCTGTCTCCTTCATCT
Organism: Papilionanthe hookeriana x Papilionanthe teres; assembly: GCA_022702705.1. Lineage (NCBI taxonomy): Eukaryota > Viridiplantae > Streptophyta > Magnoliopsida > Asparagales > Orchidaceae > Papilionanthe > Papilionanthe hookeriana x Papilionanthe teres. The sequence continues at coordinate 28,779,527 of CM040422.1, forward strand.
TTTGCAACTCAAATTAAATTCAGTACCTGCATCCCTCGAATTCTTTCATCTCCCTCATACTCAGCTTTGAGATAATCCCAGATCTCCTTTGCTGTTTTTAATGACATAACTCGAGCGAAGAGGAAACTGCAGAAAACAGACAGGCTTTTGCCTTGGATTTTTTCGTCTTATTCTTCTTGTGTTCTTTAATCTGTGCTACGATGGGATTGTCAGGAAGAGGAGGAATATCGTAGTCTTCTTCCACTGCTTCCCAGAGATCCAGGGCTTCCAGGCAAGTCTCCATGCGTACCGCCCAAATCTGATAGTTCTCACCGTCGAACAAGGGTGGAACAATCGAGGAAAAACTGGTGCCGATCTTCATAACAAGCGAACACACACACATGCCTCTTAAGAAGTGAGCTCTGATACCTATTGAAGGATTCTTGAATCAAGACACAGACAAAGACAAAGAGAAGGAACTTAGAATCAGCTTCCTTAGAAAAAAGAAGAAGTTCTGCGGCACACTAATTTGAATTGCCGCCACATACATAATAGAGAAAAAAATAAAGGAAAGTAATAAAGACTCCCTAATTAACGTCCATTAAAATAGCCAAAACAAATCAAAACTTTAAAACAAGATTTAAAGAAAATAAAACTGATTCCTAGGATTAATGACTAATTTAAATCCAACTAAACTTGAAAACTTATAAGCAGTCCTAAGCAAATATTCCAATAGGTGCACATGGCAGCTCAAATTCTGATAATTCTATTCTTTGAAGTAATCACAAATAAAATATTAGCTTTGATTTGTTATATAAGAAAAAAATTTTATTCTCATCAAGAGGTCATGTGACTATCTCAGATCTCTTAATGCAAAGAGTCAAGAAACCCCAAGTCACTCCCAAAGGTAACATTGATCAATCTTTCATAAGAATGAGTTTAACATAGAGTTATATATTGACCATTCCTAACAAGCATGTGGTTTATCAGATCATGAGTGAGCCTTTAGGTTATCACCAATTGAGTCGAAGGCCGTAGCTTCTGCAGGTTTAGCTTTTAAATATTGCTTTTAGATAATGATTTTGTGGTGATACCTTATTGAGGTCACTCTTAACCATTTTATGCGTAAAGAGTTTCCACTTCCTAAATTTTCAAGGAAGGCGCGAATTTAACAAGAAGGCCTAAAATGTCGTAAAGACGAACTAGCTATGAAAACCACAAGAGTATGAGCGTGTGCATGCAAGGCAAACTCCCTTCGGTTCCTACCCAAAAAGCTCACCCTTCTAGAGGAGAATATAGTTTTACCATATTTTTTGACAAAATTGCCAAATCCATTGCTGAAAAGTCTAAGAAGGAAAGGTTGAGATTTAAATTGACTTGTTCGTAGAGTGGTAGAAGATTTTTGGTAGTTATAATTTTGGAGTTGTTAATGAAGAAGGTAGAATCATATTGGATTTTGCTTTAACTTTATATTTTGTCATTGCTAATATTTTATTTAAAAGAAAATTTGAGCATTTTATTACTTATAGGAATGGATCTAATAAAACACAAATTATTATTTTCTTACGAGAAAAACAGATCGTTGAGAATGTGAATATTATAAGATCATTCCAAGTGAAAATTTAAGTATTTAATATCGATTATTAGTTATAAATTTTAAGATGAGGAGTTGAAAGACAAAAATACAATGAAATATTGTCATAGAATTATATGAGGGCATCTAAAAGAGAAATAAAATTATTTTTATGAGTAAACTTCAAGATTTTAAGATTTAGGAAGTTCATGAAGAATTTAATTCTATTTGGGATAAAGTACCAAACACTATTAAACATGTGGTAAAAGATGTACATGGAGAAGCAAAAGGAATAGTTTTTATAAATAAAAATAATTGTGGTGGAATAATACAACAACAACAACAAAGCCTTAATCCCACTAAGTGGGGTCGGCTACATGAATCATTTTTCTCCATTGCGTCCTATTTAGTGTCAAATTCTCGTTTAATTCTAATAAATTAAGATCATTTTTTATGCAATAAGCCCAAGTTTTTCTAGGTCTACCTCTGCCTTTCTTAACATAAGTTGTATTTAAAACATCTACTCTCCTAATCGGATCATCAGGTGGTCGACGTTTAATGTGACCAAACCATCTAAGACGACTCACTCTAATTTTATCTGTCACTGGTGCAACACCAACCCTATTACGGATATATTCATTTCGCATTGTCTCTAAGTGTAAAGCCACTCATCCACCTAATCATTCTCATCTCGGCAACACTTAACTTAACATTATGCTTCTCTTTTAAAGGCTAATATTCAACACCATAGAGCATTGAAGGTCACTCCACCATCTTATAAAATTTTCCTTTCATTCTAAGCAGTACTTTTCTATCACACAGTAGGCCGGACGCATTCCTCCACTTCAACCAACCAACCTGAATTCTACTATTAACATCCCCATCTATATCACCATCGCTTTGAACAATGGACCCGAGATTTCTAAATCGTTCACACCTTTTAATAATTTGATCACCCAAAGTTACACTTCTGTCACTAGACCTATTATTACTAAAATTACATTCAATGTATTCAGTTTTAGTTCTACTCAAAAGAATACCTTTAGACTCTAATGTAGACCTTCATAATTCAAGTTTTTCCTGGACTTTTTCTCGTCTTATCCACAAGGAGGTTATCATCAGCAAAAAGCATACACCAAGTTACATTCTCTTGTAAATGCCCAGTAAGACCATCCATAAATAAAGCAAAAAGATATGGGCTTAAAGCCGATCCTTGATGTAAACCAACCGAAATAGTAAAATATTTGGTCAATCCTCCTTCAGTTCGAACACATGTAACAGCTCTAGCATACATATCTTTAATGACTTGAATATAAGTCATATCAACACCTTTCTTCTCGAGGACTCTCCAAAGAACATCTCTAGGAACCTTATCGTAAGCTTTTTCTAAATCAATAAAAATCAAATATAGATCCTCCTTATTATCTCTGTACTTCTCCATCATACCTCTCAATAAATGTATAGCTTCCATTGGTAGACCTGCCCGGCATAAATCCAATTTGATTATGAGAAACCTTCATAATAGTTCTTAACCTATGTTCAATTACCTTCTCCCATAATTTTAAAGTACGACACATCAATTTAATTCATCTATAATTTGCACACTCTTGTGCATCTCCTTTATTCTTAAAAATGGGGACCAAAATAGTCCTTCTCCACTCCTCAGGCATCTTTTTAGTTTTTAAAATAATATTAAAAGGTTTAGTAAGCCTGGAAACCCCCAAATCACCTAAACATTTCTGCACTTCAATTGGGATATCATCAGGTCCTACAGACTTTCCCCCCTTGGTTTTCTTTAAAGCCTCATCAACTTCTTTTTTACTAATACGACGGTAAAAATGAAATGTTTTATTATTATTAACGATATTAAGATCACTAAGGTCGATCATACTTTCAGCATCTTCATTAAAAAAATTATCAAAATAACTCACCCACCTATGTTGAATATCTTTTTCTAAGTATGCAAAAAAGATAAAATATAAGAAGTTTTGTTATAAAAACTTGTTTAAATGTAAAAGCTTAGAGAACTAGGAAAAATATTAGTGACACATAGAGAGTCTAAGAGAAAAGTTTGTGATGCTAAGGATTCTTTTTTTAGTAACCTTTATAATAGATTAGATACTAAAGTGAGTGAAAATTTTATGTACAAACTAGCCAAACAAAGAGGAAAAAGATTTAATTAAAGTAAAGTGTATTATAGATTCATGCCATGATATTTTGGTTCATAGGAAGATAAATATCTTTTATATTCGAGAGACTAATGGGTTGGAGAAAATGTTAAGGAGATTGCAGTATAGGTTTTAAACTTTAGTATTCAGGTAGGCTAGAAATAGTGTAAGTGTAATTATAGATAAGAGTTTGAAGGATCTAAGTATTCTCATCTCAGTAACACTTAAATTAGTTTTATGCTTCTCTTTTAAAAGGCAATATTCAGCATCATAGAGCATTGCAGGTCTCACCACCATCTTATAAAATTTTCGTTTCAGTCTAAGCAGTACTTTTCTATCACACAATAGGCCTGAAACATTCTTCCTCTTCAACCAACCAACTTGAATGCTACGAATAACATTCTCATCTATATCACCATCACTTTGAAAAATAGATCCGAGATATCTAAAGCGTTCACACCTTTTAATTATTTGATTACCCATAGTTTCAACTCTATCACTAGAGCTACTATTACTGAAATTACATTCCATGTATTCAGTTTAAACTAACCTCTCTGAGTACTTATCCTTAGCTGAGAACAATCATAGAGATGCCTACCTCATCCTCTCCAAAAGCATTGAAGTTGTTGAACCGCTTCTGTCTACAAGGACATTTTCAGAGTAGAAGATGCTTGTGAATCATAAGGTGGCAACAATCAGTCATGGGATCACGCTCAGGTGCAGCGCCAATATAATCATCATGGCACTGCTTTTCTTTCAATTTTTTTTTCTCATCACACAAGCACAATACACGGAAGAGGGTGACAGATGGTGAAGTTGATGTCATACAACAACAACAAAAACAGGCCTTTATCCCACTAAGTGGGTTCAGCTACATGAATCCTTTTTTTTTTCCGTTGCGTCCTATTGAGTGTCATATGTTCATTTAATTCTAGTAGATTAAGATCATTTTTTATATAATACACCCTAGTCTTTTTAAGTCTATCTCTGCCTTTCTTAACATTAGTCAAATCTAAAACATCTACTCTCCTAATCAGATCATGAGATGGTTGACGTTTAATGTGACTTAACCATCTATGAAGACTCTTTATAATCTTGTCTGTCACTGAAGCTTCACCAACCCTTCACGAAAATACTTGGCGAAGTTGATGTCATGGAAGGAGATTTTTGCGGTGGTGTTACCATTATAGAAGTAGATTTTTGCGGTGGTGTTGCCATCATAGAAGGAGATTCACCGGAGCAATAGCGTTGTTAGCAAAGATACGTGCAGAGTAACTATTGTAGTTCTGCTGTCTTTTGAATTTTACTATTTTTATTAGCTTGGTGCATACAGTTGATGGTGACAAAATGAGAAGCCTGTATTTTCTGGAAGGAGATTTTTGCAGTGGTGTTACCATTATAGAAGTAGATTTTTGCGGTGGTGTTGCCATCATAGGAGATTCACGGTAGCAATAGCGTTGTTAGCGAAGATACGTGGCAGAGTAACTAGTGTAGTTCTGCTGTCTTTTGAATTTTACTATTTTTATTAGCTTGGTGCATACATTGATGGTGACAAAATGAGAAGCCTGTATTTTCTGCTGCTCATCCCTTTTCTATATATATGTATATTATATGAAAATTACATTTAAAATCAAACAAATTCAAACTATGATGTGTTCTTAAAATCCTGTCATTTAACTAAATGAAAAGAAGATTGAACAAAAGGATCTAATTTGATGATGTATTTAATATAAGAAGATGAATAGAATATAATTTATGTGCTAGCTATATTTGCGTTCAATATGAAAATGTCCCTGAAATTGCTGATACAGTGAATTTAATTTTTTTTCATAATGTGAGATACAGTGAATTCAGTTAAGATTTATTTACGATTTTTAGAAATAGCCAGTCTTCATCTGTGATTTAGTGCAAGCATATAATGTGGAAATTCATGATGACAATCAATTAAGAGCTGATAATTTTTGCTTAAAGATCTTTTGTAGAACTTTGAAGTTTTTCCTTTTGTTGGATTGTCCTTATCCCGCTAGGATGTGAAGGGAAGTAGTTAGCTTAGAATTTTCCCTTAAGACCCTTTGTTTTCTATTTTTACTCTCATTTGTACACTTTTTTTCCTCTCCTAGATCCTTTTAAGTGCCAGCTAACAGTAAATTTGATAAAGGAGGATTCACATTGAAAGTTGATATATTTAAATGTCTAAAATCTAAATCTTTTATTAATAATAGTCATCCTATTATTTAAATCATATAAAAGATACCTCTTAACATTAGCTCAACAAAGGTAAAATGTATCTTTTCATCATATAGTTTGATAGTAAATATAATACGTAAGCATTCCGTGGTATGTATATAGATCCTTTTTTGAAAGGTTGAAACAGTGGTTCCAATTTTAAAAAAATAATAATAAGATGGAATGGATGCAGATTTTAGTCTTTTATCTTCAAAAAGAAATGTTTTTCTCAAATTATCCATGGAAGCGGTAAAATTCTAAGAGGTTGATGTTTTGGAATATTGATTTTCAGAATTCATGGAAATTATATTATTGATATGAAAAGGAGGTATAAACGCCCTTACATGAATCCTAGAATAGGGAAGACAAGGAAAAGGAAATAACATGCAAGGAAAGATATAATACATATATCTCCAATTAATCAATTTATAATAATTACTTGGAGATAGAGAAAACAACATAAAATAAGAAAGTCTAAAATAGGAAAGGAAATAAATCTAATCCAAGGAAATAAATCAAATTCTCATAACTTCTAACTGGAATAAATTATTCCCTAAAAACCCTAAACTCTATTCTTTGAACGGCAAGCAGTTGAGGTGGAGAAGATGGACGACGATGATATCATCTACGGAGTTCATACTAAGTTCGACAGTTTTTCACCTCCTACGGTTGATGATGGCAGCATTGTCATTTTCTTTGGTAGGATAGCAAGCATAAAGAAGAGCAGATGGGGGGAAGGAACCATTGTTTTAAGCTTCGTAAAGCTACATAGCCGTTGGATCCAGTGGGGAGGCAAGGAGAAAGGAGATCGGAGAAGCTGGCGAATGTCCAAGAAAAGATCGGCAACCGGCGATTTATATGAAAGCAACCTGTAGTTTGAATATAGTGATAACAGAGACTGGATAATGAGAAGGAAGAAAGAATACGACTGAGATGTGCGGAGGAGTGGGACATAGGAAGTTTCTGGCGGCAAACCTTCTTCTCCTCCGTCACAAGATTGGGGGGGGGAAGGATCCACTATTTTAAGGTTTGTACAACTACATAGTCGTTGGATTGAGCAGGACAACAAGTAGAAAAGAGATAGAAGTAGCTGGCGAATGTTTAAGAAATGATCCGGAACCGACAATTTATAAGGAAGCAACCTCTACTTTGGATGCGGTGATGACAGAATCTGGATAACGAGAAGGAATAAAGAATACGACTGAGATGAGCGGAGGAGCGGGAAATATGAAGTTTCTTGCAGCAAATCTTCTTCTCCTCTGTCAGAGACTCTAGGGTTTTTCTTCAAGGCTCTGATACCATGTTGATTTTCAAAATTCAGCAGAATTGTATTATTATTATGAAAAGAGGGTATAAATACCCTTACATGAGTTTTAGAATATGAAAGTCAAGAAAAAAAATAACATGAAAGGAAAGATGTAACTATTTTATCTCCAATTAGTCAATTCATAATAATTATTTGGAGACAAAGGAAATGATATAAATAAGAAAGTTTAAAATAGGAAGGAAATAAATTCAATCCAGGGAAAAAAATCCAATTTAAGGAAATAAATCTAATCTTCATAGCTTCTAACAGGAATAAATTATATCCTATTATAAATTCTAACATAAAGGATAACATATGAGATTTGTTGGACCTAAGTAATGGCAATAAAGGAATATTATTCGACAAGGAAACTCAACAATAAATATGGTTCAATAGGATGTTTCATGTTACTGAGTACGGCATTCATTTAGGGGAAGTTTGGAATCACTTTTCATTTTTCATTATTCTTTTCTATTATTTGTTTATTTATTTTGTTTGTGTTGACTTAAAATAAAACATGTTTGGTGTGGTATAACATGTTTAGTTGCTTTTAAAAACATTCAAAATAATTTTTAGACATATTGAGTGTTTTAATTTTTTATATAAAATAAAAAAATAAAAACATGTAAAAAGTACAATGAAGAACGTATTTTTAAAATAAAAGCTAAAACAAAATAAAAAATAAAAAACAGAAGTGATCCCAAGCAAACTATTAGAATTTGTATTCCCACTACTAGCTTGTCTTCAAATATGTTGAGGATCATTATCATACAAATAAAGTGTTAGATGTGGTGTTTTTGAGATCGTCAGCAGTATATTTCTGTTTTTATGTTATAGCTAAATATCATTTCTGTTGGAAGTTTGAATAAAAATACTTATATTTGTTTTTCTGTCATATAATTAACATGTTTTTGGAGTTGCTTATATTAATATTCGTTGACAGACAATTCTTGGCTCATATTAAATGGCAATTAAGATTAGGGAAGATTGCAAAAAAAATGCCTAATCAGCATTTGTTGAAACATAAAATCATCACCTTTTGACTGTTTTACCCCACTCTTTGTTATATTAAGAAACACATCAGACATTTTCATAATGCAAAAAAATATTTGATCATTTAATTGCACTAATATTTTTATAAATTTCTCCATAAAATATTTTTGTTTGTTGACACTATTGGTGTGTTATATACAGGTTCATGCCGTTTCTAATCCTTTCTGGACAGCTATGCCCTCCTGGTATTGAAGGGACTCTGTTTGCTCTTTTTATGTCCATAAACAATCTTGGCTCCTCAGTGAGCTCGTTCTATGGAGCTGCTCTTGCTTCCCTTTTGGATGTTTCTAATAGTTATTTTCATAATCTTCTCTATGGCCTGCTCATTCAACTATTTTCCACCTTCATTCCTATTGGATTGTTGTTTTTGATTCCAAAGGAAGCCACAGGTTTAGCATCATAGAAATTGTAGGTCAAGTTCCACCGCCGCTTTCTGGCCGTCACTCCATTTTTTGGGACTGAAAAATGATTAATATTTGAATACTTAAATCCGACTCTTTTTCCTTCTCTTTTTCTATACACACAAAAGGGATTGGTTATTTCATATTTCAACAGGATGAGAGCATGGTCACATGTCGGAATTAGAGTTTTCTTCACCAATGTCAGGAATACGACCAACTTTTGTAACAAAATATAACGTCAAATTTTAACACTTCTCTAAGTCGTGATTTGACCACAGACTGATAAAGCCTTTTTTTTTATATTTTTGGCTTAATATTTACTTTTTTCTGAACAACTTCAGCTGGTGGAGATGAATTTTTATGTAAAGAGTATGTACTGACGCAGCTTTCCAAGTTCACGTAAATGACAGTGGAAATGAACCAGACAATTGATCATTTTTATATCTGAATCTAAATAAGGTAGTTCAAATGATCGGAGGATCTATTAGTAACAGTAGATATTATGTATAAATTCTAGCATTAAATAATAAGTGTGTGATGGTTGTCTCTTGTTGGAAGTACTAATTGAAGGGAGTGACAATAATAGTCACTTCCTTCAAAAAAGTTTCATGCTGATCCATGCAATGTTCATACAATCTCTTACATTTATCTCTCAAAATCCCTCTTCAATCTCTCCAAAAAAGGTAGAAATCTACATTTTTTACTCCTATCTACGACCTCTAGAGATTCTAGGAATTTGAAATGCTAAAAGGTGCATTGCCAATCGTGAAAATCCGTCTAATAACTCTTTGGGACGTGTCGTAACCGTCTAGGGCAGTTTCTGACGCCTAGGCAATTTCTGGCGCCAGGTCATCTTTGCTCCCTTCTCCAATTGTGCTGATGAGCCTTAGGATTTGCTCTCCATCGTCCGCATAATGACCATTTACAAGCTTGTCTGCTTTCAGTAGGCTGCTCCTTTATCTAATGCCTGCAAAATTTAAAAATTTTAAAGGTGAATCTATAAATAAGGTTTTATTAACCTGAAATGCGGAAGGAACATGACATGTAAACCCTATGGCTCATCAGCAAATATAATGTCCAATGCAATTTCAGTAATTACAGAAACTCAAATTTCAGGAAATGCAATTTCTAGCTATTAAGTAGCAGTTGAAACATTTAGTAGTTCAACCCACAAAATTGAGAAGTTCCTGCACCTTCTTATTAGAATAGATCACAAGGCTTTATAGAGATGTTAACAAGAAAGGGAACTATAGGAATTTACTATTAGATTTATACACTAGAGATCAAACTGATCAAAGAGTTCTGCAACTTTTTATGAAGAATTTATTGCTAATCTGCTGGATTGGCCATCTAATGGCTCCGATTGAGAATTTCACACTTCTTAGGAAGGGAAAAAGCCATGCACTAGCAGATTTTCTGTTCAACATTTCAAACAAAAAGGGAAGATTTATGAACATACCACTCAATTCCTATGTATTTACATATCTAACGCTCAAACATCCACTTTTATATACATGCCACCTTACTCATGAACAAAAAAGTGCATTTCAGTTTTTAGAAGTTAAATTAGTGGCCTTTATTTTGTGATATGAAACATTTGAGTGGTATAAATGTAAAAAAGTAAAGTTTGTGTCAGATGCAAATACATAGAACTTGGGTGGTATATTTATGTAATGCCCCCCAAAAAAATGCTTGACCACTTATAATAAGTTTCCAAAGCCCACTTTCCAAACAAACCAAAGGACCAGAGAAAAATTAATTAATTCATTTATTCTTACTCTTATATGTTTATGATTACAAGTATACATATGAGAAACTTTTTCCTCCTTGGTATAATACAAATTCAATTGATCCAACATGTGGGATTTATCTCATGAGTTGAGTTATATTACTTTATCATGTCTCATATTGTCATGGTGCATCACCTTTCGGCCCTAGAGTAAAAAATTAATATATGATATTTTAAATATGATAATAATAGCGATAGAGATGTAGTTGAATATTTTGTTGTCCGCCTGTTGCAAGTATCATAAGAGGAGCACAATCGATCCATTAAAGAGAGAGCAGTGAGAATCAAACATAGAGTTGACGATGAAACCTATGTTAGAGAATGCATGGATGATTCCTAAACAAAAACTATTAATAGGGAGCATCGATAGTAATGGCAAAGGAGAGCATTGATAGAAATACGAACAAAAATATTGATGTAGAGAACTAAGAAGAGTATTGACATAGTAAGAATAAAAATAGTTATCAGTCACCAAAGGAAAACTATGACAAAGTGCAGGAATGTACAAATCTACGAGAATGGCAGGGAAGAGTAGATAAGTCGTAGTCATGAGGAAATGTGAAGGCATGTGAATGATCGTGATGACAATGTGTATATGCTCAATTTCAATTCCCCTCCCAACCAGATCAATAACAACAAAAATCTTTTTATGTCCTTCCTTGAAGCCCTCGTACCTTATTAACATGCAATTATCCAATAAGAGATATATCCAAACTTAAGTGTTAGTATTAAATATCAATGAAGAGCTTCAAACGAAACCACTGACCTCAATCCTATAATACATTGATTTCAAACAATTAATTGAATCCAAAAAAATATGTATTTACTTACTTTTCCCACCACTTTGTTCCACATACCTGCAAACGAACACTTGACTTAACAGACCAAATTGAACATTTAAAAATCTTGAGGCTAAATTGAATGACTGACCAACTGAAAATATGTTGAGATTTTCATGTCTATTTTATATTGATTTTGATGATATTGCATTTTAAGGAAAGATATTTTTGATATTTTATTGCAGGTATGTTGATTTATGGATATTGGAGCAAAAAGATGCAAAAAGGAGTGAATTTGGAACAAAAAAAAGACCAAAATATGGAGATTTGACATTAGGCGCCGACGACGAGATTGACGGCGCCGACAGCGGATTTTTTCCGAGAGTTCAGAAAATAAATTATAAACAAGGTCGCCGACGGCGAGCTCGACCTCGCCGACAACGAGCCTTAACAGTGAATGTCCAAAACCTAGTATTCTAGAAGGCCGCCGACGGCGAGATCGAGGCCGCCGACGGCGAGTATGTCGGTTCTCTCATGAGATGCATTGAATGTGAACGATTTTTGAAGGGATGCTTGGGCAACTCTTGGAAACTCTTCCACAACTTTAAAAGAAACAATTTGAGGCCGAAATGGGGGCATCCGTGAGTGTCTTTTAGTGTTTTGGGTGCCCTAAGAGTTATAGAGAGTGAGTTAAATTAGTGTTAATTGTGAGGAATTCTTCGAGAGATTGTAAGAGTGGAAGGAAAGTGAGATTTCTTTCTCCTTGCCGCTTCGAAAGAGAATTATGTGTACTGTAAAGGAAGAAAGAGATTCAGATGAACTTCAAGGATTTTGCTTGGGGAAGAATTCGAGATAAGTTGTATTTACTTATTGTAGTTTGTATAACTTTGCTTTTATATATGAAATCCAAGTTTTGTCGTATCTTCTCCATGAGATCTGAGTAGTTTCTCCGTTTTTCTCCTTGTTTTGAGATTTTTGTGAAATAATGATTTGAATTAGTTGTGCCAAGAGAATGTTAAAGAAGTTGTGATAATCTTTTCACTTCAATCTTAATTTAGTTTCAATCTGGCCAATTAATTTGTTAAAATATGTTGATTTTTACAACTAAAGTGAAGATTACATCCAAGATTCAGGGTGGTCAAAGTCCTTGAAAGTAGGGTGCAAATAAATATGGAAATATTATTTATCGGACATAGAATTGGAGATTTTAGAGTGACAGACTAAAATCCTCAATTCGGTCCAATCGTTTGGGTGCTGAAGTGTAGATGTTGGCCCTCAGGCGAGGGGAATGTGGAGCTCCGAAGTGAGAGCCGATATCCTCCCGACTTATTCGCAGATTCAGTAACCAATCATAGGGTTAGTCAATGTTCTTTATGCTTGGACCAAAGGGTAAAGAATAGGTATGCTCTTATTTGGCACAACACAGTTTTTAAACTAATTCAATTTATCCATTCACTTAAATTTTTTAACAAAGAGAAGGATGCTTGCTTATATATTGAATCTCACTTTATCAGTAAAATTAGTTAATTGTTGGTTGAATTAGTTTATTAAAATTACATCTTATTTACGAGTGCATATTAGTGACAAATAGACAATTCTAATTACAAGGTTATGATTCTGTATTGGTTTCTAAAATCCTAGTTCGTAGCCTTTGAAATATTCCCTGTGGGATCGATATCCAGGACTTCACTAGAGCTCTGTATTACTTGAGCGATATGTATACTTGCGTTGATAAGAGTAACTCTGCGATTATTGAATATTTTTATATACTTTTAAATCAAATTTTTGCAATATTAAGCTTACACAAAGTGCGCGGAGGGCAGTTCAAGTTTTTGGCGCCGTTGCCGGGGAGTATAACGTAATTAGAGTAACGGACAATTTAGGACTATTAGAAAACTTTTAAGAACTACAACTTATTATCATATTTAGTCAACTGTTTTTCTGTGTACTGATTTCGATTCTATGCGTAAATTTGGACCTGAAAATCTTATACCCTACGATTCGGAATTAGAACGTACTATTAGGAAAATTAGAAAACTGAGAAGAGAACCTAGAAATCCTGACACAATGGAAAATAATGTAAACAACCAAGGAATAGAAAATGAACATCAATCTAGACCTCTAAGAGATTACGCTAACCCTACATTTGATGAAATTCACTTAACTATCCAAAACCCTGATGTAGCCGCTAATTTATTTGAGCTTAAACCTTCAATTATCCAAATGGTATAAAAGAATCAAGTCGGCGGAACTTCTAACGAAGATCCTAATTTACATTTTGCGAGTTTTCTAAAATTTTGTGTTACTTTTAAATATGACAGTGTCTGATGATGCTGTCAGACTTAGAATTTTTCCTTTTTCACTAAGGGACAAGGTTAAGGCTTGGTTAAATTTGTTAGCACCAGGATCTATTAGAACTTGGGGGGAGCTTTCACAAAAATTCTTATCGAAGTATTTTCCACCATCAAAGACTGCTAAGCTTTGAAATGATATCACATCTTTCAATCAGTATGAGGGAGAATTAATATACGAATCTTGGGAAAGATTTAAAGATCTTCTTAGGAGATGTCCACATCATGTTTTACCAGATTAGTTAATCATTAAAACTTTTTATAATAGATTAGTAGGATCTCTTAGATCCATCATCGATCGTCTTCTTGGTGGATCACTAATGTCTAAACCTTTTGAAGAAGCTTATGTTTTAATCGAAGAAATGACTACCAATAATTTTCAATGGCCCGCTGAAAGGGTAAATCCTAAGAAAGTAGTCAGTATTCATGATTCAGATGCCTTAACTATGATAGTTTCTCAAATTGCTGCTCTTTCAAAGAAAATAGATCAATACAGAATGAATTATTCTCAAACACCTTCAGTGATAGAAGAAAATTCATTGGGACAAATTGTAGATGCTCAATCTTCTTATGAAACTTTAAATTTGACAAATAATAGACAAAATAACCCTTATTCAAACTACTATAATCCAGGTTGGAAGAATCATCCAAACTTTAATTGGAATAACTAAGGTAATGCTAATCCTGTTAATTCTCAGTGGGGGAACAATCCTGTAAACCCATTAGAAAATGTAAACAATCAAGGTAATCCTAATTATAGACCTTCTAATCCACCAGGATTTTATAATAATTCGCAATTCAAGAAGCCGTCTATGGAAGAACTAGTTTTGAATATGGGAAATCAATTACCAAATCAAGGAGCTACTATTAAAACATAGAAAACCAATTAGGGCATACTACTGCACTGAGAAATATACCTGTTAGAACTTTACCTAGCAATGTTGAAGTAAATCCTAAGGATCAAGGAAAAGAACAGATCAAGGCTATTCAATTAAGAAGTGGAAAAGAGTTGGAAACAAGGGGCTAAAAAGAAACTGTAGTTGAAAAGGAAAAAGTGAAAACTGAAGGAGAAAATGAAAGTTTATATCCTGATTATCCTCTGAAACCTATGAAAATTTCTGTTGAAAGACCACCACCACAATTTCCTCAAAGACTGAAGCAATAAGACAAAGGAAAAAGATTTGCTAAATTCTTAGACATTTTAAAAAATTTGTCAATAAATATTTCTTTTGTTGAAACTTTGGAACAAATGTCTGATTATGTTAAATTTATGAAGGATATACTCAATAAAAAGAGGAAGTTACTAGATCATGAGACTGTTGCACTCAGTGAAGAGTTTAGTGCTATAATTCAGAAAAAGCTTCCTGAAAAACTTAAAGATCCTGGTAGTTCTACTATCTCGTGTGCTATTAAAATTTTATGGACGAGCATTTTGTGATTTGGGAGCTAGCATAAATCGGATGCCTCTATCAACTTTTAAAAGATTAGGAATAGGAGAGATTGCATTAACTTCTGTAACTCTACAGTTAGCTGATCGATCTATTACACATCCTAAAGGAGTTGTAGAAGATGTTCTGGTTAAGGTAGATAAATTTATCTTTCCTGTAGACTTTATCATTTTAGATGTGTAAGAAGACAAGGAAATATCTATCATTTTAGGAAGACCATTTCTAGCTACAGGAAGAGCCATGATAGATGTTCAAAAAGGAGAGTTGACTATGATAGTAAATGATAAGGAAGTGACCTTTAACATCTCAAAGTCAATGAAATATTCTTCAATAGAAAAAGATGATGAATGTTTTAGAATGGATACATGTGATTATTTGAGAAAAGAATATTTCAAAAAAAAATTTGAAGAAAATGAAGATATGGAAAACGATAAATATGATGAAATTGATAACAAAGGAGCTAATTATATTCAGGAACAATTTGAAACTCTTGATTCAACAGCACTAGAGAACGAAATCTTAATTTCATCTATTGTAAAATCCCCTGAATTTGAATTGAAGACTTCCAAATCGTTTGAAGTGTGCATTTTTAGGAGAGTTACAACATTACTAGTAATTGTATCCTCGGACTTAAATGAAATTCAAGAACAAAAATTAATGGATACATTAAAAAAGTACAAAATAGTTTTTGGTTTGACTTTGGCCGATATAAAGGGAATTAGCCCTTCGATTTGTATGCACAAAATTTTATTGAACGATGAACGTAAACCAAGAATTGATCTACAAAGTAGACTGAACCCTATTATGAAAGAAGTAGTTAAAAAAGAGATTTTAAAATGGTTAGATGCTGGAATTATATATCCTATTTCGGATAGTACTTGGGTAAGTCCAATTCATTGTGTTCCTAAAAAAGGAGTGGCTGTTGAAGCAAATGAGAATAATGAATTAATACCTATCAGGCAAGTTACTGGGTGGCGAATTTGTATTGATTATAGAAAATTAAATGTTGCCACTAGAAAAGATTATTTTCCTCTTCCTTTTCTAGACCAAATATTGGATAGACTTGCTGGACACAAGTACTACTACTTTTTGGATGGATATACCGGTTACCATCAAATTCCTATTTCTCCTAAGGATCAAGAGAAAACTACATTTACTAGTCCTTATGGAACTTTTACTTTTCGAAGAATTCCTTTCGGATTATGTAATGCACCTGTAACATTCCAAAGATGTATGGTGTCTACATTTAGTAAGTTAATTGATGATGAAATAGAAGTATTTATGGATGATTTCTCTGTATTTGGAACATCATTTGACGCATGCTTAAATCATCTTGAAAAAATTTTGGAGTTATGCGAAAGAACTAAATTAGTTCTAAATTGGGAGAAATGTCAATTTATGGTTGCAGGAGGAATTGTATTATGACATAAAATTTCAGAAAATGACATGGAATTAGACCCTGCAAAAATTCAAGTTATAGCTAAACTACCACCTCCTACTATTGTGAGGGGGTAAGAAATTTTTTTAGACATCTTTGGTTTTTACAGACGTTATATTAAAGATTTTTCAAAAATTATCAAACCTCTATGCCAACTTTTAGAAAAGGACAAGAAATTTGAATTTACTGAAGACTGCTTGAATGCCTTTGAGTTATTAAAGGAAAAACTAATCACAACACCTATAATAGTTTCACCTGACTGGGAGAAATCATTCGAATTAATGTGATGTTAGTGATTATGCTATTAGAGTTGTTCTTGGACAAATATATGATAAAATTTTTAAAGTTATATGCTAGGCTAGTAGAACTCTTAACGATGTTCAAATTAACTATAAGATTACTGAAAAAGAGTTACTGGCTATTGTGTATGCTTTTAACAAATTCAGATCTTATTTAATTGGGATTAAATGTATTGTGCATACTGATCACTCTGCTATTAAATATCTGATACAAAAGAAGGATACCAAACAAAGATTAATCAGATGAATACTTTAGATGCAAGAATTCGATTTTGTGGTAATTGATAGAAAGGGAACTGATAATAAAATTGCTGATCATTTGTTGAGATTAGAATATCATGAATTATCTGACACATTTATAATATTAATGATGCGAAAGCATATTTTTTGGATGAACCATATTTATATAAGTAATGTAAGGATCTTATTGTTAGAAGATGTGTGTCTTATGAAGAAACTGAACTGATTATTCGAAAATGTCATGATTCTGAATTTGAAGGACATTTTGGAACTGACAAAACTGCGCATAAAATTTTAGAAGCTGGATTTTATTGGCCTACTCTTTTTAGAGATGTTTACAGATATATTAAAACTTGTGATAGTTTCCAACGAGTAGAGATGTTTATAGATATATTAAAACTTGTGATAGTTGCCAACGAGTAGGTAATAGATCTAGAAGAAATGAAATGCCTCTGAATTTCATGTTAGCAGTTGAGATCTTTGATGTTTGAGGATTATTTTTCATGAGACCATTTATTCCTTCATTTGAGAACTTACATATTTTGATTGCAGTTGATTATGTATCAAAATGGATTGAAGCACAAGCTTTACCTCGTGATGCTAAAAATGTTTCAAGATTCTTATTGAAAAACATTCTCACAAGATACAGAATGCCGTGAGTGATTATCACTGACGGAAGATCTCATTTCAGGAGTAAATATATTCAAAGATTGGTAGAAAAGTTTAATATTATTCATAGAATCTCTACTGCTTATCATCCTTAGACCACTGGATTAGCTGAAGTTTCTAATCGAGAGATTAAACGAATTTTAGAAAAGACTGTTAACCCTAGTATATTAGATTTGTCTACGAGGCTGGATATTGCATTATGGGCATACAGGACTGCTTATAAAATTCCCATTGGAATGACTCTTTACAGACTCATTTTTGGAAAAACTTGTCACTTACCAGTAGAATTGGAGCATAAAACATATTGGGCGATTAAAGAATTCAATTATAATTTGAAAAATACTGGTGAGAAGAGATTGTTACAAATGAATGAATTGGAAGAGTTAAGAAATGAATCTTATGATAACGACAAAATTTATAAGAAAAAGCTGAAGTTAAGGCATGATCGAAAGATTAACCAAAAGAACTTTAAACCAGGACACGAAGTTTTGTTTTACAATACAAGACTGAAGTTATTCCCTGGGAAATTGAAGTCTCGTTGGTTAGCACCATTTACTGTGACTCAAGTTTATACTTACGGAGCTGTTGAAATTAAAGATCCAAAGACTGGGAATAAATTTAAAGTAAATGGACATAGATTAAAATCATATATTGAGGGTAAAAGACCGAACTTTAAAGAGGTTTTAATGCTCAGTCAACCTGAATAACATCTGAATAGGTCAGTTTGACGACGTTAAACCAAGCGCTTTATGGGAGGCAACTCATAGTTATATTTGTTTGTTGAGTATTTGTTTGAATTTATCATTAGTATGTGGTAGTATTGAATTCTACTACTCGTATTTACCCTTTGATCATCATGAAATTTGGATCCATAGAGAAAATTTGGAACGCATTTGGACTACGCGTTTTTGTGCAAATTTTGCCTTGGGCGCCGACGGCGCGCTCGATGACGCCGACGGCGGGTTTTTCCCGATAGCCCTGACATTTTAATTGCAGAAATCCCGTTGACGGCGCCATCGAGGCCACCGACGACGAAATCGGCGAGTGAACGGTTTTTGGAGTTTGAATTGGCGGTTTTTAGTAGTTTTAGGCGGAATTTTTCCCCTATAAACTTCCAAAGGCAGTTCCTAAACTCTCTATTACCCAAAAACAAATTGAAGCTCCACTGAATTCATCCCTAATGGCTTCCAGTTCCACAGATTACCCTAGATTTCGAGTGTACAACCGGAGAAAGTTCGTTAGTGCCGAGGCACGACTCTTCAACAAAGTGCTATCAAAGAGGAGACTAATCAAAGAAAGAGGCTTTGTGAATCGTGGATTAAACAATCCATTGACAGTGATTGAAGAGATAATCGTGCGGCGACGATGGGAAGTATTTTGCTACACTACTGCCGCAGTAGTCGTTCTTGTGGTGAAAGAGTTTTACGCTAATTTGCATGTAATCAACCAGGGAAGCGTCTATGTGCGAGGTGGGTGGGTAACTTTTACTCCTACACGAATTAATGAATTATATATGATTGGGAATGTTCCTATCTGCCATTATTCCAACTTCGTCTCGACAAGAAATCTGATGAATGAGATCTACCATTATTTAACGGACGAGACAGAAGACTATGAAATAAGAGATAACGGGTATGCTAGTTTTTGTGCTACACTTCTAAATCCCGTATCAAGACATTGACACTTCTTCATTTCTGCAAAGTTATTACCGACGATGAGGATCGGTAAAGTTACTAAAGAAAGTGCTATTTTGAATTACTGCATTCAAATGAGATTTTCAATTGAAAATGGATCGATAATTATGAAGTCTGTTTTGGGCCTGATTGTTCAAGTATCAACTCATGGGCTTGGACATCCTTCTACAATTTTCTCATTATGCAATCTGTTTCAAGTTTCAAACGAGATTTGGGAAAATGTACTTCTACCTTGGAAGCCTTTAAACCCAACCAAAATGTTCCCAGCAAATGAAGATGAGAATGATATGGGTATTATTATGGATCAATCATCACAGAACTCAATTCCAATTCAACCTCTAGTATCGGACAAGACGCTGGTGATCTTACACAGAATCAAGAAACTAGAAATAGAGGTACAATTAACAATATCTCTGATTCTTTTTTATCACATTGATTAGAGGATGAAAGAGCACTTTGATCACTCTGGACATTTCGAAGGAAGTTTGATACGCTTAATGAGAAAGATGGGATGGATAGAAGAAGACTCTACTGAAGAATTCCCTTACCGACCTTTCTATAATATTTACATTCATGTTCAATCGATGGGTGATGTCAGAGGAGAAACTAGCACTGAATCAGACGAGTAGCAGATTTGCTTTACTTTGTATGTTTCTAAATGTTTAGACTTGATTTTAATTTATTTGTTTGCTTGCTTTCGAAGTTTGCTTTTAGATCTCAGTATAGTTGAGATTAAGATTGGAATGTTTATTTTCGGCGTTTAGAGTGTTGTGGCTTGGATTGCGACGCTGAATTGATGAATTGAGGTTGAGAAAATACCTAGCTTATGTGTATTGTAACTCTTGAATTTTATTTATAATTGTAATGTTTTGTGTTGTGAATGTTTATTTGTGTTAATACATCACTTGTTCACTACAACTTATGCTTAAAATGATCGAACGGTTGTCGACAAGGCTTGAAATTGATCGAAATCGCAAAAATCTAGAAAATGAACAATATTTAAAAACCTCGCCGACGGCGAGTTTTTCCCGAGACTACTGCTATTTAATTCAATAGAGCTCACCGACAGCGCCAATAACCCCGCCGACGGCGAGATCTGGAAAATTACTTTTTAACCGCGATTTTGACTAGTCAAACGCCACTATTCATCATCACTAACCTCCAAACACCAAAAATCTCGACTTAGGGCTTGAGAGATCTTGGATTTGGGGCAATTTCAACTCATTTCAATATCGGATTTCATCTTCCCTCGGTAAAAGCTTCCCTCCTATGTAAACATTTTTTATTTTCATTATGAATTTCTTCCACATTTAAGAATTTCGAAAAAATTGAAAATGTGTAGAAAATACTTCGAAGAAATTCTTGGAACTTAATTTTGAATCCTTAAAGTCACCTTTGGAAGCCATTTTATCATTATTTTGGAATTTAGTTTAGATTTTTGTAAATTTGATAGATCGAAAAATGGCTCCTCGACAAAAGAGACGACTTGAATTTGACGAAGCTCGATTTGTAAATGCAAAAGCCCAGTCAAGGTACACTTCTATCTTCCAAGGAAAGAAATGTATTCGAGATAGTGTTTTTGATAATCCTGGAGGGGAAGTTGAAAGAGTTATTAGAAAGAGGAAGTGAGAAAACTTCTGTTACAAATAAGGCTGTTGTAGAAGTTGTGAAAGAGTTTTATGCCAATCTAACTCAGATTGAGGACGAGCCTGTTAGAGTAAGAGGGTTTTCTGTTGCTTTTAATGCTGCCCGCATAAATTCTTTTTACAAACTTCACGATTTTTACTCTAAAAAGTATGAAACGTTTGGAACCATGGAGGGTCCGTTGAACGATATGATTGACTTTCTCACTGAGGGAAAGGGACATGAAAAATTAAGCAGAGTGAACAGATAAATTTTCCTCTTTCCATGATGAATGCTACAGCTATAGCATGACATTATTTCATTTGTTCTACTCTGTTACCTACCTACCACCACAGTGAAGTGTCGAGAGATAGAGCGGTTCTGAATTTTTATATTCAGAACAATAGAAGCATTAATGTGGGGAATATAATTTATAAGAATATTTTGGCCACGGCAAAGAGTGAATCAAGTGGAGGACTAGGACATCCTCGCTTCATTTATGCACTTTGCCAATTATCTGGAGTGAAAGCTAGAGATGATGAAGATTGGGTTTACCTATGAAACCCATTAGTAAAGCTAATTTGAAAACATACGAATCCCATGAAGAATGGAGATCTGGGAGGAGTAAAGCACATTCTACTAGTAGAGATATCCCCTCTACTAGTTATGACCCTCCTGCCTCTAGCTTCCTGATGCATCAAAAATATATACTGTTTTTGCTATATAATTTTACCCATTTTTGGTGATATTGCACTTTAAAGAAAAGTATCTTTCATGATTTGTTGCAGGTATGATGATTTTAGGTGATTGGAGTGAAAAGAAGCGAAAAGGAACGAATTCGGAGCAAAAATGAGCAAAAATGAGCAAAAAGGAGGAAAACAGCTTCTGGCGCTGCCGGTGCCATTTTCCTGAGAGCTCAGCAATATTTGGACGATATAGCGCCGGCGGCACTTGCGACGCCCAATGTCGGTGGACTTCAAATTTGAAGAGTTTTGGCGACTTTTTGAAGGGATGCCTATGGAAACCCTTAGGATTTCGTTTCTAACTTATAAGTAACTGTTTTTGGACGAAAGTTGTGTGTTTTTGTTGTGTGTCTTGTGTGTTTTAGAGAGTCTAGTGTGTTTTGAGTGTTAGAGCTTAGGAGAGAAGAGTGTAAAAGAGAGAATTTGAGAGGAATTCTTTTCTAAGGAGTGAAGGAGAAGAAGTAAAGTGAGATATTGCTTCTTCCTTTCCATTCTAAAGAGGGAATTAAGTGTTGCAAAAAAGAGAGAAAAAGATTCAAAGAAACTTCAAGGGAATTGCATTGGGGAACAGAAAGAGATAAGTTGTATTTTCTTTTGTGGTTTATATGACTTTTCTTTTATATATAAAATCCATGTTTTATTGTATCTTCTTCATGAATTCTGAGTAGTCTCATTTGTCTTTCTTCTTGCATAGAGATGTGATGATGTGTTGATGTGGATTTGAAGTGCTTTTAATGTATTGAACAAATTGTGATGGTTTTTCATTTCGAACTTAATTTACTTTTTGATCTGGCCAATTGAATTGTTAAAGTATGTTGTTGAACATTAACTCTAAAAGGATTTAGTGTCCTACAACAATAATGAAGAATCCATTCAATTTCCATGGATGAATTGCGTAGTTCATAAGAATTGAGTGCAGATAAATAAGGAAATGTGTTTTGATGGACTTCAAATTGGAGGTTTTAGGGTGATAGACTGAGATATCCAATTTGGTCCTAAGATTAGTAACTAAACTCGAATGTTAGCTTTTAGGTGAAGGGTGAGTGGGAGCTCCGTAGTAAGAGTCAGTATCCTCCTAGCCTAGCCTTAGATTTAGTGACTAAATTTAGGATATGTCAATGTTCTTTTCATGCTTGGAAGAGGGGGTACTCTTTTAAGGGTAAAGAAACAATTATGCTCCTATTTGACACAATTGTTGTTGTTTTCTGCATCTTGGTAGTAGAGGTAAACATTAAACTTTAATTGCAATTTGAGTATCGAAATTCAGTACTACATTATCTACTGTGAAACTCTTACTTTTTACTTCGTCACTTCCTTGTGGGATCGATAACCAGGACTCCATTAGAGTCCTGTATTACTTGATACGGTACGTATACTTGCGTTGAATGCTTGGACTTTATAATATCATTATAAATATATATAAATTTGAGCTCATAAATTCTGGCAATATAAAAGTCCGACCCACATCAAGTTTTTGGTGCCGTTGCCGGGGAGGTAACGAAATAAATAACTAAGTATAAATGGTATCTATTGATAATATAGTAACTGAAAACCTTTACTTCGTAGTGTGTAATTGTGTGTGTTTGTTTACTTTTTAAAGTATTTGTGTGATATTAAGGATGAGGGAGTAAACCAACAAGGTACCCGATTCCTTTGTACACCGGATAAGGAGTAAGCTAATAAAGCACCTTATACCTCTGCGACACCATATTAGTACACACTAGATAAAAGAGTAAACCAACAAGGTACCTGATTCCTTCTTGCACTGAATAGGTATAAGGCCTCCAGGTTTTGTTGAGGCATCTGATTCCTCACCTCTGAGATAGGAGTAAAGCCCCCTCAAGTGGATAAAGGCATCCAATAATTCTCGTCGGGATAGAGAATCCTTGTTACGCACACAAGGCATTCCTAATTTTTTTCTTTATGTTCGTACACTTTGCTACGTCGGCACTAAGCATGCCTGAAATGAAATACACACTTTTGCTGCGCCCACCTGCGGCTATGCTAATTTCTTTGCCAAATCACGACAATCCTTCGCCAAATCACGGCGACCCCGGTCAGGTCATGGCCACCTTTCTGCCGGATCACGGCAATACCTCTAGGTTCTTACCATTCCCTCCCCTAACGGATATAGGTTGAATCTATATATATATCTGATCTAGGTATAAGACCTCTTTAAATTGTACACGACATCCTAGATTCTCTTTCTTTGGCACTTGCTACCACTGAGACCATATACCTCAAGTGGTGCAATAGTGTCATTGACTAGCTCTCAACTTGAAGATGAGTCCATGTGCTTTTCTTCCTGACCTAGTCTTTCTATGACACTACACATATTTTCTTTGATTTGATAATTCGAAATCTTAACTACAAATCAGAATTTCTGCCTACTCATCCCCAGCGGATAGCTCCTTTATCCTCAGTGGGTGTTCACTAAACTACCCATGGTGGATACTAGCACAGTACCTTCCTTACTGAGTTATATACTCCTTGGGAGAAGGTTGGCTTCAACATTTCTCGATTAGTCCGTTGATCACCTCGGTCAATGCCAATACGCAAGGTGTGCTCGTTTAGGACACCACACCTATTGGAGGTCCATTTGTTGACCTCACTTTTGGGTGAGGGTTTTGGGTATTTCCTTTAGTTACTAGGATCTAGCCTTAGGACTTTCCTAATGAATATCTTAGCATCTTAGGAAAGGGCACCCACCTTCTCCTTAAACATTTCAACCAAATCTTTATCCTCTATGTTGGTTCTATATGTGATCAATAGTTTTTACCCGGATGAGAATTTCTATAAGACCCATGGACTATAAGAAAGCCTTGCACTGTTCCCTACACTACACCTTCTTGGACTTCAATACATTACATCATCATTCATAACCATCATTATCATCATAAACATTGCTTTTTTATGATCATAATATTGTAATCATTGTACCCATGGGGCTGACCAAAATTATTTGAACCCAATTTCCCCTAAATACCTCTTTTAAACATTTTAAATTTTCAAAATTCCCCAAAGCAACCATTGAATTGCCAAATCCACTTCAAACAAATTGATATTATCATTCTGACCATTTGAGACCCAAAAATTTGTAAAAATTCCCAATATACACCCAAAATTACCAAATTGCCCTTGAAAAGGGCTCCTAAACTCAAAACCTCAAAAGAGTCACCAAAACTCCTTGAAAATCGTTCCAAAGCGTTCCTCTCATCAAACTGAGAAAATTGACTGTAAACATGCCATACTTCGGAGCTATTTTTGGACCCCTCGCAGCTTAAATAATCAATACTAGAAAATTGTTCTCGGTCCCGCAAAATCTTCCACACTGGTCAAAATTGCTCCCGGACACTTCCGTTAAACTCCAAATTTCATTTTATATTGCTTCGAGCCTTTGATTTGACTTTTGACCAAATTCCCAAAATTTTCCCGAAATGACCAAAATGCCCCTCCCGGGGCAAAATTTCCCAAATTTCCAAAAATTTCTGAAAATTAAAAAAAAAATCACAGAATCTTCCGACACCCCACAATTTCACGAAATTGAACTTTTTTTTATTTCGATCAACGAGTCAAAATTTCGAGACAAATCAGATTCAACGTTTTTGGTCTATTTGACGACGAAGTTGCCCGAACGACCTCGAATTTCAAAACGGACTGCGCTGTTGCGTCTAGAACGTCAAAATTAGTAGAAATCGATATAAAATTTGCTATAGTTTGACGCACGACGGAAACGGCTCAAAATCGACGTGAATTTGAATAAAAATTGCATCTTTGGCACTTAAAATTAAATTAAAAAATTTTCGTGCTCCTCCTGACCTAGCCGCCCGCCACCCTCCTCTTCCTCTCGGTTTTGCGCCTCTCATCTCCCATTCCATCGTGGAAGACATGGGGGGATGGGAAAAACTCCTCTTTTCCCATCCCCCATGACACTTTATCTCCCCCATCCTCTCATGAGTGCCTCTGGCCCTGTCTTTCTTCCTCTTTCCTTCTCCTCCATACTATTTTTTTTGAGATGTCAATCTCTTGGATGAGTGCAGCCCTCCCCCTCATTTCCTAGAAGCTCTAATGGCAGCCATCCATGGGTAAGTGTGAAATTTTTAATTGCAAGTTGCAGGCTAGGGCTTCCTCACTTCTATTGCTATAAATGGAGCTCCTTTTCCCCTTCCGAAAAAGAGGCCGAAACTTGTAGAGGGGGAGGTGCTGCTGGAATTTCTCTTGAATCGATTCGATTGCCTCAAAACGTTGCTGGTTTGTTTCTTATTTCAATCCAATTAATATTTCATATCCAAAGGTTGAATGTGTGAAGAGTTTCATGGAAATTTTTGGATGTTTTTTGCCTTTGTTTGGGTTGGCCGAAACTCATGGATGAGTTGCATGCTTGGGTTGTTTTATGAAATGATTTAGGGCCTCCTTTATTTCATTTTTTGGCTTGCCAAAATGCACACATATGAGAGTTTGATGCTTGCTTAGTTCACATGAAGTTTTGGAAACGATTTTCTTGCATTTTTGAGCTAGCCAAAATTTTATATGTTGATGACCATGCTTGGGTTGCTTCATGAGGTGATTTAGAATCTCTTTTATTTTATTTATGGCTAACTAAAGGAAATACACTTGAAGGTCCAATATTTGTCTTGCATTACATAGGATTTTTGAAACAATTTTCATGCTTACATGGTTTGGCCAAGTTAGCACCAGCCATACGCTAGTTCTGTCCACTTTTTGAAGTTAATCAAATCCTTAAAGTAAGTTTGGTTTATATTTAATTTGGACCAAATTTTAATACTCTTGATAGTTATGTTTGGAAGGTTGGTTTCATGCTAAAACTTGAAAAGAGAAAGAGAGGAAGAGGGGCCTAGGGCGATTTCATTGTCTCGTGTTCATGGGAAGCTTTGATTTGTTTACTTAATGGCAAGTTCATGAAATGTTCATTTTGCTTTAAAATGCTTCTCATGTGCAAAGTTTGGAATCTTTAGGAGGAGCTTTGAATCCTCATTTATGTGATATGCAAGCTAGAAGGTTGGGAGTTTTATTTCTACATGATTAGCTTTTAAGTGCTTCTTATGCAATAAGATTTGGATCTAGGGTGTCCTTAATCCCTTTCACACATTCACATGTGATAAGTATGTTAGCTTTTTTTTTTTTTTTTTAATGAATGGATTTTTGGGAAAACCTTCCATAGGAAGATATGCATGGCTTGTGAAGCCTCTTTTATATGATCAAATGTGAAGCTTGCTTACATCATTTGGAGCACTTTTCATATGAAAGAATGTTGGATTTGCCCATGACATTTGAAAGACTCCTTTACATGTAGAAATGCAATACTTCTTTTAAATTTTTTCAAAGAAAATATATTGATATGCCAAACCTTGGTTTCACATGAGGCCTTTGATGCTCTCTTTTTTTTTTATAAAAAAAAAAATGTGAAGGGTTTGTTGGCATTTTGGGAGTACTTCATATGTGATGGAACTTGGTGTTGTCAAGGTTGATATTTTACATTCACTCTCGCTCATCCCATGTGTTTGTGGTGATTTACATTGATTGGAATTTGCACTAAAGGATTTAAAAAAATAATAATAATAAAATTGCAATTTTATTATTGGAACTTATTCACATATGGAACATCCCAATTTGAAGTTGTATGAGCTTGCTTATCATCTATTTTGACATATATTCATATGTGTCACATCAAGGCTTCAATTTATCATGTTTCCCACCTCATCTCATGCTTTTATAATGCTCAAAAAGGGTTAGTTCATATGGAAATATTTTTTTTTGACAAACTAAATTGCAATTTTCGGATTTTCACACATGTGCTGTAGAAGTGCTTAAAGATGAAGCTCTACATGCCCATTTTTTTTATTTATTTTGCTAGGGCTTCATATGTATATCACTTGGGCTTCAATTTGACATGTTTTCCATTCTCTCTCATGCTTCTAAATTGTTTGGAAATGAGTACAACAAATTTGGAAAATAAAGATTGCAATTTTCGGATTTTTACACGTGCCATGAAAGTATTTAGAAATGAGGCCCTATGTACTCATTTTTCACCTATTTCTTTGGGGCTTCATATGTACATTACTAAAGCTTTAATTTGGAACAATTTCTACTTCATTTCATGCTTAAGATGAGTGTTTCACATGAAGGAATTCAAAGCCTTGTTTTCATGCAAATTACCTTTTTTTTATGACTACATATGCTTCATGTTTGGAATGGGGGAGGATATTCTTGCATATTACATTCATGAGATATAATTGTAGATTTTGAAAAAGAGGATGTGATCTTGTTTTATAAACACCCATGGTTTGGAAGGGTGACTTTTAGTGTACATAAAAAAAATGGCACCATGAACTCCATACATTCTTAGTGTAAAATCTGCATTTGTGCAAGTTGTAGGGTTGTTTCCAAAGCATGTTTAGATCAACTCCAATGTAAAATCTGCTTTTATACATGACATTTGGGTTGCTTTACATCAATCCTATACACTCTCCATGCAAAAATTTGCACTTATATATGAAATAGGGACTGTTTTGTGGCAAGTATACATATACCATTCATGCAAAAAAATCTGCACTTACACTCTAGCTTGGAATTGATTTGTATCACATACATGCATGTTAAAAATCAAAGTTTGCACTCCTATTTTTCATGCTAAGATGAGATATGATTGCGTGGCAGCTCCCCACTTTGAGATGGAATTTTTTGAAGTGTCTTTCATGCACATCTGGTTTCATATGTATGTGATAAGGAGTGGCTCCTTCATTGAAATTTCATATTCGTTGCTACGTGTGCTTGAATATTCCCCGTTGCGCTTTTTTATGTTTACGACACTTGCTAGCATGGTGTTATGGATATTAATATGCATAGGACGAATGAAAATTTTGAAAATTATGAATATATATATGCTTGTGATGTATTTTTGTACAAGTTGCAGGTGTACGAATCACTTTTTTTTTGCCGTTATGCTGCCCGAATTTTCGGGACCAGATTCGGGTTTTGATTTTGGATCCTATGTCTCTTCCTGGACCTTTTTTCTTCATCTTATATTATCAAACCCATATGTTATAAATTCATGAAAATGATCGAACCCAGTATGCTTAAACAACTCAAAATTTAATCACCAACCAAATAAGATCTACAATTATAACTAAATTAAAATCTCTCGTTGGATGAACGGAAGTGTCTTGGACGACGCAACCTACTTGTTGCTGATAAGGTCTCCTACAGTCTGCATAAAAGTACAGAATCCATTAAGTTGGATTTAGTAAATTCATTCGGACTAAGGGAATCCGATGAAAATGGTGGTGCCGGAACGAGGGAACCGTGAGATCCTAACCGGTGTCGTCATAATCAACTTAAAAATTTGTTTTAATCAAAATATTAAGCCACCTCAATTTTCAACTCTCTAGAACAAAATACTTCTCTCATCCCCTGATTGTCATTTCTTAAACTAAACCCTCTGCAACGAAAAGAAACTTGGAGCAGATTTCGTGGGAAGCTCATTCAAGACTTTTCTTTAGTTTAATTAACAATCCATAGGATTCTGAGGTTGTCTTTTATGACATAAAACCTCTCTTTTTGTTAGGCTTCTGCACGGTCCTGACATGCAGCATGTCCTAACTTGTTTTAGGATTCTGAGATAGTCACTCGACGTAAAACCTCCTATCTTTCTATGTTTTTTTGTGTAAATCATCCTTACACAAATCTAGGCCCTAATTGATAAAACTGGCAAGAGTTAACTTAAATTAATATCATCATAAATCAAGCCGAACATTAGGGTAGTTTGGGGGATTACCAAGAGCCTATTCTGGATCTTTAATCTCCCCTACTTTTCTTTCTTTGATTCTTGAAATAAAGTCTTTCACCTTTAAACCAATCCATATTGGAAATCTCACAATCACGTTCGTTGAAAATCCTTCCTTTTGAATTTCATGAAAACAAAAAATTCAAGATTTTTATCGAGAGTTTTCTTAAGTGATATGTTCGCTTAAGATGTAATTAACTATAGAGGCTTGCCCTTATATGGAACTTAAAAGAACCCAGACTTAAAATAAACCCTATTTAATTCTTCGTATTAAGTAGGGGAAGTTGTCTGCAAATAAAAAATGGTTTTGCATTATAATAAGCCATCATAATAGGCTCTCCTCTGTAGTATCTACTCTGAGCATCATAATAAGCCATCTCAAAATCAGAGTGCCGCTGAAGATACTCACTATCGTGACCATGTCTTCGCCCTAAACCTTCAATCCTATGATCAATTCTTTCCAGTTTTTTTATCTAACTTCTCAAAACTTTTCCGCTGCAGGGTCATGGCATTCATCAAATCATATAAGGTAGGGGAACTAGATGCAGAAGGGTCATAGCTAGTAGAGAGGATGTCTCTACTAGTAGAAGGTGCTTTGCTCCTACTCCCAGATCTCCATTCCTCATGGGATTCATAAGTTTTTAAATTTGCTTTACTAACTGGTTTCATCGGATATACATATTCTTCATCATCATTAGCTTTAACTCCAGATAATTGACAAAGTGCATAGATTAGGCCAGGATGTCCTAAATATCCACTTGATTCACTCTTCGTCGTGGCCATAATATTCTTATAAATTATTCTCCCCATATTTATACTTCTATTGTTCTGAATACAGAAATTCAGAACAGCTCTGTCTCTCGAGACTTCACTATGATGATAGGTGGGTAGCAGAGTTGAACAAATGAAATAATGTCAAGCCTTAGATGTGACATTCATCATAGAAAGTGGAAAGTTAATCCGTTCACGATTCTTAATTTTCCAAGTTCCTTTCTCATCAGTGAGAAAGTCAATAACATCATTCAACAAACCTTCCATTGTTCCAAATGTTTCATACTCTTACTTGGACTGAGGTTAGCATTAAAATCGACAGAAAATCTTCTTACTTGGACTGGCTCGTCCTCAAGTTGAGTAAGATTAGAATAGAACTCTCACACAACTTCAATAGCAGCTTTATTGGTAGTGTAACAGAATTTCTCCCATCCTCTCTCTAATAACTCATTCCACCTCTCCTCCGAGATTATCGAAAACTCGATCTTGAATGCACTTCTTTCCTTGAAAGATTGAATTGTATCTCGATTGTGTCTTAGCATTTACAAATCGAGTCTCGTCGAATTCGAGTCTTCTCTTTTGACGTAGAGTCATTGTTTGATCTATTAAAATCACAACAATCCAAACTAATCTCCAAAATAATAATACAATGGCTTCTAAAGGTAGTTTAAACCAATCTAAATCAAGTTCCATGAATTCATTCCAAGTCTTTTCTCCACATTTTCAAATATTCCAAAATTTCTTAATTGGGAAGAAATTCATGGTAAAAATAAAAAAATTTTACATAGGAGTGAAGCTCTTATCAAGGGAAGATGAAATTCGGTGTTAGAATGTGTTGAAATCGCTCCAAATCTGAGATATATCAAGCCCTAGGTCGAAATTTTTGGTAAATCGGGGAAGAAGACGATGAATTGTGGCGGTTGACCGGTCAAAATCGCGGTTAAAAGGTAAATTTTGGGATCTCGCCGTCAGCGGGGTCGTTCCCACTGTCGGCGAGATTCTCAAATATTGATCATTTTTCAAATTTTTGCGATTTCGATCAATTTTAAGCCTCTTCGTCATCCATTCGATCATTTTAATCATATATTTTAAGTGATTAAGTGATGTATTAACACAAATAAACATACACACAACAAAACTTCACAATTATATATTAAATTCAAGTGTTTACAATCCACATTACATAACACACATAACCAGGTATTTTCTCAACCTAAATTCATCTAGTCAGTGTCGCAATCCTAACCACAACACTCAAAACGCTGAAAACAAACATTTCAATTATAATCTCAACTATACTGAGATTAAAAAGCAAAGAAATCAAACATACACACATAGTTCAAATCAAGAACAACATAAAGAAACAAATAAAATAAGGCAATTCTACTACTCTTCCGAATCAATGCTGGTTTCTCCTCTGATATCACTCATTGCTTGAACATTGACGAACAGATTATAAAAAGGTCGAAATGGGAATTCTTCAGTTGAATCTTTTTCAATCCATCCCATCTTCTTCATTAAGCATATCAAACTCGCTTCAAATTGTCCAGTATGATCAAAATGTTCTTTCATCATCGAATCAAAATGATAAAATAAATCAGACATATTGTTAACTGTATACGTTAAATTTTGTACCTGGTTCTCCAAATTCTTGATTCTATGTAAGATCATCGGTGTCTTGTCTGCTATTAGAGGTTGAATATGAACAGAATTTTGCGATGCTTGATCCATAATCACGCCCATATCATTCTCCTCATCATTGGCTGGGAACATACAGGTTGGGTCTAAAGGTTTCCAAGATAGCAGTACATTTTCCCATATCTCGTACGATACTTGAAACAGACTGCATATTGAGAAAATTATTGAAGGATGTTCAAGCACTTGAGATTATCCTTGAACGATCAGACCAAACATAGACTTCACAATAATTGATCTAATATCAATGGGCCATCCCATTTGAATACAGTAGTTCAATATAACACTTTCTTTGGTGACTTTATCGATTTTCATTGTCGGTAATAACTTCACAGATATGAAAAAGTGCCAATTTTTCGAAACAGGATTTAAAAGTGTTGCAGAAAAATTAACGTGCCCATTTTCTCTAACTTCTCGGTCTTCAGTTTCATTCGTCAAATATTGGTAAATTTCATTTATCTTGTCTCTTGTCGGCACGAAATTCGAATAATGGCAGATATGAACATTTTTAAGCATGTATAACTCATTAATCCTTCCAGGATTAAATGTTATCCACCTACCTTGCACATAGACGCTTCCTTGGTTGATTCCATTTAAATTGGCGTAGAATTCCTTCACCACTGGAACGACTACTGCGGCAGTAGTATAGCAAAATTCTTCCCATCTTCTCCACGCAATCATTTCTTCAATTGCTGACAAAGAATTACTTAATCCTCGATTGACAAATCCTCTTTGACAAAGAATTATTTAATCCTCGATTGACAAATCCTCTTTCCTTGATTAGTCTTCTTTTGGACATTACCTTGTTGAAAAGTCACTGCACTTCGGCACTGACGAACTTTCTTCAGTTGTACACTTGAAATCTAGAGTAATCTACTGAATTGGAAGTCATTAGAGAGGAATTGAAGGGAGTTTCCATTCATTTTTGGGAATTGGAGTGTTTAGGAACCGTCCATGGAAGTTTATAAGGGACGAATTCGCTAAAAACCACCAAAAACCGTCATTTCGAAGTCGAAAAACTGCCCACTCGCCAATCCTACTGTCGGCGGCCTTGATGGCGCCGTTGGCGAGTCTTGTGCGATTAAATTCCAGAGCACTCGGGAAAAACCCGCCGTCGGCAGCGTCGATCGAGTCGTCGGTGCCCTAGGCAAAATTTTGCACATTTACACCGTCGGTGCCCTAAGCAAATTTTCTGTATGGATCCAAATTCTTAAATATCAAAGGGCAAATACAAGTAGTAGAATTCAATATTACTATAAAATAATGATAAATACAAACAAACATATAAACAAATAAAGATAACTATGGGTTGCCTCCTGATGCGGACTTATATATATGCAAGAATTTTTGAACTCAAATTTTTATATATTTATAATGATTTTGTAAAGTCCAAGCACTCAACGCAAGTATACGTATCGTATCAAGTAATACAGGGCTCTAATGGAGTCATGGTTATCGATCCCACAGGGAAGTACGAAGTTGAAGAAAGTGTTTCACAATATATAATATAGCACTGAAATCTGATACTCAAATTGCACTTAAAGTATAATACTTACTTTTACTATCACTATGCAAAAAACAGTAATAATTAATCAAACAACAATTACTTCTAATAACTTTGAAAACAGAATTAACTAACATACACACTGAACTATGTATTTGAAAGGTTTTTTGATATATGAGAAAAGTATCTTTCCTCTTACAATGAAAATATGATGTGTGGATGATATGGAACAAATATCTATATTATTGTGTCAAATAGGAGCATAAATATTTCATTACCCTTAAAAGAGTACCCCCTCTTCCAAACATGAAAAGAACATTGACATATCATAAGTTTAGTCACAAAATCTAAGGCTAGGCTGGGAGGAAATCGGCTCTCACTACGGAGCTCCCACTCACCCTTCACCTGAAGGCTATCCTTCGAGTTTAGTTACTAATCTTAGAACCAAATTTGGGGATCTCAGCCTGTCACCCTGATACCTCCAAATTGAAGTCCATCAAAACACATTCCCAATTTATTTGCACTCAATTTCCATGAACTACGCAATTCATCTATGAAAATTGAATGGATTCTTCATTATTGTTGTAGGACACTAAATCCTTTCAGAATTAATATTCAACAACATATTTTAACATTTCAATTGGCCAAATCGATAAGTAAATTAAGTTCGAAATGGAAAACCATCACAATTTCTTCAATACGTTAGAAGCACGTCAAATCCACATCAATCCATCATCACTTCTCTATGTAAGAAGAAAGACAAAGGAGACTACTCAGAATTCATGAAGAAGATTCAATAAAACATGGATTTTATATATAAAAGAAAAGTCATAAAAACAACAAAAGAAAATACAATCTCTCTTTCTCTTCCCCAATGCAGTTCCCTAGAAGTTCTTTTGAATCGTTTTCTCTTCTTTGCAACACTTGATTTTCTCTTTAAAATGGAAATGAAGGAGCAATCTCTCACTTCACTCCTCCTTCACTCCTTAGAGAAGAATTCCTCCCAAATTCTCACTTCTACACACTCTTCTCCTAAACCCTAACACTTAACACACACCAAGACCTCTACAATACATAAGACACTAAAACCACACCATTTTCATCCAAAAATAGTTACTTATAAGTTAGGAACCAAATCCCAAGAGTTTCCATAGGCATCCCTTCAAAAAGTCGCCAAAACTCATCAAATTTGAATTCCACCGACATTGGGCGTTGGCAGCGCTCTATCGTCAAAATATTGCTGAAGTCTCTAGAAAATGGTGCCGGCGGCGCCATAACCTGTTTTCCTAATTTTTGCTACTTTTTACTCAGAATTCGTTCATTTTCGCTTTTTTTCGCACCAATCACCTAAAATCATCATACCTGGAACAAATCATGAAAAATACATTTCTTTAAAGTGCAATATCAAAAAAAATGGGTAAAATTATATAGCAAAAACAGTATATATTTTTGGTGCATCAAAATCCCCCAAACTTTAACTATTATTTGTCCTCAAGTAATCCTTTTACTACAGAAAATTATAATTTTAGGCAATGTACTTTTCAACTATTGGACCTGAAATTTTTCATTTAAAAGAATATATTGGTTAGATTTCAGAAAGAAATTTAGTAACTCAGGTCAACACTACAGGTATAAAAATATTCAGCAAACAAGTCTAAGGGTTCTAGTCTTCTATTTATTTCAAGATTGAACCATAATTTGTCACATTAAGAGTGCCTTGAAAGACTATGTGAAAAAGGAGTTCATGTAAACTTTATTAGAATGTAGGCCAATACTTTAAATATAAATTCAGAAATGAAATCAAGTTCTCCCTTTAAGGTGACTCAAGTGAAGCCAGTTGATTAGGCATCTCCTCAAGCTTCTCCTCATAAATATTTTTCTTTCTTTTTCTTTTCTTTTTCTCTTTCTTTTCGGGGTTGTTTTTTAATCCTTCTTTTCTTTTCTTTCCTTTTTTCTTCTCTCTTTTTTTAATGAGGATTATTATATCTGGATAGCCTTTAATGATTTTGAACTTCACTCTCCTCTTTCTAAAGTTCAAACTTGACATTTCCTTACTTTATAATTAAGTATAAGCTTTATTATTCATCATAAAGTCACAATCTCTTCTTAACACACAATACTTTAAGTCCCTTAACATTTCAAAAATACAGTTTTCTTTACTTTAAATAGTTAACTATAATCAGATCCTTTCATACCAAATAACTTACATCTATAAAATTAACCATTATTACTAAAAAATTTCATCATATTCTTCCATAATATTCAACTGAAATAAAAAGTTTTAGTTACTTACAGTGAGGTTCAACTGCCGTAAGTTATGCTAATACTTTTTTGAAAATACAATAATTGAGAACAAATACAAGTTAATATTTCTCTACCCTCCCCCAAACTTAAATTTTTCAGTAAATTTGAAAGAATAAAGAGTAAAAGAAAACTAACCTTTTTGTGCTGGAATTTTGAAATCTTCAACAACTATCTGGTATTAATCAAAATTTACAACTAGCAGGCATGACACAGTTAGTAACAGTGATATAAATATTTTAAATGTTTGCATGGGTAAAGAGAAATTAACTTTAAACATCTAAACATCCAACAAAACACTACAATATTTAAACAAACTATCACAGTACTACACAGTCCAGCTAACAATTTCAATGTTTCAATACAACATAACAGTACACCAACAGGGTTACACATCACATGAAAAACAAATAACTATTACATCACAACTGTACAACACAACAGAATAAGAACAGAAATAGAAACAAACAATCTACGAATCTCCATCACCAAGATCATCAGCAGGGTCATCAACAGGGTCATTAGCAGAGTCAGGTCTATATGGTGTATAATTGAGGAAAGTAGGAAATATCACATTAGACTCCCCCTCATAAATCTGACCTGAGCATCATAATAGGCAATATCGAACTCAACTATCCTCTGCATATAATCTTCATTAACATCACTCCTCTCCTTAAACACATCCATCCTACCATGGAGTCTATCCACACTAACACTCTATAATCTCAGTTGCTCCATAATATCAGATAAGGTAGGCGGCTCAGATGTAGATGGAACATCATAACTTGTAGTAGGAATATCAGTACTCCTACGCTCAACTCGGGCTCCCACATGAGACTTGTAAGTACGGATAATATTCTTTGTAATTGGTCTCAAAAGTATAGCCACTTCTTCAGAACTACTGAACTCCACTCCAGACTGAACACACAGGGCATAAACTAAGGCAAGATGTCCTAATCCTCCAGTGGTCTCGCCTCTAGCAATAGGTTGAATGTTCTTGTAGACAATAGTTCCAATATCAATCTTTTTCATCTTCTGAATACAATAGTTCAGAATCGTTCTATCCCTTGTAACTTCGTTGTGGTGATAAGAAGGTAATAGTCTTGCAGAGATGAAATAATGCTAAACTTTTGATGCAACATTCAATGTGGAAGCGGGGAAGTTAATCAACTGTTTTTGACTTACTTTCCATTCCCCTCGTCCATCCGTCAGAAAAGCAATCACTTCTCTCATATTTTCCCCTCAAGTATCAAAGTTTTCGTATTCACAAACAAATGGTGCCCGAGTCTGATAGAAAGTATTAATACGCTGAGGAGTAAACTCAACTATTTTTTCTCTAACTAGCACATACTCAGTCTCAGTCCAGGGCACACTAGCATAGAACTCTCTAACAACTCCCATAACAGCATTCGCAGTAAAATAACAAAATCGTTCCCAGTTCCGTTCTGCACAGATCCACCAGGACTATCAAAAGCTCGATCCTGGATAACTTCTTATTGTAAAGGTAAGAGTTAAAGCAAAATTGTGTTTTAATATTAACGAATTTTTCTTCATCAAAATCCAATTTCCTCTTCCCTTTACTCATTCTTGGAGCCATGTGAATTTCTAAAATTTGCAAGAAAATTCTAATAAATCCCAAATTTACAATGTAAGAAACTCCAAATACTATACTAAACAAGTAAGAGCAAATTTCATCATGGAAATCTCAAAATCTCTTCAAAACTCCAAAAATTCCAACCTAAGCAATGTGAGAGATTTTCATGGTGAAAATCAAAAAATTTAACTTAAAGTGAAGCTCTTACCAAGAGAAGTGTAGATCCGGTCTTGAAAAGCTTTGAAATCACCTTAAATCCGAGATCTAGCAAGCCTTAGGTCTTCAAAATCGCGAAAATGGAGGAGGAAGATGAAAGCAATGGAAAAATATGTTCGTCCCATGGTAAAAATTGCGAAATTGAGGGTTTTTGGCCTTTTACTGTGTTCGGGCGCCGGTGGCAGTCTATTGAAAAGAAATTGCCAAACTCTCTGGATTTGGGCGCCGACGGCGCCAGTCCAAAATTTTTTCTGGGTCCGAAAATTTTTTGTAATTTTGATCGTTTCGGCTTCCGCAATGATGTTTAACACTTCAATAAGCATCTACTTCATCTCACAAGCAATAATTAACACAATTCTTTACACAAACAATACACAACAAACTTTTATATATAAAATCCAAGTTACAACATAAACATCAAATATGTTCATTCAAACCAAACCAACAACTCTTAGATGTTTAGTGTTGCAAGTACTCTACGATAGGCAAACACTAAAGTCTAAGCACACAATGAAAGTAAGCATATCCAAATCAAAATTCAAATTACAAAGCAAAGCAAATACTACACACACCAAGCATAATTAAGCAAAACAAACTAAATACACAACAAACATAAGTAGAATCCAATAATTACTCCACATCAGTTTCAGAAATATCTTCTCCTCTAATGTCTCCAATTGATTACTGATGCACGAACAAATTATAGAATGGGCGAAATGAAAATTCGTTAGATGATTCCTCAGCAATCACCGCGTTATTCTTCATCAGATTAATCAAGCCCATTTCAATTCGAACAGTGTGATCGAATTGTTCTTTCATTTTCTAATCTATATGATCGAATAAATCAGAAATGTTATTGATTGCACTCATAACGTTCTGTACCTCTTACTCCAACTGTTTGATCCTCTTCAATATCATTCTTGAACCTTCAAGAAAATATGGTTGAATCGGTTGTGAAGTCTGTGTTGTTGATCAACAAGCAAATTCATGTCATCTTCATCTCCCACTGTTTGGTAGTCATAAGGATTAGTTGGATCAATAGACCTCCATGGAAGAACCTTTTCCCAACTCGCATATGGAACTTGTGATTGACAACATAACAGAAATATGGTGTACAGGTGTTCAAGCCCATATTTAGATCCATGAACAATTATTCCTAAAACTAATTTCACAATTATATTACCAATGTCAATCGGCCTCCCAGTTTGAATACAGATATTCAAAATGGCACTTTCCTTGGTTACCTTGCTAATCTTCAATGTTGGAAATAACTTTACTGAAATAAAGTAGTGCCACTGCTTTGACACTGGATTTAGAGATGTAGATGGGAAACTAATGTATCCATTCTCTCTAATTTCCCAATCCTCATTCTCATTCGTCAAATATCGATACACATCATTCATATTATCACTCGTGGCATTAGAATTAGAATAATGGCAAATAGGTACATTCTCGATCATAAAGAGATCGTTAATTCTTACAGGAGTGAAATGCACAAATCTACCTCGCACAAATATGAACCCTTGGTTGATCCCGTGAAGGTTTGCATAGAATTCTTTCACGACAGGAACAACTACGACAGCGGTAGTGTTGCAAAGCACTTCACAACGTCTCTCTTTAATTATCTCTTCAATTCTAGTAATAGGATTATCCATACCTAGATTTCTGAAGCCCCTTTCCTTGATAATCCTCCTCTTCATCATCACTTTGTTGAACAATCGCTGGGCCTCGAAACTTATGAACTTCCTTCAGTTGAAAATGCGAGATCGAGGGGTTTCTATGGAGTAGGAATCCATGGGATGCGAATTAGGAATGGTAGTTTTCATTTTTCTGGAGTTAGGAAGTCTAAAATGGAGTTTAGGGAGTTATAAGGACGAATATCCTGCTCAAAACCGACAAAACTCACATTTTGAAACTTCAAAAACCGTCAACAGGTTTTGGGCGCCGGCGGCGCTTAAACCTGTAAGTTCAATATTACTTTGTGATAGGGCGTCAGCGGCATCCATTCTGGCGCTGGTGGCGCCAGTGGTAAAAAATTCTCACTGAACTTTGTTTGACACAAAATATTCCAACATCTCAATTTGATCTACCATTTATCCATTTTAAAGGAATTTAGGAGTAATTAGGATTCAAAAATAACTATCTAAAAAGAACAACTACATCGAACTAGCAAACACACCACAAAGATACTTATGGTTTGTCTCCCATAAAACACTTGGTTTAACGTCGTCAGTCTGATAAACCATTCAGTTAATCGAGATTATTTAGTATTAAAACCTCTTTGAAGTCAGGTTGAAACCCGTCAAAGTAAGTCTTTAATCGATGCCCATTAACCTTGAAAATCTTTCTAGTATCAGGATCTTTAATTTCAACAACTCCAAAAGAATGAACTTTTACAACTGTAAAAGGTCCTAACCATCGATACTTAAGCTCTCCAGGAAATAACTTCAATCTTGTGTTGTATAACAAAACTTTTTGTCTAAATTCCAAGTTCTTTTAAATATCTTCCGATCATGTCATAATTTCATTTTCTCTTTATAGATCTTATCATTGTGATAAGATGTATTTCTCATCTCTTCTAATTCATTCAATTGGATAAATATTTTTTCTCCAACATTTTTCAAATTAAAAATCAACTCTTTTATCGCCCAATTTGCTTTATGCTCCAATTCAACCAGTAAATGGCAAGTCTTACCAAACACTAGTCTATAAGGAGACATTCCAATAGGGGTTTCAAAAGCAGACTTATAAGCCCATAAAGCAGTATCTAATCGAGCGGACCAATCTCATTTATGATTATCCACAGTTTTCTCCAAAATTCTATTAATTTCACGATTAGACACTTCTGCTAAACCACTAGTCTGGGGATGATAAGCAGTAGAGATTCTATGAATAATATTATATTTCTCAATTAATCTCTTAATTTGATTAATCGTGAAATGAGATCCACCATCAGTTATGATCACTCGGCATTCCATATCTTGTAAATATATTTTTCTTTAAAATTTTGAAACGCTCCGAGCATCAAATCTTGGTAAAGCAATAGCTTCAATCCATTTCGAGACATAATCAACGGTAACTAATATATATAAATTTCCAAATTAAGGAGTAAATGGTCCCATAAAATCTAATCTCCATACATAAAAAATTTCTACTTCCAAATTATAATTTAGAGGCATTTCATTTCTTCGAAAGATATTACCTACTCTCTGACATCGATCACATGATTTAATATATCTATAAACATCTCTAAAAAGAGTAGGCCAATAAAATCCAGATTGTAGAATCTTAAAAGCAGTTTTATCACACCAAAATGACCTCCAAATTTAGAATCATGACATCTTTGAATAATCAAATTCGTTTCTTCTTGTGGCACACATTTCCTAATAATTAGATCCTTACACTATTTATATAGATAGGGCTCATCCCAAAAATAAAATCTTGCATCATATTTAAACTTCTTTTGTTGTTGCCTTGTTAAATTAGGTGGTATAATATCACTTACAATATAATTCATAATATCAGCATACCAAGGCAAATTGCTTCCCATAATAGTATAAAGTTGCTCATCAGGGAAAATTTCTATAAATTCCTTTTCAAATTCAGATAATTTATCATATTCTAATTTGACAGATGATCGCCTATTCGATAATCAGCTCCCTTCGATCAACAATCATAAAATCAAATTCTTGCAGAAGAAGTATCCATCTAATTAGTCTAGGTTTCGCATCCTTCTTTTGCATTAAATATTCGATAGCCGAATGGTCTGTATGCACAAGACTTTTAGCTCCAATTAAATAAGGTCTAAATTTTTCAAAAGCAAATCCAATAGCTAATAATTCTCCTTCAATAGTGGTATAATTAATTTGAGCCTCATTAGCAGTTTTACTAGCATAGTAAATGAGTTTGAAAACTTTATCATGTCTTTGCCCCAATGCTACTCCGATTGCATAATCACTAGCATCACAGATACGTTCAAATGGTTTCTCCCAATCTGGTGAAACAATTATAGGTGCAGTGATTAATTTCTCTTTCAATATTTCGAAAGCACTCAAGCATTCATCATTATAATCCATTTTTCTATCATTTTCTAAAAACTGGCACGAAGGTTTGGTAATTTTAGAAAAATCTTTAATATGTCGCCTGTAAAATCCAGCGTGTCCTAAGAAACTCCTCACCTCTCTCACAAGAATGGGTGCGGCAATCTCTCAATCACTCTAATATTAGCAGGATTGACCTCCATACCATGTTCAGAAATTTTATGCCCAAGCACAATTCCTCCTACAACAATAAATTGACATTTCTCCCAATTCAGAACAAGATTTGTTTTCTCACAGAGCTCCAAAACGTTTGCTAAGTTTTCCAAGGAAATTTCAATTGAAGTCCTGAATACACAGAAATCATCCATAAACTTGTATTCTATTATCTATCATACTTTTGAAGATAGACATAATGTATCTCTAAAATGTTGCAAGTGCATTGCACAGTCCAAAAGGCATTCTTCGAAAAGCAAAGGTTCCAAAACGGCTAGTAAATGTTGTATTTTGTTGATCCTTATGAGCAATAGGTATTTGATGGTAACCAATATATCCATCCAGAAAGAAGTAGTACTTGTGTCCAACAAGTCTATCTAGCATTTGATTAAGAAAAGGAAGAGGAAAGTGATCTTTTCTGGTGGCTGCATTTAATTTTCTATAGTCAATACAAAATCGCCATCCATTAATTTGTCTTGTGGGTATAATTTCATTACATTCATTCACTTCAACAGTCACTCCTCCCTTTTTTGATACACAATGTATTGGACTCAACAATGCACTATCCAGCATCCAGCCATTTTAAAATCTCTTTCTTAACTACTTCTTTCATTATTGGATTCAATCTCCTTTGCGGATCAACTCTCATTTATGTTCTTCATCTAATAAAATTCTGTGCATACAAATCGAAAGACTAACTCCTTTAATATCTGCCAAAGTCCATCCAAAAGCTTTCTTGTATCTTTTTAAAGTTTCCAATAACTTATGTTCTTGATAATCGTTTAACTCCGAAGATACAATAACTGGTAGGGTAGATGATTCTCCTAAAAACATATACTTTAAATGATTAGGGAGAATTTTCATCTCAAGTTCAGGAGGTTTTATTATAGATGGAATTAAGCTTTTATATCCACCTTCTATAGTGTCTAATACTTCGAATCTCTCCTGAACGTACTCCAAATCTTCATTCTTCTATCTGAATTTTTGTCATCTTCAATTTCTTTTTCAAACATATTTTCATACTCTACTTCTTTTTCAAATATATTTGCAAAATGATTGTTTCTCAAATATTCACAGACCTCCATCCTAAAACATTCATTGTCTTTTTCCAATGAGGGATACTTCATAGATTTCAAAATATTAAAGGTCACCTTTTGATCATTAACTCTCATAATTAATTCTCCTTTTTGAACATCAATCACTGCTCTTCCAGTAGCAAGAAATGGTCTTCCTAAAATGATTGGAATTTCTTTATCTTCCTCCATATCAAGTACAATAAAATTCACAAGAAAGATAAATTTATCCACTTTCACTAACACATCTTCCACCACTCCTTGTAGGTAAGTAATGGAATGATCGACTAACCGAAGAGTCACAGATGTAGGAGAAATTTCACCTATTCTCTACCTTTTGAAAGTTGATAAAGGCATAAGATTAATACTAGCTCTCAGATCACATAAGGTTTTTCCGAAAAAAATTTCACCTATAGCATACGGAATAGTGAAACTACCAGGATCTTTAAGTTTTTCTGGAAGCATCTTCTGAATAATTGCACTATACTCTCCGCTAAGTGCAACAGTTTCATGATCTGTAAACTTTCTTTTCTTTCTCAGGATATCCTTCATAAACTTGACATAGTCAGGCATCTGTTCTAATACTTCAACAAAAGGAAAACTTATCGTTAATTTCTTAAGGGCCTCCAAAAAATTTCCAAATTTGTTATCCTTGTTTTGTTTCTTCAATCTTTGAGGAAATAGAGGTGGTGGTTTTTCAATAGTTATCTTCATTAGCTTAAGAGGATAATCCAAATCTAGACAAATCTTGTTTGAACCTTTTTCGATTTCCACCACCTCCTTTTCTGTTTCAACTTCTTTATGCACTCTAGTTTTCAATTCTTTTCCACTTCTTAATTAAATAGCCTTAAGTTGTTCCTTGTTTTGATCTTTGGAAGTGTTTCAGAAGGTCTATTATTAAGTGCAGTGAAAATATGTC
Source organism: Papilionanthe hookeriana x Papilionanthe teres (assembly GCA_022702705.1). NCBI lineage: Eukaryota > Viridiplantae > Streptophyta > Magnoliopsida > Asparagales > Orchidaceae > Papilionanthe > Papilionanthe hookeriana x Papilionanthe teres. Next base: position 28,823,436 of record CM040422.1, read on the forward strand.
CCAATTGATTTTCAATACTTTTCATAGCAACACCTTGAGCTTGTAATTGATTTCTCATATTCATAATCATTTCTTCAGTAGAAAACTTCTTATCCTTAAATTATGGGTTACTATTGAATCCAGAAGAATAAGATGGTCTAAAATTGGTATTTCCTTGATTGTTCGAATTTCCAATCGGATTTATGGAACTGTTACCCCAATGTGGGTTAACATTGGCATTGCTATTATTCCGATTGAAATTTAGGTGATTCTTCCAACCAGGATTATAATAATTCGAATAAGGATTGTTAGGTCTATTAATATCATTTAAAGTCTCATAAGGTGTTTGAGATTCTGTTATCTGTCCAAATGAATTTTCCTCCAACACTTGTGGTTGAGAATAATCATTCCATATTGATCTATTTTAGAAAGGGCTGTAATTTGAGAAACTACAATAGTCATCATATCTGAATCATGAACACTAGCTACTCTCTTAGGATTTACCCGTTCAGAGGGTCATTGAAAATTATTAGTAGTCATTTCTTCAATTAATGTGTATGCTTCATCAAAAGGTTTTGCCATTAACAATCCACGAGCAGCAGCATTTATAATAGATCTCAATGATCCCACTAATCCATTATAAAATGTTTGAATTATAAACCAATCTGGAAAGCATGATGTGGGCACTTCCTCAGAAGATCTTTAAATCTCTCCCAAGCTTCATATATCGACTCTCCTTCAAACTAACAAAAAGATGTAATATCATTTCTTAGCTTAGATCTTTGATGGAGGGAAATATTTTGATAGAAACTTCTAAGATAGTTCTCCCCAAGTTCTAATAGATCCAGGTGCTAACGAGTTTAACTACGCCTTTAGCTTTATCCCTTAATGAAAAAGGAAAAAGTCCAAGTCTGAAAAAGTCACTAGACACTCCATCATATTTAAAAGTAGCATACAGTTCTAGAAAATTAGGGAGATGTAAATTTGGATCCTCATTAGGTGTTCCTCTGAATTGATTATTTTGTACCGTTTGGATAATAGCAAGTTTAAGTTTAAATGAATTAGCAGCAAAATCAGGATTTTGAATAGTTATGTGAATTTCGTCTATTGTTGGGTTAGCATAATCTCTTAAAGGTCTTAGCAAATTTCCAACATCATTTCTCTGATTATCTTGATTATTTGTCATTTCACAAGGATTTTTAATTTTTGATGTTTTCTAATTTCCAATATCATTTGTTGTTTTCTAATTTTTCTGACAGTACGCTCTAACTTCGAATCGTAAAGCACTAAACCTATAGATCCACTACTACGCATATACAATCACACAATTAATTTTAAAAAGTAAACAAACAAACAATTACACTACAAAATAAAGATTTTTCGTTATAATATTATCAATAAATACCGTTTATACTTCATTCCTTACTTAGTTACTTCGTCACCTTCCCCGGCAACGGTGCCAAAAACTTGTTGTGGAATTATATATATGCAAGAATTTATGAACTCAAATTTATATATATTTATAATGATTTTGTAAAGTCTAAGCACTCAACGCAAGTATATATATCGTATCAAGTAATACAGGGCTCTAATGGAGTCCTGGTTATCGATCTCACAGGGAAGTACGAAGTAGAAGAAAGTAGCACTGAAATCTGATACTCAAATTGCACTTAAAGTTAACACTTACTTTTACTACCACTATGCAGAAAACAGTAACAATTAATCAAACTACAATTACTTCTAATAACTTTGAAAACAAAATTAACTAACAGACACACTAAACTATGTATTTGAAAGGTTTTCTGATATATGAGAAAAGTATCTTTCCTCTTGCAATGAGAATATGATGTGTGGATGATATGGAATAAATATCTATGTTATTGTGTCAAATAGGAGCATAAATGTTTCTTTACCCTTAAAAGAGTACCCCTTCTTCCAAGCATGAAAAGAACATTGACATATCCTAAGTTTAGTCACAAAATCTAAGGTGAGGTCGGGAGGAAACCGGCTCTCACTACAGAGCTCCCACTCACCCTTCACCTGAAGGCTAACCTTCAAGTTTAGTTACTAATCTTAGAACCAATTTGGGGATCTCAGCTTGTCACCTGATACCTCCAAATTGAAGTCCATCAAAACACATTTCCTTATTATTTGCACTCAATTTCCATGAACTATGCAATTCATCCATGGAAATTGAATGGATTCTTCATTATTGTTGTAGGAAACTAAATCCTTTCAGAATTAATGTTCAACAATATATTTTAACATTTCAATTGACCACATCGAAAAGTAAATTATGTTCGAAATGAAAAACCAACACAATTTCTTCAATACGTTAAAAGCACTTCAAATCCACATTAATCCATCATCACATCTCCATGCAAGAAGAAAGACAAAGGAGACTGTTCAGAATTCATGAAGAAGATACAATAAAACATGGATTTTATATATAAAAGAAAAGTCATAGAAACCACAAAAGAAAATATAACTTATCTCTTTCTCTTCCCCAATGCAATTCCCTTGAAGTTCCTTTGAATTCTTTTCTCTCTTCTTTGCAACACTTGATTCTCTCTTTAGAATGGAAAGGAAGAAGCAATCTCTCACTTTACTCCTTCTCCTTCACTCCTTAGAGAAGAATTCCTCTCAAATTCTCACTTCTACACACTCTTCTCCTAAACCCTAACACTTAACACACACCAAGACCTCTACAATACACAAGACACACACTAAAACCACACCATTTTCGTCCAAAAACAGTTATTTGTAAGTTAGGAACGAAATCCCAAGAGTTTCCATAGGCTTCCCTTCAAAAAGTCGTCAAATCTCCTCAAATTTGAATTCCACCAACATTGGGCGCCGGCGGTGCCCGATACGGCGCTGGCGTTCTATCATCAACACATTTCTGAAGTCTCTAGAAAATGGCGTCGGCGGCGCTAGAACCTGTTTTCCTCCTTTTTGCTCCTTTTTGCTCTGAATTCGTTCCTTTTCGCTTCTTTTCGCTCCAATCACCTAAAATCATCATACCTGCAATAAATCATGAAAATATCTTTCTTTAAAGTACAATATCACCAAAAATGGGTAAAATTATATAGCAAAAACTGTATATATTTTTGGTGCATCACCTCCCATAAAGCGCTTGGTTTAACATCGTTAGCCTGACCTATTCTGGCGTTCTTCAGGTTGATTGTGCATTAAAATCTTTTTAAAATTTGATCTTTTACCCTCAAAATATGGTTTTAATCTATGTCCATTCACTTTAAATCTATTCTTAGTCTTCTGATCTTCAATTTCAACAGCTCCATAAGTATAAACTTGAGTTACAATAAAGGGTCCTAACCAACGAGACTTCAATTTCCTAGGAAATAATTTCAACCTTATATTGTAAAGCAAAACTTCTTGTCCTAATTCAAAGTTCTTCCGGTTAATCTTCTGATCATGCATTAAATTCAGTTTTTCCTTATAAATTGTCGTTATCATAAGATTCATTTCTGAATTCTTCTAATTCATTCAATTGCAACAATCTCTTCTCACCAACATTTTTCAAATTATAATTGAATTCTTTAATCGTCCAATATGCTTTATGCTCCAATTCTACTAGTAAGTGACAAGTCTTTCCATAAATAATTTTGTAAGGAGTCATACCAATATAAGTTTTATAAGCAGTCCCGTATGCCCATAATGCAGTATCCAGTCTCGTAGACCAATCTACTCTACCAGGATTTACAGTCTTTTCTAAAATTTGTTTAATCTCACGATTAGAAACTTCAGCTAAACCACTGGTTTGAGGATGATAAGCAGAAGAGAATCTTTGAACAATATTAAACTTTTCTGCCAAACTTTGAATATATTTATTCCTAAAATGGGATCCTCCGTCAGTGATAATCACTCTCGGCATACTGTATCTTGTGAAAATGTTTTTCATTAAGAATTTTGAAACAAGGAGGTAAAACTTGTGCTTCGATCCATTTTGATACATAATCAACTGCAATTAAAATATATAAGTTCCCAAATGAAGGAATAAATGATCCCATGAAATCTAATCCCCAAACATCAAAAATCTCAATTTCTAACATAAAATTCAGAGGCATTCATTTCTTCTAGATATATTACCTACTAGTTGGCATCTATCACAAGTTTTGATATATCTGTAAACATCTCGAAAAAGAGTAGGCCAATAAAATTCAGCTTGTAAAATTTTATGCGCAGTTTTGTCAATCCTAAAATGTCCTCCAAATTCAGAATCGTGACATTTCTGAATAATCAGTTCAGTTTCTTCATAAGGCACACATCTCCAAATAATAAGATCATTACATTGCTTATATAAATATGGTTCATCCCAAAAATATACTTTTTCATCATGAATGAATTTTTTCTGTTACTGTAGAGTTAGCATAGGTGGAAAATCATCGCTTACTATAGTTAACTATATCAACATACCCAGGTATTTCCACTCATTTATATTATAAAATTGTTCATCAGGGAAACTGTTTGTTATTTCATTGTCGGTATCAGATGATTCATGATATTCTAGTCTCGACAAATGATCAGCAATTTGATTATCAGTTCCTTTTCTATCAATCACCATAAAATCGAATTCTTGCATTAAAAGTACCCATCTAATTAATCTTGGTTTAGTATCCTTCTTTTTTTAATAGCAGAATGATCAGTATGCACAATACATTTAGTTCTAACTAAATATGATCTGAATTTATCAAAAGCATACACAATAACCAGTAACTCTTTTTCAGTAACTGTATAGTTAATTTGAACATCATTAAGAGTTTTACTAGCATAGTATATAACTTTAAAATTTTTATCATATATTTGACCAAGAACAGCTCCAATAGCATAATCACTAGCATCGCACATTAATTCAAATGGTTTCTCCCAATCAGGTGAAACTATTACAGGTGTTGTGATTAGTTCTTCCTTTAATAACTCAAAAGCATTTAAGCAGTCTTCGGTAAATTCAAATTTCTTGTCTATTTCTAGAAGTTGGCATAGAGGTTTGGTAATTTTTGAAAAATCATTAATATAATGTCTGTAGAAACCAGCATGTCTAAGAAAACTTCTTATCCCTATCACTGTAGTAGGAGGTGGTAATTTAGCTATTAATTGAATTTTTGCAAGGTCTACTTCCATGTCATTTTCTGAAATTTTATGCCCTAATACAGTTCCTCCTGCAACCATAAATTGACATTTCTTCCAATTTAGAACTAAATAAGTTCTTTCGCATAACTCCAAAACTTTTTCAAGATGATTTAAGCATGCGTCAAATAATGTTCCAAACACAGAGAAATCATCCATAAATACTTCTATTCCATTATCCATTAACTTATTAAAGATAGACATCATACATATTTGGAATATTGCAGGTGCATTACATAGTCCGAAAGGCATTCTTCGAAAAGCAAAAGTTCCATAAGGACTAAGTAAATGTTGTTTTCTCGATCCTCGTGAGCAATAAGTATTTGATGGTAACCGTTATATTCATCCAGAAAGCAATAATACTTGTGTCCAGCAAGTCTATCCAACATTTGGTCTAGAAAAGGAAGAGGAAAGTGATCTTTTCAGGTGGTGGCATTTAATTTTCTATAATTAATACAAATACACCAACCAGAAACTTGTCTGATATGTATTAATTCATTATTTTCATTTGCTTCAACAGTTACTCCTCCTTTCTTAGGAACACAATGAATTGAACTTACCCAAGTACTATCTGAAATAGGATATATAATTCAAGCATCTAACCATTTTAAAATCTCTTTTTTAACTACATCTTTCATAATAAGGTTCAGTCTCTTTTATGGATCAATTCTTGGTTTATGTTCATCGTTTAATAAAATTCTGTGCCTACAAATCGAAGGACTAATTCCTTTAATATCAGCAGAGTCCATCCAAAAGCTTTTTTGTATTTTTTTAATGTATACATTAATTTGTGTTCTTGAATTTCATATAAATATGAGGATACAATTACTGGTAATATTGAAAAATCTCTTAAAAATACATACTTCAAATGATTTTAAGGATTTTTTAGTTTAAGTTTAGGGGGTTTTACAACAGATGGAATTAATATTTCATTTTTTGGTGCTGTTGAATCGAGTATTTCAAATTTCTCCTGAATATAATCAACTTCTTCGCTATCAATTTCATCATATTTATATGTTTCTGTATCTTCTTTTTCTTCAAAATTTTCTTTGAAATATTCTTTTTCCGGATAATCACATATATCCATTCTAAAACATTCATCATCTTTTTCTATTAAAGGTTATTTCATTGACTTTGAGATGTTAAAGGTTACTTCTTGATCATTTACTCTCATAGTCAATTCTCCTTTTTGAACATCTATCATGACTCTTCCTATAGCTAGGAATGGTCTTCCAAGAATGATTGAAATTTCCTTATCTTCTTCCATATCTAAAATGATAAAGTCCACAGGAAAGATAAATTTATCAAACTTGACCAAAACATCTTCTACAACTCCTTTAGGATGTGTAATAGATCGATCAGCTAACTGTAGAGTTATAGAAGTTGGTGCAATCTCTCCTATTCCTAACCTTTTAAAAGTTAATAAAGGCATCAAATTTATGCTAGCTCCCAAATCACATAATGTTCGCCCATAAAAGTTTTCACCAATAGCACACGGGATAGTGAAACTACCAGGATCATTAAGTTTTTCAGGAAGCTTTCTCTTAATTATAACAATACACTCTTCACTGAGTGCAACAGTCTCATGATCTAATAACTTCCTCTTTTTGTTGAGTATATCCTTCATAAATTTAACATAATCAGGCATTTGTTCCAAAGCTTCAACAGAAGGGATATTTATTGACAATTTTTTCAAAATGTCTAAGAATTTAGCAAATCTTTTTCCCTTATATTGTTGCTTTAGTCTTTGAGGAAATGGTGGTGGTGGTCTTTCAACAGTAATTTTCATGTTTCAGAGGAAAATCAGGATATATACTTTCATTTTCTCCTACGGTTCTTTTTCCTTTTCAACTAGAATTTCTTTCTGAACTCTTGTTTCCAACTCTTTTCTACTTCTTAATTGAATAGCCTTAATCTGTTCTTTTCCTTGATCTTTAGGATTTACTTAAGCATTGCTAGGTAAAGTTCCAACAGGTCTATTGCTCAGCACAGTAGTAATTTGCCCTAATTGGTTTTCTATGTTTTTAATGGCAGCTCTTTGACTTTGTAATTGATTACCCATATTCAAAACTAATTCTTCCATAGATAAATTCTTCTCCTTAAATTGTGAATTATTATAAAAACCTGATGGATTAGAAGATCTATAATTAGAATTACCCTGGTTGTTTATATTTCTTAATGGGTTTATAGGATTGCTCCCCTACTGAGGATTAACAGGATTTGCATTACCTTGGTTATTCCAATTAAAGTTTGGATGATTTTTCCAACCTGGATTATAATAGTTTGAATAAGGGTTATTTTGTCTATTGTTTATTAAATTTATAGCTTCATATGAAGATTGAGCATCAACAATTTGTCCAAATAAATTTTTTCTAACACTGGAGGTGTTTGAGAACGATTCATTCTGTATTGATTTATTTTTTTTGAAAGAGCAGTAATTTGATAAACTATCATAGTTAAAGCATCTAAATCATGAATACTAGCAACTCTCTTAGGATTTACCCTTTCAGCAGGCCATTAAAAATTATTAGTAGTCATTTCTTCTATTAATGCATAGGCTTCTTCAAAAGGTTTAGATAATAGTGATCCACCAGTAGCAGCGTCAATGATAGATCTAAGAGATCCTACTAATCCATTATAAAAAGTTTGAATAATTAACCAATCTGGTAAAGCATGATGTGGACATTTCCTAAGAAGTTCTTTAAATCTTTCCCAAGATTCATATATCGATTCTCCCTCATACTGACTGAAAGATGTGATATCGTTTCTAAGCTTAGCAGTCTTAGATGGTGGAAAATATTTCGATAAGAATTTTTGTGAAAGTTCTCCCCAAGTTCTAATAGATCTAGGTGCTAAGTAATTTAACCAAGCCTTAGCCTCGTCCCTTAGTGACAAAGAAAAAAGTCTAAGTCTGACAGCATCATCAGACACTCTGTCGTATTTAAAAGTAGCACAAAGTTCTAAGAAACTTGCAAGATGTAAATTAGGATCTTCATTTGAAGTTCCACCAAATTGATTATTTTGTATCATTAGTTTAAGCTCAAATGAATTAGCAGCTACATCATGATTTTGGATAGTTAAGTGAATTTCATCTAATGTAGGGTTAGCGTAGTCTCTTAGTGGTCTAGATTGATGTTCATTTTCTATTTTTTGGTTGTGTATGTTATTTTCCATTGTTTCAGAATTTATGGGTTCTTTTCTGAGTTTTCTAATTCTCCTAACAATGCGTTCTAATTCTGAATCATAGGGTATAAGATTTTCAGAACCAAATTTACGCATACAATCGAAATCAGTACACAGCAAAACAGTTAACTAAATAAGTTGCAATTCTATAAAAAGTTTTCTAACAGTCCTAAATCGTCCGTTACTCTAATTATGTTATATTCCCCGGCAACGGCGCCAAATTGACTTGAGTTCCCCCGCAGACACTTAACGTAATTTTAATTTTTCTTGTAACAAGTATATAATATATTATTTAATCGCAGAGTTACTATTAACGCAAGTATACGTATCGCTCAAGTAATACGGGGCTCTAGTGGAGTCCTGGATATCAATCTTACAGGGAATATTTTAGAGGCTACAAACTAAGATTATAGAAATCAATTCAGAATCACAACTCGAAAATCAAAATTGTCTATCTGTCACTAATATGCAATCGACAATAATATTAAGTTTTAATAAATTAGTTCTACTACCAGATAACTAATTCTACTAATAAAGTGAAGTTCAAATATATAAGCAAGAATCTTTCTCCTTTGTTAAGAAATTTAAGTGAATGGATATTTTGAATTAGTTTAAAATGGTGTTATGTCAAATAGGAGCATACTTATTCTTTACCCTTTGGTCCAAGCATAAAGAACATTGACTAATCCTATGCTTGGTTACTGAATCTGTGGCTAGGCTGGGAGGATACCTGCTCTCACTTCGGAGCTCCCACGTTCCCCTCGCCTGAGGGCTAACATCTACACTTCAGAACTCAAACGATAGGACCGAATTGAGGATTTTAGCCTATCACTCTAAAATCTCCAATTCTACGCCCGATGAATATTATTTCTCTAATTATTTGCACCCTACTTCCAAGGACTTTGACCTCCCTGAATCTCGGATGTAATCTTTACTATAGTTGTTAAACTCAACATATTTTAACTAATCAATTGACCAAATTGAAAGTAAATTAAGATTTAAGTAAAAGATTATCACAACTTCTTTAAATTTTTCTTGGCACACTAATTCAATTTACCATTTCACAAAAATATCAAAACAAGGTGAAAGACAGAAAAACTACTTAGATTTCATGGAGATGATACAATAAAAATTGGATTTCATATATAAAAGCAAAGTTCTACAAACTAAAGTAAATAAACACAACTTATCTTAAATTCCTCCCCAAGCAAAATCCTTGAAGTTCCTCTGAATCTCTTCCTTTCTTTACAGTACGCAGAATTCTGCTTCAAAATGACAATGAAGAAGAGATCTCTCACTTCCCTTCCACTCTTACAATCTCTCAAAGAATTCCTCACAAATATCACTATCTGAACTCACTAATTTAATACTAGAAACACTATATGGACTCACTAGACTCACACAGTTGACTCTCTAATTAATTAGAATGACACGTTGTGGACACAAATGGACGCTAGTGGACCCTTTTTTCGGCCCCAAATTGTTACTTTTAAAATAGTTGAAGAGTTTCCAATAATTTTCCAAGCATCCCTTCGAAAATCATCCACATTCAATGTATTTCGTGAAAGAACAGTCGATCTCGCCGTCGGCGTCCTCGGGCTCATCGTCGGCGGTCTTCTAGAATACTTGCTTTGGATCCCTTCTGAAAAAGATAATGAATGTTTTAGGATGGAGGTCTGTGAATATTTGAAAAATGATCATTTAGAAAATATATTTGAAAAAGAAGTAGAGTATGAAAATATGTTTGAAGAAGAAATTGAAAATGAAGAAAATTCAGATAGTAAGAAGAATAAAAATTTGGAGTATGTTCAGGAGAGATTTGAAGTATTAGACACTATGGAAGGTGGAAATAAAGGTTTAATTCCATCTATAATAAAACCTCCTGAACTTGAGATGAGAAATCTCCCTAATCATTTATAGTATATATTTTTAGAAGAATCATCTACCCTACCAGTTATTGTATCTTCGGAGTTAAACGATTATCATGAACAGAAGTTGTTCGAAATTTTAAAAAGATACAAGAAAGCTTTTGGATGGACTTTAGCATGTATTAAAGGAGTCAGTCTTTCGATTTGTATGCATAGAATTTTATTAGATGAAGAACATAAACCGAGAGTTGATCCGCAGAGGAGATTGAATCCAATAATGAAAGAAGTAGTTAAGAAGGAGATTTTAAAATGGATGGATGCTGGAATTATTTATCATATTTCTGATAGTGCGTGGGTGAGTCCAATACATTGTGTACCGAAAAAGATAGGAGTGACTGTTGAAGTGAATGAATGGAATGAAGTTATACCCACAAGACAAATTAATGGATGTCGAATTTGTATTGACTATAGGAAATTAAACGTCACCACTAGAAAAGATCACTTTCCTCTTCCTTTTCTTGATCAATGCTGGATAGACTTGCTGGACACAAGTACTACTGCTTTCTGGATGGATATACTGGTTACCATCAAATACTTAATGCTCCTGAGGATCAAGAAAAGATAGCATTTACTAGCCCTTATGGATCCTTTGCTTTTTGAATAATGCCTTTTGGATAGTGTAATGCACCTGCAACATTTCAAAGATGTATGATGTCTATCTACAGTAGTATGATAGATAATTTTATGGATGATTTCTCTGTATTCGGGACTTCATTTGAAATTTTCTTAGAAAACTTAGCAAAAGTTTTGGAGCTTTGTGAGAAAACAAATTTAGTTTTGAATTGGGAGAAATGTCAATTTATGGTTGCAGGAGGAATTGTGTTTAGGCATAAAATTTCTGAATATGGTATGGAGGTCGACCCTGCTAAAATTAGAGTGATTGAGAGATTGCCACCACCCACTACCGTGAGAGAGGTGAGGAGTTTCTTATGACACCCTAGATTTTACAGGCGATATACTAAAGATTTTTCTAAAATTACTAAACCTTTGTGCCTACTTCTATAAAATGATAGAAAATTTAATTTTAATGATGAATGTTTAAGTGCTTTCGAATTATTGAAAGAGAAATTAATCACTGCACCTATAATTGTTTCACCAGATTGGGAGAAACCATTTGAACTCATGTGTGATGCTAGTGATTATGCGATCGGAGTAGCATTGGGGCAAAGGCATGATAAAGTTTTCAAAGTCATTTACTATGCTAGTAAAACTCTTAATGAAGCTCAAATTAATTAAACCACTACTGAAAGAGAGTTATTAGCTATAGTATTTTTTTTTTGAAAAGTTTAGACCTTATTTAATTGGAGGTAAAAGTATTGTGCATACAGAACATTCGACTATCAAATATTTAATGCAAAAGAAGGATGCGAAACCTAAACTGATTAGATGGATACTTCTTCTGTAAGAATTTGATTTTATGATAGTTGATAGGAAGGGGTCTGATAACCAAATAGCTGATCATTTGTTAAGATTAGAGAATGATAAATTATCTGAATTTGAGAAGGAAGTTACAGAACTTTTCCTGATGAATGATACCCACGATATATGTGTGATACGTACCTCGACCCGTAACTATGCCTACAATTTATTCTTTAACTTATATTTTAAAGGGTAGTATGCAGAAATTAATATATAATTTTAGAAAATATTTTGCACACCAGAGGTACTACATAAGTATACGTACCGTATCTAGTAATACAGGGCTCTATTGGAGTTCTGGTAATCGATCCCACAAGGAAGATTAATTCAAGAAATTAATCATGAATACTGGCTACTTTCTTAGGATTTACCCGCTCAGAGGGCCATTGAAATTTATTAGTAATCTCTTCAATTAACGATTATGTTTCATCAAAAGGTTTTGACATTAATGATCCACCAGCAACAGCATCGATAATAGATCTCAAAGATCCCACTAATCCATTATAAAAGGTTTGAATTATTAACCAGTCTGGTAAAGCATGGTGTGGACACTTCCTCAGAAGATTTTTAAATCTTTCTCAAGCTTCATATATGGATTCTCCATGAAACTGACTAAATGATGTAATATCATTCCTCAGCGTAGCAGTTTTAGAAGGAGGAAAATATTTTGACAGAAACTTTTGTTAAAGCTCTCCCCAAGTTCTGATAGATTCAGGTGTTAACTAATTTAACCACTCCTTAGCTTTATCCCTTTGTGAAAAATGAAAAAGTCTAAGCCTAACACATCGTTTGACACTCCATCATATTTAAAAGTAGCACACAGTTCTAGAAAACTAGCGAGATGTCAGTTAGGATCTTTATTAGGTGTTCCTCCAAATTGATTATTCTGTACCATTTGGATAATAGCAGGTTTAAGCTCAAATGAATTAGCAGCAACATCAGGATTTTGGATAGTTAAGTGAATTTCATGTGTTGTTGGATTAGAATAATCTCTTAAAGGTTTTGGTATATTTTCATATTGATTGTTTAAATTGTTCGCCATCTTATGAGGATTTGCATATTCTTTTTGTTGTTTTCAAATTTTTCTAATAGTACGCTCTAATTCAGAATCGTAAGGCACTAAACCTATAGATCTGATACTACGCATACAAACACAATAAGCACACTAACAATAAACAAACACACATAATTATGACTTGCAATTCCAATATAAGATTTCAAATACTACAAAATTAAATTTTAAAAATTACCCTTTTTTATCGTACATACCCGGCAACGGCACCAAAAACTTGGTGTGACCTTTTTAATTTGGAAAAATTTATGAACTCAGATTTAGATATATATATTGATTTAGTTTTATAATGAGTCACACAATTAAACGCAAGTATACGTATCGCTCAAGTAATACAGAGCTCTAGTGGAGTCTTGGAATATTGATCCCACATGGAGGCTTCAATTTTATAGCGTATCACAGAAATCACTTATCGAATCACAACACAATTGCAAGTAAGTTTAATTCTTAAAATAAAGACAACAGTTGTAGTTACTATTTCTACCAAAATATGTTCTAAACTCTAGCAAGTTAAACTAACGCAATACTAAATTTATAACAAAGTTTAGTTGCAAGAAAGAGTCTTCCTCCTTTCCAATCATAATGTGATGATTATTGTGACATAGATCAGTGGTGCTAATATATTGTGCCAAATAGGAGCATTCCTATTCTTTATCCATATTTCAGTGTATAAAAACATTGGCTAATCCTAAGTTTAATCCTCGAATCTGTGGTTAGGCTGGGAGGATATTGGCTCTCACTCCAAAGCTCCCACTTCCCTTCACTTGAAGGCTAACTCTCGCTTCAATTTCCAAACATTAGGACCAAATTGAGGATTTCAGACTGTCACTCCGAAATCTCCACTTTTACTCCCATCAAAGTATATTTTCCTATTTATTTGCACTTAATCCCCATGAACTTTGTCTCTCATTCATGGACATTGAATGTGACCTTCACTTTTGTTGTGGAACTCATAATCCTTTCAAAAAATATGTTTCCCAATAAGTTTTAACAATTCAATTGGCTAGATTAAAAAGTAAATAAAGTTTGAAGTGAAAAGGTCATCACAAATTCTCCATAATAAATAGGCACATCATTTCTATATCACAACATCAACACATCACATGAAAATGAGAAAGACAAAGAAATCTACTCAAGACTCATGAGGAAAAGATGACAAAACATGGATTTTATATATAAAAATAATGTCACACAAACAGATTAAGTAAAGACAACTTATCTCAAACTATTCCCCAACCGAATCTCAAGGAATTCCTTTGACTCCTCTTCTTTCTTCACAACAACACACAATTCTCTCTTTAAAATAGTAAGGAAGAAGAAATCTCTCACTTTCCCTCTCCTCTCACACTCCTTAGAAGAGAAAACACAAAACCTAATTTCCTACACAAAATGGAAAGAAACTCTCTCTAAACTCTAAACTCTTATCTTCTCTTCTTCCCCCCTTCTAAACTTGGCTCTAAAAGTGTTTAAATTCAGCCAAAACTGAATTCGTAAGAGTTTCCTAAAGCAACCCTTCAAAATCAAGCCAAATACATTGAATCTAGTTCTAAATCGGGATAGGACGCGGTTCGCCGCTGGATAGGGCAGCGTTCGGCGCATTATTCCGCCAAAACGGTCGCAACTCTCTGTAAAATTGCGTTGTCCGACGCTGGTGACAAAGCTGTTTGGCGCTAGTTCAATAAAATGCACTTTTGTCCTTTTTTGCTTTAAATTTGCTCATTTTCGCTTCATTTTGCTCCAAAGGCCTAAAATCATTGTACCTACATGAAATCATGAAAAATATCTTCCTTTAAAGTGCAATATCAGAAAAAACAGGTATGAAATGGATAGTAAAAAGCTAACAAATTTTCAGTGGATCAATAAGTAAAATAGTAAAATTTTCAGCAAATTCTTTGAATAATTAAAGTAAATTCTGTAGATGTAAGGTTATCTATTAATCAAGTCTAAGAGTTTTAACCTTCCATTCATTTCAAAAATAACTGTAGATTGTCTTATTAAGGCACTTAAAAGGATTACATGAAAAAAAGTTTATGAGAACGCTACTAGTAAAGATGCTAATCTATACATATAAGTTCAGGAATGTAATTAAGTTTTCCCTTTAGGGAGGCCCAAGTGAAGCCAATTTTTTATTAGGCATCTCCTCAAGCTTCTCCTCAATTTTCTTTTATTTTTCTTCTTTTTCTCTTCTTTTTCTTCTTCTTTTTTTTACTTTTGTTTTTTGTTTTTTTCAAGTGAGGATTACTATATCTGGATAATCTTTAATAATTTTGAACTTCACCCTTTTCACTCTAAATTTGAAACTTACCACAATCCTTTACCTTATAGACATTTCTTTAGCCTATTATTGATTCATCATAGAGTCTTAATCATTTCCTTTCACAAAAATTTTTAGGATTCTTAATACTTCAAACATACAGTTTTTCTTACTTTAAATAGTTAACTATAGTCTTATTCTCTTATACCAAATATCTTAGCCTACAAAATTACTTTTCATTACCAAATACTTTCATTCAAGTCTACTAAAGTATTTAAATAAAATCAAAATACAGTTATCTAAAATTGAGCTCTATCACAGAAAATCATGCTAATAATTTTGAAAATACTTTTAAATGAGAACAACTAACAGTTAATTCTTTCCCTCCCTCAAACTTAAATTTTTGAATATTAATACAATTAACATGGGTAGAAAGAAATGATATAAACATATATAACTCATACCTCAATATTTTGGACTTTTCATACCTTGGAGTTTAGGCAGATCTTCTTCATAAATTAGAACAGTAAGCCTAAAATAATTAAGAGCATTTATACACACAAATATAGGTTAGAAATTTGGAAGGAAAGAAGTTTGAAATCATAAAACATAAAACAGCAACTAAACACATAACACATTAACATCCAATTGCTACAATCACAGATTAAACTAACAGACTAAATACAATCACAACACATCCATCACAATTCAACATAAAGTTTACAATAAACACATTTAAATACAAATTACATCACAAACACAAATCACAGAGTCTCAGGTACATCACAAATACATCAACAAATACAAAATGCAATGAAAATAAAAATACTAAACTACCAATCATCATCTGCAGGAGCTCCACCATCATCAGGTTCATCAGGCTGGTATGGTGTGTACTCAGGGTATGTTGGAAATACAGCACTAGTGTCTCCTCTGAAGAATCTCACATGTGCGTCGTGATAAGCTATCTCATATGTTCTCGCCACTGCATTTGATAATCATCATTTATTTTATTCCTTGCTTCTAGTCCCTCTACTATGGTGTTCAACTTTTCTAACTGATCCATAACATCATGCACAGTAGTTCCCAAGATGTAGATAGTCTCTCATGACTAGAAGAAGGTATATCTGCTTTCTTACTCCATTTCCATCCTACATGGGCTTCATAGGTTTTAATATTTAGTTTACTTATTGGCTTCAGGGGATGTACTACCTCATCATTATCTTCAGTTGCTACACCTGACTGAATACACAAGGCATGAATCAGGCTGGGGTGTCCTAGTCCACCTCTAGTCTCTCCTTTTGAATTTTTCAAAATACTCTTATGAATGATAGCCCCAATATTAATATTCTACATGTTCTGAATACAGTAATTCAAAACAGCTCTATTTGTAGTAACCTCTCTGTGATGGCTAGTAGGAAAAAGTCTTGCAGAAATGAAATAATGCCAAGTTTCGATACAGGATTCAATGTAGAAAAGAGGAAGTAAACTGTTTTGTTTCTGTTTAATCTTTCATTCCCCTTTTGCTTCAGTCAAATAGTACATAACCATATCCAATGCTTCATTAGTAATAGAAAAATTTTCATATTCACACAAGAAAGGTTATCTCAACTGATAAAAATGTTTATGCGGGCGAGGGTAAAATCAACCATTTATTCTCTAACAAGGATATATTCGCTCTCAGAATAGTATAAATTAGCATAAAATTCTCTTAACCCCAGCATCGCTCCAGCAGTAAAGTAGCAGAAAATTTCCTATTGACGATTTGCAATTAATTCTTCAATCACACCTCCAGGATTTTCAAAGGCTTTTACTTGAATACACTTCTTATTGCTAAGAAATGTACTAAAGCAGGAATAAGCCTTAAAATTCACAAATTTACTCTCATCATAATCAAATTTTTTCTTCCCCTTAGCCATTCATGGAGCCATTTTTCTAAAAATATCAAATTTTTCCAAATCAATTTCAAAGTTGCAATGTAATAGACTCTAAAGTAAATTTAAATAGATAAGAACTCCAACACCATGGAGAATCTTCAAATTTTCTCTAAAAACCTCAAAATTCAAATCTTCCCAATGTAGGAGATTTTCACGGTCAAAATCAAATAAATTTAGTTTAAAGTGAAGCTCTTACCACGAGAAGATTAAATCCAAACTTTTCTGGCCATGAAATCGCTTCAAATCCAAATGCAAGTGAGCCATAGGTTCAAAAATCGGCCTTGGCTGGATGTAGAAGACGATGGTTTGGGAAAAAATGGCAGCCTAAGGGTTAAACCGTGAAATTTTAGGGTTTAAGGTTTTTTTCTGGTCGGGCCCAGTTCAGTGCTGGTGACAGCACCGTTTGGCGCAATTTTTGTCTCAATAGGCTAAACTTTCTATCTTTTGGCGCGGTTACGTGGTGACAGATACTGATTCAAAAGTTGGACTTCCAACTTTCTTTTGCAATTTCGATCTTTTCAAGCCCGTTATGTTGTCTAATTAGTCCATTTGAGCATTGAATAACGTACTAAAGTCATGACAAATAATATTTGTTAACACAAATACAACAAAACATCACTTTGATATATAAAATCCAAAGTATAAACGTGTACATAAATAACACTAAACTCTACACATCGTCAAGCCATAAAATACTAAAATTCAGCGTCGCTCACAACCACAACACAATAACACTAAAAAAAATGAACAAGAAAGCAAGTCCAAATATAACATTCAAGCAAAGCAAAGCAAAGTAAGCAATCAGTTCAAATACATAAACACAAAAACGCAATAATTAAGTCTTCATCCTTCCTCAGAGCTATCATCAACTCTTAAATCTTCAATTGATTGAACGTGAACGAACAGATTGTATAATAGACAAAACGAGAATTCTTCAGTAGAATCCTCCTCAATCCAACCTTTTCTTTTCATCAAACGTATCAAACGTCCTTTAAGGTACCAAAAATGACCAAAGTGTTCCTTTATTCTCCAATCCAGATGATCAAAGAAGTCAGATAAATTGTTGATTGCATTCATCAGGTGTTGCATTTTCTTCTCCAATTTCTTAATTTTCTTTAAAATAATCTGTGAACTTTCAGGAAAGTAAGCAGGAATAGGTGTTGAACTCTGAGATGGCTGATCTTCAATTATACTATGTCATTCATATCACCAACTACCTGATTACTATGTTTGTCCTTTGGGTCTATAGGTTTCCAAGGTAGAAGTACTCTTTCCCAAGTCTCATATGGCACTTGCGATTTACTGCAAAGGAGAAATATGGTGGAAGGATGTGCAAACCCATACTTTGATCCGTGAACGATCAATCCTAAAACAGATTTAACAAGTATAGAACCAACATCAATAGGCATCCTCATTTGAATACAATAGTTCAAAATAGCACATTCCTTGGTTACTTTACTGATTTTCATAGTTGTGAGTAATTTTGCACATATAAAATAATGTAAGTGTTTTGACGTTGGATTTAATAGTGTGGTCCAAAAACTCACATACCTGTTATCTCTGATCTCCTAATCATCACTTTCATCCATCAAACATCTGTATATATCATTCATGTTATTCTTCATTGGGGCAAAGTTTGAATAGTGGCAGAACGGCACATTCTTAATCATATATAAATCATTAATCTTTGCAAGAGTAAATGTGACAAATCTACCTTGCACGTAGACTAATCCTTGGTTGATTCTATGAAGATTTGCATAAAACTCTTTCACAACTGGGATTACAACGATGATAGTAGTATAACATAACACTGCCCAACATCCCTGCACAATAATTTCTTCAATTAGAGTAGTAGGAGAATTCATATCTCGATTCACAAAGCCTCGCTCCTTAATCAACTTCATCTTTGAGATATTCTTATTAAATAGACGTGCTTCGAAACTGATAAACTTTCTACAGTTGAAAACTTGAATTCTTGAAGTTTCTATTGAGTCGGAATCCATTTGGATGAGATTTGGGATCTTCCTTTTCGTTCCTCTGGCATTTTTTTGCGTCTAGGAGTGGTTTTTGGGAGTTCAAGTGGAAGAATTGTCGCCTATAATCGCCAAAACACATTTTTAAAGATGGCAAACAGTTTTCTGAACAACAGCGCAGTCCGGCGCTGATAGATGCGCTGTTCGGCTCTAGTTCAATTTTTGTCAAACTTCATTTTGTCCAAATTCTTTCCAAACTTCGATTCAATTCATTTCTTTAATGTTGTTAATCATATTTAAGGAAGGGTAGAACTTAATTAAGTAACAATCAAATACAAATAACACAACAAACAAGCAAACACTCAATAACTGTGGGTTGCCTCCCACAAAGTGCTTAGTTTAACGTCGTCAGCCCGACATAACTTCAAGTTATTTAGGTTCATCCAACATTAAAACCTCTTTAAAATTAGGTCTATTGCCTTCAAAATATGGTTTTAATCTTTGTCCATTAACCTTGAATATTCTTCCAGATTTAGGGTATTCGATAATCACAGGTCCAAATTGATAGATTTTTACGACAGTGAAAGGTTCTGTCCATCTAGATTTTAGTTTCCCAGGAAATAATTTCAATCTTGTATTGTATAGTAAAACTTTTTGTCCTGGTTCAAATTCCTTTTTAATAATCTTATGATCATGCCATATTTTTCTTCTCTCCTTGTATATTATATTGTTATCATATGATTCATTTCTGATTTCTTCCAACTCATTCAATTACAACAGTCTTTTCTCACCAGCATCTTTCAAATTAAATTCAATTTCTTTATCGCCCAATATGTTTTATATTCTAATTTAATTGGCAAGTGACAAGTCTTTCCAAAAATTAATCTATAAGGGCACATTCCTATAGGAGTTTTATAAGCAGTTTTGTATGCCTATAAAGCGGTGTCTAATCTAGCAGATCAATCTAATTTTTCAGGATTTACAACTTTTTTCAAAATTCATTTAATTTCACGATTAGATACCTCAGCTAAGCCATTATTTTGGGGATGATAAGCTGTAGAGATTTTATGAATAATATTATATTTTTCTGCCAATCTTTGAATCAGATTATTCATAAAATGGGATCCTCCATTAGTGATGATTACTCTAGGCATTCCATATCTTGTGAAAATATTTTTTATTAAAAACCTCAAAACACTTCTAGTATCACACTTAGGTAAAGTTATTTCCTCAATTCATTTTGATACATAATCAACAACAATTAATATATATAAATTTCCAAATGAAAGTATAAATGGTCCCATAAAATCTAATCCCTTAGCATAAAAAATTTCAACTTCCAAAGTAAAATTAAGAGGCATTTCATTTCTTCTAGATATATTATCAATTCTCTGACATCGATCACAGGTTTTAATAAATTTATAAACATCTCTAAAAATAGTAGGTCAATAAAATCCAGATTGTAAAATCTTATGGGCTGTTGTATCAATTCTGAAATGTCCTCCAAATTCAGAATCATGACATTCTCAAAAAATTCATTCAGTTTGGTACCACCACGTACTTCCTTGACCACCATACCCTCGATCTTATTAGAATGGATCAGGGTCAGGGTCATAGTATGTACATAATGGTTAATCTTCTCGTACATTGATTTGTATTCTTCATTCCTTTCATCTTCGAGAGAGATCTTGAACTGAGGTTTCTTTTGATTTACTGTTGCTGCTTCTTTCTTGATTTCTTCTTCTTCAGAGCAGTTCTCCCAATCAACGTCGATGACCGGTTTTTTCTGTCCAACTGTTCCAACGTCTCTTCCTCGACCTCGTCCCCGGCCTCGACCTCGGGTACGAGTTCTGGAGAAACCTTCACCATCTCGCCGTAAGGGAATGGTGAGTAACTGTTGGACTAGAATTTCAGGTTCTTCATCGTCTTTGCTTCGTTTGGTATGGTGTTTCTGGAGAATATTGTTTTCTTCGGAGGCGCGTAGTAGGCTGCATCTTCATGGATTCTGATCTCGTGTACAGAGAATGGTTGCAAGTCACCTTTGATACATTGTTCTCCTCCTTCGTAATACTTTATGCACTAGTGCAGAGACGACGGTCCGGTTCTCATGGATCCATGGCCGACCCAGTAGAGCGTTGAATGATGTTTCAGAATCAATTATATGGAATTTTGCGGTTGTCTTTGCCAAATCACCGGTCTTCATTAACAGTGTTATTGATCCAAGTGCTCTTTCTCCTTTCTGATTGAACCCTCTTAATAACATCTTGTCTGTTTTAAGTTCGCAAGCATCAATTTCCAAATATGCTAACGTTCGAAGGCTCATTATATTGATTGAGGCTCCTGGATCAACTAACACCCTAGAGAGCATAAACTTTCTGATAGTAACTGAAATGTACAACGGTCGATTGTGATCAGCCGTTCTGAGTAGTAGATCATTGTCCGTGAAGGTAACACCTCGCTGTTCTTTTAACGAGCAAACCTCGTCTAAGGAATTACCGGCCATTTGAGCTAAACAAATTTCCGGATCAAGTAAAGCCTCGATCGAGTTTCCCTCATCTCCTTTGACAGGATCAGAGCGTCGTAGATGCTCAATTTGGCTGGTAGCTTCCTAAGATGGGCTAGCACTTTATAATCCACTTTATTACCAGGTTCTTTAATTTCTTCCCGAATAGGCAGTTCCTCTGCTGGGGTTGCCTCTTCCTGAGCAACCACCTGCTTTCTTTTATCCTTTGGACCCATTATCGGGGGTAGAACTTTTCCGCTTCTTAAATTAACTTCTGTTATTTCTTCTCCATCTGGTACTGAATCTGCCAGTGTATCATTTTGAATTAGAATGACTGGCTCTTCTGCAGTTGCTTTGGAATCTGATGACTCTAATTCTATCGCGATCGGAGCTCCTTGAAATTCACAAATAGACTCGTCGCTTGTTGAGCTTTTGTAGCCATCCCTGTGAACGTCTTCTCCTTCGTCGTGGTCATTGAGGTTTAGTATGATTTGAGAATCGTTATTTATATCGGAATCGAGATCCGAATTAGGTTAGTTTTCGTTAGTTACGTAATCGTTAGAAACAGTCAAAACGTAGCCAACACCAAAACTCTTATCATTATAAGATCCCGCAGGGGCGAGCAAATAATCATACAGAGTCAAAGGTTCGAGGGATTTCTCCCCCGAATCAGAAACAACTATTCTAGGATAAGCAGCCCCTAGTCTATTCTTTGGAGCCTCGGTCTTCTTTTCTTCCACGATCTTCTCTTCCTTCTGGGGCGGTTCTTCAATTGCAAGCGATAGCACCGGCTCGGCAGGTTTCAAACTTTGAGTTGAAGCGTGCACCAAAGCATTCTGGATATGATCCAAGATTTTCTTTGAAGACTTTGTCCAGACGGTACTCCATCCATCATGGGTCGTGTAAGGGTCTATCAGAACAATAGGATCCGTTGAAATAACATTGATGGAACCTCCCTTTTGGGGTTCCTTCATATATTCCTTCGAGATCGTTATGTTCCCTTTCCGGAGATTTTCGTCAAGCCAAATCTTGAAAGTGATGCAATCCTCTATCTTATGCTCGAGCATCCGGTGGTAAGGGCAATAGTTTGGATGATCTCTCTTATTGACTTCTTCGGCCTCTTGGGCTCGGTAGTCGAAAATCGGGTGTCTTCATTAAACTCGCGGAACATCTTCGATATCGCTTCGGTTTTGAATGGATATTCCTTATTCAGAAAATCTTTCAGGGTACGCTGTCGACGAGGCGGTTGTTCATAATGCTGAGGTGACTGATAGCTCGGTCGAGGCTGTTGATAACCCTGCTGAGGTTGTTGGTAAGTACGTTGCGGTGGTTGATAGCTAGGTTGTGGCCGCTCTGACTGTATCTGCACTTGTTGTTTGCCTTTATCTACTGCCGCGACGATTCCGGACTTCTTTTCGAATTCTTTCACCGGTTTCTGTTTATCGTTCTTGTCCACGAAACTTAGCTGCTTTGCTTCCTCTTGTAAGCTCCCGGCCTTGCTAAGCAGCTTCTCGAAAGTCTTGATTGTAAATCCTTTAAGGAGAAGTGCTATCGGGTCGTGGATGCTTTTCAGCAAAATACCGATCGCATGTTGTTCCTGAAGTTGTGGTTCACACTTCATGCTTAAATTTCTCCATCGAAGTATGTAATCCACTAGAGTTTCGTTCGGTTTCTGTTGCTCCACCACTAAATCACCAATAGTGATGTGGTGCCGAGCTCCGGCAAACCGCTTAACGAATAGGTTTTCTAACTCTGAAAAGGTCTTAACTAAGCCATTTGGCAATTCTGCATACCAATCGAAGGCAATCCCTGACAGGCTACTGACAAACTATCGAAAGAGTAAAGCATCGCTCCCACCGGCATTGCAGCAACTAGCACGAAAATGTGCGACATGCTGCCGGGGGTTTCCTGTGCCATCAAAAGTCTTGAACAGAGGTGGTACGAAGCCTTTTGGGTATTGGACTGCATCAAATTCTTCGGGGTATGGTCTACCCGTCTGAATAGATGCTCCACTCTTGGATTGTGCTAAGGCTTCTCGCACCTGCTGTTCTACAATGTTTTTGATGTCTTTTTCGGGAATCATGCTCTGTGCAGAATCCTTCTTCGGTTGTTCGTCTCCGTTGACAGATGTAATCTCTTTCCCTCCATCTACAACATGGATGATTTCTGGGGGTGTTTCTTTCTGAGGTTGAACCTGACTTTGGAGAGTGGCTAAGGCGACCGCCATCTCTTCCATCTTCCTTGCCATTTGAGAAATTGTGTTATGCTTCTCTTGAAGTTGTGCTCTCATCACTTCCGGCTCGTCTCTTTCTGCTGCTGCCGGAGCACCTTGTGAAGCTGATGATGCTCGTGTTTCAACCATGTTGATCTCGGCATACTCTTCATCCATAAATTCTGATGAATCAACTTCATTTTCCAACTTTTCTCCTCTTTCTTTTGCCAACCGGCGGATATCCGTCCTTAACATTCCTATGGCATCCTCTAGTGGCCTTTTCCACACGGTCTCGCGGTTGTCGTGTGACGACTGTTGAATATCTTTCTCAGGAGTTTCTTTCATTGCAGTAGCACTTCCTTCAGATTCAAGCCTCCTGACGAGACTTTTCTTCCCATAATGCTATGATGGTTTCGGTTCACCAATAATAGGTTGTCACACCATCCTTCTCGCAGTATGTGGCCTAGGACCAGATGGTCGGTCTGCTGTGCCTAGGTAGGTGGTGTCCTCCCTAATATGGTGTCTCGATACGATAACAGGCAAACTCCTTTCGTTGGTTCGTGCCTTTTTCTTGGGTTTTCCTTAGCAATGACCGGGTTTAATCGTGGTCCAAGGCGGGATTTGGCTGGCACCCGTCCCATTCTCCTCAGAATCTCAGATACGGGGCATCTCTCTTTCCTTGCTAACTTTTCTACTACAGCTTGCAGTCGAGTGAGCGGCGTAGCCTTAGCTCTTTTTCTTTTGCTGTCACTGTAATATGCAGGTCGGGGTAACGCAGCAGTGATCCTCCGGGCATCTTCATCAGCTGCAGCAGAGAGAGGGTGGAACCTACTTCCTCCTAACAGTGGTGAATATTCAGGCAGCTCTTCTCTTTCCTCAGGAATTTCCTCTAGAAAAGCAACTTCAGCAGCTTTGGCTTTCTCGATCCTGGCGATCTTTCTGCCTCTGTTTCTTCTCTGAGTCCGAGTCAGGGGTGTAAACTTTGAACTGGACCCGATTTCAAAAATAGATGGTATTGCAGCAAAATCCGTACCCTCCACGGTGGCAGGTTCATTATAAACTTGGACTCCCTTCCCTTTCAGTTGGGCGGGAATTGAGGCAGGTGTAGAGACGACTAGACCGGTGGGGGTAGAGATTACAGTCCTCCTACGAATAGTGGTATCTTTTCACTCGGAACCCTTCGCGGAGGAGGAAATTCTCGAGTCGATTTCGAGTTGAACTCAAGCACGGGTTTCTCAGTTTCTGACGCTTTGTCCATTAGTGTAAAAAGAGTGACATTAGCGAACTTGATTTCTGTATTGTTAAATCCTTGTCCAAAATGGACAATTCCATTGTCAGGCAGCTCATCCTTGTAAACGGCGAAGTCTATTCCGTTGGTGAAGGAGAAGATTAACTTTGGGGCAGACATTTTCTGCAGGGTAGATTCTGAGTATTAGTCCCGAATTATGCTTCCTTTTGTCACAAAATTTAGGATGAAAAAGAAAGAGTCCGAACACATTTTCGTTTATCTTAATGCATTTGCGATCTAAAAGAGTTTATTTATTAAAGGGTTGTTTATTAGAAGATTTCTTTGTTAGGAACGAAATGTTTCAGTTCGGAATTGAAAAGGGAGAGAAATTCTCATAAGGCTTCTCAATCCGAAGGACTACTCCTAAGCTAACACCTATTGGGGGTCCACCCCACCTCTTAAGAGGTAAAAGGATTTCGTAACCTCTCCGTTCGTGGGTGTCTAAACAAATGGCTCCTAAATCCAAAAGGAGTTGACTATACTTGCTCAAGACAGAAATGAGCGAGGTATGCCAACGGAAGAATGATAGTTTGGTTCACTAGGGATATGGACTCACTATCGATTTATGAAAGCAAAACCATCTGATCAGGATGGAGAGAAGAACTAGTCCCCAACGGAGTCGCCAGAAGTTGTGCGGCTTATTTTGAGGTTGTGTTGTATTTTCGAAAAGGGGGTCGCCTACAGAAATTGTCGGCGGATTTTAAATTTTAAATTTAATTTAAATATATATATATATATAATTTAGAAAGTAGCATTTGATTTTGAAAATAATTTTAAGTTTGAAAATTTTAAGATATGAAATCAAACCGATCTCACATCCCGAATAGTTTATATAAACGAGCACCGCATCACGAACCGTGTTATCTATCCTGAAGAATAGACACAGTTACTTGATGATGGGCTCGATTAAATAAACTAGAAGATTTGATGACATTCGTTTGGTCTCGCGAACCAATTTTATAAGCAGACAAGTTCCCTCGCTTAATATAAAGAAATTAAACGAGGTTTATATTACCCAGGTTCTTAAAGTTCCCTATAAGGGCAAGTCCCTATAGTTAATTACATCTTAAATGTCCGAAGACACTTAAGAAAACTCTCAATAATGATCAGTGGTTTTGCTGTCAAGAATTTCAAAGTTTAAGGTTTTCAAAGGATTGAATTTTGGAATTTCAATATGAAGTAGCTCAAATTTGGAACAGTTATTTTAGGAGTCCAAAGGGAGAGAAGTAGGGGATGTCACAGACCCGAAGTGAACTGCGGTGTCTTCCCGACTATCCTATTGTTTGGCTTCAATTTAAGAGTTTATTTCATGTTGCAATCCTGCTAATTTTAATTAATTAGGACTTGTATTTGTATGACATGATCATACAAATAGCCTCGAAGATGTGAGGGTTTGTCGTACCAAACGACTACCTCGGAGTCCTAAGATCGGTTAGGGCTTAATTTGCATAATATGATTATGCAAATGCCTAACGAAATGTTGAGGATTTATGTTGCACTAGGCAAACTACCTCGAAATCCTATGGCTTGGTTATTTAAAACTAGGAAATGTTTTGCTGAAGTAGACACAAGTTTTGCTGCGAAGATGGTCGTGCTGCCCACCGTGCTCCGAGCTCCTTGTTTGTTGCAGAGTTTTAGTTTTAGAAAGTGAAAATCAGGGAATGAGAGAAGTGTTTTGGTTTAGAAGAGTTTAAGGTTCAAATATCTTTAATGTTTTATTAGGAGAATCTTAAAGTTGATTATAACAACACGGTTAAGATCCCACGATTCCATCATTCAAGCACTCATTATTTTTATAGGATTCACTTAGTCCAGATGAATTTGCTAAACTCAACTGAATGAGTTCCAAACTTTCATTTAGACCATGGGAAATCTCGTTAGCAACATGTAGGTTACATCATCCGAGGTATTCCTGATCATCCAACGAGAAGTTTTAATTTAATTACAATTGTAGTTTTATTGTTCTGTTTGTGATTAAATTTTGAGTTGTTTTATCTTTTGAATGTTGTGGCGGTGAATTTTATCTTGTGTTGATTTTAATTTAGTTTTGGGTTTCAGTTTTGTGGCTATCCTAAAAGTTTCAGTTTTCATGCAACTATCTTGTTTAACATGCAAGAAGAGTAAAGAGTAGCTCATATAAATAAATTGCAATAAAGTAAATTGCAATAAAATAAAAGCGTACCTCGAGGGTCTTCTCGTCATTCCAAGCTGCACTTAAAACACATGTTAAGGCATTTAAATATTTATAACAAGTACCTAGGTAAAGCTAAGGGAAGGTTCTGGTTCTCTACCAAAATCCTAATCCTATTGCTAGTCATCTCCTATGACGTCTAGTTTCTTGTATTTTATGGATGATTTTCTTCACCAAAGAACAATTAAATTCAATTGTTCTTCTAAAACATCTCATCATACTGAAAAAGTGCTTAGGACGAGCCCTAAACATCTTTTCAAAACTTCTGAGATTATTTTGAGTCCAACTAAATTTCTTTGTTTAAGTGAATCATTCATCCAAGAATTTAATTAAGTTTTGTTTCTTGCTCAATGAACTTAGGACATTTGATTATCCCATGAATGAAGTGACACCTCGTTTGATGCTCCATTTAAGAGTTATAATGATAAAAGTCTTTAGGGGCAAATCAATTTATTAAGAATTTCAACGATTTAAAATCAGAATTAATGTTTTAAGGTGATTTAATTTAGTTATAAAATTTTAATAAATTTAAGTTTGGAATAGTGTTCAAGTTGTTTTATTCTTAAGTGTTTTAAACTATTTGAATTGAAAGAGGAGTTTAAATTATTTAATTTAAATTTTAATAATTTAATTTTAATTTAATTGCAATATTCTATATTAACTTTTAATTTGTTTGATTTTTTTTAATTAAGAATCATTTTTTTGAAATTAATTTTGATGTTTCAAGTTTGTTTTAAATTTGCTTTGAAGTGATTTTTTAAATTATTTTTTTATTTCAATTTAATTATCAAGTTATTTAATGTTTTAAGTTTTAATTTAATTAAGGTTTATTTTCCTTTTAATTATTTAATTATTAATTTCAATTATCACTTTAAATTTAGTTAAAAGTTAAATATTATTAAAGTGATTCATTTAGGGACTTTATTAAAGAATTGATATCTTCTTAAATCATATCCCTATTCTTAATAATCCAAATTTTAACATATTCTTCCAAAATTCAAATTGTTTAATTAATTAAAATTTACTTTAAATGTTTTCAAGATGGTTAATGGGTTTCTACCCCTTAATTCACCAGGCTTCAATCATCTATGAGAAAAGTTAAGATCAGATATTTTACCCTCCCTTTGATTAGACCTAAATATTAATTAGGGTTAAAATCCTTTAATTACATTTATGCCCCTTTAGGCTTTATTTATTTCATAACTCATCAAATTAAGCTCAACTGAACTTAAAATTATTATGTCACTTCACTCATATGTCAATTAAGACATTAGAGTGGAAAATGTGATTTTTTTGAATTTAATTTAATTTATATAATTATTTTTGTGAAAAATAAAGGTTTTCAATGAAAATTCAACATGACTAAGGTAAGGTTTCAATATCTAGGAAAATTATGGGATGTTCTAATGACTGAGAGACCACTTGGACCAATTTTGGTGATTTTTTTAATTATATTTTATTTATTATAATTATTTTGAGTTTTGGAGTGTTAATTAATTATAAAATAAAATTAAAGTTGAAAGATGGATTTTATATTTTTCATAAGTCTCTCTGACCTCAAGGAGTTTAGAGAAATAAATTTTATATTTTTATAATTTTTCTTTGATTTACTAGAATTAATTTAGTGAAAAGGTTGAAAAAACCATTTTTAATATTAAAAATTGTCTTAAGGTTTTAAAATTCAATATCTTTACTTTGAGACTTAGAAAAAATATTTGGTTTGTTCCTAAGTGATTAGGAGGTGAAATATGACATTTTTGTGATTTTTATTATTTTTGTGATTTTTATTATTTTTTAATTATTTAAAATATTAAAATAAGGTAGAAAATGAAGATTTTTGAAAAATTCCAATTTTAATTTTCTCAGACTCCTCTAATATCAGAGAAGTCCCAAAACTAATTTGGTGAATTTTTAAGATGTATTTTTGGAGTTATGAATTTTTAAAGTTTAATTTTGATCATGCGACTTAATTAATCCATTTAGTGGGGTTAAACATTTCCAATTGATTCCAAATTTTTATGTGAGGTCCCTCTCATCCTAAAGATCAGTGGAGAATTGTTTTCAAGTTCTTTTGATGTGTGGTTAACCCTAATTAATTAAAGTTCAGTTTTGAGTATTAGGCGATTAGGGTTATTCTTAATGAATTAACTCAAAACATAATTATCATCAGGTCCTCTGGCTTCAAGAAACTTCCCCAAATTTTCCTAGAATTTTCTAAGCAATATGCTAATTAATGGAATTAAAATACCAAAAACGATGACATAAACTCGAAAAATACAAAACTTGCCATAAAGATAGACTCGACCTTGAAAAATTCGGAGAATGTTCCACGAATCGGAGGCTTCAAAGCTCTATGGTCTCATGTCATAGTGAATTGTCTATGCAAATGGAGAATTAAAATACTGAAATGAGTAAATAGTTAATTAAAAATAAAATACTCATCATATTAACTCAATTCTTTTTTCACATTATTCTCCTCTATTCACTGAGCAAGAGGGTATTTTTATTTTATTTTTGTGATTTTTCTACACAAAGATATGGATTTTCTAAGTTTAAGGCATTAATTAAATCATAAATTTCATATTTTCCTACTTATCTGACTCAGCGCCACGGCAACCTTAGCGTCTCCGAAGCTCCATGCGGCGCGCCCTTATTTGCCGCCGCCATCTAAGTCAGCGCCACGCGGCCCGCGGTTCACGTACAGTTCCCTGGTCCGACGCAATCTGAGCCGTCCAGTCGATACACGCTCGATCCAACGGCGGCTGATCGTCGTCTCCGACTGGTGTGCACCCGTGACCGTCCACACTCAAATCCTAATATCTCCCTCGTTTCTCAATGGATTTTTGTGTTCTTATACTCTATGGATTCGTCTTGAAGAGACGAACACATCCATATGGTTTACATGCATTGAAATCAACTCAAACGAAATGGAGAATCGCTGGAAGCTCGGGTTAAAGAGAAGTCTCCATACCTTGGTTCAGGAGGTGAGGCCTCAACTGAATGTGCTCGGCACGTTCGTTGGAGCTGGAAGAGCCTAGGGATGAAGCCTCAATTATTTGAAATCTGTCAAATAATTGCATATTTCCATTCAAAAGCACTCATCATCTTTTTCAGCTGAAGGGTATTTTATAGATTTCAGAATATTGAAAGTTACCTCTTGATCATTAACTCATAGTTAATTCTCATTTTTGAACATCGATCATAGCTCTCCCAGTAGCAAGGAATGGTCTTCCCAAAATAATTGGAATTTATTTATCTTCCTCCATATCTAATACAATAAAGTCCACAAGAAATAAAAATTTATCCACCTTCACTAATACGTCTTCCACAACTCCTTTAGGATAAGTGATGTGAACGATCGACCAATCAAGAGTCACAGATGTAGGTGAAATTTCTCCTATTCCCAATCTTTTGAAAAATGATAAAGGCATAAGATTAATACTAACTCCCATATCACATAAAGCTCTTCCGAAAAATTTCTCACCTATAGCACACATGATAGTGAAACTTCCAGGGTCTTTAAGCTTTCAGGAAGCTTCTTCTGAATAATTGCACTACACTTATCGCTAAGTGCAACAGTCTCGTGGTCTTTGAACTTTCTTTTATTTTTAAGAATATCCTTCATAACTTTGCATAATCAGGCATCTGCTCTAATGCTTCAACAAAGGGAATATTAATCGTTAATTTCTTAAGAATTTCCAAAAACTTTGCAAATCCATTATCTATGTTCTGTTTTTTTAATCTTTAAGGAAACGGAGGAGGTGGTTTTTCAACAGTTATCTTCATTGGTTCAATCGGATATTTTAAGTCTGGATATATCCTATTAGAACCCTTTTCAATTTTTACATCCTCTCTCTCAACTTCAACTTCTTTTTGTGCTCTTGTTTCCAATTCTTTTCCGCTCCTTAATTGAATAGTCATAATTTGCTCCTTGTTTTGATTTTTTGGGTTGATCTCAACATTACTAAGAAGATTCCATAAGGTCTATTATTAAGCGCAGTGAAAATATGTCATAATTGATTCTCAATGTTCTTCATCGCAACATTTCGAGCTTGAATTTGATAACCCTTATTCAGAATTATTTCTTTAGCAGATAACTTCTTTTCCTTAATTTTGGGTTACTATTAAAACCAAGAGAATAAGAAGGTCTATAAATTGTATTTCCTTGGTTTTTCAGATTTCCAACTGGAGTTGTTTCCCCATTGCGGGTTAACAACAGCATTGTTATTATTCCAATTGAAGTTTAGGTAATTCTTCCAACAAGGATTGTAATAATTCGAATAAGAATTGTTGACTTAGTTATTTATGGTATTCAAGCTTTCATAAAGTGTTTGATATTCTATCATCTGTCTAGATGAATTTTCTTCTAAAAGTGGGGGTGTTTGAGAATAATTCATTCCATATTGATCTATTTTCTTAGAATGTGTAGCAATTTGAGAGACTATTATAGTTATCGCATCAAAATCATGAATACTAGCTACTCTCTTAGGATTTACCCGCTCAGAGGGCCATTGAAAATTATGAGTAGCCATCTCTTCTATTAACGAATATTCTTCATCAAAATGTTTTGACATTAATGATCCACCAGCAGTAGCATCTATAATCGATCTCAAAGATCCCACTAATCCATTATTAAATGTTTGAATTATTAACCAGTCTAGTAAAGCATGATGTGACACTTTTTCAGAAGATATTTAAATCTTTCCCAAGCTTCATATATAGATTCTTCATCAAACTGACTAAAATATGTGATATCATTCCTCAGCTTAGCAGTTTTTTAAGGAGGAAAATATTTTGAGAGAAACTTCTATGAAAGCTTTCCCCAAGTTCTGTGTTGACCTCAATTTTGGTGAGGTCTTTTCTCTCCTTAGTACTTCTTAGGATCTAGCCATAAGGTTTTCTCCTTGACTTTCCTAGAAGACTAGAATTGGGACCCACCCTTTAGCGATCTGACTACTTCTGACTCCTCTTGGAACCCACTTGGATGGTTGCAAACCTCTAAATCACCTTAGAAGGTTAAGACCACCATATGGGGAACCAATAGTGAGCTCCTATAAGGTTGTTCGAGCCTTAGGACTACCCCTGGTGGCTCGGTCCCAGTGAGGTCCGGCTTACACACACTGCACTCTCACACACACCATCCTTCCCAATTCTCCCCCCTGGTTCATTTGAGCACTCATGTGACTAAGTCCAAACCCCTAGCTCTTTTGCTAAGAGGGTTGGGAACAACCCATGAGATGTTCAGGATAAACATTTCTTGGTCCATGGCTCACTTTAAGCTTTATTGTGATCAAAATTCAACTTTTGCCAGAATGCCTAGTTGTGATGTTGGGTCCTTCAAGCCTACCCAAAATTACCTAATTGCACTAAATTTTCCAAAACTTCTGAAAATTACCCAAAATTCCCAAAAATCCTAAAGATTATTTTGAAACAACCCCCACCTTTTAAATTCACCAAAATACCCCAATACCCTCCAAATAACCTCTTGATACCCTAAAATGTCCTTTTGGCACAAAATTCCAAAAATTCTCAAAAAATTCCAGAAATCCCAAATATTCCTTATTTCATTTTATTCAACTACACCATAGCCCAATTTTGCCAAAATAACCCATTTTTATCAAAATCCCCAAATTGACCCATTTTTAACCTAAATGGACCCAATGTCACACTAAACCAACCCATTTGACCTCAATTTTGCCCAATTTCAATTCTAAACTTTAATTCAACATCATTACTATCAATCTAAACCAAATCCAAGTCCAAATTGATTCACATTTGAGTTCAATTCCATTTGAAATCCAACACCCCCATTTTACCTAAAGTGAATCCATGCCCTAAACCTATCAAATTGATTAGCCAAACCCTAAAATTTCTTCCCAATTGATGTTGGGAACTCTTCAATACATTCCCCTAGGCCATTTGAAACTTTCAATTGGGTCTAAACCCCGCCTCAACCCAACTTGGACCCAAGTTGATTCAACCCTCCCCAAATTAACCAAAATACTAAAATCCACCAAATTGACCTTCCAATTGAACTCAGAACCTCCACATGTCTTCATGAAACTTCTTCAAGGAAATCATCTCTTCAAAATTGCTTAAGGAGTTTGGACCCAAATCAAGACCTAATTCAAGTTAGCCCAACCCAAACCCAAATGAGCCAATTTGAACCCATGACCAAACCAAACCAAATTGAACCTAATGTGGCTAAACCAACCTATCCACAGCCACTAAGTGAACCCTAGGAACCACCCAAGATCCACCTAGCCCAAGCTAAGTGAGTCATGGACCAAGGGTTCCCCATTTTAAGGGATCTCTTCCCTTAAATGGACAAATCCACCTTTTGCTTCACCCCAAATCTCCCCTTGCTCGGTTTATCACCATTAAACCCTACTCCTTGGTCGACTCGACCCATGGCCAGCCTCCCTTGTCCTCGCCGGCCGGCCTAGCCGCCGGAGGGGGTCAAAACCGAGAGCCACCACCAAGTGAAACAAACCCAAACTCACTCAATTGGCCACCTCAGCCCAAATCAAACTTTGGAGCCTCTCTCGCCCTCCACCCGAGCAAATGGAATTCACCCACCAATTGAGCCCTAGCTCAGCCCAATGGCCCTGGCCATTTAAACACCTCTTCTCGGCCATGAGAAAGGTGCTGAAAGGTGTTGAAATTTTTGTCAACAGAAGTCCTCCAAACTATTCCCAGAGCTCCTCCTAGCCAAGAGAAGCTCATCCCCACTGTTCTCCCGCCCCGAATCCCTCGACCCGAGCCCAATTTCTCGCTTAAAAATCAGGCCGAAAACAGTGACACTCTCCGAAACTTCACCAAATCCAAATTAACTCTTCCCACACCTTCATCGGAGGTAGAGAAGGAGTTCCCAGGTGAAACCCCCTCTCCGTACCACCCGCTTGTTTCAGCTCTCCAAGTTTTGTGATCGGGCTCGGTGGAAGTCAAGCCTAGACATTTCACCACGGCCTCCAAGCTTCATCCCTAGTCTCCTCTGGACTCCAATGAACGTGCCGAGCCTCTCTCGATGAAGCTTCACTTCTCGCAGCCAATGTATTGCCCTCTTCTTCCTCCCGAGCTTCCAGCGATTCTTCATTTTATTTAAGTCAATTTCAATGCATGTTTACCGTATGGACGTGTTCGTCTTCTCAAGAAGAATTCATAGAGCATAAGAACTCGAAAATCTGTTGAGAATCGAGGGAGATATTAGGGTTAGAAGGTCGACGGTCACGGGTGCACACCAGTCGGAGACGATGATCGGCCACCGTCAGATTGCGTGTGTATCGAACGAAAAGCTCAGATGGCGTCGGACGAGGAGATAGAGCGTGAACCGCGGGCCGCGTGGCAGCTGACAGGTGGCAGCGTCGAATGGGAGCGCGACACGTAGAGCTTCGGAGCTGCCGAGGTTGACGCGGCGCTGATTGGTTTAAGTAGGAAAATCTGATTTTTCTTATTTATTTAAATACCTGAAACTTCAAAAATTGATATTTTTGCATAGAAATGTCATAAAAATAAAAGAAAAATATCTACTTTCTCAGTGAACAGAGGAGAATAATGTGGAAAAGGAATTGATCTATTTTATTGAGTATTTTATTTTTAATTAATTTAATACTGTTTTGAGCATTTTAATTCTCTATGCATGTATACATTTCACCATAGCATGAGACCATAGGGCAGGAACATCCCATAATTTTCTTAAGGACAGAAACTTTACATTGGTCATGTTGGTAAATTTTCTTTGAAAACTCCTATTTTCCATTAAAAATAATTATATAAATAAATTAAAGTCAGAAAAATCACATTTTCTCCTATAATGTCTTAATTGACATGTGAGTGAAGTGGCATAAAAATGTTACGTTCATTTAAGCTTAATTTAATGAGTTATAAAATAAATAAGCTTAAAGGGGCATAAAGGTAATAAAAAATTTCAACCCCCTAATTAAAACTTTAGGTTTAATCAACATGGGGGTAAAATATCTGATTTTAATCTTCTCTTAGATGATTGAAACTTTGGGAAATTGAAGGATAGGAACCCATTAATCAGTTTAATAAAAGAAAAAAATGAAACCTTAATTAATTAAATAATTCAAATTTTGGAAGATTAATTAAAATTGGATTATTAAAATGGGGATATAACTTAAGAGGACAAGTGAAATTAATAATTAAATAATTCTTAACTAAAACCTACATCATTAAAAAATTTAACAATTGATTAAAACCTAAAATGTTAAAAAAAAAGAGCAAATTAAAATATTTGAAATTAATCTAAAATCATTTCAAAACAAACTTAAATCAAAATTACAAATTTTAAATAATTGTTAAAACAACTTATCTTAAAACATGATTAATTAATCCAAATTAAATCATCAAAATTCAATAAATAATTTGAACACCTCTTTTAACCTAATTAATATAAAGAAAATTAAATTAACATAAAAAAAATTGATATCATTTATAAAAAAAAAGTTTAACTTAAATGAATCAAACATCATTCCACACTTGAAATCATTGATTAAAATTTTATAATTAAATCACATTAAAGTAAATCATCAATTTTAACTTCAAATCATTAAAAATCTTTAACAAATTAACTTGCCCTCGAAAGCTTTAAATTATTATAACTAGTAAATGAAGCGTTAAGTGAAATGTCACCTCACTCATAGGATAATCAAACATCCTAGTTCACTGAGCAAAGGAACAAAACTTAACTAAACCCTTGGATGATCAATTCACCAGTACAATGAAATTCATTTGGACTCAAAATAATCTCGTAAGTATTGAAAAGATGTTTAGAATTCGTTCTAAGCACTTCCTCGATATGATGAGATGTTTTAAAGAACAATTGAACTTAATTGTTCTTTCGATGAAGAAAATCATCCTTAACTAAAAATCAAGAACCTAGACGTCATAGGAAATGACTAGCTATAGGATTAGGATTCAGTAGACAACCAAAATCATTCCTTTAGTCTTTACTTAGGTACTTGTTGAAATATTTAAATGCCTTAACATGTGTTTTAAAGTGTAGCTTGGAATGACGGAGGACTCTCCAGTGTACGTTTTTATGTTATTGCAATCTACTCTATTGCATTTTTTACTCTGCACTTTACTCTTCTTGCATGTTAAATAAGATTGTTGTATGAAAACCAAAACCTTTAGGATAGCCACAAAACTAAAACCAAAACTAAATTAAAAGTCACTACAAGATAAAATCCACCGTCACAACATTTCAAAATATAAAACAACTCAAAATTTAATCACAAACAGAACAACAAAACCACAACTTTAACTAAATTAAAATGTCTCGATGAATGATCGGGAATACCTCGAATGATATAACCCACGTGTTGCTAACGGTATTTCCCACGGTCTAAGTGAAAGTGTGGAACTCATTCAATTGAGTTTAGCAAATTCATCTGGACTAAGTGAATTTGATGAAAATAACGGTGTCGGGATGACGGAAATGTGGGATCTCAATCGGTTCTGTTTAAACAACTTTAAGATTTGTTTTAATTAAAACACTAAAAGACATTTGGACTTTAAGATTTCTAAAACAGAACACTTCTCTTATCTCCTGATTTTCATCTTCTAAAACTAAACCTCCGCAACAACAAGGAGCTTAGAGCATAGTGAGCAAGCACGACCATCGTCGTCAACGAAAACTTGCGTGCTCTATCAAGAACCAATCTTTCGTCTAAATAACCAAGCCATAGTGACTTCGAGGTAGTTTGTCTAGTGCAACATAAATCCTCAACCTTTTCGTTAGGCATTTGCATAATCATGTTGTGCAAATTAAGCCCTAACCGGTCTTATGACTCCGAGGTAGTCGTTCGGTACAACATAAACCCACACATCTTTGAGGCTATTTGTGTGATCATATCATACAAGTATAAGTCCTAATTAATTAAAATTAGCAGGATTGCAACATTAGATAAATTCTCAAATTGAAGTCAAACAATAGGATAGTTTGGGAAGTTGCCAAGATTCTTCTTGGATCCTCAACTTCTCCTACTTCTCTTCCTTTGGACTCCTGAAAATAACTGTTCCAAATTTGATCAATTCCCTATTGAAATCTCCAAAATTCAATCTTTGAAAACCTTAAACTTTGAAATTCTCGAGAGCAAACCACTCGATCATTATCGAGAGTTTTCTTAAATGATTCCCGTCATTTAAGATGTAATTAACTATGAGGACTGCCTTTATAAGGAAACTTTAAGAACCTGAGTAATATAAACCCTGCTTAATTCCTTTATATTAAGCAGGGGAACTTGTCGGCTTATAAAATTGGTTCGCAGACCAAACGGATGTCACAAATCTTCTAGTTTATTTAATCGAGCCCCATCGTCAAGCAGTGTGTTTATCCTTCGAGATAGATACACGGTTTGTGATGTGGTGCTCGTTTATATAAACTATTTGGGATGTGAGATCGGTTTGATTTCATATCTTAAAATTTTCAAACTTAAAATTATTTTCAAAATCAAATGCTACTTTTTAAATTATATATATATATATATATTTATTTATTTAAATTAAATTTAAAACCTAAAATTCACCGACAATTTCTGTAGGCGATCCCTTTTTAAAATACAACACTCAACCTAAAAATATGCCGACAAATTTCTGGCGACTCCGCTGGGGACTAGTTCCTCTCTCCATTTTTGATCGGATGGTTTTGCTTTCATAAATCGGTAGTGAGTCCATGCCCCTAGTGGATCAAACTACCATTCTTCCGTTGACATATCTTGTTCATTTCTGTCTTGAACAAATGTGATCAACTCTTCTGGAATTTGGAGCCACCGTTTAGACACTCCTAAACAGAGAGGTTCTGAAATCCTCCTTTTGATACCTCTCCAAAGAGGTGAGGTAGACTCCCGATAGGTGTTAGTTTAGGAGCGGTCCTTCGAGTTGAGAAATCCTACGAGATTTTCCCTTCCTTTCTAAGCTCTGGATTTTGTCCTTTACCCTCTCTAATCTCCTCTCGTTTTTAACGAATAAACTAACCGCCTAACAAACAAAATCTCTTTTTAATCGTAAATAAATAAAACTTAAATAAATTGTGTTCGGACTCTTTTCAATTTCTTTCTTTTCGTCCTGACGAAGGAAGCATAATTCAGGACTAATAGTCGGAACTTGCATTGCAGAAGATGTCTGCCCCAAAGCTGATCTTCTCTTTCACCAACGGACTTGACTTAGCTATCTACCAGGACGAGCTGCCTAGCGATGCAATCATCCGCTTCGGACAAGGGTTTGACAATACGGACGTTAAGTTTGCCGATGTTACTCTTTTCGCACTGATGAACAAAGTGCCTGAGACTGAAGAACCTATGATTGAGTTTAACCTGAAGTCAACTCAAGAATTCCCTCCCCGCAGAGGGCCCCAGTTGAGAGGAACACCGCCGTTCACGAAAGTCGATCGCTACCCCGCAATCGTCGTCTCTACCCCCACCGGTCCGGTCATTCGCACCTACCCCGGTTCCCGCCAAACTCGAAAGGAAATGAGGTACAAGTCGGCTATGAGCCCGTCACCGCGGAGGGTTCAGATTTCGCTGTGATACAGTCTGTTTTCGAGATAGGGTCTGGTTCGAAGTATAGGCCCTTAACCCGGACACAGGAGGAATAAAAACAAGAAGTTTGCTAAGATCAAGAAGGTCAGTGAAGCTGAAGCCGCCTGTCTTGAAGAAATCCCCGAAGAGAAAGAGGAAGAACTGCCAGAATACTCACCACTGTTGGAAGGAAATAGATTCCACCCTCTCTCTGCTGCATCTAATGAAGTAGATGCCAGAAAGATCATCGCTGCGTTACCCCGACCTGCATATTACAGTGACAGTAAGAAGAAGAAGAGCAGGGCTACACCGCTCACCCGATTGCGTGCGGTAGTCGAGAAATTAGCCAGAAAAGAAGGATGTCCTATATCGGAGATTCTGAGAAGAATGGGTCGAGTGCCAATTAAGTCTCGCCTCGGTCCGCGAGTAGAGCCTGCTATTGTTCCTGAAAGACCAAAGAAAAAGGTGCGAGCTAGCGAGGAAGGCTCACCTGTTGTTGTATCGGGTCTCCATATTAGGGAGGACACCACCTACTTACGCACCGCCGACAGACCAGCCGGTCCTAGGCCTTCTGCTACAAGAAGGATGGTGTGGCGACCTATTATTGCCGAACCAATACAAACACAACATTCTGGAAAGAGAAGTCTCACTGAAGATCCCAGATCTGAAGAAAGTGCCGCAGTAAAGGAAACTCCTGAAAGAGAGGTTCAACAGTCGTCTCCTGACAACCATGAGATCGCTCAGAAAAGGCCACTTGAGGATGCCATAGGGCAACTAAGAATGGACATCCGACGTCTAGCAAGAGAAAGAGGAGAAGAATTAAGGGACGAAGTGGATTCGTCGAAATTTATGGATGAAGAGTATGCCGAGATCAACATGGTTGAAACACGAGCATCGTCAGCCTCGCAGGGAGTTCCGCCAGCTTTAGAAAGAGATGAGCCGAATTAATGAGAGCACAGCTTCGAGAAAAAGATGATACGATTTCCCAGATGGCGAAAAGGATGGAAGAGATGGCTGCCGCCTTAGCCACTCTCCGCAGTCGAGCCCGACCTCGAAAGAAATACCCCGGAGGTCATCCATATTACAGATGGAGGAAAAGAGATTACATCTGTTAACAGAGATGATCAGTTGAAGAAAGATTTTGCACAGAACATGATTCCCGAAAAGGATATTAAGAGCATGGTAGAACAGCAGGTGCGAGAAGCCTTAGCTCAGTCTAAGAATGGAACATCTATTCAGACGGGTAGACCTTACCCCGAAGAATTTGATGCAATCCAATACCCGAAGGGCTTTGTACCACCTCTGTTTAAGACTTTCGATGGAACGGGAAACCACGACAACATGTCGCACATTTTCGTGCCAGTTGCTGCAATGCCGGTGGGAGCGACGCCTTACTTTTCCGACAGTTCGTCAGCAGTTTGTCAGGGATCGCCTTCGACTGGTATGCAGAATTGCTGAATGGATCAGTCAAGACTTTTGCAGAATTGGAAAATCTCTTCGTTAAGCGGTTTGTCGGAGCTCAGCACCACATCACCATCGGTGATCTAGTGGTGGAGCGACAGAAACCGAACGAAACTTTGGTGGATTACATACTTCGATGGAGGACTCGAGCATGAAGTGTGAACCACGACTTCGAGAACAACATGCAGTCGGTAACTTGCTTAAGAGTATCCATGGCCCGATAGCACTTCTCCTTAAGGGATTCACCATTAAGACTTTCGAAAAGTTGCTTAGCAAGGCCGGGAGCTTGCAAGAGGAAGCAAAACAGCTAAGTTTCACCGATAAGACCGATAAGCAGAAGCCTGCAAAAGCATTCGAGAAGAAATCTGGGATAGTCGCAACAGTGGACAAAGGCAAGCAGTCAGTGCAAATACAGCCAGAGCGACCGCAACCGAGTTATCAACCACCGCAGCAGGTTTATCAACACCCTCAACAAAATCATCAGCCTCAACAGAGTTTTCAGCCTCGACCGAGTTATCAGTCGCCGCGGTACGATCAGCAGCCGTCTCGTCCGCTCTGTCCTCTGAAGGAACTGTTGAACAAAGAATACCCCTTCAAGATCGAGGCGATGGCTAAGATGTTTCGCAGCTTGATGAAGACGCCCGACTTTCAGTTGCCAGAGCCCAGAAAGCCCAAGGAAGTCTACAAGAAGGATCATCCGAACTACTGTCCCTACCACCGGATGATCGGACATAAGATCAAAGACTGCTTCACTTTCAAGAATTGGCTCGAGAACAACCTTCGACAAGGGAACATAACGATCCCGAAGGAATACATGAAGGAACCCCAAAAAGGAGGTTCCGTCAATGTTATCTCGACAAAGCCTATTGTTCCGATCGACCCGTACACGACCAACGATGGATGGAGTACTGTCTGGACGAAGTCATCAAAGAAAATTTTGGATCACATCCAGACCGCTTCGGTGCGCGCTTCAACTCAGAGTTTGAAACCTGTTAAGCCGGCACTATCGCTTGCGATTGAAGGACCGCCCCAGAAGGAGGAGAAGATCGTAGAAGAAAAGAAGACCGACGCTCCGAAGGCTAGACTAGGGGCTGCTTATCCTAGGATGGTTGTTTCTGATTTGGGGGAGAAATCTCTCGAACCTCTAACTCTGTATGATTATTTGCTCGCTCCGGCGGGATTAATAATGATAAGAGTTTTGGTGTTGGCTACGTTTTGACTGTTTCTAACGATTACGTAACTAACGACAACCAACCTAATCCGGATCTCGATTTCGATACGAACAACGATTCTCAAATCATACAAAACCTAGATAACCACGATAAAGAGGAGGACATTCACAAGGATGGCTACAAAAGTTCAG
This sequence comes from Papilionanthe hookeriana x Papilionanthe teres, assembly GCA_022702705.1. NCBI lineage: Eukaryota > Viridiplantae > Streptophyta > Magnoliopsida > Asparagales > Orchidaceae > Papilionanthe > Papilionanthe hookeriana x Papilionanthe teres. Next base: position 28,864,887 of record CM040422.1, read on the forward strand.
AAAATGACGAGTCTATTTGTGAATTCCGATGAGCTCCGATCACAATAGAGTTGGAACTATCAGACACCGAGGCAACTTCAGAAGAGCCAGTCGCTACGATCCAAGAGGAGACACCGGTAAATTCAGATGAAATTACTGAAGTCAATCTAAGAAGCGGAAAGGTCCTACCTCCGAGATTGGGCCCAAAGGACAAAGGAAAGCCGGAGGTTACTCAGGAAGAGCCAACCCCAGCAGAAGAATTGCCCGTTCGGGAAGAAATTGAACAGCCTGATAACAAAGTGGACTATAATGTGCTAGCCCATCTTAGGAAGCTACCGGCCAAACTGAGCATCTACGACGCTCTGATCCTGTCAAAGGAGATGAGAGAATCTCTGGTCAAGGCCTCGCTTGATCCGAAATTTGCTTAGCTCAAATGGCTCGGTAATTCCTTCGACGAGGTTTGCTCATTGAAAGGACAGACGCGGTGTTACCTTCACGAACGATGATTTACTACTTGGAATAATGAGATCACAACCGACCGTTGTACATTTCGACCAGTGTTGGAAAGTTCACACTCTCCGAGGTGCTAGTTGATCCGGAGCGTCAATTAATATAATGAACCTTCGAACGCTAACCTATTTAGAGATTGATGCCCGTGATCTCGAGGCGGACAAGATGATGCTGAGAGGCTTCAACCAGAAAGGAGAAAGAGCTCTTGGATCGATAACACTGTTAATGAAGATCGGTGAATTAGCCAAGACAACCGCAAAGTTCCACATAATTGATTTTGAGATGTCATTCAAAGCTCTACTGGGCCGGCCATGGATTCATGAGAACCGGATGGTACCGTCGTCTCTACACCAGTGTATAAAGTACTATGAAGGAGGACAAGAATAGTGTATCAAAGGTGATTTGCAAACATTCTCCGTGCATGAAATCGGAATCCACGAAGATGCAGCTTACTACGCACCTCCAAAGAAAACTATCTTCTCCAGAAATGTCATACCAAATCAAGAAAAAGAAGCACGAGACGACGAAGAACCTGAAATCCTAGTTCAACAGTTACTCACCGCTCCCTTACGACGAGATGGTGAAGGTTTCTCCAGAACTCGCACCCGAGGTCGAGGCCGAGGACGATGTCGAGGAAGAAACGGTGGAACAGTTGAACAGAAGAAACCGGTCATCAATGTTGATTGGGAAAATAGCTCTGAAGAAGAAGAAGAAATCAAGAAAGAAGCGACAACAGATAAACCAAAGGAAACCCAGTTCAAGATCTCTCGAAGATGAAAAGAATGAAGAATACAAAGCAATGTACGAGAAGATAAACCATTATGTACATACTATAACCCTGACCCCGATCCATTCTAATAAGATCGAGGGTATGGTGGTCAAGGAAATACATGGTGGCGGTACTAAACCAATCAAGTTCTACCGTGGTGCTTCTTCTTCCAAAACTGAAAAAGATGTACAATTTAAAGATGTTACTTTTTCTGAATTAATGGAATTGTCGTTCGAGTGGTATTCTCCCTATGCTCAAAATTTAATTCAACGTGGTGTCTTACCCAAGCAATGGTCAAAAGATCAATCACAGCGCTTCGAAAAGTTGTGGAACAATGTCAGTCGGCCTCCCAATTCAAAACATGGTCTCGGATTCGGCACTGTAGAGTCAGTTGATGACACGGGATTTTGTTTGGTTGTCACTTGCGAGTCTAAAAAAGACTGCTTGGAAACCTCAAATGATCTCGAAGATCTGCCAATCGGAGACGCTCCGCCAGAATTTGAAAAAGAGATTAAATCTACAATAGACGAGTTAATGGAAGTTAACTTAGGTACTAGCAAAGAGCCGAGGCCGACCTTTGTTAACTCCTTACTCAATAAAGAAGACTCCGAAGAAATGATTAAGCTGTTAATGGAATTCAAGGACTATTTTTCTTGGAGTTATGACGAAATGCTAGGATTAGCTCCAGAGGTTGCAGTTCATAGACTAGGAGTGGATCCCACTATCGTTCAAGTTTGACAAGCTCCCAGAAGAATGCGTCTAGAGATTGAACAACAAGTTATAGCTGAAGTTAAGAAGCTAATAGACGCTAAATTTGTCCGTGAAGAACAATACCCTACTTGGTTAGCCAATGTGGTACCGGTCAGAAAAAAGAATGAACAGATCAGAATCTGCGTGGATTTCAGATATTTAAATAAAGCATGCCCAAAAGACGAATTCCCACTACCAATTCCAGAATTGATGATCGACATCGCGTCAACACATGAAGTCTTCTCTTTCATGGATGGATCATCAGGATACAATCAGGTAAAGATGGCACCAGAAGAAGAAAAGCTCACAGCCTTCAGAACGCCAATCGGAATATATTGTTCCACAGTAATGACTTTCGGATTGAATAACGCAGGAGCAACTTACCAAAGAGCAATGACGAGGATTTTTGATGATCTCATTCACAACCAAGTCGAGTGCTACGTGGATGATGTGGTCATCAAAAGCAAACTGAAGGAAGATCACTTGTATAATTTGAGAATTGTTTTCGAGCGATTAAGACAATTTAATCTTAAGATGAATCCCTTAAAATGCGCCTTCGGCGTCACCTCTGGGAAATTCTTAGGATTCGTTGTCCGACATCGCGGAATTGAAGTCGATCCGAAAAAATTAAAGCTATCTTAGAAATCCCGCCTCCCAAAACCTTGAAACAACTACGATCCTTTCAAGGAAAATTGGCATATCTTCGACGCTTTATTTCGAACTTGTCAGGTAGGTGTCAGCCCTTCTCGGCATTGGTTAAAAAGGACGCCAAATTCGTTTGGGAAGAGAAATGCCAGCGGGCATTCGAGGACATTAAGCAATATCTAATGACACCTCCTTTCTTAGCAGCCCCAGTCTCGGGTAGACCGTTGATACTTTATACCGCGGCCTTAGACGACTCCCTTGGAGCCCTGCTAGCCTAGATCAATGACGAGGGAAAAGAAAATGCACTCTACTACTTAAGTCGCCGCCTGATTCCGACGGAAGTAAAGTATCCTCCGATTGAGAAACATTGTTTGGCCCTGATCTTTGCCGCTCAGAAGCTCAGACACTACATGCTTTCTCATAAGGTCAATCTTATTTCGAAGTTCAATCCATTACAATATTTGATGACCTGCCCGACGCTTTCTGGCAGACTTGTCAGGTAGTCGATGATACTATTGCAATTCGATATAACTTTCGTTCCTCTTCGTGCTGTAAAAGGGCAAGTCCTAGCAGACTTTCTCGCAGCACATCCTTTGCCGGTAGAATCGCCTCTCAATGACGACTTGCCAAACGAGCAGATAATGAGCTTACAAGATCCCGATGATCAGCGTTGGGAACTGTACTTCGATGGAGAATCTTCAGCACAGAAAGACAGAGAATCGCAAATGATAGTGTCTGGTAAGGCAGGAATCGGACTAATCTTTATAACACCAGAGTGGGGGATGTTAAGATACTTCTACCATCTAACAGAACCTTGTACGAACAATGAAGCAGAATACGAAGCCCTCGTAACAGGATTGGAATTAACCATTCAGATTGGGATAACAGATATCAATATCTACGGCGATTCGCAGTTGATCATTCAGCAGATTGCTGGACAATACAAAATTCTGAAACCGAGGCTCGAGCAGTACTTTCAGTATGCCATGAAACTATTGGAGCAAATTCTGAATGTAACAATCTACAATATTCCCAGAAAAGAAAATGCTCTTGCAGATGCGTTAGCCCGCCTCGCAAAAGAGTTTGCCTGCTTACAAGATGAATCGGTTAAAGTGTCGGTTCGGGGCGACGAGTTCTCTCGCGGCTCGACATGGATACAATACACGGATCGAAGAAGAAGAAGAAACGATTGCAACAAGAATGAAAATGCGAAAGACCGGCATCGATCATTAATAGATTATCTGCAAACAGGAAACCTACCGGACGATAAGTCATTAGCCCATCAAATCAAGAAAAGAACTATCTTACGCATTAATAAATAATACGCTATACAGAAAGTCTTTCGATCAGATGTGGCTAAGGTGCCTGAGCGGGTCCGAGGCTCATGAAATCGTTAAAGAGGTGCACTCAGGACTTTGTGGCGCTCATCAGTCAGGTCCGAAGATGAAAATGAAGATTATGAGACTAGGGTACTACTGGCCCTCGATGATGACCGATTGCATGAAGATTGCCAAAAGTTGTCACCAGTGCCAAGTGCATGGAGTGGTTCTACACCAACCTCCAAATGTGCTACATCCGACAATAGCGTCGTGGCCATTTGAATGTTGGGGCACAGATATTGTGGGTCCGATAGAACCGCCTTCTTCAAGAGGACATCGCTTCATTCTTGCAGCTACAAACTACTTTTCCAAGTGGGCAGAAGCAGTACCGCTCAGAGAAGTAAAGGCACATCACGTGCTACAGTTCTTCAAGAATCAGGTCGTCTACCGCTTCGGAGTACCACGCAGAATCATTTCAAAGAATGGGTCCGCGTTCAGAAGCACGAAGATCAATAATTTTGTCAGAAGGCACAGGATTGACTGGCGTTATTTAACGATCTACTACTCAAGAGAAAACGGCTTGGCCGAGGCTTTTAATAAAACTCTCGTCCAAATCTTATAGAAAACTTTGGACGACAACAAAAGAAATTGGCACGAGAAGTTGTTAGAAGCCTTATGGGCCTACAGAACAACTTTCAGGACTCCTACTCAGTCTACGCCCTACGCTCTAGTGTACGGGTCCGAGGCAGTTCTACCCTTGGAAGTTCAGCTCCCATCACTCAGAATTGCAATTGTAAACAAGATTAATACAGAAGAAAATGCCAGACTACGGTACGGAAGAATTGGAAAACTTGGAAGGGAAACGACTTGCAGCGCAACAGAATCTGGAACTGTATCAAGCTAAGATGACCCAAGCCCATGACAAACTGGTCCGCCCAAGGATGTTCAAAGTCGGTGACTTGGTCCTAGTTCTCAGGAGGCCTATTCTTGCACACCGCAAGATAGGAGGTAAATTTGAACCAACTTGGGAGGGGCCGTTCGTGGTTGAGACAGTCTACTCAGGAGGTTCTTACCAGCTTGTGAATTGCCATGGAGAATGATTTATGCTTCCAATCAATGGACAATATTTGAAGAAGTATTACGCAACCTGATGTTTCGAAGAATAAAATTTCATTCCTATAAGCACGGGTAGAGTAATCACTTATAACTGGGTCTGAACCCGAAATAAAATGAAAAAGAAAATGAATGATAAAAATAAAAAAATGTGTATTAAAGGAAAACATATGCAATTTAAATAATAATAAAATTTTGACTCTTCCTTTCGAGACGAGCTCACTCCTGATCTTTTCTTATCTTCTCTTACTCTTATAAAATTTGAAATAATTAAATAAGAATTTTTCATTAATAAGTAAGTTTTCTTATTGTTCTTGTCCTGAGTACAACCTCTGATCATTTCCTTGTTTTCTTTTCGGGAAATGTCGAACGAGTGATTGTTCTCGAACTTTAAGGATGGCGTAAGTCTTGCACTTAACAAAGAAGAGTCGAAAGCTGACGCTGTGATAGAGGTTGGCTCGGACCTTTCACAGCTAGAGTTGGAATATGAGGAAACTGCTTGGACTGTTGTGGATCCTGAGCAGTCCCGTGGGAAGACAGTGATGAGGCTCAACAAGAAGGCTCCCCAAGATGCGAACAAGAAGAGGAAGATCAATATGATCGAGGAAAACAAGATGAAATCAGTGATAACGTCCGCAGGAGGAAAGCTTGTCAGTGCTGCTCCTACCGAGATTCGGGGAGAGAGGAAAGCTACCTTAACCCCAACTCAGAGAAGAAACAAGAATCACCGTATCGCCAAGATGCTGAAGAAATTAACAGAAGAACAGAACAAGGAAGAAACCCCGACGGCCGTAGCAGTTGTCCCAAGGAGGCCAGTCCTAGGAGCACCATAGCAGAGGTTATTCCGGAGGAGGTTACTACAGAGCCTACACCTGAGATAGTGACGATCCCATGAGAGCGTGACGGTGTGGAGCCATATATCCCACAGTACATCACTAGACCACGACAAGTGTGCAGATAATTTCGAGCACGGATTGGAGATGATCCGAGAAGGTGCGGAAGCGGAATTTTGAATACTTTCGGAGAATCGAGGCGGATATGTCAACATCCTGTAAGGACTAGAGTTACATACAGATGTTTTCTCTCATTACGAACAGAGTGAGATTGTAGACTACGTCAATGAGCTGAAGAAACAAAGTCGTGCAGGACGATTACGTAGCAGGACCTACTCCGAGCCAAAGAAATGGAAAAGAGGCAAAGGGAGGATTACCATCCAATTTGGATGTTGTTACAACTTCGCTGATGACAGGAAAGGGAATCCGCCAGGGATACTCCGCTACAATGAAGTGGATCCAAAGCCAGTTTTAATTAAGAAAATGATAAAAGGGATGGTGGCTTGGCGAGTCCTACCCGCTGATTGCATACCGAACAGCTGTATTATCAACATCTATGCAGAAGGAGACTGCATTCCACCTCACACAGATCATCATGATTTTGTAAGGCCCTTTTGTGTCGTTTCCTTCATCAACTAATGCAACATTATGTTCGGGACAGAACTCCGGATAATTGGCCCCGGAGAATTTCAACATTACAACAGACCTTAATTGCAATGTAAATGAAGTGCTAGTAAAAACCATCACATTTATATGTAAAATTTATATGCCGAACCGAAGCGCGAAAACTTAGGTAAAATCCTGGTCTAAATCTATTGCACGTTGCAAAGATTTTGATCCATAGATGTTAACTAGTTTGGATCGTTTGTTTTTATTTGTGCAAGCATAAAAAGAAATGTGTAAATCTTTTGTGATTTTGCAAAACATTAAAAGTGGGGATCGCTTGTGATTTGCAAGCACAAAAAAAGGATGACCTGGTTGTGTTGAACCCACACACAAAATATTTGTGATTCCTTGCGGGATAAATTCAAGCATATTTCAATGCGTCTAACCCCTCCCATGAAGGTATGTTTGGTCGCATTTTCGTATGCTATGATCATATATTTTATATACCTTGTATACCTCACTAGCTATTGTCTTCATTCGTTTGCATGGTTCGCAGTGAGGTATGTCGGCGCGCGGACCAGACACAGATGCCTTGGAACAAGCAGTGGGGACAGTTCATTGGAGCACGGAAACCTAGGCTCTCCTTCAGGATAAAGAAAGCGCTATGCAACCGTCACGGTGGTCTAATTTCCTTAGCCCTTAGCCGGCCTAGGTTTAATTCAGTCTAGGCACGTCGGCTCGATCGCCCAGGTGCCAGACATGTGTTGACTGGCCGAGCAACCTATGTGATGAATCGTTGCAATTCTTAGAGGAAGCACTAGGTTAAGAATCTCATGTGTTGGCCAAGTCCTATAAAAAGTCGAGTGATTCCCTGTTTTGAGCCTTAGATCTAATCATGCCGGGTCGGAATCTCAATTTCTCACGGCTTTGGCGCTCCCAACTTTCTTTCTAGAAGTTTGTTGAGTTCGATCTTAGAAGACAGAAAAAACTTTTTAGCTAGTCCGTCTTATAAGATCGTAGGCGTTCATAGAGCATAAAAAGTTTTGTAGCTAGTCCGCTCTGCAAACGGTGGCGAGTTTCCCCTACAAGAAATCAGAGGGGGAAACCCTCCACATAGTCACACCAAAGCTGGAAGCGGCGAGGCCGCAAATCCAAGAGCTTCAACCCTAGGTACCTACGTTGAGCCGTTAGGACAAGTTCGACGTGCAGTCGAGCGTCGAGGTTGTGTTGCATGTGCATGCTCCATCTTGCATTTTTGCATGTGGACATTTGTTGCATATCATACGTGTTGGTGTGTGAGCACTTCGGGTTGATCGGCTGCCCTAGACCGATCCCCGATCCTCCTCTGGGTTTGATCGATCGTCCCGTGTAGATCACCCTATTTTTTAGGTTTGATCAACCGCTAAGTGTCGGTCAACCACTTTGGGTTCGATCGACTGTCCCGAGTCGACCATCCATCCTTTGAATCGAATTGGTTACTCTGAACTGATCCACCCACTACTTCGATCCGATCGACGATCATAACTTGGTCGACCGATCACTTCCATATTTGTGTGCTTTTGCATCTGATTCCATGTTGCGCCATATCTTGTGTGTTTGTGTTTGCACTTGCACTGCACTTATGTGGTCATCCCTTGTGAGAATTATCACACCTTCGGGTCACTACCTCCTCGGCATACTCATTTGTTCGGACCGCTGCCACAACGACATGCCCACCTCCAGGTCACTGACTCATTGGCATACCTATTTCCTCGGGCCGCTGCCACCACGGCATGCCCACCTCGCAGGTCACTGCCTCCTCGACATACCCATCTTTTAGGCCCCTGCTTCCATGGCATGCTCGTTATTTCCGAGTCATCGCCTTCACGAAATACTCACCCTCACCACTTTGGTGTATCTTCATATGCTTGTTGCATATCTTGCATGTTTGTATGTGTACTCGGTGAGTTTCCCTCGGGTAAGGTGTGAATCCTTTTTATAGGTATTCATCTGCTCATGCAAACTCACTTGTAGCCGGTGTCTGCTAGTTGCATGGCGCCCCGAGTCCCCGAGCAGGTGTAATTCCTCTTCATAGGTAGCATGTTCTTACTGATACATCTTGTTTGTGTGGGTCATATTGCATATAGCATCATTGCACTCATTTGCATGATATGTGTTTGCCCTTTTGGGCGCCCGTTGTGATTGGTCCGCACTTCGGTCGAGCAGTCACAATGTGGGCTTCTTACATGTCTTCATGCTTGCCCATTGGCCTCGATGGCTTGTCCTACTCATTAGGAGAGTGACATGTTTGTTGGTCGTGATACTCAAACAAGCGCTGCTCGTGAGGATGCCTCCACGAGTAGTGCGAGTTTCCGTATCACGAGCAACAAACTGTATGATTGTGTTAATGATCTAAGGGTTCTAACGTGCGTCAAATGCATTACGGTCCCCAATCATAAGTCCGCTACTTTAAAAGTATAAAATGGATATTTTCACTATTATTAGTATTATCCACCTACTTTTAAAACTATGTACGCTAGGCCATATGTAAGGCCACCTCTTTTAAATGTCACACATCTTCTTGTGACGTGCTTTAGATCCCGTGAATTTTTAGGGCGGGGTGGCGTGACGACACCGTCAAAGTCATACAGTAGCCGAAGACTTACCCCGTGCATCTAAGTACTAGGTTAAGACATTGTTCATCAGATGGTGTGCTAGGCTAGTATCTAGGGTGCTAGGTAGTTTTTTTTATGCCTTGTGATTGTTCTCTGCTGGATTGGTTGCTCTAGCCGAGCATGCTTTTTTTCTGTGCTTTTGGTGTGCCTATATGTTTGATATGTATGGTAGTATGTTAAGGTGTTCTTCTGCAGGAAGCTGTGCCTCTATATGCACACGCAGGTACCGTTATGGGGGAACATGTGATGATTTCTGACTCTTTTGCTTGCAGGTGCTATTTAGCCCCCCTATCTTTAAGACACGACTTGTTATATACGTTGCATGTGAGCTTCTCCGCTAACATTTATTTTCATGCAGGATTAAGTCTTTTCTTTTCCTATGTACTTTTAGAGTATAGGAGAGTCAGGTAACAGAAATAAGATACATACATGGATTCCGAAGCGTTTGGCATGAGAACCACATGGAGGGGACTAGGAGCAAATGCTCGTGTCCCGTATCTTAATTCTGCATTTTATATTGATGTATAGAATTAGGACCGGACATGTATATGCAGAGTCCAACCACTTTTTTTCTTTTCTGGGATATATTATCGACCCAGCGACACCGGCCTTTTTATTATTTGATTTGACTTATTTTTCTGTCTTATTGCATACATGTATGTTTGAATGTTTTCCTTGTTTCTTTCTGTGATTTGGGATTTCACGATGCACTATAGGCTTATTATGACTTAAATTTTTTCTACTTAAAAATTCTAATAAAATATTGAAGATAATTAAAATTTAGTTTTAAAATATTCATAACTTTGAAACTGCACTTCTACTTTCCTGCATGGCCTTCGGGCCAGATTTTAAATGAGTTACATAGCATGGTCATAACCCAAGTAATTTAATAAGGCCTCCACAATGATTAATGACCGCTCTAAATAACTGCATTCCTATTTGCATGTCCTAAGGAGAAGTCTCCGTGTTTCTCAAACCCGACTGACCCAGCATACTTTTTCTATAAAGGTGGTTGTTTAGCGCGCCTAGGGTGTTAGAAGGCTCGCCAAACTATACGGGGTGTAAGTCCTTTTGTTTGGGGCGTTTACAACTTGGTAGTTGAACCTCCCATTCTCTTCTTTTCTTGAGGCATCCTCATCACTTCGGCGGGTATAAGTCTCATCAGTTAGAGTTCCAACTGATAGTCATAGGATAGAGTTTCATTCCTTTGACTTTAGAGCTACTGAGGTTCTCGTGAATGATGCAATTCACGGATTGCTGACCAGAGATTTCAGGACGTGTTGGGTCGACTACCTTCACGACCAGATAGACTTAGGGTCTATTTGGGGCAGTTGCAGCTTATCTAGATAAGCAGTGTATCCTGATAGCTGCTGATCTGTAGTTGATCCAGATAAGCTGGTTGGTTGTTTGGTTTGTGCGTTTGAAAAACAGATGATTTGCAGTTGTTTCTAAATAAATGATCATTAAGTCTCTGTGCAGTTATGATGTTTGCAACAAAACTGTCATGACTATATATTTGATAGTTATAATGATTATGTTGCCTTTTTCAAGAAAATCATTTTTCATTTAGTGATCCTAAATTTTCTTGTTCTAGCTAACATTTACATTCATAAAAAATTTTCAAGTGAAGCTAAATGTAATCAATAGAATGTTTTGTTAACTTCTAATATGATAACACATAATAACATTCAAAAATAAAGTAAGTATTTTAATGTCAAGAGCCAAAGCTATATGTAATCATATTTGTCCTCTTCTCAAATTGGAGTATGAGCACTTGAAAGTTTCTAAAACTCTTCTTTGATCTCACAAAAATCCAAAGAAAAACTTTTTAATTCATAGTCAAGTCATGATGTATGATGACACCATACTCGAACTAAAAAGTTGAAATTACTTGGAAGGGAACATAAAATTGAGCTGATGATGATAATATAATTTAGAGAATGATTTGCACCCAGGATATAATGTCGTCCCTGCATCTTCCATTAATTTCAAAATTTTGTCATTATCTTTTGGTGGGTCTACACTGTGATTTCCAGGATAAGCTTCTGAAGACACTGTAACATCATTTGTTTCAACTGTATCTCTTAATGCCCCTTCTATGTTATCATTGGTATGTTGCTCTGTCTAAAGTAACACTTGATTTGCAACATTTCCGACATTAAATACTTCAGTTTGTCCACTTTCATTGATAGAAAGATAATCTTCTCCATGTTTATTCCATATGACATATTCATAAAGAAATTCTTTTGATATCAATTGAATCTTCACATCCTTGAAACTAAAGAATTATCTATTAATACATTGTTTGCACGAACATAAATTTTTTTGAGATGGATCTCTGCTCTGACTTGCAAATTCCAAGAAACTTTTGATTACTATTCTATATTCAGGACTCCATTTCGGTTTAGTTATTCAATCTTTATCTATTTCTAGCACAAAGCAAAAAAATATATAATAACTGTCAGTAAATTCATGCATCATACTAAATTACCAAAGAAAAATTAATTCATTTTAAATTTGTTGATAACCCCAAGTTTGAGAATATTTTAATTTGACTTAAAATTTGTGTTTTTTTAACTCATCTCTAAAACTATTCATAACAAATAAGATTCTTGCTGATTATTTGATTTTATACTGTAAGATGGAAAAATAATCAATAAAATCGGTGTGTTTGAATCAAAATAGTAATAATTTTAATGTCTAAAATTTATAGTTTAAGAAGTTTGTTTAAAGTAAATTAAAAATTGTGACGATGTGCAGTATAAAAATGAAGTAAACATTTTCCTCTCAAAAAATGAATTAAATATTGTACAAAACAAATTTATGGCAACTTGGTTAATCTAAAATACTCATATATAATTGTGTCAGAATAAAAATTTCTACTGAGAGGAAAACATAAATTTATTCAAGAGTTATAACATCGTTCAATAGATTCCATACACATCATTCAAAATAGATAAAGCAAAGAAAAAAAGAAGTAATTTCTTGCAAAACACTCTAGACAGATTAATTATAATAAAATGTCATTTCCATATAGAGACTCAAATTTAGAGGTGTTATGTATGTAAAAACTAAAATTTTACATGTTAGATATATAAATAAATTTGAGTGGTATGTATGCAAATGTTCCTTGAATATTTTCAATGACAACACTCAGAATGCAATCCAAAATGATTATAGAGAACAACCATTGCAAGCTTCTAGTGGAAAATGAAGTAAGAATGAATAAAACCACATAATAAGAAGGAAATGTTACCAATTCATTCAAGTAAGAGGCCACATCCAAATAAGTGAGGCCTAGTTTGGGGTAATAAGTAGATTTCCACTGAGATACTCCAAAATTAAGTGCTGGACTAATGACAGAATGGGTAACCTTCTGAAAGTTTTGCATGAAAAATATTAAAAATCATGAGATTCATCCAAATATTATATAGGTTGAGGCAAACTTGATAATACCTTATATAGTGCTTTACTTGATGGTTATTAATATTAAAAGATATGGGGCACTTACATACATACTACCCAATTCCTATGTATACTAGCTTGAACTAACAATGATGGGTTGATAGCTTTTCTTATCTACTTTAAATTAAGTTTATAAATGGAGGTAAAAACTAGGATGAAGTTTCTTTAGCAAATAGTTTGATGGTTTGATTTAACTTTAGCTTTTCATTACATTTTGAATTATAAGAATCTAAACAATGATATTTTGTAAAATATGTAAACATTGACAATAACTTGGAATATTTTATGTTCAATGATAAGGGTTATATATATAAATTTGCAGCTCACAAATTTATCAAGCTTGCAAAAAGCTCAATTAAAGTTTGAACCTGACATGAGTAAAACAAACAAGCTCTATAAAGGTAGAGAACTAAAGTCATGACCAACTTAAAGCTTAACTTGAATATGATATAATCAAATAAATGAACAAGCTTGAATTAATTAATACTCTACTAGATTTGTTTAGAGCCCTAATGTGTCTTAAGATCTCAAAGAAAATGCAGGTGAATTGCTTCATCCTTAGCCTTAAAACACTTTGTGTGGTTCATTATAAGATCTAAAAAAGATTGGTGTTGGGTTAAGCTTGAAAAGGATTGTTGTTAATTTTTAGAGAAATTTATATGCATACCACGCAATTCTTATATATTTGCATATCTAACATCTAAACTTTCAAAATTTATAACACTTTTTGGAGTGATAAATCTATGCATGACAAGGTGTATTTAACTTTTAAGTAGTGATGATAGTATTTTTTATGCGATATTAAAGATGTGTGTACTGTGCACAAAAATAATAGAAAAAAGTATGGGTGTTAGATACGTAAATACATACGAATTATGTGGCATATAGGCAAATGCCCTAATCTTTTTAGTAGAAAGTGGGGTGTTCTGAATGAATGTTCTTCTTAATCAGCAACAAAGCCTTAATAAAGTAAAATCCTTAGATTTAAGCTCATTTGACACCAAACCATCATAAATCAACCCCTCTCAAGTATTATTTTCTTTAATCTCATATTTTTAGTATAAATCATGTTTTTTAATCTAATCACTTTCATACACCCAATCATACAGATTGAATCCAATGTTTCAAAAAAGTTAATTCCTAAATATAAAATTAACTCTCAAACCTCCCTGTAGGCCTACAAGATACATATAACCAACTAATGGAGAGCAAATCTCTGTACTAATTGGCAACTTAAATGGAAGTTAAGTGTCTTGTGAAATAATTTCGGATATTTTTATTATTCTAAATTAATTCTATCAACAAAGTAAGATAAATAATTAAAATCTGAAACATAATACCATGTTGTAATGCAGGCACGATGCACTGTGTTGGCAGCAATAAGAGCGATAGATTCTGACAAGATAAAAGCAAATAGTATGCAGCAATATATATGAACTAAATTATGGGAATTCACTAAAATAGTATACAGAAACTATACCTCTGCGGTCGGAAGGCCAGGTGCGACGACCGAGTATGGCGTCACACCTGGATTGGACAGAAGAACTTGGCGTCGGACGCTGGATTGCGGAGAAGAATTTGGCGCAAAAACAATTAGGGCTTCTCCAGATATCAGGCTCGGTTTTTCGAGGAGAATGGCTGAAGAGATTGGAGTGAGTTGTCCAGAAATTAGGCTCAATTTGGCGAGGGAATGACCGGGAAAATGGCGTGACAAGGAAATTAGGGCTTACCGGTTTTTGGTCTTGCGACGGGGAAAGGCGACGGGGACTCGCGATGAGACTGGCGACGGGACCTGCGAAGGGGAATGACTACAACGAACGATTAAGAGAGCGGCACGATGGGAACGGCGACGGTGAACGGCGAAGAGGAAGGGCGACGGTGAACGAAATGTGGAACGGCGCTGGTAGATCGCGAGATCGGGAAAAAAATGGGGCGTATGGTGAAATCGATTTCGCAGGGGAATGGTTGGAGATCGGCGCGAAAACTTGATACATGGGAGCAAACCACTCAATAGATGATGAACACCGCTAATAGGTTAATTTTGACCGCGGTTTTAAAAATGCTGTAAGTCTTTCAACTGTACATTGTGCTGCTTCAGGAAGCTGCTGCCGGAAAGCTGTTGTGGGGAAGTTGGCTGTCTGTTTGGTGTAGCTATGTGATAATAGCTTTTGGGCAGCTGTTTCTGGAAAAATGACTATGCTGCCCTTGTTTGGTAAAACTGTTTAAACAGAAATGTGAGGACGATATTATAGATAATTCTGAAGCAAAATTTCACTTTGAATCAGTTAAAAATTTCAGATGCCCAACTAACTTAACAGCGAGTACCGAAAGTTATAAAGAAGATGGAAAAAAATCACAATTCATGAAATCAATAGCCAAAATTTTGTAAATAATATTTCCAAGAGATGATTTGTGATTTATTACATCTTTTGTTCATGCTATTTCATTCAACTCATGGTCTAATAACAGAAGTAAATCATACTTCATATGAACAACTCAAAATTTTCCAAGTGACAGTTTTACAGTGGATGGGAAATGAGAAAACTTGAATGGAAGTGGAGAATAATCTACAAACAAAGGAAGCAAGCATAGAACTTTCAACCTCTGCACCCCCATTCAATCCATCTAACATGTTGGTCTTTGCTTCAGCTTAAATTCCTATCATAAACAACTACAATCAGCAAAATAGAAAATAAACACACTTGGTATTAAGAATAATTAGGCCTCATAATCATGGTTAAAGCAGGTGACAATTCTTTGTCAATTGCCATTATGTTCAACCTGCAAGTAGAAGGAACAACTATTCTCCACCACTGATGCAGAAGCACCAACCATTATCAAAGCTTTTGTTCTTTAAAACAATGATAAAAAAAGCCAATATATACTGCAATTCGTTTTGCCAGAAAGCAATCACAATCTCCATAACACAATATGAAGCATAAAGTTCCATTACTAATAAATAGAGGTAAAAATGAGAGTTTACTAACAAAATGAAGTGATTATATAGCATCATATGAGATTATTTCATATCCCAAAGGAGAAGGCTGATGAGATTATTTTATATAGCCTTTCACAGTTTGTTTCCACACTGCATTTTGCATGCTTAAAAAAAACCATCTTGTAAATCTCTTGGACTTTTACCTTTTCACAAATTTTTAACAGAAACCTAACTGAAGGCCAGAGAAGCCAAAATACAAGCCATTTGGACTACCGTAACAGCAGTTTCAGTGCTTTTACTGAAAAAAACAATTACAATAATAGAGAAATGTAAGAACATACTAAATAATTCTCTTTACCTTTGGATAATAGAATAAAGGCAGCAATATATCCTCTAATGCATTGTTGTCAAGCATTCAAGTGACAGTGATGGAAACAAACAAATCCTTTACCAGTGTGTAGTACCTGCAGTGATGGAAACAAACAAACAAATCCACTAATGCATTGTTGCCAAGCATTCAAGTGACATTTAAGCCATCCTAAAGTGTCTCGCCATTACATATCTACACATAGCTCTAGGTAACAACAGTTATGGGTGAAGAAATGTATACTTTGAATAAGTAACAGAATAATAGGTAACAAAATAATAAAGGCAGGATATATAGTCATTGATTGCCTTCTATATTCATTGCATTTGAAGAGAGCACATTTTCTTGGTAATGACAACAATGGTTGCTTAAAAATTTAAGCCATCATAAAATGTCTGACCTTCTATATTCATTGCATTCTCAAAAAGCCTTTACATAAAGAGTGCATAACTCTATTGGTGGATAGAAAGAGAAAGGGAGAGAGGGAGAGAGGGAGATATAGAATTTTGAAAAAGGTCGTTGGTCAATTACCTAATTCAATTTCTCGAAGGCAAAGGTCGCAAAAAATTATGTTGGTCTTCTTTTCCTAGAATGTCGGAGTACCACTCTCTTTGTTCTTAGTTGACATTGTGTTACTACAATAAGCCAAAATAGAGTAACAAATTGAAAATGTTTCAATAAAATTGGAAAGATGAGATGAGCGAGGAAGCAATTCCCTTAAACCTTCAATATTGCATCAAGCAAAGCATATCCCTATAGACATTACAATAGTAAATACACATAAGAGATGTGAGCAACATAACCAAGGCAGCCAAATTCCACCTGCCATTTCTCAAATTTGTTCACCAATAAGCAAAAAATCCACCAACCAAACTCGTTCATCAATACAACATTTCCAACAAAAATAACTTGAATGAAGCCTCAACAAAAAATTCAAGTTTGATATTTAACTAAAAGGAATTGAAATGGAGAGGTTGGCATTATGAGTGAACAGAGGAATTCAACCATTCATAAATTAAACTGCAGGTTGAACCACTACAAGAAAAATTATTGGGAAATTTCTATACATATCACACAATTGTTATGTGCATATCTAACACTTATAAGTTTGTTATTTACATTCATAGAAATGGTAAATCAAAGCCCCAAAATTATCATGCATGCAGCGAGCTCATCTGCACTGTTTTCCAATAACAAAAGAGATCACAACAAGATGTTTTGCCATTTTAGCTAATTTCACACCTCCAACTGTCAAAACATTCAATATTGCGTACAGTAGGCTTCCTACTCCCTTGCTTGATTTTCGTTCATAAACAGTTTTCCCCCAATTCAAGAATAAAACTGCGAGTTTTTCTCTTCTCAAATAATTTTGCAGTACAAGCCTCTCTAGCATCCTTCACAATTTTCAGAAACTGTGTTTTTAATATGTGCAACTCGCTCATATGTTCCAACTCCCCAATTCTATAACCATTCTCATTTTTAACAATGTAGAGAACAATAACATTGTTCACCCAATGTAGCAGCGTTCGCGGCACAGTATGGACGAAGCAGAAGGCGCGATATGGGTTAAAGTTTGCTTACCAGTAAGGAGAAACGGCTCGATGGCGACGAGGAGGGACGGCTCATGGTTCCTTTAGCGATGGAGAGGCGGCGTGATGGAGAGATGGATCAATGGCGAAGAGGAAGAAGGCGAGACAACGATTTCGAAGAAGAAAGCGCGGGATCGCTATGGCTGCAGGCTCGATACCTGGAAGACGAGGAAGAAGGCTCGGGACAGAATACCTTCCCGAGCGAGGGCAATTTGGAAGATTAGGAGGCGAAAGCTAGGATCGCGGGGTCGATCCAGCGGCCCGCTTTTCCCCCGCTTCGTCGGCGATCGGCCGCGAAGCTGCGCCAAACACCAGTTTCACGCGGCTTAGGGCCACGCCGCGGGAAAACAGCGGCCCCAAACGAAGCCGTAATGTTGTAGCAGTTTTTTTTTCTTTTTTTTTTTCTTATTTATTTATTTATTTCTTTCTTAGTGTATATATGTAATTCATTTATTAAGGGTGTGTTTGGGGCGGCTGTTGATTATTTGATAAGCAGATTATTTTGATGATCCGATAATCTGCATATTATCATAATATAAACTGTATTGCTGTTTGGGGAGCTTATTCAGAATACCTTATTGATATCTATTGCTGCATATTTGGTAAAACTGTTTGCAACAGAGCTAAAATAAACAAAAAAGTAGATAAATTTCGGATATATCGAAGCTATTTAGAATTTGATTTGCAAAATGGATGAAAGATGGTGGTTGTTTCGTAAATAGCAAGTTTCAGGTGCTCTATATGTAATTGCCCCATAAATAAAGATAAATGTTCAAACAAAGATTAAAGCAGTCCTAGTTTTGTGCTGGTAATACGATCATTTTCATCTCATAAGATTAGCGTCTTTTGTTCTACCTGCAGAATGCAAAAGCATATAGAAATATAGAATTTTGCAAGAAGAAATCCAGAAAAAAAAGAAGAGCAATTAACGTAAGGCATTCGATCTGGAAATAAAAAATCACTCATCTAAGTACTATAAAGCTCAAAATTAGCTATATTTTCCACCGCAGCAAATCAGATGCATAAAAAATCACCCCTTCAAATTAGCTATACTTTACCCGCGTCAAAGCCTTTTCTATATTTTTCGAACACGGATGCAGTGCGACACCGATAATTTGCGCAAACTTGTTTTTCAAACGGTGTGTCTGTGTTTTGAAAACGCCGTCGCACCTAATAAGCTGCCCCAAACATACCCTAAGTGTCGATTTGGGGCAGCTGCAGCTTATTCAAAAAAACAGTTTATCCTGATAAGTTGTTAATCAGAAATTGATCCAGATAAGTTCGCTGGCTGTTTGGGGCAGCTATTTTGAAATAGCTTATTTACAGCTGTTTGTGGATAAATGATCTTTCTACCCCTGTTAAGTAATGTTGTTTGTAACAAAATTGTCTTCACAAAATTTTTGATACCATAGAATAGAAACTAATACATAACTGTAAAGAAACAAAATGAAAGAGTTATCTCTTGACAGTGAGTATCAAGACTAATATAAAAAGAAAAAAAATATTAAAATTGCAATTAAAATTATAGTTGTTGTAGTTCTCATGCCATGTAAATTACATTGAATTGATCATAATATTTTGGAGAAAAAACACTACTTTTCTCTGAAAAAATAAATATCCATATTCAATGAATTTTCATTCAAAAGACCAAATTCTCAAAATAATTTTCACTAACAACCACAATTATAAAACATTTTTTTAGAAGTATAATGCAAGAAAATAAAATTAAAAAAAAAAACGAAAGATCTTTACTTGATTACAGTATAAGATTCACCAAAATCATATATTTTTCTTGTCTAGATTCCTTCTTGTTTGATAGAATCCAAAAATAAATTTCTTATCGTAAACTTAATTTAAAAATCATTTGACGTTGTGTTTAGACATGCACGTGCATTGCCAATTCAAGCATTAATATGCTATATATAATAATATGGTTGCTTTTTTTTTGAAGCGAACAAGAAATACAACTACACAACAACAACAACAACAAAGCCTTAATCCCACTAAGTGGGGTTGGCTACATGAATCATTTTCTGCATTGCATCCTATTTAGTGTCAATTTTTCGTTTAATTCTAATAAATTAAGATCATTTTTTATGCAATAAGCCCAAGTTTTCCTAGGTCTACCTCTGCCTTTCTTAACATAAGTTGT
The DNA here is from genome assembly GCA_022702705.1 of Papilionanthe hookeriana x Papilionanthe teres. Lineage (NCBI taxonomy): Eukaryota > Viridiplantae > Streptophyta > Magnoliopsida > Asparagales > Orchidaceae > Papilionanthe > Papilionanthe hookeriana x Papilionanthe teres. The sequence goes on from CM040422.1 coordinate 28,884,576, forward strand.
ATTTAAAACATATACGCTCCTAATCGGATCATCAGGTAGTCGACGTTTAATGTGACCGAACCATCTAAGGCGACTCTCTCTAATTTTATCCGTCGCTGGTGCAACACCAACCCTATTACAGATATATTCATTTCGCATCGTCTCTAAGTGTAAAGCCACTCATCCAACTAATCATTCTCATCTCGGCAACACTTAACATTATGCTTCTCTTTTAAAGGCAAACATTCAGCACCATAGAGCATTGAAGGTCTCACCACCATCTTATAAAATTTTTCTTTCAGTCTAAGCGGTAGTTTTTTATCACACAATAGGCCGGACGCATTCCTCCACTTCAACCAACCAACCTGAATTCTACTATTAACATCCCCATCTTTATCACCATCGCTTTGAACAATGGACCCGAGATATCTAAATCGTTCACACCTTTTAATAGTTTGATCACCCAAAGTTACACTTTTGTCACTAGACCTACTATTACTAAAATTACATTCCATGTATTCAGTTTTAGTTCTACTCAAACGAAGACCTTTAGACTCCAATGTAGACCTCCATAATTCAAGTTTTTCCTGGAATTTTTCTCGTCTTATCTACAAGGAGGATCTCATCAGCAAAAAACATACACCAACGTACATCCTCTTGTAAATGCCCAGTAAGACCATCCATAAATAAAGCAAAAATGTATGGGCTTAAAGCCGATCCTTGATGTAAACCAACGGAAATAGTAAAATATTTGGTCAATCCTCCTTCAGTTAGAACACATGTAACAGCTCTAGCATACATATCTTTAATGACTTGAATACAAGTCATATCAACACCTTTCTTCTCAATGACTCTCCAAACAACATCTCTAGGAACATTATCATAATCTTTTTCTAAATTAATAAAAATCAAATGTAGATCCTCCTTATTATCTCTGTACTTCTCCATCAAACCTCTCAATAAATGTATAGCTTCCATGGTAGACCTGCCCGGCATAAATCCAAATTGATTATGAGAAACCTTCGTAATATGTCTTAACCAATATTCAATTACCCTCTCCCATAATTTTAAAGTATGACACATCAATTTAATTCCTCTATAAATTGCACACTCTTGTGCATCTTCTTTATTCTTAAAAATGGGGACCGCAATGCTCTTTCTCCACTCCTCAGGCATCTTTTTAGTTTTTAAAATAATATTAAAAAGTTTAGTAAGCCAGGAAACCCCCAAATCACCTAAACATTTCCACACTTCAATTGGGATATCATCAGGTCCTACAGACTTTCCCCCCTTGGTTTTCTTTAAAGCCTCATCACCATTTATGAGCAAGAAATATACAAAAAAAAAGTGTTAGCTAATGAATCTGAATTTGTGCCTATAATTAAAACTATACTTTTAGATATTACAGAAAAGTGTGATGATTATCAGGATAAATATACATAAAATTTTACATATACAATGTTTATGATGTGCCATATATATAACATTTCAACCTGATCTTAATGGAAGTCGAGATTATAAATGTAATTGTAATCCTCCAATAATTTATCACATGTTATTATTGCACAGGGAGCAAGACAAGTAGAACATATTTCATTCATGAAAGAATAATTTTAAGTTGAGAAAAGTACCCATACTTATAAAGGAGTTTTTAATATAATTCATAATAAAATCTTATAGCTATATTTCAGTCCAAAAAATAAAATAATCCTGTTATAAATGTTATCGAAAAGAAGATGGCCTGGTCGACCATAGAAAAGGTATATTCACAATATATATGGATGAAAATATAGATTATTTTGGACAACAATGCAATTATTGTTATCAAGTAAGATGCAATAAATTCAAATGTCAAAAATATCCAGAGGATATAAGATATGAATTTTTTATAAATATTTTTTAACTTTTTTATTGCTTATTTTATAGGAAGGGGAAGCCAAAGCAAAGAGGCAAAGCTACAAAACTAATGAGGAAGAAAAAAATAAAGTAACAATATTATGTTCATTTATAAACAAATATTTATTTATGTATCATCAACTCATATGTTTTGACATTTACTTCGTAAGTCATATGCGGCATCTTTAATATCACTACATGTCCCAATACAAGAAAAAAACAAAGTGCTTATTAAAACTTGTCATTTTACATTTGTGAAGTTTTATGAATTGTTTGTTTAAATTTTTGGTGTTTTAAACTTGAGGGAATTACCTTAACAAAAAAAGTACTTCAACTTTTTTACATATTATAATATTCTAAATTTAAAAGCAAAATTAAAATTATCTAGCTATTAAATATTTATTCTATACATATTAAAAATTTACTATAGAATAACAATGTAATATGATTTTTTTCTAACAAAATAAATTTATAAATATTAATCAATATTTTATCAAATAATTCTAAGAAAATATAATTTTTTATATTATTTTAAATTAAATATCAAATTTAAAAAAAAAAATAAAATAAAGAAAGTTTTCAAACAAATATTAATAAAATATTTCAAAAAATATTTTGTTAAGAAGTCTAAATAAATTTAATAAAATTAAAATAACATTTCAAAATAATACTGTAATATTTTAATAAGATTATTTATATTTTTTTCTTAATCCTGATATAAATTTAAAAAAATAATAAAATGAAATAATATATAAGGTGTTCTAGATACCTTACAAGATACATTGTTGCTAATAGGGCTGTCAAAAAAGCTCGTTGTTCGCGAACAGTTCGTATTCGGTTCGCCAAAAAGGTCGTGTTCGATTCGTTCGATAAACAAACGAGACGAACACGAATAATTTTTTTCGTTCGGTTTGTTAAATGAACCAAACACAAACAGTGATGTGTTCGTTCGTGTTTAGTTCGTTATTGTTCAAAATATAAAATAATTTAAAATAATTATATATAAAAAATTTATGATATTTTAAAAATAATTATATATTATAAAAATTTATCATATTTTAAATAATTAAACTACTATAAATTATAATATATGATAAATTATTAATAACAATAATAATATTATAGTATTAATTATATTAATATAAATATTATAATATTATAATTAATATACTATACTATATATTAAAATAAAACTCTAATAAAAATCCCAAACGCCTTATTCCACTTGCTTCATTTTGAGGAAGTATGGGTTACTGCAATGTGTACGGAATACCTAATCGATTGCTTCATTTTGAGGAAGTATCTATCAAAGCTAAGTTTGTCAAAAAGCGCGTTGTTCGTGAACGATTCTCGTTCGGTTCGTTAGGAAGTTAGTGTTCGTTCGATAAGCAAACGAACCAAACACGAACAGTGATGTGTTCGAACATTTCAAACACGAACAATAGCTCTGTTCATTCGTGTTCGGTTCGTTTACACCCCTAGTTGCTAAACAACTGGTGATTTGTTAATGGTTGACTATGCTCCTAATTTTTTTTTAATACCTTGTTATTTAAATTTTACCAAGTAAAAATCATATGATCAGTATAATGTCAAACTCATGATAAATTTTTTTCCTTATGATAGATTCTTCTTGAAATTTTAAATGACCATTAATTTTTCCAGAAATTTGATAGCTTTATTTATATTTTAGTTACATATAAAAAATTTTCTTCTATAATAAATACTTTTCACTTTTCATACCATCAGGATTAACTTATCTTGAATTCTCAAAATTTGTTTCAAGAGCTGAGATACATTCTTTCATCTCATTCTACGTACCAACTTTCGGAAAGTGAAAAGTTCTATAAATAAAAAGGAAAAGCTCAAAATAAATATACATTAAAGTAAATTGTAATCCTCAAAACAATATTCTCTTGCCTCTAAAGTAAGTTAATAAAATTACAGAAGGTGAGTCTAATGATCCCTATGCCCAATACAATAATCATATAAACATTGCACCCACAATAAAAAAGAAAAAGAAAAAAAGAAAAAAAAAAACAAACAAAGAAGGCACACGACAAAAGAAACAACAAAAAAGGACAGTCAAGGTCTTGCAAATCCAAGCTGACCCAAGTTTCTTCCATGCATGTAGTCCTGCCTTATTTCTTTACATCACAATGAGAGAAAACCTCTAAACTATACAAAAAACATCATGGAATCTGAGTTCTCTCATCAAGGATTATGTTCAAAAGTGGATGGAACTAACCATGAAATGGTGCCGCAAAATTCCATGTCAGACTTTTTGTACACTTGGATATGCGAAAATCCTAAGCCACAGCTGAGCTATGGTATGCTGCCTCCATTCAAACTGCTCTTCTCTCGCTTCTCAGTCATGATGCTATTTGGACTTTCTGCTGCATCTCCTAAAATGGTTCCATCTTGCTGACGCACAAATATATTCAAACCAACTGGTGTCAATGATGTCACAGGTTCCTGTAGAAGACCATCCAGTATCAGCAGAGAACAAAAGAAAGAAACAAAGATGACCAATGCCAACAAATTACACTCAAGTAGAAGCCAACATGATTAAATGCACGAAAAGATCATAGCACAGCTCAACTTAAATAAATAACTCCAGAAACTTCAAATGTTTTTTTCATTATCTTGGAGAAAATTATATATCTAATGACTAAACAGGTATTACAAAAATATAACAGATACATAAGGTTGATAAACTTCTACAACAGACATACCTCATTGACAGCTTCCGATCCTTCAGAATGAAAGAGAATAGGGCGGCATCGCTTATCCTCATTCATCAAGCTTGAATTTTGAAAGTGGCTAACAAGTGCCACCTTGCCCTGAATGCGAGCATATGCAGAGTGAGGCAACTTTCTCACTGTTGAACTTCTCCCATTTCTTTCCATTAAATGTCTGCATAATGAAGGATGATCAACAAGATAAACAGAATTAGTAGGAATAAATCGTTTAAGATTGGTATCCTCAAATAAGTCAAAACAAGAAAAAAAACTAGAGGCATAAAAAGTTGATCTGAGTCGTTGTGACAAGTGATTTACAAAGAATAATTGTCATCACAAAGGGGCTGCTTGATAGTAAATAATATTAAGAGCTCCCAGAAAATACCTGATGAAAAGGGAGGATGTGGGAAGGAGACAACATGTTGATAAACGCATAGCCCACATTGCACTTGTTCTACAAACATTTTAAAGCAAATAATTGTAGAGTCCAAATGAAAAATATTTTCAAATATGTAGAGTGATATTGATCAGATCCTAGCAATCACCTTAAAATCAATAGGCAGATACAAAAAGTCATAAGAACCCTTGTGGTTCTCATCAATGGTGGCTAACAGCATTTTCGAAGTGTACCTTTCATTTTAAAAAAGAAAGAAAAATTAAGTATTAGTGTGTGATCATTCAATAAAAAAACATCAACTTACTGGGTCAACAGTCTTATGAGCATACTTATTTGGAATGTTTTTTATCATCAGAGTTGTCCTGGTGTCTTCTCCATTGATTATCTTCTCCAAGTTAAGCTGATACTGCTTCTTGCTGTCCAGTTGAGTGCCATAGCCTTCAGCTCGCCGATTGCGAGCTCGCTCATTCACACCATCAACTCCAGGAAAAGGACCACTTCCGAAGAGGGAGCTACCCAGCCTATGTGAAGCTAATAACCTGAAATTGGATGGGCTAGTCTCTAATATGTTCCCGGATAGAGCAACTCCATGGTTCAGAGGTGCCTTAGTGCCAATGTTAGCTGTTAAACTTCCATCGTTTCTGCCCATGCTGGCACTTCCAAATGGAGATGGACTCAAGAAAGAAGCCCCTGGAGGCTCAGAAAAATAACCAAAAGGCCTTTCAAAAGATATACCAGATGGAGCAGATCCTACATGATGGTAGAGATGATTATGGGATGATGGTGAACCAATGAAAGGGACATGACCTGGATATAAAGTTCTCTGCCCTTGGCCTTGGGGATTAGATGGAATTTGATGTCTCACAGACTGCCAAGAAGAAGGATGCGAAAAGTCACTAAATGGAGGACTACCCCATAGAGACTGGGATCCAGTAACTGTACCAACACCAGATGCATTCAATCTTGGAAAAGGAGATCCATTTTCTGTATTTGATACCATATTGAGCATCATTTCACTCCTCTCTGGAAAGGAATGAGGATGCTGAAATGCTAATCCTTGTGAAAGTTGGTTGCTATTTACATGTTCAGCGAGGTTAATCCTGTTTTGATCTTTCCCAATAGGAGCAATATTCATAGAGTTTGAAGATGAAGGTACTAGAGATGCTAATCCAGGCAAATAGTTACCCCCTATAGGATCACTGGTACCAGTGGACCGGCTAAGAGATGGAAAAGAATCATTTTCAATTGGACCATGTGTCCATATACCTATCATTGGCATCATATATCAATAAAATTTTCAATTTTTTTAAGAATTACATATAATTAGAAACAAAAGTTATGATATTCAAACCTGGAGGAGAACTGGCTATAGGTGAACCCCCAAGTTGTCCATAAATTCTGTTCTCATCCTTTTCTATGTCTTGGCTCATTTGATGAATTAAGCTAGTTCCAGAAGAACAACTCTTATAATTCATAAATAAACCAATCTAAGTTGAGACATAAAGGATGCTAAACTATACTAACACAGGTAAAAATCAAGTCAGGGATACACTGTGATGCAGTTTTTTGCATCCAACAGGAAGATGATAAATATTGAAGGATAACGTATAGAAACAAAGCTTATTCTAAAATGGCAAGAATTATACTATTTGGATGTAGATCTAAAGATAACTAGAAATCTAGAACTAAGAACGACTAGAAGCAACCTAGTTTGTAATCACCATGTTCCAATTAAACACATTCACAAAAATCAAACTTCTAACTTCTTGAAGAATTCTTTCAAAACAAGATAGAGAACCCATTCCATAATAATAGCATGAAAAATTTAATAAGCACATCCTAAAGGGAAAACTGACCCCCGAAAATTCATTAATAGACATGTCAATTGAAGAATAACACCACTGCATAACTTACCTTCTACGAGCACCACCAGGACGACTGGGTTCTAGCTTTATGCGCTTCCCAGCTATATCACTTTTGTTCAATGCTCGAAGGGCTGCTTCAGCAGCTCGAGCATCATAAAATTCAATAAATTTATGGTGTCTTTTGTGTGGGGTTTCCCTTATCTGTAGAAATGGGCATGGACACAAAAAAAATCAACAACTTGAATGAAACAGAAAAGTTTAACAAAACAAGAGAATTTTAAGAAAAATATATCCCACCTCCTTCACTTCTCCAAAATTTCCAAATAGCTGAAGAAGATCATCATTTGAAACTGACGGATCCAAATTAAATATTACAAGGGTTCCTTGATTCAAATCTTTGTCTGATGGGTTCTCCTGTAAAAAAACAATAAAAGAGAAAATTTTAAGTACCAGGTGAGTTAAGAAGCTTGCAATTTAAACATAAATGATCTGTAAAAGTGACTTAATTTTCTTCAACCTTGGGTATAGAAAAATGGATATCCAGCTTTCTCCTCCGCAAAGGTTTATTTTGTAATGCACGCATAGCAGTTCGAGCAGCTCTGATGTCATAATAAGATATCATAACAAATCCCCTATTTTTGCAAGTAGTGTACATGGTTCTGATATCACCATATTGCTACAGAACCAGGCAATTCAATGACATGAATGAGACAGAAAGCCATCTAAGAAAAAGAATATACCTAGAAAATTCCAATTAAGAGAGCAAAAAAATACAAAAGCAACAACAAGAAATAAAATATTTAATGAAATTATAAATGACTACAAGCTAAAATGCTGTCCATATTTTACAACATATTTTACAACTGAAGTGCCAAAGTAAAATATACTTAAAAACTAAAAACAATAGCTAAGCAACAAATATATGACTTCATGACTAGCATCTAAAGCTAGTGCTAGCACAGTCCTCGTAAGTGACACGAAAGTCTAAACCAGAGTGCAATATGCTTTTAAGAAGTATAATGATGTTGGTTTTACAAGAAAACAAAAAGAGAAGGGGAAATTATTATGCGTCAAAAAGAATTAGAAACTAAGGAAGAAACAATAGCATGGAATAAATTTAAGGATTTTATTAATGGGAATAAGGTAAGTGATAGGGTGATATCCTACATGCATTTAGAAAAAAGTAATATATCTTAACTTTTAGTAAAATTGCTGTTAATTAATGATCATTGACAGGATATTAATAGCGAGAGCACAGAGGGAATCAATGACAGTAAGTTATGGCCACCAGGTTGTTTGTGTCAATTTACTTAAGTGTGAACTAGCAATCTTATTGGTACAAAATTGTAGTGCCAACAAAGGTGCTGGACAATGTTGGAGAGACAGCAAACAGGAGCAATATTAGAGTTAGGGTCATAAGCGACTGGGATTGGGTGCAACAAGTGATTTGAAATTCAATTGATTATGGAGAATTTAGAATACACCAAAAACTAGACTTTTGAGCTTTTCAAAATTGCTTGATCTAAAAAATAATTTGCATCTGATTTAATTCATATCAAACACCTGGAAAATCAAGACACAAGTATCACTTTACTTTCACACCTCACAAGTTTGCAAGAAAGTGGCCCATAAGCTAATTATCACTGAGGATGCTAGACATATGATTAGTGACTATGTTTCACAAATCAGATTAGAATATAATGTGAAACAATAAATTTGGAAAGAAAAGTAGGAAATATTAGAACATATGCCCAAAGAAGATTATATATTCATTGGGAAGTGCTTAAATGGACCTTCTAATACATGAGTTATTAAGGAGAGGACGTTATGGAAAAGGGTTAGAGGGTAATATTATGGAAAAGTCATAATTGATTTTATGGTACCTCTGTTTATATTCGAAAGTTAAGCCATTTAATTACAAATAGATTTACAGTTAAGTCACCTGATCACAAAAGAATTACAATTATTCATAAATACAATATATATATACTTTCGACGAAAATTTTCATAAGTAATTGCCGAAAAAAGTGAGATGATAAACCTCAAATATTAGATTAAAGTCAAAATGAATTTCTTTAGTTAAGCCAAACTTGATGTGAGATAAAATGAGTAATTAAAATAAGAAAATTATGAAGAGTATTTAGGATCACCTAAATATATTTGTATTTTAGAAGAAGTTTGGTGAAATGAAGAGATACAAGATATTATTAGTGGAAAAAAATGCTTTAAAAAATGACAACAAATACTATAAAAAATTTATAGTGATTACAAAAAGGCTAGAAGTCCTGATAAAAAGGTAGCAGGCAAAGCAAAAAACTATAATTCTTTTATAATTTATATAATATGTTAGATACATAGGAAAATGAGAAGCACAAAAAAGCTAAGATGATATAGATTTTCAGTAAGTGGATGCATTAAAAAATGAAGATTATATGAGCATAGTTACAAATAAATAAAAAAAAAGTTCTAAAATTATTAATGAGTGATTTACGCAAAAATAATTTTGAAAGAGTAAAAGGATAATAATATTATAGATTAAAACAAAATAAGTAAATGAAAATTAGTTCTAAAATAGATGCGTAGAAGTAAAATTTTGGGATAAGATAAGATATGGATTAAGATTTGAAGAGTCAATAGGTGACATTCAAATAAATATGAAAGAAATTCTTTTTCGAGAAATTTTAAGAACTTAGGAGATGCCAAATAGTTGGCGAAGAAGTATTTTAACACCAATATTTAAGAATAAAAATATTCACAATTTTAGTGATTATTGATATAAACTTATATCATTCAATGAAGTAATAGAAATTAACAAAGGATATGATCTTAGAAACATTATGTTGATATTGGAGAATCAATCTAAGTTTATGCTAGGAAGATCCATAAAGAGGCAGCCTTTGTTAAGGGAAAAAATTATACAGTAATAAATGATCTTAGTACTATTTTTATTGATCCTAAGAAACCATATAAATAATGAAAACTAATTTGATGAATACTATAAAAAAAGGTATGCCAATTGTATGTTAATATTCCTAAAGTCATATATAATGAAGCATTGATTGCTAGTACAAAGTTAACGAAGAAAATCAAATCATTATATGATTACATGAAGAATCAGCATCAAGTCGGTATTATTTTGTATTGATTATGTGGAATTTTACATAGGTATTCAACGAATGATATCTTACCATAAGCTTTTAACAAATGATAATTATAGTTGGTTAGGAGACTACTTAAAAAATTAAATTATCAACCATATTTAGAAAATAAAAGATCATAGGAATAATAGTACAAAAGCTAACTTTTATATGCAATTAAAATAAAATTGAAATTAAATGTATTAGTGAATGTAACTAGAACAAAAGGCAATTTTTAATGTGGCCTGGATCAATAATTCAAAAGATGCGAATGCAAATGGAAATAAAAATTCTAGAGCTGAATGTTGAATTATCAAAATATATTTGTTCTTAAATTTTACTATGTGATAAGATAATGTTAGAGAAAAGATACCTTTTTTTTTCATATTGTAATAAAACTGAAGATTTTTAAACATCAGAGTATTAGCCGATAAAGTAGTCACTAATAAATGAGTAATTGTGAAAGAATGATAATGTTAGGATATATATGAGGCAAAACAAAGAAGACTGAATTGAGGAAATATACTAAATGGGGAGTGGAAGTAGCATGAATTAAGAGAAGCAATAACAACAAGCCCTTATCCAACTAAGCGGGTTGGCTAAATGAATCCTTTTCTCCATTGTGTCCTATTGAGTGTCATATTTTCATTTAATTGTTATAGATTAAGATCATTTTTTATAGGTCTACCTTTGCCTTTCTTAACATAAGTTGAAGCTAAAACATCTACACTTGTAACCGGATCATTAAATGGTCGATGTTTAATGTGACCAAACCATCTAAGACGACTCTCTCTAATCTTGTCTTTATCTAGAACAACACAACACTTTCACAGATAGATTCATTTTGCATTTTCTCTCTCTAGGTGTCAAGCCACTCATCCACCTGCATTCTCATCTCACCAACACTTAACATTCTGTGCCAGATAGCATTGCAAACCTCACCACCATCTTATATGAATTTCCATTAAGTCTACGCGGTACTTTTCTATCACACAAAAGGCCTGATGCATCCTCCAGTTCAAGCAACAAACCTGAATTCTACTTGTAACATCCCCTCAATATCACCATCAGTTTAGCCAATAGACCTGAGATATCTAAAACGTTCACACTTTTTAATGATTTTAAAACCCATAGTTACAACTTTGTCACTAAAGTTACTACTACTAAAATTGCATTCCATGTATTCAGTTATAGATCTACTCAAACGAAGGCCTTTAGACTCGAATGACAACCTTCTTAATTCAAGTTTTTCTTGAATTCCTACTCAAGTCTTATCCACCAGAAGGATGTCATCATCAAAAAGCATGAATTAAAGAGAAAGATGTGAAAAATAAAATTAAATAATATGAGCATTCCTCTTATATCAGATGATTTACAATCTTCAGCCAATTCAATTCCTATTTTATTTGACAGCCAACAAGTTTATCATTTGCATAGTCAAGAAATTGGGTAGAACATTAGAAACTATAAAAAATGCAACCAACATAATAATTGGATTCAATAGAACATCTATTGAGTCTTCAATGATCATTCTAGTAAGTTCATAATCTGTTTGGATAAAGCAAGCAGAAGTTTCATATTTGTGAAAGACGATAGGCACAAGAAGCACCAATAAGATGGGTAGATAATGAAGGATTGAAAAGGAACAATAGTACAAAAAAATCGAATATAACTAGAAGTTTGCAAAATGATTCGCACAGAATATGTTAAACATCTCTTCAACAAAACATAGAGAATAAAGAATCAATAAATGAACCCCAGATAAGTTGGGGTGAAGTTAATGATGAAGATGATGATTGGCATCTATAAAAACAAAATCTTTAGTTATCACTTTAGGAGACCTTTGAAGCTTGCATATTTTGCGTCCTTAGCCTAAAATAGTTAATGTTAATGATTTTCCAATTATAATTTTCAAATAAACATTCACAATCATTATTATCAACTAATAAATGTCTTCCAATTGTTTGAAAGAGCCTGAGAACAAATACATAAAGCAATTAAAAAATATGGTTGAGTATGAAAAGTAATGAAGAAAATGGCAAATCACCCTAATAAATACTCGGATATGCTTCGAATGACAATATGACAGTAGCTGAATAACTCCAAACGAATACATAGCAAAATAACAATTCATTAAAGAAGGAAAGCATGATCCTCAAGGGATTTCCCCACATATTTGGTGGCGTAAAAGGGGAATTTGCGTAAGGGATGATGCATGGATTCAAGAGGCATCAATGGCTGATAGATCTTGCATCTTTGTAGAGTTGAAGTTGTAGAGACTATCTTAATCCTAGAGAAACTTGAGCTTAGCAATGCCAATTTGATAAAGTTTTTAAATGTATATTATTGCTACTTACTAGTAATCACCTGAATCTTATAAATAACACTTTTTTAGTCAAAACAAAGAGACTAACTAGAAATTTTTCTTGCATGCATTTAGAATACACACACACACACACACACACACACACACACATACTTGATTCATGATAGTCGCCACAATGTTGCAATTCACTTTTGGCCTAGGTATTAGATCAGCCAAATAGGAGGACACAGTCAATATAAACCGAATAAAAAAAGTTAGAACCAAGAAAATGAAAAAGTACCAGGAGTAAAAGACATGTCCATGCTGGCTTTGTGGTATCGAAGTAGTGCCAGCTACAATATCTCCCTTAAGTGAAGCGACCCCTTTCATAGAACATATATGGTTGATAGCTAATAATAGATGAGAAAATCAACAATCCTAATTTAGCTAAAGGCAGAAAAAATGAGTTGCAAAGCAATCGTTAACCTCCGATTTCCTCTCTCTACTGGACTTAGACTCAACACATCAACCAGCCAAAAGAAAGTCCACATTGATATCACTAGAAGTGATTGACAGTTGATAAAACATTGGATACATCAAGAGCTTCTCTGCATCGTTAAAATGATGTGAAATGGCCCTCCTAAAAATGTCCACTAAAGGGGTTAGAAAAGTTATCAATCAACCTTATAACTGACATTAGATAATGTTTTCAACCATCACTAAGCCTGTTAGTCACATCATTAATTTATTCCAAACTAGAATCATGAATTCTGATCTGCCAAAATCATCAAAATCAGGGTGGGTTCATGGAGATCCGTCAAAAAGAAAAAAAAAAGGAAAACCCAAACCGTGCATGTTTAAGCTTAAAAATAAAAAAAAAAACAAAAAAGATGATTGGGGATTAGTTTTGGATAGAAAACGCCATATCACAAAGGCCGCTAAATTGACCCTTATTATTTTTTCACTGACTTAAAGTTTTGTTACAAACATAATAGGGAAGAAGCTCAGCAAGAAAAATTTATGGCTGACACCTCATGCAGAAATTCCATCAAGAGAGTGTTGGGGATCCCCAAGCCCAAAAAATAATCCCCTCCCGTCCCTGATTTCTCCATTGTAGCAACGCCTGCTCTGTAGCAGAAGTTACAAGATCTTACAAGCATACAACATAGTATTGCAGCTGTTTTCGCAGCTATTTAGATGTTTAAGCCTGCTACATAGTCAATTCATATTCCTTCATTTAGGAGTAAGATTTTGACCGTTGGTTTCTTTTATCGCTAATTTCTTATTGTAACCTGGAATCAAACACTTAATTTCTTTTATAAACTACTTGTGCACTCTACTAGAATAAAAAATTAGTTCTTTATGGGTTTAATATATTCTAGACTTGCAAACTTGATTCAAAAGCTGTAGCTACTTTATGATAGAAAACTTAATAGTTGGAAGTTTAGGCTAGGCTTTGTAAAACTATCAAATATGGGTCTAATTTTGATTATAAGTAGGAGGTTTCTACACATATCAAATTCAATAATGGTTCAGCAAAATATTAGTTTTCTCTAAAACTTGAGGGTGCCAGTTGGATGTGAATTCTTTGAACGTCATGCAAGTTTTGACATCAACTCTCAGGAGAGCTGTCTCTTTGTAATGGCATTAAACAAGATTAACATTGTGGCACTTCTCTAATTGATTACTCTTTTAACTTTTTCCAGCTTATGGTCTGAAAGCAGTTGAGATTTGGTCATGTTTGCTCCAATATGATTTTCCCCTTGCATTATGAATCCTAATTGTTCTGGATATCTATCTGATATTAGATATTTTTGCATTCTTTCTTTTTTTTAAGATAAATAACTTTTTTTTAGGCAAGATTTAATAGTTTCTAGTTGCATAAAAAAAAAAAATTTGCCTAAACTAAAAGTATGCAAATTTTGATCGTTCGTGATGTTTCCCATCTTAGGTATGCATTAATAAGTCCACTAACTTAAGATATCTTGCATTAGAGTTATACTAGAGACCATGCTTAATTCAGGTGAACTCAAGAATATAATAAGTAATGCCATTTTACTGAAATTGAATAAATTATGAGCCTACATGAAAAAAAAAAGAGTCTCGTATTTTAACAAGTACTACGTTAGGGAGGGGAGCTTAACTTTGGGAAATATTCATAGTGGATTTATAATTTGATAAAATTCTTTGAACATTTGAACATTACCATCAACTTGATTCCCAAAAATTAAAATTCAAGAAACAAAACTAGTGAGACATGCTTCTAAATATATATATATATAGCGAAGTATTCCAAATTAGACAAAAGTGAACATGGGCTCGCAAGGGAAATAAGCTTAAATATCAAATTTATTATATGTTATATGTAGAGATCAATTGCAAAATCAAGTAACTAGTTGTCAAGAAAGAGACTAGCATTTTTTAAGTATTATTTAAGTTATATATATATCTCGTAGAGACATGGTTTGCATCCGGACTAGTTTGTTGCCATGAGCTCTTCATTAGTCCTAGGTGAAACATTAGAAAAAAATTAAGACACACTAGATATTTGATTGGCATAACAATAGTATAATTAATATGTTAAGAGTACTGCACCTTGGAATTAAACGTCATAAAGTCATATTTGACTACTCTAAAACCTATCAAACATACACCGACACAATAATCATATAATCAAATAAGATATTATTGAAAAAACTAGCATTCATTAATGTTCCTTAATGATACATTTGATGCTAACAATAATAAGCAATTGCAACAAGAAACTAAATTTATTTTTGTTGAATCTTAATACGCACATATGCTGGAATTTGTTCACAAACTTTAACCAATACCTGAATAAGATATAGAGATTGAATATAAAACAAAAATTAAGCATAAAGTTATATCAGAACATGAACCATTAGAAATTAAATCCACTTCTATGGTTAAACTCAAAATTGAGCAGGTCATAATCCGAATTTTAAATAAAATTCATGACTGAGATCAATTCTAGATTTAAACCTCCATAGAAAACTAAATTTGAAAGTGACACTGAACATAGGAGCAAAAGTGAACATAAGCATAATTATAATTCAAATTTGGACTTGATTGTGAGCCAAAATTCTCAAAACAAACTGAATACATTCTTTCTGATGAACCCATAACTAATAATAATTCTTGAATATTAATCTAAATTTCTAAATTATAATAAATTAAGCCCTGACAAATGAAAGTATACAAATAATGCCTATCAAAGTTTATAAATCAGTTGAAGAATCAAATGATCTATAACTCCTAATGAAATTCCTAATCAAATCATCTCTACAAATGATGCTAAAATTAATTTTATTTCAGGTATTTGGCTTCTTGACTTACAAATTCCCAAACTAAAATTGCGTCAATATATCAATGATTAGCTAAATTGTTCCATAACTTAAACTTATAAATTCTATTTATATAGTTAAATCTAAGGATCCATAATCTATCACAATTGATATTTTGCCCCTTTAGATTAGATTTATTCAAAGAGGTTGTATATTAATCTAAGAATATCATGTTGGTGTAATTGTCAACTTTTAATTGTCTACTTTCTATCTTCCCCCTATGGTACTTCCTTCCCAGTAAACTAAAGGATAAAGGAGATCTTTTACATAGCCAATATAAATAACCCCTGCCTCTCCAGAAGAAGAAAATATGATAAAAAAAAAGGTAAACAGAGAAGATAAGTGCATGAAATTAGGCTAGGTAGGTCCGCCATGCCCTCTAATACAAGTAAATGACCCTCAAGCAAAACATGTCACCACTAAATGTTATAGACAGTTGATTTGTAAAGGCTCAACAAACTTTAAGAAATTTTGCCCAATGAAACCACTTACAAAAACATCTTTATTATCATAGGCAGAATGCTGAAAAGTATTCACGTTTGTAGCCAATGCTAGGGCTATGCAATAGAACCAAAATCTCATATTTTATGTTTGTTGTTGTCTTTAAAACCTAGAAACATTTTTTTTTACTGTCTCAAATAGTTAAGTTCGTTTATGTCATTTGAACCTCATAGCCATTTAATTATTGTCAAGGTCATTATAGTCATTTAAGTTTTCTTAAATTTAATTAAGCCATTTGTTATGAAGATTGTTAGTTTGCTATCAGGAACAATTCATAAGAAAAAAACTTCAAGCTAACATTATTATTGATTAAATGATTCATGTTCAACCTTTTTTTTTTATAGTTTTTTTGCTTTGTTCTTAGGACCCTGCTTTATTAAATTAAAAAAAAAAAAAAAAACTTTAGGCCAAAATTAATATTGATAGGATAGCTTATTGAAGAAGATTCTCATGACCATGAATGTAAAGTATTTAATCAAATGTGAGGCCCGACATATTCTCACATTGTGACATCATTGCTCATGTTTGAGACATTAGGTTATTGTTTGTTTTTAATCCATCCACATCAATATTTTCATGTTTTTCTTGTCTTTAAGTTCATCAAACTCTTTTAATTATAAAAGGCCTGCACATGTCCAATATATTCTATCTATAATTATAAATATTATTAACCTAAAAAAAATTTTAAAAGGACTTTAAAGAACCATTTAGGTCTTTCAGGAAAAATAGTTTGAACGATTCATTCCTGTATCCACCAAAAAGGAAAGAAATATCTAAAATTTTATCACTGATTTACAAAGTTTATATGGAAAAAATCAACTGCAAAAAAAATAAAAACTAACCTAACTTCTCCAAACAAAGTCAATCAAGAAACAAGCAAAATATCCCTTCTTGTAAAAATGTAAAAAAATCCTAATAAGTTTGCAAAAGCCAATAACATACATAAACAATTTTCCTGCGACATTTCAAAGAAATGAAAAAAGATTTAAAATTACTAGATTAATGTAAGTAACAAGTTTTAAAGTGTTGTACATATACAGAAACAATACAATTTGCTTAGAATGTACTAAGAGAAGACTATTATTGACAGTGAGTAAAGCAAATTAAAAGAGAAAAAAAAATGAAAATAAATTACATTCCTACACGAAAATCATGCAATGAGAGATATAAGATCCTACATTGGGCATATGATGATTATATTTCCCAATTGCCTAACTGAAAGATAATTTATGATTGTGAAAATTGTAAATTCGAAGCAATAACATATTTTACAAGAAAATCTTAAGAAAAAATAAACCATTGCCCCTCTAAAAAAAACAGAATTCATGGAGTATCTATCATTTACCTCAAATAATGCACGTAGCTCAGAGTCTTCAACATTACTATTGATGTTCCTAACAAATAATGTTCTCGAAGGATGCTCACCATAAGGGTGCTCTCCAACAATAGCTCCACCACCATTCGAAAGTCCATAATGAGTGATACCATTTGCAAAATATCCATCACTTAAATGTATGTTTGAAATCCCTGAAGTCAGATTCTCCATAGGATCAAGATCCAATTCCATTCCCCCACCACTACCAAAGATATCAAAATCTTCCAAATCTTCCATTTGTCCAGGCAACTCACTAAGATCAAAGTCTTCTACTACGCCAGCTAGAAGTGCTTCCTCATCATCAGGAAGCATACTCCCAATGACAGGAACACTAGAGTCATCCAAGCAACCCTGAACTGAATCCTTCTTTACTTCTCTCAACTCAGAAGACACATCATCCATAGACTGAATGGTTAGATCCACATCTGGAAAGATCACTGAAATCAACATACAAGAAGCATAATGTTAACTAGGCAAATGAGATGATAATAATAATAATAGTGATAATAAAAATAATAATAATAAAAAAATACATTTCTCATGCGGAAGTACAGGTAATGAGCTTGAAAACAAAGTAGCATCATTTGATCCTTTGAACATAATAGAACCCGATGGAACAGGCCATGCAGTACTTCCAATCTTTTGACCAATCTTCATGGATGGAACATTTGATGGACCTGTTTTATTTAAGCAATATAATTGGAAACCATATCAATCCAAAGTAAAAGGTAGACAAGTAGAGGGTTCTCTGTGATAGTAGACCTGCATCATCTGAAATATCTGAAGATTTGCCCATCTCTTTAATTCTGCAATTTAGGTGGTACAATAACAAACAATAAATAAATAGCAATTCTCCAATTTTCTCTTCATTTTAAAACGAGAAGCAAATGAAAACCAGTTGGTATTGAGATAAATTGAAATTATTGAAAAAATCAAAGGAAAATGAAAAAAAATGCCAGCCAATTTCTGCTATAAACTGACTATGCATACGACAACTGAGAAAATAATATAAAAGTATAGAGAAATAAAAAATATAGAGCTAGAAAAACTATTCACTTTTCT
Organism: Papilionanthe hookeriana x Papilionanthe teres; assembly: GCA_022702705.1. Lineage (NCBI taxonomy): Eukaryota > Viridiplantae > Streptophyta > Magnoliopsida > Asparagales > Orchidaceae > Papilionanthe > Papilionanthe hookeriana x Papilionanthe teres. The sequence goes on from CM040422.1 coordinate 28,903,196, forward strand.
TCAGAAAACTCCTAAGATAATAGAATTATAGGGTCATTCGCAAACAAGATTCAGATCCCACGAAGCCCAGGTAAAGAAATCAGCGATACCGACAGAGAGTAATTGCAGGCGAATTACATACACAAATCCAAGCAAGATCCAAGCTAAAAAATTGCCCAATTTTATAGAATTATTAGCAACAAGTTATCACAGAAAAGATTAAGAAACAAAAAAATATATATATATGTAAATAAATAAAGTCGCGAACCTACTTCACATGAATGCTACAGTCCAACAATGATCCCCACACGAAACCCCTAACGACTTTATCAAAATTTCAAGAGCCGTGGAGTCCTGTTCAGACTGAAAACTAAAAGCTCATTTCAAGGTATCCTATGAACTAAATTATAAAGGCCAATTCAATAGAAACCAAAACATTTAAAACAAAAAAATCACAGAAAATCGAAAGAAACTACCGAAAAGCCTAACGTCAGAACCTCCGTCGGTCTCAAAATCTCGAAGCAACAGGACAAAAGGAAAGAACTTTTAACCCAAAATCGGAAAAAAGTACCCATTCTTCCAAACCCGCCATTCATTAGCATTACTAAAAAGCAACAAAGCATGGCAAAAGGAGCTGCATCACCTACCTCGAAGAAGCCCTAGCAGCTGAGAATTAGCGCCCGCCCGCTCCGTGGCTTCACTTACAATCAGAAATGGAGAGAAAAATATCAAGCTTGCCCTTCATTCCACTTTATATACTTTATATTTGTATTACATTGAAAATAAAATAAGATTAAAAGATAAATAATAGTAGTTATAATAATAAATACAATAAAATTTAGAAATTAGTAGAAAGAGAGAGAAGGCGCTGGGGTGAGGGCTGGGGAATTCTGCCGTATTTGAATCTCCTTGGCGTCCGTTGACGCCATTGTTTGCTTCTGAGGCTCTTCAAATGTTCTTTTATACTCGTAATTTTATTTTCTATAAGTAAATTAAAAAAAAATGAAGAAAATTAAAGCACGGTATGTAAAATTACGGAAAAACCACTGGGCTGCCCATTTTGACTAGAATCGGAGCTAATGCGGCAAGCAAAATGTTAATCCCATTTTAGCAACAGATTATCCCTTTCTTTTCCTTCGCTTATTTATTTTTTGACATTTTCAGAATGATCCACGGAGGATTCCCGATATGAGATTCCAATTTACTGTTGCGATGATTAGGCGTTGAATATTTATCTATATTCCTATTAAAATAAGACTTAAATTATGCAAAAAAAAAATCCTTTTTTTTAACTGACAAAATAAAAAAATTATTATTTTTCCATAAAAAATAATAAGATTATTAATTTTAAAAGTGAGATGGACATTTTCTTTCATATGTTTATGAATCAAAGTGTGATAAATATACATATGAATTTTACATATTAAATATGAATAATTAGGGTTATAAACGTAAATAGAAATTCACATGGAAGGAAATAAAACCACAATCCTTCTTTATAAATATGCTTTTAAAAATGAGGTTTAAAACTTCAATCATTCATGAATCTGAATTATTAAATTTAAATAAAATCAGAAGTGAGTTAATGAATTTAACAAATAACTGAATTTCATAATGATTGTATTTTTGATGAGAAAATCTGAAGAATTGATCAATAAAGAAGCCGAAATGTTGTTGTGGATTGGATTGAACGAAGAGAATATGATCAAAATCAAACTCATGAAGAGAGTCGATACAGTTGAAGCCTTAAAGTGATCAGTGTATGTGGCTAATTAACACAATGACCTCTATAAAAGAGAGAAAAAATATCAAATTTGGAGCAAAAATGAAGAAAATTGAAAAAGTGATATGTGGCGCCTAAGCGCCGGAACCAGCGCTTACGTGCCAAGGCCCCGCGGCTATGCACCCAGATCTGGAGCTTACACGGCAGAAGGCTCGCGGCTAAGCGCCGGAACCCCGTGCTTACGCGCAGGCAGTTACTAAAGAGGAGCTATCTAAATTTTGGCGTCATATTGAATAAGTATTTGAGCATCTCTTTGTAAGAACGTGGGTAACTTCTTATTGGCGCCAAATTCAATTCAAAATAATCTTGAATGGATGCATCTCTTGGAAGAAGCAAACTTTGACTTTCCTCATTCTCCTACACTCCTTAGAGAAGAATCCCTCACAAAACAAGACTTCTACACACTTACTACACACTCTCCACAAATCCTAACACACTATCCTCACTCCAAAAGACTTCTCTCCCTCTCCTCTCTCACTTTTTGGCGTCCAAATCTGTTTGAAATAGTTTAGAAACAAATTCCACAAGAGTTTCCTCAAGAAACCCTTCAAAAAGCGTCCAAATACATTAAATTTGACTTCCACCGACATTGGGTGCCGGCAGCGCTGGGCTGCCATTTAATTTTTGGACTCTATGGAATTTGGAGCTGGCGGCGCCAGTAAGCTGCATTCTTCATTTTGACTCTTTTTGCTCCAAATTAGTTCCTTTTGCTTCATTTTGCTCCAATCACCTAAAATTATCATACGTGCGTGCAGAACATGAAGAATACATTCCTTTAAAGTGCAATATCACAAAAAATGAGTACAAATTATATAACAAAAATCTAACATATTTTTGGTGCATGTTGGCATATTTTTTAGGTTTTAATTTAAATATATATATATATATATATATATATATATATATATATATATATATATATATATATATAATTTAGAAAGTAGCATTTGATTTTGAAAATAATTTTAAGTTTGAAAATTTTAAGATACGAAATTAAACCGATCTCACATCTCAAATAGTTTATATAAACGAGCACCACACCACAAACCGTGTATCTACATTGAAAAATAGACACACTGCTTGATGGTGGGGCTCGATTAAATAAACTAGAAGATTTGTAACATCCGTTTGGTCTGCGAACCAATTTTATAGGCCGATAAGTTCCCCTGCTTAATATAAAGGAATTAAGCAAGGTTTATATTACCTGGGTTCTTAAAATTTCCTATAAGGGCAAGCCCCTATAGTTAATTACATCTTAAATGACGGGAATCATTTAAGAAAACTCTCGATAATGATCGAGTGGTTTTGCTCTCAAGAATTTCAAAGTTTAAAGTTTTCAAAGGATTGAATTTTGGAAATTTCAAAAGGGATTAGTTCAAATTTGGAACAATTTATTTTAAGATTCCAATGGAAGAGAAGTAGGGGATGTCACGGACCCGAAGTGAACTTTGGTGACTTCTCAGACTATCCTAATGTTGGGCTTCGATTTGAGAGTTTATTTAATGTTGTAATCCTGCCAATTTTAATTAATTAGGACTTATGCTTATATGATATGATCACACAAACAGCCTCGGAGATGTGAGGGTTTATATCGTACCAAATAACTACCTCGAAATCCTAAGACCGGTTAGGGCTTAATTTACATAACATGATTATGCAAATGTCCAACGAAGAGTTGAGGATTTATGCTGCACTAGGCGAACTAACTCAAAATCCTATGGCTTGGTTATTTAATTCTAAGAAAGGTTTCTTGAAGTAAACTCAGGTTTTGCTGACGAAGATAGCCATGCTGCCCGCCGTGCTCCAAGCTCCTTGTTGTTGCAGATGTTTAGTTGTAGAAGGTGAAAATCAGGAGATGAGAGAAGTGTTTTGATTTAGAAAAGTTTTAAAATCCAAATGTCTTTAATGTTTTATTAGGGGAATCTTAAAGTTGATTATAACAACACCGGTTAAGATCCCACGGTTCCATCATTCCGGCACAATTATTTTTATCGGATTCACTTAGTCTAGATGAATTTGCTAAACTCAACTGAATGAGTTCCACACTTTCATTTAGACCATGGGAAATCCCGTTAGTAACAAGTAGGTTACATCATCCGAGGTATTCCCGATCATCCAACAAGACGTTTTAATTTAGTTATAGTTATAGTTTTGTGTTCGGTTTGTGATTAAATTTTGAGTTGTTTTATATTTTGAAATGTTGTGGCGGTGAATTTTATCTTGTTGTGATTTTTAATTTAGTTTTGGGTTTCAGTTCTGTGGCTATCCTAAAGGTTTCAGTTTTCATGCAACAATCTTGTTTAACATGTAAGAGAAGTAAATCGCAGTACATGTAAGTAACTTGCAATAAAATAAAAACGTACCTGGAGGGTCTCCCCGTCATTCCAAGCTACACTTAAAACACATGTTAAAGAGCATTTAAATGTTTATTACAAACTCCTAGGTAAAGCTAAGGGAAGGTTCTGGTTGTCTACCAAAGTCCTAATCCTATAACTAGTCAATTTCCTATGACGTCTAGGTTCTTTTGTTTTATTTAAGGATGATTTTCTTCATCAAAGAACAATTAAATTCAATTGTTCTTCTAAAACACCCCATCATATTGAGGAAGTGTTTAGGACGAGTCCTAAACATCTTTTCAATATTTTTTGGATCATTTTTGAGTCCAAATGAATTTTATTGCACATGTGAATTAATCATCCAAAAATTTAGTTTAGTTTATTTCTTGCTCAGTGAATTAGGATGTTTGATTATCCTATGAGTAAAGTAACATTTCACTTAATGCTCCATTTAAGAGTTATGATAACAAAAGCCTCTAAGGGTAAATTAGTTTATTAAAGATTTTAATGATTTAAAATTGGGATTGATGATTTAAAGTGGTTTAATTTAGTTATGAAATTTTAACAATTTTAAGTTTGGAATAGTGTACAAATTGTTTTAAATTTCATTTAAATCTTTAAACTTTTCTTTATCTTAATCTTTCAGATTAATTTTGGTGTTTTAAATTTACTTAGAAGTGTTTGAATTATTCATATATTTTTGATGGTTTGATTTAGGTTAATTATGATATTTTAGGTTAGTTTTGATTAGCTTAATTTGTTTTATATGCTTAATTATGAATTGTTTTAATATTATTTAATATTTCAAATTTGTTTTAAGTTTTTTATTAAGTGATGTTGAATTAATTTTTAAATTTAATTTAATTTAATTATTAAATCACTTAGTATTTTAAATATTAATTTAATTAAGGGCTATTTTCTTTTAATTTTTAATTTATTAATTCCAATTATTATTTTAAGTTTAATTAAGAATTAGATCTTATTGAAGTGATTTATTTAGGGATTTTAAATTAAAGATTTAATATCTTCTTAGGTCATATCCATAACCTTAATAATCCAAATTTTGATATAATCTTCCAAAATTTAAATTATTTAATTAATTAAAATTTACTTTTAAATGTTTTCAAAGCAATTAGTGGGTTTCTACCTCCTAATTGCCTAGGTTTCAATCATCTATGAGAAAATTAAAGATCAGATATTTTACCCTACCTCTGATTAGACCTAAATATTAATTAGGATTAAATTTTATAATTACCTTTATGCCCTTTTAAGTTTATTTATTTTATAACTCATAAAATTAAGCTCAAATGAACTTAAAATTTTTATGTCACTTCACTCATATGTCAATTAAGACATTAGAGGGGAAAATGTGATTTTTCTGAATTTAATTTAATTTATATATTTACTTTTATGAAAAATATGGGTTTTCAATAAAAATTTAACAACATGACCAAGGTAAGGTTTCTGTCCTTAAGAAAATTATGGGATGTTTCTAATGACCAGAGGACCACTTGGACCAATTTTGGTGATTTTTTGAACTATATTTTATTTATTATAATTATTTTGAGTTTTGGAGTGTTAATTAATTATAAAATAAAATTAAAGTTGAAAAATAGATTTTATATTTTTTATAAATCTCTCTAACCTCAAGGAGTTCAGAGAAATAAATTTTATAATTTTTTGATTTTTCTTTGATTTATTAGAATTAATTTAGTGAGAATGTAGGGAAATTCATTTTTTAATATTAAAAATTTTTTTAAGCCTTTAAAATTCAATATCTTAACCTAGAGACTGAGGAAAAATATTTGGTTTGTTCCTAAGTGATTAGGAAGCAAAATATGACATTTTTATGATTTTTATTATTTTTATGATTTTTATTATTTTTAATTATTTAAAATATTAAAATAAGGTAGAAAATGAAGATTTTTGAAAAATTCCAATTTTAATTTTCTTAGACTCCTCTGATATCAGAGAGCCCATAAAACCAATTTGGTGAATTTTTAAAGTGTATTTTTAGTGTTATGAATTTTTAAAGTTTAATTTTGGTCATGTAACTTAATTAATCCATTTAGTGGGGTTAAACATTTCCAATTGATTCCAAATTTTTATACGAGGTTCCTCTAATCCTAAAGATCATTGGAGAATTATTTTAAAGTTTGTTGATGTATGGTTAACCCTAATTAATTAAAGTTCAGTTTTGAGTAATTAGGCTAATTAGGGTTATTCTTAATGAATTAACTCAAAAAAATAATTATCCTAGGGTCCTCTGGTCCTAAAAAACCTCTCCAAATTTTCCTAGAATTTTCTAAGCAATATGCTAATTAATGGAATAAAAATACCAAAAATAGTGACATAAACTTGAAAAATACATAACTTGCCATAGAGATAGCCTCTGACCTTGAAAAATTCAGGGAATGTTCCCGAGATCGGAGGCTTCAAAACTTCTATAGTCTCATGCCATGGTGAATTGTCTATGCAAATGGAGAATTAAAATACTGAAATGAGTAAATAATTAATTAAAAATAAAATACTCATCAAATTAACTCAATTCTTTTTTCACATTATTCTCCTCTGTTCACTCAGCAAGAGGGTATTTTTAGTTTATTTTTGTGATTTTTCTATGCAAAGATATGGATTTTTCAATTTCTGGGTATTTAAATATATATAAAATAGCCTATTTATCTATTTATCCAGCGCGGCGCTGACTCAATCTCGACGGATCCAAAAGCCCACGCGGCGAGCTCCCATTCGACGCACCATCTGACTCAGATGCCACGCTGCCCGCAGTCTCGCTCCATCCTTCGATCCAGCGCAATCTGGACCGTCCACTCGATACACGCGCGATCGGACGACACCTGGTCATCGTCTACGACTGGTGTGCACGCGTGACCTTCCACACTAAAACCCTAAGATCTCTCTCATTTCTCAACGGATTTTCGTGTTCTTATACTCTATGGATTCGTCGTAAAGAGACGAACACATCCATAGGTTTACATGCATTGAAATCAACTCAAACAAAATAGAGAATCGCTGGAAGCTCTCGGGGAGGAGGAGTGTCGATACCTTGGTTCAGGAGGTGAGGCCTCAACTGAATGTGCTTGACGCGTTCGTTGGAATTGGAGGAGCCTGGGGATGAAGCCTCTGGCCTTGTCGAATTGTCTAGGTACAACTTCCACTAGGCCCGATTTCAAAGCTTGGCCGATAGAAAGAAGGGCTGGCTTCGGTGAGGGGCTTCCATCTGGGAACTCCTTCTCTTGGTCCTGTGAAGGTGTGGGTGAGTTTAATTTGATTTTGGTGGAGGTTTGAGAGATGTCCTGTTCGGCTCGAGAATTGAGCTCCAAAATTAAGCTCAATCAATGGGATTTAGGGCGAGGAGAACGGTGGGGATGGATTGCTCTTGGCTAGGGAAGCTGCGTGAGAAGTTTGGAGGGATTCTATGAAGGTTGATTTCAGCCGACCTTTTGGCCGAGAGGGGGTGGCTTGTTTAAATAGCCATGGCCGGGGCCTCCTAGGGGTTTGATGGCTTGGATCAGCTTGCTACGAGTGAAGAGAATAACGAGTTGCATTGGCCATTGGGCATGAGACGGCTCGGCTAGTTCAAATTGAATTTTTGAATCCATTTAGACCTCTCGACCATGGTGTTTTCCGGTGACACAGTGGTTGGCCGGCCGGGGTCGAGTCACCATCCTGATCAGGAGGGTCAGGGCTGGAAGTTTGTGGGTTCAATTGGCCAATGCCAAGTGTAAAGAGGTTTGATTTAAGTGGTAAGGGGGAAGGGTCATTTTGGCTTGATTTGGTCCAAGGCATGTTTTAGGCTAGGTGCACCTCCCCAAGGCTTGACTTTGGGCTGAGGGAGAATCATTTGGGTCAGCTAAGAAGGGGTGGTGAAGTCCCCATCCAAGGTGATGTGGCTAAACTTGGTTTAGAGTGTAGCATAAATGAGGTTAAAAAGGCTTAATGAAGGCTTAGGAAAGGCTCCCCTCTTCCTGCCATAAATGACTAGGTGAGGTGTCAAAACTCTCATGGCTTCATATGGCTTGTAAATGGCTCACATTTGGCTTACATTTGGCTTGGAAAGGTTGGCTTGTTTCATGAAAAAGGGTTTTGGCATTTTTGATGAATTTAGGGGAAATTGGCACACGACTTAGTTTAGAAAAGTTTAATGATGAATTTGAAACTTAGGGAGTGATTTAAATCAAAGGGATGATGAGGTGAAAGTGTCATGTAGGCTTTGGATTGACTTTGGGCCTTTTGGATTTGGTGAAAATGGGCTTTTAGAATGGTTTAAGAAAGTGGGCCTTTAGTTTGAAAACAAATTGGTGGATGGAAATTTTGTGAAGGATTGGGCCAAACAAATGTTGGGTTTAGTTTAGGGATGTGTCATGAGTGATTTGAAACAAATTTGAGGTGATTTGGAGTTAAATTGAGTTTGATTTGGGACTTTTTGGTAAAGGGGCCAAAGTGGATCAAATTGGGCTAACTTGGGCTAAGGTTGGGCTAATATTAGATTTGATGTAAAATTAATGTTGAGAAATATTTATGAGAGTGTTACAAAGAGTTTTCAACTTTGGTTGGGCTTTGATTTTGGGATTTGGGCCCAATTGGGTTCATGGTGGGTTTAGGCCAAAATTAGAGATTTTGGTTTGGGGTTTGGGTGGAGTTTAGGTTCAAATTTGTGGCAAATATTGTTAGTGTTTTGTTTGTGGGGATGTTAGGAAGGTTTAGGAAAAGATTTGGGGTTAATTGGAGTTGAGTTGGGTTAGTGTGGGCTAAGTTTAGGTCATGGGCCAAAATTTGGCTTTAAGCTTCAAATTGGAATTGTATCCAAATGTTAATCAAATTGGGCTTAAATTTGGTCTAAATTGATATTGGGGATATTGAATTTGAAGTTTAGAATTGGATTGTATCAATATTGAGGTCAATTGGGTTGATTTGGTTTGACATTGGGCTTACTTCGGTTAAAAATGGGCCAAATTGGGGGTTTTGGTAAAAGTAGATTAAATTGACAAAATTGGCCTATGGTGTAGTTGAATAAAATAAAATTGAGAATATTTGGGATTTTTTGGAATTTTCTAGGAATTTTTGGAATTTATGGATTTTTTTGTTAAAAAGGGCATTTTGGGTATTTGGAGGGTATTGGGGGGTATTTTTGGAAATTTTGGTATATTTGGCTAAGGATGATCAATTTGAATGGTGGGAAATGTTTAGGATTGGTTTTGAGGAATTTTGGATAATTTAGGTAATTTCTATAAATTTTGGGTAGCTTCAAGAACATTTGGTAGGTTTGGTGGGTGTAGGGTCCCGGGGGTCAAAAATTGAAATTTTGAAAAAAATGAAGATTGATCAAGTTTGAGTAAAATGGAATCACTTTGGTTAAGCCATGAAGCCATATCAAGCCCATAAGAGCCATGAGAGGACTCATTTGAGGCATTTACTATGTTGTTCCTAACCCTCTTGCGAGGGCACAGGGGTTAAGGTCCATCCATATGAATCACCTACATGAGTCAGGAAGTCAAGCTAGGTATGAATGGTTTTAGGATTAGAATGTGTGTGAAAGTGTAATGTGTGCAGGTCAACCCTTACCAGACCAGGCCACCCAGGGTAGTCCTAAGGCCAAAGAGTCCTATAGGGAACTCATCCTTTAAACCTCCACATTTGATCTCCAAGTGGCTTAGGGGTTTACAATCATGCATGTGGGTTTAAAGGGAGTTAAGAGGTGTTTGAATTTCTAAATGGTGGGTGCCATCTCTAATCCTCTAGGATAGTCAAATGGAAAACCTAAGGCTAGATCCTAAGTACTAGGGAGAGAGAGAAGAGAGAAGACCTCATCAAAAATGAGGTTAACAAATGGACCCCCAATAGGTGTGGTGTGCTAACCAAGCACACCGCGCGTATTGGTATTGATCGAAGAGATCAACAAAACCAACACAGACGTCTAAGTGACACACTTAGAACAGAGTAGAAACAAATTTCTGCTGGGGAGTATCGAGTATATCTCCAAGACTAGAGATCCCTGAACTCTCGGCGGGAAAAGAGAAGAAGGTGAATTCCAGATCATAAGATATGGGGAGATTTGATTTAGATTTCATTTCATTTTCTATTCCGAGTTTTTTTAATGTGTGAGTTTAGATTTCGATTTGTTCTGAGTTTCAATTTCGATTGAGGTTTAATTTAAAATCAATTCAAGGAAATCTGGATTTGAAATGAGAATTGGAACCTAGGTTCCAACCTCGGGATTGCGAAGAGAACTGGAATTTAGGTACCAGCCTCGGAGTAAGAATCAAAGTTTAAGTATCGATTGAAAAGGATGAGAATCAGAATTTAGGTACTAATCTCGAAATAAGATCTGGAATTTGGTACCAGCCTCGGAAGGAGGGAGTTGAAATTTGGTATCAATCTTGAGAAGAGAGTCGAAATTTGGTACCGACCTCAAAAGGAGAGAACTGGAATTTGGTTCCAGTCTCGAAGGTTTAAAGAGAACTTGAATGCGGTTCCGGTCTCGAAGGTTTAAAGAGAACCGGAATGCGGTTCCGATCTCGAAGGTTTAAAGAGAGCTGGAATGCGGTTCCGGTCTCGAAGGTTTAAAGAGCACTCGGAATCTAGTTCCGGTCTCGAAGGTTTAAAGAGAGCCGGAATACGGTTCCGATCTCGAAGGTTTAAAGGGTAGAAATTTGCTGTGGATATTTGAGTTTAGCGGAAGATTTGGAATGAGTCGTGAAAGTGTTTCACGTTCCACGAGGATTGATCAAAGTCTGATTATTTGGCGAAGGATATGAATCCATGCCATCATAACCAAATCGAAAATTTTCGTGGTTCTGTATCAGTAGATTCAGTCGACCTTCTCAAAAGAGGGAAGAAAATATAGAGAGTCAAAAAGAGATTTGAGAATAGCCGAAGGTTGGGGATTTCAAATTCAGGAATTTGTCTTAGTTGCTTGTTGTAATTTGATTTTAGCTTGATTTTTAATTTAGGGTTCGCATTTATTTGGGGTTCGTTTTGACTGTCAGCATATTTTTAGGTTGTGTGTTGTATTTTGAAAAGGGGTCGCCTACAGAAGTTGTCGGCGAATTTTAGATTTTAAATTTAAATATATATATATAATTTAGAAAATAGTATTTGATTTTGAAAATAATTTTGAGTTTGAAAATTTTAAGATATGAAATCAAACTGATCTCACATCCCGAATAGTTTATGTAAACGAGCACCGCATCATAAACTGTATATCTATCCCGGAGAATAGACATACTGCTTGATGATGGGGCTCGGTTAAATAAACTAGAAGATTTGTGACATCCGTTTGGTCTGCGAACCAACTTTATAAGTCGACAAGTTCCCTTGCTTAATATAAAGGAATTAAGCAGGGTTTACAATTACCTGGGTTCTTAAAGTTCCCTATAAGGGCAAGCCCCTATAGTTAATTACATCCTAAATGACGGGAATCATTTAAGAAAACTCTCGATAATGATCAGTAGTTTTGCTCTCAAGAATTTCAAAGTTTAAGGTTTTCAAATATCAGATTTTGGAATTTTCAATTGGGAATGGATCAAATTTGTAACCGTTTGTTTTGGAATCCAAAGGAAGAGAAGTAGGAGAAGTTGAGGATCCAAGAGGAATCTTGGCAACTTCCCGACTGTCATATTATTTGGCCTTAATTTAGGAAGAATTATTTAGTATTTCGATCCTGTCGATTTTAATTATTTAGGACTTATATTCGCATGACATGATCATACAAACAGCCTCAAAGATGTGAGGGTTTATGTCGTACCAAACAACTACCTCGGAATCCTAAGACCGGTTAGGGCTTAATTTATATAATATGATTATGCAAATGCCTAACAAAAGGGTTGAGGATTTATGTTGCACTAAGCGAACTACCTTGAAATCCTATGGCTTGGTTGTTTAAAACTAGGAAAGGTTTCTGTGAAGTAGACTCGAGGTTTCTGTGATGACGATGGCCATGCTGCCCACTATGCTCCAAGCTCCTTGTTGTTGCGAGAGGTTTAGTTTTAGAAGTCATAAATCGGGAGATGAGAGAAGTGTTTTGGTTTAGAGAAAATCTTAAAATCCGAGTGTTTTTAATATTTTAATTAAAACAAATCTTAAAGTTGTTTAAACGAACCGATTAAGATCCCGCGGTTCCGTCATCCCGACACCATTATTTTCATTGAATTCACTTAGTCCGGATGAATTTGCTAAACTCAATTGAATGAGTTCCACACTTTCATTTAGACCGTGGGAAATCCCGTTAGCAACACGTGGGTTACATCAACAGAGGTATTCTCGATCATTCAACGAGACGTTTTAATTTAGTTAAAGTTGTAGTTTTGTTGTTACGTTTGTGATTAAATTTTGAGTTGTTTTATATTTTGAAATGTTGTGGCGGTGATTTTTATCTTGTAATGACTTTTAATTTAGTTTTGGTTTCGGTTCGGGGACTATCCTAAAGGTTTTGATTTTCATGCAACGGTTGTTTATCATGCAAGAAAAGTAAAGTACGGTGCATGTAAGGAAATTTCAATAAAGTAAATTGCAATAAAATAAAAGCGTACCTGGAGGGTCTTCCAGTCATCCCAAGTTGCACTTAAAACACATGTTAAGACATTTAAATGTTTCAACAAGTACCTAGGTAAAGCTAAGGGAAAGGTTTTGGTTGTCTACCAAAGTCCTAATCCTATAGCTAGTCATCTCCTATGACGTCTAGGTTCTTGTGCTTTGGTTTAAGGATGATTTTCTTCACCAAAGAACAATTAAGTTCAATTGTTCTTATAAGCATCCCATCATATTGAGGAAGTGCTTAAGACGAGTCTTAAACATCTTTTCAATACCTCTAGGATTGTTTTAAGTCAAGAGAATTTAATTATACAAGTGAATTAATCATCCAGGGAGTTTAAGTTTTGTTCTCTTGCTCGATGAACTAGGACATTTGAATATCCTTTAAGTGAAGTAACACTTCACTTGATACCTCATTTAAGAGTTATAATAATAAGAGCTTTAAAAGGGCAAATCAACTTATTAAGTATTTTAATGATTTAAACTTAATGATTTAATTTTAATTTTGACTTAATTATAAAAAATTAGTTTAAAGTTTGTAATAGAGTTCAAGTTATTTTAGATTTAATTCTTAATGATTTCATTTAGGTTTGTTGTTAAATGATTTTGATTTAATTTAATTCAATTTAATTTTATTAAATTTAATTTAATTTTAATTTAATTTGATTTGATTTTAATTTAATTTAATTTAATTTAATTTAATTTGATTTAATTTAATTCTAATTTAATTTAATTTAATTTAATTTTAATTTAATTTTGATTTTAATTTAATTTAATTTAGTTTAATTTAAATTTAAATTTAATTTAATTTAATTTAATTTTAATTTAATTTAATTTAATTTTAGTTTAATTTTAATTTTTTTAATTAAGAATTAAGTATTATTGAAGTGATTTATTTAGGGATTTTTAAATTAAAGAATAAATATCCTCTTAATAATATCCACTACTTTAATAATTCCAATTTCTATTATTCTTTTAAAATTTCAATTAATTAATTAATTAAAGTTTTATTTTAATTATATTTGAAATGGTTAGTAGGTTTCTACCCTCAATCATTTAAGTTTCAATCATCCAAGATCAGTTTAAAATCAAATATTTTACCCTCCCCTTTTTTATTAATCCTAAAATTTTAATTAAGGGTTGAAATTTTTAATTACCCTTTTGCCCTTCAAGCTTAATAATTCTATAACTCACTAAATTAAGCTCAAAATGAACTTGAAATTTTTATGTAACCTCACTCACATGTCAATTAAGACATTAGAGGAGAAAATGTGATTTTTCTGTATTTAATTTATTTATGTAATTATTTTTAATGGAAAATAGGGGTTTTCAAGGAAAATTCAATAACACGACCAAGGAAATGTTTCTATCCTTAAGAAAATTATGGGATGTTCCTAATGACCAGAGGACCATTTGGACCAATTTTGGTGATTTTTTGAATTATATTTTATTTATTAGAATTATTTTGAGTTTTGGAGTATTAATTAATTTTAAAATAAAATTAAAGTTGAAAAATAGATTTTATATTTTTCTTAAATCTCTCTGACCTTAAGGAGTCCAGAGAAATAAATTTTATATTTTCCTGATTTTTCTTTGATTTATTAAAATTATTTTAGTGAAAAGGTTGGAAAATACATTTTTTAATATTAAAAATTACATTAAGCCTTTAAAATTCAATATCTTATCCTAGGGACTTTAAAAAAATATTTGGTTTGTTCCTAAGTGATTAGAATTCAAAATGTGACATTTTGGTGATTTTTAATATTTTTATGATTTTTATTATTTTTTAATTATTAAAAATATTAAAATAATGATAAAAATAATTTTTTTTAGAAAATTACAATTTTAATTTTCCTAAGTTCCTCTGATATCAGAGAAGCTCCAAAACTATTTTTTGTGAATTTTTGAAAAGTATTTTGTGAGTTATGAATTTTTAAAGTTTAATTTTATCCATTTTGCTTAAGAGGCTTAATCAACCCATTTGGTGGGGTTAATCAAGTCCAATTGACTTCAAATTTTTATGTGATGTTCCTCTGATCCTAAAGATTAGTGGAGAATTATTTTCAAGTCAATTTAATGTGTAGTTAACCCTAATTAATTAAAGTTCAATTTTAGGTGTTTAGGCCAATTAGGGTTGTCCCATGTGAATTAACTCAAAACCTATTTTTCCTAGGTTCCTGTAGTCATAAGAAACATCACCAAATTTTCCTAGAATTTATTTCTCAACATGCTAATTATTGGAATTATAATACTCAAAACAGTAACATGCAATTGAAAAATCAATAACTTCTCATAGGGATGGCCTCTGACCTTGGAAAATTCAGGGAATGTTCCCAAGTTAAGAGGCTTCAAAAGCCTTATGGTCTCATGCCATGGTGAATTGCCTATACAAATGGAGAATTAAAAAAATGCAGAAAGTAAATAAATCATTAAAAATAAAATACTTAATGAAATTACTTGATTTCTTTTCCACATTATTCTCCTCCGTTCATCTGAGCGAGAGGGTATTTTTATTTTATTTTTAGGATTTTTCTACACAAAGTTATGCATTTTTGAAGTTCTGATAATTAAATAAATAGAAAAATACCCTATTTTCCTACTTATCCACGCGGCGCTGCGTCAACCTTAGCCTCCCCGAACGACCACGCGGCATCTTCTGATTCGGCGCTGCCATCTGATTGGGATGCCACGCGGCCCGCTGTATCGTCCCGTCTCCTCATACGGCTCAATCTGGACCGTTCACCCGTGCGTGTATCAAATGGACGGCATCCGTTCATCGTCCCCAAGCCTCCTAGTCCGAGAACCGTCCATCTTCCAGGCTTAATATCTCCCTCGATACTTAACCGATTTCTACGTTCTTATGCTCTATGGATTTGTCTTGAAGAGACGAACACATCCATACAATTTATGTGGCATGAAATTAAGGCAATAGAAATGGAGAATTCATGGAAGCTCGGGAAGAAGAGAGGCTTATACCTTTGCTCGGAGAAGTGTGGCTTCAATCGAGAGTTGTGTCACCTTCGATTGAGTCTAAGTAAGCTTCGGATGAAGTCTCGGCCTTGGGGAATTGCTCGGACTTGATTTCCACCGGACACGATCACAACCTTTGGAGGCTAGAGCGGATGAGTGGCTCGGAGAGGGGGCTTTCCTGCGGGAACTCCTTCTCTTGGTCTTGTGCGGGTGTGGGTGAGTTTAATTTGATTTTGGTGGAGAATTGGGAGATGTCCCGGTTTTGGGTGAAATTTTGGCTGAGAAATTGGGCTTTGTTGGTGGGGATTAGGGCAAATTGTCACTGGGGATCAATTGCTCTAAGTGTGGAGGATGATCTGAAACAATTTTGGCAGAGTTTTTGTATGGTTTTGTGCAACTCTTCTTATGGCCGAGAGGGGGTGGTGCTTAAATAGAGCTCGTCTGGAGGGCCTCCCAGGGGGAGTTAATGGTCGGGATCGAGCTGCTACGACGAGGAAGAACGAGCTCCAATGGCCACTGGGCATGGGGCGGCTCGACGAGGGAGAATTTCATTGTTTGGCTCCTTCCAAGGTCTCGGCCATGGTGTTTTCCGGTGGCTGTGGTGGCTGGCCATCTAGGCATGGGTCACCTTCAAGGTCAGGGAGGTCAGGGGTTGAATTTGGTGAAGTCAATTGGGGTTTGACATGTGTAAAGGGCTTGATTTAAGTGGAATTGGGCAAGAGTGTATTTTGGCTAAATTTGGTCAAATACATGGATTGGGGTGCACCTCCCCAAGGCTAATTTGGGCTGAAGAGAAAGTCATTTGGTTCGAGCTTAATTAGTGGGAGAAGTCACCATCCAAGTACAATTAGGCTTAAGCATGAATTAGGGGAGACATGAGAGTGGTTAATCACTCTTAAGAGAATATGTAAAGAACCTCCTCCTTTTGCCCAAGATAGCATGGTGACATGTAAAGGGGCTTTGATGGCTCCCATGTGGCTTATGCATGGCTTCATGGCTTGCCTATGGCTTAGGATGACTTGGCTTGGTTTCATAGAAATGGGTTTTAGGCACTTTTGATGAATTTTAAGGAGATTGTTATGTGGCTAAAATTGGAATGATTTGATGATAAATTAGAACTTTAGAGATGATTTTAAATTGAATGTATGATGAGGGAGAGTGTCATATGGGCTTTGAATGAATTTTTGGGCTTTTGAGTTTGGTTAGGAATGGGCTTTTAAATGACTTAAATGGGTGGGCTTTTATGTTTCAAAATGGGCTTTTAGATGAAAAATTTTGAAAAGGGCCATGCTAAATAAATGTTGGGTTTAGTTTCAGGATGTGTCATGAGTGATTTGGATCAAACTTGAGGTGGTTTGGAATTGAATTGGGTCTAAATTGAGTCTCTTTAGTGATAGGGTCAAAATAGGTCAAAGTGGACTAACTTGGGCTAAGGTTGGGCTAATGTTGAAATTGATGTAAAATTAACATTAAGAAATGTTTATGAGAGTGTTTCAAAGAGGTTTTAACTTTGGTTGGGTTTTGATTTTGGGATTTGGGCCTATTTGGGTAAGGTTTGAGTGTAGGCCCATTTAAGGGATTTTGGGTTTGGGTTGAATTTGAGTAGGGTTTGGGTCCAAGTTTTGGGCAAATTATGTTAGTGTTCTGATTGTGGAGATGTTAGGAAGGTTTTAGAAAAGATTTGGGGTTAATTGGAGTTGAATTGGGTTGGTTTGGGCCAAGTTTAGGTCATGGGCCAAAATTGGGCCTTAAGCTTAAAAGTGAAATTAGATTCAAATGTCAATCAAATTGGACTTGGATTTGGTATAGATTGATATTGGGGATATTGAATTGAATCTTAGAATTGAATTGGACCAAAATTGAGGTCAATTGGGGAGGTTTGGTTTGACATTGGGTTCACTTGGGTTAAAAAATGGGTCAAATTGGGGTTTTGGTAAAAGTGGGGTAAATTGGCAAAATTGACCCATGGTGTAGTTGAAAAAAAATGAAATTGGGAATATTTGGGATTTTCTAGAATTTTCTGGGAATTTTTAGAATTTTTTGGATTTTTGGGTCAAGAGGGGCATTTTGGTAATTTGGAGGGTATTGGGGGTATTTTTGGAATTTTTGGAATTTTTGGTCAAAGATGATCACTTTGAATGGTGAGAAATGTTTAAGGATTGATTTTGAGGAATTTGGGTAATTGTGCTAATTTTGGGTCATTTCAAAGGCATTTGGTAGGTTTGGCGGGTCCGGGGGCCCCGGGGGTCAAAAATTGAAATTTTTAAAAAATGAAGATTGATTGAATGTGAGTAGAATGAAATCACTTTGATTGAGCCATGAAGCCATGAAGCCATATTAAGCCCATATGAGCCATGAGAGGACTCGTTTGAGGTATTCACCATGTTGTTCCTAACCCTCTTAGCCAAGGGCTTAGGAGTTAATGACCATCCATATGAATTACTCACATGAGTCAAAAGATCAAGCTGGGTGAGAGTGTGGTTTTAGGACTTGGAATATGTGTGAGAGTGTGGTATATGTGTAAGTCATCCCTCACCAGACCAGGCCACCCAGGGTGATCCTAAGGCCAAAGAGTCCTATAGGGAACTCATCCTTTAAACCTCCACATTTGATCTCAACCCTCCAAGTGACTCAGAGGCAGTGACTTGGGGTTTACAACCAAGCCTATAAGGTTTGCGGGGAGTTAAGAAGTGGCTTAAATTTCTAAAGGATGGGTCCCGATTCTAGTCCTCTAGGATAGTCGAAAGGAAAAGCCTAAGGCTAGATCCTAAGCACTAAAGAGAAAAAGGAAGACCTCATCGAAAATGAGGTCGACAAATGGACCCCAATAGGTGTGGTGTGCTAACCAAGCACACCACGCGTATTGGCGTTGACCGAAGGGATCAACAAAACCAACACAGATGTCCAAGTGACAAACTTAGGACAGAGTAGAAAAATTTCCGCATGGGGAGTATCAGGTATATTTCCAAGACTGGAGGTTCCTGAACTCTCGCTGGGGAAAGGAAAAGGAGGTGAATTCCAAATCACAAGATTTGGAGAATTTTGATTTAGATTTCGTTTCATTTCATGTTCAAGTTTTGATGTGTGAGTTTAGATTTTTGATTTGGAGTTCCAATTTAGATTGAAGTTTGATTTAAAATCAGTTTGAGGAAATTTGGATTTGAAATTAGAATTGAAACCCGAGTTTCTCCCTCGGGATTGCGAAGAAAACTGGATTTTAAGTAGCAGCCTCGGAGTAAGCATCCGAGTTTAAGTGTCGATTGAAAAGGATGAGAATCGAATTTAGAGTGCGATCTCGAAAGAGAACTAGAATGTAGGTACCAGTCTCGGAAATTTTGAATTGAAATATAGGTATCAATTCGAATGAGAATCAAAATGTAGGTATCGATCTCGAAATGAGAACTGGAATGTAGGTACCAGTCTCAGAAATTTTGAATTAAAATGTAGGTATCAATTCAGATGAGAATCAAAATGTAGGTATCGATCTCGAAATGAGAACTGGAATGTAGGTACCAGCCTAAAAAATTTTGAATTGAAATGTAGGTATCAATTCAGATGAGAATCGAAATGTATGTATCGATCTCGAAATGAGAACTGGAATGTAGGTACCAGTCTCAGAAATTTTGAATTGAAATGTAGGTATCAATTTGGATGAGAATCGAAATGTAGGTATCGATCTAGAAATGAGAACTGGAATGTAGGTACCAGTCTCGGAAATTTTGAATTGAAATGTAAGTATCAATTCGGATGAGAATCGAAATGTAGGTATCGATCTCGAAATGAGAAGCTGGAATGTAGGTACCGGTCTCGAAAATTTTGAATTGAAATGTAGGTATCAATTCGGATGAGAATCGAAATGTAGGTATCGATCTCGAAATGAGAAGCTGGAATGTAGGTACCAGTCTCGAAATTTTGAATTAAAATGTAGGTATCAATTCGGATGAGAATCGAAATGTAGGTATCGATCTCGAAATGAGAAGCTGGAATGTAGGTACCGAGTCTCGAAAATTTTGAATTGAAATGTAGGTATCAATTCGGATGAGAATCGAAATGTATGTATCGATCTCGAAATGAGAACTGGAATGTAGGTACCAGTCTCGAAAATTTTGAATTGAAATGTAGGTATCAATTCAGATGAGAATCGAAATGTAGGTATCGATCTCGAAATGAGAAGCTGGAATGTAGGTACCGATCTCGAAAATTTTGAATTGAAATGTAGGTATCGATTCGGATGAGAATCGAAATGTAGGTATCGATCTCGAAATGAGAACTGGAATGTAGGTACCGGTCTCAAAAATTTTGAATTGAAATGTAGGTATCAATTCGGATGAGAATCGAAATGTAGGTATCGATCTCGAAATGAGAAGCTGGAATGTAGGTACCGGTCTCGAAATTTTGAATTGAAATGTAGGTATCAATTCGGATGAGAATCGAAATGTAGGTATCGATCTCGAAATGAGAACTAGAATGTAGGTACCGGTCTCGAAATTTTGAATTGAAATGTAGGTATCAATTCGGATGAGAATCGAAATGCGGTATCAATCTCGAAATGAGAACTGGAATGTAGGTACCGATCTCGAAATTTTGAATTGAAATGTAGGTATCAATTCAGATGAGAATCAAAATGTAGGTATCGATCTCGAAATGAGAACTAGAATGTAGGTACCAGTCTCGGAAATTTTCAATTGAAATGTACTGTGGAGATTTGGATTTAGCGGGAGATTGAAATGAGATGTGAAAGTGTTCCACATCCCACGAGAATCAATCAAAGTTTGATTATTTGGCGAAGGGTATGAATCTATGCCATCAGAACCAAATCGAAAATTTTTCGTGGTTCTGAAGTCATCCCGAGAGAGGGCTTCAAAGGAGGTCTGAAGTAGATCTTGATTTGAAGAAGAATTGGAGGGTTTGAAAGGATATATTTAGAATGGAATTCAATTTGAGGTTTAGGTTCATTTCATTTGTCCTTTAGCGATCTGATTTTATTTTTGTTGTTCATTTAGTGTTCCTGTGAATTTGAAGTTCATTTTACTATTTAGATTTTTAAGGAAAGTTCTCATTTATTTTCTTTTCTCTTCTGTTCTTTGTTCGAAAGTTCATTTAACTCTAATGGCGTTTCCCGATCAATTTGCACAAAAAGAGGTGAAGGCAAAATATGACGTAGTCATTTTCATTCCAACTTGCTGAAAGTACATCATACAACTTGATCTAGTCATGATGATATTTTTCTCAGAAATTTAATGTCTCATACAATCCATGTAACTTCAAAATGGACTGTATAAACTTCTTGCTGATACATCCAAAAACGTCTGTCAAAAATTCATGTCTGAATAGTAAGAAACATGGGTAATAACATCACCTTCCAAGCCACCCTTGGCAGGAATGCCGCATGGATGTGCATTGGAGGTGTGCTATTTCCCATGTAACTCACAGCTCGTAGGGCCGGAGACTCTCCAATTCTGGATCTGGCTGGAAGTGGTAAGGCGCCTTTCTGTCGTCCATCCTTCTAAAAGTAACGGAGATCCGCTCCACTGGCACTCCCGGTATACAATGTTTTGCAATGTCTGCTCCATTTCCTTTTAATATCATGACGGAACCTACCGAAGTGGTATCTCCACCGGCCCTCGGAACTTACCCAGGCCTGCTATCCGGAGGTCAGATCCGAACATGATATTGCATTGGTTGACAAACGAAACTGTGCAGAAAGGTCTGACAAAGTCGTGGTGGTTTATGAGTGGTGGTATGCAGTCGCCTTTCTGGTAAATGTTGATGATGCAACTGTTGGGTATGCAGTATGCTGACAGTACCCCCCACGTTATCATTCTTTTCACCATTCTTTTAATTATCCTCGGCATTGGATCCACCTCACTGTGACGGAGTATCCACGGTGGGTTCCCTTTTCTGTCCTCTGCGAAGTTATAACAACATCCGCATTGTATTGTGACTCTTCCTTTCCCTGGCATCCATCTCCGGGGTTCTGAATAAGTCTTTTCCCTTAGACAGCCTGCTCGACCCATCTTCTGAAGTTCTAAGATGCAATCCACAATCTGTTGTTGTTCATATTCTGAGAATACATCTGTGTGTAACTCGAGGCCTTCCAAAATGTTGATTCTCTTTCCTTTAATCCTTTCGAAGTATTCGAAAGTCTTTTTCTCAACATTTTGCATTCTTTCTAATTCATATTCGGGATGATGCGTAAGTGACGAGGCCTAGTAACGTACTGCGGGATGTATGGCTCAATCCCGTCACGTTCTCCTGCATACCTTGGCTCCTCGGGGATTGTCTCTGTCGGGACATCCTCCGGGGTTGCTTCCACAACAAGGTTCTTCAGGTCTGGTCTCTTTGTCCGGCGTCGAGGCACTGGCTCTATTCTTGTTCTTCTTGGCACTTCTTTGATTTGTTCTGATTTTCTTGGCGTTGACTTTCTTCTTTCTGGTTCCTGACGGACCGGTATCTTTGAAATGTGTGTGCCGGCAAAAGCGGCTGTCTCTTCATGTTGATTTGCTGCTAGTTTAGTCAACATCTTGCGGATACGACGATTCTTATTCCTTCTTTGGGTAGCAGTGAGAGTAGCTCTCCTTACCCCTTGAATTTCTGCGGGCGTGGCGCCGACGAGCCTGCCCTCGCCGTGGCAACTACGGACTTGATTTTCTTGCTTTCCTCGATGTTTGTCTTTCTTTTCTTG
This sequence comes from Papilionanthe hookeriana x Papilionanthe teres, assembly GCA_022702705.1. NCBI lineage: Eukaryota > Viridiplantae > Streptophyta > Magnoliopsida > Asparagales > Orchidaceae > Papilionanthe > Papilionanthe hookeriana x Papilionanthe teres. Next base: position 28,925,499 of record CM040422.1, read on the forward strand.
TTCTTTGGATTGGTGGCTTGTGCCACCCATCTTCATCACTTGTCCTGTCTGTGAAGCTCTTCTCGATCAGCCGAGACCCGATCATTTTCTTCGTCTCGTAGGTCGGCTGGTGTGAAGTCAGAATCAATTTCTATGACTGCTCCATCCTTCAACCTCTTTTCATCGAGTGCGAGACTCACGCCATTTCTAAAATTTAGGACCAACCTCCCGTTCGACATTTCCCTGCGAAAAAGACAAGGAAAGGATCAGGGGCTATACTAAGAACAAGAACATTAAGAAAATATTTATCACTGAAGATTCTTATTCACTTCTTTTAAATTTAAAGGAAGTAGGAAGAGATAAGAAAATATCAGGAATGAATGGATTTAAAAGGAAAGATTGACATTTTATTATTACGATTTCCCATGTTTTCTTTTTAACATTTTCGTTGATGAGATTATTTTTATCATCCATTTTATTTTGTTTTGGGTTCGGACCCAGTCACAAAGTGATCACTTCACCCGTGTTTCTACGGATAAGATTCTATTTTAGAGGCCGCCCTTTGAAACATCAGGTTGCGTAATACTTCTTTAAATACCGTCCATTGATTGGAAGCATAGGTCGTTCTCCATGGCAATTCACAAGCTGGTAGGAACCTCCTGAGTAGACTGTCTCGACCACGAACGGCCCTTCCCATGTTGGTTTAAATTTACCTCCTATATTTCGATGTGCAAGAATAGGTCTTCTGAGAACAAGAACTAAGTCACCAACTTTGAAAGTTCTTGGGCGGACCAGTTTATCATGGGCCTGGATCATCTTAGCTTGGTACAGTTTCAAATTTTGCTGCGCTGCAAGTCTTTTCCCTTCCAAGCTTTCCAGTTCTTCCAGTCGTAATATGGCATTTTCTTCTGTAGTAATTTTATTTTCAACTGCAATTCTGAGTGATGGAAGCTGGACTTCCAATGGTAACACTGCCTCGGACCCGTACACTAAAGCGCAAGGCGTAGACTGAGTAGGAGTCCTAAAAGTCGTCCTGTAGGCCCATAAGGATTCTAACAACTCCTCGTGCCAATTTCTCTTGTTGTCGTCCAAAGTTTTCTTTAGAATTTGAACGAGAGTTTTATTAAAAGCCTCGGCCAAGCCGTTTGCTCTTGGATAGTAGATTGTTGAGTATCGCCAATCGATTCCATGTCTTCTGACAAAATTGTTGATCTTTGTGCTCCTGAATGCGAACTCATTATCTGAAATGATCCTGCGCGGTACCCCAAAATGGTAGACAACTTGGTTCTTGAAAAACTGTAGCACGTGGTGTGCCTTCACTTCTCTGAGTGGTATAGCTTCTGCCCATTTAGAAAAGTAGTACGTAGGCTGCAAGAATGAAGCGATGTCCTCTTGAAGAAGGAGGTTCTATCGGACCCACTATATCCGTGCCCCAACATTCGAATGGCCACGACGCAATTGTCGGATGTAGCACATTTGGAGGTTGATGTAGAACCACTCGTGCACTTGGCATTGGTGACGGCTTTTAGCAACTTTCATACGGTCGGTCATCATTGAGGGCCGGTAATACCCTAGTCTTTTAATCTTCATTTTCATTTTCGGACCCGATTGATGAGTGCCGCAAAGTCCTGAATGCACTTCTTTAACAATTTCACGAGCTTCGGACCCGCTCAGGCATCTTAGCCACATCTGATCAAAAGACCTTCTGTATAATGTATTGTTTATTAATGTGTAAGACAGAGTTCTTTTCTTGATCTGATGGGCTAGCGACTTATCGTCCGGTAATTTCCCTGTTTGTAGGTAGTCTATTAATGGCTGTCGCCAATCTTCCGTATTTTCTGTCACTACTGCAATTGTTTCTTCTGTTTTTTCTGTTGATTTGTGTATCGTATTCATGTCGAGCTGTGATAGGACCTGCCGTCCTTGAACTGACACTTCAACTGACTCATCCTGCAAGCAGGCAAATTCTTTTGCAAGGCGAGCTAGCGCATCCGCAAGAGCATTTTCTTTTCTGGGGATCTTGTAGATTGTTACGTTTGGAATTTGTTCCAACAGTTTCATGGCATACTGAAAGTACTGCTCGAGTCTTGGCTTTAGAATCCTATACTGTCCGACGATCTGTTGAATGATCGACTGAGAATCTCCGTAGATGTTGATGTCCGTTATTCCCATTTGAATGGTTAGTTCTAGTCCTATTATGAGGGCTTCGTATTCTGCCTCGTTGTTTGTGCATGGTTCTGTTAAGTGGTAGGAGTATCTTAACATCCCCCGCTCCGGTGTTATAAAGATTAGTCTGATTCTACCTTCACAGGCACTATTGTTTGCAATTCTTTGTTCTTCTGTGCTGAGGATGCACCGTCGAAGTATAGTTCCCAACGTCGATCATCAGGGTCTTCTAGGCTCATTATCTGCTCGTCATGCAAATCGTCGTCGAGAGGCGAATCCGCCGGTAAAGGGTGTGCTGTAAGGAAGTCTGCTAGGACTTGTCCCTTTACGGCGCGAAGAGGAACGAAAGTTATGTCGAATTGCAATAGTATCATCGACCACCTGGCAAGTCTGCCAGAAAGTGTCGGTCGGGTCATCATGTATTGCAATGGATTAACTCTCGAAATAAGGTTGAACTTATGAGAAAGCATGTAATGCCTGAGCTTTTGAGCGACGAAGATCAGGGCCAAACAATGCTTCTCAATCGAATGATACTTTACTTCCGTCGGGATTAGACGACGGCTTAGGTAGTAGAGAGCGTTCTCTTTTCCCTCGTCATTGACCTGGGCTAGCAGGGCTCCAAGGGAGTCATCTAAAGCCGCGGTATAAAGTATCAACGGTCTACTCGAGGCCGAGGTTCGCTAAGACGGGAGGTGTCATTAAGTATTGTTTGAGGTCATCGAAGGCATGTTGACATTTGGAGTCCCAAGTAAACTTGGCATCCTTTTTAACCAAAGCAGAAAAAGGCTGACACCTACCTGAAAAATTCGAGATAAAGCGTCGAAGATATGCCAACTTTCCTTGAAAGGATCGTAGCTGTTTCAAGGTTTTAGGAGGTGGCATTTCTAAGATAGCTTTAATCTTTTCCGGATCGATTTCAATTCCGCGATGTCGGACAACAAATCCTAAGAATTTCCCGTAGGTGACGCCGAAGGCGCATTTTAAGGGATTCATCTTAAGGTTATATTGTCTTAATCCCTCAAAAACAATTCTCAAATCATACAGGTGATCTTCTTTCAGTTTGCTTTTGATGACCACATCATCCACGTAGCACTCAACTTGGTTGTGAATGAGATCATAAAAAATCTTCGTCATCGCTCTTTGGTATGTTGCTCCTGTGTTCTTTAGTCTAAATGGCATTACTGTGTAGCAATACACTCCGATTGGCGTTCTAAAAGCTGTGAGCTTTTCGTCTTCTGGTGCCATGTTTATTTGATTGTATCATGATGATCCATCCATGAAAGAGAAGATTTCATGTGTTGACGCTATGTCGATCATCAGTTCTGGAATTGGTAGCGGAAATTCATCTTTTGGACATGCTTTATTTAAATTTCTGAAATCCACGCAGATTCTGATCTGACCATTCTTCTTTCTGACTGGTACCACATTGGCTAACCAAGTAGGGTATTGTTCTTCACGGACAAATTTAGTGTCTATTAGCTTCTTAACTTCGGCTATTACTTGTTGCTCAATTTCTAGACGCATTCTTCTGTGAGCTTGTCCGTCGGAACGAAGTAGGATCTACTCCTAACTTGTGAACTGCGACTTCGGAGCTAATCCCGGCATTTCGTCGTAACTCCAAGCAAAACAAGTCCTTGAATTCCATTAGTAGCTTGATTATATTTTCGGAATCTTCTTTATTGAGTAAGGAGCTAACAAAGGTGGGCCTGAGCTTTTCGCTAGTACCTAAGTTAACTTCCATTAACTCGTCTATTGTAGATTTGATTTCTTCCTCGAATTCTGGTGGAGCGTCTCCGATTGGTAGATCTTTGAGATCTTCTGAAGCTTCCAAGCAGTCTTTATTAGGTTCGCAAGTGACAACCAAGCAAAATCTCGTATCATCAACTAATCCTACTGTGCCGAATCCGAGACCATGTTTTGAATTGGGAGGCCGACCGACATTATTCCATAATTTTTCAAAGTGTTGTGATCGGCCTTTTGTCCATTGTCGAGGTAAGACACCACGTTGAATTAAATTTTGGACACAGGGAGAATACCTCTCAAACGGCAATTCCATTAATTCAGAAGAAGTGACATCTTCAAATTGTACATCTTTTTCAGTATTGGAAGAAGAAGCACCATGGTAAAACTTGATTGGCTTGGTACCACCACCATGCACTTCCTTGACCACCATACCCTCGATCTTATTAGAATGGATCGGGGTCAGGCTCATAGTATGAACATGATGGTTAATCTTCTCGTACATTGATTTATATTCTTCATTCTTTTCATCCTCGAGAGAGATCTTGAACTGGGGTTTCTTTTGACTTATTGTCGCTGCTTCTTTCTTGATTTCTTCTTCTGCTTCCAAACTGTTCTCCCAATCAACGTCGATGAAGGGTTTCTTCTGTCCAATTGTCCCAACGTCTCTCCCACGACCTCGTCCCCGACCTCGACCTCGGATGCAAGTTCTGGAGAAACCTTCACCATCTCGCCGTAAGGGAGTGGTGAGTGACTGTTGGACTAGAACTTCAGGTTCTTCATCGTCTCAAATTTCTTTTGCTTCGTTGGGTGTGGCGTCTCTGAAAAAGATTATTTTCTTCGGAGGTGCGTAGTAGGCTGCATCTTCATGTATTCCAATTTCATGCACGGAGAATGGTTGCAAATCACCTTTTATGCACTGTTCCCCTCCTTCGTAATACTTTATGCACTGGTGCAGAGATGACGGTACCATCCGGTTTTTATGGATCCACGGCCGACCCAGTAGAGCGTTAAATGATGTCTCAGAATCAATTATGTGGAACTTCGCTGTTGTCTTGGCCAACTCACCGATCTTCATTAATAGGGTTATTGATTCGAGAGCTCTTTCTCCTTTTTGATTGAAGCCTCTTAATAGCATCTTGTCTGCTTCAAGCTTGCGAGCATCAATTTCCAAATATGCTAGTGTCCGAAGATTCATTATGTTGATTGATGCTCCCGGATCAACTAACACTCGGAGAGCGTAAACTTTCCAATACCGATCGAAATGTATAACGGTCGGTTGTGATACTGCTGTTCCCAGTAATAGATCATTGTCCGTGAAGGTAACACCTCGCTGTTCTTTTAACGAGCAAACCTCGTCGAAGGAATCACCGACCATTTGAGCTAAACAAATCTCTGGATCAAGTAAAGCCTTGATAAGAGCTTCTCTCATCTCCTTTGACAGGATCAGAGCGTCGTATATGCTTAGTTTGGCTGGTAACTTCCTAAGATGGGCTAGCACGTTGTAGTCCACTTTATTACCATGTTCCTCAGTTTCTTCCCGAATGGGCAATTCCTCTGCTTGGGGTTGGCTCTTCTCGAGCAACCACCGCTTTCCTTTATACTTTGGACCCATTCTCGGGGTAGAACTTTTCCACTTCTTAAATTTACTTCAGTTATTTCTTCTGAATTTGGTGTTGAATCTGCCGGTGTATCCTCTTGAATTGGAACCACTGGCTCTTCTGAAGTTGCTTCGGTGTCTGATGGTTCTAATTCTATCGTGATCGGAGCCCCTCGGAATTCATAAATGGACTCGTTGCTTGTCGAGCTTTCGTAGCCTCCTTTGTGAACATCTTCTTCATCGTGTTCATCGAGGTTGTGCATGATTTGAGAATCGTTATTTGTATTGGAATCGAGATCCGGATTAAGCCGGTTGTCGCTTGTTACGTAATCGTTAGAAACAGTCAAAACGTAGCCAACGCCATAACCCTTATCATTATAAGATCCGCCGGGCGAGCAAATAATCATACGGAGTCGGGAGTTCGAGGGATTTCTCCCCGAATCGGAAACAACCATCCTAGGATAAGCAGCCCTAGTCTACCCTTCGGAGCCTCGGTCTTCTTTTCTTCCACGATCTTCTCCTCCTTCTGGGGTGGTTCTTCAATCGCAAGTGATAGTGCCGGCTTGACAGATTTCAAACTCTGAGTTGAAGCACGCACCGAAGCGGCCTGGATATGATCCAAAATTTTCTTCGATGATTTTGTCCAGACAGTACTCCATCCATCATCAGTCGTGTAAGGGTCTATCGGAACAATGGGATCCGTCGAAATAACATTGACGGAACCTCCCTTCTGGGGTTCTTTCATGTATTCCTTTGGGATCGTTATGTTCCCTTTTCGGAGATTGTCATTAAGCCAACTCTTGAAAGTGATGCAATCCTCTATCTTGTGTCCAAGCATCTGGTGGTAAGGGCAATAGTTCGGATGATCTTTCTTATTGACTTCCTCCAGCTTCTTAGGCTCTGGCAGCTGAAAATCCGGTGTCTTCATTAAGCTGCGGAACATCTTCGCTACTGCTCCAGTTTTGAATGGGTATTCTTTCTTTAGAAGTTCTCTTAAAGTACGTGATGAACGAGGTGGTTGTTCATAATGCTGAGGCGACTGATAGCTCGGACGAGGTTGCTGATAGCCTTGTTGAGGTCGTTGGTATGTTCGTTGCGTTGGTTGGTAACTAGGCCGTGGCCGCTCGATCGTATCCGCATTAGCTGCTTGCCCTTATCTACTGCAGCGACGATTCCAGATTTCTTCTCGAATGTTTTCACAGGCTTCTGCTTATCATTCTTGTCCGCGAAACTTAACTGCTTTGCTTCTTCTTGCAAGCTCCCGGCCTTGCTAAGAAACTTCTCGAAAGTCTTGATCGTAAACCCTTTAAGAAGAAGTGCTATCGGGCCATGGATACTTTTAAGCAGGATACCGACTGCATGTTGTTCTTGAAGCTGTGGTTCACACTTCATGCTTAAGTTTCTCCATCGAAGTATGTAATCCACTAAAGTTTCGTTCGGCTTTTGCTGCTCCACCACTAGATCACCAATAGTGATGTGGTGCTGAGCTCCGGCAAATCATTTCACGAAGAGATTTTCTAGTTCTGAAAAGGTCTTTACTGAACCGTTCGGCAATTCTGCGTACCAGTCGAAGGCAATCCCTGACAAACTGCTGATGAACTGGCGGAAGAGTAAAGCATCGCTCCCACCGGCATTGTAGCAACTAGCATGAAAATGTGCAACATGTTGCCGGGGGTTTTCTGTTCCATCAAAAGTCTTAAACAGAGGTGGTACGAAGCCTTTCGGGTATTGGACTGCATCGAACTCCTCGGGGTAAGGTCTACCTGTCTGAATAGATGCTCCATTCTTGGATTGTGCTAAAGCTTCTCACACCTGCTGTTCTACTACCATATTTTTAATATCCTTTTCTGGAATCATGCTTTGTGTAGAATCCTTCTTTGGTTGCTCGTCCCCATTGACGGATGTGATCTCTTTTCCTCCATCCGCAATATGGATGATCTCCGGGGTGTCTCTTTCTGATGCTTGGGCCTGACTCTGGAGAGTGGCTAAGGCGGCGGCCATCTCTTCCATCCTCTTTGCCATCCGGGAAATTGTATCATCTCTTTCCCGAAGCCGTGCTCTCAACACTTCGGTTCATCTCTTTCCGCAGCTCGATGGGGCACCTTGCAAAGCCGACGATGCCCGTGTCTCAACCATGTTGATCTCAGCATACTCGTCATTCATAAATTCTGATGAACCAACTTCATCTTCTAGCTTCTCTTCTCTTTCTTTTGCTAACCGTCGGATGTCGGTTCTTAACTTGTCTATGGCATATTCTAGTGGCCTTTTCCGCACGGTCTCGTAGTTGTCATGTGACAATTATCGGACTTCCTCTTCAAGAGTCTCCTTCATCGCAGTAGCACTTTCTTCGGACTCGAGCATCCTGACGAGACTTTTCTTCTCAGGACATTGTTTTGGCCTCAACTCACCAATAGTAGGTCGCCATACCATCCTTCTTGCAGCCGGAAGCCTAGGACTAGATGGTCTGTCGGCTATGTGTTGGAAGGTGGTATCCTCCCTAATTTGCAGCCCTGATACGATAACAAGTGAGCCTCTTTCACTAGCTCGGACTTTCTTCTTCGGTCTTTCTATGGCAGTGGCAGGCTCCACTCGTGGTCCGAGGCGGGATTTAATTGGCACTCGTCCCATCCTTCTCAAAATCTCTGACACAGGACATCCTTCCTTCCTGGCCAATTTCTCGACTACCGCTCGCAATCGGGTAAGCGGTGTAGCCTTGCTCTTCTTCTTCCTGCTATCACTGTAATATGCGGGCTGAGGTAACGCAGCAGCAATCCTTCTGGCATCTTCCTCATCAGATGCGGCAGAGAGCGGGTGGAATCTACTTCCTTCTAACAGTGGCGAGTATTCTGGCAACAGCGGCAAGTATTCTGGCAGTTCTTCTTCTTTTTCTTTAGGGATTCCTTCAAGAAAGGCGGCTTCAGCTTCTCTGACTTTCCTGATCTTAGCAATCTTTCTGTTCTTATTCCTTCTTTGTGTTCGGGTTAAGGGTCTATACCTCGAACTGGACCCTATCTCGAAAACAGACGGTATTGCGGCAAAGTCCGAACCCTCCACGGTGATAGGCTCATAACCAACTTGGATTTCCTTTCCCTTCAGTTTGGAGGGAACGAGGGTAGGTGCAGTAATGACCAGACCGGTGGGGGTAGAGACAACAGTTCTGGGGACGAGCGGCTAACTTCCCGCGAATGACGGTGTTTCTTTCAGTCGGGACCCTTTGCGGGGAGGGAAATCCTGAGTTGACTTCAAGTTGAATTCAATCAGAGGTTTCTCGGTTTCAGGCACTTTGTCCGTAAGTGCGAAGAGAGTGGCGTCAGTGATCTTGACATCTGTATTTTCGAATCCTTGCCGAAACGGATGACCCCATTGTCGAGCGGCTCCTCCTTGTAGACGACTAGGTCCGAGTCACGTTGGTGAAGGAGAAAATCAGCTTTGGGGCAGACATTTTCTGCAAGGTAGATTCTGATTGTCAGTCCCAAATTATGCTTCCTCTCATCGGGACGAAAAGAAAGGAATCGAAAAGAGTCCAAACACATTCTTATTTATCTTTTCGTTTTGTCTGTTTTATTCATGTATTTGTGATTTATTACAAGTCTGTTTGTTAAAAGGTTGGTTTATTCATTAGGAATGGAAGGAGATTAGAAAGAGTAAAGGACCCGATCCAAGACTTGAAAAAGAAGAGAAAATCTCGTATGATTTCTCAATCCGAAGGAACGCTCCTAGGCTAACACCTATTGGGGGTCCACCCCACCTCTTTGGAGAGGTAACAAAAGGAGGATTTCAGAACCTCTCTGTTTAGGGGTGTCTAAACAGTGGCTCCAAAATCCAAGAAGATTTGGCTGTACCCATTCAAGTTAGAAATGAACGTGGTATGCCAACAGAAAGAATGATAGTTTGGTCCACTAGGGGCATGGACTCACTACCGATTTATGAAAGCAAAACCATCTGATCAAAATGGAGAGAGGAACTAGTCCCCAGCTGAGTCGCCAGAAGTTGTCGGCATATTTTTAGGTTGTGTGTTGTATTTTGAAAAGGGGTCACCTATAGAAGTTGTTGGCGAATTTTAGATTTTAAATTTAAATATATATATATATATATAATTTAGAAAATAGTATTTGATTTTGAAAATAATTTTGAGTTTGAAAATTTTAAGATATGAAATTAAACTGATCTCACATCCTGAATAGTTTATGTAAACGAGCACCGCATCACAAACTGTATATCTATCCCGGAGAATGGACATACTGCTTGATGATGGGGCTCGGTTAAATAAACTAGAAGATTTGTGACATCCGTTTGGTCTGCGAACCAACTTTATAAGCCGACATGTTCCCCTGCTTAATATAAAGGAATTAAGCGGGGTTTATATTACTCGGGTTCTTAAAGTTCCCTATAAGGGCAAGCCCCTATAGTTAATTACATCCTAAATGACGAGAATCATTTAAGAAAACTCTCGATAATGATCAGTGGTTTTGCTCTCAAGAATTTCAAAGTTTAAGGTTTTCAAAGGATCGGATTTTGGAATTTTCAATTGGGAATGGATCAAATTTGGAACCGTTTGTTTTGGAATCCAAAGGAAGAGAAGTAGGAGAAGTTGAGGATCCAAGAGGAATCTTGGCAACTTCCCGACTATCCTATTGTTTGGCTTTAATTTAGGAAGAATTATTTAGTATTTCGATCCTGTCAATTTTAATTATTTAGGACTTATATTCGCATGACATGATCATACAAACAGCCTCGAAGATGTGAGGGTTTATGTCGTACCAAACAACTATCTCGGAATCCTAAGACCGGTTAGGGCTTAATTTACATAATATGATTATGCAAATGCCTAACAAAAGAGTTGAGGATTTATGTTGCACTAAGCAAACTACCTCGAAATCCTATAGCTTGGTTGTTTAAAACTAGGAAAGGTTTTGCTGAAGTAGACTCAGGTTTTGCTGATGACTATGGTCGTGCTGCCCACTAAGCTCCAAGCTCCTTGTTGTTGCAGAGGTTTAGTTTTAGAAGTCATAAATCAGGAGATGAGAGAAGTGTTTTGGTTTAGAGAAAATCTTAAAATCCAAGTGTTTTTAATATTTTAATTAAAACAAATATTAAAGTTGTTTAAACAGAACCAATTAAGATCCCACGGTTCCGTCATCCCAGCACCGTTATTTTCATTGAATTCACTTAGTCCAGATGAATTTGCTAAACTCAACTGAATGAGTTCCACACTTTTATTTAGACCGTGGGAAATCCCGTTAGCAACACGTGGGTTACATCATCCGAGGTATTCCCGATCATTCAACGAGACATTTTAATTTAGTTAAAGTTGTAGTTTTGTTGTTCTGTTTGTGATTAAATTTTGAGTTGTTTTATATTTTGAAATGTTGTGGCGGTGATTTTTATCTTGTAATGACTTTTAATTTAGTTTTGGTTTCGGTTCGGGACTATCCTAAAGGTTTTGATTTTCATGCAACGAGTTGTTTATCATGCAAGAAAAGTAAAGTACGGTGCATGTAAGTAAATTGCAATAAAGTAAATTGCAATAAAATAAAAGCGTACTCGGAGGGTCTTCCCGTCATCCCAAGCTGCACTTAAAACACATGTTAAGACATTTAAATGTTTCAACAAGTACCTAGGTAAAGCTAAGGGAAAGGTTTTGGTTGTCTACCAAAGTCCTAATCTTATAGCTAGTCATCTCCTATGACGTCTAGGTTCTTGTGTTTTGGTTTAAGGATGATTTTCTTCACCAAAGGATAATTAAGTTCAATTGTTCTTATAAACATCCCATCATATCGAGGAAGTGCTTAAGACGAGTCTTAAACATCTTTCAATACCTCTAGGATTATTTTTAAGTCCAAGAGAATTTAATTATACAAGTGAATTAATCATCCAGGAGTTTAAGTTTTGTTCTCTTGCTCAGTGAACTAGGACATTTGAATATCTTATAAGTGAAGTAACACTTCACTTGATACCTCATTTAAGAGTTATAATAATAAGAGCTTTAAAAGGGCAAATCAACTTATTAAGTATTTTAATGATTTAAATTTAATGATTTAATTTTAATTTTGACTTAATTATAAAAGATTAGTTTAAGTTTGGAATAGTGTTTAAGTTATTTTAGATTTAATTCTTAATGATTTCATTTAGGTTTGTTGTTAAATGATTTTGATTTAATTTAATTCAATTTAATTTTAATTAAATTTAATTTAATTTTAATTTAATTTGATCTGATTTTAATTTAATTTAATTTAATTTAATTTAATTTGATTTAATTTAATTCTAATTTAATTTAATTTATTTTGATTTTAATTTAATTTAATTTAATTTAATTTAAATTTAAATTTAATTTAATTTAATTTTAATTTAATTTAATTTAATTTAATTTTAGCTTAATTTTAATTTGGATTATTATTTTAATTTTTTTAATTATGAATTAAGTATTATTGAAGTGATTTATTTAGGGATTTTTAAATTAAAGAATAAATATCCTCTTAATAATATCCTTACTTTAATAATTCCAATTTCTATTATTCTTCCAAAATTTCAATTAATTAATTAATTAAAGTTTTATTTTAATTATATTTGAAATGGTTAGTAGGTTTCTACCCTCAATCATTTAAGTTTCAATCATCCAAAATCAGTTTAAAATAAAATATTTAACCTCCCCTTTTTGATTAATCCTAAAATTTTAATTAAGGGTTGAAATTTTTAATTACCCTTTTGCCCTTCAAGCTTAATAATTCTATAACTCACTAAATTAAGCTCAAATGAACTTGAAATTTTTATGTAACCTCACTCACATGTCAATTAAGACATTAGAGGAGAAAATGAGATTTTTCTGTATTTAATTTATTTATGTAATTATTTTTAATGGAAAATAGGGGTTTTCAAGGAAAATTTAATAACATGACCAAGGAAATTTTTCTATCCTTAATAAAATTATGTGATGTTCCTAATGACTAGAGGACCATTTGGACCAATTTTGGTGATTTTTTGAATTATATTTTATTTATTAGAATTATTTTGAGTTTTGGAGTATTAATTAATTTTAAAATAAAATTAAAGTTGAAAAATGGATTTTATATTTTTCTTAAATCTCTCTGACCTCAAGGAGTCTAGAGAAACAAATTTTATATTTTTCTGATTTTTCTTTGATTTATTAGAATTATTTTAGTGAAAAGGTTGGAAAATACATTTTTTAATATTAAAAATTACATTAAGCATTTAAAATTCAATATCTTATCCTAGGGACTTAAAACAAATATTTGGTTTGTTCCTAAGTGATTAGTATTCAAAATGTGACATTTTGGTGATTTTTAATATTTTTATGATTTTTATTATTTTTTAATTATTAAAAATATTAAAATAATGATAAAAATCAACTTTTTTAGAAAATTACAATTTTAATTTTCCTAAGTTCCTCTGATATCAGAGAAGCTCCAAAACCATTTTTGTGAATTTTTGAAAGTATTTTGTGAGTTATGAATTTTTAAAGTTTAATTTTATCCATTTTGCTTAAGAGGCTTAATCAACCCATTTGGTGGGGTTAATCAAGTCCAATTGACTTCAAATTTTTATGTGATATTCCTCTGATCCTAAAGATCAGTGGAGAATTGTTTTTAAGTCAATTTAATGTGTAGTTAACCCTAATTAATTAAAGTTCAATTTTAGGTGTTTAGGCCAATTAGGGTTGTCCCATGTGAATTAACTCAAAACCTATTTTTCCTAGGTTACTCTAGTCATAAGAAACATCACCAAATTTTCCTAGAATTTATTTCTCAGCATGCTAATTATTGGAATTAAAATACTCAAAACAGTAACATGCAATTGAAAAATCAAACTTCTCATAGGGATGGCCTCTGATCTTGGAAAATTCAGGGAATGTTCCCAAGTTCAGAGGCTTCAAAAGCCCTATGGTCTCATGCCATGGTGAATTGCCTATACAAATGGAGAATTAAAATAATACAGAAAGTAAATAAATCATTAAAAATAAAATACTTAATGAAATTACTTGATCTCTTTTCAACATTATTCTCCTCTGTTCACTTAGCAAGAGGATATTTTTATTTTATTTTTAGGATTTTTCTACACAAAGTTATGCATTTTTGAAGTTCTGATAATTAAATAAATAGAAAAATACCATATTTTCCTACTTATCCACGCGGCGCTGCGTCAACCTTAGCCTCCCCGAACGGCCACGCGGCGTCTTCAGGTTCGGCGCCGCCATCTGACTAGGATGCCACGCGGCCCGCTGTATCGTCCCGTCTCCTCATACGGCTCAATCTGGATCGTTCACCCGCGCGTGTATCAAATGGACGGCATCCGTTCATCGTCCCCAAGCCTCCTAGCCCGAGAACTGTCCATCTTCCAGGCTTAATATCTCCTTCGATACTTAACCAATTTCTACATTTTTATGCTCTATGGATTCGTCTTGAAGAGACGAACACATCCATACGATTTATGTGGCATGAAATTAAGGCAATAGAAATGGAGAATTCATGGAAGCTCGGGAAGAAGAGAGAGCTCATACCTTTGCTCAGAGAAGTGTGGCTTCGATGCGAGAGTTGTGTCACCTTCGATTGAGTCCGAGTAAGCTCCGGATGAAGTCTACGGCCTCGGGGAATTGCCTAGACTTGATTTCCACCGGACCCGATCACAACCTTTGGAGGCTAGAGCGGATGAGTGGCTCGGAGAGGGGATTTCACTGGGGAACTCCTTCTCTTGATCTTGTGCGGGTGTGGGTGAGTTTAATTTGATTTTGGTGGAGAATTGGGAGATGTCCTGGTTTTGGGTGAAATTTTGGCTGAGAAATTGGGCTTTGTTGGTGGGGATTAGGGCAAATTGTCACTGGGGATCAATTGCTCTAAGTGTGGAGGATGATCTGAAACAATTTTGGCAGAGTTTCTGTATGGTTTTGTGCAACTCTTCTCATGGCCGAGAGGGGGTGGTGCTTAAATAGAGCTCGCTAGAGGGCCTCCCAGGGGGAGTTAATGGCTGGGATCGTTGCTGCGGCAAGGAAGAACAGCTCCAATGGCCACTGGGCATGGGGCGGCTCGACGAGGAGAATTTCAATGTTTGGCTCCTTCCAAGGTCTCGACCATGGTGTTTTCCGGTGGCTGTGGTGGCTGGCCGGCCAGGCATGGGTCACCTTCAAGGTCAAGGAGGTCAGGGGTTGAATTTGGTGAAGTCAATTTGGGTTTGACATGTGTAAAGGGCTTGATTTAAGTGGAATGGGGCAAGAGTGTATTTTGGCTAAATTTGGTCAAATACATGGATTGGGCTAGGTGCACCTCCCCAAGGCTAATTTGGGCTGAAGAGAGAGTCATTTGGTTCAGCTTAATTAGTGGGGAGAAGTCACCATCCAAGTACAATTAGGCTTAAGCATGAATTAGGGGAGACATGAGAGTGGTTAATCACTCTTAAGAGAATATGTAAAGAACCTCCTCATTTTGCCCAAGATAGCATGGTGACATGTAAAGGGGCTTTCATGGCTCCCATGTGGCTCATGCATGGCTTCATGGCTTGCCTATGGCTTGGATGGCTTGGCTTGGTTTCATAGAAATGGGTTTTAGGCATTTTTGATGAATTTTAAGGAGATTGTTATGTGGATAAAATTGGAATGATTTGATGATAAATTAGAACTTTAGAGATGATTTTAAATTGAATGTATGATGAGGGAGAGTGTCATATGGGCTTTGGATGAATTTTTGGGCTTTTGAGTTTGGTTAGGAATGGGCTTTTAAATGACTTAAATGGGTGGGCTTTTATGTTTTAAAATGGGCTTTTAGATGAAAAAATTTTGCAAAGGGCCATGATAAATAAATGTTGGGTTTAGTTTAAGGATGTGTCATGAGTGATTTGGATCAAACTTGAGGTGGTTTAGAATTGAATTGGGTCTAAATTGAGTCTCTTTAGTGATAGGGTCAAAATAGGTCAAAGTGGACTAACTTGGGCTAAGGTTAGGCTAATGTTGAAATTGATGTAAAATTAACATTAAGAAATGTTTATGGGAGTGTTTCAAAGAGGTTTCAAATTTGGTTGGGTTTTGATTTTGGGATTTGGGCCTATTTGGGTTAGGTTTGGGTGTAGGCCCATTTAAGGGATTTTGGGTTTGGGTTGAATTTGAGTAGGGTTTGGGTCCAATTTTTGGGCAAATTATGTTAGTGTTCTGATTGTGGAGATGTTAGGAAGGTTTTAGAAAAGATTTGGGGTTAATTGGAGTTGAATTGGGTTGGTTTGGGCCAAGTTTAGGTCATGGGCCAAAATTGGGCCTTAAGCTTAAAGGTGAAATTAGATTCAAATGTCAATCAAATTGGACTTGGATTTGGTCTAGATTGATATTGGGGATATTGAATTGAAGCTTAGAATTGAATTGGACCAAAATTGAGGTCAATTGGGGTGGTTTGGTTTGACATTGGGTTCACTTGGGTTAAAAAATGGGTTAAATTGGGGGTTTTGGTAAAAGTAGTGTAAATTGGCAAAATTGACCTATGGTGTAGTTGAACAAAATGAAATTGGGAATATTTGGGATTTTCTGGAATTTTCTGGGAAATTTTAGAATTTTTTGGATTTTTGGGTCAAGAGGGGCATTTTGGTAATTTGGAGGGTATTGGGGGTATTTTTGGAATTTTTGGTCAAAGATGATCACTTTGAATGGTGAGAAATGTTTAAGGATTGATTTTGAGGAATTTTGAGGAATTTGGGTAATTTTGCAAATTTTGGGTCATTTCAAGGGCATTTGGTAGGTTTGGCGGGTCCGGGGGCCCCGGGGGTCAAAAATTGAAATTTTTGAAAAATGAAGATTGATTGAATGTGAGTAGAATAGAATCACTTTGGTTGAGTCATGAAGCCATATTAAGCCCATATGAGCCATGAGAGGACTCATTTGAGGTATTCACCATGTTGTTCCTAACCCTCTTAGCTAAGGGCTTAGGGGTTAATGACCATCCATATGAATTACTCACATGAGTCAAAATGTCAAGCTGGGTGAGAGTGTGGTTTTAGGACTTGGAATGTGTGTGAGAGTGTGGTGTATGTGTAAGTCGGCCCTCACCGGACCGGGCCGCCGGGGTGATCCTAAGGCCAAAGAGTCCCATAGGGAACTCATCCTTTAAACCTCCACATTTGATCTCGACCCTCCAAGTGACTCGGGGCGGTGACTTGGGGGTTTACAATCAAGCATATAGGGTTTGCAGGGAGTTAAGAAGTGGCTTGAATTTCTAAAGATGGGTCCTAATTCTAGTCCTCTAGGATAATCAAAGGAAAAGCCTAAGGCTAGATCCTAAGCACTAAAGAGAAAAGGGAAGACCTCATCAAAAATGAGGTCAACTTTGACATTCAGATTTTTAAAAGCGTTCTCATTTATTTTTATTTTTCCTTTATTTTTTGTTCGAATTTCATTTAACCTAATGACGTTTCCCAGTCAATTTGCACAAAAAGAGGTGAAGGCAAAACATGACATGGTCGTTTTCATTTCAATCTCGTCGAAAATACATCATACATCTTGCTCCAAAACATGATGATATTTCCTTGAGAATTCAATATCTCATACAATTTATATATATCCAAAATGGATTGTGTAAGATTCTTCAAGTTTCTTTCAAAAGCAGCTGTCAAAATCCATGTCTGAATAGTGAGATACATGGACAATAACATCACCTTCCAAGTCTTCCTTGGCAGGAATGCCGTATGGATGTGCATTGGAGGTGTGATATTTCCCATGTAAATCACAGCTCGTAGAGTCGGAGACTCTCTAACTCTGGATCTGGCTGAAAGTGGAAAGACATTTTTCTGTCATCCATTCTCCTGAAAGTGACGAAGATTCATTCCACAGGCACTCCTGGAATGCAATGTATTGCGATGTCCGCTCCGTTTCCTTTCAACACCAGGACGAAATATACCGGTAGTGGTATCTCCACCGGCCCTCGGAACTCACCGGGGCCTGTAATCCGGAGGTCAGATCCGAACATGATATTGCATTGGTTGACAAAAGACACTATGCAGAAAGGTCTGACGAAGTCATGATGGTCTATGTGTGGAGGTCTGCTGTTGCCCTCCTTGTAGATGTTAATGATGCAGTTGTTGGGTAAGCAATCTGCAGGCAATACCCTTAATGTTATCATCCTTTTTACCATTCTCTTGATAATATTTGGCATCGAATCCACCTCATTGCGACGGAGTATTCCTGGTGGATTCCCTTTTCTGTCTATCGCGAAGTTGTTGCAACATCCGCATTGGATTTTAATTCTTCCTTTTACTTGCATCCATCTTCGGGGTTCTGAATAGGTCTTTTCCCTTAGGCGACCGACTCGGCCCATTTTCTGAAGCTCAAGTACGCAGTCTACAATTTGCTGTTGTTCGTAGTCCGAAAACACATCTGTATGCAGCTCGAGGCCTTCCAAGATGTTGACCCTCTTGCCTCGAATTCTTTCGAAGTATTCAAAAGTTTTCTTTTCAACATTCTGCATTCTTTCCAACTCATATTCCAGAATTATCTGCAATCGGCGAGGTCTAGTAACATACTAGGGAATGTTTGGTTCAACCCCGGCACGTTCTCCTGCATGTCTTGGCTCCTCGGGGATAGTCTCTGTCGAGACATCCTCCGGGGTTGCTTTCGCAATAAGACTCTTCAGAACTGGTGCATCTACTTGGCGTCGAGGCGCTGATTCTATTTCTGCTCTTCTTGGAATTTCCTTTATATGTTCTGCTTTCCTTGGAGTTGATCTCCTCCTTTCCGGTTCCCGACGAACCAATTTCTTCGGAGTATTTGTATTGACGACAGCAACTGTCTCTTCATGTTGATCTGCTGCTAACTTGGTTAACATCTTGCGAATGTGGTGATTCTTTTTCCTCCGCTGGGTGGCAGTGAGAGTAGCTCTGCTTACCCCTTGAATTTCTGTGGGCATGGTGCTAACAAGCCTGCCCTCTGCTGTAGCAACAACGGACTTAACTTTCTTATCTTCTCCTGTTGCATGAGCGGCGTTTGCTTTTCTCTTCTTGCTGGTGGACTGCTGACTTGGGCCACCCGCTTTCATCACTGTCTGACTGTGGAACTCTTCTTGATCAATCGGGATCCAATCATTTTCTTTATATTGTAGCCCGGCTGGTGTGAAATCAGAGTCAATCTCGATCACGGCTCCATCCCTCACCCTCTTTTTCATCAAGTGCTAAACTCACGCCATTTCTAAAGTTTAGAACCAACCACCCATTCGACATTTCCTTGCGAAAAACAAGGAAAGGATCAGGGGCTGTACTAAGAACAAGAACAATAAGAAAAACATTTATTAATGAAAAATTCTTATTTATCTCTTTTAATTTTTAAAGAAAGTAGGAAGAGATGAGGGAAAGATTAGGAATGAATTGATTTAAAAGGAAGAAATCAAAATTTCATTATTATGATTTCACATGCTTTTTTTTAACACATTTTTTTTTGTTAATGATTTTCTTTTTTATCATCCTTTTTTTTATGTTTTGGGTTCGGACCCAGTCGCAAATGATTACTCTACCCGTGCTTCTAGGAATGAGAACCCATTTTTAAGGTTCATCCTTCGAAACATCAGGTTGCGTAATTCTTCTTCAAATATCGTCCATTGATTGGAAGCGTAGGTCGTTCTCCACGGCAATTCACCAGTTGGTAGGAACTTCCTGAGTAGACTGTTTCGACCACGAATGGCCCTTCCCATGTTGGTTCAAATTTACCTCCTATCTTGCGATGTGCAAGAATAGGTCTTCTGAGAACTAGAACCAAGTCACCGACTTTAAATGTCCTTGGACGGACTAGTTTATCATGGGCCTGGATCATCTTCGCTTGATACAATTCCAAATTCTGCTGTGCTGAAAGTCATTTCCCTTCCAAGTTTTCCAATTCTTCTAGTTGTAGTATGGCATTTTCTTCTGTAGTGATCTTGTTCGCAACTGCAATTCTGAGTGAGGGAAAGCTGTACCTCCAAGGGTAAGATGGCCTCGGACCCGTACACTAAAGCGTAAGGCGTAGACTGAGTAGGAGTTCTGAAAGTCGTCCTGTAGGCCCATAAGGCTTCTAACAACTTCTCGTGCCAATTTCTTTTGTTGTCGTCCAAGGTTTTCTTTAGGATTTGGATGAGAGTTTTATTAAAAGCCTTGGCCAAGCCGTTTGCTCTTGGGTAATAGATTGTTGAATAACGCCAATCAATCCCGTGTCTTCTGAAAAAATTGTTGATCTTCGTACACTTGAACGCGGACCCATTATCTAAAATGATTCTGCGCGGTACTCCGAAATGGTAGACAACTTGATTCTTGAAGAACTGCAACACATGATGTGACTTTACTTCTCTGAGCGGTACTGCTTTTGCCCATTTGGAAAAGTAATCTGTAGCTGCAAAAATGAAGCGATGTCCTCTTGAAGAAGGCGGTTCTATCGGACCCACAATATCTGTGCCCCAACACTCAAATGGCCACGACGCGATTGTCGGATGTAGCACATTTGGAGGTTGATGTAGAACCACTCCATGTACTTGGCACTGGTGACAACTTTTGGCAACCTTCATGCAGTCGGTCATCATCGAGGGCCTGTAGTACCCTAGTCTTTTAATTTTCATCTTCATTTTTGGACCCGACTGATGAGCGCCACAAAGTCCTGAGTGTACTTTTTTTACAATTTCACGAGCCTCGGACCCGCTCAGGCATCTTAGCCACATCTGATCAAAAGACCTTCTGTATAACGTGTTGTTTATTAATGCGTAAGACAGAGTTCTTTTCTTGATTTGATGAGCTATCGACTTATCATCCGGTAGGTTTCCTGTTTGCAAGTAGTCTATTAGTGGTACGCCGCCAATCTTCTGTATTTTCTGTTACTGCTGCAATTGTTTCTTCTTCTTTTTTTGACCCTTGTATTGCATCCATGTCGAGCTGTGATAGTACCCGTCGTCCTTGAACTGACATTTCAACTAATTCGTCCTGTAAGCAAGCAAATTCTTTCGCAAGGCGTGCTAGCGCGTCTGCAAGAGCATTTTCCCTTCTGGGGATATTGTAGATCGTTACATTCGGAATTTGCTCTAACAGTTTCATGGCGTACCGAAAGTACTGCTCGAGTCTTGGCTTTAGAATTCTGTATTGTCCTGCGACCTGTTGAATTATCAACTGAGAATCCCCATAGATGTTGATATCCGTTATCCCCATCTGAACGGTTAATTCCAATCCGGTTATAAGGGCTTCGTATTCTGCCTCGTTGTTTGTACATGGTTCTGTTAAGTGGTAGGAGCACTTAACATCTCCCGCTCCGGTGTTATAAAGATTAGTCCGATTCCTGCCTTACCGGGCACAATCATTTGCGATTCTTTATCTTTCTGTGCCGAAGATGCTCTGTCGAAGTACAGTTCCCAACGCTGATCATCAAGGTCTTCTAGGCTCATTATCTGCTCGTCTGGCAAGTCGTCGTTGAGAGGCCATTCTGCCAGTAAAGAGTGTCTTTGCAAGGAAGTCTGCCAGGACTTGTCCCTTTACGGCACAAAGAGGAACGAAAGTTATATCGAATTGCAATAGTATCATTGACCACCTGGCAAGTCTGCCGGAAAGTATCGGTCGGGTCATCAAATATTGCAACAGATTAAACTTTGAAATAAGGTTGACCTTATGAGAAAGCATGTAGTGCCTGAGCTTCTGTGCGGCGAAGATCAGGGCCAAACATTGTTTCTCAATAGGAGGATACTTTACTTCCGTCGGAATTAGACGACGGCTTAGGTAATAGAGCGCGTTTTCTTTTCCCTCATCATTGACCTGGGCTAACAGGGCTCCGAGAGAGTCGTCTAAAGCCGGGGTATAAAGTATCAACGGTCGTCCCGAGACTGGGGCTGCTAAGACAGGAGGTGTCATTAGGTATTGTTTAATGTCATCGAAGGCATGTTAACATTTGGAGTCCCAAGTAAACTTGGCATCCTTCTTAACTAAAGCAGAAAACGGCTGACACCTTCCTGACAAATTCAAGATAAAGCGTCGAAGATATGCCAATTTCCCTTGAAAGGACCGTAGTTGTTTCAAGGTTTTAGGAGGTGGCATTTCTAAAATAGCTTTAATCTTCTCCGGATCGATTTCAATTCCACTATGTCGGACGACAAATCCTAAGAATTTCCCAGAGGTGACGCCGAAGGTGCATTTCAGGGGATTCATCTTAAGGTTAAATTGTCTTAATCGCTCGAAAACAATTATCAAATCATACAAGTTATCTTCCTTTAATTTGCTCTTGATGACCACATCATCCACGTAACACTCGACTTGGTTGTGAATGAGATCATCAAAAATCCTCATCATTTCTCTTTGGTAGGTTGCTCCTGCGTTCTTCAATCCAAATGGCATCACTGTGTAGCAGTACACTCTAATTGGAGTTCTGAAGGCTATGAGCTTTTCATCTTCCGGTGCCATCTTTATCTGGTTGTATCCTGAAGATCCATCCATGAAAGAAAAGATTTCATGTGTTGAAGCGATGTCCATCATCAATTCTGGAATTGGTAGCGGGAATTCATCCTTTGGACATGCTTTATTCAAATCTCTGAAATCCACACAGATTCTGATCTGACCATTCTTCTTTCTGACTGGTACCACATTGGCTAACCAAGTCGGGTATTGCTTTTCACGGACAAATTTATTGTCTATTAGCTTCTTAACTTCAGCTATTACTTGTTGTTCAATCTCTAAACGCATTCTTCTCGGAGCTTGTCTAACTGGAACGGTAGTGGGATCTACTCCTAACCTGTGAACTGCAACCTCTGGAGCTAATCCTGGCATTTCGTCGTAACTCCAAGCAAAACAGTCTTTGAACTCCATTAGTAGCTTGATTATGTTTTCAGAGTCTTCTTTATTGAGTAAAGAGCTAACAAAGGTCGGCCTAGGCTCTTTGCTAGTACCTAAGTTAACTTCCATTAACTCGTCTATTGTAGATTTAATTTCTTCTTCGAATTCTGGCAGAGCATCTCCGATTGGTAGATCTTCGAGATCTTCTAAAGCTTCCAAGCAGTCTTCATTAGGCTCACAAGTGACAACCAAGCAAAATCCCGTATCGTCAACTGATCCTACCGTGCCGAATCCGAGACCATGTTTTGAATTGGGAGGCCAACCTAGTATTATTCCATAATTTTTCAAAATGTTGTGATTGACCTTTTGTCCATTGTTGAGGTAAGACACCACGTTGAATTAAATTTTGAACACAAGGAGAGTACCACTCAAAAGGCAGTTCCATTAATTCAGAAGAAATAACATCTTCAAATCGTACATCTTTTTCAGTATTGGAAGAAGCACCACGGTAGAATTTGATCGGTTTAGTACCACCACGTATTTCCTTGAGCACCATACTCTCGATCTTATTAGGGTGGATCGGGGTTAGGGTCATAGTATGTACATAGTGGTTAATCTTCTCGTACATTAATTTGTATTCTTCATTCCTTTCATCTTCGAGAGAGATCTTAAACTGTGGTTTCTTTTGATTTACTGTTGCTGCTTCTCTCTTGATTTCTTCTTCTTCGGAACTATTCTCCCAATCAATGTCGATGACTGGTTTCTTCTATCCAACTGTTCCAACGTCTCTTTCACGACCTCGTCCCCGTCCTCGACCTCGGGTGCGAGTTCTGGAGAAACCTTCACCATCTCGCCGTAAGGGAGTGGTGAGTAACTGTTGGACTAGAATTTCAGGTTCTTCATCGTCTTGTACTTCTTTTGCTTCATTTGGTATGACATTTCTGGCGAAGATTGTTTTCTTCGGAGTCGCGTAATAGGCTGCATCTTCATGAATTCCAATCTCGTGTACAGAGAATGGTTGCAAGTCACCTTTGATACATTGTTCTCCTCCTTCGTAATACTTTATGCACTGGTGTAGAGACGATGGTACCATCCGGTTTTCATGGATCCATGGCTGACCCAGTAGAGCGTTGAACGATGTCTCAGAATCAATTATATGGAATTTTGCGGTTGTCTTTGCTAAATCACCGGTCTTCATCAGTAGTGTTATCGATCCAAGAGCTCTTTCTCCTTTCTGATTGAAGCCTCTCAATAACATCTTGTACTGCCTCGAGCTCACGAGCATCAATTTCCAAATATGCTAGCGTCCGAAGATTCATTATGTTGATTGATGCGATCAACCAACTCTCTGGAGAGCGTAAACTTTCCAATAGTGACTGAAATGTACAACGGTCGGTTGTGATCTGCTATTCCAAGTAGTAGATCATTGTCCGTGAAGGTAACACCTCACCGTTCTTTTAATGAGGAAACCTCGTCGAAGGAATTACCGGCCATTTGAGCTAAACTAATCTCTGGATCAAGTAGAGCCTTGATCAGAGCTTCCCTCATCTCCTTTGACAAGATCAGAGCGTCGTATATGCTTAGTTTGGCTGGTAGCTTCCTAAGATGGGTTAGCACGTTATAGTCCACTTTATTACCATGTTCCTCGGTTTCTTCCCAAATGGGCGATTCCTCTGCCTGGGGTTGGCTCCTCCTGAGCAACCACCGCTTTCCTTTATCCTTTGGACCCATTCTCGGAGGTAGAACTTTTCCGCTTCTTAGGTTGACTTCAGTTACTTGTTCTGAGTCTGGTCTTGGATCTGCCGATGTTTCCCCTTGAATTGGAACGGCCGGCTCTTCGGAGTTGCTTCAGAATCTGATAACTCTAATTCTATCGCAATTGGAGCTCCTCGAAATTCACAAATGGACTCGTTGCTTGTTGAGCTTTCATAGCCTCCTTTGTGAACATCTTCTTCGTCGTGGTCATCGAGGTCGTGTATGATTTGAGAATCATTATTTGTATTGGAATCGAGATTCGAATTAAGTCGGTTGTCGCTAGTTACGTAATCGTTAGAAACAGTCAAAACGTAGCCAACGCCATAACTCTTATCATTATAAGATCCCACCGGGGCGAGCAAATAATCATACAGAGTCAGAAGTTTGAGGGATTTATCCCCCGAAGCGGAAACAACCATCCTAGGATAAGCATCCCCTAGTCTACCCTTTGGAGCCTTAGTTTTCTTCTTTTCTACGATCTTCTCCTCCTTCTAAGGCATTTCTTCGATCATAAGAGATAGTGCCGGCTCGGCAGGTTTCAAACTCTGAGTTGAAGCGTGTACCGAAGCGGTCTGGATGTGATCCAAAATTTTCTTTGAAGACTTTATCCAGACGGTACTCCATCCATCATTGGTCGTATACGGGCTTATCAGAACAATAGGATCCGTCGAGATAACATTGACGAAACCTCCTTTTTGGGGTTCCTTCATGTATTCCTTCGGGATCGTTATGTTCCCTTTCCGGAGATTGTCATCAAGCCAACTCTTGAAAGTGATGCAATCCTCTATCTTGTGCCCGAGCATCCATTGGTAAGGGTAATAGTTTGGATGATCTTTCTTGTTGACTTCTTCTGGCCTCTTGGGCTCTGGTAGCTGAAAATCTGGTGTTTTCATCAAACTGCGGAACATCTTTTCTACTACTTCAGTTTTGAATGGATATTCCTTATTCAGAAAATCTTTCAGAGTACGCTGTGGACGAGGCGGTTGTTCATAATGTGGAGGCGACTGATAGCTCGGTCGAGGCTGTTGATAACCCTGCTGAGGTTGCTGATAGATCTGTTGCGGTTGTTGGTATGTCCATTGCGGTGGTTGATAACTAGGCTATGGCCGCTCTGGCTGTATCTGAAATTGCTGCTTGCCCTTATCTACTACCGTGAAGATTCCAGATTTCTTTTCAAATGCTTTTACAGGCTTCTGCTTATCGGTCTTGTCTACGAAACTTAACTACTTTGCCTCTTCTTGCTAGCTCCCGGCCTTGCTAAGGAACTTCTCGAAAGTCTTGATTGTAAATCCTTTAAGGAGAAGTGCTATCGGGCCATGGATACTCTTAAGAAGGATACCGAGCGCATGCTTTGTTCTTGAAGGCGTGGTTCACACTTCATGCTTAAGTTCCTCCATCGAAGTATGTAATCCACTAAAGTCTCGTTCGGTTTACGGTGCTCCACCACTCAGATCACCGATGGTGATGTAGTGCCGAGCCCCGACAAGCCGCTTCACGAAGAGGTTTTTAACTGCGAAAAGGTCTTAGCCGAACCATTTGGCGATTCCGCGTACCGGTCGAAGGCGATCCACGACAAGCTGGCGATGGGCGACGGAAGAGTAAGCGTCACTCCCACGGCATTGCGGCAACTAGCACAAAAATGTGCGACATCTCTGCGGGGGTTTCCCGTTCCATCAAAAGTCTTAAACAGAGGTGGTACGAAGCCTTTCGGGTATTGGACCGCGTCAAATTCTTTGGGGTAAGGTCTACCCGTATGAATAGATGCTCCGCTCTTAGATTGTGCTAAGGCACCTGCTGTTCTACCATGTTTTTAATGTCCTTTTTGGGAATCATACTATGTGTAGAAACCTTCTTTGGTGGCTCATCTCCGTTGACGGATGTGATCTCTTTTCCTCCATATGCAATATGGATGATCTCTAGGGGTGTTTCTTTCTGAGGTTGTACCTGACTCTGGAGAGTGGCTAAAGTAGCAGCCATCTCTTCCATCCTCTTTGTCATCTGGGAAATTGTGTCATCTCTTTCCCGAAGTTGTTCTCTCATCACTTCCGGTTCATCTCTTTCCACAGCTGCCGGAGCACCTTGCGGAGCTGATGATGCTCGTGTCTTAACCATATTGATCTCGACATACTCCTCATCCATGAACTCTGATAAATCAACTTCATTTTCCAACTTTTCTCCTCTTTCTTTCGCCAACCATCGCATATCCATCCTTAGCTTTCCTATATCATCCTCGAGGGGTATCTTCCAGGCAGTCTCGCGGTTGTCGTGTGATGGCTGTTGGATTTCTTTTTCGGGAGTTTCTTTTATTGCGGTAGCACTTTCTTCTGATTCAGGCTCTTTGACGAGGCTTTTCTTCCCAGGATGTTGTGTTGGTCTAAGCTTGGTAATAATAGGTCGCCACACCATCCTTCTTGCAGCAGAAGGCCTAGGACCGGACGGTCTATCGACTATATCTTTGGTAGGTGGTGTCCTCCCTAATATGATGGCCCGATACAACAACATGTGAACTAGCTTTCATTTTCTTCCTTG
The DNA here is from genome assembly GCA_022702705.1 of Papilionanthe hookeriana x Papilionanthe teres. Taxonomy (NCBI): domain Eukaryota; kingdom Viridiplantae; phylum Streptophyta; class Magnoliopsida; order Asparagales; family Orchidaceae; genus Papilionanthe; species Papilionanthe hookeriana x Papilionanthe teres. Next base: position 28,952,017 of record CM040422.1, read on the forward strand.
GTTTCTCTACGACAGTGATAGGCTCTACTCGTGGTCCGAGGCGGGATCTGGCTGGCACTCGTCCCATTCTTCTTAGGATTTCTGACACGGGGCATCTTTCTTTCTTAGCTAGTTTCTCTATTACGGCTCGCAGCCGAGTAAGCGGCGTAGTCTTGGCTCTCTTCCTCTTACAGTCACTATAGTATGCAGGTCGGGGTAATGCAGCAGCGATCCTTCGAACATCTTCTTCATCCGATGCAGCAGAGAGAAGGTGGAATCTACTTCCTCCCAACAGCGGTGAAATTTCAGGTAGTTCTTCCTCTTGCTCAGGAATCTCTTCCAGAAAAGCAACTTCAGCAGCTTTAGCCTTCTCGATCCTGGCGATCTTTCTGCTCCTACTTCTCCTTTGAGTCTGAGTTAGGGGTGAAACTCTTTAACTGGAACCAATTTCGAAAATAGATGGTATTGTAGAAAAATCTGTACCCTCCACGGTGACAGGCTCATCACAGACTTGGATTTCCTTCCCCTTTAGTTTGGCAGAAGCCGGGGTAGGTGCAGAGATGACTAGACCGGTGGGGGTAGAGACAACAGTCCTCCTACGAATAGCAGTACTTCTTTCAGCTGGAACTCTTTGCAAGGGAGGGAATTCTTGAGTCGACTTCAGGTTGAACTCAATTACGAGCTCCTCAGTTTCTGACACTTTGTCCATTAGTGCGAAGAGAGTGACGTCAGCGAACTTGATATCTGTATTGTCGAATCCTTGTCCAAAACAGATGATCCCATTGTCGAGCAATTCATCCTTATAGACGGCGAAGTCCATTCCATTAGTGAAGGAGAAAATTAGCTTTGGTGCAGTCATTTTCTGCAGGGTAAATTCCGAACGACAGTCCCGAACTATGCTTCCTTTCATCACAAAACTTAGAACGAAAAAGAAAGAGTCTGAACACATTCTCGTTTATCTTAATGTATTTGTGATTTTTAAGAGAATTCGTTTATTAGAAGGTTGTTTATTAGAGGAATTGTTTGTTAGGAACAAAATGATTAAATGTATAGAAAAGGTAAAGGACCCGATTCAGAATTGGAAAGGAAGAGAAAGTCTCGTAAGTCTTCTCAACCCGAAGGACCGCTCCTAAGCTAACACCTATTGAGGGTCCACCCCACCTCAGAAAAGAGGTAAATGGATTTCAGAACCTCTCTGTTTAGGGGTGTCTAAACAGTGTTTCCTAAATCCGAGAGAAGTTGGCTATACCCGTTCAAGATAGAAATGAACGTGGTATGCCAACGGAAAGAATGATAGTTTGCTCCACTAGGGACATGGATACACTACCAATTTATGAAAGCAAAACCATCTGATCAAAATGGAAAGAGGAACCAGTCCCCAGCGGAGTCGCCAGAAGTTGTCGGCATATTTTTAGGTTTTAATTTAAATATATATATAATTTAGAAAGTAGCATTTGATTTTGAAAATAATTTTAAGTTTGAAAATTTTAAGATACGAAATTAAACCGATCTCACATCTCAAATAGTTTATATAAACGAGAACCACACCACAAACCGTGTATCTACCTTGAAGAATAGACACACTGCTTGATGGTGGGGCTCGATTAAATAAACTAGAAGATTTGTGACATTCGTTTGGTCTGCGAATCAATTTTATAGGCTGACAAGTTCCCCTGCTTAATATAAAGGAATTAAGCAAGGTTTATATTACCTGGGTTCTTAAAGTTCCCTATAAGGGCAAGCCCCTATAGTTAATTACATCTTAAATGACGGGAATCATTTAAGAAAACTCTCAATAATGATTAGTGGTTTTGCTCTCAAGAATTTCAAAGTTTAAGGTTTTCAAAGGATTGAATTTTGGAAATTTCAATAGGGATTAGTTCAAATTTGGAACAATTTATTTTAAGAGTCCAATGGAAGAGAAGTAGGGGATGTCACGAACCCGAAGTGAACTTTGGTGACTTCCCAGACTATCCGAATGTTGGGCTTCGATTTGAGAGTTTATTTAATGTTGTAATCCTGCTAATTTTAATTAATTAGGACATATGCTTATATGATATGATCACACAAACAGCCTCGGAGATGTGAGGGTTTATGTTGTACCAAACAACTACCTCAGAATCCTAAGTCCGGTTAGGGCTTAATTTACATAACATGATTATGCAAATGCCCAACGAAGAGTTGATGATTTATGCTGCACTAGGCGAACTACCTCAAAATCCTATGGCTTGGTTATTTAATTCTAAGAAAGGTTTTCTTTGAAGTAAACTCAGGTTTTGCTGATGAAGATAGCCGTCTTTGCCCGCCGTGCTCCAAGCTCCTTGTTGTTGTAGAGGTTTAGTTGTAGAAGATGAAAATCAGGAGATGAGAGAAGTGTTTTGATTTAGAAAATTTTTAAAATCCAAATGTCTTTAATGTTTTATTAGGGGAATCTTAAAGTTGATTATAACAACACAGGTTAAGATCCCACGGTTCCAGCGCGACACTGACTCAACCTCGGCGGATCCGAAAGCCCACGCGGCACGCTCCCATTCGACGCCACCATCTGACTCAGATGCCACGCGGCCCGCGGTCTCGCTCCATCCTTCGATCCAGCGCAATCTGGACCGTCCACTCGATACACGCTGGAAGCTCTCGGGGAGGAGGAGTGTCCATACCATGGTTCAGGAGGTGAGGCCTCAACTGAATGTGCTCGACACGTTCGTTGGAATTGGAGGAGCATGGGGATGAAGCCTCTGGCCTTGTCGAATTGTCTAGGTACAACTTCCACCAAGCCCGATTTCAAAGCTTAGCCGATAGAAAGAAGGGCAGGCCTGGTGAGGGGGCTTCCACTAGGGAACTCCTTCTCTTGGTCCTGTGCAGGTGTGGGTGAGTTTAATTTGATTTTGGTGGAGGTTTGAGAGATGTCCTGTTCGGCACCGAGAATCGAGCTCCAAAATTAAGCTCGATCAATGTGATTTAGGGCGAGGAGAATAGTGGGGATGGATTGCTCTTGGCTAGGGAAGCTCGCGAGAAGTTTGGAGGGATTCTATGAAGGTTGATTTCAGCCGACCTTTTGGCCGAGAGGGGTGGCTTGTTTAAATAGCCTTGGCCGGGGCCTCCCGGGGGGTTTGATGGCTTGGATCAAGCTGCTCTCAGTGAAGAGAAGAACATTGCGAGTGGCCATTGGGGATGGGACAGCTCAGCTAGTTCAAATTGAATTTTTGAATCCATTTAGACCTCTCGACCATGGTGTTTTCTGGCGACCTGGTGGCTAGCCGGCTAGGGTCAGGTCACCATCCTGATCAGGAGGGTCAGGGCTTGAAGTTTGTGGGTTCAATTGGCCAATGCCAAGTGTAAAGAGGTTTGATTTAAGTGGTAAGGGGAAGGGTCATTTTGGCTTGATTTGGTCCAAGGCATGGTTTAGGCTAGGTGCACCTCCACAAGGCTTGACTTTGGGCTGAGTGAGAATCATTTGGGTCAGCTAAGAAGGGGTGGTGAAGTCCCCATCCAAGGTGATGTGACTAAACTTGGTTTAGAGTGTAGCATAAATGGGGTTAAAAGGGCTTAATGAAGGCTTAGGAAAGGCTCCCCTCTTCTTGCCATAAATGACTAGGTGAGGTGTCAAAACTCTCATGGCTTCATATGGCTTGTAAATGGCTCACATTTGGCTTACATTTGGCTTGGAAAAGGTTGGCTTGTTTCATGAAAAAGGGTTTTGGCATTTTTGATGAATTTAGGGGAAATTGGCACATGGCTTAGTTTAAAAAAGTTTAATGATGAATTTGAAACTTAGGGAGTGATTTAAGTCAAAGGGATGATGAGGTGAAAGTGTCATGTAGGCTTTGGATTGACTTTGGGCATTTTGGATTTGGTGGAAATGGGCTTTTAGAATGGTTTAAGAAAGTGGGCCTTTAGGTTTGAAAAAAAATTAGTGGATGGAAATTTTGTTAAGGATTGGGCCAAACAAATGTTGGGTATAGTTTTGGGATGTGTCATGAGTGATTTGAAACAAATTTGAGGTGATTTGGAGTTAAATTAGGTTTGATTTGGGACTTTTTGGTAAAGGGGCCAAAGTGGATCAAATTGGGCTAACTTGGACTAAGGCTGGGCTAATGTTAGATTTGATTTAAAATTAATGTTGAGAAATGTTTATGGGAGTGTTACAAAGAGTTTTCAACTTTGGTTGGGCTTTGATTTTGGGATTGGGCCCATTCGGGTTCATGGTGGGTTTAGGCCAAAATTGGTGATTTTGGTTTGGGTTAGGTTTGGGTGGAGTTTAGGTTCAAATTTGGGGCAAATCTTGTTAGTTTTTTGTTTGTGCGGATGTTAGGAAGGTTTAGAAAAAGATTTGGGGTTAATTGGAGTTGAGTTGGGTTAGTTTGGGCTAAGTTTAAGTCATGAGCCAAAATTGGGCTTTAAGCTTCAAATTGGAATTGGATCCAAATGTTAATCAAATTGGGCTTGGATTTAGTCTAAATTGATATTGGGGATATTGAATTTGAAGTTTAGAATTGGATTGGATCAATATTGAGGTCAATTGGGTTGATTTGGTTTGGGCTTACTTTGGTTAAAAATGGGCCAAATTGGGGGTTTTGGTAAAAGTGGATTAAATTAACAAAATTATCCTATGGTGTAGTTGAATAAAATGAAATTGGTAATATTTGGGATTTTCTGAAATTTTCTGGGAATTTTTGGAATTTATGGATTTTTTGGTTAAAATGGGCATTTTGGGTATTTGGAGGGTATTGGGGGTATTTTTGGAAATTTTGGTACATTTGGCTAAGGATGATCAATTTGAATGGTGGGAAATGTTTAGGATTGGTTTTGAGGAATTTTGGGTAATTTAGGTAATTTCTGTAAATTTTGGGCAGCTTCAAGGACATTTGGTAGGTTTGGTGGGTGTAGGGTCCCGGGGTTCAAAAATTGAAATTTTGAAAAAATTGAAAATTGATCAAGTTTGAGTAGAATGGAATCACTTTGGTTGAGCCATGAAGCCATATCAAGCCCATAAGAGCTATGAGAGGACTCATTTGAGGCATTTACTATGTTGTTCCTAACCCTCTTAGCCAAGGGCCTAAGGGTTAAGGTCCATCCATATGAATCACCTACATGAGTCAGGAAGTCAAGCTAGGTATGAATGGTTTTAGGATTGGAATGTGTGTGAAAGTGTAATTTGTGCAGGTCAACCCTCACCAGACCAGGCCACCTAGGGTAGTCCTAAGGTCAAAGAGTCCTATAGGGAACTCATCCTTTAAACCTCCACATTTGATCTTAACCCTCCAAGTGGCTTAGGGGTTTACAATCATGCATGTGGGGTTTAAAGGGAGTTAAGAGTTGTTTGAATTTCTAAATGGTGGGTGCCATCTCTAATCCTCTAAGATAGTCAAAGGGAAAACCTAAGGCTAGATCCTAAGTACTAGGGAGAGAGAGAAGGGAGAAGACCTCATCAAAAATGAGGTCAACAGTGCATCACTACTCCGAAGTAAATTTTTTTAATTTTCACCATAAAGTTTGTGTGCATTTGGAGAAATCCGAAAATCACTATTCATGGTGAAAATTTTAGAAAAAGTTTTAGAAATTACTTGAATTTAGTAGTCTATGCATTTGGAAGTTATGTTTAGTGATTTTGAGTTGAATATGGAATTTATGGTAATTTTATACAAATTATAGAAATGGCACCAAATAGGAGCAAAGCGAGAGCCACGTTCAATTCTGATAAGTTCGTTAGTTCTAAAGACCAAGATCGTTAAGTTCAAGCCTTATAATCATGTAAACTGATCCAGGAGCGAGAATTTGCTAAACCAGGCGGAGTGATAGAGGACATGATTGTAAGTCACCTTTGGGATAGATTTTGTTGTTTCACTGTCGTAGCTGTTACTTCTATTGTTCGGGAGTTCTATCCAAACCTCTCGGAGTTAGAAGAGAACTTTGTTTTAGTATGAGCGCAGCTAGTACATTTTACTTATGAGGTAATAAACGGATTTTACCTACTGCCACCTAATACATTTTGTATCTATTTAAATTATAATCCTACTGAGGAAGAATTGGATGAGATTATTTTTGCACTAACTGATGGGAGGGGATTATGGAAAATCACTAATGAGAGATGAGTTAACTTCTCTGCATCAAAATTGAATGCCACCTCTAAGGCCTTACATTATTTCATATCATCCAAGTTACTTCCTACAAATCATCTGAGCGAGGTAACTAGAGAATGAGCTACTTTAAACTACTGTATTAAGCAGGGGAAGATGATCGATATTGGAAAGATTATTTATGATTGTATCTGGAATTCAGCAAAATCTGTGACCACTGCAAGTATGGAATTTGCTTCCCTTATACATTCATTGTGTCAGCAAGCTGGTGTTAGATTTTAGAATTGGGAAGAGGTCCTTCAGCCTCTTAAACCTATTCCTAGTTTAAATATGAAGACCTATGTTGAGCATTCACTTTTTGGCTGGAGAGGAGGATTCTCTAAGGCTTCTAGTACATCAGCTTTTTTTGCATCTACATCTCGTGCTTCCACATCTTGGGCATCTTCAGGTCAATTTTTTGATTCACACTGAGCTTTTGAATAAGATTAAAGATAATGTTAATTATACTACGGATTAAGTGCATGGTGTAGAGGGGAAAGTAGATCATATTGGGGGATATCTTCAAAGACATTGTGAATATGAGGAGAATTATCACAGTTACATGGATAGATTGATCAGAGGTGACTTTAGTGTTGTGCCACCCACTCATCCACACCATAGCCCATTTGTGCCTACCCATACCTGGAATGAAGGAGATATTGAAGAGGAGGAAGATGATGATTAGGATTTATATTTCATTTGAGATATGTTATGTTATGTGATGTTTGTGTTTACTTTTATTTATTTTGTTGTGTAGTTTATTTTCATTTGTGATTGTTAAGTGAACCATTCTTTGTCTTTCTAGCTATTGTAATAGTTGTTGAGACACTTTAGTTTGTGTATGTTGTATGTTTGTGATATGTAACTTGAATGTTTATGTGGTAGTAAATGTGTTAGCGAATTAATAGTGTATTTTATTTGTTAGTTAAGAACTTATTCTAGAAACTATTTAGGAAGGTTTAAAACGCCAGTAAAATCCACTAATTAAAATTCATATTTAAACATTTCAATTTACTACCATATATATGTCTTAGTTATGGGTTTTTATTTAAGTATGTGTGTGAATTTTCTTTTATGTCCTCCACTACTTAAGAAGTCTTTTGAATTTCTTTTATTAAATGAAAATTTTGAAAATTTGATCTAGTTATTTTCGTTTTTTTTAATACCTGCATATTTAGTATATTAAAAATTCCTGCAAGTTTAATGCTTATAGTTTTCTGTTCCTACCATGTAACTTGTTACTATCCTTAAATATTTCATTATGATGAAAATTTTAAAGTTCAAGGGTAATTAAAAACAATTTTCAAGAACTTAAAATTTTATCTGTTCTCAAATGTACTAAAAATTTAATTTTGATTGAAAAATAATTATGTGTATAAAGTTATGTTAGGAAAATAAAATTTTGAATATAGAAATGAGTAAGATAATTTAGTTAAAATCTATAGATGAAAAATTTAAAGTTAAAAATTTTCATAGTAAAGAAATGATGAATATTTTGTAACTATCTTTAGAAAGAAAAGTTGTACTTTAAAAAAAGTAGAAGGATTAGACTTTTATTTTTAATACTTAAATTTCTTTTATTAAAAATAATTTTCAATACTTTTATTATATTTCTAAGTAAAAGATATATATCTACCTTATGCTTTAGGAAAGGAAGGGTGAAATTCAAAATAATTAAAGGCCTATCCAGATACAGTAATCCTTGCCTTATAAAAAAAAGAAAATAAAATAAAATAAAATGAAATAAAAATGTAAAAGAGTATGAAAAAAGAAGGAGTAGCTTGAGGATTTAAGGGTCTAATAAAAAAATGGTTACATACCTGATCTTTTTAAAGTATAAGATTTGAGAAAATCTTGAAGTTTATGAATATAATATAGTTAGTATAATTATTTTTGATAAATATTTTTAAGTAAAGAAAATAAAATATCCAAGCCATAGATATTGAAAAATCTATAAGTATTTCTGAATAAGATAGAAACTAATATTTCTCATTAACCTTTACCTAAGAGATTTCTAAATATTAAATTGGTCTCACTTACTAATTTTTTTTTCTAAATTGGACTAATACATTTCTAGAACAAAATTTTTAAAACTTCTATAGAAACTCATCACATAATTTACTTGTATGATTTTTATGTGATTATAGTGGTACTTGAGGACAAGTAACATTTCTAGTTTGGGGGATTTTGATACACCTAAAATATATAGTGATTTATATACATTTTTATACCTATTTTTGATGATATTGCACTTTAATGGAAGGTATTTTATGGAATTTTCTTACAGGTATGATTAAATAGATGATTATGGTGAAAAGAGTGAAGAAGGATCAAATTTGGAGAAAAAATGAAGAAAATTTAAAAAGTGATCTATGGCGACTAAGTGCCGGAATCTGCGCTTACGTGTCAAGGCCCAGCGACTATGCGCCTAGATATGGAGTTTACTCGGTAGAAGGCTCGCGGCTAACCGCCGGAACCCCACGCTTATGTGTAAGCAGTACTAAAGAGGCGTTATTTAAATTTTAGTGCTATTTTGAAGAGGTATTTGACGCATCTCTTAGTAAGAGCATGGGTAACTTGTTATTGGCGCCAAATTCAATTCAAAATATTCTTGAATGTATGCATCTCTTAAAAGATACGTTGAATCTGACACAATTTGAATAGATACGAAGACTCCTATTGGAAAATTATAAAAAGAGGACTTGAAGATCAGAAAAATGGTTGTTGTTGGAGGGTGTGATTTATGTTTTAGAGTGTGGTTTTAGAATCACACCACTCCACTTCACCATTTTTACTTTACTTTATTACAGTTTGTATTAGGATTAGATGTGGTAATTAGAATGCTTAGAGTTGGGCGCCAACCTCTAAGGGATATTGTAAGGGAAAGCAAAATTTTTAAATGAACTTTAAGAGTTTGGTAGAGAAGATTTTTAGATAAGTCTTTATCTTTGTTATTATATTTGGTTTTTAATTAAGACTTCTTATATTTTCACTATGATTTCTACTTTTAAACCAAGTTATTGTATTTTCTCCATGAATTCTGAGTAATTTTATTTATCTTATTACTTAAAATGATGAAGTAATAATGTTATGGAAGTAAGTTGTGTGAAGTATTGAATTTCAATGTTGGAAGAAGTGTCGGCATATTTTTAGGTTGAGTGTTGTATTTTTGAAAAGGGGTCGCCTACAGAAATTGTCGGCGAAATTTAAATTTTAAATTTAATTTAAAAATATATAATTTTGGAAAGTAGCATTTGATTTTTGAAAATAATTTTAAGCTTGAAAATTTTAAGATATGAAATTAAACCGATCTCACATCCCAAATAGCTTATATAAACGAGCACCGCACCACGAGCCGCATATCTATCCCGAAGAATAGACACCTTTGCTTGATGATGGGGCTCGGTTAAATAAACTAGAAGATTTGTGACATCCGTTTGGTCTGCGAACTAATTTTATAAGCCGACAGAGTTCCCCGCTTAATACAAAAAAATTAAGCGGGGTTTATATTACTCGGGTTCTTAAAGTTCCCTATAAGGGCAAGCCCTTATAGTTAATTACATCTTAAATGACGGGAATCATTTAAGAAAACTCTCGATAATGATCGAGTGGTTTTGCTCTCGAGAATTTCAAAGTTTAAGGTTTTCAAAGGATTGGATTTTGGAAATTTCAATAGGGAATGGATCAAATTTGGAACAGTTTATTTCAGGAGTCCAAAGGAAGGAAAGTAGGAGAAGCTGAGGATCCAAGAAGAATCTTGGCAACTTCCCAAACTATCCAATAGTTTGGCTTCGAGTTAGGAATTTTATTTGATGTTGCAATCCTGCCAATTTTAATTAATTAGGACTTATATTTGTATGATATAATCATGCAAATAGCCTCGAAGATGTGAGGGTTTATGTCGTACCAGACGACTACCTCGGAGTCCTAAGACCGGTTAGAGCTTAATTTACATGACATGATCATGCAAATGCCTAACGAAGAGTTGCGGGTTTATGTTGCACTAAGCAAAATACCTCGAAATCCTATGGCTTTGTTGTTTAAAACTAGGAAAGGTTTTGCTGAAGTAGATTCAAGTTTTGCTGATGACGATGGTCGTGCTGCCCACCATGCTCCGAGCTCCTTGTTGTTGCAAGTTTTAGTTATAGAAGGTGAAAATCAAGAGATGAGAAAAGTGTTTTGGTTTAGAAATCTTAAAGTCCAAATATTTTTAATATTTTAATTAAAACAAATCTTAAAGTTGTCTAAACATAACCGATTAAGATCCCACGGTTCCGTCATCCCGGCATCGTTATTTTCATTGAATTCACTTAGTCCAGATGAATTTGCTAAAGTCAACTGAATGAGTTCCACACTTTCATTTAGATAGTGGGAAATCCCGTTAGCAACACGTGGGTTACATCATCCGAGGTATTCCCGATCATTCAATGAGACGTTATAATTTAGTTGTAATTGTAGTTTTGTTGTTCTGTTTGTGATTAAATTTTAAGTTGTTTTATATTTTGGAATGTTGTGGTGGTGAATTTTATCTTGCAATGACTTTTAATTTAGTTTTGGTTTCAGTTTAGGGACTATCCAAAAGGTTTTGGTTTTCATGCAACAGTCTTGTTTATCATGCAAGAAAAGTAAAGTACAGTGCATGTAAGTAAATTACAATAAATTAAATTGCAATAAAATAAAAGCGTACCTGGAGGGTCTTCCCGTCATCCCAAGCTGCACTTAAAACACATGTTAGAGCATTTAAACATATTTTTGCAAGAAATACCTAGGTAAAGCTAAGGGAAATGGTTTTGGTTATCTACCAGAATCCTAATCCTATAACTAGTTATCTCCTATGGCGTCTAGGTCGTTGGTTTGATTTAAGGATGATTTTCTTCATCAAAGAACAATTAGATTCAATTGTTCTTCTAAAACATCCCATCATATTGAGGAAGTGTTTAGGACGAGTCCTAAACATCTTTTAATACTTACAGGATCATTTTGAGTCCAAGTAAATTTAGTTGCACATATGAATTAATCATCCAGGAGTTTAGTTAAACTTTGTCTCTTGCTCGAGTGAACTTGGGTATTTGATTACCTGATGAATGAAGTGACATCTCACTTAATCCTCTATTTAAGAGTTATAATAATTAAAGCCTTTAAGGGCAAGTTGGTTTGTTGAGAATTTTAATCATTCTTAATTTAAAGTTTGAGTTAATGATTTAAAGTGTTTTAATTTAATTATGAGGTTTTAGTTAATAATTTTAAGTTTGGAATAGGGTTAAAATTATTTTTAGATTTAATTTAAATCTTTACATTTTCAATTATCTTAGTATTTCAAATTGATGTTCATGTTTTAAATTTACTTAGATAAAAAGAGGTGTTTGAAATTATTGGTATGTTTTGATTTAACTCTTAATGATTTCATTTAGGTTTGTTGTTAAATGATTTTAATTTAATTTAATTCAATTTGATTTTAATTTAATTTAATTTAATTTAATTTTATTTAATTTTAATTTAATTTTAATTTAATTTAATTTAATTTTAGTTTTAATTTTAGTTTCAATATTTTAAATTTAATTTAATTTAATTTTAGTTTTAATTATTAATTTGGATTATTATTTTAATTTTTAATTAAGAATTAAATATTGTTAAGGTGACTTATTTAGGGATTTTTAAATTAAAGAATAAATATCCTCTTAATAATATCCCTATTTTAATAATCCAAATTTTAAATATATTCTTTCCAAAATTTAAATTAATTAAAGTTTCATTTTGATATTTTTGAAGTGTTTAATGGGTTTCTACCCCTTAAGTTTCCCTAAGTTTCAATCATCCAAGAGAAAGTTAAAATCAAATATTTTACCCCCCATTTTGATTAAATCTAAAGTTTTAATTAAGGGTTAAAATTCTTAATTACCTTTATGCCCTTTTAAGCTTATTTATTTCATAACTCACTAAATTGAGCTTAAATGAATTTGACATTTTTATGTCACCTCACTCAAATGTCAATTAAGACATTAGAGGAGAGAATGTGATTTTTCTGAATTTAATTTATTTATATAATTATTTTTAGTAGAAAATAGGGGTTTTCAAAGAAAATTCAACAACATGACCAAGGAAAGGTTTCTGTCCTTAATAAAATTATGGGATGTTTCTAATGACTAGAGGACCACATGGACCAATTTTTGTGATTTTTTGAATTATATTTTATTTATTATAATTATTTTGATTTTTAGAGTATTAATTAATTTTAAAATAAAATGAAAGTTGAAAAATAGATTTTATATTTTTATTAAATCTCTCTAACCTCAAAGAGTTCAGAGAAACAAATTTTATAATTTTCTGATTTTTCTTTGATTTATTAGAATTATTTTAGTGAAGAGGGTTGAAAATTCATTTTTAATATTAAAAAATTATATTGAGCCTTTAAAATTCAATATCTTATCCTAGGGACTTAGGAAAAATATTTGGTTTGTTCCTAAGTGATTAGGAGTCAAAATGTGACATTTTTATGATTTTTAATATTTTTATGATTTTTATTATTTTTTTAATTATTAAAATATTAAAATATTGTGAAAAAATCAACTTTTTTAGAAAATTCTAATTTTAATTTTCCTGAACTCCCCTAATATCAAAGAAGCTCCAAAACTATTTTTGTGAATTTTTGAAAAGTATTTTTGGAGTTATGAATTTTTAAAGTTCCATTTTACTTATGAGGCTTAATCAATCCATTTAGTGGGGTTAATCAAGTCCAATTGATCTCAAAATTTTATGTGAGGTTCCTCTGACCCTAAAGAGTAATGGAGAATGTTTTCAAGTCAATTTGATGTGTGGTTAACCCTAATTAATTCAAATTCAATTTTAGGGGTTTAGGCCAATTAAGGTTATCATGAATGAATTAACTCAAAATATATTTTTCATAGGGTCCTCTGGTCCAAAGAAACATCGCCAAATTTTCCTAGAATTTATTTTACAGCATACTAATTATTAGAATTAAAATACCTAAAACAGTGACATGAACTTGAAAAATCAATAACTCTTCACAGAGATGGCCTCTAATCTTGAAAAATTAAGGGAATGTTCCCAAGATCAGAGGCTTCAAAAGCCCTATGGTCTCATGCCATGGTGAATTATCTATGCAAATGGAAAATCAAAACATTAAAAATAGTAAATAAATTATTAAAAATAAAATACTCATCCAATTAACTTAATTTCTTTTCCACATTGTTCTCCTCTGTTCACTGAGTAAGTGAGTATTTTTATTTTATTTTTGTGATTTTTCTATGCAAAGATATGAATTTTTGAAGTTCAGGGCATTTAAGTAATTCAAAAATACCCTCATTTCCTACTTATCCACGCGGCACCGCGTCAGCCTCGGCGACTCCGAAAGCCCGCGCGTCTGCATCGTGATTCTGCGCCGCCATCTGACTCAGCTCTCCGGAACCCGCGGTTCACGTACCATTGCGCTGTCCGGCTTGATCTCGACCGTCCGTTCGATACACGCGCGATCCAACGGCTCCTGGTCATCGTCTACGACTGATGTGCACCCGTGACCGTCCACACTCAAACCCTAATATCTCTCTCGATTCTCAATGGATTTTCGAGTTCTTATGCTCTAACGATTCGTCTTGAAGAGACGAACACATCCATACGGTTTATAGGCTATGAAATTAACCCAAACAAAATGGAGGATTGCTGGGAGCTCGGGAGGAAGAATGAGTTCATACCTTTGCTTAGAGAAGTGAAGCTTCGATCTGAGAGTTGTGTCACCTTCGATTGAGTCCAAGCAAGCTCCAGATGAAGTCTCTAGCTCTGGGGAGTTGTCTAAGTATGAAAGTGACCAAGGCCGATCACAAAGCTTGGAGGCTGGAAGCAATGGGCTGGCACAGTGAGGGGGCTTTCTCTGGGGAACTTCTCCTCTTGGTCTGGTGAAGGTGTAGGATCAATCAATTTGAAGATTGGCTCACTGTGGTGAAGTGTCCTATTTTTTGGGTGGATTTTCAACTCAGAAATTGAGCTCTGTTAATGGGGTTTAGGGCAAAGGAACACTGGGGATCAACTGCTCTGGGTTAGGAGAAGGTCCTGGAGCAATTTTGGCAGAGTTTCCTTAAGGTTCTGTTCATCACCTTGTTTGGCCGAGAGGTGAGTAGGTTTAAATAGAGGTGGGCTGGAGGGCCTCCCGGGGGGTTTAATGGCTTGGATCCACTGCTCAGGGCAAGGGAAGTACAGCTGCAATGGCCATTGGGCATGGGACAACTCAGCTAATTCAAATTAAATTTTTGATTCAAATTAAGCCTCTCGGTCTGGTGGTTTCCGGCGGCTGTGGTGGCTGGCCGGCCAGGCATGGGTCACCCTCAGGGTTAGAGAGGTCAGGGCTTGAGTTTGGTGCCAACAATTGGTTTTGGACAAGTGTAAAGGAGTTGGATTAAAGTGGAAGGGGGAGAAGGTTATTTTGGGTTCAAATGGGTCAACCCATGGTTTTGGGCTTGGTGCACCACCCAAGGCCTGGATTTAGGCTGAAAAGGTTCATTTGGGTCGGCCAAGAGGAAATGGTATAGTCTCCATCAAGGATTAGGTGGCTAACTTGGTTTAGTGTGTATCATGGATGGGGTTAAAAGGCTTAAGGAAGGTTTAAGAAAGGGGCTCCTCCATTTGCCATTTATGGGATGGTAACATGTCAAACTTCTCATGGCTTTACATGGGGCTTAAGGATGGCTTCATGGCTCCATGTGGCTTGGGAATGGCTTAGCCAAGTTTCATGAAAATGGGTTTTAAGGATTTTTGGCATTTAGGGGTGATTTGGCATGAGGCTTGCTTTGGAATCATTTGATCATGAATTTAACACTTAAGGGTTGATTTTGGTTAAAAGGATGACAAATGAAAATGTCATATGGGCTTTAGGATAGATATTGGGCTTTTGAAATGGTTTTGGATGGGTTTTTTAAAGACTTTATGGAAGTGGGCTTTTAGATTTTAAAATGGGCTTTTGGATGAAAGTTTTGTGAAGGACCATGCTAAATAAATGTTGGGTTTAGTTTAGGGATGTGTCATGAGTGATTTGGAACAAATTTGAAGTGATTTTGAATTGAATTGGGTTTAATGTGGGCCTTTTAGTAAAGGGGCCAAAGTGGGTCAAATTGGGCTAACTTGGTTTAATATTGGGCTAAATTGATTTGATGTTAAATTAATGTTGGGAAATGTTTATGGGAGTGTTACAAAGAGTTTTCAACTTTGTTTGGGCTCTAATTTTGGGATTTGGGCCTATTTGGGTTAGGTTTAGGCTTAGGTCGGGATTTTGGTTTTGGGTTAGGTTTGGGTGGAGTTTAGGTTCAAATTTTGGGCAAATCAAGTTAGTGTTTTGTTTATGGGGATGTTAGGAAGGTTTTAGAAAAGATTTGGGGCCAATTGGAGTTGAATTGGGTTAGGTTTGGGCTAGGTTTAGGTCATGGGCCAAAATTGGGCCTTAAGCTCCAAATTGAAATTGGGCTCAAATGTCAATCAAATTGGACTTGGACTTGGTCTACATTGATATTGGGGATATTGAATTGAAGTTTATAATTGAATTGGACCAAAATTGAGGTCACTTGGGGTGGTTTGGTTTGACATTGGGTTCACTTAGGTTAAGAATGGGTCAAATTGGGGGTTTTGGTAAAAGTGGGGTAAATTGGCAAAATTGGAAAAATTGGCCCATGGTGTAGTTGAACAAAATGAAATTGGGAATATTTGGGATTTTATGGAATTTTATGGGAAATTTTGGAATTTTTGGATTTTTGGGTTAAAAAGGGTATTTTGGGTATTTGGAGGTTATTTGGAGGGTATTGGGGTATTTTTGGAAATTTTGGTATTTTTGGCCAAAGATTGTCAATTTGAATGGTGGGAAGTGTTTAGGCTTGATTTTGAGGGATCTTGGGTAATTTGGGCAATTTTTGCAAATTTTGGGTTATTTCAAGGGTATTTGGTAGGTTTGGTGGGTCCGGGGCCCCGGGGGTCAAAAATTGAAATTTTGGAAAAATGAAGATTGATTGAATGTGAGTAGAATGGAATCACTTTGATTGAGCCATGAAGCCATATTAAGCTCATATGAGCCATGAGAGGACTCATTTGAGGCATTCACTATGTTGTTCCTAACCCTCTTAGCCATGGGCTTAGGGGTTAAGGACCATCCATATGAATTACCTACATGAGTCAAGAAGTCAAGTTGGGTGAGAGTGTGGTTTTAGGACTTGGGATGTGTGTGAGAGTGTAGTGTATGTGCAAGTCAACCCTCACTGGACCGGGCCACCAGGGGTATTCCTAAGGCCGAAAAGTCACTATGGGAACTCATCCTTTAAACCTCCACATTTGATTTCAACCCTCTAGGTGATTAGGGGTCTACAATCAAGCTTGTGGGGTTTGCAGGGAGCTAAGAAGTAGTTTGAATTTCTAAATGGTGGGTTCCATTTCTAGTCCTCTAAGATTAGTCAAAGGAAAAGCCTAAGGCTAGATCCTAAGTACTAAAGAGAGAAGCAAAAGACCATACCAAAAATGAGGTCAACAAGAAGTTGTGGTGATTTAAAACCTTGCACTTCCTTTACTTCTTGATTTAGCTAATTAAGATGTTAAAATTTATTGTGAGAATATGTAAGAACTGGTATGGTATTGTCTCAGTCAACAATTGGAAAGAATCACATAAGATTATATGGGTGAAAATGTAATCCATATGGTTGATTGCAAATAAATAAGGAGATATACTTTGATGGGTGTAGAATTAGGGGACTTTAGAGTGACAGGCTAAAGCCCCAAATTTGGTTTATTGTTTTATGTTTTGATACGAGATGTTAGCCCAGTGGAGGGAATATAGGAAATGCAGAGTGATAGCTAGTATCTTTAATGCCTAACTCATCTTCAAGACTTTTAAAATAGTTGATTAACCTATGTTCTTTATGGCATCTCTAGTAAGGGTAAAGAATATAATTTCTCCTATTTAGCACAACACATTTTAGATACTTCCACAACAATAATTTTCATGACTTATTACTGATTTATACTAAGGAAAAAGGTATTTCATTTGCATTAGTTTTCATCTTAGAAATGTTTAGTTAAAGTACTTACTTTCGTTTTAAATTATAAAAAATATCAAAAAAATTGAATTTTATTTCCTAGAATATTATCATTAATTTAAGTAAAATCTTTTCTAAAAAGTAAAAAGTTTTTTTTTTGTTTTCTGTGCTAAAAAATCAATTTTCTTTATTTATCACTTTCTCTGTGGGTTCGATATCTCGGGGCTTAATCAGAAAGTGTTATATTACTTAATAACGATATATTTACTTGTGTGGCATTCACATTGCAATATCATTAAAAATGAGTATCAATTCATATATATAACCTAAACATAAATATCAGTGGATCAAGGGCTCATTTTTAGAATAATGATTATGCAATTTTACAGTTCTATACCATGTTTTTGTTTTTTTTTTACCTTTTTCTCCCTTCATGCTCTATTCCTTAGGGGTGTCTCCCTGACAATTTTGAATTCAACATTCTACAAGGTCCAGAGAGCATGGAGTCATGTCATTAACAAGAAGAGGAGCATAGCAGTCACAGAGAGAAAAGATTTCCTAGAGAGAACTAGCCAATGTGGGAGAAACAAGAGAAGTGGTATAAGAGTTCATGTAAAGGGAAATGCACGGGATGAGGGCCCAAATGATGAACAAGGTTTTGGTCTAGATTATTGAAGTCCTAAGAGTCGTTATGGCCGTGAGTTAGAGTTGAGCCCCCTAGGAAGCAATGTCGGTGCCCAACGGCGGGAGAGTGAACCATGGTCCAGAGAGTACCGAAGACTCACAGTATCAAGATAGCGTTGGATCAATGCAAGTGGAGAGGTAATAAATCAGGCGCACTAAAAACCTGTGGCGACCAGAGAACCCAGTCTCCCACCATATCTCTAGGCCTGAACCCCTTAGAAAAGTTAAAACTACTGACATTGGAGACTTTCAGGGATAGGTTAGTGATGCAGACTTTTTATTATGAAAGAACTTATGAACCTAAATTTATATATTTATAATGATTTTGTAAAGTCCAAACTTAAACGCAAGTATACGTATCGTATCAAGTAATACAGGGCTCTAATGGAGTCCTGGTTATCGATCCCACAGGGAAGGCACGTTCCTTACAATAGATAGCGTAATACTAAAATCTAATACTCAAATCGTAATTAAAGTTTATGTTTACTTCTACTAACAAGATGTAGAAAACAGTAACAGTTAAGCAAACCACAATTACTTCTAATATCTTTAAAATAGAATTAACTAACACACACACTAAGCTTTATATTTGAAAGGTTTTAATATATATGAAAAGTGTCTTTCCTCTTGCAATGAGTATATGATGTGTGAATGATATAAAATGATTATTTATTATATTGTTCCAAATAGGAGCATAAATATTTCTTTACCCTCAAAAGAGTACCCCCTCTTCAAAGCATGTGAAAAACATTGACATATCCTAAGTTCAGTCACTAAATCTAAGGCTAGGCTCGGAGGATATCGACTGTCACTACGGAGCTCCCACTCACCCTTCACCTGAAGGCTAACCTTCGACAGTTACCAATCTTAGGACAACATTGGGGATCTCAACCTGTCACCCTGAAACCTCCAATTTGAAGCCCATCAAAACACATTTCCCTATTTATTTGCATTCAATTCCCATGAACTACCCAATTCATTCATGGACATTGAATGGATTCTTCATTATTGTTGTAGGACACTCAATCCTTTCAGAGTTAATGTACAACCACAGATTTTAATAATTCAATTGGTCAGATCGAAAAGTAAATTATGTTCGAAATGAAAAACCATCACAATTACTTCAATACTTTAAAAGCACTTCAAATCCACATCATCACATCATAACATCTCTATGCAAGAAGAAAAACAAAGGAGACTACTCATAATTTATAGAGAAGACACAATAAAACATGGATTTTATATATAAAAGAAAATTCATACAAACCACAATAGTAAATACAACTTATCTCTTTCTCTTCCCCAAGAAAATCCCTTAAAGTTCTTTTGAATCCTTTTCTCTCTTCTTTGCAACACTTAATTCCCTCTTTAGAATGGAAAGGAAGAAACAATCTCTCACTTTACTCCTTCTCCTTCACTCATTCGAGAATAATCCCTCTCAAATCTTCACTTCTACAGTCACTCTTCCAAGCCCTAACTCTAAACTTACACTCTCTCTACTCCAACACTCTTCTCTCCCTCTCTTTCTCTTCACTCTTCCACTCTACTCCTCTCAAATTTTGTCCAAATACAGTTACATATATGTTAGAAACGAATTCCCAAGAGTTTCCTTAAGCTTCCCTTCAAAAAGTCGCCAAAACTCTTCATTTTTGAATTGCATCGACATAGGGCACCGGCGGCGCTCTATCGTCCATTTAATTTTTGGAGTCTCTGGAATTTAGCACAGGCGGCGCCCATTCAGATGCCGGCGGTGCCAGAAGCTGTTTTCTCCCATTTTGCTCCTTTTCGCTCCGAATTCGTTGCTTTTTGCTTCTTTTTCCTCCAATCACTTAAAATCATAATACATGCAACAAATCAGAAAAATTACCTTTCTTTAAAATGCATTATCACCAAAAATGGGTAAAATTATATAGCAAAAATAGTATATATTTTTGGTGCAACAAAATCCCCCAAACCTAACTATTACTTGTCCTCAAGTAATCCTTTTACTACATAAATATATAACTCAAGGCAATTTACTTTTCACCTGCAGGACATTAAAATTTTTCATTCAAAGAAATATATTGGTAAGACTTTTAGAAAGAAATTCAGTAACTCATGTCAACACTACATGTATAAGAATATTCAGCAATCAAGTCTAAGGATTCTACTCTTCTATTTATTTCAAGATAAACCATAATTTGTCACATTAAGAGTGCCTTGAAGGACTATATGAAAAAGAAGTTCATGCAAACTTCATCAGAATGTAGGCCAATACTTTAAATATAAATTCAGAAATGAAATCAAGTTCTCCCTTTAGGGTCACTCAAGTGAAGCCAATTTTTGATTAGACATCTCCTCAAGCTTCTCCTCATAAATATTTTTCTTTCTTTTTCTTTTATTTTCTTCTTTCTTTTTTTTTTCTTTTCGGTATTGTTTTTCAATCATTCTTTTCTTTTTTTTCCTTTTTCTTTTTTTATATGAGGATTACTATATCTGGACAGCCTTTAATGATTTTGAACTTCACTCTCCTCTTTCTAAAGTTCAAACTTGAAACACCTCCTTACTTTATAATTAGGTATGAGCTTTATTATTCATCATAAAGTCCCAATCTCTTCTTAACACATAATACTTTAAGTCTCTTAACATTTCAAAAATACAGTTTTCTTTACTTTAAATAGTTAACTATAATCAAATCCTTTCATACCAAATATCTTACCCCTATAAAATTAACCTTTCTTACTAAAAACTTTCATCCAATCCTTCCATAATATTCAACTGAAATAAAAAGTTTTAGTTATCTGAAGTGAAGTTCAACTACCAGAAGTTTTGCTAATAATTTTTGAAAATATAATAATTGAGAACAAATAAGAGTTAATATTTTCTACCCTCCCCCAAACTTAAATTTTCAATAAATTTGAAACAATAGAGAGTAAAAGAAACTAACCATTTTTGTGCCGGTATCTTGAAATCTTCAAAAGCTATCTGGTATTAGTTAAAATTTACAGCTAGCAGGTATGAAACAGTAATAGTGATATAAAATTTTAAAACATTTGCAGGGTAAAGAGATATCAGCTTTAAACATCTAAACATTCAACAAAACACCACAACTACTAAACAAACTATCACAGCACTACACATTTCATTTAACAATTTCAACTTTTCATTACAAGACTACAGTACATCAACAGTCTCACACATCACATAGAAAGTAAATAACTACTACATCACAAAAACACAACACATTAAAAGGAAAATAGAAACAGAAACAGACAAACTACCACTCTTCATCTCCAGCTTCATTAGTAGGGTCAGCAGGACCAGGTCTATACGGTGTATAGCTGGGGCAAGTAGGGAATATCACATCAGTCTCCCCCTCATGAATCTGACCTGGGCATTGATCTACCTAAAAAATACCCATTTTTATGCCTTATTTATGATTCAATTCTTAAGGATATTATACTTTAATGAAAGGTATTTTCATGTTTTTGGATGTAGATGATTAAAAAAAGAGTCCAAGAAAAAAAAAGGAAAAAGGAGCAAAATTGAGCAAAATGGAGCTTATGGAGCAAAATATTGGAATTATTGACCTGGCGCCTAGGCGCCAGAATTCGGCGCCTAAGCGCCAGCTCAATACAGACGCTTTTAAGATTTTTTGATGATTTTGGGGAGTTATTTTGACGGAGTTAAGCGGTTATTGGAGCTTTTAGAAGACTGGAAGTTACTCCTAATATATAGGACATGTGATACAATGCATTTAGACACAAGGAAATGGTTTTAATCGCAAAGAGGTGTGATCCAAAGTGAAGAGGTGCGAAGACCTGGTCACGGAGTCTGGCGCCTAGGCGCGACAATTACCTTCTAGAAGATGCATTGAATTTGGACGAATTTTGAAGGGGCGTCTTAAGCAACCCCTGGTCAAATTCAGAGCTCTATAAATAGTAGCCCATTCTATAGAGAAACGGGCCCCTTTTAGCACCTTCTCTTCTCCCTCTAGTTTTACTTTGTTTTTTTAGGCTCTTCCACACTTAGGGTGCCACTTTACTTTGTATCTAGTGAGTTTATTTGAGTATTTATTGTGTGTTGTTGCTGTTGGAGTCTTTCATCATTGCTTTGGAGTCAGTAGAAGTCAGCGGATCACTTGAAGGAACACTTCAGATAATTATTTGTACCTTGGTTCAAAGTTTTATAAATATGTTTTGTTGTGTGATTTCAATGTGTTATGAGTAGTTAGTTATCGTTCTCCATTCAACTATGAAAAGATAATAAATTAATTAAATTTTGTAGGAGAATTAAATTTAAAATATTTAAAACATTGTGATGATATTAATACCTGATCTTAGTTTAATTTTTAAATTGGCCATTTAAATTGTTAAAACACTGTTGAAGAATTTTGAGACCTATCCGGAGATAAATTCTTAACTAGTAGATATCACATGAATCCTTGTGTAGTCGAAGGCTTTATGCAGGTTATTCAAGGTGAAGTGCAAATAAATTGGAAGATATTATTTATTGGGCGTAAAATTAATTAGTTTTTAGAGTGATAGACTAAATTCTAATAATTTGGTTTATAGAAAAGGAAAGGGTCACTGGTAGGGCCGACCATAGCCACCCTTGGACATGTAGTAGAGTGAGCCTAGATTAACCCATCCTACTAATAAAACATCCTGAACCGATCTATAGATTAGTCAATGTTCTTTACACCTGGACCAAAGGGTAAAGAATATGAATGCTTCTATTTGGCACAATACCATAATCTAAATTTCCCACAAAAGATAATTATTCTAAAATCTTGGATTAGTTGAAAAGGAGAAAGTCGTTTTTATACTTGCATTGAATTTTAATTACTACTTACTGCTTACTTGATTATAGGAAATATTGTTAGTAAATTAAATTCAAAAATAATAAAAAAATTATATATATATATATATATATATATATATATATATATATTACTTTTAATTTGAAAAATTGCAAAATATTTCTTACATTTCTTACTTTTTATAAAAACACTATCCCTATGGGATCGATAACCGAGACTCCACTAGAGCCTCGTATTACTTGAACGATACGTATACTTGCATTTAAAATTGTAACTTTTACAATAATTATTATAAGATCTAAATATAAATTCATAAGTAAAAGTAAACATCACACATCAAGTTGTTGAAGTCATTTGCCAGAAATTAAATATTCTAAAAAGTGGTATCAAATTCTTGTATTTAAAAGCATATATAAAGTCGCATCGCATCAAGTTTTTGACACCGTTGCCGGGGATAGAACAGAATAAAAAGTAAAAAGAAAGATAAGAAAAATAATAATAAAAAAAAAACATAAAAACAAAACAAAAACAAAACAAAAATATTTTAAATTTTATGCGTAGTTCTGGATCTGAAGGATTACTACATTTCAATTCTGATTTAGAAAGAACAACTAAAAGAATTAAAAAAGGAAAACAAATTTCAAAACATCAAGAAATGGCTAACTTGCATAATAATAATCAAAATCCAATCGATATTAATGAACAAAATATTTATAAACCATTAAGGGAATATGCGAACCCTACAACTGATGAACTTTATATTAGTATTCAAATGCCAGCTGTAGATGCTAATTCTTTTGAGCTTAAACCTTCTATTATTCAAATGGTTCAAAATAATCAATTTGGAGGAACACCTAATGAGGATCCAAATTTACACCTTGCTAGTTTTTAGAACTTTGTGCTACCTTTAAATATAATAATGTTTCTGATGATGCTAATAGGCTTAGACTCTTTCCTTTTTCCTTAAAAGATAAAGCGAAGATGTGACTTAATTCATTAACAACTTATTCTATTAAAACTTGGTCAGATATGTCACAAAAATTCCTTGCTAAATATTTTCCTCCTTCTAAAACTGCTAAATTGAGAAATGATATTACTTCATTTACACAATTTGATGAAGAAACAATTTATGAAGCTTAGGAAAGATTTAAAGAACTATTAAGAAAATGTCCTCATCATGCTTTACCAGATTGGTTAATCATTCAAACATTTTATAATGGACTTATTGGATCACTTAGATATATTATAGATGCTGCTGCTGCTGGTTCTTTAATGGCTAAGACATTTGAGGAAGCTTAAACTTTAATTGAAGAAATGGCTAATAATAATTTTCAATGGCCTTCCGAAAGGGTTAATCCTGAAAGAATGGCCAGTATTAAAGATAATGAAGCCTTTTCTATTTTAGCTTCATAAGTGGCTGCGATATCTAAGAAATTAAATAATTTTGCTATTAACACATCGCATGTAAGTAATGATAATTCTGCAGATTCTGATGATTCTCAAACAATGGAAACTTTGCAAGCTATTGCTAGTAAAACTAATTATCCTTATTCTAATTATTATAATCCTGGTTGAAAAAATCATCCTAATTTTAATTGAAGTAATGGATATCAACAATGGAATAATAATTAAGTTAATCAAAATTGGAACAATCAAGGAAATTCAAACTATAGACCAACTTACCCTCCTGGTTATAACAATCAGCAGAAAAAGTTGTCTGTAGAAGAATTGATCTTGCAACTAAGCAATCAGCTACAAATTTAACACACTGCTATTCGTAATATTGAGAATCAGATGGGTCAAATCGCTAATTTCATTAAGTACAGACCTCAAGGAACACTGCCTAACAATGTCGAAATTAATCCTAAAGAATCTGGAAAAGAACATGAACAAGCAAAAGCTATACAACTCAGAAGTGGAAAGGAATTAAAAAAGAAAACACAGAATGATATTGAAAAAGAGAAAGAAGTTGAAGAGATTAAAAAACCTAAAGATACCCTTTCTCCAAGTAAAGATCAGACCGTAGTACCTATTGAAGTGGAAGTTGAAAGACCATCGCCACCTTTTCCTCAAAGTCTAAAACAGCAGAAGTTTGACCATCAATTTTCTAAGTTCTTTGAAATTTTTAAAAAACTTTTCATCAACATTCCTTTTGTTGAAGCTTTGGAGAAAATGCCAAGGTATGCAAAATTTATGAAGGATATTTTAAGCAAGAAGAGAAAATTTGAAGCTTATGAAACTGTTGCATTAAGTGAAGAATGTAGTGCAATAATTCAAAAGAAATTACCTCAGAAACTTAAAGATCTTGGAAGTTTCACTATACCATGTGCTATTGGAGAAAAATTATGTGGAAAAGCCTTATGTGATTTAGGAGCAAGTATTAATCTCATGCCATTTTTAATCTTTCAAAGGTTAGATTTAGGAGAGATTTCTCCTACCACTGTAACTCTTCAGTTAGCTGATCGATCGATCACTTATACTAAATTTATCTTCCTTGTGGATTTCATTATTCTAGATATGGAAGAAGATAAAGAAATACCTATCATTTTAGGGAGACTTTTTCTAGCTACCAAACGAGCTATGATTGATGTGCCAAAAGGAGAATTAACGATGAGAGTTAATGATTAAGAGATAACATTTAATGTTCTGAAATCAATGAGGTATCCTGATAAAGAAAAATGCTATCGGATGGATATTTTTTATTATATAATTGAAAAACATTATCAAGAAAAATGTAAGGTCATTTCTAATAAAAAAGATAAAGAATCTATGTTATATAACGAGTCATTAAATGAAGAAATTGAAAAATTAAATGAAGAAAATTTATCTGAAGAAACTCATTATATTCATGAAAATTGGGAAATTTTAGACACAACTAAAAATGATATACTTTTACCCTCAATTGAAAAAGCCCATGAACTGGAATTAAAAATGTTACCTGCACATTTAAAGTATGCATTTCTTAGAAATTCATTAACTTTACCTGTAATTATATCTTCAAATTAAGCAAAGATCAAGAAGAAAAATAAATAGCAGTTTTGAAGAATTATAAGAAAGCTTTTGGTTGGACTATTACAGATATAAAAGGAATAAGCCCTTCAATCTGTCATAGGATTTTAATGGAAGAAAATTGTAAACCCACTATTGAATCCCAAAGAAGATTAAACCCAATTATGAAAGAGATTGTTAAGAAAGAGATTTTTAAATGGTTAGAAGCTGGAATTATTTATCTTATTTTGAATAGCCAATGGGTAAGTCCTATTCATTGTTTTCCGAAGAAAGGAGGAGTAACTGACATTGTTAATGAAAAAAATGAATTAATCCCAAAAAGACAAGTTACTGGATGGCGAATTTGCATTGACTATCAAAAATTAAACAACGCCACTAGAAAGGATCATTTTCCTTTAGCTTTCTTGGATTAAATGCTGGATAAACTAGCTGGACACTCATATTTCTGTTTTTTGGATGGATATTCTGGTTATCATCAATTACCCGTTGCTTCTGAGGATCAAGAGAAGACAACATTTACAAGTCCTTATGGAACATTTGCCTTTAGAAGAATGCCTTTCGGTTTATGCAATGCACCTGCAACTTTTCAAAGATGTATGATGTCAATATTCTATGATTTGATTGATAAAGGAATTGAAGTATTTATGGACGATTTTTCAGTTTTTGGAACTTCTTTTGAATCTTGCTTAGAGAATATAACAAAAGTTTTGAAGAGATGTGAAGAAATAAATTTAGTTCTAAACTGGGAAAAATGTCAATTTATCGTCACAGAAGGAATTGTATTTGGACATAAAGTTTCACAAATAGGGATGGAAGTTGATCAGGAAAAAGTGGAAATTATTACTGAACTTCAACCACCTACTACCTTTACTGATGTGAGAAGTTTTCTGGGACATGCTGGATTTTATAGAAGATATATAAAGGATTTTTCTAAAATTGCTAAACCTCTTTGCCATTTATTAGAAAAGAAGCTAAATTTAAATTTAATGAAGATTGTCTGAATGCGTTCATTATTTTAAAAGAAAAATTAATCACTGCACCTGTCATTGTTGCACCTGATTGGAATAAACCTTTTGAATTAATGTGTGATGCAAGTGATTATGCAATCAGAGTTGTATTAGGACAAAAATATGAGAAAATTTTCAAAGTTATATATTATGCTAGCAAAACTTTAAATGAAACTCAAATAAATTACACTACTACTGAAAAAGAGCTGTTAGCAATATTATATGCCTTTGATAAATTTAGACCATATCTTCTTGGAACAAAATGTATCGTACATATTGATCATTCTGCAATTAATTATTTGATGTATAAAAAAGATGCTAAACCTAGATTGATCAGATGGGTTTTACTTTTACAATAATTTTATTTTGAAATAGTAAACATAATAGGAACTGACGACTAAATTGCTGATCATTTATCAAGAATTAAAAATAATAAAGAAAATAATTATGAAGAAAATATAAATGAGAAATTCCCTGATGAACAGTTATATGTCATTCAAGGATTGCAAATGCCCTGGTATGCTGATGTAGTTAACTATTTGGTTAGCAATATTTTACCTTATGGGACGAATAACATATATATTAAGAAGTTCAAGAATGATTATAAATCATATATTTGGGAAGATCCTTATTTATTTAAAATAGGAAGAGATTCTGTGATTCGAAGATATGTACCATATGAAGAAACTTTTGCAATAATTTAAAAATGTCACGATTCTGAATTTGGAGGGCACTTTGGAGTAGAGAAAACCGCATTTAAAATTTTAACTTATGGATTTTATTGGCCTACCTTATTTAAAGATGTTGGACATTATGTGAAAACTTGTGATCGATGTCAAAGAATGGGAAATATATCCAGAAAAGATGAAATGCCTCTAAACTTTATATTAGAAAATAAAATTTTCGATGTATGGGGTTTAGACTTTATGGGACCTTTCGTACCATCATCTGGAAAAAATTATATTTTATTAGCAGTTGATTATGTTTCAAAGTGGATCGAAGTTGTAGCTTTACCTAACTGTGATTCCAAAAGTGTTTCGAAATTTTTAAAGAAAATGATTTTTACAAGATTTGGAATGCCTAGGATAATTATCACAGATGGGGGAAGTCATTTCAGAAATATAAGAATTCAATCATTACTGGAAAAAATCAGAATTAAACATAGAATTGCAAGTGCTTATCATCCTCAAACAAGTGGAATGGCTGAAGTATCAAACAGAGAAATTAAAAGAATATTAGAGAAGACTGTTAATCCTAAATGAACTGACTGGGTTGATAGACTTGATTATGCATTATGGGCTTATAGAACAACTTATATGACACCTATCAGAATGTCACCTTATCAGTTAGTTTATGGTAAAAATTGTCACTTACCTGTTGAACTGGAACATAAAGCCTATTGGGCGATAAAGGAGTTCAATTATAATTTGAATACTGTAGGAGAAAAACGATTATTACAACTGAATGAAATGGAAGAGATAAGAAATGAATCTTATGAAAATGCAAGAATTTATAAGGAAAGAATGAAGAAATTGCATGACAAAATGATTTCAAGGAAAATATTTGAGCCTGGAAAAGAAGTTTTATTTTTTAATGCTCGTTTAAAACTTTTTCCTGGAAAATTAAAATCTAAATGGATGGGACCATTTATAATTGAGAGAGTATACCCTTATGGAGCTGTGGATATTAAAGATCCCAAAACTGGAAAAGTATTTAAAGTTAACGGATTAAGACTAAAGCCTTATATGGGAGAAATGAAATTAAATTACATAGAGGCTTATGAGCTGAGTCTACCCGATTAATTCAATTAATTAGGTCAGGTTGAAGACGTTAAACCAAGTGCTTTGTGGGAGGCAACCCATATTTATTAGTGTGAGTTAAATTCTTACTGTAAGGTTATGCCTTAGTCTTGACTAAATTTGTATATAACTTCTGGAAATAGAAAGCTAACAAGTCTGTATTGGCTTAAGCTAAACATTATCTTGAAGTATATAGAATTTAGACTTGGACCACTCCATGTCAAATGTAAGTAAAAAGGAGATCAAGTTAACATTCGTTTGTGATTGTTTGTGATTTGAATTTTTCATAATTGTGTTTGTGTGTTGATCATACCCGTTTGTTAGACCTATTTTTACGACCGAAACATGCAAAATTTGATGATAGGCAAATCAGAGTCGATCGAGGTTCTGGCACCTCGGTGCCAAAAGTTGGCGCCTAAGTGCCAGAATGGCCTGCGTATCGATGATCCGGCGCCTATGCGCCAGATTCAGGCGCCTAAGCGCCACGGTTACAGATCGTGTAAAAACCAAAAATCTTCAGTTTTTCACATGAAATCTCTTTATTTATAGCCTTATCTTTGTCCCCAATCCCATAGAAACCTTAATTTCGACCAGAGCAATCCATTTTGGAGGATTTAAGAAGGATTTGGGGGCAATGGATAGAGGAAATCATGGAAATGAGGTAAGGGACAAATCTCCCAAAGATCCTCAGCCTTCTTTTAATGGTTTTATTGCTGTTAGTATGGAGAAATTGTTTAGTCGATTGGAGAAGATTGAAGCGAAACTTCAAAGTATTGGTAATCGTCTCCATGAGATGTACCACCAATTCGAACACTTGGAATGACAAACCAAACTTCAATCTGATCATATGGCAGCCTATCATGACGCTCAAGTAGAAATGTAAGCGAAGAACAAGTGGATCGATGAAAAGACAACTTTGGAATTTCCAAGGACGTTGGTGTTATATTTCTTCGGTCCTAGCAAAATTCATTGAGAAAGAGATGGTAATTGAAGATCGGTGTTAAATAGATCTTATTTGTGTTTTAGGTGTGATCGAGTCATGTGTTAGTGTGTTGAATATCTAATTTGTGTGTTTGCTTAAATGTTCAATGTGTGTTGTTTTATTTGAATATTTGCTTTGAATATGTTGTTGTTTGTGTTATTTATAAAATGATGAACCTTGATACAATCTTGTACTGAAATTTATTGAATTTGGAATGAAAGTTATGGATTGGAATTGAAGAATTTTGATATATTTTTGTGGATCTAAACTATCATTTTAAAGTGATTGTGAAAATATTTGGAGGATATAAATTGGATTAATACTCTCATAAGAGTAATTAGGAGTCAAATTTGATAAGACTTGGTGGAAAATATAAAATTTAAATCGAATTTTTGGAAAGGCGAGTCTGGCGCCTAGGCGCCAGAATTCGGCGCCTAGACGCCGGTTTGGCCTGAACCCGAAAAATCATCTTCTTAAACACCCCCACGCCATTTTTGACGCCTAAGCTTCCTTCTCCACTAGTTTTTGCGAAAATACCCCCTATAGATCCCATTTAAAGCCGGATTTTCAAGTTTTTAAGCTTGAAATCACCCGATTTCTTCATCCCGAGATCAGATCTACATTCTAAACTCATTATTTTCGATTTTCACCATGGATTTTGCTCTCATTGAGAAAAACCAAAATTTTGAGAAAAATTTTGATTTATAAGGTTAAATCCATGAAATTTTTAAAGCTCTTTCAAGTTTGAAAAGCTTAAATTAGTTTATTTTCCTAGATCCGTTGAATTTTATTTCGCATTTTTATTTCACGTTTAGATGACACCCAAATCTAAGTGAGAAAATGAACGAGAAAATTTTGATCATAGCAAGTTCGTCACTGCTGCTGCACACTTCTGATACAATGATTTTGCTACGACTCAAAAATTTATCTCGGAGCGAAGTTTTTACAATCTTGGAGGAAGAATTGAGGATACAATCGTTACGCTCAACTGGCAGCGTTTGTGCTATTTTACTGTTGTTGCCGTTATCCCGGTTGTTAGAGAGTTTTATGCTAATTTCGTGGATGCTGAAGAATACGAGATTTTCGTCAGAGGAGTTGGAGTAGGATTCACTCCTGAACGTATCAATATTTTTTATGGCCTACCGCCAAACATTGAGTGCTATTACTCCGGATTATCTCCATCTGAGGAAGATTTGGATATTATCATTGCTTACCTCACCAATTGTACTAGAGCCTGGAAGATTCAGAATGGAAAAAGGGTAAATTTTTCATCTTCTAAGTTTAATGGTGTTTCAAAGGCATGCCACTACTTTATTTCTGCTCGTCTCCTTCCATCCAATCATCTGAGCGAGGTTACCAAAGATAGAGCTATCCTCAACTACTACATTCAAGAGAGAAAACCAATTGATGTAGGGAGCATTATTTATGATTCTGTAGAGGCTACTGCTCGTTCTAGCACTTCTATTAGACTTGGTTTTCCATCTCTGATCTATTCTCTATGTCAAAGTGCTGGAGTAGTTGCTGAGCTTTCTAAGGAAAAGCTCAAGTCGACAAAGCCTATAGGAAGAGAGAGCGTCAGTATCTATGATCGACTTTAAGGTTAGAGTTCTACTGTACCTTCTGGTTCATTACCTACTTCAGATAGAGCTTTTACTTCTAGACCATCTACTTCTGCTGAGCCACCATCTACTTTTTGGGAATCCATGCATGATAAGCTTATAGAGCAGCAGAATGAGTTATTCCTAACTCATTGTAGAGTAGATACGATCGATAAGAAGATCGATCATCTTTCTGAGTATACACAAAGAAAGAGTGATTACGATGCTGAGTATTCTGAGTCTTTAGTGAGATTTCTGAAGGGTGAGCACGATGTTCACTTCCATACTTGTCCCAGATATTCACCATATGTTGATTCAAAGGATATGGATTTTTCTTTTGGTGATGATGATGATGAAGCTACAGATAGTGATTAGTAGCTTGACTTACCTCTGGAGATGTGTGATTCTATTTTTAGTGTGTTTCTTATTTCTTATGCTATTTAGTGTGATGTTATTTGTTAGTGTTGATGTGAATTTTTTTTTTATGTTGAAACTGTTTTTAGATTAGCTGATGTGTGTTTAAGACTGAAATATGAATGAATTTTTATAAAAGTTTATTTCTGTTTCAGTCTACTATTTAGTGTTCATGAATTGTTAGTAATTTTACATGTTCAAAAATAAAAAAAAAAATTTTTTTTTTGAATTAACTCTTTCTCTGCAAAACTTTTCTATACATGCTTAATCATTTCTGTTATATTCATATTAAAGCATGTGTAGAAGTAGAAGTTAGTTTTTCCTTACTACATCATTATTGTACTTAGATTAATTCTTGTTTATTTCTTTCTCTCATGCTTTAGAAATTTTCATGATTCATATTTATACTAAAGTTGAAATTTGGGGGAAGGGAAAACATTTATCAAATTTAAATATTATTTCTCCTTAATGAACTTGTATTTTCTTTAAAAATATATTAACATAACATAAGGAATGAAAAATCTGTTTAAGATTACCTAAATTTTTGAATTTATAAATAAATTAGTAAACTTAACTAAAGTTTCAAAAATTTTGATTGATTTTAAGAATAGAATTATTTAACTTATAAAATAATAAGATCAAAATTTTTCTATTTGTAGTAAAGAGAATTGTATTTTTGAAATACTAAGGAATCAAGATTATTGCATAAAAAAGAAAAGATTGAAATAGGTTTTGAAAAATAATAAATTATTAAAAATGTCATATTTATTAAGTAAGAATTTATAAGTTTTTGAAAATAAGTTAAGGATAGTGAAGTTCAAAATCATTAACAAGCTATCCAAAAATAGTAATCCTCACTTGAAAAAAAAAGAAAAAGGATTGAAAAACAATCCAAAAGAAAAAAAAAGAAAAAAAAGAAGAAAAAAAGAATGTGAGGAGAAGCTTGAGGAAATGCCTAATAAAAAATTGGCTTCACTTGAATTATCTTATAGGAAGAAAACTGATTACATTTTTAACTTAATTTCTATGTACAAATATTTTTACTAGAAAAATATTTCATGAAAATCTTTTTCTTGTAAATATTCTATGTGACCTTAATATGATAAACTACAATTATTCTTGAAATAAATGAAAAATTGGAAGTCTTATGATTTGGTAGTTAAATGTTCTTTAATTCTTAAAATTAAACCTAATTAGTGAAATTTAGTTAAAGATTTGCTAAAATATTTATAAAACAAAAAATTATAAGGAATCTTAAATATTTTAACTTCATTCCAAATGTTATCTATTTTATATAATTAAAAGGGTTACTTGAGGACAAGTAACGTTTAAGTTTGGAGGAATTTGATCTACCTAAACAATACCCATTTTTATGCTTTATTTATGATTCAATTCTTAAGGATATTATGCTTTAATGAAAGGTATTTTCATGTTTTTGGATGTAGATGATTAAAAAAGAGTCCAAAAAAGAAAAGGAAGGAAAAAGGAGAAAAAAGGAGCAAAATGGAGCTTATGGAGCAAAATATTAGAATTATTGGCCTGGCGCCTAGGTGCTAGAATCCGGCACCTAAGCGCCAGCTCGATACAGATGCTGTTAAGATTTTTTGATGATTTTGGGGAGTTCTTTTGACGGAGTTAAGCAGTTATTGGAGCTTCTAGAAGTCTGAAAGTTACTCCTAATATATAGGACATGTGATACAATGCATTTGGACACAAGGAAACAGTTTTAATCGCGAAGAGGTGTGATCTAAAGTGAAGAGGTGTGAAGACCTAGTCACGGAGTCTGGCGCCTAGGTGCGACAGTTACCTTCTAGAAGATGCATTGAATTTAGACGAATTTTGAAGGGGTGCCTTAAGCAACTCCTGGTCAAATTCAGAGCTCTATAAATAGGAGCCCATTCTAAGAGAAAAGGGCCCCTTTTAGCACCTTCTCTTCCCCCTCTAGTTTTACTTAGTTTTTTTAGTCTCTTCCACACTTAGAGTGCCACTTTACTTTGTATCTAGTGAGTTTATTTTGAGTATTTATTGTGTGTTGTTGCTATTGGAGTCTTTCATCATTGCTTTGGAGTCAGTAGAAGTCAACGGATCACTTGAAGGAACACTTCAGATAAGTATTTGTACCTTGGTTCAAAGTTTTATAAATATGTTTTGTTGTGTGATTTCAATATGTTCTGAGTAGTTAGTTATCTTTCTCCTTTCAACTATGAAAAGATAATAAATTAATTAAATTTTGTAGGAGAATTAAATTTAAAATATTTAAAACATTGTGATGATATTAATACCTGACCTTAGTTTACTTTTTAAATTAGCCATTTAAATTGTTAAAACCTGTTGAAGAGTTTTGAGACCTATCCGGAGATAAATTCTTAACTAGTAGATATCACATGAATCCTTGTGTAGTCGAAGGCTTTATGCGGGTTATTCAAGGTGACGTGCAAATAAATAGGAAGATATGCTTTATTGGGTGTAAAATTAATTAGTTTTTAGAGTGACAGACTAAATTCTAATAATTTGGTTTATAGAAAGGAACGAGTCATCTGGTAGGGCCGACCATAGCCACCCTTGGACATCTAGTAGTGTGAGCCTAGATTAACCCATTCTACTGATAAAACATCCTAAACCGATCTATAGATTAGTCAATGTTCTTTGCACCTGGACCAAAGGGTAAAGAATAGGAATGATTCTATTTGCACAATACCGTAGTCTAAATTCCCCACAAAAGATAATTATTCTAAAATCTTGGATTAGTTGAAAAGGAGAAAGTTGTTTTTATACTTGCATTGAATTTTAATTACTCGCTTACTTTACTTTATTACTGCTTACTTGCTTACTTGCTTATAGGAAATATTGTTCGTAAATTAAATTAAAAAATAATAAAAAAATTATATATATATATATATATATATATATATATATATATATATATATATAAATTACTTTTAATTTGAAAAATTCCAAAATATTTCTTACATTTCTTACTTTTTATAAAAACACTATCCCTGTTGGATCGATAACCAGGACTCCACTAGAGCCCTGTATTACTTGAACGATATGTATACTTGCGTTTAAAATTGTGACTTTTACAATAATTATTATAAAATTTAAATATAAATTCATAAGTAAAAGTAAACATCGCACATCAAGTTTTTGAAGTCATTTGCCAGAAATTAAATATTCTAAAAAGTGGTATCAAATTCTTGTTTTTAAAAGCATATATATAGTCGCATCGCATCAGGCGTCATGATAGGCAATATCATACTCAACTCTTCTTCTCATATAATACTCATTCACATCACTTCTAGCCTTAAACAAATCCATCCTACCATGGAGTCTATCTAAACTATCACTCTGTATTCTCAACTGCTCCATAATATCAGATAATGTAGGGGGCTCAGACGTAGATGGAATGTCATAGCTCGTAGTAGGAATATCAGTACTCCTACTCTCATCTCATGCTCCCACATGAAACTCATAAGTATGAATAATAGTCTTGGTAATCGGTCTCAGTGGTATAGCTACCTCTTTAGAAGTGTTGAATTCTACTCCAGACTATACACACAGGGCATGAATTAGGGTAGGATGTCCTAATCCTCCAGTGGTCTCTCCTCTAGCAATAGACTGAATGTTCTTGAAGATAATAGCTCCAATATCAATCTTCTTCATAGTTTGAATACAATAATTTAGAATTGCTCTATCCCTTGTAACTTCACTATTGTGATAAGAAGATAACAGCCTTGCAGAGATGAGATAGTGCTAGACTTTAGATGCAACATTTAACTTGGAAGCAGGGAAGTTAATCATCTGTTTTTGACTCACTTTCCATTCCCCTTTTCCGTCTGTCAGAAAAGCAATCACTTCCTTCAAATTCGCTTCTCGGGTATCAAAATTTTCATATTCACATACAAAAGGTTCCCAAGTCTGATAAAATGCATTGATATGTTGAGGGGTGAATTCAACCATTTTTCCTCAAACTAGCACATATTCTGTCTCAGTCCAGCGCACGTTTGCATAGAATTCTCTTACAACACCCAAGACAACATTGGCAGTAAAATAACAAAATATTTCCCATTTCCGCTCGGTAATTAACTATACAACAGGTCCGCCAGGATTGTCAAAAGCTCGATCCTAAATACACTTCTTATTGTAAAGGTAAGAATTAAAATGAAATTGCGCCTTGACATTGACAAATTTTTCTTCATCATAATCAAATTTTCTCTTCCCCTTACTCATTCTTGAAGCCATGTGAATTTCTAAAAATTACAAAAAAATTCTAATAAATTTTAAATCCACAATGTAACAAACTCCAAATACTATTCTAAATAAGTAAGAGCAAATTTCATCATAGCAAATTCCAAAATTTCTTCAAAAATCCTAAAATTCCAATCTAAGTAATGTGAGAGATTCCTATGGTGAAAATAAAAAATTTTAACTCAAAGTGAAGCTCTTACCAATAGAAGTGTAGATCCGGTCTTGAAAAGCCTTGAAATCGCTTTAAATCCAAGATCTAGCAAGCCCTAGTCCATTAAAGTCACGAAAATGGAGGAGGAAGACGAAAGCAAGGGAGAAATTCGTGGGTCTCATGGTCAAAATAGCGAAATATAAGGTTTTTGGCCTTTTTCTGTATTCGAGCGCCGGTGGTGCTCGAGAGGGCGCCGGTGGTGCTCGAGAGGGCGCCGGCGTCGCTCAATAGGGCGCTGGTGGCACTCTATTTATTCCAATCAGCCAAAAGTCTCTATATTTGGGCGTCGGCGACATCCATTCTGGTGCCGGTGCAAAAATTTTTTCTAGGTCTGAAACTTTTTTCGTAATTTCAATTGTTTTGTCCTCCATAATCTCATTTAATACTTCATTAAGCATCTATTTCATCACACAAGCAATAAATAACCCAATTCTTACACAAACAACACAAAACATCACTTCCATATATAAAATCCACATTACAACATAAACACTAACATGTTCATCAAATCAAATCAACGACCCTTAGATTTTTAGTGTTGCAAGTACACTACGATAAGCAAACACTAAAATCTAAGCACACACAACAAAATTAAGCATAATAAATCAAAATGCAAACTACAAAACAAAGCAAAGCAAATACTAAACACACCAAACAAAACTAAGCAAAGCAAAGCAAACACACATCAAGCACAAGCAGAATCCAGTAGTCACTCCTCATCAGTCTCCGAACTATCTTCCTCTCTGATATCTCCATTAGATTGACGATGCACAAATAAATTGTAGAAGAGACGAAATGGGAATTCATTAGATGAATCCTCAGCAATCACAACATTCTTCTTTAACAGATTAATCAGGCTAATTTCAATCCGACCAGTGTGATCAAATTGTTCCTTCATCCTCATGTCTATGTGATCAAATAAATCAGAAATATTATTAATGGCATTCAAAACATTCCGTACCTCTTTTTCCAACTGCTTGATTTTCTTTAGTATCACTCTAGAACTTTCAGGAAAGTAAGGTTGAATGGGTTGTGAAGTCTGAGTTGGTTGATCAGCAAGCAGATCCATATCACCTTCATCTCCTACTGTTTGATAGTTATAAAGATTAGTTGGATCAAAAGGCCTCCAGGGAAGAAGGACCTTTTCCTAACTCGCATACAGAACTTGTGATTGACTACACAACAAAAATATGGTGGATGGGTTTCCAAGCCCATATTTAGATCCATGAACTATCAATCCCAAAACAGATTTCACAATTATATTTCCAATAACAATTGGCCTTCCAGTTTGAATACAAAAATTTAAAATAACACTTTCCTTGGTTACTTTACTAATCTTCAAGTTGGAAATAACTTCGTCGAAATAAAATAATGCCATTGCTTTGACATTGGATTTAAAGATGCAGAAAGGAAACTAATATATCCATTGTCTCTTACTTCCCAATCTTTATTTTCATCCGTCAAATAATGATAAACTTCATTCATATCATCGCTTGTCACATTAAAATGGGAATAATGGCAGATAGGTACATTCTGAATCATAAAGAGATCATTAATTCTCGCAGGAGTGAATTGCATAAACCTAACTCGCACATAGATGAATCCTTGGTTGATCCCGTGAAGATTTGCATAGAATTCCTTCACAACTAGAACGACTACAACAACGATAGTGTACCATAGCACTTCCCAACGCCTTTTCTTTATTATCTCTTCAACTATTGCAGTAGGATTATCCATACCTCGATTAATAAAGCCTCTCTCCTTGATATTCCTTCTCTTCATCATCACCTTGGTGAATAATCACTACGCCTCAAAACTGATAAACTTCCCTCAGTTGAAAATTCAATATCGAGGGGGTTCTATGGAGTAGGAATCCTTGGGATGCGAATTGGGAAAAGAAATTTTGTTTTTTTGGTAGTTAGAAGTTTAAAATGGAGTTTTGGGGTTTATAAGGAAGAAGATCCCGCTTAAAATTGCCAAAAATCAAAATGTTAAACTCCTATAGCCGTAACGAGGATTTGGGTGCTGACAGCTCTCAAATTCTGAAGTTCAGCATACAGTCTGTACTTGGGCACCGGCGGCGCTAGTGGTAAAAAATTTCACCAAAGTTTGTTTGGCCCGAAATATTCGAATATCTCAATTCAATCCAATATTTATCAATTTTTAAAAGTATTTAGGAGTGATTAGGATTCCAAAATAACTATCTAAAATCATAACTACAACAAATAAGCAAACACACCACAAAGATACATATGATTTGCCTCCCATAAAGTGCTTGGTTTAACGTCGTCAGCCTGACAAACCATTCAGTTAATCTAGATGACTTAGTATTAAAATCTCTTTGAAGTCAGGTTGAAATCCAACAAAGTAAGGCTTTAATTGATGCCCATTAACCATGAATATCTTTCCAGATCAGGATCCTCAATATCAATAGCTCCAAAAGAATAAATTTTTACAACTGTAAAAGGTCTCAACCATCTAGACTTGAGCTTTCCAGGAAATAAGTTCAATCTTGTGGTGCATAACAAAACTTTCTGTCCATGTTCAAATTTCTTTTTCGATATCTTCTGATCATGCCATAATTTCATTCTCTCTTTATAGATCCTGTCATTGTGATAAGATGCATTTCTAATTTCTTCCAATTCATTCAATTGCATAAATCTCTTCTCTCCAACAATTTTCAAATTAAAATTAAACTTTTTTATCGCCCAATATGCTTTATGCTCCAATTCAACCGGTAAATGTCAAGTCTTACCAAACACTAGTCTATAAGGAGACATTCCAATAGGGGTCTTAAAAGCAGTCCTATAAGCCCATAATACAGTATCTAATCGAGCAGACCAATCTAATTTGTGATTATCCACAGTTTTCTCCAAAATTCTTTTAATTTCATGATTAGACACTTCTGTTAAACCACTAGTCTGAGGATGATAAGTAGTAGAGATTCTATGAATAATATTATATTTCTCAATCAATCTCTTAATTTGATTATTCCTGAAATGGGATACACCATCAGATATAATCACTATCGGCATTCCATATCTTGCAAATATATTTTTATTTAAAAATTATGAAACACTCCGAGCATCACAGCTAGGTAAAGCAATAACTTCAATCCATTTCAAGACATAATCAATTGAAACCAATATATATAAATTTCTAAATGAAAGAGTAAATGGTCCCATAAATTCTAATCCCCATACGTCAAAAATTTCAACTTCCAAATTATAGTTTAGACACATTTCATTTCTTCTAGAGATATTACCTACTCTCTAACATCGATCACATGATTTAACATATCTGTATACATCCTTAAAAAGAGTAGACCAATAAAATTCAGATTGTAAAATCTTAAAAGTAGTTTTATCAACACCGAAATGACCTCTAAATTCAGAATCATGACATCATTGAATAATTAAATTAGTTTCTTCCTGTGGCACACATCTCCTAATAATCAGATCCTTACACCATTTATATAGATAGAGCTCATCCCAAAAATAAAATCTTGCATCATATTTAAACTTCTTTAGTTGTTTCCTTATTAAATCAGGTGGTACAATATCACTCACAATATAATTCACAATATCAGCATACCAAGACAAATTTCTTCCCATAATAGTATAAAGTTGTTCATCAGGGAAAGTTTCTGTAACTTCCTTCTCAAATTCAGATAATTTATCATATTCTAATCTCGATAAATGATCAACTATTTGGTTATCAGATCCCTTTCGATCAACTATCATAAAATTAAATTCTTGCAGAATAAGTATCCATCTAATCAGTCTAGGTTTGGCATCCTTCTTTTGCATTAAATATTTGATAGCTGAATGGTCTGTATGCACAATACTTTTAACTCTAATTAAATAAAATCTAAACTTTTCAAATGCAAATACTATAGCTAATAATTCTCTTTCAGTAGTGGTATAATTAATCTGAGCTTCATTAAGAGTTTTACTAGCGTAGTAAATGACTTTGAAAACTTTATCATGCCTCTGCCCCAACGCTACTCCGATAACATAATCACTAGCATCACACTTAAGTTGAAATGGTTTCTCCTAATCAGGTGAAACAATTATAGGTGCAGTGATTAATTTCTCTTTCAATAATTCAAAAGCACACAAACATTCAACGTTAAAATCAAATTTTCTATTATTTTCTAGAAGTCTGCACAAAGGTTTGGTAATTTTAGAAAAATCTTTAATATATCTCCTGTAAAATCCAACTTATCCTAAGAAACTCCTCACCTCTCTCACTATAGTGGGTGGTGGTAATCTCTCAATCACTCAAATTTTAGCAGGGTCGACCTCCATACCAAATTCAGAAATTTTATGCCCAAGCACAATTCCTTCTTCAACCATAAATTGACATTTCTCCCAATTCAGAACTAAATTTGATTTCTCGCAAAGCTCCAAAAATTTTGCTAAGTTTTCCAAACAGATTTCAAATGAAGTCCCAAATATAGAGAAATCATCCATGAAAACTTCTATTCCATTATCTATTATACTGCTGAAGATAGACATCGTACATCTCTGAAACGGTGCAGGTGCATTACACAGTCCAAAATGCATTCTTTGAAAAGTAAATGTTGTATTTTCTTGATCCTCAGGAGCAATAGGTATTTGATGATAACCAGTATATCCATCCAGAAAGCAGTAGTACTTGTGTCCAGCAAGTCTATCCAGCATTTGATCGAGAAAAGGAAGAGGAAAGTGATCTTTTCGGGTGGCGGCATTTAATTTCCTATAGTCAATACAAATTATCCATCCATTAATTTGTCTTATGGGTATAATTTCATTCCATTCATTCACTTCAACAGTCACTCCTCCCTTTTTTGGTACATAATATATTGGACTCACCCAAGCACTATCCAAAATAGGATAAATAATTCCAGCATCCAACCATTTTAAAATCTCCTTGTTAACCACTTCTTTCATTATTGAATTCAATCTCCTATGCGGATCAACTGTCGGTTTATGTTCTTCATCTAATAAAATCCTGTACTTATAAATCGAAGGACTGATTCCTTTAAAATCCGCTAAAGTCCATCCAAAAGCCTTTTTATATCTTTTTAAAATTTATAACAATTTTTGTTCTTGATATTCGTTTAACTCCAAAGATACAATAAGTGGTAGGGTAGATGATTCTCCTAAAAACATGTACTTCAAATGATTATGGAGAATTTTCTTCTCAAGTTCAGGAGGTTTTATTATAGATAAAATTAAGCTTTTATCTCCACCTTCCATAGTGTCTAATACTTCAAATCTCTCATGAACATACTCCAAATCTTCATTCTTCTTACTATCTGAATTTTCATCATTTTTAGTTCCTTCTTCAAACATATTTCATACTCCACTTCTTTTTCAAATATATTTTCAAAATGATCCTTTCTCAAATATTCACATACCTCCATCCTAAAACATTCATCATCTTTTGCCATTGTGGGATACTTCATAAATTTCAAAATATTAAAGGTCACCTCTTGATCATTAACCCTCATAGTTAATTCTCCTTTTTGAACATCAATCACTGCTCTCCCAGTAGCAAGGAGTAGTCTTCCCAAAATGATTGGAAATTGTCTATCTTCCTCCATATCAAGTACAATAAAATCCACAGGAAATATAAATTTATCCACTTTCACTAACACATCTTCCACCACTCCTTTAGGGAAAGTAATGGAACGATCGACCAACTGAAGAGTCACAGATGTAGGAGAAATTTCTCCTATTCCCATCCTTTTGAAAGTTGATAAAGGCATAAGATTAATACTAGCTCCCAGATCACATAAGGCTCTTCCGAAAATTTTATCACATATAGCACTACAATGGGCCCTTAAGTTTTTCTCGAAGCTTCTTCTGAATAATTGCACTACACTCTCTGCTAAGTGTAACAGTTTCATGATCTATTAACTTTCTTTTCTTTTTGAGAATATCCTTCATAAACTTGACATAGCCCAGCATCTGTTCTAATGCTTCAACAAAAGGAATATTTATCGTTAATTTCTTAAGGATCTCTAAAGATTTTCCAAATCTGTTATCCCTATTTTCTTGCTTTAATCTTTGAGGAAATGGAGGTGGTGGTTTTTCAACAGTAATCTTCATTGGTTCAAGAGAATATTCCATGTCTGGATAAATCTTGTTTGAACCTTTTTCAATATCCACCTTCTCTTTCTCTATTTCAACTTCTTTTTGTACTCTTGTCTTTGACCCAAGAAAAAAATGATAAGATTTTCATGCCTATTTTATACTGATTTTGATGATATTGCACTTTAAAGAAGGGTTTTTTGGTGTTTTTCTACAGGTATGAAGATTTAAGGAAAAAGGAGCAAAAATATGCAAAAAGGAGTGAATTTGGTGCAAAAAGGAGCAAATTTGGTGCAAATTTGACCTAGGGCACCGACGGCGAGGTCGATGGAGTTGACGGTGCGATTTTCCTAAGAGTTCAGAATAAATTTCAAGCGAAGCCGCCGACGGCGAGGTTGAGGCCGCCGACGGTGGGGTCTATTTAAAGTACTGTTTCTAGAAGGCCACCGACAGTGCAGCTCGAGGACGCCCACGGCGGGATCGACGGATCTTTCCAGAAATACGTCGAATGTGAACAATTTTTGAAGGGGCGCCTGCAAAACCCTTAGAGACTCTTCTACAACTTTAAAAAGAACCACTTTAGGCCAAAAAAAGGGTCTCCTACGTGTTTATTAGAGAGTCTAAAATATCAAAAAGAGTCAACTAGTGTGTCTATAGTGAGTAGATAGTTATTTTAGTGTTGTTAATTAGTGAGTAGTTAGTGTCAGCATATTTTTAGGTTGAGTGTTGTATTTTGAAAAGAGGTCCTCTACAGAAATTGTCGGCGAATTTTAGATTTTAAATTTAATTTAAATATATATAGTTTTAGAAAGAAGCATTTGATT
Organism: Papilionanthe hookeriana x Papilionanthe teres; assembly: GCA_022702705.1. Classification (NCBI taxonomy): domain Eukaryota; kingdom Viridiplantae; phylum Streptophyta; class Magnoliopsida; order Asparagales; family Orchidaceae; genus Papilionanthe; species Papilionanthe hookeriana x Papilionanthe teres. Next base: position 28,994,790 of record CM040422.1, read on the forward strand.
TTGAAAATAACTTTATGTTTGAAAAATTTAAGATATGAAATCAAACTGATTTCACATCTCAAATAGTTTATATAAACAAGCACCGCACCACAAACCGTGTATCTATCATAAAGAATAGACACACTGCTTGATGATGAAGCTCGATTAAATATACTAGAAGATTTGTGACATCCGTTTGGTCTGTGAACCAATTTTATAAGCCGACAAGTTCCCCTGCTTAATATAAAGAAATTAAGCAGGATTTATATTACTCAGGTTCTTAAAGTTCCCTATAAGGGCAAGCCCCTATAGTTAATTACATCTTAAATGATGGGAATCATTTAAGAAAACTCTCGATAATGATCAGTGATTTTGCTCTCAAGAATTTCAAAGTTTAAGGTTTTTAAAGGATTGAATTTTAGAAATTTCAATAGGGATTAGCTCAAATTTGAAACAGTTTATTTCAGGAGTCCAAAGGAAGAGAAGTAGGAGAAGCTGAGGATCCAAGAGGAATCTTGGCAACTTCCCAAACTATCCTATTGTTTGGCTTCAATTTAAGAGTTTATTAATGTTTCAACCCTGCCAATTTTAATTAATTAGGACTTATATTTGTATGATATAATCACACAAGTAGCCTCGAAGATGTGAGGGTTTATGTCGTATCGAACAACTACCTCAGAAGCCTAAGACCGATTAGGACTTAATTTGCACAAAATGATTATGCAAGTGCCTAACGAAAAGGTTGAGGATTTATGTTGCACTAGGCAAACTACCTCGAAATCCTATGGCTTGGTTATTTAAAACTAGGAAAGGTTTTGCTGATGTAGATTCCAGTTTTGCTGACGACGATGGTCGTGCTGCCCACTATTCTCCAAGCTCCTTGTTGTTGCAGAGGTTTAGTTTTAGAAAGTGAAAATCAGGAGATGAGAGAAGTGTTTTGGTTTGGAGAAATCTTAAAGTCCAAGTGTCTTTAATGTTTTACTTAGGGGAATCTTAAAGTTGATTATAACAACACCGGTTAAGATCCCACGGCTCCATCATTCCAGCACCGTCATTTTTATCGGATTCACTTAGTCCAGATGAATTTGCTAAACTCAACTGAATGAGTTCCACACTTTCATTTAGACTGTGGGAAATCCCGTTAGCAATACCTAGGTTACATCATTCGAGGTATTCCCGATCATCCAACAAGTCGTTTTAATTTAGTTATAGTTGTAGTTTTGTTGTTCTATTTGTGATTAAATTTTGAGTTGTTTTATATTTTGAAATGTTGTGGCGGTGAATTTTATCTTGTTGTGACTTTTAATTTAGTTTTGGGTTTCAGTTTTGTGGCTATCCTAAAGGTTTCAGTTTTCATGCAACAATCTTGTTTAACATGCAAGAAAAGTAAAGCGCAGTACATGTAAGTAACTTGCCATAAAATAAAAGCGTACCTGGAGGGTCTTCCCCTCATTCCAAACTACACTTAAAGCATATGTCAAGGGATTTATATATTTGCAACAAGTACCTAGGTAAAGCTAAGGAAAGGTTCTGGTTGTCTACCAAAATCCTAATCCTATAGCTAGTCAATTCCTATGACGTCTAGGTTCTTTTATTTTGTTAAGGATGATTTTCTTCATCAAAGAACAATTAAGTTCAGTTGTTCTTCTAAAACACTTCATCATATTGAGAAAGTGCTTAGGACGAGTCCTAAACATCTTTTCAATACTTCTGAGATTATTTTGAGTCCAAATGAATTTTATTGTACTGGTGAATTAATCATCCAAGAATTCAATTAAATTTTGCTTCTTGCTCAGTGAATTAGGATGTTTGATTATCCTATGAGTAAAGTGACATTTCACTTAATGCTCCATTTAAGAGTTATGATAACAAAAGCTTTTAAGGGCAAATTAGTTTGTTAAAGAATTTAATGGTTTAAAATTGGAGTTGATGATTAAGAGTGGTTTAATTTAGTTATGAAATTTTAATAATTGTAAGTTTGGAATAGTATTCAAGTTGTTTTAATTTAATTAAATCTTTACATTTTAAATGATCTCAACGTATTAGATTAATCTGGGTTGAAAGAGGTGTTTAGATTATTCAATTTAAATTTTAATGATTTAATTTTAATTTAATTGAAATATTTTAGGTTAATTTTTAATTGGTTTGCTTTTTTTTAATTATGAATTATTTTTTGAGGTTGATTTTGATGTTTCAAGTTTGATTTAGATTTGCTTTTCAAGTGATTTTTGAGATTATTTTTTAATGTTTTAAATTTATTTCAATTTTATTATCAAGTTATTCAATATTTTAAGTTTTAATTTAATAAGGGTTACTCTTTTTCTTTTAATTATTTAATTTATTAATTTCAAATATCACTTTAAATTTAATTAAAAGCTAAATATTATTAGAGGGATTTTAACTTAAGTAATTATAGTCTCCCTAAATTGTATCCCCATTTTAATAATTTAAATTTCAATTAATCTTCCAATATTTAAATTATTTAATTAATTAAGGTTTCATTTTTTTGGATTGTTAGAAATGATTAATGGGTTCCTACCCTTTAATTTCCCAAAATTTCAATCATCTAAGAGAAAATTAAGATCAAATATTTTACCCTCCATTTTGATTAAACCTAAAGTTTTAATTAGGGGTTAAAATTCTTAATAACTACTATGCCCTTTTAAGCCTAATTATTTCATAACTCATCAAATTGAGCTCAAATGAGCTTGAAATTTCTATGTCACTTCACTCACATGTCAATTAAGACATTAGAGGAGAAAATGTGATTTTTCTGACTTTAATTTAATTTATATATTTATTTTTATGAAAAATATGGGTTTTCAATAAAAATTCAACAACATGACCAAGGTAAGGTTTCTGTGCTTAGGAAAATTATGGGATGTTTCTATTGACCAGAGGACCACTTAAACCAATTTTGGTGATTTTTCAAATTATATTTTATTTATTATGATTATTTTGATTTTTGGAGTGTTAATTAATTATAAAATAAAATTAAAGTTGAAAATTGAATTTTATATTTTTCATAAATCTCTCTAACCTCAAGAAGTTCAAAGAAATAAATTTTATATTTTTATGATTTTTCTTTGATTTATTAGAATTAATTTAGTGAAAATTTAAGGAAATTCATTTTTTAATATTAAAAATTGTTTTAAGCTTTTAAAATTCAATATCTTAACCTAGAGACTTGAGAAAAATATTTGGTTTGTTCCTAAGTGATTAGGAGGCAAAATATGACATTTTTATGATTTTTAATATTTTTGTGAATTTTATTATTTTTTAATTATTAAAATATTAGAATATGATTAAATATGAAGATTTTTAGAAAATTTTAATTTTAATTTTCTTAGACTCTCCTAACATCAGAGAAGCCCCAAAACTATTTTGGTGAATTTTTAAAGTGTATTTTTGGAGTTATGAATTTTTAAAGTTTAATTTTGGTCATATAACTTAATTAGTCCATTTAGTGGGGCTAATCACCTCCAATTGATCTCAAATTTTTATGTGAGGTCCCCCTGATCCTAAAGACCAGTGGAGAATTGTTTTCAAGTTATTTTGATGTATGGTTAACCCAAATTAATTAAAATTCAGTTTTGAGTATTTAGGCCAATTAGGATTATTCTTAATGAATTAGCTCAAACCATAATTTTTTTAGGGTCTTTTGGTCCTAAGATACTTCCCCAAATTTTCCTAGAATTTTCTAAGTAACATGCTAATTACTGGAATTAAAATATCAAAACAGACACAAAAATTTGGAAAATCAATAACTTGCCATAGAAATGACCTCTGACCTTGGAAAATTCAGGGATTGTTCCCAAGATCAGAGACTACAAAAGCTCTATGGTCTCATGCCATGGTGAATTGTCTATGAAAATGGAGAATTAAAACATTGAAATGAGTAAATAATTAATTAAAAATAAAATGCTCAACAAAATGACTTGATTTCTTTTCCACATTGCTCTCCTCTGTTCACTGAGCAAGAGGGTATTTTTATTTTATTTTTATGATTTTTCTATGCAAAGATATGGATTTTTGAAGTTCTGGGTATTTAAATAAATCAAAATACCCCTAATTTCCTACTTATCCACGCGGCGCTGACTCAACCTCGGTAGCTCCGAAAAGCCACGCGTCACCTCCCTATTTGACGCCGCCATCTGACTCAGTGCTCCGGGGGCCCGCGGTTCATGTCCTGTTCACTCATCCAACACGATCTGCACCGTCCATTCGATACACGCTCGATCCAACGGCGGCCGATCATCGTCTCCGCCTGGTGTGTCCCGAGAGCCGTCCACACTCAAACCGTAAGATCTCTCTCATTTCTCAACAGATTTTCGTGTTCTTATGCTCTATGGATTTGTCTTGAGGAGACGAACACATCCATACGGTTTATATGCTATGATTTGATTCAAATGAAATGGAGAATTCACAGAAGCTCAGGAGGGAGAAGTGATCCATACCTTGGCTCTGATAAGTGAAGCTTCAATCAGAGAGTTGTGGCACCTTCGATTGCACCCAAGGAAACTCCAGATGAAGTCTCTGGCTCTGGGGAATTGCCTAGGTAAAAAAGTGACCAAGGTCGATTTCAAACCATGGACTCTGGAAGCAATGGCTGGCTTGGTGAGGGGACTTTTGCTGGGGAACTTCTTCTCTACCTCTTGTGAAGATGTGGTAGAAGTTAATTTGGATTTGGTGGAGTTTCAAGGGATGTCCTGTTCTGGGCTGAGAATTGAGCTCCAAAATTGAGCTCAATCAGTGGAGATTAGGGCAGGAAGACAGTGGGGATGAGTTGCTCTAGGCTAGGAGAAGCTCTGTGAGGAGTCTGGTGAAGTTCTGCGAAGGTTGATTTCAGCCAACCTTTTGGCCGAGAGGAATGGCTGGTTTAAATAACCATGGTTAGGGGCTTCCCAGGGGCAATTAAGGGCTGGGATTTGCTGCTCTGGTGAGGAGAAGAAGAGCTGTGGTGGCCATTTTGGTTGGGACGGCTCAGCCAATTCAATTTGAATATTTGAATCAAGTTAGGCCTCTCGGCCTGGTGGTTTCCGGCGACTGGGGTGGTGGTCCAGCCAGGGTCAGGTCACCCTCAGGGTCAGGGAGGTTAGGGCTTGATGTTTGTGAGTTTAATTGGCTGATGCTATGTGTAAAGGGATTGATTCAAATGGAATGGGGGAAGTGGCTCTTTTAGGTTTAAATGGGTCAAGTCATGGTTTAGGCTAGGTGCACCTCCCCAAGGCTTGACTTTGGGCTGAGGGAGAATCATTTGGGTCAGCTAGGAAGGGGTGGTGAAGTCCCCATCCAAGGTGATGTGGCTAAACTTGGTTTAGAGTGTGACATCAATGGGGTTAAAAATCTTAATAAGGGATTAAGAAAGAGGCTCCCTCCATTTGCCATAAATGACATGGTGAGGTGTAAAGTGACTCCCATGGCTTGCATATGGCTTATGCATGGCTTCATGGCTCCATTTGGCTTGGGAAAAGGTTTGGTCAATTTCATGGAGGAGGATTATTTGGAATTTTGAAAACTTTGGATTTTTGATGGGATTTGTCATGATTCTATTTTGGTTTAATTAAAATGATGGGTTTTAGACTTAGGGGATGATTTTCATTAAGTGGGCATGATGATACAATATCACATGGGCTTTGGAATAAGTCTTGGGCCTTTGAAATGGTTTTGGAATGGGCTTTTAAAATGGTTTAAGGAGGTGGGATTTTAGGTTTTGAAATAAATTGATGGATGAAAATTGGTGAGGGGTTGTGTCAAATAAATGTTGGGATTGGTTTAGGAATGTGTCATGAGAATTTTAGAAGAGATTTGATGCCATTTGGAGTTAAAATGAGTTCAATTTGGGCTTTTTGGTAATGAGGCCAAAGTGGATCAAATTGGGCCAACCTGGGTCAAGGTCGAGCCAATGTTGGGTTTGATGTAAAATTAATGTTGAAAAATGTTTATGGGGGTGTGACAAAGAGTTTGGGCTTTGATTTTGGGGTTTGGGCTCATTTGGGTTCATGATTGGTTTAGGCCCAAATTGGGGATTTTTGATTTGGGTTAAGTTTGGGTGGAGTTTGGTTTCAAATTTGGGGAAAATCGTGTTAGAGTTTTGTTTGTGGGGATGTTAGGAAGGCTTAGGAAAATATTTGGGATTAATTGAAGTTAAGTTGGGTTGGTTTGGGCTAAGTTTAGGTCATGAGCCAAAATTGGGCTTTAAGCTTCAAATTGAAATTAGATCCACATATTGATAAAATTGGGTTTAGATTTGGTCTAAATTGGTATTGGGAATATTGAATTGAAGTTTAGAATTGAATTGGATCAAAATTGAGGTCAATTTGGTTGGTTTGGTGGGACATTGGGTCCACTTAGGTTAAAAAAAGGTCAAATTGGGGGTTTTGGTAAAAGTTGGCTAAATTGACAAAATTGGCTTATGGTATAGTTGAACAAAATGAAATTGGGAATATTTGAGATTTTTTGGAATTTTTTGGGAATTTTCTGAATTGTTGGAATTTTTGGGTTAAAAGGGTATTTTGGTTATTTGGAGGGTATTGGGGGTATTTTTGGTATATTTGGCCATGGATGATCAATTTGAGTGGGTGGAAGTGTTTAGGATTGATTTTGATTAATTTTGGGTAATTTAAGCAATTTTGCAAATTTTGGGCAATTTCAAGGGCATTTGGTAGGCTTGGTGGGTTTAGGGTCCTAGGGGTCAAAAATTGAAATTTTGGAAAAGTGAAGATTGATCATGTGTGAGTGAAATGAAATCATTTTGGTTGAGCCATAAAGCCATATTAAGCTCACAAAAGTCATGAGAGGGCTCATTTTAAGCACTCAATATGTTGTTCTTAACCCTCTTAGCTAGGGGCCTAGGGGTCAAGGTCCATCCATATGAGTTACCTACATGAGTCAGGGAGTCAAATTGGTTAAAGGTAGTTTTAGGGTTTGGAATGTGTGTGTGGGAGTGTGGTGTGTGTAAGCTTACCCTCACCATACCAGACCACCCAGGGTAATCCTAAGGCCAAAGAGTCCTATAGGAAACTCATCCTTTAAACCTCCACATATCGGTCTTAACCCTCCAAGTGGCCTGGGGGTTTACAATCAAAATTGTGGGGTTTGAAGGGAGTCAAGAAGTGTCTGAATTTCTAAGTGACGGGTCCCATTTCTAGTCCTCTAAGATAGTCAAGGAGAAGCCTTATGGCTAGATCCTAAGTACTAAGGAGAGAGAAGAGAAAAGACCTCATAAAAAATGAGGTCAACAGTTAGTTCAAATAGAGATTTTATGAGGAATTCTTCGAAGGATTGTATAAGTGGAAGGGAAGTGAGAGATCTCTTCTGCATTGCCGTGTCAAAGGAGAATTTCGTGTACTGTAAAGAAAGGAAGAGATTCAGAGGAACTTTAAGGAGTTTGGTTGGGGTGGACTTCAAGATAAGTTGTGTTTATTTACTATAGTTTGTAGAAATTTACTTTATTATATGAAATCCAAGTTTTATTGCATCCTCTTCATGAATTCTGAGTAGTTGTTCTGTCTTTCTTCTTTTTTTTGATTATTTTGTGAAATGATTATATGAGTTAGTGTATTAAACTTAATATAAAGAAGTTGTGATGATACTATACCTAAACTTACTTTACTATATGATTTGGCCATTTGTATTGTTAAAATTTGTGAAGAATTCTTAAGATCTGACTGTGGGCTAAGTATTCTTAACTAGTATGTATCACATTTCTCTTTGAAAGGTAGATGGGTAAATCCTTGAAAGGAGAAGTGCAAATAAATAGGGAAATTATATTAATCAGGCGTAGAATTGGAGATTTTAGAGTAACCGGCTAAAATCCTCAATTTGGTCCTTTCGTTTGGGTGTTGATGTGTAGATTGTTAGCCCTCAGGTGAGGGGAACGTGGGAGCTCCGAAGTGAGAGCCGGTATCTTCCCAGCCTAGCCGCAGATTCAGTAACCAAGCATAGGATTAGTTAATGTTCTTTATGCCTGGACCAAAAGGTAAAGAATAGGTATCCCCCTATTTGGCACAACACATATAAAACTAATTCTAATTATTGCTTCACTTAAAATATATTAACAAAGGAGAAAGATTCTTGCTATTATATATTTGAACTTAACTTTAGTAGTAGTAGTAATTTGTTAGTAAAACTAGTTTAGATAAAAATTTCATATTATTATCGATTGCGTATTAGTGATAGATAGGCAATTTCGATCTAGTTGTGATTCTGAATAGGTTTATATAATCCTAGTTCGTAGGCTTTAATATATTTCCCTGTGGGATCGATAACCAGGAATCCACTAGAGCCCTGTATTACTTAAGCGATACGTATACTTGCGTTTAAAGGCAACTCTGCAATCAAAAGATTATAATATTTAATTATTACTAAAATTAAAATTATGCTCCAAGTCAAGTTTTTACCACTGTTGCTGAGGATTTTTATCTTTTAGCAGTGGTGTCAAATTATTATATTTTTAAGTACATTTAAAATCGCGGATCAAGTTTTAGCGCTGTTGCCGGGGAAATATTTATTTGTTAAAGGATTATAACATAAGTAGGGTGACAGACAATTTAGGACTGTTAGAAAACCTTTTTTATAGAATTGCAACTTACTTAATTAACTGTTTAGCTGTGTACTAATTTCGATTGTATGCGTAAATTTGGTTCTGAAAATCTTATACCCTACGATTCAGAATTAGAACGCACTGTTAAGAGTATTAGAAAACTAAGAAAAGAACCTATAAATTTTTAAACAATGGAAATCAACGTAAACAAACAAAAAATAGAAAATGAACATCAATCTAGACCATTAAGAGATCACGCTAACCCTACAATAGATGAAATTCACTTAACTATCCAAAATCATGATGTAGCCACTAATTCATTTGAGCTTAAACCTGCACTTATCCAAATGATACAAAATAATCAATTTGGTGGAACTTCAAATGAAGATCCTAATTTACATCTTGCAAGTTTCTTAGAACTTTGTGCTACTTTTAAGTACGACAGAGTGTCTGATGATGCTGTCAGACTTAGACTCTTTCCTTTTTTGCTAATGGATAAGGCTAAGGCTTGGTTAAATTCTTTAGCACCTGGATCTATTAGAACTTCGGGAGAACTTTTGCAAAAATTCTTATCAAAATATTTTCCACCATCTAAGACTGCTAAGCTTAGAAATGATATCACATCTTTCAGTTAGTATGAGGGAGAATCGATATATGAATCTTGGGAAAGATTTAAAGAACTTCTTAGGAAATGTCCACATCATGCTTTACCAGATTTGTTAATTATTCAAACATTTTATAATGGATTAGTAGGATCTCTTAGATCTATAATTGGCACTGCTGCTGGTGGATCACTAATGTCTAAACCTTTTGAAGAAGCCTATGCGTTAATAGAAGAAATGGCTACCAATAATTTTCAATGCCTGCTGAAAGGGTAAATCCTAAGTGAGTAGCCAGTATTCATGATTCTGAGGCTTTAACTATGATAGTTTCTCAAATTTCTGCTCTTTCAAAGAAGATAGATCAATACAGAATGAATCATTCTCAAACACCTCCAGTGTTAGAAGAAAATTCATTAGGACAAATCGTAGATGCTCAATCTTCATATGAAACTATAATTGTAATAAATAATACACAAAATAATCCTTATTCAAACTATTATAATCCTGGTTGGAAGAATCATCCAAATTTTAATTGGAATAACCAAAATAATAATGTTAATCCTCAGTGGGGGAACAATCCAGTAAACCCATTAGGAAATATAAATAATCAAGGTAATTTCAATTATAGACCTTCTAATCCACCAGGTTTTTATAATAATTCACAATTCAAGGAGAAGAAGTTATCTATGGAAGAATTAGTTTTGAATATGGGTAATCAATTACAAAATCAAGAAAATGCTACAAAAAACATAGAAAACCAATTAGGGCAAATTTCTTCTGCACTAAGCAATAGACCTGTTGGAACTTTACTAAGAAATGTTAAAGCAAATCCTAAAGATCAAGGAAAAGAACAAATCAAAGCTATTCAATTAAGAAGTGGAAAAGAGTTGGAAACAAGAGTTCAAAAAGAAACTGTAGTTGAAAAGGAAAAAGAAGAAACTGAAGGAGAAAATAAAAGTTTATATCCTGATTTTCCTCTGAAACCTATGAAAATTACTGTTGAAAAACCACCTCTATCATTTCCTCAAAGATTAAAGCAACAAGATAAAGGAAAAAGATTTGCAAAATTCTTAGACATTTTAAAAAAATTGTCAATAAATATTTCTTTTATTGAAGCTTTAGAACAAATGCCTGATTATATTAAATTTATGAAGGATATACTTAACAAAAAGAGAAGTTACTAGATCATGAGACTATTGCACTCAGTGAAGAGTGTAGTGCTATAATTCAGAGAAAATTTCCTGAAAAACTTAAAGATCCTGGTAGTTTCACTATCCCGTGTGCTATTGGTGAAAAATTTTATGGACGAGCATTATGTGATTTGGGAGCTAGCATAAATTTGATGCCTCTATCAACTTTTAAAAGGTTAGGAATTAGAGAAATATCACCAACTTCTGTAACTCTACAGGTAGCTGATCGATTTATTACACATCCTAAGGGAGTTGTAGAAGATGTTTTGGTCAAGGTTGATAAATTTATTTTTCCTGTGGACTTTATCATTCTAGATATGGAAGAAGATAAAGAAATTCCAATCATTTTAGGAAGACCATTCCTAGCTACAGGAAGAGCCATGATAAACGTTCAAAAAGGACAATTGACTATGAGAGTAAATGATCAAGAAGTAACCTTTAACATCTCAAAGCCAATGAAATATCTATTAATAGAAAAAGATGATGAATGTCTTAGAATGGATATATGTGATTATCTAAGAAAAGAATATTTTAAAGATAATTATGAAGAAAAAGAAGATATCGAAAAAGATAATTATAATGAAATTGATAGCGAAGAAGCTGATTATATTCAGAAAAAATTTAAAATGCTCAATTCAACAGTACCAGAAAACAAAATATTAATTCTATCAGTTATAAAACCCCCTTAACTTGAATTAAAGAATCTTCCAATTCATTTGAAATATGCATTTTTAGGAGAGTTTTCAACATTACCAATAATTGTATCCTCAGACTTAAATGAAATTAAAGAACAAAAATTAATGGATACATTAAAAAAATACATAAGAGCTTTTGGTTGGACTTTAGCTGATATTAAAGGAATTAGTCCTTCGATTTGCATGCACAGAATTTTATTAAATGAAGAACATAAACCAAGAATTGACCCTCAAAGGAGACTAAACCCTTTTATGAAAGAAGTAGTTAGAAAAGAGATTTTAAAATGGTTAGATGCTGGAATTATATATCCTATTTCGGATAGTACTTAGGTAAGTCCAATTCATTGTGTTACCAAGAAAGGAGGAGTAACTGTTGAGGAAAAGGAAAATAATGAATTAATACCTATCAGACAAGTTTCTAGATGGCGTATTTGTATTGACTATCGAAAGTTAAATGCCGCCACTTGAAAAGATCACTTTCCTCTTCCTTTCCTAGACCAAATGTTGGATAAACTTGCTGGACACAAGTACTACTGTTTTCTGGATGGGTATACTAGTTACCATCAAATACCTATTGCTCCTGAGGATCAAGAGAAAACAACTTTTACTAGTCCTTATGGAACCTTTGCTTTTCAAAGAATGCCTTTCGGACTATGTAATGCACCTGCAACATTTCAAAGATGTATGATGTCTATTTTTAGTAAATTAATAGACAATGCAATAGAAGTATTTATGGATGATTTCTCTGTGTTTAGAACATCATTTGATCCATACTTAAATCATCTTGAAAAAGTTTTGGAGCTGTGCGAAAAAACTAATTTTGTTCTAAATTAGGAGAAAGGCCAATTTATGGTTGCAGGAGGAATTGTATTAGGGCATAAAATTTCAGAAAATGGCATGGAAGTAGACCCTACAAAAATTCAAGTAATAGCTAAATTACCACCACCACTACAGTGAGAGGGGTAAGAAATTTTCTTGGACATGCTGGTTTCTACAGGCGCTATATTAATGATTTTTCAAAAATTACCAAACCTCTATTCCAACTTTTAGAAAAAGATAAGAAATTTGAATTTACTGAAGACTGCTCAAATTCCTTTGAATTATTAAAAGAAAATCTAATTACAACACCTGTAATAGTTTCACCTGACTGGGAGAAATCATTCGAACTAATGTGTGATGCTAGTGATTATGCTATTGGAGCTGTTCTTGGTCAAAGATATGACAAAATTTTTAAGGTTATATACTACACTAGTAGAAGTCTTAATGATGTTCAAATTAACTATACGGTTACAGAAAAAGAGTTACTGGCTATTGTGTATGCTTTTGATAAATTTATATCATATTTAATTGGAACTAAATGTATTGTGCATACTGATTATTTTGCTATTAAATATCTGATGCAAAAGAAGGATACTAAATCTAAATTAATTAGATGGGTACTTTTAATGCAAGAATTCAATTTTATGGTGATTGATAGGAAGGGAACAGAAAATCAAATTGCTGATTATTTGTCGAGACTAGGATATCATGAATTATCTAACACCGACAATGATTTAAAAGACAGTTTCCCTTATGAACAACTTTATAATATAAATGAGTGGAAAATACCTTGGTATGCTGATATAGTAAGTTATTTAGTAAGAGATATTTTGCCACCTATGTTAAGATTGTAGCAATAGAAAAAATTTGTTCATGATTCAAAATCATATTTTTGGGATGAACCATATTTATATAAACATTGTAATGACCTTATTATTAGGAGATGTGTGCCATATGAAGAAACTGGACAGATCATTCAGAAATGTCATGTTTTTGATTTTGGAGGACATTTTGGGTTGACAAAACTGCATATAAAATTTTACAGGCTAAATTTTATTGGCCTACTCTTTTTAGAGATGTTTACAGATATATCAAAACTTGTGATAGATGTCAAAGAGTAGGTAATATATCTAGAAGAAACAAAATGCCTCTAAATTTCATACTAGAAGTTGAGATTTTTGATGTTTGAGGATTAGATTTTATGGGACCATTTATTCCTTCATTTGGAAACTTATATATTTTGATTGCGGTTGATTATGTATCAAAGTGGATTGAAGCACAAAATTTACCTTGTTGTGATGCTAAAAGTGTTTCAAAATTCTTAAAGAAAAACATTTTCATAAGATACGGAATGCCGAGAGTGATTATCACTAACGGATGATCCCATTTCAGGAATAAATACATTCAAAAATTGGCAGAAAAGTTTAATATTGTTCATAAATTCTCTACTGCCTATCATCCTCAAACCAGTGGTTTAGTTGAAGTTTCTAATCGTGAGATCAAACAAATTTTAGAAAAGACTGTAAATCCTAATAGAGTAGATTGGTCTGCGAGACTGGATACTGCATTATGGAAAAACTTGTCACTTATCAGTAGAATTGGAGCATAAAGCATATTGGGCGATTAAAGAATTTAATTATAATTTGAAAAATGCTGGTGAGAAGAGAATGCTGCAATTGAATGAATTAGAAGAATTAAGAAATGAATCTTACAATAACAACATAATTTATAAGGAAAAACTGAAGTTAAGGCATGATCAGAAGATTAACTAGAAGAACTTTGAGCTAGGGCAAGAAGTTTTGCTTTACAATTCAAGGCTAAAATTATTTCCTAGGAAATTGAAGTCTCATTGGTTAGGACCCTTTACTGTGACTCAAGTTTATACATCTGGAGCTATTGAAATTGAAGATCATAAGACTGGGAATAGATTTGAAGTAAATGGACATAGATTAAAACTATATTTAGAGGGTAAAAGACCAAATTATAAAGAGGTTTTAATGCTCATTCAACCTGAATAACACCTGAATAGGTCAGGTTGACGACGTTATACTGTCGGCATATTTTTAGGTTGTATATTTTGAAAAGGGGGGTCGCCTACAGAAGTTGTCGGCATATTTTTAGGTTGTATATTTTGAAAAGGGGGGTCGCCTACAGAAGTTGTCGGTGAATTTTAAATTTTAAATTTAATTTAAATATATATATATATATATATATATATATATATATAATTTGAAAAGTAGTATTTGGTTTTGAAAATAATTTTAAATTTGAAAGTTTTAAGATATGAAATCAAACCGATCTCACATCCCAAATAGTTTATATAAACGAGCACCGCGCCACAAACCGTGTATTTATTCCGAAGAATAGACACACTGCTTGATGATGGGGCTCGAATAAATAAACTAAAAGATTTGTGACATCCGTTTGGTCTGTGAACCGATTTTATAAGCCGACAAGTTCCCCTGCTTAATACAAAGAAATTAAGCAGGGTTTATATTACCTGGGTTCTTAAAGTTCCCTATAAGGGCAAGCCCCTATAGTTAATTACATCTTAAATGTCCGAAGACACTTAAGAAAACTCTCGATAATGATCAGTGGTTTTGCTCTCAAGAATTTCAAAGTTTAAGGTTTTCAAGGGATTGAATTTTAGAATTTCAATAGGGAATGGATCAAGTTTGGAACATTTTGTTTTGGGAATTCAAAGGAAGAAAGGTAGGAGAAATTACAGATTCGAAGCGAACTTCGGTAATTTCCCGACTATCCTATTGTTTGGCTTGAATTTAGGAAAGTCCTAATGTTTATTTAATGTTTTGATTTTGCCAATTTTAATTAATTAGGACTTATATTCGTATGACATGATCATACAAATAACCTCAAAGATGTGAGGGTTTATGTCGTGTCGAACGACTACCTCGGAGTCCTAAGACCGGTTAGGGCTTAATTTACATAACATGATTATGCAAATGCCTAACAAAAGGTTGAGGATTTATGTTGCACTAGGCAAACTACCTCGAAGTCCTATGGTTTGGTTATTTAATTCTAAGAAAGTTTTACTGAAGTAGACTCAGGTTTTGCTGATGACGATGGCCGTGCTGCTCACCATGCTCCGAGCTCTTTGTTGTTGCAGAGGTTTAGTTTTAGAAGATTGTAATCAAAAGAGAAGAGAAGAGTTTGGTTTTAGAAATCTTAAAGTCCAAGTGTTTTTTATGTTTTAATTAAAATAAATCTTAAAGTTGATTATAACAACACCGGTTAAGATCCCACGGTTCCATCCTTCCGGCATCGTTATTTTTATCGAATTCACTAAGTCCAGATGAATTTGCTAAACTCAACTAAATGAGTTCCACACTTTCATTTAGACCGTGGGAAATCCTGTTAGCAACACGTAGGTTACATCATCCGAGGTATTCCCGATCATCCAACAAGACGTTTTAATTTAGTTGTAGTTGTAGTTTTGTTGTTTTGTTTGTGATTAAATTTTGAGTTGTTTTATATTTTGAAATGTTGTGGCGGTGAATTTTATCTTGCAATGACTTTTAATTTAGTTTTGGTTTTGGTTTTAGGGGCTATCCTAAAGGTTTGGGTTTTCAAGCAACAGTTGTTTATCATGCAAGAAAAGTAAAGTGCATTTGCAATAAAGTAAATTGCAAGGAGGTAAATTGCAATAAAATAAAAGCGTACCTGGAGGGTCTTCCCGTCATCCTGAGCTACACTTAAACACAATTTAGGATATTTAATCATTTAAAGCAAGTTCCTAGGTAAAGCTAAGGGAAGGGTTATGGTTTTCTACCAAGGTCTTACTCCTATAGCTAGTTATCTCCTATGACGTCTAGGTTCTTGTGTTTTGGTTTGAGGACGATTTTCTTCATCAAAGAACAATTAAGTTCAATTGTTCTTATAAACATCCTATCATATTTGAGGAAGTGCTTAAGACGAATCTCAAACATCTTTTCAATACCTCTAGGATTGTTTTAAGTCCCAGAGAATTTAATTATACAAAATGAATTAATCATCCAGGAGTTCAAGTTTTGTTATCTTGCTCAGTGAACTAGGACATTTGAATATCCTATGAGTGAAGTAATACTTCACTTAACACTCCATTTAGGAGTTATGACAACATGAGCTTTTGAGGGCAAATTAATGTTCAAGTGATTTGTGATTTAATTTAATTTCAATTAATGGGTTGAAGTTTGGAATAGTGTTCAAGTTGTTTTAGATTTATTTTGAATTTTTTATGTCTTTGGTGATGTTATATTTAATTCAATTTAATTTAATTTAATTTTAGTTTAATTTAATTTGGTTTAGTTTTACTTTCAATTTAATTTAATTTAATTTAATTTAGTTTAATACATTTTAATTTAATTTAATTTAATTTAATATGTTTTAATTTAATTTAATTTTATTTAATTTAATTTAATATGTTTTAATTTAATTAAAATTTAATTTAAATTTTTATTTTAATTTAATATTTTATATCTCTTTTTTTTTATATATTTTAAAGATGGTTTAATTTAATTATTAAAGTATTAATTTAATTGAAATTTTGGAAGAATTTAATTTAAATGTTTTAATCTTTAATTTAATTTAATGATTAAGTCTTTTAATATTTTAAATCTTGAATTTGGATTATCATTTTAATTAGGAATTAAATGTTATTGAGGTGATTAATTTAGGGATTTTTTAGATTAAAGGATAAATCTCTTCCTAATAATATCCCTATTTTAATAATTCCAATTTTTTTATTATTCTTCCAAGTTTAATTAATCATTTAATTAAGGTTTATTTTAATTATTTTTAAATTATTTGGTAGGTTTCTACCCTTTAATTACCTAAGTTTCAAACATCCAAAATCAACTTAGTATCAAATATTTTACCCACACTTTTAATTAAACCTAAAATTTTTTAATTATAGGTTAAAATTTTAATTACTATTTTGCCCTTTAAACTTACTAATTTCATAACTCACTAAATTGAGCTTAAATGAATTTGAAATTTTTATGTGACTTCACTCATATGTCAATCAAGACATTAGAGGAGAAAATGTGATTTTTTTATATTTAATTTATTTATGTAATTATTTTTAGTGGAAAATAGGGATTTTCAAGGAAAATTTAAGAATATGACCAAGGGAAAGTTTCTATCCTTAAGAAAATTATGGGACATTCCTAATGACTAGAGGACCACTTGGACCAATTTTGGTGATTTTTGAATTATATTATTTTTATTATAATTATTTTGAGTTTTGAAGTATTAATTAATTTAAAAATAAAATAAAGGTTGAAAAATGAATTTTATATTTTTCAAAAATCTCTCTGATATCAAGGAAACTAGAGAACCAATTTTCATAATTTTCTGATTTTTCTTTGATTTATTAGAATTATTTTAGTGGAAATGCTAGAAAATACATTTTTTTATATTTTAAAATTACCTTAGGGTTTTAAAATTTAATATCTCATCATAGAGACTTAAGAAAAATATGGGGTTTATTTCTAAATGATTAAAATTCAAAATGTGACATTTTGGTGAATTTTATTATTTCTGTGATTTTTATTATTTTTTAATTATTAAAAATATTAAAATAATGTAAAAAATCAACTTTTTTTTGGAAAATTACAATTTTATTTTTCTTAAATTCCCCTGATATCAGAGAGGCTCCAAAACCAATTTGATGAATTTTTGAAAAGTATTTTGAAAGTTATGAATTTTTGAAGTTTGAGTTTGGCTAAATGGCTTAATCAACCCATTTGATAGGGCTAACCAAGTCCAAATGACTTCAAACTTTTATGGTGGGTTCCTCTGATCCTAAAGGTCAGTGGAGAATTGATTTCAAGTCAAATTGATGTATGATTAGATCTAATTAATTAAAGCTCCATTTTGGGTGTTTAAGCCAATTAGGGTTATTACAAGTGAGTTAACTCAAAAACCTTTTTCCCTAGGGTCCTCTGGTCATAAGAAACATCACCAAATTTTCCTAGAATTTATTTCACAACATGCTAATTATTAGAATTAAAATTCCTCAGAATAGTGACCTAGAATTGAAAAATCAATAACTCTTCATAGGGGTGGCGTCTGACTTTGGAAAATTCAGGGAATGTTCCCAAATTCAGAGACTTCAAAAGCCCTATGGTCTCATATCATGGTGAATTGTATACATGCATGGAGAATTGAAATAGTGCAGAGAGTAAATACATAATTAAAAATAAAATACTTTATGAAATTAAATGATTTCCTTTCCACATTATTCTCCTCTGTTCACTGGGCAAGAGGGTATTTTTATTTTATTTTTAGGATTTTCCTACACAAAGTTATGAATTTTTGAAGTTTAGGGAATTAAATAAATCAAAAAAATATCCTAATTTCCTACTTATCCACGCGGCGCCACGCCATCCTCGGCGACTCCGAAAGGCCACGCGTCGTCTTCCGATTCGGCGCCGCCATCCGACTCGGCGCTCCGAGGGCTCGCGGTTCATGCACCATCGTGCTGTCCGGCTCGATCCAGACCGTTCGCTCGATACAGGCTCGATCCGACGGCTCCCAGTCATCATCTACGACTGGTGTGCACCCATGACCGTCAACCTTCTAACCCTAATTTCTCACTCGATTCTCAACGGATTTTCGTGTTCTTATGCTCTATGGATTCGTCTTGAGGAGACGAACACATCCATATGGTAAACATGTATTGAAATTAACTCAAATTAAATATAGAATCTCTGTAAGCTCGGGAAGAAGAGTGAGTCCATACCTTTACTCAGAGAAGTGAAGCTTCGATCTGAGAGTTGTGTCACCTTCGATTGGGTCCAAGCAAGCTCCAGATGAAGTCCCTTGGGCTAGTGAATTGTCCAGGTATGATTTCGACCACAGCCGATTACAAAGCTTGGAGTCTGGAACAGATGGGTGGCCTGGAGAGGGGGCTTTCACTGGGGAACTCCTTCTCTTGACCTTGTGCAGGTGTGGGTGAGTTTAATTTGAATTTGGTGGAGAGTTGGGAGATGTCCTGTTTTTGGGTGGAATTTTGGCTGAGAAATTGAGCTCGTTGGTGGGGATTAGGGCAAATTGTCACCGGGGATCAACTCGCTCTAAGTGTGGAGAGTGGTCTGGAGGAATTTTGG
This sequence comes from Papilionanthe hookeriana x Papilionanthe teres, assembly GCA_022702705.1. NCBI lineage: Eukaryota > Viridiplantae > Streptophyta > Magnoliopsida > Asparagales > Orchidaceae > Papilionanthe > Papilionanthe hookeriana x Papilionanthe teres. Next base: position 29,013,729 of record CM040422.1, read on the forward strand.
CAGGGTTTCAGTAAGGTCTGGTTGAACACCCCTTATGGCCGAGAGGAGGTGAGGTTTAAATAGGAGAGGGTGGAGGGCCTCCCAGGGGGGTTTAAGGCTTGGGATCAGCTGCTTAGGTCAAGGGAAGAACAACCATGGTGGCCATTGGGCATGGGGCAGCTCAGCAAGGGAGAATTGAATTTTTTGGCTCCTCCCAAGGTCTCGGCCATGGTGTTTTCCGGCGGCCTGGTGGCTGGCCGGCCAGGCACTGGTCACCATCTTGTTCAGGTGGGTCAGGGCTGGGGTTTAGTGCAATCAATTGGCCATGGACATGTGTAAAGGAGTTTGATTTAAATGGAATGGGAGAAGGCTCATTTTTGGCTTGGTTTGGGTCAACCCATGGAAATAGGCTTGGTGCACCTCCCCAAGACCTGATTTTGAGCTGAGGGAATCATTTAGGTCAGCTTAGAAGGAGTGATGAAGTCTCCATCCCTGGTGAGGTGGCTAAGCATGGTTTAGTGTGTGACATGCTTAAGGTAAAAAAGGGTTTAAAAGGGTTTAAGAAAGAGATCCCCTCTCTTGCCATTAATGGTTTGGTGAGGTGGAAAGTAGATTCCATGGCTCTCATGGCTCCCATGGGGCTCATGCATGGCTTCATGGCTCACCTTTGGCTTGGGGAAAAGTTTGGTCAATTTCATGAAAAAGGCTTTAAAATTTTTGGTAATTTAGGGGTGATTTGATGGGATTTGGCATATGGCTTGATTTGGATTTATTTTATCATGGATTTAGAACTTAGGAGATGGCCTTATCAAATGGATGATGATAGAGGATTGTCATGTGGGCTTTGGGCCTTTTGAAATTATTTTTGATGGGCTTTTAGGAAGGCTAGGGGATGGGCCTTTAGGTTTAAGAATGAATTCATGGATGGGAATTTTGTAGAAGTTTGGGCCAAATAGTTGTTGGGTTTGGTTTAGGGATATGTCATGAGTGATTTGAAATGAGTTTGGAGTGATTTGGGCTTGAATGGGGTTGGATTTGGGCCTCTTTGGTAAATGGGCCAATGTAGGTCAAATTGGGCTAACTTGGGCCAATGTTGGGCTAGGGTTGAAATTGATGTAAAATTAATGTTGGGAAATGTTTATGGGAGTTTTTCAAAGAGGTTTTGACTTTGGTTGGGTTTTGATTTTGGGGTTTGGGCTTGTTTGGGTTAGGTTTGGGTTTAGGTCAAAATTGGGCCTTTTAGCTTTGGGTTGAATTTGAGTGGGGTTTGGGTCTAAATTTTGGGTAAATCATGTTAGTGTTTTGTTTGTGGGGATGTTAAGGAAGGTTTAGAAAAGGTTTGGGGTTAATTGGAGTTGAATTGGGTTAGTTTGGGCTAAGTTTGGGTCATGGGTCCAAATTGGGCTTTAAGGTCAAAAGTGAAATTGGATTCAAATGCCAATCAAATTGGACTTGGATTTGGTCTAGATTGGTGTTGGGGATGTTGAATTGAAGTTTAGAATTGAATTGGACCAGAATTTGGGTCAATTGGGTAGGTTTGGTTTGACATTGGGTTCATTTTGGGTTAAAATGGGTCAAATTGGGGATTTTGACAAAAGTGGGGTAAATTGACAAAATTGGCCCATGGTGTAGTTGAAAAAAATGAAATTAGGAATATTTGGGATTTTCTGGAATTTTCTGGGAATTTTCTGAATTTTTGGATTTTTTTGGCTAAGAGGGGCATTTTGGGTATTTGGAGGGTATTGGGAGGTATTTTTGGAATTTTTGGTATTTTTGGCTATGAATGATCAATTTGAGTAATGTGGGAATGTTTGGGATTGGTTTTGAGGAATTTTGGGTATTTGGAGATTTTTTGAAAAATTTGGGTAATTTCAAGGGTTTTGGGTAGGCTAGGCGGGGTGTAGGGTCCCGGGGGTCAAAAATTGAAAATTTAGAAAATTGAAGATTGGGTAAATGTAAGTGGAATAAAATCATTTTGGTTGAGCCATGAAGCCATATCAAGCCCACATGAGCCATGAAGGGACTCATTTGAGGCATTCATTATGTTGTTCCTAACCCTCTTAGCCAAGGGCTTAGGGGTTAAGGACCATCCATGTGAATCACCTTCATGAGTCAGGAGGTCAAGTTAGGTATAGGTGTGGTTTTAGGAGGTGTGTGAAAGTGTAGTGTATAAGTGTAGTGTGTGTGTAAGTTAGCCCTCACCAGACCAGGCCACCCAGGGCAGTCCTAAGGCCAAAGAGTCCTATAGGAACTCATCCTTTAAACTTCTACATTTGATTTCAACCCTCTAGGTGATTAGGGGTCTACAATCAAGTTTGTGGAGTTTGCAGGGAGTTAAGAGGTGTTTTTTTTTTTTTTGAAATTCTAAAAGGTAGGTTCCACTTCTAGTCCTCTAAGATAGTCAAAGGAAAAGCCTAAGGCTAGATCCTAAGTATTAAAGAGAGAAGAGAAGACCTCATCAAAAATGAGGTCAACATATACCAAGCGCTTTATGGAAGGCAACCCATATTTATCCGTAATAGTTGTGTGTATGTTTGAATTTATTTTTATTTTGTAGTAATATTAAGTCCTGCTACTCATATTTACCCTTTGATTATCATAGAATTTGAATCCATAGAGAAAATTTGGAACGTATTGGACCACGACGTTTTTGTGCAAATTTTTGTTTAGGGCGCCGACGACGCTCTCGACGCCACCGACAGTGGGTTTTTCCCGAGAGCTCTGGTATTTAATTGCACAAGTCTCGCCAACGGTGCCTTCGAGGCCGCCGACAGTGGAATCGGCGAGTGGGTAGTTTTTCATGTTCAAAACGACGGTTTTTTGCGATTTTTAGTGAATTCGTCTTCTATAAACTCCTATGGACAGTTCCTAAACACTCCAAACTCCCAAAAATGAATGGATGCTCTCTTGAATTCTTCTCAAATGGCTTCCAATTCAATTGATAACCCAAGATTTCAAGTGTATAACTGGAGAAAGTTTGTCAGTACGGAGGCGCAATGACTTTTCAACAAGGTAATCTCGAAGAAAAGATTGATTTAAGAAGGAGGATTTGTCAATAGAGGACAAAGCAATTCTTCATCACCAATTGAAGAAATGCTTGTGCGGAGAAGATGGGAAGTTTTTTTGGTACACTACTGCCGTAGTAGTCCTTCCAGTTGTTAAGGAATTCTACTCCAATTTACATGGAATCAACCAAGTTAGTGTTTATGTGCAAGGTCGGTGGATTACATTCAATTTCAGAAGAATTAATGAGTTATATATGCTTGAAAATGCTCCAGTCTGCTATTATTTGATTTTCGTGCTGACGAGAGAAAAGATTAATGAAATATACCAATTTTTGTCGGACGAAACCGATGACTGGGAAGTTAGAGAGAACGGGTATGTTAGTTTCTCTGCAACACTTTTAAATCCCATTTTGAAACATTGGCCCTTTTTCATCTCTGCGAAGTTATTGCCGATGATGAAAATTGGCAAAGTTACGAAAGAAAGTGCAATTTTTAACTACTACATTCAAATGGAATGGCCCATTGATGTTAAATCAAATATTGTAAAGTCTGTATTTGTCTTTATCGTTCAAGGATCATCCCAAGGGCTTGGACATCCTTCCACAATTTTCTCGATTTGCCGTTTGTTTCAAGTATCGTACGAGGTTTGGGAGAAGATACTGCTACCCTGGAAACCCTTAGACCCAACTCAGATGTTCCCAACCAATGATGAAGAGAGTGATGTAGGCTTGATTGTGGATCAAGCATCGAAAAATTATATTCCTATTCAACCTTTAGTAGCAGACAAGACACCGATGCTCTTGCATAGAATCAAGAATCTGGAGAATTAGGTACAAAACTTATTGAGTACAGTTAACAACATGTCTGATTTCTTTGATCACATCGATCGGAGAATGAAAGAATATTTTAATCATACTGGACAATTCGAAGCGAGTTTGGTGCGATTAATGAGAAGGATGGGATTGATCGATGAAGATTCAACTGAAGAATTCCCATACCGACCTTTTTATAATCTATTTGTCCATGTTCAAGCAATGGGAGATATCAGAGGAGAGACCAGCACTAGTTCTGAAGAGTAGTAGACGTGATTATGTTGTGTTTGATTTGAACAATGATTATGTTGTGTTTGATTTCTTTAGTTTGCTTTTTAATCTCAGCATAGATGAGATTAAGTTTGAATTGTTTGTTTTCAGCATTTTGAGTGTTGTGGTTTGGATTGCGACACTGATTAAATAGATTTAGGTTGAAAGAATACCTACTTATGTGTGTTATGTATTGTGTGTTGCAAACACTTGGATTCAATATAAAAATATGAAGTTTGTTGTGTGTATGTTCATTTGTGTTTATTTGTGTTAATACATCACTTAATCACTTAAATATAAGATAAAAAGGATCGAATGGATGATGACGAGGTTTAAAATTGATCGAAATCACAAAAAATTAAAAAATGATCAATTTTTGAGAATCTCGCCGACGGCGCACTCGAGACTGCCGACGGCGACGGTGAGATTTTCCCGAGAAGAATAGGAATTTAATTGAATAGAGCTTGCCGACAGTGCGATGAGCCCACTGACGGCGCGATCGCAAAAATGACCTATTTACCGCTATTATGACCTGTCAAATGCCACTATTCATCATCTTCTTCCCCTTTTACCCGAAAAGTCAACCTAGGGCTTGATAGATCTCGGATTTGGAGCGATTTCAACAAATTCTAACACCAAATTTCATCTTCCCTTGGTAAGAGCTTCACTCCTATGTAAATTTTTTTTATTTTCACCATGAATTTCTTCCATATTAAGAAATTTTGGAAAATTAAAAATGTGGAGAAAAGACTTGGAAGGAATTCATGGAAATTGATTTAAATTTCTTAAAACCCCCTTTAGAAGCCATTATATTATTATTTTGGAGATTAGTTTGGAATTTTTGTGATTTAATAGATCAAAAAATGGCTCCACGACAAAAGAGAAGACTCAAATTCGACGAAACTCGATTCATTAATACGAAAGGCACAATCGAGGTACAATTCACTTTTTCAAAGAAAGAAGTGTATACAAGATAAAGTTTTCAAGAATTCTGAAGGAGAAGTGGAATGAGTTATCAAAGAGCGAGGTTTGGAGAACTTCTGCTACACAACAAACAAATCTGCTATCGAAGTTGTGGGGGAGTTCTACTCAAGTCTGACTCAAATTGAGGATGAACCAGTCCTAGTAAGAGGATTCTCTGTCGACTTTAATGTTAATCACATTAATAATTTTTACGAGCTTCACAATTATTTTTCTAGAGTGTATGAAACATTTGGAAGAATAGATGGTCTGTTGAACGATGTTATCAACTTTCTCATTGATGGGAAAGGAGTTTGAAAAATTAAAAATCGTGAACGGATTAACTTTCCATTGTCCATGATGAATGCCACTGCTAAGGCATGACATTATTTCATTTCTTCCACTCTGCTACCTACCTACCACCTAGTGAAGTCTCGAGAGATAGAGCGGTTCTGAATTTCTGTATTCAGAATAATAGAAGCATTAATGTGGGGAGAATAATCTATAAGAATATTATGACCACTACGAAGAGTGAGACAAGTGGATATTTAGGGCATCCTGACCTCATTTATGCACTTTGTCAACTATCTGGAGTCGAAGCAAGAGATGATGAGGAATGGGTATATCTTATGAAACCCATTAGTAAAGCAAATATAAAGACTTACGAATCCCATGAGGAATGGAGAACAGGAAGTAGGAGCAAGGGACCTTCTACTAGTAGAGATATCCCTTCTACTAGCTATGACCCTCCTTCATCTAGTCGCCCTACCTTATATGATCTGATGAATGCCATGACCCTGCAGAGGAAAAGTTTTGAATAGTTGGATGAAACACTGGAAAGAATTGATCACAGGATTGAATGATTAGAGCGAAGACATGATCAAGATAGTGCGTATCTTCAGAGGCACTCAGATGTTGAGATGGCTTATTACGATGTTCAGGGCAGATACTATAGAGGAGAGCCTCATGTCATTTTTCCAGAATGCCCCAGGTATACTCAGTATCAGCCCAATCCTTCTGCTGACCAGGGTGATGAGGACATTGTATGGGATTTTGATGATTGATCTTTGTGATAGTGATGTGATATATTTGTTTGTTTTAGTTTTGTTGTAGTACTTTTTTTATTATATTATGTGGACTATGCTTTATTTTCTATGATATGTGTTTAGTTGGCAGTTTGCATTTTCATTTCTGGATATTTGAGATATTTGTGATTGCAATTGTAATTATGAACTTTTTAGTTTAAAATAGTAAAATGTTTGTTCTGTGTTGTGAAATGCATATGTCCTGTGTAGTGTAGTTAGTTGTTTTTATTTAAATGTTTAGTTTTATATACTTGTTTTAAAATTTCATTACCCCAACAAATTTTCTAAACAGTTATGTGTGTAGAAAGGTTTTTAAATATTACAGGTCAATTGAATTTAGAAATTTTGAGAAGAACCTGCAAATTTCTAAAAAAACAAAAAATGCCTAAAGTGCAAAGGTATGAATTTTATATTTAGAATTTTTCTTTCAACCCTGTATTATTTCTATTAAAGAAAAACTCTAAGTATGGGGAAGGGAAGAAAAATCTTAACTATTATATGTTCTCAAATAACATATTTTCAAAAATTATTAATATGAATTTTGTGATAAAATTTAATTCTGATAATAATGTTTAGATTTTATCTAAATATTATAAAAGGTTCAAGGAAATATTTTTAGTAATGAAAATTAATCTTGTAGATTAAGATATTTAGTATAAGGGGATAAGACTATAGTTAACTATTTAATGTAAGGAAAGCTATATTTTGAAATATTAAGAATCTTAGAAATTTAGTTTAGAAAGAAAAGATTGGGATTCAATAATGTAAAAACTATGAAGTACATATAAGGTAAAGAATGTTTAAAAGTTTCAAATTTAGGAAAAGAAGAGTGAAGTTAAAAATTATTAACAGGCTATCTAGATATAGTAATCCTCACTTGAAAATGAAAAAGAAAGAAAAAGAAAATGATTGAAAAACAATCCTTGAAAAGAAAAGAAAAATAAAAAGGATTGAAAAAAAATCCAAAAGAAAAAGTGAGGAGAAGCTTGAGGATATGCCTTATCAAAAATTGGCTTCACTTGGATTAACCTAAAGGGAAAACTAAAAGCATTTCTGAACTTATATATATGATTAGTTTCCTTACTTAATAGAATTCTCATGAAGTTCATATCTTCTGAATATTCTGAGTGAATTGATATTACAACATATAGTCATTCCTGAAATGAATAGAAAACTAGAACTCTTAGACTTGAAGACTAGATAGCCTTATACCTACAGAATTAATCTAATTACTTGAAAATTTTTCTAAGGATTCCTGCTATGATATTTATTTAGATCAAATTTATAGAATTTCTGAATTAAAACTTTACTACAATGAATCATAACTTTTATATAGTACCAAAGATTACTTAAGGACAAGTGATAGTTAAGTTTGGGGGATTTTGACCCAAGGAAAAAATGATAAGATTTTCATGCCTATTTTATACTGATTTTGATGATATTGCACTTTAAAGAAAGATATTTTTGGTGCTTTTCTGCAGGTATGAAGATTTAAGGACAAATGAGCAAAAATATGCAAAAAGGAGCGAATTTGGAGCAAAAAGGACCAAATTATGCAAATTTGACTTAGGGAAGCCGACGGCGTGATTTTCCCGAGAGTTCAGAATAAATTGCAAGGGAAGCTGCCGATGGCGAGGTCGAGTCCACTGACGGCGGGGCCTGTTTAAATTAATGTTAATTGAAGGCCACCGACGGCGCAGCTCGAGGCCGCCGACGGTGGGATCGATGGATCTTTCCAGAAATACGTCGAATGTGGACGATTTTCGAAGGGGTGCCTGCAAAACCCTTAGAGACTCTTCTACAACTTTAAAAAGAACCATTTTAGGCCGAAAAAAAGGTCTCCTACGTGTTTACTAGAGAGTCCAAAGTATCAAAAATAGTCAACTAGTATGTCTATAGTGAGTACATAGTTATTTTAGTGTTGTTAATTAGTGAGTAGTGAGTTCAAATAAAGATTTTGTGAGGAATTCTTCGAAGGATTGTAAAAGTGGAAGGGAAGTGAGAGATCTCTTCTGCATTTCCGTTTCGAAGGAGAATTCTGCGTACTGTAAAGAAAGGAAGAGATTCAGAGGAACTTCAAGGAGTTTGCTTGGGGAGGACTTTAAGATATGTTGTGTTTATTTACTATAGTTTGTAGAACTTTACTTTATTATATGAAATCCAAGTTTTAATACATCCACTTCATGAATTCTGAGTAGTTGTTCTGTCTTTCTTCTTATTTTGATATTTTTGTGAAATAATTATATGAATCAGTGTATTAAATATAATATAAAGAAGTTGTGATGATACTATACCTAAACGTACTTTACTATATGAATTGGCCATTTGTATTATTAAAATTTGTGAAGAATTCTTAAGATCTGACTGTGGGCTAAGTATTCTTAACAATATGTATCACATTTCTCTATGAAAGGTAGACGGGTAAATCCTTAAAAGGCGAAGTACAAATAAATAGGGAAATAATATTAATTGGGCGTAGAATTGGAGATTTTAGAGTGACAGGCTAAAATCCTTAATTCGGTATTATCGTTTAGGCTCTGATGTGCAGATTGTTAGCCCTCCGGTGAGGGGAACATGGGAGCTCCGAAGTGAGAACCAGTATCCTCCCAGCCTAGCCGCAGATTCAGTAACCAAGCTTATGATTAGTTAATGTTCTTTATGCCTGGACCAAAGGGTAAAGAAAAGGTATGCTCCTATTTGGCACAACCATATAAAAATAAATCTAATTATTACTTCACTTAAAATATCTTAACAAAGGAGAAAGATTCTTGCTATTATGTATTTGAACTTAACTTTAGTAGTAGCAGTAAATTTTTACTAAAACTAGTTTAGATATAAATTTCATATTATTATCGATTGCGTATTAGTGATAGATAGGCAATTTCGATATAGTTGTGATTCTGAATTGGTTTATATAATCCTAGTCCGTAGGATTTAATATATTTCCTTGTGGGATCGATAACCAGGACTCCACTAGAGCCCTGTATTACTTGAGCGATACGTTTATTTGCATTTAAAGGTAACTCTGAGATCAAAAGATTATAATATTTAATTATTACTAAAATTAAAATTAAGCTCCAAGTCAAGTTTTTGGAACTGTTGCTGAGGATTTATATCTTTTAGTAGTGGTGTCGAATTATATTTTTAAGTATATTTAAAATCGCGGATTAGTATCCAATTCCTTTCCACTCCTTAACTGAATAGCCTTAAGTTGTTCATTGTTTTGATCTTTTGGATTGATCTCAACATTACTTAGAAGCGTTCCAGAAGGTCTATTATTAAGTGCAGTGAAAATTTGCCTCAATTGATTTTCAATATTTTTCATCGCAACACCTTGAGCTTGTAATTAATTTCCCATATTCAGAATCATTTCTCCTGTAGACAACTTCTTATCCTTAAATTGCGGGTTACTATTGAATCCAGGAGGATAAGGTCTAAAATTGATATTTCCTTGATTGTTCAAATTTCCAACTGGATTTATAGAACTGTTCCCCCATTGTGGGTTAACATTGACATTGCTATTATTCTAGTTGAAATTTGGGTGATTCTTCCAACCAAGATTATAATAATTTGAATAAGGATTATTAGGTCTATTAATAGCATTCAAAGTCTCATAAGGTGTTTGAGATTCTGTTATCTGTCCAAATGAATTTTCCTCTAACACCTGGGGTTGTTGAGAATAATTCATTCCATACTATCTATTTTCTTAGAAAGGGCAGAAATTTGAGAAACTATCATAGTCATCATATCTGAATCATGAACACTAGCTACACATTTAGGATTTACCCGTTCAGAGTGCCATTGAAAATTATTAGTAGCCATTTCTTCTATTAATGAGTAAGCTTCATCAAAAGGTTTTGACATTAACGATCCACAAGCAACAACATCTATAATAGATCTTAAAGATCCCACTAACCCATTGTAAAATGTTTGAATTATTAACCAGTCTGGTAAAGCATGATGTGGGCACTTCTTAAGAAGATCTTTAAATCTTTCCCAAGCTTCATATATTGATTTCCCTTCAAACTGACCAAAAGATGTGATATCATTTCTTAGCTTAGCAATCTTTGTTGGAGGGAAATATTTTGATAGAAACTTTTGAGAAAGTTCTCCCCAAGTTCTAATAGATCCAAGTGCAAACGAATTTAACCACACCTTAGCTTTATCCCTTAATGAAAAAGGAAAAAGTCTAAGTCTGACAGCATCACTCGACACTCCATCATATTTAAAAGTAGCACACAGTTCTAGAAAACTAGCGAGATGTAAATTTGTATCCTCATTAGGTGTTCCTACAAATTTATTATTTTGTACAATTTGGATAATATCAGGTTTAAGCTCAAATGAATTAGCAGCAACATCAAGTTTTTTAATAGTCACATGAATTTCATCTACTGTTGGGTTAGCATAATCTCTTAAAGGTCTCGACAAATTTCCAATATCATTTCTCTGATTATCTTGGTTATTCGCCATTTTACAAGGATTCTCAGTTTGTTTTTGTTGTTTTCTAATTTTTATAACAGTATGCTCTAACTCCAAATCATAAGGTACTAAACCTATAGATCCACTACTATGCATAGAAAATCAAACAAATACTCTAAAAAGTAAACAAACACACAATTACACACTATAAAGTAAAGGTTTTCAGTTATTATATTATCAATAGATACTGTTTATACCTTCCCCGATAACGACGCCAAAAACTTGATGCGGACTTTTTATTATGCAAGAACTTATGAACCCAAATTTATATATTTATAATGATTTTATAAAGTCCAAACTTCAACACAAGTATACATATCATATCAAGTAATATAGGGCTCTAATGGAGTCCTGGTTCTTGATCCCAGAGGGAAGGCACGTTCCTTACAATAGATAGCGTAATACTAAAATCCAATACTCAAATCGTAATTAAAGTTTAAGTTTACTTCTAGTAACAAGATGCAGAGAACAGTAACAGTTAAGCAAATCACAATTACTTCTAATATCTTTAAAACAGAATTAACTAACACACACACACACACTAAGCTTTGTGTTTGAAAGGTTTTGATATATATGAAAAGTGTCTTTCCTCTTGCAATGAGTATATGATGTGTTAATGATATAAAATGATTATTTATTGTATTGTGCCAAATAGGAGCATAAACGTTTCTTTACCCTCAAAAGAGTACCCCCTCTTCCAAGCATGTAAAGAACTTTGACATATCCTAAGTTCAGTCACTAAATCTAAGGCTAGGCTGGGAGGATACCGGCTGTCACTACGGAGCTCGCACTCACCCTTCACCTGAAGGTTAACCTTCGACTTTAGTTACCAATCTTAGGACCAAATTGGGGATCTCAGCCTGTCAACCTGCAACCTCCAATTTGAAGCCCATCAAAACATATTTCCCTATTTATTTGCACTCAATTCCCATGAACTACGCAATTCATTCATGGACATTGAATAGATTCTTCATTGTTGTTGTAGGACACTCAATCCTATCGAAGTTAATGTACAACAACATATTTTAACAATTCAATTGGCCAGATCGAAAAGTAAATTAAGTTCGAAATGAAAAACCATCACAATTACTTCAATACTTTAAAAACACTTCAAATCCACATCATCACATCTCTATGTAAGAAGAAAGACAAAGGAGACTACTCAGAATTCATAGAGAAGAGACAATAAAACATGTACTTTTTATATAAAAGAAAAGTCATGCAAACCACAATAGCAAATACAACTTATCTCTTTTTCTTCCCCAAGCAAATCCCTTGAAGTTCCTTTGAATCCTTTTCTCTCTTCTTTGCAACTCTCAAATCCCTATTTATAATGGAAAGGAAGAAGTAATCTCTCACTTTACTCCTTCTCCTTCACTCCTTAGAGAAGAATCTCTTTCAAATCTTCACTTCTACACTCACTCTTCCAAACCCTAACTCTAAACTTACACTCTTCTCTCCCTCTCTTTCTCCTCACTCTTCCACTCTAATCCTCTCAAAATTTGTCCAAATACAGTTACATATATGTTAGAAATGAATTCCCAAGAGTTTCCTTAAGCATCCCTTCAAAAAGTTTCCAAAACTTTTCATTTTTGAATTGCTCTGACATAGGGCACCGGCGGCGCTCTATCGTCCATTTAATTTCTGGAGTCTCTGTAATTTGACGCCGGTGGCGCTAGAAGTTGTTTTCTCTCATTTTGCTCCTTTTTACTCCGAATTCATTCCTTTTTTTGCTTAATTTTGCTCCAATCACTTAAAATCATCATACCTGCAACAAATCAGGAAAAATACCTTTCTTTAAAGTGCAATATCACCAAAAATGGGTAAAATTATATAGCAAAACAGTATATATTTTTGGTGCATCAGTTAGACCTAGTTGACCAGATTGCTTCCTTTAAGTTAGCCATGTGTTTGCTGAAGATCTCAAATGCATTCAAGTATCGTTTATTCTTAAACACTTTGAGGTCATTAGACTTGAAACGGTTCCACTCACTTCCAGTAGGAAATATCAGCAACTTCATTGCTTTCAAGATATTGTTGTTGACAAAACTTGCCAGCGCCCGGAAACCCACTAACCACATATAGTTCTTGTGGCAACTCAAGAAAGGTCAGCAAGAGAGCCTGCACTCATTCATTTCACACTTTTAGAGAAAAATTTTGGAGGAGAAAGTCTTCTGAATTAATGCGACCCAAGATGCCCTAGAGCGAGGCTTAAGGCTTAAGATGTTTTCATATGACCATAGTCTGTACGACTCCCCAAGCCTTGGCCGAGCTTTTGGAGATGGCTAGGAAAAAACATGCTTGTGGAGGACACCACCCTTAAGATAGAGTCCGAAGAACATCAGGTCTAGAAAGGGGCTCCTCTGATTAGTGGGTCGAAGCCAAAGGAGGACCAAAAATCTCCTATCAAGCATTGATATGAAGATGACCAATCCTCTCATGTATACAAAGGGTTTGGTTGATAAAACTAGCAAGGATTCAGGTGAGGAATTGTGATCCATGGCATACGCAATACTATGAGAGGCTAACACAATATTATAAGCAACTGTACAATGAGTTTGAGGGTTGATGCACCAAAAATATATACGATTTTTACTATAAGATTTTACTCATTTTTGGTGATAATACACTTTAAAAGGAAGGTATTTTATATGTTTTTTGGTTTTAGGTACAAGAAATGGTGATTGGAGCAAAATGTAGAAAAACGGTGCAATTTGGAAAAAAAATGAGCAAGAAAGCAAATTTTGGCCTGACAGATTTTAATAAGTCTTTCTATGTTTAATCTCTTTTACACTTCCTACATATTTTTAAATGAGATTACAATTTAAAAAATGATTATTTTTATGCTTATTCTTTAGGGCTATCTGTTAGGAACGCAACGCAACTGAAACGGGGTGAATCGGAGCCAAACGGAGCAAAACAGTGGAGCTGCACAGAATGGGCACCGGGGGCTCCCAAACCGGCACCGACGGCGCCAGAAATCTGAGGGCATGAAAATAGGGCACCGACAGCACCCTATTCAGTGCCGGCGGCGCTCCGGATGGTTGGGATGCGATATTGGGCAGCTTTTGGCCATATACATCGAATCTGGACGCTTTTTGAAAGGTTTCTTCATGCACCTCTTAGGAAATTCATCCATACACTATTTTAAACCAAATTTGAAGCAAAAAAAAAAATGGAGGAGATGATAGGGAAAACGTGGAGAATTCTTAGAGATCTTAGAATAGGAGTAGAAATGTAGATTTCTACCTTTTTGGAGAGATTGGTGAGGGGATTTTGAGAGAATTTGTAAGGGAATGTTCTAGCATTGCATGGATCGGCAGGAGACTTTATGGGAGAGATTTTTATCTTTCTTTCAAAGAGAAAAAAACTAAGTATTGTGTTCTTCATTATCTTATGATTTTGTAAACACTTATTTAGTGGGCGTCTTTGTGAAATGAAGTTTTCCGTTGTGTTTCTTCGTGCTTTGTGATGTCTTTCTCTTACTCTTCCTTCTTGTTTGAAATAGTGGCATAAGAAGTTTATGCCATTGTTTTCATTCTACTTTTCTTTTGTAATGAGTAGGATTCATGTTTAGGATATTGGGATGCTTGCTAAAAGATGTTTTAATTATAAATGTGATGGTTTTTACTTGCACTTCATTTACAATACAAAAAGGGCCCGTTGTATTGTTAAAATTCATTGTAATTGCATTGTCTTGACAGGATAGTATAATTCTCAATAAAGTGGAACCACATTCAATTTCCGTGAATGAATTGCATAGTTCATGAGGATTGAGTGCAAATAAAAAAGGAAATATGGTTTCATGGGCGTCAAATTGGAGGTTTCAGGGTAACAGGCTGAGATCCTCAATTTGGTCATAAAGTTTGGTAACTAAAGTTAGGGTTAGCCTTTAAGTAAAGGGCAGTGGGAGCTCTGAAGTGAGAGCCAGTATTCTCCCAGCCTAACCATGGATTTAGGGACTAAGCTTAGGATTTGCCAAAGTTCTTTATAGCACTCTGAAGAAGGGGTACTCGGAAGAGGGTAAAGAATAGGATTTCTCCTATTTGGCACATACAATATTTAATGCATCTCATTCCTAAACTTTATCCAATTCATTACATAAGAATAGTAGATTTTATTATCTCAAAATTTACCAAACCAATTTATCCAGAAAGAGTTATCTTTAGAAGTAATATTTGCATTTAGGAGTAGTTATTATTCTTACATATATTCGTCTGCATTTAGGAGTAGTTGTTAGAAAAATCACTTATATCAACCTTCCAAACTAAGGCTGTTAGTAGTAGACTAAAATTTGACTAAGGACCACTTACCTCGCTTCCCTGTGGGATCGATAAACGGGATACCTTAGAGCCTTGTATTACTTGGTACGATACGTATACTTACGTTTGTAATTGTGACTTTAAAAAATAATTATAAATATATAAATCTGAGGTCATAAATTCTTACATATTAAAAAAGTCACATCAAGTTTTTGGCGTCGTTGCTGGGGAAGCTTCGGTAAGAATTTTAGGTGAATTTTAGTTGAAGTAATTAGGCTTAGAATTGGAAAACTTTAGTGTCATAAAATTGTGTTTGTGGGAAAAGTGTTTTTTTGTATGAAAAAGTGTTGTGAAAAAGAAACTGTTTGTGTGAAAAATAAGGTGTTAGTGAAAATGTTTTGTTGTGTTGAATATATTTTTCATTTTATTTATTTTATTGTTAATGTATTGTTTTTTGTGTTGCGTATGCAAAACAAAGGATCTGTAAGACTTTTGCCTTATGATCCCGAGTTAGAAAAATGGAAAAAAATAAAAAAACAGAAAGGACTTGAAAAAATAGAAATGGAAATGGAAAACATTCAAAATTATAACATGAAAAATCATCATAAATCATTGAGGGATTATGTAAATCCTACGATAGATAAAATTCACTCAAGTATACAAAACCCTGTTGTAGAAGCTGACTCGTTTGAACTAAATCCAGTGATTATCCAACTTGTGCAGAACAACCAGTTTGGGGGAACTCCTTCGGAGGATCCCTATTTACACTTATCTAGTTTTCTAGAACTTTGTGCTACATTTCATTATAATGGCATGTCAGATGATGCTGTTAAGCTAAGGCTTTTTTCATTCTCACTAAGGGATAAGGCTAAAATGTGGTTATACTCATTAGCACCTGGTTCTATTAAAAATTGGGAGGAGTTAACTCAGAAATTCCTAGCTAAGTATTTTCCACCTTCAAGGAATACTCAACTTAGAAATGATATTATCTCATTTTGTCAGTATGAAAGGGAATCAATATACGAAGCCCGGGAAAGATTTAAGGAACTCCTAAGAAAGTTTCCACATCATGCTCTGCTAGATTGGTTAATCATTCAAACTTTTTATAACGGGTTAGTAGGATCCCTTAGGTCCATTATTAATGCTACTGCTGGTGGCTCATTAATGTTAAAAACATTTGATGAAGCATATGCATTAATTGAAGAAATGACTACAAATGAATTTCAATGGCCCTCTGCAAGGGTAAATCATAAAAATGTAGCTAGTATTCATGATATAGATGCGATTACAATTCTTGCATCTCAGGTTGCTACAATATCAAGGAAGTTGGACCAATTTGGAATGAACCAAACTCAATTTAGTCCTGTAAGTGAGGAAAGTTCATTAGGGCGTATGATTGATTCAAACTTATTATATGAGACTTTAAATACCATAAACAACCCATATTCTAACTTTTACAACCCATGTTGGAAGAACCATCCTAATTTTAACTGGAATCATACTACTGAGGGTGGAAACCAACAATGGGAAAAAATCATGCAAATCCTAATGGAAGTTGGAATAGACAGAGTAACACAAGATATAGGCCTTCACATTCACTGGACTCTAATATTGATCAACAATTTGAGGATAAGAAGATGTCTATAGACAAAGTGGTATTGCAAATGGGAAACCAGTTGCAAAGTCAAAATGCTGTGATTAGAAACATAAAGAATCAACTGGGAGAAATTGCTAATTCACTTGGCAATAGACCCAAAGGAACACTTCCTAGCAATACTTAGAGCAAACCTAAAGAGAACGATAATTAACAACTATTCCTTGTTACTGTACAAACTATGATAGATGTTCAAAAAGAAGAGTTGATTATGAACATTAATGACCAGGAAGTCACTTTAGATGTGTTAAAGACTATGAAATATTTAGCTAAAAGAAAAGATGATGATTGTTTTTGGATGGATGAACTTTATTATGTAAGTAAATACCATTTTCAAGATAGTTTTAAGAGTAAGTTAATAGATGAGATTGAAATGGACTTTCATGATGAGTTGAAAACGTTATCTAAAGAAGACTGTATGTATGTTCAAGAGAGGTGTAAAATGATGAAGCTGCCAAAAATAGTGAACTTGTAATTCCATTTGTTGAAAAATCTCATGAGCTTAAGATGGATGTACCCCATACAATTTTAAAGCCTGCCTATTTAGGGAATTCATCTACACCACCAGTCTTTATATCTTCATATTGAACTCAATTACAAGAAAAATCTGAATTGAAGGATGAACAAGATAAAGTTATTGAACTAGGACTTGGAAGAGAATTTGAGGATAAATTTCAAAAGAACTTTCAGTTGAGAAAAGAGGATAAGGATATTGGAAGACCATTGAAAGAAATTCCTAAGGAATAGAAAAATCTATTTTCTCAACTAAGATAGATCCTCCATCATTTAATAGTTATAAATGGGAAGAATTGGAAGATAACTTGAAACAGAAAAATGACATAAAAGAATTTGATCCTGAATCTGAATTATCTAGAAAGAATTCAATCCAAAATTTAGGAGATCTTGAATTATCTTATGGAGATCCATTTCTTATAAATTTCTAGGATGATGTTAATATGTAAATTCAGAAAATCAATATAAGAATATTGGATCTAGAAAGAAATATGAAGAACAATGATATAAATCCATCTAAAAAGGAAGAGCTGAATGAAAAATTACAATTTGAGGATTTTGTAGGAATTCCTAGATCTGAAAAGGATTGGGCGATTGATCGAGGATTACTTAATTGGAATTTTGATCCAGGAGGAATCATTTTTCGGGCCCGCGATGTTAAAACCAAGCGCTTATCGGAGGCAACCCATAGTTATTAGTGTGCTTTGATTTAGTATGCTTGAAAGTCATGATTGTTAGTTTTGTATTGTGTTTGCTTTTGTGTGGATTGATCAGCTTAATTATTGTTTGGATTAGTGGATTGACTTGATCTTTATGTGCCATTATGGATTGATTAGTTTGATTGTTGTTGGTAGATGTTTGGATTGTTAGTGGTTGGATTTGATCTTTGTGTGTCATGAGGGAGGTGATTCCTTAAATTCTTATTATGGTTAGGCTTGTATGTTCTCTTGTAGTAGTTGGATTGACAAGTTCACTATAACTCAGGTCTTACTCGGACTTGAGTTTTACAAGAGATATCATGAATTTGAATAATGACAGCTTCATCTCAATTTTCTTACATCCTTTTGTCGGCATATTTTTAGGTTATGTGTTTTGAAAAGGGGGTCGCCTACAGAAATTGTCGGCGAACTTTAAATTTTAAATTTAATTTAAATATATATATATATATATATATATATATATATAATTTAGAAAGTAACTTTTGGTTTTGAAAATAATTTTAAATTTAAAAAATTTTAAGATATGAAATTAAACCGATCTTACATCCCAAATAGTTTATATAAACGAGCACCACACCACAAACCGTGTATTTATCTCGAAGGACAAACACACTGCTTGACGATGGGGCTCGATTAAATAAACTAAAAGATTTGTGACATCCGTTTGGTCTACGAACCAATTTTGTAAGCCGATAAGTTCCCCTGCTTAATATAAATGAATTAAGCAGGGTTTATATTACCTGGGTTCTTAAAGTTCCCTATAAGGGCAAGCCCCTATAGTTAATTACATCTTAAATGTCCGAAGACACTCAAGAAGACTCTCGAAAATGATCAGTGGTTCTTCTTTTAAGAATTTCAAAGTTTATGGTTTTCAAAGGATTGGATTTTGGAAATTTCAAAAGGGATTAGTTCAAATTTGGAATAATTTATTTTAAGAGTCCAATGGAAGAGAGGTAGGAGAAGCTGAGGATCCAAGAAGAATCTTAGCAACTTCCTAAACTATCCTATTATTTGGCTTCAATTTGGGAGTTTATTTAATGTTTAAATCCTGCCAATTTTAATTAATTAGGACTTATATTTGTATGATAAAATCATACAAACAGCCTCAAAGATGTGAGGATTTATATCGTACCAAACGACTACCTAGGAGTCCTATGACCAGTTAGGGCTTAATTTGCATAATATGATTATACAAATGCCTAACGAAAAGTTGAGGATTTATATTGCACTAAGAAAACTACCTCGAAACCCTATGGCTTGGTTATTTAAACTAAGAAAGGTTTTGTTGATGTAGATTCCAGTTTTGCTGACGACGATGGCTGTGCTGCCCACTATGCTCCAAGCTCCGTGTTGTTGCAGAGGTTTAGTTGTAGAAGGTGAAAATCAGGAGATGAGAGAAGTATTTTGGTTTAGAAAAGTTTTAATATCCAAATGTCTTTAATGTTTTATTAGGGGAATCTTAAAGTTGATTATAACAACACCGGTTAAGATCTCACGGTTCCATCATTCCTGCACTGTTATTTTTATCGGATTCACTTAGTCCAGATGAATTTGCTAAACTCAATTGAATGAGTTCCACACTTTCTTTTAGACCGTGGGAAATCCCGTTAGCAACACGTAGGTTACATCATTCGAGGTATTCCCGATCATCCAACGAGATGTTTTAATTTAATTGCAATTGTAGTTTTGTGTTCTGTTTGTGATTGAATTTTAAGTTGTTTTATCTTTTGAAATGTTGTAGCGGTGGATTTCATCTTGTTGTGACTTTTAATTTAGTTTTGGGTTTCAGTTTTGTGGCTATCCTAAAGGTTTCAGTTTTCATGCAACAATCTTGTTTAACATGCAAGAAAAGTAAAGTGCAGTACATGTAAGTAACTTGCAATAACATAAAAGCGTACCTGGAGGGTCTTCCCGTCATTCCAAGCTGCACTTAAAACACATTTTAAGAGCATTTAAATGTTCATTACAAATACCTAGGTAAAGCTAAAGGAAAGGTTCTGGTTGTCTACCAAGATCCTAATCCTACTGCTAGTCAATTCCTATGACGTCTAGGTTCTTTATATTTTGTTAAGGATGATTTTCTTCATCAAAGAACAATTAAGCTCAATTATTCTTCTTAAAACACCTCATTGTATTGAGGAAGTGTTTAGAACGGGTTCTAAACATCTTTTCAATACTTTTGAGATTATTTCAAGTCTAAATGAACTTTTATTGTAGAGATGAATCGATCATCCAGAAATTTTTAGTTAAGTTTTAACTCTTGCTTAGTGAACTAGGATGTTTAATTATCCCATAGATGAAGTGATATCGCACTTGATGCTCCATTTAAGAGTTATAATGATAAAAGTCTTTAAGGGCAAATCAATTTATTAAGAATTTCAACGATTTAAAATTAGAATTAATGTTTTAAGGTGATTTAATTTAGTTATAAATTTTTAATAAATTTAAGTTTGGAATAGTGTCCAAGTTGTTTTATTCTTCAGTGTTTTAAACCACTTGAATTGAAAGAGGAGTTTAAATTATTTAATTTAGACTTTAATGATTTAATTTTAATTTAATTGCAGTATTCTAGATTAACTTTTGATTGGTTTGATTATTCTTTTTTTAATTAAGAGTATATTTTTATGAAATTGATTTTGATGTTTCAAGTTTGTTTTAAATTTGCTTTCAAGTGATTTTTGAAATTAATTTTTTTTTTCTTTTTAATGTTTTAAATTTATTTCAATTTAATTATTAAGTTGTTTAATGTTTTAAATTTTAATTTAATTAAGGTTCACTTTCCTTTTAATTATTTAATTATTAATTTCAATTATCACTTTAAATTTAATTAAAAGTTAAATAATTATAAAGTGATTCATTTAGGGATTTTAGTTTAAGTTATTATAGTCTCTCTAAATTATATCCCCATTTTAATTATCCAAATTTTAACTTATTCTTCCAAAATTCAAATTGTTTAATTAATTAAGGTTTACTTTAAATATTTTCAAGATGATTAATGGGTTTCTACCCCTTAATTCTCTAGGTTTCAATCTTCTAATGAAAATTTTAAAATCAGATATTTTACCCTCCCCTTGATTAAACCTAAATGTTAATTAGGGTTAAAATCCTTTAATTATCCTTATGCCCCTTTAGGCTTATTTATTTCATAACTCACTAAATTGAGCTCAAATGAACTTAAAATTTTTATGTCACTTCACTCATATGTCAATTAAGACATTAGAGGAGAATATGTGATTTTTTGAATTTAATTTAATTTATATATTTATTTTTATGAAAAATAAGAGTTTTCATTGAAAATTAAACAACATGACTAAGGTAAGGTTTCTGTCCTTAGGAAAATTATGGGATGTTCCTAATGACGAGATGACCACTTGTACCAATTTTGGTAATTTTTTGAATTATATTTTGTTTATTATAATTATTTTGAGTTTTAGAGTGTTAATTAATTATAAAATAAAATAAAGGTTAAAAATTAAGTTTTATATTTTTCTTAAATCCCTCTGACCTCAAGGAGTTCAGAGAAATAAATTTTATAATTTTATAATTTTCCAATATTTTCAATAAATTAATTTTATATTAAAAATTGTCTTAAGCATTTAAAATTCAATAGACATGGTTGGAGGGCCTCCCAGGGGGAGTTAGGGCTTGGGATCAGCTGCCTTGGTCAAGGGAAGAACAACCATGGAGTCCAATTGAGTTGGGACAGCTCAGCTAGTGAGTTTGAATTTTTTTGAATCAAATGGGTGCTCTCGGCCATGGTATTTTTCGGCGACTGTGGTGGCTGGCTGGCCAGGCATGGGTCACCTTCAGGGTCAGGGAGGTCAGGACTTAAATTTGGTGCAAGCAATGGAGGTTGGCCATGTGTAAAGAGCTTGGCTTTAAGTGGTATGGTGAGGGGGTCATTTCAGGTTCAATTTGGTCAAGTCATGGGTTTGGGTTGAGTGCACCACCCAAGGCTGGTTTGGGCTAAAGAGAAAGTCACTTGGGTCAGCTTGATTTATGGGGTCAAGTCACAATCCAAGTACAATTAAGTTTAAGCATAGGTTAAGGGAAGCATGGGAATGTTTAATCAATTTTAAGGGAATCATTAAAGGGCTCCCCTCTCTTGCCATAAATGGATTGATGACAAGGCCAAGCTATCATGGCTTCATATGGCTTGTGAATAACTCCATTGTGGCTTCATTTGGCTTTGGAAAAGTCAAGTCATTTGCATGAAGAAGGATATTGACATTTTTGATGAATTTAGGGGAAATTGGCATGAGGCTTAATTTAGAAAAATTTGATGATTAACTTGGAACTTAGGGAGTGATTTAAATCAAAGGGGTGATGAGGGGAAACTTCATGTGGACTTTAGAATGGGTTTTGTGCTTTAAGGATTTGGTGGAAGTGGGCTTTTAAATGCTTTAAGGGAGTGGGCTTTTAGATTTTGAAATGAAATTTTGGTTGAAAATTTGGTAAGGGGTTGGGCCAAATAAATGTTGGGGTTAGTTTAGGGATGTGTCATGAACATTTTAGAAAAGAATTGGTATCATTTAGAGTGGAATTGGATTTAATTTGGGCTTTTTTGGTAAAGGGGCCAAAGTGGGTTAAATTGGGCTAACTTGGGCTAAGGTTGGGCTAATGTTAGATTTGATGTAAAATTAATGTTGAGAAATGTTTATGGGAGTGTCACAAAGAGTTTTCAACTTTGGTTGGTCTTTGATTTTGAGATTTGGGCCCATTTGGGTTTATGGTGGGTTTAGGCACAAAATGGGGATTTTGGTTTTGGGTTAGGTTTGGGTGGAGTTTAGGTTCAAATTTGGGGCAAATATAGTTAGTTTTTTGTTTTTTGGGATATTAGGAAGGTTTTAGAAAAGTTTTGGGGCCAATTGGAGTTGAATTGGGTTGGTTTGGGCTAGGTTTAGGTCATGGGCCAAAATTGGGCTTTAAGCTTCAAATTGGAATTGGATCTAAATGTTAATCAAATTGGGCTTAGATTTGGTCTAAATTGATATTGGGGATATTTAATTGAAGTTTAGAATTGGATTGGATCAACATTGAGGTCAATTGGATTGATTTGGTTTGACATTGGGCTTACTTTGGTTAAAAATGGGTCAAATTGGGGGTTTTGGTAAAAGTGGGTTAAATTGAAAAAATTGGCCTATGGTGTAGTTCAAAAAAATGAAATTGGGAATATTTGGGATTTTTTTGAATTTTCTGGGAATTTTTGGAATTTATGGATTTTTTGGTTAAGAAGGGCATTTTGGGTATTTGGAGGGTATTGGGGGGTATTTTTGATAATTTTGGTATATTTGGCTATGGATGATCAATTTGAATGGTGGGAAATGTTTAGGATTGGTTTTGAGTAATTTTGGGTAATTTAGGCAATTTTGTAAATTTTGGGTAGCTTCAAGGACATTTGGTAGGTTTGATGGGTGTAGGGCCCCCGGAGGTCAAAAATTGAAATTTTGGAAAAATTAAGATTGATCACGTTTGAGTAGAATGGAATCACTTTGGATGAGCCATGAAGCCATATTAAGCCCATAAGAGCCATGAGAGGACTCATTTGAGGCATTCACTATGTTGTTCCTAACCCTCTTAGACAAGGGCCTAGGGGTTAAGGTCCATCCATATGAATTACCTACATGAGTTAGGAAGTCAAGCTAGGTATGAATAGTTTTAGGATTTAGAATGTGTGTGAAAGTGTAATGTGTGCAGGTCAACCCTCACCAGACCAGGCCACCCAGGGTAGTTCTAAGGCCAAAGAGTCCTATAGGGAACTCATCCTTTAAACCTCCACATTTGATCTTAACTCTCCAAGTGGCTTAGGGGTTTACAATCATGCATGTGGGGTTTAAAGGGAGTTAAGAGGTGTTTAAATTTCTAAATGGTAGGTTCCATTTCTAGTCCTCTAAGATAGTCAAAGGGAAAGCCTAAGGCTAGATCTTAAGTACTAAGGAGAGAGAAGAGAAAAGACCTCATCAAAAATGAGGTCAACAAATGGACCCCGAATAGGTGTGGTGTGCTAACCAAGCACATCGCGCGTATTGGCGTTGGCTAAAGAGATCAACAAAACCAACACAGATGTCTAAGTGACACACTTAGAACGGAGTAGAAACAAATTTCCGCTGGGGAGTATCGAGTATATCTCCAAGATTGGAGATCCCTGAACTCTCGCTGGGGAAAAGAGAAGGAGGTGAATTCCAGATCATAAGATCTGGGGAGATTTGATTTAGATTTAATTTCATTTTCTATTCCAAGTTTTTTTTTTAATGTGTGAGTTTAGATTTCGATTTGTTCTGAGTTTCAATTTCGATTAAGTTTTAATTTAAAATCAATTCAAGGAAATCTGGATTTGAAATGAGAATTGGAACCAAGGTTCCAACCTCAGGATTGCGAAGAGAACTGGAATTTAGGTACTAGCCTCAGAGGGAGGGAGTTGAAATTTGGTATCAATCTCGGGAAGAGAGTCGGAATTTGGTACCGACCTCGAAAGGAGAGAATTGGAATTGGTACCAGTCTCGCAGGTTTAAAGAGAACTGGAATCTGGTTCCAGTCTCGAAGGTTTAAAGAGAAATGGAATGCGGTTCCGAGTCTCGGAGGTTTAAAGAGAACTGGAATGCGGTTCCGATCTCGGAGGTTTAAAGAGAACTGGAATGCGGTTCCGGTCTCGAAGGTTTAAAGAGAACTGGAATACGGTTCCGAGTCTCGAAGGTTTAAAGAGAACTAGAATGCGGTTCCGAGTCTCGAAAAGTTTAAAGAGAACTGGAATCGGTTCCGACCTAGAAGGTTTAAAGAGAACCGGAGTCCGGTTCCGGTCTCGCGAGTTTAAAGAGAACTAGAATCCGGTTCCGGTCTCGGAGGTTTAAAGAGAACGGAATCTACCAGTCTCAAAGGTTTAAAGAGAACTGGAATATGGTTCTAGTCTCGAAGGTTTAAAGAGAACTGGAATCTGGTGCCAGTATCGAAAGTTTAAAGAGAACTGGAGTCTGGTTCCAGTCTCGAAGGTTTAAAGAGAGCTGGAATCTGGTTCCAGTCTCAGAGGTTTAAAGAGAACTGGAATCTACCAGTCTCAAAGGTTTAAAGAGAACTGGAATATGGTTCTAGTCTCGAAGGTTTAAAGAGAACTTGAATCTGGTGCCAGTATCGAAAGTTTAAAGAGAACTGGAGTCTGGTTCCAGTCTCGAAGCTTTAAAGAGAACTAGAGTCTGGTTCCAGTCTTGAAGGTTTAAAGAGAACTGAAATCTAGTTCCAGTCTCAAAGGTTTAAAGAGAACTGGAATCTGGTTCTAGTATCGAAGGTTTAAAGAGAACTGGAATCTGGTTACAGTCTCGAAGGTTTAAAGAGAAATGGAATCTAGTTCCAGTCTCAAAGGTTTAAAGAAAGCTGGAATCTGGTTCCAGTCTCGAAGGTTTAAAGAGAGCTGGAATCTGGTTCCAGTCTCGAAGGTTTAAAGAGAACAGGAATCTGGTTCCAGTCTCGAAGGTTTAAAGAGAGCCGGAATCTGGTTCCAGTCTCGAAGGTTTAAAGAGAACTGGAATCTGGTTCCAGTCTCGAAGGTTTAAAGGGAACCGGAATCTGGTTCCAGTCTCCAAAGTTTAAAGAGAACCAGAATCTGGATCCAGTCTCGAAAGTTTAAAGAGAACTGGAATCTGGTTCCAGTCTCGAAGGTTTAAAGAGAAGAAATTTGCTGTGAAAATTTGAGTTTAGCGGAAGATCTGGAATGAGACGTGAAAGTGTTTTACGTCCCACGAGGATCGATCAAAGTCTGATTATTTGGCGAAGGATATGAGTCCATGCCATCAGAACCAAATAAAAAATTTTCGTGGTTCTGTGTCAGTAGATTCAGTTGACCTTCTCAAAAGAGGGAATAGATCGTGGAGAATCGGAAGAGATTTGAAAACAACCTGAGGCTGGGAATTTCAGATTCAGAGTTTCGAAGTTTGAAACTGAAGTTGAAGTCTTGTGTGGGGAAGAATCAACTCAAAAGAGGATTCAGTGGAGCTTCAAATCGATTTCAGTCAAAAGATTCAAATCGACGGATTCAGATCGGAATTCAATTCGAGATTTAGCTTCGTTTCGTTTGTTTTGGTGATTCAATTTCATTTTTGTTTATTTAGAGTTCGTGTCAGTTTGGAATTCATTTTGACATTTAGATTCTTAAAAGAGTTCTCATTTATTTTCATTTTCCCTTTGTTCTTTGTTCAAAGTTCATTTAACCTAATGGCGTTTCCCAGTTAATTTGCACAAAAAGAGGTGAAGGCAAAATATGACAAGGTCACTTTCATTCCAATCCTGTTGAAAATACATCATACAACTTGATCCAAAACATGATGATATTTTTCTTTAGAATTCAATATCTCATACAATCCATATATATCCAAAACGGATCGTGTAAGATTCTTCAAGTTTCTTCTAAAAGCATCTGTCAAAATTCATGTCTGAATAGTGAGATACATGGACAATAACATCACCTCCCAAGTCATCCTTGGCAGGAATGCCGTATGGATGTGCATTGGAGGTGTGATATTTCCCATTTAAATCACAGCTCATAGAGCCAGAGACTCTCTAACTCTGGATCTGGCTTAAAGTGGAAAGGCATCTTTGTGTCATCCATTCTCCTGAAAGTGACGGAGATTCGTTCCACAGGCACTCATGGAATGCAATGTTTTGCGATGTCCGCTCCATTCCCTTTCAACACCATGACGGAACCTACCGGTAGTGGTATCTCTACTGGTCCTCGGAATTCACCGTGGCCTGCTATCCAGAGGTCAGATCCGAACATGATATTGCACTGTTGACAAAAGACATTGTGCGAGAAGGTCTAACGAAATCATGATGGTCTATGTGTGGAGGTATGTAGTCACCCTCCTTGTAGATGTTAATGATGCATCTGTTGGGTATGCAATCTGTAGGCAATACCCTCCATGTTATCATCCTTTTTACCATTCTCTTGATAATATTCAGCATCGGATCCACCTCACTGCGACAGAGTATCCCTGGTGAATTTCCTTTTCTGTCTACCGCGAAGTTGTAGCAACATCCGCATTGGATCGTAACTCTTCCTTTTTCTGGCATCCATCTTCGGGGTTCTAATAGGTCTTTTCCCTTAGGCGACCGGTTCGGCCTATTTTCCGAAGCCTCGAGTAGCGATCTTCAATTTGCTGTTGTTCGTAATCTGAGAATACATCTGTTTGCAGCTCGAGGCCTTCCAAGATGTTGACCCTCTTGCCTAGAATTCTTTCAAAGTGTTTAAAAGTTTTCTTTTCAACATTTTGCATTCTTTCCAACTCATATTTTGGAATTATCGCATAACTGGCGAGGTCTAGTAACGTACTGGGGAATGTATGGTTCAACCCTGGCACGTTCTCCTGTATGTCTTGGCTCCTCGGGGATATTCTCTGTCGGGACATCCTCTGGGGTTGCTTTCGCAACAAGACTCTTCAGGACTGGTGCATCTGCTTGGCGTCGAGGCGCTGATTCTATTTCTGCTCTTCTTGGAATTTCCTTTATCTTTTTGGCTTTCCTTGGAGTTAATCTCCTCCTTTCCGGTTCCCGACGAACCAATTTCTTCGGAGTATTTGAATTGACGGTAGAAGCTCGTCTCTTCATGTTGATCTGCTCGCTAACTTGGTTAACATCTTGCGAATGCACCGATTCTTATTCCTCCGTCGGGTGGCAGTGAGAGTAGCTCTCCTTACCCACAGGACTTCTTCGGGCATAGCGCTGACAAGCCTGCCCTCTACTTTAGCAACAACGGACTTAACTTTCTTATCTTCTCCTGTTGCATTAGCGATATTTACTTTTCTCTTCTTGCTGGTAGATGGTTGATTTGAGCCACCCAATTTCATCACTGTCTGACTATGGAACTCTTCCCGATCAATCGGGGTCCAATCATTTTCTTCATATTGTAGCCCGACTGGTGTGAAGTCAGAGTCAATCTCGATCACGGCTCCATCCCTCACCCTCTTTTCATCAAGTGCTAGACTCACGTCATTCTTAAAGTTCAGAACCAACCGCCCGTTCGACATTTCCCTGCGAAAAACAAGGAAAGGATTAGGGGTACGTACTAAGAACAAGAACAATAAGAAAAACATTTATTTATTAAAAAATGCTTATTTATCTCTTTTAATTTTTTAAAGAAAGTAGGAAGAGATGAGGGAAAGATTAGGGATGAATTGATTTAAAGTGAAAGATTGACATTTTATTATTACAATTTCACACATTTTTTTTAACACATTTTTTTTGTTAATGATTTTCTTTTTTATCATCCATTTTTTGTTTTGGGTTCGGACCCAGTCGCAAATGATTACTCTACCCGTGCTTCTAGGAATGAGACCTCATTTTTAAAGTTCATCCTTCGAAACATCAGGTTGCATAATACTTATTCAAATATCGTCCATCGATTGGAAGCATAGGTCGTTCTCTATGATTTAACTAAACTCGCTAAAGAACTGGCTTGTGAATCCGAAGACTTTATAGATATTACAGTACAGGGACGTTAGATTTTGTCATAGATCGACCTCGATAGTCTACACAAGCTTGGAAAAGAAGAGACTATAGCCATAGTGTCAGATGATACAGAAGATTGGCGTCAGTCTTTAATAGAACATTTGCAAAAAGGAAGGTTGCTAGAAGATCAATTAGCAGCACATCAGATTCAGATGAGAGCTCTCTCATATGCATTAATTGACAGTGTTCTGTACAGAAGATCCTTCGGTCAGATGTGGCTCAGATGCCTAGCAGAGCAGAAGCACACAAAATCGTCAAAGAAGTGCATGCCGGATTGTGTGGTGCTCACCAGTCAGGACCGAAAATGAAGATGAAAATCAAGAGGCTCGGATACTACTGGCTGGCAATGATGACAGACTGCATGGACACAACAAAGAAACGTCATCAATGCCAAGTGCACGGAGTGGTCTTGCACCAACCTTCGAATGTTCTATACCTTATGATCGCCTCATAGCCATTCAAGTGTTGGGTCACGGATATAGTGGCTCTGATAGACCCTCCATCTTTGAAAGGACAAAGATTCATACTCATAGCTACAGACTACTTCTCTAAGTGGGCAGAGGCAGTTCCACTACAGGAGGTTACAGCATAACAAGTTCTACAATTCTTCAGAAATCAAGTTGTCTACCGCTTAGGTGTGCCGCACAGGATTATCTCTGACAATGGGTCTGCCTTCAAGAGCATGAAAATCAACAACTTTGTCAAAAGACACATGATAGATTGGAGATACTCTACGATCTATTAGCCTAAATCGAATGGCTTGGTAGAAGCCTTCAGCAAGATGCTCATTCAAATTCTAAAGAAGACGCTCCACGACAACAAAAGAGGATAGCACGAGAAATTTCTAGAAGCTTTGTTGTCCTACAGGATGACAGTCAGAACGCCGATGCGGTCTACACCATATGCACTTGTGTACGGGTCTAAGGCAGTACTTTCGCTAAAAATTTAGCTACCTTAACTCTGGATCGCCGTCGCCAATCAAATAACAACAGAAGAGAACGTCAAACTACGACTGGTAGAACTGGAAAGTCTTAAAGGAAAAACGATGCTCGCATAGCAGAATTTGGAACTCTACCAAGAAAAGATGATTCAAACCCACGATAAGTTGGCCCGCTCGAGGTCGTTCAAAATCAGTGACATCGTGCTCAGAAGGCCTATTCTTGCACATCACAATATAGGCAGAAAATTTGAACCGACCTGGGAAGGACCATTTGTGGTGGAAAAGGTTTACTCTAGAGGATCATACCAGTTGGTATATTCTCAAGGGGAGAGACCTATGTTGTCGATAAATGGATGATATCTCAAGAAGTACTACACAACATGAAGAATTAGGAGAAAAATTTTCATTCCGATGTAGAATAGGGCCAGCGTCTGTGACTAGGTCCAAAGTTTGTAATAACTTGAAATTAAATATAATAAAATAAACTTTTTCACAAATTAAATACACTTGTTGAAATTTTTAAATCTAAATCTCATAAAATTTTATTAAATAAGTTAAAGGCATGAAAACAATTATAAAACTTATTAAAACTTGAAAGATAATGATTTTTGTCCTTGTTCCTGTTCTTGCACAACACCACCTAATGACATTCCCCCTGTATACTTGTGCAGGCGGTGTCGGGTTGTGAGTTGGTGTTTGCTTCCGTAAATGGCATGAACTTCGCTTCTTTAAAAAGAAACAAACGGAAAGAAGGCTACAAACTTAAAGTCAATGAAGAAAAGTGGTCACAGAGAGACCGGACGGACGTCAGGATACAGAGGAACTGGGGGATTTGTCGACCTACACCTCCTCGATGAGAGACATACTCAGGTTCCATCCATGATCACTACGCCAGAAGGTGATTTTGTTGCTGCTTCAGCCGAGAGTGTTCCAGATAAAAATGAAGCAATGCAAATCGCCGCAAGCGTCACCTCTTAGATAGAATAGAGAGGAGACAGGCTTGGGTCGCTGCGCTATCTACCATTCCAGAAGACTCTTACAATCCTGAAATGAGAGAGAAAAATGACAGTGCACCGTGCACCGATATCGATTTGGTGACAGTAGAGGATCCCGTGCCGACATTTATTCCGATAGAAGAAATTTTGACTGGGTGTCTGACTTGCAACTCGGGTTTACCCAGACTACCTACAGTGTCAGGGACATTTTTAGAGTGCCCAGAATGTCATGTTTTACAGCTTGAAGAATATGGCACAGTTGAGGCATATGCAGTTGCTTTAATGTTACTCAAGAGTCAGGAATATCCTGAGGTAGAGCAATACATGCCACAATTCATCCAACCGCCGCAGCTGCGAGGAGTTTCGGTCTACATCATGGCGAAGATTAGAAGCAAAAATTTCAACACTACGAAGACATACAAGGAAAAGTTGTCAAAAACCTGGAAGGACTTGAGCTATACACTGATGTATTCTCGAGGAAGGATGAAGAAGAAATTTTGTAGTGCTTTGACACTCTACAGGCATTAGGCAGAGTATGCCACCTGAGGCCAAGGACATATAAAGAACCGTCAAAATGGAAAAGAGGAAAGGGCAGAGTCACTATTCAGTGTGGCTGTTGCTATAACTTCACGATAGATCGACAGGGCAATCCCCCAGGGACCTTGCAACATGATGAGGTGGATCTGATGCCACCACAAATTAAGAAGATGATAAAGAGGATGGTCAAGTGGCACATGTTGCTAGCAGACAATATTTCTAATAGCTGCATCATATATATTTATGAGGACGGGGACTGTATCCCGCCTCATATAGACCACCATGATTTTGTGAGGCCCTTCTACAAGGTCTCCTTTATAAGTGAAAGCAATATCTTGTTTGGACGAGATATCCAGATTGTCGGACCAAGAGAATTCCGAGGTTCCATTGAAATCCTACTAGTAGGATCAGTGCTGCTATTAAAATGAAATGGAACAGACTTAGCAAAACACAGTATCCCAGGAGTTCGAAGAAAAAGGTTGTTAGTCACTTTCAGAAGAATGGTTGAAGATAAGGCACCATTTTACTATGAGCCAGATCAGAACTGGAGAACCTTCGTCCTTTAACACTGTGACGGCTGTACCTCCGGGTGTTCGCGAGGGGACTTTTGTTCCGGAGTGTAACCTTGGCAGGTTGGCTCGTCCCCGCAGCAGTCTTAGATAGCAGAAGTTTACCCCCTTACAATGGGTCATGACAGTCGATGTCGCCACTTTTTGTAGCAGCCAGATATTGTGATATGTCGGCTACGTTTCTATTTTCTACGCATGATCTACTTTGGATGCTTATTAGCATATGATCAGTTGTACTACTTCCAACAAAATTAATGCAAATTTGTATTTTCAAGAAACACTTTCATTTCAGCGCGATAGTCGAAAGCTGTTGAACCATGTGTTTGGTTCCAAAATGAAAAGGACAAAAAATAATAATGCACATGAAAAGGATAAAAAGAAAATATAATGAAACTAAAATTGAAATGAACCCAAAACCTAAGTCAAATGAAAATGAAAATGAAATGAAATCAAAATTGAAATTTATAATTAAAATTTAAATCAAATGAAATGAAATTAATCAAAATAAATTGAAAGAAAATGATAAATTAAAAACAAACAAACCGTGATGATTCTCCCTCTCGAAATCCTGAGTCTTTGCACTCATCTTCAAATCCCTCGCTTTTGCAGGCACTCCGCGAAATGTTACACTTTTCATATAACACCATTCCCCACAAATCTGAAATATCTCGAAATTCTACGAATCTTGCAATGGCTAGTAGTCTTGACCGAATTACACTAAATTTTCTTTCTTTGAAAGTCAAATACCAAATTTTACCCATTTCTCCTCAAATGAAATTCCGGGATAAATACCTAAATTTTGATTCCCCTCTGTCACCTCTTAGGTTGGATATGAGTCCTTGAGCTTTCCTTCCTGATTTGACAGCTTGGGCCGGATGTGAGTCCTTGAGCTTTCCTCCCAAAGATCTCCTCGAAATTCCCTAATTTTCTATTTCCCTTCCGAGAAATTTTTCGCCTTCCACGAAATTCTAGGAACAGAGCTTAGTCGTCTGATTCTCCCGAAATTCCCTAATTTTCCATCTCCCTTTCGAGAAATTTTCTGCTTTCCATGAAATTCCAGGAACAGAGCTGAGTCGTCCGATATCCCTAAAAATCTCTAATTTTCCATCTCCCTTCCGAGAAAATTTTCTACCTTCCATGAAATTCCTAGAACGAAGCTTAGTCGTTCGATTCCCCTAAAATTCCCTAATTTTCCATCTCCCTTCCAAGAAATTTTCTACCTTCCATAAAATTCCAGGAAGGGAGCTTAATCGTCTGATTCCCCCAAAATTCCCTAATTTTCCATCTCTCTTTCGTGAAATCTTTCTGTCTTCCATGAAATTCTGGGAATGGAGCTTAGTCATCTGATTCACCCAAAATTCCCTAATCCTCCATCTCCTTTCCAAGAAATTTTTTCACATTCCATGAAATTCTGGGAACAGAGCTTAGTCGTCTGATTCCCCCAAAATTCCCTAATTTTCCATCTCTCTTCTGAGAAATTTTTCCGTCTTCCATGAAATTCCAGGAACGGAGCTTAGTTGTCCGATTCCCCCAAAATTCCTTAATTTTCCATCTCCTTTCCGAGAAATTTTTTCGCCTTCCATGAAATTCCCGGAATGGAGTTTAGTCGTTCGATTCCCCCAAAAATTCTCTAATTTTCCATCACCCTTCCAAGAAATTTTTCCCGCCTTCCAAAAAATTCCGGGAACAGTGCTTAGTCGTCTGATTCCCTCAAAATACTAATATCCCATTTCCCTTTCAAGAAAATTTTTCCACACCCACGAGATTTCGAGTTCAGTATTGAAATTCCTATTTCTGAGGCTGGAACCTAACATCCAGTTCTCATCCTTTCGGGATCGGTACTGAAATTCTGATTTGCCCTCTACACTCAGAATTTCCCGCAAAATTAAAATCTTCAAATTTAAAATTCAGTAAATTCTAAAATTTTCATGAATTCCAAATCAAAATTTGAAACTCAAAGTCAAATTGAAATTCATACTCAAAATTTAAATCTAAAATTAAACTCCCAATTCTAAATCCAAATTCTAACTCCGAATCGATTCGGATGGGACGCCTTCAAAGTTTGAAAGCTTGAAATTCATATCTTCTCTCACGAAGGTATTCCATTTTCCTTCCCCAGCGAGAGTTCCCGGGACTTGAAGGTTCATCTCCTAATCCCCAGTGGAAGCTTCCACGCTAAATCTTGTGTTTGTCTTGAGTTTTGACTAGGACAATTGTGTTGGTTTTGTTGATCTTGTCTGTCAACACCAATACGTGCAGTGTGCTTGCCCAGCACACCACACCTATTGGGGGTCCATTTGTTGACCTCACTTTTGGTTGAGCTCTAGTCTCTCTTTAGAATAGCCTAGGTTCTAGCCATAGAACTTTCCTGGTGAATTTCTTAGAAGACTAGTCATGGAACCTTTCCCATAGAAGTTCAAACTTTGCTTACTTCACTGGGAGTTTTCATATGCTTAAGGCCTAACCTCTAGTTTTGGGAGAAAGAGACAAAGCATAAGGAAGCCCAGGGGAAGTCTACTATAGGTAGTCAGGCCATAGGATCTACCCTGGGAGGTCTGGAGCTTGCACCACACTCACACTACACACTCACAACCCTAAACAAAGCACATCACCTTTGCTCCCCAACTCTTTGGAAACTCATGTAAGTGGTTTTCCCAAGCTCTTAGCCTCAGACTAGGGTTTGGCTAGTACCAACACATAGAGGACCAAATGAGGGTGACCCTTGGTTCATGGCTCAACTTAAATAATTCCATGCTACTCATCTTCAACCAACCTCAATTTTCTCAAACATTCCAAATTTATAACCCCTTTGCCCCAAAATACCCAAATTACCTAAAATGCCCCGACAACCCTAAACTTCCCCAAAATTTTCAAAATCACCCAAATTACTCATAATTTCCCAAGATCATTTCAAAATACGTCCTACCACCCAAATTAACTAAAATTACCCAAAATAGCCAAATTTCCCAAATAATGACCAAAATGCCCAAAATACCCCTCTTAGGCCAAAATTCCAAAATTTCTAAAACTTTCCATAAATTCCTAAAACCTCCCAAATATTTCAAATTTCATTTCTCTCAACTACCACATGACCCAACTTGGCCAATTTAGTCCAATTTAACAAAAACCCCCAATTTGACCCATTTAACCTAAAAGTGCCGAAATTAAACCCAATGCCTACCCAATTGTTCCCAATCTTGCCCAATTTCAATTCCAATATTTAATTCAACATATCCAATACTAATCTAAACCAAATCCAAGCCCAAATTGACCCACATTTGAGTTCAATTTCACTTTAAACCCAAAATCCCCAATTTTACCTAAATGATCCAAAATCCCCAAATTGACCTAACCTCAATCAATTTCCCCCAATTTCAATTCTAAACACCTCATAACACTCCCCTAGATTGAATTGAATCATCAATTGCCCCAATTGGAGCCCAAATCTCACCCAAATCCACATAAAGTCTAGAACTCCTAATTTTAACCCAAATTCAACACATGACCAAATCTCACCAAATTGATTGACCTAACCCTAAAATGTCCACCCATTTGATGTTGGGAACTCTTTATGACATTCAGCTAGACCATTTAGAGCCTTCCATTGGGCCAAAACCCCACTCTAGCCCAGCCTAAACCCAAGTTAACCCAACTTGCCCCAATCTGACCAAAATCCCAAAATCCACCAAATTGAACCCCAAAATGAACTCAAAACCACTCCAAGTCTTCATGAAAAATCTTCATTACAGTCATATACACAATTTTGCTCAATCAATTTGGTCCAATGCAAGCTCAAACCCAAGCTAGCCTAACATAAACCCAATGTGACCTAAATTAGACCTATGACCTAATAACACTTAAATTAAACCCAATAGAACCAAATTGACCAAACCAACTCCATGATAGCTAATGCACCAAAAATATATACTATTTTGCTATATAATTTTACCCATTTTTGGTGATATTGCACTTTAAAGAAAGGTATTTTTCATGATATTTTGCAGGTATGATGATTTTTGGTGATTGGAGCGAAAAGAAGCGAATTCGGAGAGAAAAGGAACAAATTCAGAGAGAAAAGGAGTAAAAAGGAGGAAAACAATTTCTGGCACAGTCGATGCCAGAATGGTCGACACCGAAGCCATGTTCTCGAGAGCCCAGAATTTAATTGACGATAGAGCGCCACTGGCGCCCTATCGGGCGCCGCCGACACCCAATGTTGGTGGATTTCAAATTAGAAGAGTATTGGTAACTTTTTGAAGGGATACTTTAGGAAACTCAAGGGATTTCATTTCTAACTTATAAATAACTATTTGTGGATGAAAAATAGTCTGTGTTCTTGAGTTTTAGTGTTGTTCTAGAGAGGGAGAGTGTGTGTTGAGTGTTAGGGATTAGAAGAGTGAGTGTAGAAGTGAGAATTTGAGAGGGATTTTTCTTTAAGGAGTGTAGGAGAAGGAGTAAAGTGAGAGATTACTTCTTTCTTTCCATTCTAAAGAGGTAATTGAGTGTTGCAAAGAAAAGAGAAAAGGATTCAAAGGAACTTCAAGGGATTTGCATTGGGGAAGAGAAAGCGATAAGTTGTATTTTCTTTTGTGGTTTGTATGAATTTTCTTGTATATATAAAATTCATGTTTTATTGTGTCTTCTCCCAGAATTTTGAGTAGTCTACTTTTTCTTTCTTCTTGCATTGAGATGTGATGATGTGATGATGTGGATTTGAAGTGCTTTTAAAGTTATGAAGAAATTGTGATGGTTTTTCATTTCGAACTTAATTTTCTTATTGATCTGGCCAATTAAATTGTTAAAATATATTGTTGAACATTAACTCTGAAAGGATTTAGTGTCCTACAAAAATAATGAAGAATCCATTCAATGTCCATGGATGAATTGTGTAGTTCATGTGAATTGAGTGCAAATAAATAGGGAAATATGTTTTGATGGACTTCAAATTGGAGGTTTCAGGGTGATAGGCTGAGATCCCCAATTTGGTCCTAAGATTAGTGACTAAACTCGAAGGATAGCTTTCAGGTGAAGGGTGAGTGGGAGCTCCGTAGTGGCAGATGGTATCCTCCCAGCCTAGCCTTAGATTTAGTGACTAAATTTAGAATATGTCAATGTTCTTTTCATGCTTAGAAGAGGGTGTACTCTTTTGAGGGCAAAGAAACATTTATGCTCCTATTTGGCACAATACCATAAAATAATCATTCCATATCATTCACACATCATATACTCTTTGCAAGAGGTAAGATACTTTTCTTATAAATCATAACCTTTCAAATACATAGCTTAGTGAGTGTCTGTTAGTTAGTTATATTTTAAAAATATTAGAAGTAATTGTAGTTTGCTTAATTGTTATTGTTTTCTACATCTTGTTAGTAGAAGTAAACATTAAAATTTAATTGCAAATTGAGTATTGAATTTCAGTATTACGTTATCTACTGTAAGAATCATTGTTTCCTTGTGGGATCGATAACCAGGACTCCATTAGAGCCCTGTATTATTTGATACGATACATTTACTTGCGTTGAATGTTTAGACTTTATAAAATCATCATTAAATATATATAAATTTGAGTTCATAAGTTCTTGCAATATTTTGTCCTCCGCATCAAGTTTTTGGCACCCAATTACAAAGAACATACTAAACTTCCTGGTTTGAGCGCCATCGGCTCCCAAAACCTGTTGATGGTTTTTGGGGTTTCAAAATGTGATTTTTGGCAGCTTTAAGCGAGATCTTCTTCCTTATTGTTGACCTCATTTTTGATGAGGTCTTCTCTTCTTCTTTTAGTGCTTAGGATCTAGCCTTAGGCTTTTCCTTTGACTATCTTAGAGGACTAGAATTGGGACCCACCACCTAGAATTTCAAACCACTTCTAAACTCCCTGCAAACTCCACAAACTTGACTCGTAGACCCCTAATCACCTAGAGGGTTGAAATCAAATATGGAAGTTTAAAGGATGAGTTCCTATAGGACTCTTTGGCCTTAGGACCGCCCGGGTGGCCTGGTCCGGTGAAAGGGGCCGACTTACACTACACCTACACACTACACTTCAACACACCTCCTAAAACTACACCCATACCCAACTTGACCTCCTGACTCATGTAGGTGATTCACATGGATGGTCCTTAACCCCTAAGCCCGGCTAGGAGGGTTAGGAACAACATAGTGAATGCCTCAAATGAGTCCCTTCATGGCTCATGTGGGCTTGATATGGCTTTATGGCTCAACAAAAATGATTTCATTCCACTTACATCCACCCAATCTTCAATTTTCCAAATTTTCAATTTTTGACCCCCGGGACCCTACACCCGCTAACCTACCCAAAGCCCTGAATAGCCCAAATTTCTCAAAAATTTCCAAATTACCCAAAATTCTCCAAAATCATTCCAAAACATTTCCACATCACTCAAACTGATCATCCATACCCAAAAATACCAAAAAATTCCAAGAAAACCTCCCAATACCCTCCAAATACCCAAAATACCCCTCTTGACCCAAAAATCCAAAAATTCAGAAAATTCCCAGAAAATTCCAGAAAATCCCAAATATTCCCAATTTCATTTTTTTCAACTACACCATGGGCCAATTTTGTCAATTTACCTCATTTTTATCAAAATCCCCAATTTGACCCATTTTAACCTAAAGTGAACCCAATGTCAAACCTAACCTACCCAATTGACCTAAATTCTGGTCCAATTCAATTCTAAATTTAAATTCAACATCCCTAACACCAATCTAGACCCAATCCAAGCCCAATTTGATTGGCATTGGGATCCAATTTCACTTTTGGCCTTAAAGCCCAATTTGGACCCATGACCCAAACTTAGCCCAAACTCACCCAATTCAACTCCAATTAACCCCAAGTCTTTTCTAAACCCTCCTTGACATCCCCATAAACAAAACACTAACATGATTTGCCCAAAATTTAGACCCAAACCCCACTCAAATTCAACCCAAAATCAAAAAGCCCAATTTTGACCTAAACCCAAACCTAACCCAAATGAGCCCAAATCCCAAAATCAAAACCCATCAAAGCCAAAACCTCTTTGAAACACTCCCATAAACATTTCCCAACATTAATTTTACATCAATTTCAACTCTAGCCCAACATTGGCCCAAGTTAGCCCAATTTGACCTACATAGGCCCACTTACCAATTAAACCCAAATTCAAACCATTTCAAGTCCAAATCACACCAAATTGACTCCAAACCACTCATGACACATCCCTAAACCAAACTCAACAATTTTTGGCCCAACCTCTTTACAAAATTTCTATCCATAAATTCATTTTCAAACCTAAAAGCCCACTTCCCTTAAACCCTCCTAAAAGCCCATTTCCTTCAAAATTCAAAGGCCCAAAATTGGTCCCAAAGCCCATATGACATTTCCCCTCATCATACTTTCAATTAAACTCAATACCTAAGTCCTAAATTCATCATTGGATTGTTCCAAATTAAACCTCATGACAACTCTCACCAAAATGCCAAAAGTCACAAAACCCATTTTCATGAAATTGACTAAACTTTTCCCTAAGCCACATGGAGCCATGCATGAGCCATTCACAAGCCATAGGAAGCCATGAAAGTTTGGCATGTGACCATACCATTAATGGTAAAAGGAGGGGCTCCTTTCCTAACCTTTCATTAAGCCTTTTTAACCTTATTCATGACACACACTAAGCGGAATCTACCGAGTCTCAAAGGTTTAAAGAGAAGCCGGAATATGGTTCTAGTCTCGAAGGTTTAAAGAGAGCTGGAATACGGTGCCGGTATCGAAAGTTTAAAGAGAGCTGAGTCCGGTTCCGGTCTCGAAGCTTTAAAGAGAACTAGAGTACGGTTCCGATCTTGAAGGTTTAAAGAGAACTGAAATCTAGTTCCGGTCTCAAAGGTTTAAAGAGAACTGGAATACGGTTCTAGTATCGAAGGTTTAAAGAGAAGCTGGAATCCGGTTACGGTCTCGAAGGTTTAAAGAGAAATGGAATCTAGTTCCGAGTCTCAAAGGTTTAAAGAAAGTCTGGAATGCGGTTCCGATCTCGAAGGTTTAAAGAGAGCTGGAATGCGGTTCCGATCTCGAAGGTTTAAAGAGAACGAGAATCGGTTCCGGTCTCGAAGGTTTAAAGAGAGCCGGAATGCTGGTTCCGAGTCTCGAAGGTTTAAAGAGAAGCTGGAATCGGGTTCCGGTCTCGAAGGTTTAAAGGGAACCGGAATGCGGTTCCGGTCTCCAAAGTTTAAAGAGAACCGAATCCGGATCCGAGTCTCGAAAGTTTAAAGAGAGCTGGAATGCGGTTCCGATCTCGAAGGTTTAAAGAGAAGAAATTTCTTTGTGAAAATTTGAGTTTAGCGGAAGATGCGGAATGAGACGTGAAAGTGTTTTACGTCCCACGAGGATCGATCAAAGTCGATTATTTGGCGAAGGATATGAGTCCATGCCATCGAGAACCAAATAAAAAATTTTCGTGGTTACGTGTCGATAGATTCAGATTGACCTTCTCAAAAGAGGGAATAGATCGTGGAGAATCGGAAGAGATTTGAAAACAACTCGAGGTCAGGAATTTCGGATTCGAGTTTCGAAGTTTGAAACTGAAGTTGAAGTCTTGTGTGGGGAAGAATCAACTCAAAAGAGGATTCAGTGGAGCTTCAAATCGATTTCAGTCAAAAGATTCAAATCGACGGATTCAGATCGGAATTCAATTCGAGATTTAGCTTCGTTTCGTTTGTTTTGGTGATTCAATTTCATTTTTGTTTATTTAGAGTTCGTGTCAGTTTGGAATTCATTTTGACATTTAGATTCTTAAAAGAGTTCTCATTTATTTTCATTTTCCCTTTGTTCTTTGTTCAAAGTTCATTTAACCTAATGGCGTTTCCCGGTTAATTTGCACAAAAAGAGGTGAAGGCAAAATATGACAAGGTCACTTTCATTCCAATCCTGTTGAAAATACATCATACAACTTGATCCAAAACATGATGATATTTTTCTTTAGAATTCAATATCTCATACAATCCATATATATCCAAAACGGATCGTGTAAGATTCTTCAAGTTTCTTCTAAAAGCATCTGTCAAAATTCATGTCTGAATAGTGAGATACATGGACAATAACATCACCTCCCAAGTCATCCTTGGCAGGAATGCCGTATGGATGTGCATTGGAGGTGTGATATTTCCCATTTAAATCACGACTCATAGAGCCGGAGACTCTCTAACTCCGGATCCGGCTTAAAGTGGAAAGGCATCTTTGTGTCATCCATTCTCCGAAAGTGACGGAGATTCGTTCCACGAGCACTCATGGAATGCAATGTTTTGCGATGTCCGCTCCATTCCCTTTCAACACCATGACGGAACCTACCGGTAGTGGTATCTCTACTGGTCCTCGGAATTCACCGTGGCCTGCTATCCAGAGGTCAGATCCGAACATGATATTGCACTGTTGACAAAAGACATTGTGCAGAAAGGTCTAACGAAATCATGATGGTCTATGTGTGGAGGTATGTAGTCACCCTCCTTGTAGATGTTAATGATGTAGCTGTTGGGTATGCAATCTGTAGGCAATACCCTCCATGTTATCATCCTTTTTACCATTCTCTTGATAATATTCAGCATCAGATCCACCTCACTACGACGAAGTATCCCTGGTGGATTCCCTTTTCTATCTACCGCGAAGTTGTAGCAACATCCGCATTGGATCGTAATTCTTCATTTTCCTGACATCCATCTTCGGGGTTCTGAATAGGTCTTTTCCCTTAGGCGACCAGTTCGGCCTATTTTCTGAAGCTCAAGTAGCAGTCTTCAATTTGCTGTTGTTCGTAATCTGAGAATACATCTGTTTGCAGCTCGAGGCCTTCCAAGATGTTGACCCTCTTGCCTAGAATTCTTTCAAAGTGTTTAAAAGTTTTCTTTTCAACATTTTGCATTCTTTCCAACTCATATTTTGGAATTATCTGTAACTGGCGAGGTCTAGTAACGTACTGGGGAATGTATGGTTCAACCCTGGCACGTTCTCCTGTATGTCTTGGCTCCTCGGGGATATTCTCTGTCGGGACATCCTCTGGGGTTGCTTTCGCAACAAGACTCTTCAGGACTGGTGCATCTGCTTGGCGTCGAGGCGCTGATTCTATTTCTGCTCTTCTTGGAATTTCCTTTATCTTTTTGGCTTTCCTTGGAGTTAATCTCCTCCTTTCCGGTTCCCGACGAACCAATTTCTTCGGAGTATTTGAATTGACGGTAGAAACTGTCTCTTCATGTTGATCTGCTGCTAACTTGGTTAACATCTTGCGAATGCACCGATTCTTATTCCTCCGCTGGGTGGCAGTGAGAGTAGCTCTCCTTACCCCTGGGACTTCTTCGGGCATAGCGCTGACAAGCCTGCCCTCTACTTTAGCAACAACGGACTTAACTTTCTTATCTTCTCCTGTTGCATTAGCGATATTTACTTTTCTCTTCTTGCTGGTAGATGGTTGATTTGAGCCACCCAATTTCATCAACGTCCGACTATGGAACTCTTCCCGATCAATCGGGGTCCAATCATTTTCTTCATATTGTAGCCCGGCTGGTGTGAAGTCAGAGTCAATCTCGATCACGGCCCCATCCCTCACCCTCTTTTCATCAAGTGCTAGACTCACGCCATTCTTAAAGTTCAGAACTAATCGCCCGTTCGACATTTCCCTGCGAAGAAACAAGGAAAGGATTAGGGGCTGTACTAAGAACAAGAACAATAAGAAAAACATTTATTTATTAAAAAATGCTTATTTATCTCTTTTAATTTTTTAAAGAAAGTAGGAAGAGATGAGGGAAAGATTAGGGATGAATTGATTTAAAGTGAAAGATTGACATTTTATTATTACAATTTCACACATTTTTTTAACACATTTTTTTTTGTTAATGATTTTCTTTTTTATCATCCATT
Source organism: Papilionanthe hookeriana x Papilionanthe teres (assembly GCA_022702705.1). NCBI lineage: Eukaryota > Viridiplantae > Streptophyta > Magnoliopsida > Asparagales > Orchidaceae > Papilionanthe > Papilionanthe hookeriana x Papilionanthe teres. The sequence continues at coordinate 29,055,899 of CM040422.1, forward strand.
TTTTGTTTTGGGTTCGGACCCAGTCGCAAATGATTACTCTACCCGTGCTTCTAGGAATGAGACCTCATTTTTAAAGTTCATCCTTCGAAACATCAGGTTGCATAATACTTATTCAAATATCGTCCATCGATTGGAAGCATAGGTCGTTCTCTATGATTTAACTAAACTCGCTAAAGAACTGGCTTGTGAATCCGAAGACTTTATGATATTACAGTACAGGGATGTCAGATTTTATCACAGATAGACCTCGATATTCAACACAAGCTTGGAAAAGAAGAGACTGTAGCCATAGTGTCAGATGATACAAAAGATTGGCGTCAGTCATTAATAGAAATTTTACAAAAAGGAAGGTTGCTAGAAGATAAATTAGCAGCACATCAGATTCAGATGAGAGCTCTTTTATATGCATTAATTGACAGTGTTCTGTACAGAAGATCCTTCGGTCGGATGTGGCTCGGATGCCTAGCGGAGCGAGAAGCACAAAAAATCGTCAAAGAAGTACATGCAGGATTGTGTGGTGCTCACCAGTCAGGACCAAAAATGAAGATAAAAATCAAGAGGCTCGGATACTATTGGCCGGTAATGATGACAGACTGCATGGACACAGCAAAGAAATGTCATCAATGCCAAGTGCACGGAGTGGTCTTGCACCAACCTCTGAATGTTCTATACCTTATGATCGCCTCATAGCCATTCAAGTGTTGGGTCACGGATATAGTGGCTCTGATAGACCCTCCATCTTTGAAAGGACAAAGATTCATACTCATAGCTACGGACTACTTCTCTAAGTGGGCAGAGGCAGTTCCACTACAGGAGGTTACAGCATAACAAGTTCTACAATTCTTCAGAAATCAAGTTGTCTACCGCTTAGGTGTGCCGCACAGGATTATCTCTGACAATGGGTCTGCCTTCAAGAGCAAGAAAATCAACAACTTCGTCAAAAGACACATGATAGATTGGAGATACTCTACGATCTATTAGCCCAAATCAAATGGCTTGGCAGAAGCCTTCAGCAAGACGCTCATTCAAATTCTAAAGAAGACGCTCCACGACAACAAAAGAGGATAGCACGAGAAATTGCTAGAAGCTTTGTTGTCCTACAGGACGACAGTCAGAACGCCGATGCGGTCTACACCATATGCACTTGTGTACGGGTCTAAGGCAGTACTTTCGCTAAAAATTTAGCTACCTGAACTCTGGATCGCCGTCGCCAATCAAATAACAACAGAAGAGAACGTCAAACTACGACTGGTAGAACTGGAAAGTCTTAAAGGAAAAACGATGCTCGCATAGCGAATTTGGAACTCTACCAAGAAAAGATGATTCAAACCCACGATAAGTTGGCCCGCTCGAGGTCGTTCAAAATCAGTGACATCGTGCTCAGAAGGCCTATTCTTGCACATCACAATATAGGCAGAAAATTTGAACCGACCTGGGAAGGACCATTTGTGGTGGAAAAGGTTTACTCTAGAGGATCATACCAGTTGGTATATTCTCAAGGGGAGAGACCTATGTTGTCGATAAATGGATGATATCTCAAGAAGTACTACACAACATGAAGAATTAGGAGACAAATTTTCATTCCGATGTAGAATAGGGCCAGCGTCTGTGACTAGGTCCAAAGTTTGTAATAACTTGAAATTAAATATAATAAAATAAACTTTTTCACAAATTAAATACACTTGTTGAAATTTTTAAATCTAAATCTCATAAAATTTTATTAAATAAGTTAAAGGCATGAAAACAATTATAAAACTTATTAAAACTTGAAAGATAATGATTTTTGTCCTTGTTCCTGTTCCTGCACAACACCACTTAATGACATTCCCCCTGTATGCTTGTGCAGGCGGTGTCGGGTTGTGAGTTGGTGTTTGCTTCCGTAAATGGCATGAACTTCGCTTCTTTAAAAAGAAACAAACGGAAAGAAGGCTACAAACTTGAAGTCAATGAAGAAAAGTGGTCACAGAGAGACCGGACGGACGTCAGGATACAGAGGAACTGGGGGATTTGTCGACCTACACCTCCTCGATGAGAGACATACTCAGGTTCCATCCATGATCACTACGCCGTAAGGTGATTTTGTTGCTCGCTTCAGCCGAGAGTGTTCCGGATAAAAATGAAGCAATGCAAATCGCCGCAAGCGTCACCTCTTAGATAGAATAGAGAGGAGACAGGCTTGGGTCGCTGCGCTATCTACCATTCCAGAAGACTCTTACAATCCTGAAATGAGAGAGAAAAATGACAGTGCACCGTGCACCGATATCGATTTGGTGACGATGAGAGGATCCCGTGCCGACATTTATTCCGATAGAAGAAATTTTGACCGGGTGTCCGACTTGCAACTCGGGTTTACCCGTACTACCTACGATGTCGTGGACATTTTTAGAGTGCCCGTAATGTCATGTTTTACAGCTCGAAGAATATGACACAGTTGAGGCATATGCAGCTGCCTTAATGCTACTCAAGAGTCGGGAATATCTTGAGGTAGAGCAATAAGTGCCACAAATCGTCCAATCGCCGCCGCCGCAAGGAGTTTCGGTCTACATCATGGAGAAGAATAGAAGCAAAAATTTCAACATTACGAAGACATAAAAGGAAAAGTTGTCAATAACCTGGAAGGACTCGAGCTATACACTGATGTATTCTAGAGGAAGGATGAAGAAGAAATTTTGTAGTGCTTTGACACTCTACAGGCATTAGGCAGAGTATGCCACCTGAGGCCAAGGACATATAAAGAACCGTCAAAATGGAAAAGAGGAAAGGGCAGAGTCACTATTCAGTGTGGCTGTTGCTATAACTTCACGATAGATCGACAGGGCAATCCCCCAGGGACCTTGCAACATGATGAGGTGGATCTGATGCCACCACAAATTAAGAAGATGATAAAGAGGATGGTCAAGTGGCACATGTTGCTAGCAGACAATATTTCTAATAGCTGCATCATATATATTTATGAGGACGGGGACTGTATCCCGCCTCATATAGACCACCATGATTTTGTGAGGCCCTTCTACAAGGTCTCCTTTATAAGTGAAAGCAATATCTTGTTTGGACGAGATATCCAGATTGTCGGACCAAGAGAATTCCGAGGTTCCATCGAAATCCTACTAGTAGGATCGGTGCTGCTATTAAAATGAAACGAACGAGACTTAGCAAAACACAGTATCCCGGGAGTTCGAAGAAAAAGGTTGTCGATCACTTTCGAAGAATGGGTGAAGATAAAGCACCATTTTACTATGAGCCAGATCTAGAATTGGAGAACCTTCGTCCTTTGCCTCTGTGACGACAGTACCTCTGGTGTTCACGAGGGGACTTTTGTTCCGGAGTGTAACCTTGGCAGGTTGGCTCGTCCCCGCAGCAGTCTCAGATAGCAGAAGTTTACCCCCTTACAATGGGTCATGACAGTCGATGTCGCCACTTTTTGTAGCAGCCAGATATTGTGATATGTCAGCTCTGTTCTATTTTCTACGCATGATCTACTTTGGATGCTTATTAGCATATGATCAGTTGTACTACTTCCAACAAAATTAATGCAAATTTGTATTTTCAAGAAACACTTTCATTTCAGCGCGATATTCGAAAGTCGTTGAACCATGTGTTTGGTTCCAAAATGAAAAGGACAAAAAAGAATAATGCACAAGAAAAGGATAAAAAGAAAATATAATGAAACTAAAATTGAAATGAACCCATAACCTAAGTCAAATGAAAATGAAATTGAAATGAAATCAAAATTGAAATTAAATCAAATGAAATGAAATGAATCAAAACAAATTGAAAGAAAATGATGAATTAAAAACAGACAAACATTGATGATTCTCCCTCTCGAAATCCCAAGTCCTCGCACTCATCTTCAAATCCCTCGCTTTTGCAGGCACTCCGCGAAATGTTACACTTTTCATATAACACCATTCCTCACAAATCTGAAAATATCTCGAAATTCTACGAATCTTGCAATGGCTAGTAGTCTTGACCGAATTACACTAAATTTTCTTTCTTTGAAAGTCAAATACCAAATTTTACCCATTTCTCCTCAAATGAAATTCCGGGATAAATACCTAAATTTTGATTCCCCTCTGTCACCTCTTAGGTTGGATGTGAGTCCTCGAGCTTTCCTTCCCGATTTGACGACTTGGGCCGGATGTGAGTCCTTGAGCTTTCCTCCCAAAGATCTCCTCGAAATTCCCTAATTTTCTATTTCCCTTCCGAGAAATTTTTCGCCTTCCACGAAATTCTAGGAACAGAGCTTAGTCGTCCGATTCTCCCGAAATTCCCTAATTTTCCATCTCCCTTCTGAGAAATTTTCTGCTTTCCATGAAATTCCAGGAACAGAGCTGAGTCGTCCGATATCCCTGAAATTCCCTAATTTTCCATCTCCCTTCTGAGAAAATTTTCTACCTTCCATGAAATTCCTAGAACGAAGCTTAGTCATTCGATTCCCCTAAAATTCCCTAATTTTCCATCTCCCTTCCAAGAAATTTTCTACCTTCCATAAAATTCCAGGAAGGGAGCTTAATCGTCTGATTCCCCCAAAATTCCCTAATTTTCCATCTCTCTTTCGTGAAATCTTTCTCGTCTTCCATGAAATTCTGGGAATGGAGCTTAGTCATCCGATTCACCCAAAATTCCCTAATCCTCCATCTCCTTTCCAAGAAATTTTTTCACATTCCATGAAATTCGGGAACGAGCTTAGTCGTCTGATTCCCCCAAAATTCCCTAATTTTCCATCTCTCTTCCGAGAAATTTTTCCGTCTTCCATGAAATTCCGGGAACGGAGCTTAGTTGTCCGATTCCCCCAAAATTCCTTAATTTTCCATCTCCTTTCCGAGAAATTTTTTCGCCTTCCATGAAATTCCCGGAATGGAGTTTAGTCGTTCGATTCCCCCAAAAATTCTCTAATTTTCCATCACCCTTCCAAGAAATTTTTCCCGCCTTCCAAAAAATTCCGGGAACAGTGCTTAGTCGTCTGATTCCCTCAAAATACTAATATCCCATTTCCCTTTCAAGAAAATTTTTCCACACCCACGAGATTTCGAGTTCAGTATTGAAATTCCTATTTCTGGGGCTGGAACCTAAATTCCAGTTCTCATCCTTTCGGGATTGGTACTGAAATTCCGATTTGCCTTCTACACTCAGAATTTCCTGCAAAATTAAAATCTTCAAATTTAAAATTCTGTAAATACTGAAATTTCCATGAATTCCAAATAAAAATTTGAAAATTAAAGTCAAATTTAAATTCATACTCAAAATTTAAATCTAAAATTAAACTCCCAATTCTAAATCCAAATTCTAACTCCAAATCGATTCAGATGGGACGCCTTCAAAGTTTGAAAGCTTGAAATTCATATCTTCTCTCACGAAGGTATTCCATTTTCCTTCCCCAGCGAGACTTCCCGGGACTTGAAGGTTCATCTCCTAATCCCCAAGTGGAAGCTTCCACGCTAAATCTTGTGTTTGTCTTGAGTTTTGACTAGGACAATTGTGTTGGTTTTGTTGATCTTGTTCGTCAACACCAATACGTGCAGTGTGCTTCGCCCAAGACACCACACCTATCGGGGGTCCATTTGTTGACCTCACTTTTGGTCGAGCTCTAGTCTCTCTTTAGAATAGCCTAGGTTCTAGCCATAGAACTTTCCCGGTGAATTTCTTAGAAGACTAGTCATGGAACCTTTCCCATAGAAGTTCAAACTTTGCTTACTTCACTGGGAGTTTTCATATGCTTAAGGCCTAACCTCTAGTTTTGGGAGAAAGAGACAAAGCATAAGGAAGCCCAGGGGAAGTCTACTATAGGTAGTCAGGCCATAGGATCTACCCTGGGAGGTCTGGAGCTTGCACCACACTCACACTACACACTCACAACCCTAAACAAAGCACATCACCTTTGCTCCCCAACTCTTTGGAAACTCATGTAAGTGGTTTTCCCAAGCTCTTAGCCTCGTACTCAGGGTTCGGCTAGTACCAACACATAGAGGACCAAATGAGGGTGACCCTTGGTTCAAGGCTCAACTTAAATAATTCCATGCTACTCATCTTCAACCAACCTCAATTTTCTCAAACATTCCAAATTTATAACCCCTTTGCCCCAAAATACCCAAATTACCTAAAATGCCCCGACAACCCTAAACTTCCCCAAAATTTTCAAAATCACCCAAATTACTCATAATTTCCCAAGATCATTTCAAAATACGTCCTACCACCCAAATTAACTAAAATTACCCAAAATAGCCAAATTTCCCAAATAATGACCAAAATGCCCAAAATACCCCTCTTAGGCCAAAATTCCAAAATTTCTAAAACTTTCCATAAATTCCTAAAACCTCCCAAATATTTCAAATTTCATTTCTCTCAACTACCACATGACCCAACTTGGCCAATTTAGTCCAATTTAACAAAAACCCCCAATTTGACCCATTTAACCTAAAAGTGCCGAAATTAAACCCAATGCCTACCCAATTGTTCCCAATCTTGCCCAATTTCAATTCCAATATTTAATTCAACATATCCAATACTAATCTAAACCAAATCCAAGCCCAAATTGACCCACATTTGAGTTCAATTTCACTTTAAACCCAAAATCCCCAATTTTACCTAAATGATCCAAAATCCCCAAATTGACCTAACCTCAATCAATTTCCCCCAATTTCAATTCTAAACACCTCATAACACTCCCCTAGATTGAATTGAATCATCAATTGCCCCAATTGGAGCCCAAATCTCACCCAAATCCACATAAAGTCTAGAACTCCTAATTTTAACCCAAATTCAACACATGACCAAATCTCACCAAATTGATTGACCTAACCCTAAAATGTCCACCCATTTGATGTCGGGAACTCTTTATGACATTCAGCTAGACCATTTAGAGCCTTCCATTGGGCCAAAACCCCACTCTAGCCCAGCCTAAACCCAAGTTAACCCAACTTGCCCCAATCTGACCAAAATCCCAAAATCCACCAAATTGAACCCCAATATGAACTCAAAACCACTCCAAGTCTTCATGAAAAATCTTCATTACAGTCATATACACAATTTTGCTCAATCAATTTGGTCCAATGCAAGCTCAAACCCAAGCTAGCCTAACATAAACCCAATGTGACCTAAATTGGACCTATGACCTAATAACACTTAAATTAAACCCAATAGAACCAAATTGACCAAACCAACTCCATGATAGCTAATGCACCAAAAATATATACTATTTTGCTATATAATTTTACCCATTTTTGGTGATATTGCACTTTAAAGAAAGGTATTTTTCATGATATTTTGCAGGTATGATGATTTTTGATGATCGGAGCGAAAAGAAGCGAATTCGGAGAGAAAAGGAACAAATTCAGAGAGAAAAGGAGTAAAAAGGAGGAAAACAATTTCTGGCACAGTCGATGCCAGAATGGTCGACATCGAAGCCATGTTCTCGAGAGCCCAGAATTTAATTGACGATAGAGCGCTACTGGCGCCCTATCGGGCGCCGCCGACACCCAATGTCAGTGGATTTCAAATTAGAAGAGTATTGGTAACTTTTTGAAGGGATACTTTAGGAAACTCATGGGATTTCATTTCTAACTTATAAATAACTATTTTTGGATGAAAAATAGTGTGTGTTCTTAAGTTTTAGTCTGGTTCTAGAGAGGGAGAGTGTGTGTTGAGTGTTAGGGATTAGAAGAGTGAGTGTAGAAGTGAGAATTTGAGAGGGATTTTTCTTTAAGGAGTGTAGGAGAAGGAGTAAAGTGAGAGATTACTTCTTTCTTTCCATTCTAAAGAGGTAATTGAGTGTTGCAAAGAAAAGAGAAAAGGATTCAAAGGAACTTCAAGGGATTTGCATTGGGGAAGAGAAAGCGATAAGTTGTATTTTCTTTTGTGGTTTGTATGAATTTTCTTGTATATATAAAATTCATGTTTTATTGTGTCTTCTCCCGTAATTTTGAGTAGTCTACTTTTTCTTTCTTCTTGCATTGAGATGTGATGATGTGATGATGTGGATTTGAAGTGCTTTTAAAGTTATGAAGAAATTGTGATGGTTTTTCATTTCGAACTTAATTTTCTTATTGATCTGGCCAATTAAATTGTTAAAATATATTGTTAAACATTAACTCTGAAAGGATTTAGTGTCCTACAAAAATAATGAAGAATCCATTCAATGTCCATGGATGAATTGTGTAGTTCATGTGAATTGAGTGCAAATAAATAGGGAAATATGTTTTGATGGACTTCAAATTGGAGGTTTCGGGGTGATAGGCTGAGATCCCCAATTTGGTCCTAAGATTAGTGACTAAACTCGAAGGATAGCTTTCGAGTGAAGGGTGAGTGGGAGCTCCGTAGTGGCAGCTGGTATCCTCCCAGCCTAGCCTTAGATTTAGTGACTAAATTTAGAATATGTCAATGTTCTTTTCATGCTTAGAAGAGGGTGTACTCTTTTGAGGGCAAAGAAACATTTATGCTCCTATTTGGCACAATACCATAAAATAATCATTCCATATCATTCACACATCATATACTCTTTGCAAGAGGTAAGATACTTTTCTTATAAATCATAACCTTTCAAATACATAGCTTAGTGAGTGTCTGTTAGTTAGTTATATTTTAAAAATATTAGAAGTAATTGTAGTTTGCTTAATTGTTATTGTTTTCTACATCTTGTTAGTAGAAGTAAACATTAAAATTTAATTGCAAATTGAGTATTGAATTTCAGTATTACGTTATCTACTCGTAAGAATCATTGTTTCCTTGTGGGATCGATAACCGGGACTCCATTAGAGCCCCGTATTATTTGATATGATACATATACTTGCGTTGAATGTTTGGAATTTACAAAATCATCATTAAATATATATAAATTTGAGTTCATCAGTTCTTGCAATATTATGTCCGCCGCATCAAGTTTTTGGCACCCAATTACAAAGAACATACTGAACTTCCAGGTTTGAGCGCCATCGGCTCCCAAAACCTCGTTGATGGTTTTTGGGGTTTCAAAATGTGATTTTTGGCAGCTTTAAGCGAGATCTTCTTCCTTATTGTTGACCTCATTTTTGATGAGGTCTTCTCTTCTTCTTTTAGTGCTTAGGATCTAGCCTTAGGCTTTTCCTTTGACTATCTTAGAGGACTAGAATTGGGACCCACCACCTAGAATTTCAAACCACTTCTAAACTCCCTGCAAACTCCACAAACTTGACTGTAGACCCCTAATCACCTAGAGGGTTGAAATCAAATATGGAAGTTTAAAGGATGAGTTCCTATAGGACTCTTTGGCCTTAGGACTGCCCTGGGTGGCCTGGTCTGGTGAAAGGGGCTGACTTACACTACACCTACACACTACACTTCAACACACCTCCTAAAACTACACCCATACCCAACTTGACCTCCCGACTCATGTAGGTGATTCACATGGATGGTCCTTAACCCCTAGCCCGGCTGTGAGGGTTAGGAACAACATAGTGAATGCCTCAAATGAGTCCCTTCATGGCTCATGTGGGCTTGATATGGCTTTATGGCTCAACAAAAATGATTTCATTCCACTTACATCCACCCAATCTTCAATTTTCCAAATTTTCAATTTTTGACCCCCGGGACCCTACACCCGCTAACCTACCCAAAGCCCTGAATAACTTCAAATTTCTCAAAAATTTCCAAATTACCCAAAATTCTCCAAAATCATTCCAAAACATTTCCACATCACTCAAACTGATCATCCATACCCAAAAATACCAAAAAATTCCAAGAAAACCTCCCAATACCCTCCAAATACCCAAAATACCCCTCTTGACCCAAAAATCCAAAAATTCAGAAAATTCCCAGAAAATTCCAGAAAATCCCAAATATTCCCAATTTCATTTTTTTCAACTACACCATGGGCCAATTTTGTCAATTTACCTCATTTTTATCAAAATCCCCAATTTGACCCATTTTAACCTAAAGTGAACCCAATGTCAAACCTAACCTACCCAATTGACCTAAATTCTGGTCCAATTCAATTCTAAATTTAAATTCAACATCCCTAACACCAATCTAGACCCAATCCAAGCCCAATTTGATTGGCATTGGGATCCAATTTCACTTTTGGCCTTAAAGCCCAATTTGGACCCATGACCCAAACTTAGCCCAAACTCACCCAATTCAACTCCAATTAACCCCAAGTCTTTTCTAAACCCTCCTTGACATCCCCATAAACAAAACACTAACATGATTTGCCCAAAATTTAGACCCAAACCCCACTCAAATTCAACCCAAAATCAAAAAGCCCAATTTCGACCTAAACCCAAACCTAACCCAAATGAGCCCAAATCCCAAAATCAAAACCCATCAAAGCCAAAACCTCTTTGAAACACTCCCATAAACATTTCCCAACATTAATTTTACATCAATTTCAACTCTAGCCCAACATTGGCCCAAGTTAGCCCAATTTGACCTACATAGGCCCACTTACCAATTAAACCCAAATTCAAACCATTTCAAGTCCAAATCACACCAAATTGACTCCAAACCACTCATGACACATCCCTAAACCAAACTCAACAATTTTTGGCCCAACCTCTTTACAAAATTTCTATCCATAAATTCATTTTCAAACCTAAAAGCCCACTTCCCTTAAACCCTCCTAAAAGCCCATTTCCTTCAAAATTCAAAGGCCCAAAATTGGTCCCAAAGCCCATATGACATTTCCCCTCATCATACTTTCAATTAAACTCAATACCTAAGTCCTAAATTCATCATTGGATTGTTCCAAATTAAACCTCATGACAACTCTCACCAAAATGCCAAAAGTCACAAAACCCATTTTCATGAAATCGACTAAACTTTTCCCTAAGCCACATGGAGCCATGCATGAGCCATTCACAAGCCATAGGAAGCCATGAAAGTTTGGCATGTGACCATACCATTAATGGTAAAAGGAGGGGCTCCTTTCCTAACCTTTCATTAAGCCTTTTTAACCTTATTCATGACACACACTAAACCATGTTTAGCCACCTCATCATGGATGGAGACCACACCATTCTCTCTTGGTCGACCCAACTGATCCTCTCGACCAAAATCAGGCCATGGGGAGGTGCACCCAACCCAAACCAATGGGTTGACCAAATTGAAGCCAAAATGACCTCTTCCCCATTCCATTTTAATTCAGCCACTTTACGATGGCAAGTGCCAATCGATTGCACAAACCTCTAACCTTGACCCACCTGGACCTGAGGGTGACCCATGCCTGCCGGCCAGCCGCCTGGATCGCCGGAAAACACCATGGCCGAGACCTTGGGAGGAGCCAAACTTTGGAATTCCATCTTGCTGAGATGCCCCATGCCTAGTGGTCACCATGGCTGTTCTTCACATGCCAAGAGCAGCTGATCCCAGCCCTCAACTCCCCCTGGGAGGCCCTCCAGCCTCTCCTATTTAAACCCCTCACCCTCACGGCCAAGGAAGGTGCTGAACCAGACCTTACTGAAACTCTGCCAAAATTGTTCCAGACTCCTCCCCACACACAGAGCACTTGATCCCCAGTGAGATCCCCCTGCCATTTCTTCTCTGTGAGCTCAATTTCAGAGTTGAAATTCCACCCAAAACCAGGACACTTCTCCACAGTGAGCCAATCCCCAAATTGATTGGTTCTACACCTTCACCAGACCAAGGGAAGGTGTCCACTAGCAAAAGCCCCATCTCCAGGCCACCCAGCTTGCTCCAGCCTCCAAGCTTTGTGATCGGGCTTGGTCGAAATCACATCTAGACGATTCACTGGACCGGGAGACTTCATCCGGAGCTTGCTGAGATCCAATCGAAGGTGCAACAACTCTCGCATCGAAGCTACACTTCTCTGAGCAAAGGTATGAACTAATTCTTCATCCCGAGCTTCTGGAGATTCTCCATTTCAAATGCCTTAATTTCAATGCATGATAACCATATAGATGTGTTCGTCTCTTCGAGACGAATCCATAGAGCATAAGAACATAAAAATCCATTGAGTATCGAGTGAGATATTAAGGATTTAGTGTGGACGGCTCTCGGGTGAGGACACTTGGGGACGATGAACGGATGCCGTCCATTTAATACACGCGCGGACGGACGGCCAGGATTGCGTCGGACCAGAGGACGGAGCGACACAGCGGGTCCCGGGAGACCTGACGCGGATGGCGGCGTCGAATGGGAGCGCGCCACGCGGCACTTCGGAGCTGCCGATGTTTCGCTGGCGCCGCGTGGATAAGTAGAAAATTAGGGGTATTTTCCTTAAACTTCAAAAATTCATAACTCTGTGTAGAAAAATCATAAAAATAAAATAAAAATACCCTCTTGCTCAGTGAACAGAGGAGAATAATGTGGAAAAGAAATTAATTAATTTTGTCCAGTATTTTATTTTTAATTAATTATTTACTCCCTGCATTGTTTTAATTCTCCATGCATTCACACAATTCACCATGGCATGAGACTATAGGGCTTTTGAAGCCTCTGAACTTAGGGACATTCCCTGAATTTTCCAAGGTCAGAGGCCATCTCTGTGAAAAGTTATTGATTTTTCAAATGCATGTTGCTGTTTTAAGTATTTTAATTTCAAAAATTAGCATTTTGTGAAATAAATTCTAGGAAAATTTGGTGATGTTCCTTATGACCAGAGAACCCTAGGAAAAATAGGACTTGGGTTAATTCACTTAAGATAACCCTAATTGGCTTAAACACCCAAAATAGGTCTCTAATTAATTAGAGCTAACCATACATCAAATTGACTTGAAATCAATTCTCCACTGAACTTTAGGATCAGAGAAACCCACTATAAAAATTTGAGGTCAATTGGACTTGGTTAGCCCCACTAATTGGATTGATTAAGCCACTTAGTCATTTTAAACTTTAAAAAATTCATAACTTTCAAAATACCTTTTAAAAATTTACCAAATTGGTTTTGGAGCCTCTCTGATATCAGGGGAATTTAAGAAAATTAAAATTTCAATTTTCTAAAAAAGTTGATTTTTAATATTATTTTAATATTTTTAATAATTAAAAAATAATAAAAATCACAAAAATAATAAAATTCACCAAAATGTCACATTTTGAATTTTAATCACTTAGGAACAAACCCCATATTTTTCCTAGGTCTATTTAGTGAGATATTAAATTTTAAAGCTCTAGGGTAATTTTAAAATTAAAAAAAAATGTATTTTCTAGCATTTTCACCAAAATAATTATAATAAATCAAAGAAAAATCAAAAAATTGTAAAATTTGATTCTCTGATTTCCTTGATATCAGAGAGAACTTTAAAAATTATAAAACTTATTTTTCAACATTTATTTTATTTTTAAATTAATTAATACTCCAGAACTTAAAATAATTCTAATAAATAAAATATAATTCAAAAAATTACAAAATTTGATCTAGGTGGTCCTCTGGTCATTAGGAATGTCCCCTAATTTTCTTAAGGACAGAAACTTACCCTTGATCATGTTATCAAATTTTCCTTGAAAATCTCTATTTTCTACTAAAAATAATTATACAAATAAATTAAATACAGAAAAATCACATTTTCTCCTCTCATGTCTTTATTGACATATGAGTGAAGTCACATAAAAATTTCAGGTTCATTTGAGTTCAATTTAATGAGTTATGAAATTATTGAGCTTAAAGGGCAAGATGGTAATTAAAATTTTAACCCTTAATTAAAACTTTAGGTTTAATAAAAAAAATTAACAAGTAAAATATTTGATCCTAAACTGATTTGGATGATTGAAATTTAAATAATTAAAGAGTAGAAACCCATTAAGCAATTTGAAATGATTAAACTTTAATTAAATAATTGATTAAATTTGGAAGAATAATAGAATTGGAATTATTAAAATAGGGATATTATTAGGAAGAGGTTTATTCTTTAATAAAAAAAATCCCTAAATTAATCATCTCATTAATATTCAACTCTTAATTAAAATGATAACTCAAATTTAAAATATTAAAAGACTTAATCATTAAACTAAAATTAAATCATTAAACTCCTTCAAAAAATTTTAATTAAAATTAAAGTAAATTAAATTAAAAATTAAATTAAATTAATTAAATTAAACAAAATTAAATTAAATAAAATTAAATTAAATTAAATTAAATTAAATTAAATTAAATTAAATTAAAATTAAAAATTAAATTAAATTAAATTAAATTAAATTAAATTAAATTAAAAATTAAATTAAATTAAATTAAATTAAATTAAAAAATTAAATCAAATCAAACTAAATTGAATTAAATTAAATTAAATTAAATTAAATTAAAATTAAATTGAATTAAGTTGAATTAAATAACATCACCTAAGACATAAAAAACTCAAAAATAAATCTAAAATAACTTGAACACTATTCCAAACTTAAATCATTAATTTGAACTTAAATTTGCATCACAAATCATTAAGTATCATTTTGCCCTTAAAAGCTTTAATTGTCATAACTCCTAAATGGAATATTAAATGAAATGTTACTTCACTTATAGGACATTCAAATGTCCTAGTTCACTGAGCAAGTTAACAAAACTTGAAAACCTCGGACGATCGATTCATTTACAAAATTAAATTCATTTGGACTTAAAACAATCCTAGAAATATTGAAAAGATGTTTAAGTTTCTTCTTAAGAACTTCCTCAATATGATAGGATATTTATAAGAACAATTGAACTTAATTATTCTTTGATGAAGAAAATCGTCTTCAAACCAAAAACACAAAGAACTTAGACGTCATAGGAAATGACTAGCTATAGGATTAGGAATTTGGTAGAAAACCATAACCCTTACCTTAGATTTACCTAGGAACTTGCTTAAATATTCTAACTGTGTTTAAGTGCAGCTTGGGATGACGGGAAGACCCTCCAGGTACGCTTTTATTTTATTGCGATTTACTTTATGGCAATTTATTTAATTGCATCGCACTTACTTTTCTTGCATGATAAACAACAGTTGCATGAAAACCTACACCTCTAGGACAGAAACCAAAACTGAAACCCATAACTAAATTAAAAGACACTACAAGATAAAATTCATCTCCACAACATTTCAAAATATAAGACAACTCAAAATTTAATCACAAACAGAACACAAAACCACAATTACAACTAAATTAAAACGTCTTGTTGGATGATCGGGAATACCTCGGATGATGTAACCTACGTGTTGCTAACGGGATTTCCCACGGTCTAAATGAAAGTGTGGAGCTCATTCAGTTGAGTTTAGTAAATTCATCTGGACTAAGTGAATCCGATAAAAATAATGATGCCGGAAGGATGGAACCGTGGGATCTTAACCGGTGTCGTTATAATCAACTTTAAGATTTGTTTTAATTAAAACACAAAAAAAAAACACTTGGAAATTAAGACTTCTCTAAACCAAAAACACTTTTTCTCATCCCTTGATTTATGATTTCTAAAACTAAACCTCTGCAACAACAAGGAGCTCGGAGCATGGTGGGCAGCACGACCATCGTCGTCAGCAAAACTCGAATCTACATCAACAAAACCATTCTTAGAATTAAATAACCAAGCCATAGGATTTCAAGGTAGTTTGCCTAGTGCAACATAAATCCTCAACTCTTCGTTAGGCATTTGCATTGCAAATTAAGCCCTAACCGGTCTTAGGATTCCGAGGTAGTCGTCCGATACAACATAAACCCCCATATCTTTCAGGCTATTTGTATGATTTTATCATATAAATATAAGCCCTAATTAACTAAAATTGGCAAGATTAAAACATTAAATAAACATTAGGACTTCCCTAAATCCAAGCCAAACAATAGGATAGTCGGGAGATTACCGAAGTCCGCTTCGAATCCGTGATCTCTCCTACTTTTCTTCCTTTGAATTCCCAAAATAAAAATGTTCTAAATTTGATCCATTCCCTATTGAAATTTCCAAAATTCAATCCTTTGAAAACTTAAACTTTGAAATTCTTGAGAGCGGAATTATTGATTATTATCGAGAGTTTTCTTAGGTGATTCCCGTCACTTAAGATGTAATTAACTATAGGGGCTTGCCCTTATAGGGAACTTTAAGAACCCGAGTAATATAAACCCCGCTTAATTCATTTATATTAAGCGGGGAATTTGTCGGCTTATAAAATTGGTTCGCAGACCGAACGGATGTCACAAATCTTCTAGTTTATTTAACCGAGCCCCACCATCAAGCAGTGTGTCTATCCTTAGGGATAGATACACGGTTTGCGGTGCGGTGCTCGTTTATATAAACCATTTGGGATGTGAGATCGGTTTGATTTCATATCTTAAAATCTTCAAATTTAAAATTGTTTTCAAAAATCAAATACTAATTATTTCAAATTATTTATTTAAATTAAATTAAAAGTTCGCCGACAACTTCTGTTAGGCGACCCCTTTTTTAAAATATCACATAACCTAAAAATAGTGCCGACACTTATAACTCTGTAAACTCCATTTTAAACTTCAAACTCAAGAAAAACGAAAATTACCTTTCCCAATTCGTATCCCATGGATTCCTACTCCATTGAAACCCATCGATCTCACATTTTCAACCGACGAAAGTTTATCAGTTTTGTAATGATTATTCAACAAGGTGATGATGAAGAGGAGGATTATCAAGGAAAGAGGCTTTATTAATCTAGGTATGGATAATCCTACTAATGAGTTGAAGAGATAATAAAGGAAAGACGCTGGGAAGTGCTATGTTACACTACCACTGCCGTAGTCGTTCCGGTTGTGAAGGAATTTTATGTAAATCTTCACGAGATCAACCAAGGATTCGTCTTGTGCGAGGTAGGTTTGTGCAACTCACTCCTGCGAGAATTAATGATCTCTTTATGATTGAGAATGTACCTATTTGCCACTATTCCAATTTTAATGCCACAATTGATAATATGAATGATGTGTATCATTATTTGACGAATGAAAATGAAGAATGGGAAATTAGAGAAAATGGATATATTAGTTTCCCTTCTGCATCTTTAAATCCGGTGTCAAAGAAGTGACATTGCTTTATTTCGGCAAAGTTATTTCCAACATTGAAAATTAGTAAGGTAACCAAGGAATGTGCTATTTTGAATTTCTGTATTCAAACTTGAAGGCCGATTGATATTGGTAATATAATTGTGAAATCAGTTTTGGGATTGATAGTTCATGGATCTAAAAATGGGCTTAGACACCCGTCTACCATATTTCTGTTATGTAGTCAATCACAAGTTTTATATGAGAGTTGGGAAAAGGTTCTTCTTCCTTGGAGGCCTATTCATCCAACTAATCTTTATGACTACTACACAATAGGAGATGATGGAGATATGGATCTGCTTGTTGATCAACCAACTCAGACTTCACAGTATTCAACCATATTTTCTTGAAAGTTCCAGAGTGATTCTGAAGAGAATTTAGCAGTTGGAAAAAGAGGTACAGAATGTTATGAATGCCATCAATAATATTTCTGATTTATTTGATCATATACACTGGAGGATGAAAGAACAATTTGATCACACTGTTCGGATTGAAATGGGCCTATTTAACCTGATGAAGAA
Source organism: Papilionanthe hookeriana x Papilionanthe teres (assembly GCA_022702705.1). Taxonomy (NCBI): domain Eukaryota; kingdom Viridiplantae; phylum Streptophyta; class Magnoliopsida; order Asparagales; family Orchidaceae; genus Papilionanthe; species Papilionanthe hookeriana x Papilionanthe teres. The sequence continues at coordinate 29,073,367 of CM040422.1, forward strand.
GAACACTGTGATTGCTGAGGATTCATCTTTTGAATTCCCATTTATTCCCTTCTACAATTTGTTCGTGCATCAACAATCTATTGGAGATATCAGAGAGGAAGAAAGTTCTGATACCGATGAGGAGTGATTATATGGATTCTGCTTATGTTTGATATGAGTGCTTACATTACTTTGCTTAGTTGTATTTGGGGTGTTTAGTATTTGCTTTGCTTTGCTTTGTAGTTTGAATTTGGATTTTCTATGCTTAATTTCATTGTGTGTGCTTAGATTTTAGTGTTTCTTATCGTAGCATACTTGCAACACTAAAAATCTAAGAGTTGTTGGTTTAATTTGATGAACATATTAGTGTTTATAAGTTGACCTCAATTTTGGTGAGGTCTTTTGCTTCTCTCTTTAGTACTTAGGATCTAGCCTTAGGCTTTTCCTATGACTAATCTTAGAGGACTAGAAATGGAACCCACCATTTAGAAATTCAAACTACTTCTTAACTCGCTGCAAACCCCACAAGCTTAATTGTAGACCCCTAATCACCTAGAGGGTTGAAATCAAATGTGAAGGTTTAAAGGATGAGTTCCCTATAGGACTTTTTGGCCTTAGGAATACCCTGGATGTCCTGGTCTGGTGAGAGTTGACTTGCACATACACTACACTCTCACAAACATTCCAAGTCCTAAAACCACACTCTCACCTGACTTAACTTCCTGACTCATGTAGGTAATTCATATGGATGGTCCTTAACCCCTAAGCCCCTGGCTAAGAGGGTTCGGAACAACATAGTGAATGCCTCAAATGAGTCCTCTCATAGCTCATATGGGCTTAATATGGCTTCATAGCTCAACCAAAATGATTCCATTTCACTCACACTTGATCAATCTTTTTTTTCCTTCAAAATTTCAGTTTTTGACCCCCGGGGCCCCGGACCCACCAAACCTACCAAATACCTATGAAATGACCCCAAAATTTTCAAAATTACCTAATTACCCAAGATTCCTCAAAATTAATCCTAAACACTTCCCACCACTCAAATTGACCATCTTTGGCCAAAAATACCAAAATTTCCAAAAATACCCCTAAACCCCCCAAAAATTACCAAAATACCCTTTTACCCCAAAAATCCAAAAATTCTAAAAATTCCCAGAAAATTCCAGAAAGTCCCAAATATTCTTAATTTCATTTTGTTCAACTACACCATGGGCCAATTTTGCCAATTTACCCCACTTTTACCAAAACCCCCAATTTGACCAATTTTTTTAACTCAAGTGAACCCAATGTCAAACCAAACCACCTCAATTGACCTCAATTTTGGTCCAATTCAATTCTAAACTTCAATTCAATATCCCCAATATCAATTTAGACAAAATCCAAGTCCAATTTGATTGACATTTAGGCCCAATTCCAATTTGGGGCTTAAGGCCCAATTTTGACCCATGACCCAAACCTAGCCCAATTCAACTCCAATTGGCCCCAAATCTTTTCTAAAGCCTTCCTAACATCCCCATAAACAAAAAACTAACTTAATTTGCCCAAAATTTGAACCTAAACTCCACCCAAACCTAAACCAAAACCAAAATCCCTAAATTGACCTAAGCCCAAACCTAACCCAAATGGGCCCAAATCCCATAATTAGAGCCCAACCAAAGTTGAAAACTCTTTGTAACACTCCCATAAACATTTTTCAACATTAATTTTACACCAAATTCAATCTTATCCCAACCTTAGCCCAAGTTAGCCCAATTTGGCCCACCTTAGCCCCTTTACCAAAAAAGCCCAAATTCAACCCAATTCTACTCCAAATCACACCAAATTGATTACAAACAATTCATGAAACATCCCTAAACTAAACCCAACATTTATTTGGCATGGTCTTTCACAAAATTCTTCATCCAAAAGTCCATTTTGAAATATAAAGGCCCACCCACTTAAGCCTTTTAAAAAGCCCACTTCCACCAAACCCAAAAGCCCAAAAATTCATCCAAAGCCCACATGACAATTTCTTCTCATCATCCACTTGATAAAATCATTCCCTAAAGTTTGAAACCTATGATTAAATCATTCCAAATTAGGCTTTATCCAAATTCCCATCAAAATGCCAAAATTCCTAAAATCCATTCCAATGAAATTGACTAAGCCATCCCCAAGCCCAAATGAAGCCATGAAGCCATCCTTAAGCCTCATGTAAAGCCATTAGAAGTTTGACATGTGACCATCCCATAAATGGCAAGAGGACGAGCCTCTTTAAGGATTCTCTTAAAGGTGATTAAGCCTTTTCATGCTTCCCCTAAACTATGTTTAAACTTAAACATGCTTGGATAGTGACTTCTCCCCACTAATATAGCTGACTCACCTGACCTCCCTCAGCCCAAATCAGAGCTTGGAAAGGTGCACCCAACCCAAACCCATAAGATGACCAAATTGAGTCCAAAAGAGACCCTTCCCCATTCCATTTTGAATGAAGCTTTCTACACATGGCCAATCTCCATTGCTTGCACCATTGCCAACCCCTGACCCTCCTGATGACAACAGTGACTTGACCCTGGCCGGCCAGCCACCACAGCCGATGGAAACCACCAGGCCGAGAGGACCCATGTGAGACAATTTTTGAATTTCTCCTTGCTGAGTTTTCCCAGCCCAATTGAACACCATGGCTGTTCTTCCCTTGCCCTGAGCAGTTGATCCAAGCCATCAAACCCCCCTGGTGAGCCCTCCAGCCACCTCTATTTAAGCACCACCTCCTCTCGGCCAAAAAAAAGTGTTGAACCAAACCTTACCAAAACTCTGCCAAAATCACTCCAGATCCCTCTCCATACATAGAGAACTTGATCCCCACTGAAATCCAGCCCTAAAGCCCTCTCTGTGAGTCCAATTTTGGAGTTGAAATTCAAGCCCAAAACCAGGACACTTCACCACAGTGAGCCAATCTTCAAATTGATTGACTCTACACCTTCACCAGACCAAGAGGAGAAGTTCCCAAGAAAAAGCCCCCTCACCAAGCCAGCCAATGCTTCAAGCCTCCAAGCTTTGTGATCGGCCTTGGTCACTTTTGTACCTAGGCATTTCCCGCAGCAAGAGACTTCATCTGGAGCTTGCTTGGACTCAATCAAAGGTGACACAACCCTCAGATCGAAGCTTCACTTCTCTGAGCAAAGGTATGAACTCACTCTTCCTCCCGAGCTCCTGGAAATTCTCCATTTAGTTTGAGTTGATTTCAATGCACCTTAACCGTATAGATGTGTTCGTCTCTTCAAGACGAATCGATAGAGTATAAGAACGCAAAAATATATGGAGAATTGAGTGAGATCTTAAGGTTTTAGTGTGGACGGCCAGTCGGAGACGATGACCAGGAGCCGTTGGATCGCGCGTGTATCGAGCGGACGGTCGAGATCAAGCCGGACAGCGCAATGGTACGTGAATGGAGGGCCTCCGTAGCGCTGACTCAGATGGCAGCGCCGAATCACGGAGCGATGCGTGGGCTTTCGATCCGGACGAGGATGATGCGACGCCGAGTCGGATAAGTAGAAAATTAGGATTTTTTTGGATTTATTTAAATACCAGAACTTCAAAAATTCATATCTTTGCATAGAAAAATCACAAAAATAAAATAAAAATACCCTCTTGCTCAGTGAATAGAGGAAAATAATGTGGAAAAGAAATCAAGTTAATTGGATGAGTATTTTATTTTTAATAATTTATTTACTGTTTCCAATATTTTGATTCTCCATTTGCATAGACAATTCACCATGGCATGAGACAATAGGGTTTTTGAAGCCTCTGATCTTGGAACATTCCATGAATTTTTCAAGGTCAGAGGCCATCTCTGTGAAAAGTTATTGATTTTTCAAGTTCATGACACTGTTTTAGGTATTCTAATTACAATAATTAGCATGTTGTAGAATAAATTCTAGGAAAATTTGGTGGTGTTTCTTAGGACCAGGGGACCCTGTGAAAAATATATTTTGAGTTAATTCATTCATAATAACCTTAATTGGCCTAAACTCCCAAAATTGAATTTGAATTAATTAGGGTTAACCACACACTAAATTACTTGAAAAGAATTCTCCATTGCTCTTTAGGGTTAGAGGAACCTTACATAAAATTTTGAAATCAATTGGACTTGATTAACCCCACCAAATGGATTGATTAAGCCTCATAAGCAAAATGGAACTTTAAAAATTCATAACTCCAAAAATACTTTTCAAAAATTCACAAAAATAGTTTTGGAGCTTCTCTGATATCAGGGGAGTTCAGGAAAATTAAAATTGGAATTTTCTAAAAAAGTTGATTTTTCACAATATTTTAATATTTTAATAATTAAAAAATAATAAAAATCACAAAAATATTAAAAATCATAAAAATGTAACATTTTGACTCCTAATCACTTAGGAACAAACCAAGTATTTTTCCTAAGTCCCTAGAATAAGATATTGAAATTTAAAGGCTTAATGTAATTTTTAATATTAAAAAATGAATTTTCAACCTTTTTCACTAAAATAATTCTAATAAATCAAAGAAAAATCAAAAAATTATAAAATTTGTTTCTCTGGACTCCTTGAGGTTAGAGAAATTTAAGAAAAATATAAAATCTATTTTTCAATTTTTATTTTATTTTAAAATTAATTAATACTCTAAAAATCAAAATAATTATAATAAATAAAATATAATTCAAAAAATCACAAAAATTGGTCCAAGTGGTTCTCTGGTCATTAGAAACATCCCATAATTTTTTTAAGGATATAAACTTTACCTTGGTAATGTTGTTGAATTTCCATTGAAAACCCTTATTTCTCATTAAAAATAATTTTATAAATAAATTAAATTCAGAAAAATCACATTTTCTCCTCTAATGTCTTAATTGACATATGAATGAAGTGATATAAAAATTTTAAATTTATTTGAGCTCAATTCAGTGAGTTATGAAATAAATAAGCCTAAAAAGGCATAAAGGTAATTAAAGAATTTTAACCCTTAGTTAAAACTTTAGGTTTAATCAAAATGGAGGGTATAATATTTGATTTTAATTTTCTCTTGGATGATTGAAACTTAGGGAAATTAAAAGGGTAGAAACCCATTAAACACTTTGAAAATATCAAAATGAAACTCTAATTAATTAAATAATTTAAATTTTGGAAAGAATATATTTAAAATTTGGATTATTAAAATAGGGATATTATTAAGAGGATATTTATTCTTTAATTTAAAAATCCCTAAATAAGTCACTTCAATAATATTTAGTTCTTAATTAAAAAATAAAATAATAATCCTAACTAAATAAATTAAAAATTAAAAGAAGATAACCCTTAAATGAATTAAAGTTTAAAATGTTAAATGGTCCAATAATAAAAATCAAATTTAAAATCTTGGAGTTAAATTAAATTAAATTAAATTAAGTCAAGTCAAAGTTAAATTAAATTAAATTAAAACTTTAACAATTAAATTAAATTAAATTAAAAATATTGAAACTAAAATTAAACTGAATTAAAATTAAATTGAATTAAAATTAAATTAAATTAAAATTAAATTAAATTAAATTAAATTAAAATTAAATTAAAATTAAATTAAATTAAATTAAATTAAATTAAATAAAATTAAATAAAATTAAATTAAATCAAATTAAATTAAATTAAATTAAATTAACATCACTTAACAACAAACCTAAATGAAATCATTAAGAGTTAAATCAAAACATATGAAAGATTTCAACACCTTTTTCAATATAAGTAAATCTAAAACATAAAACGTTAATCTGAAATATAATATCACTTAAAGTGTAAAGATTTAAATTAAATCTAAAATAATTCGAACCCTATTCCAAACTTAATAATCCTTAATTAATTTTTATTATTAAATCAAATCAAATTAAATGATTAAAATATTTATTACTTTGCCCTTAAAAGACTTTTATTGTTATAAATCTTAAATGAAGCATCATGTGAAGTGTCACGTCACACATAAGATATTCAAATGTCCTAAGTTCATTGAGCAAGAAACAAAACAAAATTAAAATCCTTTGATGATTAATTCACCAATACAATAAAATTCATTTGAACTCAAAATAATCCCAGAAGTATTGAAAAGATGTTTAAGATTCATCTTAAACACTTCCTCGATACGATGGGGTGTTTTAGAAGAATAATTGAACTTAATTGTTCTTTGGTGAAGAAAATCATCCTTAAACCAAACCAACAACCTAGATGTCATAGGAAATGACTAGCAAAAGGATTAGGATTCTGGTAGACAACCAAAACCCTCTCCCTTAGCTTTACCTAGGTATTTCTTGCGAAAATATGTTTAAATGCTCTAACATGTGTTTTAAGTGTAGCTTGGGATGACGGAAAGACCCTCCAGGTACGCGTTTACTTTGTTGCAATTTACCTACATGTGCTGCATTTTAATTTTCTTGCATGGTAAAACAACTGTTGCATGAAAACCAAAACCTATAGGATAGCCACAAAACTGAAACCAAAACTAAATTAAAAGTCATCACAAGATAAAATTCACCGCCACAACATTCCAAAATATAAAACAACTCAAAATTTAATCACAAACAAAAGAACAAAACTGCAATTACAACTAAATTAATACATCTCATTGGACGATCGGGAATACCTCGGATGATGTAACCTACGTGTTGCTAACGGGATTTCCCACAGTCTAAATGAAAGTGTGGAACTCATTCAGTTGAGTTTAGCAAATTCATCTGGATTAAGTGAATCCGATAAAAATAACGATGCCAGAATGATGGAACCGTGGGATCTTAACCGGTGTTGTTATAATCAACTTTAAGATTTGTTTTAATTAAAACATTAAAAACACTTGGATTTTAAGATTTTCTCTAAACCAAGACACTTTTCTCATCCCCTGATTTTCACCTTCTAAAACTAAACCTCTGCAACAACAAGGAGCTTGGAACATGGTGGGCAGCACGACCATCATCATCAATGAAACTTGAATCTACTTCAGCAAAACCTTTCCTAGTTTTAAACAACAAAGCCATAGGATTTCGAGGTAGTTTTCTTAGTGCAACATAAATCCTCAACTTTTCATTAGGCATTTGTATAATCAGCAAATTAAACCCTAACCGGTCTTAGGAATCCGAGATAGTCGCTTGATACGACATAAACTCTCACATCTTCGAGGCTATTTGTGTGATTATGTCATACAAACATAAGTCCTAATTAATTAAAATTGGCAGGATTGCGACATTAAATAATTTTCTTAAACTCGAAGCCAAATAATAGGATAGTTTGAGAAGTTGCCAAAATTCTTCTTGGATCCTCAACTTCTCCTACTTCTCTTCCCTTGAATTCCCAATACATTGTCCTAAATTTGATCCATTCCCTATTGCAATTCCAAAATCCAATTGTTTGAAAACCTTAAACTTTGAAATTCTCGAGAGCAAGACCACTGATCATTATCGAGAGTTTTCTTAAATGATTCCAGTCATTTAAGATGTAATTAACTATAGGGGCTTGCCCTTATAGGGAACTTTAAGAACCTAGGTAATATAAACCCTGCTTAATTCCTTTATATTAAGCAGGGGAACTTGTCGGCTTATAAAATTGGTTCGCAGACTAAACGGATGTCACAAATCTTCTAGTTTATTTAATCGAGCCCCATCATCAAGCAGTGTGACTATTCCTCGGGATAGATACACGGTTTGTGATACGGTGCTCGTTTATATAAACTATTTGGGATGTGAGATTGGTTTGATTTCATATCTTAAAATTTTCAAAAGTTATTTTCAAAATCAAATACTACTTTCTAAATTATATACATATATTTAAATTAAATTTAAAATCTAAAAAATTCGCCGACGAATTCTGTAGGCGACCCCCTTTTCAAAATAAAACACATAACCCAAAAATAAGCCGTACATTATGTTGTAATGTGGATTTTATATATAGAAGTATGTTTGGTGTCGTTTGTGTAAGAATTGTGTTAGTTATTGCTCGTGTGATGAAATAGATGTTTAATGAAGTGTTAAATGTCATTGTGGAGAACAAAACAATTGATATTACGAAAAAAAATTTCAGACCCAGAAAAAATTTTTGGACAAGCGCCGCCGTCGCCCAAATCTAGAGAGTTTTGACATTTCTAAAAAAATAGAGCGCCGCCGGCGCTCAATAACCTATCGAGCTCCTCCAGCGCCCGAGTACAGAAAAAGGCTAAAAACTCTTTATTTCATGATTTTGACCCTGGGACCTTCAATTTTTTTCATTTCCTTCGTCTTCCTCCTCCATTTTCACGATTTTGAAGACCTAAGGCTTGCTAGATCTTGGATTTGAAGCAATTTCAAAGCTTTTTGAGACCAGATCTACACTTTTCTTGGTAAGAGCTTCACTTTAAGTTAAAATTTTTTTATTTTCACCATTGAAATCTCTCACATTGCTTAGATTAGAATTTTGGGATTTTTGAAGAGATTTTGAGATTCCTATGATGAAATTTGCTCTTACTTGTTTAGAATAGTATTTGGAGTTTGTTACATTATGGATTTGGGATTTATTAGATTTTTCTTGCAATTTTAAGAAATCCACATGGCTCTAAGGTTGAGTAAAGGGAAGAGAAAATTGAATTTTGATGAAGAAAGATTTGTCAATGTTAAGGCGCAATTTCGATTTAACTCTTACCTTTACAATAAGAAATGTATTCAGGATCGAGCTTTTGATAATCCTGGTGGATCTGTAGAGTAGTTAATTGCTGAGCGGAATTGGGAGAGATTTTGTTATCTTACTGCAAATGCTGTTATGGGTGTTGTTAGAGAGTTCTATGCAAATGTGCCCTGGACTGAGACTGAGTATGTGCTAGTCAGAGGAAAAATGGTTGAGTTTACTCCTCAGCGTATTAACGCATTTTATCAGACTTGGGAACTATTTGTTTGTAAATATGAGAATTTTGATACTCGAGAGGCGAATATGGAAGAAGTGATTGCTTTTCTGACTGATGAAAAAGGGGAATGGAAAGTAAGTCAAAAACATATGATTAACTTCCCTGCTTCCAAGTTAAATGTTGCATCTAAAACTTGGCAATATTTCATCTCTACAAGACTGTTACCTTCTTATCACCACAGTGAAGTTACAAGGGATAGAGCAATTCTGAACTATTGTATTCAGAAGATAAAGAAGATTGATATTGGTGCTATTATCTTCAAGAACATTCAGAGTATTGCTAGAGGCGAGACCACTTGAGGATTAGGACATCCTGCCCTAGTTCATGCCCTGTGTGTTCAGTCTGACAACAGTTCTGAAGAGGTAGCTTTACCACTGAGACCCATTACAAAGACTATTATTCGTACTTATGAGTCTAATGTGGGAGCACGAGATGAGAGTAGGAGTACTGATATTCCTACTATGAGTTATGTCGTTCCATCTACATCTGAGTCCCCTACTTTGTCTGATATTATGGAGCAGCTGAGATTACAAAATGCTAGTGTGGATAGACTCCATGATAAGATGGATGTGTATGAGACCAGAAGTGATGTGAATGAAGATTATATGAGGAGAAGAGTTGAGTTTGATAGTGCCTATTATGATGCTCAGGTCAGATTCTTGAGGGGGGAGACTGATGTGATATTTCCTACCTGCCCCAGCTATACACCGTATAGACCTGATCGTGCTGACCCTGCTGATGAACCTGGTGATGGAGATTAGTAGTTTGTTTGTTTCTGTTTCTGTTTTTCTTGTTATGTGTTGTGTTGTATTGTTGTGATGTAATAGTTATTTACTTTTCCATGTGATGTGTAAACCTGTTAATGTAATGTTATGTTCTATTGAAAAATTGAAATTGTTAAATGGACTGTGTAGTGCTGTGATTGTTTGTTTAGTAGTTATGGTGTTTTATTGGATGTTTAGATGTTTAAATTTAATATCTCTTTACCCTGCAAATATTTAAAATTTTATATCACTGTTACTAACTGTTTCATGCCTGCTAGTTATAAATTTTGACTAATACTGGATAGCTTTTGAAGATTTCAAGATCCCAACACAAAAAGTTTAGTTTTTTTTACTCTCTACTGTTTCAAATTTATTGAAAAATTTAAGTTTGGGGGAGGGTAGAAAATTATTAACTCTTATTTATTCTCATACCTAATTATAAAGTAAAGATGTGTTTCAAGTTTGAACTTTAGAAAGAGGAGAGTGAAGTTCAAAATCATTACAGGCTATCTAGATATAGTAATCCTCATTAAAAAAAAGAGAAAAAAAAGAAAAGGGAAAGAAAATAAAAAAAGGATTGAAAAATAATCCAAAAAGAAAAGAAAAAGAAAAAGAAAAAGAAAAAGAAAGAAAAATATTTATGAGGAGAAGTTTGAGGAGATGCCTAAAAAAAATTGGCTTCACTTGAGTCACCCTAAAGGGAGAACTTGATTTCACTTCTGAATTTATATTTAAAGTATTAGGCTACATTCAGATGAAGTTTGCATGAACTCCTTTTTCACATAATCTTTCAAGACACTCTTAATGTGATAAATTATGGTTTATGTTGAAATAAATAGAAGACTACAACCCTTAGACTTGATTGCTGAATATTCTTATACCTGTACTGTTAACCTGAGTTACTGAATTTCTTTCTAAAAGTCTAACCAATATATTCTTTTTAATGAAAAACTTTTAGTGATTTACAGGTGAAAAGTACATTGCCTTGAGTTATATTTTTATGTAGTAAAAGGATTATTTGAGGACAAGTAATGGTTAAAGTTTGGGGGATTTTGATGCACAAAAAATATATACTATTTTTGCTATATAATTTTACCCATATTTTTTGTGATATTTCACTTTAAAGAAAGGTAATTTTTATGATTTATTGCAAGTATGATGATTTTAGGTGATTGGAGCAAAAAGAAGCGAAAAGGAACAAATTCTGAGCTAAAAGGAGCAAAAAAAAGCAAAAATGAGGAAAACAGTTTCTGGCACTGCCGGCTCCATTTTCCCGAGAGCCCAAAATTTAATTGATGATAGAGCACCGTCGGTGCCCTATCGGGAGCCGCCGGTGCCCAATGTCGGTGGATTTCAAATTTGAAGAGTTTTGACGACTTTTTGAAGGGATGATTTAGGAAACTCATGGGATTTTGTTTCTAACTTATAAGTAACTGTTTTTGGACAAAAATAGTGTGTGTTCTGGAGTTTTAGTGGGTTCTAGAGAGGGAGAGTGTGTCTTGAGTGTTAGGGTTTAGAAGAGTGAGTGTAGAAGTGAGAATTTGAGAGGGATTCTTCTCTAAGGAATGAAGGAGAAGGAGTAAAGTGAGAGATTTCTTCTTCCTTTCCATTCTAAAGAGGGAATTGAGTGTTGCAAAGAAGAGAGAAAAGGATTCAGAGGAACTTCAAGGGATTTGCATTGGGGAAGAGAAAGAGATAAATTGTATTTTCTTTTGTGGTTTGTATGACTTTTCTTTTATATATAAAATCCATGTTTTATTGTGTCTTCTCCATGATTTCTGAGTAGTCTACTTTGTCTTTCTTCTTGCATAGAGATGTGATGATGTGGATTTGAAGTGCTTTTAAAGTAATGAAGAAATTGTGATGGTTTTTCATTTCAAACTTAATTTACTTTTGGTTCTGGCCAATTAAATTGTTAAAATATGTTGTTGAACATTAACTCTGAAATGATGTCCTACAACAAAAATGAAGAATCCATTCAATGTTCATAGATGAGTTGCGTAGTTCATGTGAATTGAGTGCAAATAAATAGGGAAATGTGTTTTGATGGACTTCAAATTGGAGGTTTCAGGTGACAAGCTGAGATCCCCAATTTGGTCCTAAGATTAGTGACTAAACTCGAAGGATAGCTTTCAAGTGGGAGCTCCGTAGTGACAACCGGTATCCTCCCAGCCTAGCCTTAGATTTAGTGACCAAACTTAGGATATGTCAATGTTCTTTTCATGCTTAGAAGAGGGGGTACTCTTTTGAGGGTAAAGAAACATTTATGCTCCTATTTGACACAATACCATAAAATAATCATTCCATATCATTCACACATCAAATACTTGTTGCAAGAGGAAATATACTTTTCTTATATATCAAAACCTTTCAAATACATAGCTTAGTGTGTGTCTGTTAGTTAATTATGTATTAAAAATATTAGAAGTAAATGTAGTTTGTTTAATTGTTAATTTTTTCTGCATCTTGTTAGTAGAAGTAAACATTAAACTTTAATTGCAAATTGAGTATTGGATTTCAGTATTACGTTATCTATTGTAAGAATCGCTGCTTCCCTGTGGGATTGATAACCAGGACTCCATTAGAGACTTGTATTACTTAATATGATACGTATAATTGCGTTGAATATTTGGACTTTATAAAATCATCATTAAATATATATAAATTTAAGTTCATAAGTTCTTGCAATATTAAGTCCGCCGCAGCAGCACCTTAGGACTCCTAGGATTGATCTGACCAGACCTAGCCCCAGTCCAATGAGCCATGGACCAAAGGTCCCTCACCTAGGGACCAATGGATCCTCCTCTCTATGGCTAGCCCATGTTCCCCCTTAACCCTTAAATAAGCAACCATCATGCCTAATTAAATGCATTGTGGCACTCCTTACACTCCCTTGCACCTGCCAACCACCTTCCCTGTCTTTGCTGGATGCCCTAGCCGCCTAAACAGCTCAGGCCGAGTGCCCCCATACCCCTCAAAATTTCAAAATTGAGCCTTGTCGAGGAGGGATCACCACACTGATCAATGAAACTTATCTGACCTCACCCTAAGAGGCCTAAAGCACCCAAAGCCAGGCCCTGAGCTCCACCCATTAGCCATGGCTATAAAATCATGCCCTCACGGCCAAAATCCAAGTGCTAAAAATTTCTTAACCAAACTCTGCCAAAATCTCACTAGAGCTCTTCCAGACCTCCTTAAGACCATTCCAGCCATTTTCCCCCTCTGGTTCCCACTGCCTGAGCTCAATTTCAGAGCTCAAGTTTGGCCGGAAACTAGGACACCTCCCAATACACCTATACACAGCACCAAATCCAAATTAACTGCACCCACACCTTCACAGCAGCGAAAGAAGAATTTCCCCCATCAAAGCCCCATCACAGAAGGCCTTTGCACCAGACATCCATCAAAGCTCAAAATCGGCCTTGGTCACTTTCATACCTAGACAATTCACTAGGGCAAATTACTCCATCTGGAGGTTTGTTAGGACCAATCAAAGCTGCCATAACCATATAATTGAGGCCTCCCCTCTCAAACAAAGGTATTAAACTCACCCTTCCTCCTGAGCTTTTCTCCATCCTCTATAATGGTACACTGTATTTCATACCATATAAACCATATGGATATGTTTGCCTAGGCTAGATGAAGATCTAGAAACAAACCCCATGTCACTTAGTTTACTCTAGCTCAAGATCTTAGGTCTATAAGGTGAACGACTCACGGGTTAAACCAGTCGAAGACGATGAAGGAGCGTTGTTGGATCGAGCGTGTAACGCTTGGATGGCCAGGATTGCACCGGACAGAACCACGAAGCATAAAGCACATGATGAGTCAAATGGAGGCGCCGAATGGGGAAACGATGCGTGTACTTTTGGAACCGCTAAGGATGAGATGGCACTGAGTCATTTAAGTAGAAAAATCTCTATTTTCTAATTTATTTAAATAACCAGAACTTTAAAAATCCATATCTTGGCCTAGAAAAATCATAAAAATAAAAGAAAAATACCCTGTTGCTCAGTGAACAAAGGAAAACAATATGGTTTGAATAATTTTTTATGCATATTTTATTTTTAATAAATTAAATACTGATTTCAGTCTTTTAATTCTCCATTGAACCATACATTTCACCATGGCTTGAGCTTTGGGGGTCTTGTTCTATCTGTCATGAGGGAGCTTTCCTGATTTTTCCAAAGTCAGAGGGCATCTAAATGAGGAGATCTCTATTTTTCAAGTTATTGTGACTATTTTGGTATTAAAATTATAATAATTAAATAATAATAAAAAAATGTAAATTAAATGTTGGTAGGTCTCTTATGATTAGAGGACCCTAGGATAATTATTTCATGGGTTAAATCATTAAGATATGCACTAATCATCAACTTGACCTAAAACAAACTTTTAATTAATTAAGATAAAATA